>CM057453.1:974482500-975953750 GCA_016271365.2 Neoceratodus forsteri
TGACATTTTCGGGACACTTTGACAGCAGCCAGAGCTTATCTGGAGTACAGCGTGCAGTTCTGGAGACCATATCTCTGCAAGGACATTGACAAGATGGAGGCTGTACAAATGAGAGCAACTAAAATGTTGTAGTGTCTGCACCATAAGCAAGATGAAGAGAGACTAAAGGAGCTCAATATGTATAACCACAAAGAAAGGAGTGGGGGGCATGATAGAAACTACCAAGTACTGAAAGGGACTCAACAACGTACAAGAGGGTAGCATCTGTGAGAAAAAGAGATGTGCATGAACAAGGGGGCAACATTTGAAGATAGAGGGGGATGGATCAGGGGCAACATCAAGAACTATTTTTTCATGGAGAGGGTGGTGGGTGCAAGGACAAACAAAAACTAATGATCAGTGTTAGCAGTTGAAGCATGGCCATAATCTGGAGTTGGTGCACCTCTGTGTGCTCCAACCACTGCTTTACATTGTCAGTCCAGTGGTTCACATGGTCCAACTCACTCCACATCAGGCCCAAATTGGCATGTGTGGCAGGAATTCATGCAGGGTTGCCACCATCACCTGCAGGTTATGAAGCAGCCACTTACTCCATGGCCCCACCCCTGCTTGACACCACATGCAGGTGCTGCCACCTGTTGCCCAGCAGGGCCAGCAGGTGCATTCCTGCCCTGTTCAATGATTTTGGACTGCCACTCTGCATGGTGGTGGTTGTATAGGTGGGTGCGCTGACAGCCTGTGCCCAGATGACTTCCCTTGGGGCCACAGCTCACCACCACACCACACAAATTGCACTTCAGTACACTGGTGTCCGCCACCAATGTAGTGAAGAACTCCCATGCTAATGAGCTGCGGGGAGGACCAGGCACAGGGAAGGGGGCCCCAGATGTTGTTGGTGGCTGCTACTGGTGTTCAGTTGGGGCCAGGGGTGGGGAAACCTGCTGCTGCTGCAGTTGTGACTGTTGTGGCTCCTCCCTCACTTCCTGCTGGTGCAGGGGCCATGGCAGGTGGTGGCACAGGTGGGGGGTGCTGGTAGGTGCCACCGGTGGTGATATGCTTCCATGGCACCACTACCTCCTGCTTCAGGGAGGGGACCACTAGTCTGGAAGGTGCTCTGGTTCAGATGTGGGGTGCCACCGTGCATGTGTATACCTACATGATTTCCACTCCATGGATGAAAACCACCTCTCTCCATTCTTGTCTGTCTCACTCTGTCGCGCACACACACACACACACACACACACACACACACACACACACACACTAACAATTAACAAATACTAGACTGAAATAGGTGCACAAACACCACTCAAGACAACAAATAGGCTATTAAACTATAAAAAAATCAGCTAATTATGAAACAAATTCAAAAGGTTCATAGGATTTCTTTGCTACCTCTCTCTCTCTCTCTCCCCTGAGTCTCCTCTCAAAGACAGCTCTTTCTCCCACACTAGGTAAGGCGAAAGTGGAAGCCTTTCACTGTCTTGAATGATTAACTTCCTGCCTGAAGCATGTGACCTACAGATTGTGTAAGACGTGTGATCTGTGAGCTGTTTCAATGCACACTCACTCCACCTTTAAAAGAAAAATAAAGCAGAGTGAAGCAGAGTACATAATGCAAAGTCATTATGAGGTGAAGTGGGCAAAGTAGCACATTTTAATGACCACTTCACATAGCTACAAAGTGAGGTGGAGTGGACTACTGTCTCTACTTCGCTAGCAGAGTTAAACTTCACTACATATCTAGTAGCTCTAGGAGATATCACGGAGGAAGAGGAGAAGACCTCCCACCTCCCAGTGGGAGAACCAAGGATGCTGGGTTTGCCTTCCTACCAGGCTACTGCAATTATGAGGCAAGCTGTTGATAACCATGGTGGAGTTTGGAATTCAGATCTCTAATACAGGTTTTATGATGATGTCTTGCAACCCAATATCCTGATGATATGATCTGGAATGTTCTTTCTGGAATCTGAAGTGGCTGCTCCAATCCTGAATAAATTGATAGAAAATAATAAGGAATCAAAACTCAATTGAGATATCAAAACTCTGACATGAAGGTTGAACCAGGAATTATCATGATGTAATAGTTCTCAGTACCTGGAAGAGGATGACTGGAATCAAAATTTGTGCCCATGGATTGCAGCTGGTTAAGGAATTGGATAGGACACCATTTTGAGTTAATTGAGAAATAGGGCATGCAGACTGCTCTATTAGTGTTGTCTTTTGCTGGTCTCAGTAAAATGAAAATGAAGTGGTCTTGAGATGCTTTCTTGAGATTATTTATCAGGTGAATTGTAGGATTATAGAAAGATGAAAAACAGTACATTTCCCAGGTTGTAGGAATCCAAAGAAGACTATGGTCATAGCTGCTTAGCAATTAAGATCAGTGAAATATTTAAAGACTTCATCTTTTAAGAGGTCCATCAGTCTGCACTACAGACTGTAGTCTACAGGCTTCCTTGGGGTTGGATCTTGAGGAGCAGTTTTTCATAAACCCTTAAAGGAAAGGATTGATTGCTGGACAGGATGATGAGGAGCATGGAAATCTGGATGGTTGCATTCCAACATAAACTGAATGCCCAAGAGGTATTGTTTCATAGCTGTGGCTGACAAGCCAAATGTTTGAGAGCAGTAAGATGTGAATACTAGAATGTGAGTGACAGAAAATTGAAGCTGATCAATATGTTGAAAGGTGCAAAAGGTAATGAATTTTTTAATGCTGTTCTATGGGTAGACACGTCTATACAGCTATAAAAAAAGAGAATTCCAGATGGTTGCAGAAGTATGGATGAGATAAGTGGTCAGGTTACTTTCAGGTATTCTAAAGAGGGAGGAGGAATATTGTCTATCTGATGGCAAGCAGCTCTGAATTGATGAAATTGAAAATATGAAAGACAAGCAACAAGATAGCTAGACAAACCAGGAATAAAAAACACAGCGAATTCTGAAGAGGTATATTAATTTTGTCAATGTTAATCTTCTCAGGAAGTTCAACAACGAATCAGAGGCAGATCACTCTACTTCTGCTTGGTTATCTGAATAGTCAGTTGCAAGGTGATTGTTGCACAGCTGTCCCCAGGTGAGAGCAGATGCTACAATAGGATATGTTTCAAATAAGGAGGAAGTAGAGTAAAAATGTGGCAAGTCTTCAATTCCAGATGGCCATGTGAACTGGGATGAACCAAAGATTGCAGTTAAAACCAAAGGACAGAGTAGTATTAGTGAAGATTTAAATGTTTCATTCGGGAGATTGATAATAATATGCCATTGCAGTTTGAGAGGAAGTGTGATTACATGGTGAGGCTGATCGAGCGGTGGCAGTGAAGGATACTTTGTGGTTTAAGGCAGTAATGGAATCAGCCAGATTGAGAAGATAAGAAATAAAACTCCTGCCTTGCAGAATACAGTAGTTCTCCTTTCAAAATTGAGGTATTTCAATAAGGATAATACTTGTTTTGTGCAGGATACTTTGGATGAAAATGTTCTGACAAGGTTTGAAACACATTGTAGTTCTCCTAGAAGGAGACAAACATCCATACTCATGGGCCCAGATATTCAAACTGTGCCATTTTGTGGCGCAAGCCTGTGCGCCACTCAAAATAGTTGCACAGGGGTGTGGCCAAGGTGATATTCAACGGAGTTGCACTATGGCGCAACTGCTTTGAATATCACCCCTGGCACCCACTGTGCATGGCGCAGTGGAACTGTGCCAGCGCAAGTGGTCAGAATGGAGCATTGAGATGCGGTGGTGCAAGTTCCATTGCGCCATGCACAGCACCTGTGATATTCAAAGGGTGACATGCAAATGGGGCCATAATTTATGCAAGGCACACGGGGGGCCTTTGCATCTGATTACGGACCCATTTGCATGCCATTAGCATGCAGGTGCACCGATCCCCAACGACTTGCGCCTGGTGCCTTGCCAGGCAGCAGCCGTCGGAGACCGACGCCCCCTGCAGCCTGATCGCAGGATGTCCTGTAAGGGAAAATGCATGTCTCCAATTCCTGGTGGTCCAGTGAACCGTGATTAGCCCGATCGTGGGCATAACTGTATTCCCCCCATTAGCCCGATCATGGGCATCAGTAACCCCCTAAAGTCCAATATCCCTGGTGGTCCAGTGGACCGAACGGAGCCCGATCGCGGGCGGCATTTCTCACCCCCCAAGTCCGAAATCCCTGGTGATCTAGTGTACACTCCACCCACCAGCTGCCCAGCCGCCCGCCGACTGACAGCTCGGTATGGCTGCATGCCCATTGGTTCGGAGCATGAGCCAATGGTCTGCAACCATACCGTACTAGTCGGTCAGATATGTGAAAGAATTCATTCACATATCTGACTGACTAGTACGGTATAGGTGCATGCCCATTGGCTCATGCTCAACCAATGGGCGGCAACCATACCCGAGCTAACAGTCATGGGCAGCAGGGGCGCAGGCGGTGGGGTGCTGCGCCCACCAGCTGATGGGGGAGCGGGGTGGGGGGCCGTGAGGCAGATGGGGTGGGTGGTCCACTCAGATCACCAGGGATTTTGGACTTTGGGGTGAGGAATGCCAACCATGATCGGGCTCCATTCGATCCACTAGACCACCAGGGATATTGGACTTTGGGGGTTACTGATGCCATAATTGGGTTAATGGGGAGTTACAGTTATGCCTGTGATCGGGCTACTCGCGGTCCACTGGACCACGAGGGATATTGGACTTGGGGGGGATACTGATGCCCGCCATCAGGGCATGGGGTGGCGCCGCCAGGTGCGGTGGGAACAAGTCAAGGGCCACCCACTGGTGGCAGCTGCTGTGTTGTGCCCTGCAATGTCGCAGCTCACCTGTGGGTGGCCCTCGACTTGTTCCTTTTTTTTTTGGCGTAACTTTGTGCAGGCGCAGGTAGGGGTTGCACCTGCATAACTCTGCATGGCCCGGGCTGAATATTGGGCTGTGCAGTTTATGTATGGTTCCTCCCCCTTCGGTTGCACATGCCTTCATTATCATTGCGCTGTTGCTCAGCATGATTTCGGGGGCAGAACTGCATCCTGCTGAATATCGCAGAATGGCGCAATTTCCGACTTGCGCAGGTGCAACCCTATTGTGCATGGCTCAACTCTTTTGAATATCTGGGCCCGAGTCTAATTCCTTGTCTGGAAATTCCAAGTTCTTACTGGGCCTTGAGGTTTATCATAAGCTAGAGGAATACTGAGAGATGAAAGCAAACAAAGCAGACAGATTTTGCTGGCAGCAGGAGGAAACTCTGGGGTATACACAAGAAGGAAGTCTTCTAGAAAATATAAAATGAATGGGCATCTCTATACATTCAAAATGATCCAGCATTGTGAGCTTGAGAAGATGTTGAAAGGGTTAGGGCTGCTTTAACATCTAAAGGTCAAATGGACTGGGTAATAATAATGGCTATTTCAAAAGATCCCATACACATGCCATAAAAAAGTATGTTTGGGTAGAAGTTTGAAAGCATCCACAATTTATGTCTTAGTTAACCCGGCCCCAGTTTCAGTGATTTTAATGAAGTCAATTGCATCATTGATGTGAGCACAGGCTAATGGATAGTCCTCTGTTCAATAAAAGAATAGATACTTGGATCTATGGTAGAATGAGGAGCTGAAAAATCGATGATAAGACATTTCTTTCCAAAATATTTTCTGGCTGCAATTCTGGTAAGACTTATACAGAATACTGGAAAAGGGGGAGCTGCAAAACGACCAATAAGGAAGCCTTTGGAAAGTTTTTTTCATTAGTAATGTGTCAATGTTATCATGTTAGGGCTGTGCAATCTGAGATTCTGACAAATGACTGAAGTAGTAAGAACTGCATTGAAACCAGTTTGGAAACCACCAGAGTGGCCAGCGATAAGAAATTGGACAACAGATTCAGATGGATGAGTGGACAACAAATATTGTAGACAATGGATATCAACAGGAGTAGATGTGTGAGCTAAATGTCACTTTTGGCTTTGATTAAGAGTGTAGATTGATTTGGGGTGACAGATTACTTTGCATTGAGCCTTCCCACAGTGACTACAAATGTGTAATGAAGTATACACTGATGTGAAACAGGCTATTTCATTGAAACTGTTGCAGACGGATTTCCCACCAGAAAATACAGCCTGATGTCCTTATTATACAAGAGATTCCTCGGTGCTTAAAGGACATGCAGAGGGGAAGAGCCATGAGCAGGACCAGTACTAGTGGAAAGGTATAAACTGTATATCATGTGGGGACATACAGCAGCAAAATGTGAGAAGGATCCACATATGGAGCAACTTAAGGACTGTTGTCCAGAGAAGTGCCTACAGAATAACTAATTGCTAAGTGAAGCATAAGATACATGTTAGTTATAGCCTGATAGGAAAGCAGCAGCTTTAGCAGACAATTGCATGCAGTAGTCATAGAAATAAGTACAAAATCACACATGCCCCCACAATGCAAAGCATCATGGGCTGCATATGCAAATCACCACAGAATGTTATGCTGGTCCAACTTAAAGCAGAATTGCATGGTGCCGAAAGGCCTCTCACACAGTTTGCAAAGGGTGCTAACAGAAGACAAGTACCACCATATCTGACTGTAAGGACTATAAGGACAATGACAGTACAGAGGTAGGAGTACAACTCCTCACATTAGGATGTATGAGCTTCACACACCATTTCTAAAGAAATATTAAAGGCTGCTACAAACTCTGTTATAGGCCATTTCTGAGCAGGCAAGTATTTTTAGCTTTTAAAACAATGGAAATATCTCCTCAAGAGATGACTCTGTTCTCAATATCCTCATGTTAAAAAATAAATAGAACTACAAGGTTCACATCATTAACTTCAGTAATGTATTTCCTGATATGATTTGGTACTTGATGGGTGAGATAGGCTTTGGCTGGTATGGGACTTTGAGATGGTATAGATGAAGTACCTGTTGAAAGTGTGGTTACAGAAAGACTGGAACATGTTTAAGGACCTGGAGATGATGAAACTAGCAGTTGAATTGACACAAGCAGTGTTACTGTAGAAGTCTGATGTAGACTGGTATGAATTTTGGGAGGAACTGAAGGTGTAGTTGAAGGTCCTGGATCTAAAGTGCTGCTGGATAGCCTGGATTACAATGCAGTGACCATGGAGTCCAATTGTGTTATGGCTAAATCGGCATGTAGGATTAGGTCACAAATCTGAGTAAACTGGGATTCATCTGAATTAGAGTCGAAGGCACAGAAATAGGACTAACAGGAGCTGGATTGGGTCAACAGTGCAGGTTTACATAACTTAAAGAGATCCAGCATTTTCTCAGATGCTGAAAAGGGGGACATGCATTGTTTTTGATTGCTTTTTGATTGCTTTTTATTAATTTTTTGATTTATTGATAGTATTGTAATCATACAGAAAAATGCTGGTTGAAGTTTGCATACAATATCAAACATAGATAATACATATTATACAATGGCAAGGAAATTTCCTGTATTCTGATTGGTCAGTGGGTGCCTGAGACAGTGATGTTATTACACAATAACATTCACTGTATGGATTTATTGGACCACATGGACCTTTTGCACCATTTGATTAACCACTTTTTTCTCTTCAGAAACACAAAAAATCTACTAAAAACATTTTTAATTTTTTGTTTATTTTGTATAGCATCGAGCCTATGTATAATTGCAATAAGGCACTCCAAGGTGTATGTTATTGTGTAATAACATCACTCCTAGGGTGGTGGAAGCACTCAGCTTCACCTTGTGCTTCAACCCACCCCAGGAGTGATGTTATTACACAATAACACACACCTTGTCATGCCTTATTGCTTAAATATCACAAGCACTACATCATATTATGTTATAACTTATTCACATCAATCAAAAATGTTTAAACGATAGAACAAACAGTAAATATTATCTTAAACACATTTATACATATGTACTAAGTGACCCAATAAATTATCAGTCCTTAAGTCATATCTAAATACCACACAAAGACTTATTGTAAGTTTCAGTTCTCACTAATGGTTTGCTCCACATTAACTGTTTACCCATCTGATTTCCAGTAATTTCTTTTGGCAAACAATAAACAATAAAGTTTATGCATTAGATTATGTACCTTTCTAAACATTTCCCTTGCCATCTTTTCCGGTCTCCCCTCCAACCTCTCTAACTTCCATTTATTTAATACCTCATTATAATTCATTTCACACCCCAGCAGTATTCTAAATGTCCTTTTCTGTACTCTATAATTCATCAGTTTCATTTTTTATAAGCACTCGATGCCACACAGCTGCCCCATATTCCAATACAGGTCTAACTGCCATAGAAGAATAATATATTGAATCAAATAAATTTAATCCAGCCCCTTTGAAAGTAGTCAAAAAAATACAACCTGCTGTTTGCTTTTTTTAACAGTTGAAACCTGCTCCGAGCAACTAAAATCATTTTGCAATATAATACCCAATATTTATACTTTGCTAACCACTTCAATTTCCACCCCTCCAAAATGTGACTGATTTCCTCCCTCCCATTTATCTGCCTTCCAAAGTCGATCACCTTTGTTTTTCTTGGATTAATTTGAATGAAATTATTTTTTTACCTTTGTTTATATACTCCAACTCACTCTGTATGATGCTCTATTCCACATTTTCACAAATATCGAAGACTGTGGTATCATCCACATATATTATACATGAATCCTTTGTAATCAAATCATTTATCATAAACAAAAACAACAATGACCCCAATTTGGTACCCTGGGGGACTCCTCCACCTATCGATGCCACCTCAGATGTCATGCCTTCCAATTGAATCCATTGAGACCTCCCATCCAAAAAATCATATACCTAATTTATAATTGCTTGGAATGTAGCTACCAGCTTGGGTATATACAGTCCACCCTTTGATCATAAACTGAGATTTGGCAACAACATTCCTACTGATTGGCTGTAGTGGGTCTGAATCATTGTGATCTGAAGGACTGAAGATTGTGATTTCATTGTTTTGCATACTGGGCTGTAAGGTAGGAAAATATATTAATGTTAAGAAAAGCTTTAGGTATTGATCCTTTCCCAAAGAGGTAACCACTGGATCTTGTTCCATGTCCAGGCTATGCTAGATATATGGCTGCAGAATACTTCTTTTGTACTCTATTGCACTACCACTACATTGTTTAGCACAGGAGCAAATGGATACGGGAGAGGGCTCCAATCCAGCACCCACCAGAGTTTGTTGTACAAGGTCTAGAGGGAGAGAGATTCCATAGAACACCTGAGATGAACATTGGTATGAATGCAATGGATTCAGTCTACAAGAGAAAAAAAATAGACACTGTCAACCCTCTTTGCATCTTTATTTCTGGTTGATAATCCACATTTTATAATTGCTTACATTCTCTAAAATTCATTGAAGTTGTTTGCTGTTTGATCTCTTCCTTAATTATCAGAACAGAAATACATGGGAATGATGGATTTATACCCAACCATGCTTTGCTTCAAATCCTTGATCTACACTTATTGCATACATCCTCAACATCAGTGACACCCATAAACAGTGCAGCTACTCACATTGCAAGTCTCCTTTCCTCCCACAAAATCACAAGTGGCTAGATTGTGTTGCACATTCTCAAGACCAAGAAAGATGCATTGGATTTTGAGCGAAGAATGTAATCAAACATGTTTTGTGTGATAACACCAGTATGACGGGCAATCTATTTTCACTTTTAAAAAGACAAAAAAGGGAATCAGAATCAAACTATCAGCTGCATCAACAATCTCTACAGAATGTGAGCAATCTTAACATGCATTTTTTAATCTAGGGACACTTTGAGGCCTATGGGGGTTGACGTGTCTCTTTAAATAAAAGACTGAGATACCAACAAAGAGGACATGAGCATGACATATAAATACCTACAAAGGTGGCAAAAAAAACAGAAGCTTGAGACAACCACAGAAGCAGGAGTTAAAGCAGATAATCTTGCACTCCAGAACTCACAGAAAGATTACAGTGGCCAGCCAGAAGAGGAAGCAGGGAGGGACTGGTAACCATGACCCATAAACAGAAAGGAGACAGACAGGCAGCGTACAGCCACAATAACAATGAAAGCCCAGAGAATGGGTGGAAGGTGGCAAACAGAAGAGTGAAGGAGAGTGAGTAAGAGTGGTAGAAACTGCAGTATAAATGGCAGAGGCAGCAGTGCCACAGGGAGAAAGTGGGCAGGAGAAGGTAGAAAGAGGAGCAGTGAAGCAAGAGAAAGGAAAGAAACAGGAACCATGGGGACACAGTGAGGGAAAACAGATGCAAAGAATGAAAGAAGAAAGGAACAGCAGAGTCACAAGGGATGAATCTAATGACAGCAGGAGCCGCAAAATGAAAACAAAGGAACAAGGAGCCATTAGGGCATATGAGAGTAGAAGCAGTAGGTACACAGGAAGAGATGGTGAAGGGGAGAGGCAACAAAAAAATGGAGAGAAGGCTAGGCAGCGGAGAGCAGCAAGCACCAGGGGAGGAGAGAGCAATGAACAAAAGAAAAATATAAATGAAGCACAAGCAATAAGGAAGCAAAAAACAAACAAGCAGATTAAGCAATACAGGAAGCCAAGCAGCACTGAGGTAAGACCACATGTGAAAACACTAGGCATGAGGGTGTGGAAATGTATGACTTAAGTAGGGCAGGGGACTGGAGTCTGTAAACCCTCATGAAACCACAGATGAAACCTTCTAAGTCTCTTTACTCTGAGATCTGGTCCACCCTCATGCCACCCATACAGAAGCCTGTTTTAGTATTCATTTTACCTGTATGTATAACCTTACACTTCCCTGCATTGAACTTCAGCTGCCAGACCCTTGAGTATTTCTCCAACTTTTAAGATCCCTCCTCATTTCTCTAATCCTCTCATCACTGTGAACCTTTCCACAGCTATTCATTTTGTCTGCAAATAAGCATATTCTTCCCAGAATACCCTCCCTTGTGACAAAAATAATCATATTTTAAAGAGTATACTTATACTGTGGGTCCCAGACCTGATCTGTGAGGTACCACTGTCATCACCTCCCTAATCACTGAGTACAGTACTTGTCATTTTACATAAACCTTTCATCTTAATTCCCTAACCAGCTGCCTAGTCACTTTTAGGGTTGCCACCTTTGGATGAGATGAAAACTGAATACTAAACCACACTCCCAAACTCCACCCCCTAACCCCACCCCTTTTATGACTAATGAGGGCATCGCTTGGACTCTGATTCGCTTGATTTATTCAGAATAGCTGCTGATACAGTATTGCATTATGTACAACTTCTTTAAATTGCATCATGATTATTATTTTTGATTTATTTGATTTAGATTTAAATATTTTATTTCAGTGTACATTAACATTTGGTGGGGTTAGAGAGGGGTTCAGGGGACTTTGCATCCTGTATACACAGCCTAGCTCACACATCAAGTGACTGACAAGGACACCTCTGACAACTGGCTATTTTGGAACAGGTGGCCTTTTCTGGTAAAACTCTTTCAAAATATAAATAAATAAACTTCACTAGTAATGGTGGACGAGATGTAATTACAAATATCATCTGCCATTTTAAGATGTGCTACTGTCCATCCAATTGCTCCTACTCTAAAGTTATTTTTAATGTCAGAGAACTTTTAAAAAGTGGTAGGAACTATTCTATGCTGTTAAATACCCTATTTCTTTCCATGTCAGTCATACATAGCAGATAGCATGATATGTGATATGTAGCATGGAGGCAGTATAGTGCAGTGGTTTAAGGCTCTGAGCTACAATCCTGGAAACCTGGGTATGAATCCCATAGCCCAGACTTGCATACTGTGTGACCTTAAGCAAGTCACTAAACTCCCTTGTCCTCCCAGGTTGCAACTGTAAACAAGCTTCAGCTTAGTGTCTCTTCTGGTAAAGAAATAATAATATTTTGAGAAATGTTTGATAAATTACCTAAATTTGCAGTGCCATCAAATCTAGATTGCGTTCCTTTCACCTCATCAGCTACTACTCTCTTTCTTTTCTCATTTCTGCAGCTTAGCATGACATTAGCCACACTATTCTGTGCTGTTCATCTGAAAGGCCTGGAATGGTCTTCCTGGGATATCTAGGTAGTATGAAAATTGACAGAAGAAGAAGAAGAAGAAGAAGAAGAATCAGCATTTATATAGCACTTTTCATACATCCAAAGCGCTTTACAAGCAATGCTAGACTGGTAGTGAAGTGACTGAATGTGTGGTGGCGGCCATATCGCACATCATCACCCACAGCAATAACTACTGAGGAAAGAGGTGTGTAGTATTGCTAGAAATGGAATAAAAGTTAGATTATTAATTTAACAACAAAAGGGGTAACAAATATTAACATACAGGACAGACCCTAAAAGAAAAAATGGTGAGCATATAAAGGTATAAAAGTACTCCCTATCACAGCAGTCAAAAAGGCGCTTTTACACACAGGTTTACGTAATGGAATAACTGTTACGGAAACAGCATTCCGTTACATCCCCTGTGTGTAAAGTGCATCTGTTTCGTTCCCTAGGCGAACATTCATCCAAACCGCAATCTCTGCTTCTTGTGGTTTGCACTGAGCTGTTCCATTTCATCTGGCTGTGTGAAACAGCCATTCTGGTAGCACTGCACAAATAGCCATTAGAGCAGCAAGCTCTGGGGGAGCCGAAACAAATGGAGGCGGGATTGGCTGGAATACTCTCAGGGTGTAAAAGGAAACCAGAACACAACAGAGTACAACGGCGCCGCACAGGTAACGCTTATTTCGTTTTAAAAACCTGTATGTAAAAGCACCTAAAGACCATACTCACAATGCGGCCTGGAAAAGATTGGGTTGATTTGCTGCAAATGGTCTTAATGGCCCTACTTTACACCTCTCAGACTGATTGGTATACATACAAAAGGTCTGCATGACATCAGAATTTGTTTGTAATCTGAACATGCAAGTAAAATGGTGAAGGATTTAACAGAATCTGTTTTACAAGTATGTGAGTATTCAAAATGACTGAAAAAGTACAACCTCTGAATAAAACTGGATTAGCAGGTAAGGTTTCTGTAACACAGATTATACAGTCCACAATGGGACAGGAGGCAACCATAATGTGGTGCCTGTCTGAACATCTAAGGGTTTCAGAAAAATGAAGGTGTTAATTTATTTATTTATTTAAACAGCAGTTTGGAAAATTGAGAGAGTTAAGAATTAAGAAAAAAATTAAGGTGGTAGTGTTTACCCTTCCCATGAATACTCTCCCAATTTGCTGGTGTGAAGTTAGAGGTGACAACTGATCAGACAGGGACACATTTAGCTCTTTTAAGTGCCCTGCACTTGAAGGCATTTCCTGATTAGCATGCACTGCAAGTAAGCAAGCACACTGAAATGTCAGACACTTGCTTACAGTCAGATGAGAAGAAAATGAAACTGCTAGTGGTGGATCTCACAGATGCTGCTTGACCCACCATAAAAAATGAATTTGCAATGGTGAAAACAATAGGACCAAATCTGGACCTAGAAAACTGAATCCATTCAGTCAAAAACTGAGTTGGTGGTAACCTTAGTCGTTTACTGTAGTTAGTTTGTCCCTCACTCCTAGGGCCACTATTTTCTTCCTAGATCTTTGTATGGTGTGTAACTGAATCAAAGGCTTTGCTGAAACCAAAATATGGGATGTTCTCTGGCTAACATTTATTTATTGCCCAAGGCACTACTGATTTATAGAAGTCAATGACATTCTTCAGACAAAACCTTTCTTTTACAAAGAGGTGTTGTCTCCTGTCCTGAATCCTGTTAGCATTTAGGACATCTACTATGTGCTACTTTATAATAGTCTCCAGCAATTTCCCCATTATGGAGGTCAAGCTAATGGTTCTGTAATTCCTGTGGTTCTCCCTACCCCCATTCTTTTGATGAGGGATCATGTCTGTCAGGCCCAAATCTGCCAGAAACACCCTCAGTTTTAGGGAGCAATAGAAAAAGTGTATCGGATATGCAGCTAGGGACTATCTACCTCCTTCTGCACCCTTTGGTATAACACATCAGATCCTGATGACTTGTTCATCTTCAGCCCATTTAGTTCCTTGAGCATCCTTTCCTTTGTGATTGCCTCCATCACTAGATTCTGTGCATGTCCCCATTTAAGTTTTATAATCCATTCCAGAAGTAACCCTTCCTCTTATTATATGAAGGCTGAGTACTTCAGAAGTAGGCCCATTGAAAAAGCTGTAGTGTACAGTGAAACTTTGGGAAGTCTGCCTGTGCTGTTTGGGAGCTCTTATGGGTGTCTTTCTGGTATAATAAATTTCTGCAATCACTGCCAACATTTGTTGTTATTTCAAATTGTCATCACAAGTGCCCAAATTCATCTGTGTTGTTTGGATCTGAATACATGTTTTCCAAGCACTGGCTGACATTTGCATATCTTGATGTGCTGCTTTTCCTTTCTGAGCATTCTAGAAGTAACTCTCACTGTTCTTATGTCAATACTGAGCTGAAGTAATCATTCATTATGTCTGCCTTCTCCCCCACCCAGATTATCATAATTATTTTGTCTTTCTATTGTCTCCATTTTACTGTATATCTGAAGAATGTATTGTCATTCTCCTGTACCAACTAATCAATCCAAATCTCTGCTACTGATTTTCTCTTCTGCTTAGATTTACTACCATTTTCTTGCCCAGATTAACCTCTATGTTACCTTCAATCTGCTCTGTACCATTAGAAAGTCACTTTATTTGCCTTTAGTGCCTTTCCCTTATCCTTTGTGAAGCATAATTTGTTGTTTTTTGTGTGTGCCTCTTATAGTTTGTTTCAGACAGAATATTTTTTTTACCTCCTGCACCTCCTTTTGATAACAGATCAACTGTTTTCCACACTTTCCACCATTCCAGCTCCTTCAGTCTAATGCTGTGTTCATCTTTGCAAAGCCTGCACTCCTGGAATCTGGTCCCATCATTCTAGATTTGGAGCACTAAGTCCCTAGGGACATTTTGAATTACAGTGAGTTATGGTAATTTATCCATAAGGGGTCCTTCTCCCTGACATTCCCAATTATGTCTTGATTTAAAAGGAACAGTTCCAATGCCAGCTTCATCACTAGTCAGCTCCTTTATCCACTACAGTAGTAAATCATCCAGTAGCAAATTTACTAAAGCTTGATTCCTTGCACTCTTGGCCCCAGGTGCCAGCCCATATGAAAGCACTTTTACACCCCCATCATGATCACAGGTCCTAAGACAACCACCTTTTTGATTTCCCCTCCCAGTGCTCTGTGCCTTATCCTCAGTTTGGTTTGGTGATTTGACTTCCCCTCCCATTGCCCTGTGCCTCATCATTAGTCTGGTTAGGTGATTTAATTTCCCCTCTCCAGAGACCTGTGCCTCATCCTTAGTCAGGTTTAGTGATTTGATTTCCCCTTCCAGTGCCCTGTGCCTCACCCTTAGTCAGGTTTGGTGATTTGACTTCCCCTCCCATTGCCCTGTGCCTTATCATTAGTATGGTTAGGTGATTTAATTCCCCATCCCCTGAGACCTGTGCCTCATCCTTAGTCAGGTTTGGTGATTTGATTTCCCCTCCCAGTGCTCAGTGTCTCATCCTTAGTCTGGTTTGGTGATTTTATTTCCCCTCCCAGTGCCTGATGTGCCTCATTGTTGGTCTAGTTTGGTGAATGATAGTCCTCTCCTACTCTGAGGTTTTTCCCTCCCCCCGTTGCTAACTGAATCCAATGTGTTTCAACCCCACCATCCCCCTGATGGACTTATCTTCCACTACCCTTATGGAATCCTTTACATACACAGTAACCAACCTCTCTTTGCCCATTTTCATTTCCATTCTAAATAGGATATAGCCAAGAATCTTGAAGTCCCATCTGTAATATCACATCTCCCATGTTTCTGTAATGGCTATAATATCTAATGAAATCAGTAACACCACCAATTGTAATTTCCCTAACTTGTTGCCAAAATAAATGGAATTCATACAGATCACAAACCAGGAATCCTTTGTTTTATATTTCTCCTGCCTAACTCTGTTTGTGTCCATGTCCATGTATCATACTCCTTTAGGTTTGTGCATCCACCTGTTACCCACTGTTACCTCATGTGTATTTCATACCTCACTAGTTGAAGGAGTGCCGGATAGGCCTCCTATAGTTGAGATTGTGGCCTGGTGTAACATAATATGAGCAAAGCCTCTTCTAGGTTAAATTCCCAGTAATAGAAGCAAAAAAACAAAACAATCTGTCCCAGTGTAGTGATCTTGTTACTGCTAGGATAGAGATCATCTTAGTTGAATAACCTCCTATCCCACCAGAAAGGGCCTCTGAAATGGAACCTCTCCTCCTTGCACATGCTCTTTAAGTACTTGAACTGGAATATTTTAAAGTATCCAGACTTCCCCATACTTATCACTTGTAGGACCTCTGAGAAAGTTACTACATATGTTGCTTTCTTTAGCTTGCTACCTAGTGAACAGAAATTATCCTTTTCCTTCTATAAATTCCAGCTGGCCAGGTGATTTATCCAAAGGTGGACTAGCACATCTGGCTTCCTTCACGTTCCTCCATCAGCTCCTCTACACAAGGAATAATCGTCTTAGCCATAACTCCTGGGAAGCACTGCAAAGCCCTCACATGCAGATCTGCACTGCAGGTTACCATCCCAGTTCCACTCAGTATGTAGCCCCCAATCAGCAGTATCCTTTTTGTTAGTCTCTTACAGTTTGGTTCCCTTGGTTCCCCTTCCTTACAGCTGTCACCAGTGTGGCAGCCTTAGGATCCTGTGGTACAAAAGGATCTGACTCCCACGTATGGGGTATAGTGTGAACTACTTCAGCCAGTGTTGTGACATGATTTCTTGTTGCCACTGTAGGACACCCCTCCTAAAAATGACACCACTCTTTTATTGCCCACTACCTTCCATCCTGATTGAGGGTATTAGGTGGCCTTTGTGGAAGAGGAGCAGCAACAGCAGCAGGATCTCTTAGCCTTCACTCCAGTCTTTTCCTCAAAAGGTGTATTTCAGCCCAGGTAGCAACAAATTCTGAAATGACTGCTGAAAACCTCCTTTATACAGGACAGCTGCTCACCAGAAGATGTTCTGCCAGCAAGGGGATGTGAGGGTGAGTTTTTTAACAAATCAATTTGCCCTTCACCCTCCGATTCTACTTTCTAGCATTCCTGCCTCCTGTTTCTACACCAAAAATCCACTGCTAACTGCATCTCCTCCTGAGGGTGGCAACCAATTCTGCAAACTCCTCTGCATAAACTCTCTTAGCTGAGCAGTCCTCAGCACTGCAGTCTGGAGCACTCAGAACCACAGTGTAAAGGACATGGAAGAAGTTTGACAGGAGTCAGCTGTCAGCTGGCCATGCTGCTTGCCAGGGCCCCCCATTACTTTGTGCTCCATCCACTACACCCTGTGCTCCAAGGATGTTCAGCACAAACCAAAAAACCTCAACATCCCTCTAAAGTGACTGCTTTTAGTCCTCGCTACATTACAGCAACCATAGCTACACCATGTTTGGATATATCCTTCATACAAGTTTGTGCGTCCTCCTTTTTTTATTTTGGTCCAGACTGTTTGTTACAGCTAAGTGATCTGTTTACTAAATCTGCTTCATTAATCAGCTAATTTGCTGGCTAGGTGTTGGCAATTGTCTTAGGTTTATAGGTTCATAGGTATTTATATCAGGTCAAGCGGCCACCAGAGCCATATGAGACCCACCATATATCAGTGGTGATGATCCCAGATTTTATTTCCCATGTGTCTAATCTTTGCTTGAAAGATCTCATGCTTGGTGCCTCAACAACATCAGCTGGAAGTACATTCCAAGTATCCACCACCCTTTGGTTAAACCACAAACCCCTCCTTGTTGTTTTGTATGACTCTTCTTTAATCTGGTGATTATGACCTCTAGTTAGTCTCTTGGTGTGAGTTTTTTAGTTAGCCCAGCAGCTTCCCACAATGTTTCATCCCTGAGGGACCTGTTCACAAAACAAAGATCACCTCTAAGATTTCGGTATGCCATTGAATAAAGCCCCAGGTGCTGTAATCTTTCTTGATAACTTTTATTTTTTACAGTTCTGATTTTTTTTGTCATCCTTTTCTGGACTGTTTCTACCATTTTTATGTTGCTTGCACGCATATGCAAGAAACATAGTGCCATCATCGGAGATTTCGGAGGTGTGTCACCTCCTCCTCCAATTCAGTCAGTGAGCTGGCAGGCACGGTCCCTGTAAGCCAATGCATTTTGGAGCTGTCTATGACACGCTCCAAATGCAGTGTCAGTTGAAAGGGGAGCTACGTCCAGTGAGCAGAGATAAGAAGCGTAGCTCCCCCACACACAGGCGGGCGCGGTTCTCACACTCTACTGTGTGAGCCGACGGGTGCCCAATCCCCATCGGCTGAGCTGCATCTCTCCCCTCCTCCCAGTTAGGTGCCACGCTGGGAGCCCACCCAGCGTGGCAATCGTCCTTTGCTGACGGGGTGCCCAATCCCCATCGGCTGAACGCCTCAACATTGTGCCACGCTGGGAGCCCACCCCAGCGTGGGCAAATGGTCCCATGATGTCTTTTTTTATTTTTACCTGAAAACAAAAGCGGTCCTGCGGCGCGTCTCCGGCCCCTCCCACAACCCACACACCACCCACTGCGCACCCAGCCTCCCACGCCCCCTCACCCCATACTTACCTCCGGACTCCAGGCAACGATCTTCGTGGATCGGAACACGCCTGCACTCTTCAAAGCCGACTGCAAACTGAGGAAATGCCGTAAGCTGTATAATGGGCTAGATGGGGGGTTCAACTTGTTGCATATCTCCAGGCATTTTGAGTTTGCACCAATTTTAACATGGGTTTTGGGACCTTTTTTCATGAATGTCATTGTCATGGTAAGAGTTCTGGCCCGGCGGTGATTTCACAGTGACTGTGAAATCACCTCTTCAGGCCTGAATACCACCATGACAGTGACATCATTCATGAGAAGGGTCCCAAAACCCCATGTTGAAAAATTTGGTGCCAAAATTCCAAAATGACTGTTTTATTTAGCGCATACATGCAGTTCCTTCAGAGGCTTGTAAGTTCGCTAAATTTCAATATTTTACTCCAGATTTTCAACATTGCAATTTTACCACACCTTCTTATGAGCAGTACAGCTGTCATTTTCACATCTCACCCAAAATGTGTTTCCACCCATGTAGTGCAGAATGGCGCAGTCGGTGCAAGAAATCAATGTACGGGACAAATTAAGAAAATCACAATGACACTGTTCATGAGCAGAGGTCTTAAATGGCTATGTTGAAAATTTGGTGAAAAATTCCTAAAATGACTGTTTTATTTAGCGCATGCGCAGTTCCTACGCAGGCTCGTAAGTTCGCAAATTTTTAATATTTTCACTCCAGATTTTCAACATTGCCATTTTACCACACCTCCTTATGAGCAGTACAGCTGTCATTTTTCACATCCTGCCCAAAACATGTTTCTGCCCATGTAGCACACAATGGCGCAGTCGGTGTGCAAACTCAATGTATGAGACACATTAACAAAATCACAGTGACACTGTTCATGAGCAGAGGTCTTAAAACGGCTATGTTGAAAATTTGGTGAAAAAATTCCTAAAAATGACTGTTTTACGAGCGTCCGTTGCGCAGTTCCTACGCACGCTCATAAGTTCGCAAATTTTCAATATTTGCACTCCAATGACTTCCAAATACCTAAACAGCACATAGAAGCAAGCAACATTCGGCATTGACAAATGCTTGTTCTACAACCTACAGTCTGGGGGCTGGAGAAAAGTATCCCATACTCCAGAAGTGGTCTAACCAGGAATCTATACAATAGCACCATAACCTCACAGCTCCTACTTTTTATATTTCTTAGAATGTTCCCCATCACCTGAGTTGCTTTCTTTATGGCTTCCTTATTCTGTATTTCAAAGCTAAGATTATTTGAAATAATTACTCACAAGTCTCTTTCATTGACTGTACTAGATATTGTTTTATTATTAATTATATACTCAGCTTGAATATTGTTCAATCCAAAGTGCATAACCTTACATTTACTAATATTATTTTTAAAGTTTTGTTTGTTAGCCCATGCCTCTAATTCTCTTAACTGTCTTTGAAATTTATTTATAGACTCCCCACTGTTTATTATTGCACCCACTTTGGTGTTGTCTGTGTACCTCCACAGCCAGGCTCCCCCAGATACCTGTATACTTAATACAACTGTAGTGAACAATAAAGGGCCCACTATTGAACCCTGAAGGACCCCACTGGATATGCTTCCCCAGTCCAATAGATGACCTCTGACTTGAACTCTCTGTGTTCTATGCAACAACCAAGATTGTATCCATTTGATTAAGCCTGGTTCAACTCCAGTACCTCCTAGTGTGTTTATTAGCTTTTGGTGGGAAACCGAGTCAGACGCCATTATGCAATACAGGTAGACCACATCCATTGGGAGTCTTTAGTCAAGAGCCTGGCTGACTGGCTCAAAAAATCAAGTAAGTTACTTACACAGGATCTTCACCTTATAAATCCATGCTGAGTAATATCCACTAACCCTTTTTGTTTAACGCTCTCCTCTAGAAATGTTTTTATGAACCCCTCCATTATTTTCCCCACAGTGGAGGTGATACTGATAGGTCAATAGTTTTCAACCAATGCCTTGTCTCCACTTTTATGAATGGGGGTAATATGAGCAACTCTCCAGTCCTGTAATGCTGATCCCTGTGCAAGAGACCTATTAAACAGTAATGGTAATGGTCCAGCCAACTCTTCTGCAATTTTGTTTAGGATATTCTTCTTGTCTATTTGACTACTACCTTAAGTACTCCCTATTTCAGAATGGCCACCTAATCTAGTTTTGTGTCTTT
Source organism: Neoceratodus forsteri (assembly GCA_016271365.2). Taxonomy (NCBI): domain Eukaryota; kingdom Metazoa; phylum Chordata; order Ceratodontiformes; family Ceratodontidae; genus Neoceratodus; species Neoceratodus forsteri. Next base: position 974,503,346 of record CM057453.1, read on the forward strand.
TGCATTTTGCTTAGCTGTTCATTACAGCAAGGTGGCCTATTTGCATTTGTACATTTAACATTGGTTTCACTGCCAGCCTATGTTATCTGTACCCCTGAAAAAGCATTTCCAATTACAGCCCCACTGTTAGCCTAAGTTATCAGTACCCCTGTTATATCATTTCTGGTTACAACCCCACTGTTAGTTTTGCTACCTAATTGACTGCCCACTTTATTTCTAAGTCACCCTATCTGGTCAGTCATGACAGTAGGTTCCTGTCCATAGTCAGCTCCCTTTCCAGCCTCCAGGTGTTATCAGTATCACTGTATATGCTTGAATGCTAGTTACACTCTATGTGGGCATACTCATTATCTGCATTCTCCACCAGTTCTGTAATTAACCTGTAGTTATTCAGCTTAATCTATCTGGTTCTGTTGTGCTAGCCTATCAAGTGGTTTTACTCTTGCTGTTTGGTTATTCCTCAAGCTTTGTCTGTCTCAGCAATACATACCTCATTGCACAGCTTCATATTGTAGTCAACCAACCAAGCCTTTTCCTGTGTCACTGTACCTTAACTAGCCTATGCTCAGTTAATTATGTGCATTGCTGTGGTTTCTGCCTTGCAGTGCTTTTTGCATTCCATGTTCTGACCACAATGTTCCTTCTACTCCTCTGCCTTCTACATGTCCCTCCTCTGCTTCTACCCGTCCACTTCCCTCCCCCATCCAATTATCCTTGCCTCCTTTACATTTCTCTCTCCCCATCCTACTCCATCTCTGACCCTCTCCCCACCCCATCTCTAACCCTCTTCCTTCTTCCCTTCCAATCCACCCTGTCTCTTCCCATCTCCCTGCTTTAAACCCGAGTCTCTCCACCAGGTCTTCTTCTCTTTTACCCTCTTCTCCCTCAATCTTCAGCTCTTCTATTTCTCAACTCCCACTGTTTCATCCCCACTTACACACCTGCTTAACTTCTCCTTCTCCCTCTGTACTGTTCCTCAGTCTTGGAAGTTTCCCAAAGTTAATCCACTTCTAAAATGGGATGACCCCTCCATCCCCACAAACTACGGTCACATCTCCCTCCTCCTTTTTATGTCTAAACTGCAAGAGAAACTTGTCCATTACAGACTCTCTGACTACCTCTCATTCTCTAATATTCCTCTCCCTCTTCCAGCCTGGGTTCTAGAAGCATCATTCCACCATTTCTTCCCTGCTGTGTATCACTGATTCCATCTTTTCTGGGATGGAATGGAGTACATAACAGCTGTCACTTTCATTCATCTGGCCAAAGCCTTTGCTTTGCTGTCCCATCCACTCCTCATAGATAAGCTGAACTCTGCTTGTCACTCAGCTCCTGCTGTTGATTGGTTCCATTCCTACCTCATGGGCCATCAACAGTCGTTACATGAAAGAGGTATCCTGTCACTTCCACTACCCATCTAGGATGGGGTCCCATTGGACTCCATCCTGGGTCCCATCCTCTTCTACATTTTCCAGAATGACCTCCTCTCTGCCTGTGTCTAAGGCCATGTGGAAAGGACAGTGATGACTGGAGTCAACCTGGAGTCAGTCCAGGAGACAATTGACAGTCAGGAACCCTGCTCATCAGATACCAGGAACATCTGTATTGTTTCTAGGCTGGTGGATTGTTCATTTATCATATATCATATATCATGTATCATATATATAGGAGGCAGTATAGCATAGTGGTTAAGGGTACTAAGCTACAAACCTGAAGACCTGGGTTTGAATCCCATCAGCCCCCACTTGCATACTGTGTGAACCTGACTAAGTCACTTAACTTCCTTGTGCTGCCAGGTTGCACCTGGAAACAAGCTCTTGTTTAGTGTGACTGTCCTTGGTAAACAATTTCCCTTTTCCCTTCCATATGTGTGTGGAGTGCTAACTACTGTATTAAATAAGGGGACTTGGGTTGTTCTTGTCTGTTTAGGGTACTAGCTGCTGTATTGTTTAAAGGGGTCTTGGGTTGTTAGTGTGTGTTTGTAGTACTAGCCGCTGTATTGTTTAAGGGGATGTGAGCTGTTTCTGAGTGTCTGGGATATGAGCTGCTACATTGTGTTTGTGGGTGTAGGGGGCTTGCTACTAAACTATCTCAGGGTGTATAGTGGTTGTGGGTTTAGTGGCTTGCTGCTTCACTGATAGCTAAAAAAAATTGTTTGTAAGTATTGATGTTTACTGTATAACTTGTCTGTCTCTGTGACATCTAGAGTGTAAGTAAATAAAAGAGTTATGTATTGTACTTTTTTAACTGGTACTGGGTATAGCTTAGTAGAAGTGATTCTGGGAAAGGAAGCCAGGAAGTACAGGGAAAGCAGGGACAGAGAATGTGTGAGTGGTGCAGGGCTGTGGTTGTGGGGCAGCAGTCTTCAAGGAGACCTTCTGGAGATTTCATTACTGCCCCATCTGCATGTGCCTCTCTGGGTTGGCAAAGAAGTTCTCTAGACTCGAGGCTGCATTGGTGACAAGTGACAGGGAGATCACTACACTTAGGGCTTTGTTTTTTTTAACATGTAAAATTTTATTGAGATTATCAGTTATCCAGAGCTGTGCAAGACGGCCTTCATACATCATCATATGCACAAACCTAGCCATACATACTCAATACAAACACATCTTTTCTTAAGGACAAAACAGACTATCATTAAACATGAAACATTTATAATATTCTATAAGCAGGTTCTCCTAGCAAAGAATACATAGTGCAGGCCCTCTCTAGCTAGTTAGGATGGGGCTCACACAGCAAAGAGGTTAGGAACCAGAACCCCTCTGTCTAAGACCAGCAAAACTCGGCGGCTTAGTGACAAGGTTTCAAGGCTTGACCCTTCATCAACTACTAGTATACACTTCTACCAACTAGGAGCAACACCCTAAGACCCCTAAAAAGGGGGGTTAGGCAAAGTTGCCCATCCAGTTGAAACAAGCATAGTCAATACGACCACAGGTAGGTCCAGAAAATACATACCAATCGAGATTAAAAACAGTGTGAATTATTAGCAGAAACAAAACCACACAGCCACGAACACCTGAAACTTACTATAAGCAGGTCATAATAGTGGCTATGTCAACAACTATGTTCAGGGGGGATTTTGAAATGGTGAGGGTCTCACCGAGCAAATGTGAGAGTGCAGATAGGCTCCCCATTTCTTGTAGCACTTGTCGAGTCGGCCCTTGGCTACCGCTGAGAGCTTCTCAAAATTAGCAAGCCTGGACATGGCAGAGCACCACTGTAGAACTGTTGGGGGAGTTGGCTGTCTCCAACGCATCAGAATGGCCCTTTTGGCTTCCATCAAAGCCACTAGGACCCTTGCTGCACTGGAGGGAGAGAGTGGATTTAGTGCCGAAGTATCTCCTAGTAGGAGGGAGTGATTATGAATCTGGATTGGCTTACCAATTATCCTGGAGCAGTCCCCCAGGACTAGCATCCAGAAGGTTGCCAAAGTCGGGCAAGTCCATAGGATATGAAGCAAGTGAGCAGAAGACTGGCACCGCCAGCACCAGTCGTGCGGTGAGATCTTCAGCCCATGCAGTACTGCTAGAGTTTTATACCACCTCAGAAGTATCTTCAGCTATATTAATTGACTCATGGAGTCCTCATAGGCTGTGTGAGCTGATCTGACACACAACGACCATTGTTGCAGGGATATTGGGTGGAGGAGGTCTTTTTCCCAGGCAGTCTTACTAACCAGGGTACCATCCAGTTGGGCATCTCTGATTGTTTTATATATAATACTCACTAGTTCCTGACGTTTCCTGGGTAGGTGCAGGCCTTCCAGACAGCCCCAGGAGTTCTGTGTTGGAGAAGTTTTAAGAAGAGAGGAGATGGCACTCCTCAACTGTAGAAACCTCCAAAAATCCGCCGGTCCAATCCCAAATCTGTCCTTGATCTGCTCAAAGGACATTAACACCAAAGAATTTGGAAGTAGCAGGTCCCCTATCACACGGATGCCCTTTGCTGCCCAATGGGGCCAGAAGAGTGGTTTATGATCAACCATGATAAGGTGGTTATTCCATAGTGGGGCATATCTAATCGGGGTGTGGTAATATGACTTCAAGACCCCGGTGACTACCATCGCCCTTCGCCATGCTCTACACGTTTCCTCCATAATTGGGGTAAGTCCCCTCACAGCCCTCTGCCCACAATAGAGCAGGCAGAACAGGGGATTATCTACTGACAAAGAAGCCTCTAAGGCTACCCACTGTGGAGGGGGAGTGAGAGAGGGTGTAAACCAAGCTGTAGCTTGGGCCATTCTGAAGGCCAGATGATACCCCTCAAACCAGGGAAGACAGAGCCCACCTCTAGTCCAATGTGCACTGAGTTTTGACCGCCCCCATCTTGGGGGTTTTCCTTCCCATAGAAAGAGAGTGACTAGGTTATCTATGGCCTTGAACAGCCTCGAGGTCAAGGGGATAGGGAGATTATTCAGTAAATACGACACCCTAGAAAACAAAAACATTCTAATAGCTTCAACCTTGCCTTTAAGAGTGAGCCGGAGCTTTAACCACCACTGGACCTCCGCCATTAATGAGGTCAACAGAGGGGAAAAGTTTGTGGACTCTAAATCTTTCCACACCTTAGGAATAAAAACCCCAAGATAAAGGAATCCTTGTGGGGCCCAGGTGATATCAGTACCTGTAAGACAGGATTTGGTACAGGCATCATTCAGGGGGGACAAAATGGTTTTCTTCTGATTTACTGTAAGCCCTGATAAACATGCGAACTCCTGTAGAATTATTAAGAGTGGGGTAATAGAGGATTGGGGATCAGAGAGCATAAGGATCATGTTGTCCGCATATGCGTTGACCAAGTACATCGAACCTTTTATAGGGGTGCCTGTTATGCTCGGGGAGTTGCCAAGTTTACGAATAAGGGGATCCAGGGTGATCAGAAAAAGGAGAGGGGAAAGGGGTCAAACCTGATGGGTGCCTCTTTGTAATGGAAGGGGGGGTATCTTTGTTAGTGACCACTCTAGCTGAGGGGGAATGGTACAAGTTGGAGATCCAGGAGCAAAAATCTGCCCTGAAATCATACAGTTTAAGAACTCTATGAAGAAACCCCCATTTGAGGGAATCAAAAGCTTTAGCAAAGTCTATTGCCAAGGCAGCCATAGGAGTTTTAGACTGCATTGCCAGCCACTTAAGAATCAGAACAAGCTTCAGATTATCTGCACTTGATTTTCCCTTCATAAAACCTGTTTGCAACGGGTGAATTATGGTGGGCAGGATCGGGGCCAGTCTGTTTGCTAAAATTTTACCTAGCAGTTTGGTGTCCACGGGGAGAAGGGAGATGGGTCAAAAATTTGTGCAGAGAAGGACATCAGATGATTTTTTTGGGATAAGAGTTATTAAGGCCTCCCACATGGTCGGGAAGAGGAGGGTATCTTTCTGAGCTTCTGGCAATGCTTGCAATAATGGGTCAGTAATATGCTCTTGGAGCAGTTGGTATAGCTCTACTGAGACTCTGTCCAGTCCCAGCGTCTTACCCTTTGACATCTGAGACAGAGCTACTTGAAGTTCCTCCGACGTAATGGGGGCATCTAACTCACGCTGCTGGCCCTCTGAAAGTCAGGGCAGCTGAGCACCCTGGCATAAGTTGTTTAGTCGGAGAGACAGATCGTCACCTGAGAGTACGTTTTGGGATTGGTAAAGCTCCTGATAAAAATTTTGCATCTCCATGTTGATGGATTTAGGAGCCGTAAGAAGTTCCCCCTTCTTATTTCTCAATGCTAGGATTCTAGAGGAAGTCTGCTGCTTCCTCAGATAGTAGGCGAGTAGTTTCCCTCCTTTGTCCCCAGCTTCCCATGCCCTGTGTTTCGCCTGGATCATCTGCCACTCCACTTTCCTGTTTAACAGCATTTAATCTGGTATTTTAGACCTGTGATAGGGGCTAGCAATGGGGAATTTAATGGATTCTGAGGTGATACCTTAAATTGTGCTTCCAGCTTAGCTAACTGATCCTGTAAATCTTTAAGATGTTGCACACGCTCTTTATTTTTGGCAGCTGCGTAAGATATGACTCTCCCCCTTAGGACAGCCTTAAAGGCTTCCCATATCGTTGTCGCTTTAGTCTCTATGGGGGTATTCAGGGCAAAATATTGGTGAATTTCCTCCTTTATGTATTCCCTAAATGCTGCATCTTGCAGCAAGAGGGGATTGCATCTCCATCTGTTGGACGGGGGGGCCTTGGCCCAGCAGGGTAAAGGGTGATTGCAACTGAGGCATGGTCAGATATCAGAATGTTTCCTATGGTCGCATTACTCACACCTGGCATGGCAACATGATTGACTAACTAGAAATCTAGTCTACTATGGGTACCGTGCACACTGGAATAGAAAGTGTAGTCACGTCCCTGTGGATGACTAACCTTCCATGGGTCCCCCAGCCCCCATTCAGACATCAATGTGTTCAGGGTAGCCACCACTTTGGGATGAGATTGTGGGGTAGGAATGGATTTGTTGAGAAAGAAGAAGAGAACTAAGTTGTGGTTGCCCCCCAGTAGTATAGGAACCTCTGCTCCTCCTTCTAATAAGTCAGTTAGGGCTTGGTTCAGTTCTGAATACGAGTCCCCAACATCAGTATTCGGGCCATAGACATTGGCCAGTATAACTTTACCACTTGAGTAGGACAGCCTAGCTACCAGCCATCTCCCTTGAGTGTCCTGACGTTGGGCTTCAACTCCCCAAGGGCCAGACTTCTGGAGTAAAATGACAACTCCCCTTGATGTTGTGGTTGCGCAACTCAACAGAACTGTGCCTACCCATAATTTCTTCAACCAGTGGGCTGTTCAGCTAGTGAGGTGCATCTCCTGGAGCAGGGCCACATCATCTCCCATAGAGTTCAGAAACTGTAGCACTTTGGTGCATTTCGCTGGATGATTGAGCCTCCTAACATTCCAGGAGATGCACCTCCATCCCCTAGGACCCACCGTGGCCGCTGTCATAACTGTGACCCCCTTAACTGCTGACAGGAAGAAAGAACAAAAAGTACTCACCCCTCAACTGGGCCTCAGTAAACACACAACAGCAAATGCGAAGAGAAAAAGAGGTAACCTATAACCTGTGACTGCAGAGTATCCAAGCGGCTCCCAGTCTGGAAGTCTATCAGAGAGTACTAGGGACAGTGGCATGTGGTTTTGTCTCCAGCAGATAGAGAACCTGAGTATGATAAAGAACAAAGACACAAAACACTGATGACTATCAAAATAGTAACTACAGTAAAGAAAAAGAAAACCAGACAACTATCAAAGTCAGTAAATTACAACAGTGGTATATACAGTATCTTTAAAGTCGTTAACTTAAACTCCGTTAGTGGTGTTGAGGTGAACATGTGAACAGGGCTAAAAGACCCTGCAGACCACACTGCTTCAGGCACCACAAGAGAGCTATGGGAAAGGTTACACCCAATAGTTGATGACCTGACCCAGCCTGACTCCATAGCATCCCTGCTGGAGAGTCCAGGCCTAGCGGGTGACCTTAAGTTGCCCCGGTGGGGAGCGGGGGGAGAGGGAGGGGGGAAGGAGAAGCCTCTATTAGCTACTTGTGAGTAGTAAATTTCTAAGTATCGGGTGAGCACGAGCTAATCCTATTACACCTCCTCTCTCCTTGGGTCTACCCCGAGGAAGAAGGGGCCATCCATAAATAACTTACTAAAACCTGGCCATTCTATTAAATTAACTAAGGTGGTAAAGTCCCACACTTCCATACCAACACCATTTCCTCCAGTGAGGGGGAGGGAGGAAGCCTGGGGGGGGGAGCCCATCATAAATCCCACTGCTGCCCTAAGGGAGCGGGGGGGAACAAAGCCTCATGGCCCAAATAAGAGGCATGTAGCTGCACTGGCAAGCACTGCTGGAATGCAAAAGAAATGCACTGCATGCAGCATTCCTGGCGCCTCATAAAGCTAAGGACCAGCAAGGGGCTTGCGCCCATCTGAGAGCCATCCCCAGCAAAGCTGGGATGGTTTAGGTATCCGAGTACGTCAAGGTAACCCCTAGCATAGAGGATTGTCCAGATCCAGTGGGGCTAGCACCCAAAGTAACAGCTTCTACGAAAGTCCTTGTGCCTGGTTTTAATAATCCATCCGCTGCTGCAGTTTCCGCCTCGGAGTCGTCTATTTCAGAAGCCCAGTCCAGTGAGGTGGGGTCCTCCGACATTGCCTCTAGCTGACCCTTCAAATCACCTTCGGCCCAGACTGATGTAGTGGCTCTAGACTGTTTAGCAGGAGGTGAGTCTGCTGCGCTTACTGTCCCCGTGGAGCGGGGACTTCTGGAGTGTTGCCTCTGTCTGGTTGGCAGCAGACTAGCATTGCCCCCCAATGAAATACTATGCTGCTTGTAGGCTGGCACCCCTTGGTCAGTATAAGTGTCAGTCCCAGCTTTATTCAACTTGTCTCCCAAAAATTGTGGCGCCCAGAGCTGTTTACTACTGGGGGACGTCTTTCTTGATGTTCCCGTCTGGCCCAGATTCTTGTCCCCTGGTGCTGCATCTCCTTTCCTTGTGGTTCCCTGCGGCATATGGTTCCTAGGCTCCCAGAGGCATCTGGAAGATGCAGTCCGTAGCAGCATACCCAGCCAGTGGACCTGAATCCAGGCCTCAGCGTCACCTGGAGACTCTGCGAGGAAAGACTGACCATTTTTATTCAGGTACAGAGCTGTTAGGCCTTTAAAGCGATATTACACTGCATTAGCTACTAAAATTTTCTTGAGGGGGATATAAGCTCTGCGCTTTGCAGCGACCTCCTGTGTAAAGTCCCTGTAGAAGGATATAGTGTTCCCCTTTCATTCCAACTCCCCCAACTCTCTAGCAGCTCTCAGTAGTCGCTCCTTAACCGAGTAGCACAAAAGATAAGCAATAATGGTGCGGGAACCCTTAGAATTCTTAGTATTACCAGAGACCCGGTGGGCCCTCTCTACCCGACAGAATCCTTCCATCGATCTCCTAACAGCTGTGGAATCCACTCATTTAAGAAACGCTCCACGTTAGGCCCTTCAACTGCCTCGAGTACCCCTATTATCCAGATATTATTTTGTCTGCTTCGGTTTTCTTGGTCCTCCACTCTGTACCACAATCTAGATAATTTAGACTCGTGGTCCCACAGCTTCTGTAGGACGTGTAGGTGTTGTTTCTCCAGCTCCTCCATCCGCTGTTCTAAAACATTGTGCTGATCCTCCAGCCTGTGAACATCTGCCACATTAGTGGCGAGAGAAGCGCCAGTTGTATCCAATCTACTCAACAGGGCTGTCAGCATTTTGGTGATATTTGCCAAGGCTTCCCCCACTTGCACTTGATTGCCTAGGGTTGAGATATCTTGATGAGGGGCTTCCACCATGATGCCACCCGCAGGCCCACAATCTGCCAGTCACCCTTGCCTCTCGCAATTAGTTAGGTCCGTGTCCTTTTTCTATGCTTGGGAGCAACTCCTTGATCCTGACAGCGCTAGGCTTCACACCAATCTATGGTCACTGATGTCTCTGGTGGAGTAAGGGAGGAGGATAGAGCAGTTGCCACTTTGAACCCGCTGGGAGGGAGGAGGGAGAGAGAAAGGGCTAAAGCCCCGGTGACCTGAGCTCAGGCCTGTGTGGCCTACGACTGTGTGCTAGCTCCGAGGGAACAAAGGCCCGACAGGGGCTACCTAAGAGCGTGGCTCACCCTAAATGCATGTCAACAGGACTAATAGAGGCAGGGAAGAAGCGTAGAGAAGCTCAGAGCAAAATCAGTCCAGTGTTTAAGTCATTTTGAACGAGTTCACCGCCAGGCTGGGGCAGAGAGAAGGGTTTAGGCAGCCATCTCCTCCGGGTCCAAGCCACACCCCCGACTTAGGGCTTTGTTGACTAAGAGCCAGGTGACATTTTCTCCCACCCAGGGACCACCAAATCTGACACCTTTACTTCAAAGTTTGCCATATGGGAGTAACAGCTGGACTATGGTGGGATCGAAGCTGGAGGGGGGTGGGATCTGGAAATATGGCTGCTTGTAGGCACATTTCTCAACTACAACCAGTTCCACTGCATAATTTCTTAATCATTCTGGTGGAGCAGGACTGCCAAGTGGCACCTTTGGTAGTGGCCAAGGATAATGCGGGAGTCCACCCAGTTGGAGGCCCCAAGGTGGTTGGAAGAGAACCCCAGAGAAGGTGGAAGCTGCCTCTGGTGGGGGACTCAATCATCAGGGAACAGCGTTGGGAATGGAAAGGGGGTAGAAAGGGAGCTCAGGTGCTTACCTGGCACCACAGCATAGAGGGATGAGAAGCATATCCTAAAAATCACTAGGGCAAAAGGAAGAGAGTGGGATCTGGATTTCATTGTTGAACTAGGACCAAAACACTTATCTAGGAATGTGGAATACAGAGGGAGTTTAGAGAGGTGGGAAGGAGTCTTAGACAGGTAACACACTCTATAGTTTTTGTGGAGGTGCTGTCTGTTTGCGATAGGGGGAAGATGAGGGAGCTATACACCAATGCCTTCAACTCATGGTTGAAGGAATGGTGCAAGGTAGAGGGGTACAGCTTTGTTGTGGATTTGGTTCCCACCTGGGAGGATAACAGGCAATATAGTGGTGACAGCCTGCATTAATCCAGGAGGGAAACCTCAGTTCTCAGAGGCTGGTTTAAACATTTCTTCGATGAGTGTTTAAAGTAGCTGAGGGGAGTGGTGGAAGAAGACGAGGAGGCAGAAACTCCCCCTTCCCCATAGGCTGAGATAGTAAGTAGAGGGATCCTGAGTGGCGAGAGTCCCATCATGGAGCAAGTTGATCAAGGTAGTCAGGGGTTAACAAAGGAGGAAGGGGGAAAGAAGCCATCAGACAAAAAGAGTGAGAAAGGGGACACTAAACAAAAAGGGGGGAAGCAACAATCAGAGAGTTAACAAAATCTGGAAGGCAATGTGTGGTAATGCTAGAAGTCTGAGAAAAAAGACTGCAGTCCTAGAGGCCATCATGTCAGAAGCTGACCTAGATATCTTGGCCATTACCAAGTCATGGTGCACTGACAACCATGACTGGGACATGGTGATGCTAGGTTACACAATATTCAGGGGGGCAGGGTAGGATAGGAAAGGAAAGTAGGAGAAGTGGTGCTTTATGTGATAGAAAGCATAAAAGTAAAATAAATACAGGAAATTCAGGGGAGGCAGAAGTGCTGTGGGTCACCGTTGAATTGGGAAATGGAGCCACTATTCAGACAGGTGTGATCTAAAGGCCTCCAGCAAAGGGGGGGGGGGGATATATACGTGTAGATAAGAAAATGTTAGAAGCAACTAGCAAGATGGAAGAAAAGGGGGAAGATGTTGTTGGTGGGGATTTCAGTCTACAGGTTGTAGATTGGAGCCTCCCTCTGGCAGCTTCAGCTAGAAACAGGGGCATGCTGGACTCTCTGCAGGGGGCATTCCTCAAGCAGCTAGTCCCTGGACCCACTCATAATGGGGCAATACTGGATCTGGTACGTACTAACAGGGACACTGTTGTGGACATCATGGTGGGAAGCCATCTGGGGACCAGTGATCATTGTACAATGTGGTTCAACATAAGAACAGCTGCAGTATCCAACCACACAATGGTGTGAATCCCAGACAACAGAAGGGCTGATTTTACAGAGATGGGTGAATGCCTCAGGAATGACCTAGCAGGGGTGAGGACCTGGCTGGGGGGGGGGGATGGAGGAAAAATGGGCCAAACTAAAAGAGCCCGCTCTGAAGGCTGTGAACCTCTTTGTCAAGCAGGTAAGCAAAAGTAAAGAGAAGATTACTATGGTTATCAAAAGAGGTAGCAGAAAATGTAAAAGCTAAATAAATTAGCATTCAGAAGGTATAAGGATACCCAGAGAGAGGATGTTAGGGAAGCGTATCTAAGAAAACAGAGGGAGGCAGGCGAAGCAGTATGGAGCACAAAGGTGCAAACTGAGGAAAGAATAGCTCATGGAGCAAAGAAAGGAAACAACATTCTTTAAGTATATTAGAAACATAGAAACATAGAATTTGATGGCAGATAAGGACCGCTTGACCAACCTAGTCTGCCCATTTCCCTACCTAACGGATAAGCTGCAGATCCTAGTTAACCCAACAGCCTAATTCCTCCTACCCCCCACTAGAATTGCCTTATGTCTGTCCCATGCATTCTTGAATTCCCCCACTGTTTTTGACTCTACGACTTCCACAGGAAGGCTGTTCCATGTATCCACAACCCTCTCTGTGAAGAAATACTTCCTCACGTTACCTCTGAGCCATCCCCCCTCTATCTTCAAATTGTGCCCCCTTGTTTTTGCACATCTCTTTTTCTGAAAGATGCTACCCTCTCGGACTTTGTTGATTCCCTTGAGGTATTTGAAAGTTTCTATCATGTCCCCCCTCTTCCTCCTTTCCTCGAGGCTATACAGCTTTAGTTCCTTTAGTCTTTCTTCATATGTCTTCTGATGCAGACCCTGCATCATTTTGGTTGCCCTCCTCTGGACAGCCTACACCCTGTCTATGTCTTTGCGGAGATGGGGTCTCCAGAACTGTACACAGTACTCCAGATGTGGTCTTACCGACTGTCTGTACAGAGGGCCAACAACTTCCTGTTTTCTACTGGTAATGCCTCTCTCTATGCATCCCAGTATCCCCAGCCCTCCTTACAGCCTTCTCACATTACTGGCCCACCTTTAGGTCATCTGATATGACTACCCCCAGGTCCCTTTCCATTTTTGTTGTTGTCAGTATTTCACCCCCCATTGTGTACTCTTCCCCTGGGTTTTTGTTTCCCAGGTGCATTACTTTGCACTTTTTTGCATTGAATCTAAGCTGCCATATATTTGACCGTGCATTACTTTGCACTTTTTTGCATTGAATCTAAGCTGCCATATATTTGACCATTCCTCCAGCCTTGCCAAGTCCCTTTTCATCCTTTCCACCCCACCTTGTGTATCAACCCTGTTGCAGATCTTTGTGTCATCTGCAAAGAGACATACTTTCCCTTCCAGTCCCTCTGCAATGTCACTTATAAAGATATTAAAAAGTACCAGCCCCAGTACTGAACCCTGCGGTACCCCACTACTAATCCTCTCTTCACTGTAGACTCCATTTACTATTACCCGCTGTGTCCTGTTGTCCAACCAGTGTTTTACCCAGGCTACCATCCTAGGACCCACTCTCAGGCTGGCTAATTTGTTTATTAATTTTTTGTGTGGGACTGTGTCAAATGCATTGCTAAAGTCTAGGTAGGCCATGTTCACAGCCCCCTCTCAGTGAGAAAAGGAAGACAAAGGGAGAGATTGAATGGTTAAAGGGAAGGAACTGTATCAAAGGGGATCAAGAAAAGGCCAACATATTGAACAAATACTTCTGCTCAGTATTAACAGAAGGGAAAGGGGAAGGGATACAAAAATGCTCCAGTAGCTGTGATGGGAGGGAAATGGACACTAGTCCATTTTCTGAGGTGAAAGTCCAGACAGCATTTGCAAACCTGAAAGTGGACAAAGTTATGGGGCCAGACAGGGTACATTCAAGGGTGTTGAGGGACATCAGGGAGATAATGGCTGTACCACTGGTAGACCTGTTGAACAGATCGCTGGAGAGTGGCATGATCCCTGTGGAATGGAGAATGGCAAAGGTAGTCCCACTTAACAAAAGTAGTAGCAGGGAAGAGGTGGGCAATTATAGGCCTGCCAGCCTGACATCGATGGTGGGTATGTTACTGGAAACACTGCTAAGGGAAAGCATAGTTGAATATCTTGTATCCAACAGATTACAGGTTCCAAGGCAGCATGGCTTCATAAAGGGAAGGTTATGCCAAACAAATCTGATCGATTTCTTTGACTTTGTGACCAAGAAGTTGGATCAGGGAGGGGGGGTCGATCTGGCCTACCTGGATTTCAGTAAGACTTTCAACATCATTCCATATACGAGACTGGTAAGCAAGTTGAGGAACTTGGGGGTAGGAAAGAAGGTGGTAACCTGGGTAAGAAACTGGTTATCGGATAGGATACAGAGGGTAATGGTAAAAGGAGTTCACTCCGAGGAAGAGAGGGTGAACAGCGATGTACCTCAGGGATCAGTGCTGGGACTAGTAATCTTCAATGTCTTCATAAGTGACATAGCAGAGGAACTGGAAGGAAAGGTCTGCCTCTTTGCAGATGACACCAAGATCTGCAACAGAGTGGATACATGGTGGGAGGGGGGGGAATGATGGGTAGGGATCTGAAAAGACTGAAGGAGTGGTCAAGGGTATGGCAGCTGTGTTTTAATGCAAAAAAAAAGTCCCAAAATAATGCACTTGGGCTGTAGAAACCAGGGACACAGTACAAAATGGGTGGACCGATAATGACAAGGACAAAGTAGGAAAGATACCTAGAGATAATCATATTGGATGACCCAAAGGAGGCCAGGCAGTGTGACTATGCAGTCATAAGGGCTAGTGAGATGCTGAGGTGGATAGCAAGGGGTATCGACAGCAAGAAGTGGGAGGTGGTGCTTCCCCTATAGAGATCAGTGGTAAGACTTCACCTTGAGTAATGTGTCCATTTCTGGAGGCCACATCTCAGGAACAGCATAGACAGAGTGGAGGCAGTCCAGAGAAGGGCCATCAGAATGATGCAGGGTCTACATCAAAAAGCCCTGTGAGGAGAGGCTTAAGGAGCTAAATATGTAAACTCTGGAGGAGAGGGGAGAGGAAGGGGATAAGATAGAAACCTTTATATACCTTGGTGGGGTTAAAAAGGTACAGGATGTTTTAAAGAAAAAGGTGGTCTAGAACAAGGGGGCATGCTAAGAAGGTGGATGGAGGTAAATTCTGGAGGGATATGAGGAACATACGTCTCAACTGTACCACATTACGAGGAACGTTCCTGATTTTACTTCACTAAAGCTCCCTGTTCCACATAGTAAGGACTTGTCCCACATTCAGTATTAACATTTTAAAGCAAAAATCTATAGTAAATGATGCAAAAAATGTATTATTCAATTAATAACATACTTTCTGAACATAAATGCAAACATTTTAACAGTGTTCTGAGCTTCCTAGGTAAATATTTGAGTAAGTGTTCCACATTTTGCTCATTTGTTCCACATTTTGAAAGGCAATGTTCCACATTTGGGGGACAAAAGGTTGAGAAGGATGATGAGGAAGTACTTCTTCACAGAAATGATGTGGATGCCAGGAACAGCCTTCCTGTGGAGGTAGTGGAGGAGAAGACAGTGGTGTGGTTAAAAAATCCCTGGGACAGGCACAAGGGAACCACAGTGGTAAGGAAGGGAGAGGAAGAGCTCGAGTCATAGATCAAGTTGGATCTGCAGCAAAAAGTGAAGGTTAAAATAATGGGCAGACTGGATGGGCCCAGCAACTCTTGTCTGCCATCATATTCTATGTTTCAATATTTTTGTGCCAATTCTTATGTTCGCGTGTATAAAGATGGCACAGTCATCTTCACCTTCAGTCCCTCTACCACTGTTGTGGAAGATCTGCTCCAGCAGGACTTCCAAAAGTGCTGCACTGGTTTCATTACAACCATCTACAGGTCAACACACACACACACACACACACACACACACACACACACACACACATGCATACACACATGCATATACACACACACACACACACACACACAGAAAAAACGGGGTCCATGACATTCGATGCCAGAGTCAGAAACAGGCCAGACTCATGGCACTCCCTGTTTTTGCCACAGTGGATTGTGTCCCCCTTGAAGTGGTGCAGTCTTTCAAGTACAACAGTGTGTGGCTTCACAGCAAACTTGACTTCTCAGCCCTCATTGCTGCCATCTATATAAAATTCAATCCCAAGCTCGGGACCCTATATCGTAACAAAGACTGGTTATCTCCACAGGTCTGCAGGGACCTTGTTACTAAAATGGTGATACCTGTCTTCAATTAAGCAGATGTGATCTATGGCACTGCCCCCTTCACTTCTTTTGCTAGACTGGACACCCTCAGTTATACATTTTTCCACTTTGCTACTAACTTACACACTCACCACCATTCCTTTCACTTCTCCCTATCCATCCTCCCCTTGCCCTCATGTTGCAAACTCACTGTACCTCATTGCAAATACAGGTTTGGTTTCCTTCCCATCTACCTCTCCTCTTTTCTCTCCCCTATCACCCATGCCTATTACTCCCTCCATTCCAGGGATTATTGCACTTTTGCGACAGCTCACCCCTGCTCCTCAGCTGGGCAATCTGTTTTCTCTTATTGACTTCCATGCTCGGGAACCTACTGCCCTCCACAATCCACCTGTCTTCCTCCCCTGGCTCCCTCAGGCACCAGTTGAATCTCCACCCCCACTCCACCTGCTCCTGTTAACCATACTCCTGACTTCACCATCCTGAAATCACTACTGTCCATGTTTGAGCATCTAGCTGGGTCTCCACTATCGGCCTACTGCTTCAATTTTTTTGCCAGCTCTGCATCTCCCTCCCAGCAAGGTTAGGCATACACCCACCTTACAACTCTTGCTTTTTTCAGTATTGTTATTGGCATGTAGATGTATTGTTGCTGTTTTCATTTTCCACATGAACAGATGTTCCACATTGTATTGTGAACGTCATTTATATTTGTTCCAACCTATATACCATATGTTTGTTCAAATGACTTAACTATTGAGTATTGTATTTCTGGTTCTCTTCTTTTACCACAAGTTGCACCGAGAAATGAGCCTTGGCCCAGTGTTCTTCTCCTGGTTACCAATCTTCAAATAATTACATAAAATAAAATAAATTAATGTTCAGAACCCCTATGGAAAATGATTGCTCCACAATCCCTACAGCTCAGTATTTTCCCCTTCAGAGTTATACAAGCTTCAATACCACAGCAAACTTGTAGCCTATTCGTGCAAACTTCTATACACTTTAACCTTCATACCTAACAGTGAATATCACACAGAGCAGCTTATTTAGTGCTTTGAACTTACAGCCTCTTGGTGCAAACATATGCATACTCTACCTGTTATACACAACAGTGATCAACACACAAAGAAGATTAGTAAACACCTAACTTTTACACAAATAAGTGAGTCTGACTTGAAACAAAGATTTAAACTCTTTTACCATTTTAGACACAGCATTGATTTCAAATAAACCAGTAAGCATAAGTACCCCATGGGATGCAACATTTTGGTAAAACAAATGAAAGTTCATAGTTCCCTAAATATTGTAAGTTTATCCCATGACTCCATAGAAACAGCAGTGAATAAATATTTGTAGGCAACTAAGGACAAGTACTTTTATTGGCTATACAGTAAGTGTCTGTCAACAAATGAATGTTCATGGTACCTTACATACGGTACAGTGGGATTATCCTATGATTCCATAGCAATGGCAGTGAATATCACATATATCTCTTGGGTTACAGATGTCAGCAAACACCTCTAACACAAAACATTTATTTATTTAAAATACATTGACTGGTAGCTGCATATTGAGCCAAAGCTCAATTTAGGTGTGTCCCAGGGTGGGTGTTAGAGTTTACAATGTGGGAAGATAAGCAATAAACAAAAAGTGAGAAATGCAATGCACAATTCTGAATAAAGTGTGCAATGTACAATACAGAATTTCAGACTGTGCAACTGACAAACTTACAAAGAATGCAAGTCCTGTAATAAACTACAGATTATCCATTATCCTCTAAATATTTGATGTACTGGGGTTCTACCAACATCCATTCTGTAATCCTTGTGCAGTTTTTTAATGTTGTAAGAATCCTAAGGCATCAAGTATAGTGTGTAATACACTCTTGCATATGCATTGTTCTACATAATTCATGAACACTTTTTTATTTTATTGGTGAAGATATCAAAGGTGGACAAAAGAGAGGTGTCTTGCTCTTCTTAATGGAACAGCACCGATAAATTTGATTGCATGGTCACAGAGTTATATATAGGCAGCTTAGTATTATGACAATAGTGAGACATGCAGGTGAGTATATAACTTCATGATGTAGGCAGGTTAGTATAATCACTTACTGATGCAGAGAGGCTATTACAATCACATTAGGAGGGGGAGTGGGAAGGAAGAGGAGTATCAGGGAGGTTTAGTACTGTGTATCCTGTACAGTAAATTATTACCCTTCCCTTCACCAGCTACAATGGTAGCCCATGCCATCAGTAATTATGTTGGACAGTACAGTGCAGGGTGGTGTAGTATCAGACTCTGAGCAGTGACAAGCAAAGTCAGCGCAACAAATGCTGACCTCAGTAAATCTTCTGTCTGCTGCTTGTTCACTGGTGCTGTTATTCTATGCTGTATGTTCTTAGCTGTGGGCAACAGCAAAATACACATTTGTGGTGTGATTTATGATTGCTTGATAACTTGGTGGTGCCTGTGCAAAACACAACCCAAGATGGGGTGCAAAATACATTGAAAGAATACAGATATAAGACTAAAAGAACCTTGTTACTAAAGAAGAGCATATTTACTCCATGCACATGTGAAGTGGCACTGATAGCAGGTGGATATGCACAAAATGGCTATAAGTGCACCAGGCCTGGATCCACAGCATATCATCTTTGTTTATTTATTTATCTATTTATTTATTTAAAATGTTTTACCTGGAAACACATACTGAAATGGTAACCGCTAGATTCCAGATGCTTTGGGGGGAAGTGGTTAAACTATATAAAAGATGAAACAGAAAATAAAATATCATAAGGTGCAAAAGTACCAAAAATAAAATACATTTCACAATGTTCGGGCCAGTAGACCAGCACAACCCAAAATTAAAGGCATAAAGACAGTGCAAGAAGGTACTGTACAAGTGCAAATACAATGCAATACTGGTTGAGAAGACCAGATTAGGAGGTGATTAATACCATCCACACTATTTGAAGGTGGAAGAATGATTAATGCAAGCACAGTACAGTACAGTACAGATGCAATACATTACCAGACTTGCAACACATATTACCCACCCGCTGAGTTCTGCACCTGCAGACAGCTGTACACTAGCCGATATTCACTACCGGCTGCCACCTGTTCCTGCCCCACCCCCCCAGCACACAGACTGATGAAGGGCATTTCCACAGATGGAGTGTGCATCTAATGTGATGTCCTAAACCCATCTGCTAATGGATCCCTTGTGCCTGCGAGGCATGTAGGACATAAGAGGGTGTGATGTGTGCTGCCAGCTTGGGGCAGGTGGGTGCTCTAGTGGTCACCCCCAGCCCTCCTTGTAGCTCCATGGGCTGGGGCAGCATGTGGGGGGTTGCAGTGCCCCCACTTCAGCACCATGGCTGGCAGCGTCATCCTGGGGGGTGCATACCCCATACAGTTGAGTGTTACCCAGCATAAGGTGCACCCCCCACATCCAGTACTCCACACCTTTGTGAATGACATAGAGTGTGGGCACGTACCCCACCCGCACTTGCATGTTGCTGTCTGCATGGCTGGGGGATCAGACACATAACGGCTGTGTGGCACCTTCTGTGAATGCCACATGGGGTCCATGGGATCCTGCTCCGTGGCATTCCATCATAGCGATGTTAACACACCCGGTGAATGTGGCACATTGGCATCATGCATAGGGGACATTAGGAGAAGATTAATTCCACACAGACTGGGGGGCCAATGGTAAGCAGAAAATTGCTCTGCATTGGGGAGGGAGCACCCAAGAAATTGGCAGGGGGAAGGGGATGCTAAAATCAGCAGTCAAGTACAGTTGCAGGAGGAGGTAGTAAAGTCTCAAAGAAGGGACATGAGGGAGGAGAAAGAAGAGGCTGAGCACAAAGACTGGAGAAGAGAGGATCAGAGCTTGGGGAAATGACATGAGAAGGCAACTTGCCTTGCAATAGTTTTCCTGTAGGGGCGGGAAAGGAAATGGGACACAATGTTCTGGAGAGGGTAGCAGGAAGATAGGGAAAGAGGAGGGCAGAAGGGTAGGGATGAAGAGAGCATAGCTGGAATTTGGAGGTGAAGGATACACAGTAGAACAGGTACCTGGCATCAAGTGAAGGGAGTGAGGAGAGTAAAAGGAGCAATGGTTGGTACAGGGAGGGTAGGCCAAGGCAAAATGGCAGAATGAGTGAAAGGGATAGGTCCAGTCTGGCAAGGGTGGATATGGAAGGTGCACTTTAGGCAATTCTAACATAGCCAAAGATTGGGATAATCATCTTTATAACTAGCTTTCAGCAGGCAGGAAGCAGTAAATGGGCTTTTTTCCTGCTAGAGATCACCCATTTGTGGTGGGGTGAATCTGTGTACATCAAGAAGTATAGGTGACTGTTCAGTCAGACCACATGGAACTTAATGGAGGATACACCCTCAATTCCAGTACCATCAAGGGTATGAAAGGAGGGGAGGAGGACTAGCCTTTCAAGCCTCTGCTGGGAGCCAAAGGTCAGGGATACTAGTTTCTTGCCACTGAGGGACAGTTGTTTGGAAGGGAACCAGCCCTGGACACTGTCAACAATCCTGTTGAAGTCAGACAGCAATGTAAGCAGCAGAGAAGCAAGAAGCAGACATTACAGAGTCAGCCATGTACATGTAAGTGGATGTAGAGGAACAGGCAGTAGGAAGGTCATTCAGAAATATGGAGAAGAGTATGGGGTCCAGGATGGATCCTTTGGGAACACCTTTACTGATACTACCACATTGGTAGTACAGGGAATATTACAGTGCATTGTGGGATAGTGGAAGGAAGGCACTCCACTCATATTTTGCACTGCCAATTTTAAAGGTTGCGTGGCTTTTTAGCAACACAGTCTTCAAGGGGACATAATTTTTTAACAGTTTTATACCAGAGGCACATTTGTAAGGGCCATGTTTATCATTTTAGCAGGGTCTTTGGGCATCTCACAAAACAGGAAGTGACACAGGTAGCTCTTTCAGTTTGCTGAGATTTAAACAGCAGCCTCAGTGATTGGGACTAAGTTTAAGCAAAGGACATATTGTGCTGTAAATTAGTGTGTGTGTGTGTGTGTGTGTGTGTGTGTGTGAACTCTATCCCCAAAATTCCCTCTAACCTGAGTGTGGAAAATTTAAATATAAAAACAAAACAAAAAAATAACAGGGTGGCTGAATAAGGTGTCTTTGTTTCCACAGCAATTGCTGGGAATCTGGTGAAGTTTAGTTCCCAGGAACAAGAAGGACTACAGCTAGGGGTCCATCTTTACTGCTACTACCACACTGGTAGTACAGAGTATTGTGGGGAATAGTGTAGGAGAGGCACTCCACTTGTTTTTTGCACTACTAATTCTAAAGGTTGCTGGACTTTTTAGCAGCACAGGCAAGTAGGGGTCATGGTATTTTAACTGTTGTATACTACAGGCATGCTAGTAAGTGCCTTTTTACCATTTTAGCAGCATCTTGGGCATCTCATGAAGCAAGTCTTCCGTATCCAATGATCTGGGCCACACTGGTGGCACTGTGTCCAATCCTTCTCTCCCTCCCTTCTACTTTAAGTCTGTCTCCTGCAAAGAGACATGGAAGCTCCTAGCTGGACTCTTCCCTCACTCTGGAGCGGGGCATGACAATCTAGAGCCCAGATTATTCTGCCTGGTGGCCCCCTACTTGGCACGGCCTATCGCTCACATTCTCAACTCCTCTCTCATATTTGGGACTATCCCAGCTATATGGAAGGTGGCTCATGTGATCCCAGTCCTCAAGCGTGGTGATCCAAAAATACTTGAAAACTATGGCCCCATAGCGATTCTATCCACAGTAAACAAACTGCTTGAAAAGGTAGTAGCCTCCCAGCTTGCTCTCTTCCTTTAAACCCATGGCCTCCTCTCCCCTGTGCAGCATGGGTTCCATAAAGGGCACAGCACCTCCACTGCCCTCGCACAGGTCACCTCTGAAATCAGAACTGCGACTGACCAAGGCAAACTCACGGGGGCCATCTTCATTGACCTGTCTAAGGCCTTTGATCTGGTTGATCACACTCCCCTGGGCACTGCCCTCCAGTCCCTCAGCCTTCCCCCCCTTGTCCTTCCCGGGTTTACCAACTACCTCTCAGGTAGGCAACAGTACACAAGGTTCTAGAAAGCCCTCTCTGGGCTTGCACCAGTAACATGGGGGGTGCCTCAGGGGTCTGTCCTTGGCCCCATACTGTTCTCCCTCTTAATCAATCAGCTGCCCTCGGTCCCTGCCTCCGGGCATGTCACCCTATATGCTGATGACCTTGTGCTTCTTGCTAGCTCCCAGAATATCAGAGACATAAACACCAGACTTAACTCTGATTTGCATTGCATTCAATCCTGGCTCAAGGCAAATAAGCTTGTCATCAACCTCCAGAAGATGCAGGCCATGTTATTCAGCTCCCTTACCAAGGTTAGAGTGTGCCTAGCCTATCTCAAAGTCATTGGTGCCGATGACATCCATGTGTCAGTGATCAACTCCTTCAAGTATCTGGGGGGTAACCCTTGACCCTCAGCTGGACCACTCCCTGCAGATACGTAACTCCTGCAAGGCCACAAACTGTAAACTGGGTCTGGCGTACAGAGCCAAAAGCTGCCTCACCCCAGCTGCCCGCCTTACCCTTGCAAAAGAGGTTCTTCTCCCCATGCTCTGCTATGAGCTCACCTCCTTTGTGAGCATCCCTAAAACCTGGCTCACGAAGTAGGACACAGTTTACAACAACGTATGCCGCTTCGCCCTATCAGCCCTCTGTCTCACCCATCACTGTCAACTCTGCTCCAGGCTGGGGTGGCTCTCCCCTAGTAGCCACCGATCCTTTGTTATGGGCAACTTTACAGACAACATCATCCGTTCGTCCACCCCTCCGGCACTTGCCAATCTGCTCAAGCCTGCCCCCTCTTGCTATTGGCTGAGGTCTAGCGACTCCCAGGCTCTCATGGTCCCTAAAACTTTCTCCCTTGCAGGGGATCGCACCTTTGTGGCCCTTGCCCCCAGAGCCTGGAACCTACTCCCTGTTCATGTAAGGGCAGCCCCCTCCCACAGTTCCTTCAGGTCCTCTCTCTGGGGCTTCTTAAAAGAAGCTTCTGCCTACCTTTGCTCTTAGCTGACCTACCCTCCATGGTGCACCAGTGCCCCTTTTGACTGCATGTGAGCAGATGTCTGTAGTGCACACCTCGCAAATGTCCTGCTGATACAAGCCTGCATCCTCAACCGCCTCCCACTGTTGCCATGCCTTAACACTGTACATGCCTTGTAGTAGTTTTCTGCCTGTACCTGACTGTCGTTCTCTGCCCATTCCTGTCTGTATCTTGTTTGATTGCCGTTACCTTGTCTCTGAATTTGTTATTGCCTGAGTTTTCAGCCTGTACCTGACTGTACCCTGTTGATTGCTGTTACCTTGTCTCTGAAATGTTATTGCCTGTACCTTTGTAATTCTCCAGGGTCGCACCTGAAAATAGGCACTTGAGTGTCTAGCATGCTTACCTGGTTAACAAAAGCTAAATAAAATAAAAGTACTAACACAGGTAGCACTTCCAGTTTGCCAAGATTTAAAAAGCAGCCTCAGTGAACAATGGTAAGCACAGGGCAGAGGCGATGCTGGCAGAGGCAAGCTTGTCTATTAGTGTCAGCCATGGACAGCTTGGAAGCCAGCATCTTTCTAATACCATGGTAGGCAAAACACAAACTTTGGCATAAGGCATATTGGAACTATGGAAGGAGAATTGGGATATGTTACCTTGACTAATGGGCAGATTGGAACAAAATGTGAAATTTGCAAAAAGTTGAGCCACAGCTTGAATTCAGATTTGGAGGCCTTTACATGTACACAATGTAAAAAGGTTAGGAAACTGAAAATAATAATATTAAATCTGGAAATGAAATTGAGTAAATATGAGAGCCTAAGCCTCATCAAACAAATAGATGAGGAAGCACAAAATATCAATGCACATATAAGCACGTCACTGAACTCATTATAAGCACTACATAGAATTCAATTGATGTATACACAAGCACAGATACCCCAAAACTTCAGTTAATTAATATTGATGCTGGTGCACAATGTAAAAAAGACTGGGGGATCATGATCATGATTTGAAGGAGGATTGGACCTTAGCAAAGTATAACAGAATCATTAAGATGGGTAGGAGATCGATGACTTTTAATATTGAACATCAAAACACCTTTGAGCCCCTAGCACAGGATGAGGTTATTGAAAACCCAAGGGAAATGAAGGAGCAGAATTAACTCAAGATAATAGTCCAGAGAAAATTGCTAAGGCATGCCAAGCTTTTGTTTTGGGTGATTCTATAATTAAATACACAGATAAGTTTATATGTGGGACAGATAAACTAAATCCAACAACCAGAAGTTTCCCAAGGGCTAGGATAACTGATATTGATAGCGTGACAGAGATAAAATGCAGGTGAAAACCCACTAGTGGTGGTCCATGAGGGCAGGGGCGTAACTAGGCATATTTCCCATACATATAGACATACAAAACTTTTGCAGAGAAAGATTTTTTCTCTGCAAAATCTGTGTATGTCTGTGTGAAAATGGACAAGCTGCATTTGCAGTCTGTACGGGCTTGGCTGACACATGACTACTGGAGGCAGCAGCAAAGCACACTCTCTCCCAGACACTCTGACAGAACTCAATGATTTTCTTTTATTTCTGTGCTCCCTGACATCTCCATCACCTGCTTGCTGTATGTGCCAATTGAGAGTCATGCATGTGACTCAGGTGTGCAGTGCATGCACTTTGACCCCAGAAACTGCGACTACAGATGCAGTTTAGATTGAAGGCAGATGGCACATCATGGCAGAGTGAGGATGTTACATTGACACAGTAAATTGGATTCTGTAGTGGCCTTAGCTGATTTGGGGACCTTTGTTTGTGTTTTTGTGTTGCAGGCCTTTTTCACTGGAGATTAGAGAATGCAGCTTACAGTCCAGAGTCTGACACCACTTGACAGACAGTGACACCAAAGATGAAGGTAATGTATTTTAATTCCCTCCACATTAGGATGAGGGCTCTTTAAAGAGCTAGTGTATAATGTATGTTTTTCATCTATTTCACACCCTGCTGCTATATTACAGTGCACCTAACATTAGAGATTGGATCTTTTTTTTTTATAAATGTTAATGTATGAACACCCCGAGGCGGCAACCAACACTTACCTCTACTAGTGTTGAAATACTAACTACTAGAAGTTAATATTTTATCATGAGGGGTTAAAATTGTTTCTGTTGCATCTGAAAGAATTCCAGTCAATATCAGAATTTTAATCCTTGTTTCAGAAAATCCCTCCACCCCACATACACTCACACAAGAATTCCCCACTAGGCTACCAGTGCAGACAGGCAATATAATTATTTCTAAAACATATTTGTCCCTCAGCTTCCTAGCACTTACCTTTACTTTTAAAAGTTTACAGAGAGAATGTGCATGTGTGCATCGATGGTGGTCAATAGTTTTTGAACTACTGTCTATCATCAGGAACTATTGTCCATTGCTAAATGAAAGCAGAGCAATAGTTTCTGAGAAGTTCTGTTCTGCAATTTGGTTTTAACAAGTCAAATAACAATACACAATTTAAGGTTTGATAATTCCTATTCAAAACTATCATGTAAATTGGTTTTGACCAGTCACATGGCAGTACTCAGAGCAAGGTTAATAAATCTAAGTTTATCAGTTTCTAGGTAAAGTTCTGATCATAACATCACACCTCATACTAGCAGGCAGTAAAACTACCTGTGAACAAATAGAAAAAAGGAAAAGTACTTCAGAAATATAAAATTAGTATCATTTTCTGCCAGTTGTGCTTGGCTGTTGTAGCTTGTTATCTTATAACAACTGCCATTTTGTTTTATTTGCTCCTGTATGTACTCACCACTGTCAATTATATCCCCAGCTTAATTGGTTACCTCCAATTCACTGTATACAGTACTTTTATGGCTGTTTGATTTTTAAAAAAATATGTTTTTTTCTGTTTCTCCTCCCCTTTTTGATCTTCTTTCAGTTACGGATTTGTTACGTAGTTTGAAATCTGTCAGTGGGGTTGTTCTTCATGAGTCTTTGAAAAACTACAGCTGGATTACATGCTTTTTCTGTAGCTGCTCTGAATTTTTGAAACAGTTTGCCTGACTATGCACTGGTTACTCTTTACAAGTTTTTAAAAAGCATTTTAAATCATATTTAACTCATTTATGTATTTGCAATTGTTATTGAATGTTTATTTTATGTCTTTGTGTGTTCTGCACTGTGTGATCTGTCCGGGTTGAGCCTAAAAAAGGATCCTCAGACCAGTGCTCTTGCCCAGTTAACAAATTAAATAAATACAATAAAAAATAAATGCTATGTTCTTTATTCTTCTACAAAAACTAGAGAGACTGCTCCCAAGAATTCAGGTTAATCACCATTTTGTTTAAGTCCTTTTTTCATAGATATACAATGGCTTTCTTTATTTTACAATTTGATTTTGCCTATCATTCATTGTATCTAATTGAATATTCAGTCTTCCATTAGAGATTCACATGGTAATACAGTTTTGTAGCATTACAGTCCATAAAAATTCTTATTTTGAGCTGTACCCACACCAGCTACTCCTAGTATACTATAGGCAGTTAGACCCTGGTTTGGGGAAATTGCTGCAAGAAATTATAATATTGGCTCTCCTTACCTTTAGTATGATGTCAGCTGCCTGAGTGTATTTTTAGTGAATGAGGTCCACCACCCTACGGGGATGAGGGTGCTTCAGTATTTCCATCTCCGTACCATAAATACTGTACAAAATCTAGGAATCCTTACATATCTATCAAAGTGAATATCTGTTCTTAGGGCCCACATTCAAACTAACTGGCAGTGAAAGATGATCATTTGTTCCTTCACTGCTCTGTTGTGGTTTAGGAGGTGTTTTGTGTGTGTTGTTATAGCATAACAAAGCCCAGTGGGCCCTATGCATGATGCTAATGCGCCGTGTAAATCAGGCACGTTGGCATCAATACACGTGAATGCAGCAGAATTGAGTCCAGCAGACCCAGTGCAGTATTCACTACCAAGGCACAAGACAGCTGCATGCCCGATCCTCTGGCTGTGCAGACAGTAACGTGCTGGGTGTGGGCAGTGGGCATGTCAGAGGGGGGCTGGAACTATGCTCCAGTCACAAAGGAATGTAGTGTGATCTGTAGGGGGGCATAGTGTGGAGCAGGTTATGGTAGCAGGGACCTTACCTTAACCCACTGTGTGCCCCCACAGAAACCACTCATTGTACGTGACAGGACTGTGAAGCAGCCCTCTATGCTGCCCCAGCCCACAGGGCAGATGAGAAGGGCTGAGACAGCTGATCAGGTGAGTGCACACACAGCATGGCACACAGTGCTGCCATCGTGGAGCTGCACCCAGGCGGTGTGCCCAGCCACCCAGTCTGTATGCAGGTAACCCCCCTCTGCCAACACATTACATTCCACTCCTATATGGGCCAGTGCCCCTCACCCCAACACAAGGTGGCACCCACCAGTCACAGCAGCATGGCCCCTCAGCTAAGCACCTGCCCTGTCCAGTGGGTCTGCTACCCCCCCGTTGCCCCATGTCTGCTTTTGGGTACTGTCCTCTGCTGAAGATTCAGCAGTACCACCCCATCCTCACATTGGTGGCCAGTGTACCCCCCACCCACCGCAGCACCAACACTCCCCCTACCCAGTACCCTCCTGCTGGTACCGCAACCAGGAACAACAAGCAGTGCAGCCCACCCACACCTCCACAGCTGCCAATCATCCAAGTGCTGTTGGGAGTGCTCTGCCTATTTATAGGCACTGCACTCCCAGCAGCACTTGGAAGGCTAGCATCTGTAGAAGTGTGAGTGGGCTGCACTGCTGGTCAGTCCTGGCTGTGGCCGATGGGAGGGTATGGGGCAGGGGGGTTCATCAGTGCCACAGTGGGTGGGGGTTACACTGGCCCCAATGTGGAGGTGGGATTACTGGGGTCAGTACCAGGGGCACACAGTGGGCACCTGGATTCAAGGTCTGTGTGTGGGGGGGAACCTGCCCACAGTGTGGCTTGGGGGTGCCGGTTGTGGGGTTGGGGTCAGAGGGGTTGTTACTGCAGTGCATGAGCACTGCTGTGCTGGGGATGGCCTGCAGGCCAGTGGCAGGGTTACTCCACCAGGAGCCATCTGTTTGCTGGGAGGTTGCCCTGCTGAGCGGCTGGTGCTTGGGTCTGCAGGGTGACAGGGACATGCTGCATGGATCCTGGTGCCTGCGGTAGGCATTCATGAACCTGGACCAGTGCTATTGCACAAGGGATCCACTGAGGGACCCATGCGGAGCATCCAATTGCATGCCAGTCTGGGTCCGCAAGTCCGCCAGCAGCCACCCTGCATGATCCTGTTCATCTGGGGGTGGTGCCATGGCAGGTGGTGGCTGTTAGTGAATAACAACAGGTGCACACCTGTCCACAGGTGCAAAGCTGTGCTGGTGGGTTACACACCTCTGGTGCGTATAACCCACCCATTAATGCATAGGGCCCAGTATGGATAAATGAGCATAGTGTATATATAGGAAGGTTTGCTTGTTAGTATATGCTGTTTATTTAAACAATTTGCCCCTTGAGCTGTTTTTATTTGTTGGTAAAAACAAGCAGGGGTTGACCCTAATACAATCCTGGACTGTGGGGAGTCTAAGGTGCAACCTATGGGGCTGGACGTGGTAGTAGGGCAGCCCCATAGCAATTTCATTACAAATGACCACCAGAATGCATCAAATCTCCCAAATTTTCTAGGGACTTAGACACTCTCAGACCCCCAGCTTAGAGCTGGAATTTTCTAACCTTGTGTGTACACATTTTTTAAAGTCTGGTTACTCCACTGCATGTGGGCACTAACAATGCTGGAAGACAAAATAAAGGGGGAATACTGTATATGAGACACTGTGAAAACTTAGAGAAAAGGGTCCGCCAGGTTGTGCTGATACCTAGGGATAGCAAACAGAGACATACAATATAAAGACCAAGATGGTAAATGAATGGCTCAGAAAATTGACTCTAAGTAAGGGTTATACATATATTACAAACTGGGAAAGATTTGCAAACAAAAATCATTATTATTGTTGTATGGCTTGCATCTAAGTAAGCGTGGTAGAGCAGCTTTGTGAAAATGGATTGAAACACTGATCACCAAGACTTTAAACTTGGAATAATGGAGTTTGCCCTTTAAGGGGCAGACTAGGTTGTCCTGGTGCACCCCTTCCCTTTTCATCAGGATGGTGTGCTCAGAAGGGGAAACAGGAAAGAAGGGGAGAGGCCCAGGGATAGAACAATGGACAGGTAGCAGGAAGGGGTGGGGCAAGTGGAGGTACATAAGGGACAACACAGAGGTGGCTCAGTCACTTTTGCTGGAGTTTTGATTTCTCTGAACTGCAGCACATCAGATTGGCATCAGAACACAGATTGGGTGGATTTAGTCAGGTAAGCAGTAACCGATTTTCCAAAACTTTAATTGTATGAATGATAAAGACAGGGATATTTCAGTTAGGCAGTGCAACGTTGTAGGTCTTTTGAACAGATGTTAGAAATAACCCATCTTGGTTAAAAAAAAAAGAGCTGCCCTTGTAGTGCAGGGGTAGTTTCTCTGACCACAAAAGTAAAAGTTTTGTGTGGTTTGGATCTTGTGGGGTCAGTATAAAAAAAAAAACAGAAAAGAAAGAATGGCAAGAAAGAAATGTGAGGAACCTCAGATTGTGTACTGTTATGCCTGCCTTTTTAAAGAAAAATTGTGGTAATGGATAAGTGCATTGCTAGGGGCAAGAGTGGTGCCCGAGTGATTTAAATAGATTTGTGGCTGTTGATAATGCTGGAAAGAGATCGGGGGAGGCGCGAGAGCACCACACTGTGGACATGGCGTTTTCGGTCGGCTGGGGCAGACGCCAGAGTTTCCAGGTCATTAGCGGCTGTTGGGGAAAGAGCGAGAGCACCACACGGGCTTTGTTTTGACTTGTTGGCAGGGCAGAACACCCATTTTTGTGGGGAGAAGGTCTGGGAGGCCAAGGGAAGGAAGTAGGTAGCATGGGGAGTGAAGCAGGTGAAGAGCCATTGGTGGGGGGGGCGAGAGTGCCACGTACCACGTGGTCTGAGCGTTTTGTTTTTCGGATAACAAGGCAGTCACCCGCTTGGTCAGAGGAAGGAGCAGCAGTGAGCGGACGGGTAGGAGCAGCCTGAAGGACTGGAGATTTGGAGCATGAAGCCCACATTTGGCTGTGAGAGCACTGCTGGGGGGGGTCTTATGCATGGGAGCCTGGATACGAAGCACCATAAGGGGTAGCAGGCATTGAGGCCCTGCAGGGTGCAGAGTGAAAGGGAAAAGTGACTGAGCCTACAATTTTCTGGGCGGCACGGGATGCCAACGGGGGGGTCAGGAGCAACACATGAGACTGTAAGGAATGTCGGGGGTCACAGGGACCTAAAGGGGTGAGTCTGAGCAGTGCGGCCTTGCCGTCTACCGCTGGGACCGCGTGTGTTAAAATGGAGGACTGAAAGGGGCTGAGTGGGGGACAGCACGGGTTCATGTCGTATATGGCCCAGTAGGGCTAAGGACAGGTGAGGACTAATAAAGAAGAAAGAGAAGCCATTAGCGGCCACGCGTGCGTAGCGTCACATGCCTGGGGAGGAGAGAGGGTGATTGTATGCAGCAGACAGGTGGCATGATGCTCGTGCTGGGGCGGCACAGCAGAAGCATGATAAAAAAAAAAGATAATAATAAAAGGAAAAGAGAAGCCATTAGTGGCCACACAGCATGACGTCACATGCCAGGGGGGGAAGGAGATGGGGTAACAGACCAAAAGGGAGCAGGGGCCCAAGTCGGACGAGCAGGAGGGCCTAGAGACAAGAGGCCTAGCGATCAGGAGGAAGGGAAGCCCGGAGACCTGGGAAATGAAAAGGGGGCTTGACAGGGGGCCTAGCAAGGGACAAGGGGGAGTGACCACTGGTCCAGAAACACTAGGCCTGGACATGCAGCAGGTGCAGAGCGCCATTTTGAGCCAAGAGAAAAAAAAAAGAAGGAGGTGGCAGGAGCAGGTGCATCTCAGTTGGAGGCTGCCTATGGGGGAGGTGGGCCTAGCATCTCAGGTTATGGCCCCCAGACTGTGATTTAAATCAGTTTATTTTCTTTTCCAGTGTTTTCACAGGTGGCAGAGCAAAGATCATGGCACCCAAAAAGAGCAAACCTTCGAAGGAAGACACCTACAAAGTGATAGTGGAGCTGGCTGAGAAGGCCAATAGGATGTGGGAATTGGTGGAAGGGGAGAAACCAGGGAGGTCTGGGGAGAAAAGGAAAGTGGGGAAGGGTAAAGGGGGCAGAGGGAAGTGGCCAGCGGGAAAGCCTCACAGCCCAACCAGGGTGCAACCACAGATGGTGGGGCTACCCAATGTGGCTAATCCAGTACCTCTGCACCCAGGAGACCTGGCCCCATCAGTACCTCCCCAGGGACAGGTGGTGGTTCTCCCAGTGGAGCCCAGTCTGGACCCCCACCATACAGTGGTTCCTCCGCAGCTGCTAGTAGGCCTACCAGCCCTTCACCCAGAGGAGAACATGCTGGGGCACCAGGATGCTAGCAGGCAGCAAGGAATGGACAAGGTCACAGGTAATGCACCCGGCTCTGTTGGTGACAGAATCAAGGAATACATAGGTCAGATCATTTCGGCACTTGGTTTGGGGCACTTGAGCCAGACGGAGAATGCACCAGCCGAGATTAAGGCAGAAGAAGAGGTGGTGAAAGAGAAGAAGAAGGAAGGTGGAGTTGAAAAAGTGGGAAAAGGAACAAGAGAGATAGGAGCTCCAGGGATGAGAGTCGGTGAACACGTACCGCTGACCACAAAAGAGAAAATATGGAAAGGAGATTATGTGGATATTTTCGCTTTAGTAAGCCGGGATGCAGTGGCGAAATATGAAGAAACAGAAAATATAGGGAAAAGTGAAATGGCAGCGGCAGTGGTTTTGCTAGGCAAGAAAGAGGTGGACAAATTCACAAAAGGGAAGACTTGGGAAGGGTAGTTCGTAGGTTTCACCACATTCTCAGCCACAGTGTTGGAAAGAAGACCTGAATTGGGCATCCCGCTCATCACATACTCCCTGATAATAAGGAGAGCAAAAGCAAAAGGGGGTGTGGGCTGGATATATTATGATGAATTCTTCCAGCAAAAGATATCCACGTATGGGGATGTACGATGGGACACGAAACAGATTTATGGACAGATTACATAACCGATCAGTACACGCCATAGGGAGAGTTTGGGAAAAAAGGTACCATGCTACAAATATGTTGCTGGGCCTACAATAGGGCTTTTTGCTCATGGACACAATGCTGTTTTCGGCATGCCTGTTCAAAATGTGGGGGATCACATCCAGCGGTCAGATGCAGGGATGACATGGGTCCAAGGAACGCAAGGAACTGGGGGGCCCATGTTGGGTCAACAGTTCTTTCTAGATAGGCAGGGGTATAAAGGCCAGACATGGAATAGAGGGGGAGGGGGAGGGGGCATGTAAATAGAGGGAGTCAAAATCATTGACCAGCAAGGGCGGGCATCAGCCAGAGGTGGGGAGCTATTGGGAAAAAGAAACAAGGACAGGGGAACAATTTAGGGCAGCTAGAACCCCCTATCAGGATAGAGGCATGGAAGGAATGGTTGGACAGATACCCAGAAAAGAAAATGGCGGAAATGATTAAAGAAGGTTTTCACACAGGTTTTTCTCTACAGTGTGAAGGACCAAGGCAGGCCAGAGAGGCAAACAATCTAGGCTCAGTGAGAAGGAGGGAAGACATGTTACAATGGAAGACAGAGAAGGAGAAGGCAGTGGGGAGAATAGAGGGACCATATGACACCCCCCTGTTAGAGAACATGAGGATTTCCCCATTAGGTTTGGTTCCCAAAAACAAAAAGGGGAATTTAGGGTGATTCATCACCTATCCTTTCACGAAGGTGAGTCGGTCAACGATTTTATCGGCGAGGAATATAGTAAAGTGACATATTCCACCCTGGAAGATGCAGTCTGGATTATCCGGGCAACTGCAGATGCATGGATGGCTAAGACAGACATAGAGTCAGCCTTCAGACTACTTCAGGCTAGAAGAGAGGATTGGGACCTGTTGGGGTTTAAAATTGGGGGACAGTACTATTTCGACAAGGCCATGCCCATGGGTTGCTTTATAGCATGTGCCACATTCGAAACCTTTAGCACATGTTTGCAATGGATATTCCAAAAAGGACTGGTTATAAGGCAGTGATTCACTATTTGGATGATTTCCTTTTCATAGGCAGTAGAAAGAGGGAAACAGAAAGAATGTTAGCCGGTTTCTAACAAATGTGTCAGGAACCAGGGGTCCCACTAGCACTGGAAAAAACAGAAGGGCCCACTAAGGTGTTAGAGTTTCTGGACATCGAGATAGATGCCCCGGGGGAAATAATTCGGTTACCAGACAAAAAAGTGGAAAAATTGAGGGAACTGATTAAGATACATACCACTAGAAGGAGGGTACAGCTGAAGCAGGTACAACAGGTACTGGGGCATCTGAACTTCACGTGTAGGGTGATTGGGCCAGGGAGGGCTTTCACAAAGAGGCTAGCAAGGGTCACAGCTAGAGTGGCCAGGCCACACCATTGGGTGGACATAACAAAGGGAGTCAAGGAGGATTTCAAAGTATGGAAGGAATTCTTTAGGGAATATAATGGCTGCTCTTTCTGGCAGGAGGAATGGGTGTATAACACAGACCTTGATCTTTACACAGATGCGGCCGGAAGCCTGAGCATGGGAGGCTATCTGAGGGGCAGATGGTTTGCAGAGCCCTGGCCTTCAGATTGGGTGAGGGACGGTAAGGTGAGGGACATAACCTTGTTAGAGATCATGCTCATCTGGGCATGCACCCTAGTTTGGGGAGAAGAATTACGGGATAAAAAAGTAACATTCTGGTGTGACAATATAGCAGTGGTAGAGGTCTTGAACAACAGGAGAGCCAGGTCAGAAACAGTCATGCAAGTTTTGCGACTCTTGGTACTAAGGGTATTGCAGTTGAACATGTCATTCAGAGCGAAACACCTAGAAGGGGTACACAACACCCTGGCTGACAGCCTTTCCCATCTGCAGCTGGATCATTTCTGGAGGCTGGCACCAACAGCAGAGGAGCAAAAAACGTCCATACCAACGAACATATGGGACGTTGGCAGGAGGAAGCAGAAATGTTGTTCCGCAGTTCATGGGTGCCACGGACTCTGAGGGCCTATGACGCAGCCTGGTGAGTGTTTCAAACATTCAGGGCAACTCACCACATGGAGGTAAGTAGGCCACTCGCAGAGGAGTAGTTGGGGAAGTTCACCGTGGAGCAGTGGCAGAAAGGGCCAGCCCACGCCACAATGGGGGTCTACTTGGTAGGGATTAGTGTGATCTGCAGTCTGAAAAGATGGCAGGACCCAACAAAGTCAATGTTCATTAGAAGAATGATGCAAGGATGGGCTAGGTTAAAACAAGGGATGGTGGATAATAGGAGGCCAATAGGGGAGCAGTGACTGATGAAACTGAAGGGAGTGTTGCCAGCAATATGCAGATCAAAGGCCGAGGCCCTGTTATTCCACACAATTTATGTGGTAATGTTTGCTGGGGTCATGAGAGTGAACGAAGTGGTGGGCCAGGGCAGGCAAGACAGACAAGGGGGACTGGAATGGGAAGATATAAGTTGGGGAGATCAAGGAAATACAGGTCATGATTAAGAGGTTGAAGATGGATCGGAAGGGTCAAGGTTGCATGGTAACTCTAAAGAAACATGTAGATGGCACAGTGTGCCCAGTGCAGGCTTTGTGGGCTTTTCCCTCAGAGTGTGAAAACAGAACAGGAACATTATTCCTGCATGAGGATGGAAGCAGAGTCATGAGTTATCAAGTCGCTGCATTAATCAAGAGAGGCATGCAATTCCTGGGGGGGACCTGGTAAATTATTCCTCCCACCCTTTACAGATAGGGGCTGCCTCACAGTGGGCAGCGGCAGGGGAGACAGTGAATAACATTTTGGAGAAAGGGCACTGGCAGTCGGCCAGTTATAAAAGATACATCCGAACACTGCAGTGTGAAGACTAACGTCTAGCTTAAGTTTGTAACAGACAGGGAACCACGGTGGGGGGGGGAGGAATGAGGGAGTGTTGTTATTATGGTGGAAACTAAGATCTTAAATAAAATATCTATTCTGTTTAAACCCTATAGGAAGAGAGAGGATCTTGGAAGTCTGGATCTGTGGCCACTCCTATATTTATTGGGCAGAAAGGAGAGCTGAAAAAAAGGCTGGGGGAAAGCAGCTTTACCAGGAGGTAAAACAATGTAAATTGGTATGGCGCGGCATCCGTGGGATGAGATGGGTGCAGCTGCTCCCCACCTTGAAAGAGCCGAAGGAGCGGCATCCCACCCCAAACTTAATTATTATTCACCTGGGGGTAATGACCTTGGGGGCAAACCAGGGGTAGAAACATATATGTAGATAACAAGGGACTTAGAGATAATACAGCAGTGGTGGCCTAAGGTATGCCTGGCCTGGTCGGATATGATACCCAGGAGAGTTTGGAGATTGGAACACAGCCATAGAGCTGTGGATAGGGCCAGGAGAAAGATGAACAGAAGGGTAGGGACACTAGTGAAAAAAATGGGAGGACAAGAACTATTGCAGGGGGTGGAAGAGTGGGTAGAAGATTTCTATAGGTCAGACAGTGTACACTGGTCAAATCTGGTCATAGATATGTTTAATACGGAAATGATGGGTTTTATAGAAGCATGGAGGAGACATACAGGAAATATATAAAAAAAAAGAGAGGGGAAGAGAGGGCTCGGAGGGGTCTCTCCAAGGTAAAAAGGCAATAGGCCCCTAAGTGGGGGAAAAGCCAGTCATCCAATGCAAACTAAGACTGGCTAGTGGGGAAATGGGGGGAAGGAGGGGAGTGGGAAAGTAAAAGGAATAAGATGAAAAGAGGAAGAAACGGAAGGAGAAAAGTGGTCTCGGTTTCATCGTTACCTAACAGAAAAGGAGAAGAAGAAGGCACCCAGGTTCTCACCTGGGGGGAGAAAAGAGGAAGAAAGAGGGATGATCAGAGATGGATATATGGTGGAAAATAAATGAAATTGTGAGAGATATAATAATAATAAAAGATGATAAATGGAACATGGAATTATGATATATAAATAAATTAATTGCCAAATCTGAGCACAACAAACAATGGTCTTTGTCTTTTTGTGAGGGAAAAGGGGAGAATCTGGGACAATGGAGTTTGCCCTTTAAGGGGCAGACCAGGTTGTCCTGGTGCACCCCTTCCCTT
Organism: Neoceratodus forsteri; assembly: GCA_016271365.2. Taxonomy (NCBI): domain Eukaryota; kingdom Metazoa; phylum Chordata; order Ceratodontiformes; family Ceratodontidae; genus Neoceratodus; species Neoceratodus forsteri. The sequence goes on from CM057453.1 coordinate 974,539,506, forward strand.
TTCATCAGGATGGTGTGCTCAGAAGCGGAGGAGGGAAGGAAGGGGAAGGGCCCAGGGATAGAACAATGGACAGGTAGCAGGAAGGGGTGGGGCAAGTGGAGGTACATAAGGGACAACACAGGGGTGGCTCAGCCACTTTTGCTGGAGTTTTGATTCCTCCCACCCACCCAACAAAACAAAGGCAAGAGGAAAAAGAGACAGTAAAAGAAAAGGGGACTGTATAGTAGGACTGTAAGAATGGACCACGGATGAGTCCGGTTGGATGGTTATGGGACTGCCAAAGGTGGATGGCAGATAATAATATGGTTATTGGACTGCCAAAGGTGGATGGCAGGGGAGAATATGGTTGTTGGACTGCCAAAGGTGGATGGCAGGAAAAAAAGGAGGAAAATGGGGGGGAAGGAGGGGAGGAGGGAAAGAAAAATGAATAAGACGAAAAGAGGAAGAAGCGGAAGGAGAAAAGCGGTCTCGGTTTTCACCGTTACCTAACAAAAAAGGAGAAGAAGAAGACACCCAGGTTCTCACCTGGGGGGGAGAAAAGAGGAAGAAAGAAGGATGATCAGAGATGGATATATGGTGGAAAATAAATGAAATTGTGAGAGATATAATAATAATAAAAGATGATAAATGGAACATGGAATTATGATATATAAATAAATTAATTGCCAAATCTTAGCACAACAACAAACAATGGTCTCTGTCTTTTTGTGAGGGAAAAGGGGGGAATCTGGGACAATGGAGGCTTAGTTACAAAATAATTAAATAAAAAACAGAAAGCTTACACTGAGTAAGAAAGAAGGCATACACTTTTATCTATCCAATGCTCATAGCTTAAACATTAAAACATCAAAGCTTGAATTAATACTACCTAGGAATGTGTAGAAGTAGCTGCAATTAAATAAACATGGATAAACGGTACAAGTAAGTAGAATAATCACATACCAGGCTATATGCTGTTAAATAGAAGTAGGAAAAGTAGAAAGGGAGGCAGAGTATGTGCATATCAAGGAAAGAGTGGAATGGTTAGAAGAAGGCTGCATAAAAAAGATGATTCAGATTTGGAAAGTGTCTGGGTACAGCTAATAACAGAAAAGGGGGAAACGATTATGGTAGGAATCTGCTATGGGCCATCTAACAGTGATAATAACTATAATCAAGAACTATTGAGGGAGATCTCAAAGGTAGCTGAAGTGGGAAATCTAATTGTTATAGGGGACTTTACTCTACCAGGTATTTAATGGAGTGCTCTAAGTGGAGTCTCACAATATGAAAAATACTTTGTAGAGACATTACTAAATTAGAACAGAAAATATTAGAATCAACAATGAAAGGTAATATTTTAGACCTGATTATAACCAGTTTAGTTTATGAAATAAAAAATATCGCAATAGGAGCTAACCTAGGTACCAGTGATCACAACATCATAAGATTTAAAATTAAAACAAATATGGTGAGAGCAGAAACATCAACAGTCATTAGAAATTATTCTAAGGCAGATATCAAGAAAATCAGCTAAAGCCTCCAAAAAATTGGAATGGGAAAAATAAATAAATGGAAAATCAGCAGAGGAATGTTGGACAAAAATTCTCTATGCATGGTAAAATGGGTTAAAAAGCCCATGCACATCTTGTTGGAAATATCCTACAGTATAATTGGAGAATTTTAATTTTTTCCCCTATTTCTAATGGGATGTTACTAGGGTACAAACCACCAGTGTTTGGGCACTGGCATGCTGCCAGTTGGCACACACTTGCTGCCCACTGACCAGATCACACTACAACTGCACAGCTCAGGATGACACACAGACTGCTACAGGACTTAGAATGAGTAACTTTAGCAGCTATGGAAAATGTGAATACTTTTGCATTTTTTTTCTATTTTCTTCTTTTTTGGGGATACCATTAGGGTGACAACTACCAATCATTGGGCTCCAGCATGCTGCCAGTGTTCACACACTTACTGCCCACTGCCTAGATAACACTGCAACAGCACAACTCAGGAAGATACACAGACCAACTGCTTACAGAATTAGGAAGAGGAACTTTAACGACTTGAGGGAGCACCAAGACTGCCACAAGAAAAAACTACCAGTGTCCAGGCACCAGCATGCTTTCCTTTTAAACCTGCCATTCACCCTTCCCATTTTGTTGATTTTTTATTTATGTGTACTTTTTGTAACTTTCATCATTCCATTTCTTCTGTCTTTATGAGTTTTCACATACTGTCATATATACTCAATTGTAACTATGATTAGAATATTATTGTATATCTTTGTTGATGCACTACAGATCTGATAATAACCCTTTCATTATATTTGGTTTACTATCATGATTATTACTTGGGTGACTCAGATGACCTGACAAGATAATAGTTTTATAGTTTTTTATGAATTCAGATTTGACAGATAAGTTGTCAGTTTTCATAAAGAGGAATATTCCATATTCCCAAGAACTTTACTGTTAATTTTGCACTTTGATTATGGTGATATTTACCACATATGTTTGTCTTTCAGAAACATTTTTTAAAGATGTACTGTAGCTCATTCATCCAGTACAGCCTGAAATAAGCATGTAAACATACTGCAAGCAACTTTGTCAGCTGAACAGTCATTGTAAAATTAGATTACCATTTGAAGATAAGTACCAGCATTATCGGAAGTTGCTGAAAGTCCAGCATTCCAGTAATTTAGCAATAGTTCTGAACTGTCATTGAATATTTAACAATATGCATTGGTTTGTTAATGTTTAGAAGCCACAGTTGCACATTAGCACTGTTTTGCACTAGCATATTAGCTTCCATTTATGTATGCCAGCTTGTAATGTGACAAGCTGTATTTTGTGTATAGCCTTGATAAAATGGCAGTGCACTGTTGATCAGCCTCTGAAGATGAATAACATCATTTAATTGGAACAGTTTTTATAAAAATTGTGAATATGAATTGTTATATATGGCTTATTCCTGTTTAGCAGGGCACCGGCTCTATAAACCTAATGCAGACCACTATGTATTTTTTGAGGGGTTTTAACATCTTATGACCAGTACTGTCCTCATGGTATCCATGTAGAAAGTACAGCCTTTTTAAATATAGTGCAAAACCTTATGGAATATGACATTATTCATTTACTTATGGATGCTACCATTCAACAGGTTACTACTTTAATTATGTATCTGATTACAGACCTCAAAGGAATGTCACCTTTTTAAAATGGCTTGTGATTTTAACATGAAACACATGGAATTAAATATAAACAATTCATTATTAACCTGATTCATTAGGGGAGCTAAAGCACCTGCTTTAGTGTTATTAGAGCCTCTGAAAGTAAGGTGAATAGTTGAAATGAACTGGCTGCCAATTGTCAATAATTGATTTTTATATCAAAGAATCCACCCCATTGAAACATTGATTAATTACTTCAATTATGGAGCATCAATCAATCAATATTTTTTTTTTATTGTTTGACTTAGTTTAAGTCATGACAACAGATAAAATCACACAAATTACATAAATTACATATCAAAAATGTATAAATGTTTCTACATATGTTCTTTAGACAAAGACAATGTACAATTGATTATCCACATCTTATGCAATTTCATGTACAGGGTATGCATTATAACTATATCTGAGACATCATACATTAGTTCATAATGTTTCAATAAATGTTTGAAGCAGTTATCCCAGGGGATGTCTGTTTTGTCAAGTAATTTATTTTTCATTATCCTTATTTAGATGTCATTTTTTCCACTCAATTATTTTTTAGAAAGCAGGCCTTTGGACTTTTATTAAATATGTTACCAAATGCTGTGGCTTATATTCTAGGGATCCCAGTATTTCTCCCAAAAGAGATTTTCTGTATTTATCGTTGAAAGGTCAGAGAATGACCAGATGTGTCAGATCATCCCGGTCTAGTTTACATCTGCACAATTCAATTTCCTTCTCTATTCTTGTTGTATTGATATGTTTTCCATTGATTGGTAAAACATTCAAATTTGTAACATGTAATTAGCTTCCTGTAGCCAGGTCTATTGACCTCATATAAGTAGCTTTCCATCTTATGGTTTCTTCTGTTTATTTGTTAGCCATTTGCACACCTTATACTGCTTACACATTTCTAAGTCCCTTTGAGTGAAGATGTCCCTAACTCTATTTCTTATATCTGTCTTGATCTGACTTAATGGATATCTGAGGCTATCTGAAATACTTGATAACAATCCATAGGGTTTGATGACATTTTCAATGGTGTATATTCTGGGGAATATCACTTTTCTGTTTAAGATAGTTTATTGCCTCCTCAGAGCATAACCTAGGAAGCCTCTTTTCTCCCATTTCATACACTTTTAGCCAGTAGATGATTAGTCTTTGTTTCACCTGACATTCCACATGTAGCTGGCCAGGTTTGGCCCTCACCAGTGCAGATGGTGCACTATTCGATAATCCCAACAGTTTTCTATAGAACTTGTTTAAGCAAAGTTCTATGTTAATTTTAGCATATACGCCCCATATTTTGGCCCCAAATAACAGTTGGCTCCTTATTTTTGCAGTTATCACATTTTTGTTTCCTTTTATTGATTTACCCCCATCTATTTATAAGAGAAGTCAGTCATAATTGGTATGAATCTTTTAGCTTTTTTTTCTAATTCTTTAATATGATGTCTCCACATACCCTCCTGGGTAACCACTAGACCCAAGTAGCAAAATTCCATAACCACTTCCAATTTATGATACATAGCTACATAGATACATAGGCACTGTTGGCAGATAAGGGCCTATGGCCCACCCAGTCTGCCATTTAAGCTTGTAAGTTCACGTTATGTTTTTTCTAGAAGTCTGTTGCCCCCTACCCATGACCTCCAGAATTCCCTTATGTCTATCCCATGCATTCATAAATCCTGTGATTATTTCATCCCCCACCACTTCATCTGGCAGGGTATTTCACTTCTGCACCACCCTTTCTGTGAAGTCATTCTTCCTCATGTTTCCTCTGAATTGCCCTCACTTCAACTTCATCCCATGCCCTCTAGTCTTGGAACATCTTTTTCACTGGAAAATAGTGTATTCCTGCACCCTGCTCCTCTCTGAAATAATGCTTGTATGTTTCTATCATATCCCTTGTCTCCCTCCTCTCCTCCAGGTGGTTCATATTCAAGTCCTTTAGCCTGCCCTTATAGGATGTGTGATGCAATTCCTGTATCATCATTGTTGTCCTCCTCTGAACCTTCTCCTACCCTGTGTATGCCCTTATGTAGGTAAGATCTTCACAACTGTACACTGTACTCCAGGTGGGGCCTCATTAGTGTCTTGTATAGTGGAATTATGACCTCCTTTTTCCTGCTGGTGATGCCCCTGCCTATGCATCCCAGCATTGTATTTGCTTTACCTGCTGCCTTGTAACAATGTTTCCCTACTTTAAGGTCATCAGAGGTGATAACTCCAAGAGCCCTTTCCTGCTTGGTGCCTGCTATTTATTTCAGCTTGGTGCTGATTATTTACTGTGTATTTGTATGTTCTGTTGTTTCCCAAATACCAGCACTTTTGTTTTGTTATAATTAATTTGTAGATCCTCCACTCTATTGCATTCTAACTGGAATTTATTCAACATTCTTTTTCATACCAATATAGCTCATAGAGAGGAGAGCCACATCATCAGCTTATGCCAAATACAGGCATGCCCTCTCTTCTATTCTTAGCATATGGAAATCTGCTTCATATAAAGTTTGCAATACAGTATTGAAATATAGGTTAAACAGAATGGGGATAAGGTACACCATTGTTTGACTTCTATATTAGACTTGAAAAATTTGCAGACCTTTCCCTTATTATTATATCTGACACTAGTGTAATTGTCCTGATACAGTAATTTAATCATATCTATGATTGATCTTTCTATCCCTGTTGCTTCCAGTCTCTCCCAGAGCAAGCTTCAATTGACCTTATCAAAGGCTGCATTTAGGTCTACAAAGGTACAATATATAGTGTTTGTTTTTTCACCATCATATATTTGTAAATGAGGTATGCTAATGTGAAGCATTGGTCAATTGTTGCATAACCCACCTTGAAGCCTGCCTGCTTCTCCTCCAAGATTTTGTATTTGTCTACCCATTCAGTTATTCTATTATTTAAAATCATTGTGAACAGTTTCTCTGTACTATCCTGCAGACTGATAGGTCTATAGCAATCGGGGTCATTCTTATCCCCTTTTTTGAATAATGGGACGATTATATTTAATTTCCAACTTTCAGGGATATTACCTAATTCACAGATGTAATTAAATAATTTATTCAAGGATGGCACCCAATAGGACCTTGCTTTCTAAACTGCATCTAGTGGCACTCCATTAGGGCCTGGGAATTTATGGCCACAGAAGGAATCCAATGCTTGCTCTATCTCTTCTATGGTTATCTGTTTTTGTGGCTTGTTCTATAATCCAGTTCCCATAACATTTTTTTAACTTATTTATATACTCAATATCATCTTTATAAAATAAATTCATGTAATGTCTTACCCATGCCTCAGGCTCTATATTTGTTTCTGCTATGTTATTATAGTCCCTCATACCTTTATTAACTATATTCCAGAATTTTTTTGTATCTTTTAAGAATATTGCCTTCTCTAGATCAGACCATTATTTTTGAATGCATTTCTCTTTATTGTTTTTCAGAACTTTCCAGTATTCTTCCCATAGTTTATTCATCACTATGTTGTTATTTATGCCTGGATTTAATTTTAGTATCCTAAACTGTTAAATTGTTTCTTTGCCTGCTTGCATTCTTTATTGTACCAGACATAACCCTCCTTGTTCTATATGTTTATTTCCTTAAGGATTATACTTGATATGCTTCCCATAATTATATTGTATTCTGATATTATTGCTTCATTACCCACACTGTTTGTGATTACTGAGAGGCTTTCCAATATTCCTTTTCCTTCTGGGGACTAATTAAAACATCTTGTAGTCCTATAAAACATAGACTGCAGTGAGTGTTAGCCATGCCCCTTAAGGAAGACTGTATGTTGAAGCACATGGGTGTGTCATTTTGGGTACTTGAGGTCATTGGAATTTGTATGCATACACTCTTTTTCTATGACTGGTATCCGATGATGTGCTTCGTGGATGAATAAAAGATATAGTCATGATAATGTAGCAGTTGAAAAGTTTTGTTTTTCCTTTGTAAACTCCAGACACTGGCATGCTTCTAGCTGGTGCATACATGATGCCCACTGTCCAGATCACACAGCAACAACACAGCTTAGGACAGCATACAGACAGACTGCTTCAGGACTTAGGAAGAGGAACTTAGCAACTTGGATGACTGTGAAGACCGCTACAAGAATAAAAGTTGCAATATTTTATTTTAAATTTTTATGGGATGACACTAAAGTGCCAACTACCAGTGGCCAGGGGACCAGCATGCTATCAGTTGACACACACTTGCTGCCCAGTAACTCCCAAATCATAATTAGTGCCATGGGATATTTTACTTCTACCAGGATAGTGATAAAAGATGGGCAGAAGGGACTTCATTTTAACATGTCATCTGAAGGAGGGGACCTCATCAGCAGGGCACCCACCTTGTATTGTGCTGTAGTGTCAATTATGTGGATATTACCCTATGTGCCTGGTGTGGGGTTAGAACCCACAACCATCCAATCTTCAGGTCCCTGTGCTACTTTCTGACATACTGACACTGAAATGTTGAATGTTGGAGTGCCATATTTCAGTGAGAGAAGGTTAAGAGGTATAGTCAAGGATCAGCATATGAACCTGGCTCACAAATGTATCACTGCCCAAGACTGTGATTGAGGGGGACAGGTGCACATTTTCAGTGCTGTAATACAACATCTGGTGGCCACTGTAGAAAGCACAGAGCTTTTACAGTTTTGATACAAGAATACTACACAAAATAATATGACAACACAAGTCCAATTATCAGTGCCATGGTGTGTTATGGTTACTGATGATGTTGGCTACCGCCACATCTCCCGACACCTGCCCCGCCAACATATCACCATTCTGGCCATGCCATTTTCATCAGTCCGCATCACCACAGAGGCACACATCGCTATTAAGTACCTGTCATCCTGGGACACCTGTGGACATAATGCCTGTCGCTGTTGGGGTGTTACTGGGTCAGGTGTCTCTGTGTTGGTGTTGACATCCAATCAGTAAATGCTCTGATCGAACATGTTCATCAAATGTTCAGTGGCTAAAGTGCCTTCCATCTATGGGAGACATTAACTTTCTGCTGCTAACATCAAAACTATCATCTGAAGAGATCTGAATTTATTCTATTTCATTCCATCCAAGTTCTCTTAGTCATAGTCTGGTTCTATCCTTGACTTAAACTTGGGAGTACAATAAGTGGGAGTTCACCAGTCACTGGGAAGGAGGTAGTACTGTGACTCTAAATGTCACTGTTTACACTTACCTGGAGTAATGTGTGCAGTTCTAGAGGCAACAGATAAGGAAAAAATGAGACTGATTGGAAACTATAGACATAGTGCAAAAACATGATCTGTGGTCTGCGTGGAAGGTCCTAAGAGGGGAGTTAGGAAAGCTTCAGAATGTACAGTATTCTCTGGAGGACAGGAGGGGAAGGAGGATATGATACAATCATACATATATGTATAGGATTACAATGAGTAGAACTCACCAGAGCTATTCAAGTATAGGAACAGTTTATCCACAAGGGAACACAAGCTTAAAGAGCATAGTAGGATTTCATACTAGGAGCACAAGACAACAGAAGGTGTTAGTCCATATGAGTTGTCCCCACCATTCAGTGGATGCCACTGGAGTTGCCAACTAACAGATGATTGTTCAGTTTTGCCTTAAAAGTCCCTAAACTAGGTGTGTGGACCAATTCCTCTGGAAGTTTGTTCTATAGTCTAACAGCTCTGGTCTTAAAACTATGTTTCCATAATTCAGTTCTACGCTGCACCTCAACTAGTTGCAAGGCATTGCGCCTTAAGAAATCAAAAGATTCTTTATGTCTCAAACCCACTTCTTTTTTCAAGTCTTCCTGCATAAGAATCCTATATAGCAGTAATACGTCCTCTCTTGATCTCCAAAACTCTAATGGCCATAATCCTGATTTGTTTAATCTAGCTTCATATGGTAAATCCCTCAATCCCACTATTAATCTAGTAAGTGCTCTCTGTGGCCTCTCAACCCTTTTTATGTCTTTCTTTAGATAAGGGGTCCACACAGCTGAACAATAATCCAGAAGTGGTCTTATATATAATTTATATAATGGTAACAGTATTAACTCTTTTCTAGAAAAAAAGGTTCTGCGTACACAGTTCACCAAATACATTGCTTTGTTAGAAACAATGCTACTATGTACCCCAGATTTCAAATTGTTTCCAATATACACCCCCAGGTCCTTTTCAGAAACTGATTCCCTTAGCTTCACACTCCACAAGTAATAATCTTGATGTATGTTATTTTCCCCCATATGCAGTACTTTACATTTTTGTAGGCTAAATTCCATTTTATTTGTTCTGCCCATTCCCCAATAGTTATTAAATCCTGTCCTATTGATAGTCTGTCTTCACAGGAATTAGTAACTCCTTCAATCTTCACATCATAAGCAAATTTAGTTAGTTTATTCCTGCCCCCTATCACTAGGTCACCAATAAAAACATTAAACAACAGGGGGCCAAGCACAGACCCTTGGGGCACCCCATTTGTGACACTCATCCCACTGGATACATGCCCCAGGACTCTCACCTTCTGTGTCCTTCCCGCCAGTCAATATCTAATCCAGGTAACGAGAACATCATCCAGTCCTAATTTCTCCAGCTTTAAAATCAACCTCACATGGGGTACCATATCAAATGCTCTGCTGAAACCCAACATCACCACATCCACCGATTGCCCCCTGTCCACATGAGCACCCACGTAGTCACAGAAATATACCAAATTGGTGTTTCATGATCTCTGTTAAGTAAATCCATGCTGCAGTTTATGAACTAATTTGTTTTTTGTCAAAAATCTCTTGATCTCATCCGAGATTAGCTTCCCCACAATTGACGTCAAACTAATTGGTCTGTAATTTGACACCTCCTTATGCTTACCCTTCTTAAATAATGGAACCACAGTGGCAGTCCTCCAATCCTGTGGCACGCTCCCTTCTGTTAATGATTTACTAGCTGTATTCATTATAAGTGGTGCCAATTCCCTACCCGATTTCTTTATAAATCTTGGGTGAAGCCCATCAGGTCCTGCCAACTTGTCCACCTTAAGTAACTGGATTTTACTGTTCACTATGTCTACTGTAATATACTCCTTCTAATTGGGACCTTTATCCTCAAGCACCTTAACAACTTCTATTTGGTCACCCTTTCTGATAACTGGACTAAAGAAAATATTAAATTTGTTAGACATTTCTTCATGCTTTGTAACCATTAATCCAATCATATTTAGTGGGCCACTATTTCTATTATTCCCCCTTTTACTGTTTATGTATGAGAAGAATCCCTTTGTATCAAATGTAGGGGTCACTAGTCTAAACTCCAGTTGTTTCTTCTTTCTAATCTCTTTTTAAAGAAAAAGATAAGGACTTCTTATATTTTTTTACTATCATTTGACTGGGCTTGTTTCATCTTTGTATAACACATTTTTTTACCAATACTTTTATTTAGCCATTGTGTTTTTCCCACCATTGTTATAAACTACTTTAGTTGGCAAATACTTTGTCTCCAACAGGTTAATAATATTTACAAACTTCTCCCAATGCAGTTCAGTAAACAGCCCTTCAATTTCAGCTTTCCAGTTTATTCCTGTTATCTCCTGTCTTATGCCTGAATAACTAGCCTTATTATTCATCTTACTTGGTACTTGGTAGTTTGGACAAAAGAAGGCTGAAGCCCATCAAGAATGTCCTCCACACAGTGTGGAACATTAATAGAATTATTATCTGTCCAGAAGCCATTTATCAAGTTTAAGTTTTAATGTGTTAATATTCTGGCAGCCAACAATTTCCTGTGGCAAAGAATTCCAGATTTTTGGTGCTCTAACAGTAAAAAACTGCTGCCTTCTGTTTGTTTTTGTTGTCTCGATTTCAATTTGTTTGTTGTGTATTCTCGCTACTATTTTTCTAGATGTGAAAGATAACCCACATAAGCTCATTAGTGTAGCAGATTGTAGGATTTTGAATAACTGAAGAAGATCTCCCCTTAATCTTCTGAATTCGAGTGAATACAACTTTGTTTTTTGAAGTCTAGTTTCATAATTGAAATGAGAAAAATGAGGTATGACTTTTGTAGCTCTTCTTTGAACTCTCTCTATTATTGTGATGTCCTTAGCCAAATAGAGGCTCCACAAGGATGAACCATAGTCCAAATGGGGTCTGACATGGGTCTTATACAGAGTCATCATGCATTTTTCAGTTTTGAGAATGAAAATGTTATTAATCCTGCGTAGTAGGGCATTGGCATGGTTAGCAACCTTATTAAAGTGATTGGAAAAAGACAACCTATTATCCACCAATATGCCTAAGTCTTTTTCAACAGGTGATTCCCTAAGTGTTATATTATTAAGATAATATGTTTGTTTAGGATTCTTTTTACCAATGTGTAGCACAGAGCATTTGGACACGTTAAATGACATCTTATTAATTGCTGCACAGGATTCGATCTTTTTAAGATCATTTGTTAGGGTACTCCTGTTAGTTTCATTATCGACTGGACCTCCCAGTTTAATGTCATCTGCAAATTTAGATAAGATATTCTGTGATGAGATAATAAGATCACGAATGAAAATGCTGAACAGAGTGGGACCCAGCACAGAGCCCTGCGGGACTCCACTTGACACAGTCTTTTCATCTGACAATTCCCCATTAACCCTTATGGTTTGGGTTCTTTTATAGAGCCAACTATTAACCCAGGACACAATACCTTTGGAGAAACCTAAAGCTACTAGTTAATTAGTATGGAATGAGAGATCTTGTCAAATGCTTTACTATAATCAAGTAAAATAATTTCCACTGGGATATTTAAATCAAGATATCTACTAACTAAATTATAAAAAGATAGCAGATTTGTTGTGCAGGAATGGCTGGATTTAAATCCGTGCTGAGTGACATCGTTTAATTTTAATGCCATCATTTCTTTTTCGATTAAGTATTTGATATGCTTTTCTAATAATTTGCATGGGATGGAGGTGAGGCTGATAGGTCTGTAGTTTTCTGCCTTATGGTGCTCCTCTTTTTTAAATATTGGTGTAACAATGGCTGTTTTCCAGTCTAGGGGGACATTAGACTCTCTAAGAGATTTGTTAAAGATAATAGTAAGTGGGATAGCGATGTTGTTACATGTTCCCATAAGAAATTTGGGGGTGATGCTGTCAGGACCTGGGCTTGTTGTTAGCTTCAAGGTATTTAAAAGTTTCAGGGTATCAGAAATGGTGACTGCGTAGCAACAAGATGTGTTATCATTAGCATATGATATGGGTTCCTTGTCTTGTTCAAAACAGAGCAAAAGTATTTGTTAAACTCAATAGCAGTGACCTTGTCTGAAAGTATGGTTGTATTGTCAATAATTAATGGCCCTATTTTATTTGTGTCTCCTTTTTGTTATTTAAATATGAATGGAGACTTTTATATGAATCCTTAGTGTGAGCGATCTTGAATTCGAGATTCCATTTGGCCAGGATAATTGATGTTTTTAGGTCTTTAAGTGCTTTCTTATACTTTGTAAGTATTTCCTCTGCTTGTTCAGGTTGGCACTTTTTTAAAGATGTAAATAATTTTCTTTTGTGAGTGCTAAGTTTTTTAATGTTATTATTGTACCAGGCGGGAACCTTGCCTTTATTGGTATACTTCTTCCTTTCTGGTACATAATTTTTTTCTAGATTGTATACTATTTCTTTGAAAATGCTCCATGCATCATTAATTGTAAGAGGTGAAAGTAGGCAATTCCATGGTATAGCTGTTAGATGTTCATTAATTTTTGAGAAATTTGCCTTCTCATACTGTTTAATCATACCATTATTAATAGAATTTTTATGGGCTAAAACATAGAAACATAGAAACATAGAAACATAGAAGTTGACGGCAGATAAGGACCGCAAGGCCCATCCAGTCTGCCCATTTCTTTTTCTACCTTATAAATGTACCATCGGCCTTTGCTCTGTCAGTGACCTATCTATTCATAGTCATTTGTATTGCTCCCTTATGCCTATCCATGCCTGTTTGAAGCCCTGCACTGTATTCATAGCCACCACTTCTTGTGGTAAGCCATTCCATGCATCTACCACCCTTTCTGTGAAAAGAATTTCCTCACATTCCCCTTAATCGGCCTCCCTCTAATCTCATGCTGTGTCCTCTTGTCCTGCTATTTTTCTTATATTTAAACATGTTAGACTCTTTCACCTTGTTTATGCCCTTAAGGTGTTTAAATGTCTCGATCATATCACCTCTCTCCTCCTTTGCTCAAGGGTATACATATTGAGCTCCGTTAATCTGTCCTTATATGTCTTCTGATGCAGTCCCTGCACCATTTTGGTTGCCCTTCTCTGGACTGCCTCAATTTGGTTAATGTCCTGTGAAGGTGTGGCTTCCAATACTGCACGCAGTACTCAGATGGGGCCTAACTAATGTCTTGTACAGAGGATTATTACCTCCTTACGACTTGTGATACCCCTACTAATACACCCTAACACCCCCTAGCCTTACCTACTGCTTTAGAGGTCTGCTTGATGATTTTAGGTCATCAGTGATGATGATGCCCAAGTCTCTTTCTTCCTTTGTGACTGCTAGCAACCCTCCCAGCCTATAAGTGGCTTCAGGGTTTCTCTTCCTATGTGCATGATTTTGCACTTCTTTGCATTAAATCCCAGTTGCCACTCTTCTGACCATTCTGCTAGTTTATCCAGATCTCTTCTCATTCTGCCCACCCCATCTGGATCATCTACTCTGTTGCAGATCTTGGTGTCATCTGCAAACAGACAAGCTTTACCCTCTAGTCCATCTCAAGGTCACTAATGAAGATGTTGAATAGGACTGGCCCCAGGACTGATCCCCGAGGTACCCCACTTGTGACTTGCATCTCTTCTGACTGTATACCATTTACCACCACTCTCTGTTTTCTGCCAGTCAACCAGTTTGCCACCCAGTTGACCAACTTCTGACCCACCCGAGCCTACCTAGCTTATTTATCAATCTTCTATGTGGAACAGTGTCAAAAGCTTTGCTGAAGTCAAGGTAGGCGACATCAACTGCCCCCTTGGTCCACCACTCTGGTTACCCAGTCAAAGAAATCTATGAGATTAGTTTGACAGGACCTTCCTTTTGTAAACCCATGCTGTCTTGGATCCTGTGCCCTATGGATTCCAGGTGTTGCACTATCCTTTCCTTAAGGAGTGCCTCCATAATCTTGCCCACTACTGAGGTAAGACTGACCGGTCTGTAGTTCCCCGGCTCCTCCCTGCTACCACTCTTGTGGAGTGGGATCACATGAGCCTTTCTCCAGTCTTCTGGGACCTCTCCTGTGCTCAGAGACTCACTAAACAATTCTGCTAATGGCTCTGCTAGTTCCTCCTTTAGCTCCTTAAGTACCCTGGGATGTATGCCATCAGGTCCCATTGCCTTATCCACCCTGAGCTTAGCAAGGTATTTAAAAGTTTCAGGGTATCAGAAATTAAAAGAATAGAGAATTGGATTGTCATGTGATCGCTATTGCCCAGAGGGTCTAATACCCTCAGGTTAGTCAAAGAAGCATTCATGTTAGTTAATACTAAATCCAGAATATTATTCCCACGAGTGGGTTCTCTGACTTGTTGGGTAAGGCCAAGATCAGTGACAACTGAAATTACCTGTAAGTCATACTGATTAAGTCCAGAAAGTGTTTCCCAGTTAATAGATGAAAGATTGAAATCCCCTAGAATTATTACAGACCCTTTTTCTGCTATTTGAGTAATTTCAAAGAGAGTTGATTAAGATATGAGAAGTCTGAGGAAGGGGGGCGATAGCAATTGCCAACCAAAATCTGGGGATGCCCTTTAGGTTGCAAATGGACCCAAATACTCTCTGTTAGTATTGGTATGGAGGATTCAAAAGATGGAATATTGTTTGTGACATAAAGGCTAACTCCTCCACCTTTTTTTTCATTAGCTCTGTTTTTATAATAGAGCTTAAACCCAGGGATGTTCATTATCCATTGTTTGTCCAGGTTCCCCCATGTCTCAGTAATAGCAATCAGTCCTATATTATTTTCTTGAATCTTCAACTCTAATTCAGCCATTTTGACTTTATTGAGTGATCTTGCATTGAATGATAAAACATTCAGCATTTGTAGAGTATTAAGAGATGGCTTTTTAGGCCCAGTCTCCCCCTTAAATTTTAGTTTAAATATTTGTTGATGAATGTCAGAAATTGACAGCCAAGAAGAGAACTTCCCCTATGGCTGAGATGCAAGCCGTCCCAGCAGAAGAGGGAAGGGTTGTCATTGAATTCCTCCCAATGTGTGAGACATGTTATACCCTGTTTAAAGCACCATTTTCAGAGACACTCATTTAATATATTTTTTTTTTTTAATGTAATATGAGGCTCAGGGTACAGGGAGAATTTCAGATATGCCAATGTTACATCCCCTTTCATTTAATAGGTTACAAAGGGCAACTATATCTTGTTTAAGTTGCTGTAGAGGGGTTTTGGTGATATCATTTGTCCCAGCATGGACTATGACCAATGGATTACTACCTGCTGCACGTAAGGCAGTGTTAGATATAGCAGTTATGTCTGAAACTCTAGCTACCCTATAGCTTGAGCATGTCCTATTTACTTTATCAGGATTACATATGGTACGATCTATGAATTTGATCATGGAATCACCTAGTACAAAAACCTGTGGAGGAGTAACGTTATGGGGGGGGAGGTATCAGCCTGGGTATTTGGTAATTCCAGGTTATGGTTACAAGTTTCATCAGCTATGAGAGAACAAAGTGGTTCATATGAATTATGCAACAATATAGGAGGAGGATTATTAATCCCTTGTATCTGTAGATCAATTCTTTTATTGAATTTTGAGGGTGCAATGGTAGACCAAGTAGTGGCATCAGGGAATGACAAAGGTTGTGTAGGAAGGTAAGAGCACTGGGGGGTTGATGCAGTTTTATGTACTTTGTTATGGATAGATTTAATTCCTGATGTGCCCTGAGGAGTGAGAACAGTCTTATGTACCTCGTTAAGAGGAAAGTTAATTCCTGGTGTGCCCTGGTGTACATTATCATGGGGAGAGATTATATTATTGGCTTCCAATAGGAGAGACATGTGATCAATATATTCCTCTAAGGCTTCTATTTTTGGGTCAACAACATGTTGAGTGACATCAAGGGTTGTTTCCACTTTACTGAGTAATCTAGTTACTTCTTTCTGTAGTGATTTAACTAGTATGCACCTGTCACAGGTGTAGTTGGCTGTTTGTTTGCCTATGGCGTACATCTGACAGGACATACAGTATTTGTTTGCTCTTTTCATTATGGTACAGGATAACAATTACTTGATAACAATATATCTTAAATATGGTACCTTGGGCTTCCCACTTTTAAAGAACCAGCAGTTTTTAAGGATTGAACCGCTATCCCGAAGTCCACGATGGACACAGTGACCACAGCTCAGCAGCGTGTCTCTGCCGACGCTCGTGCGTGGGTCTTCACACACGCTCACCCCACTTGCTAGTGTGAGTGTTTAATGCCAGCAAACCGGAAGTTCATTGCCTCGCAACTTCCAGTTTCGCGCTAGGGCAGCAGCAAGTTCAATTAGTGAAATGCTACATTTTTAAGCCTTTAAAAAGGCAAAATGAATGACTTTAAGGTGTTTCACCACAGTAAGGCTATGAGGCACAAAACGCCCAGAGTGAGAGGGTGTAAGGTGGAGGATGAGATGTTACAGTCCTCCTGTGTCCCACACTGCACCTGGACACTCAGACCAGGAAGTACACTCGCTCCAGTAAATAATTAAAATAAAGCACAAATGCAAAGAAAAGCACAATATTGCACACAATAAGGTATATAGCACATCTCACACTCTTGAAACTAGCAGAGTGTTATCTGCTGGCCGCTCGCTAGTGCGAGTGTTTAATGCCAGCAAACCAGAAGTTCGTCGCCGCGCAACTTCCGGTTTTGCGCTAGGGCAGCAGTGAGTTCAATTAGTGAAATGCTATGTTTTTAAGCCTTTAAAAAGGCAAAATGAATGACTTTAAGGTGTTTCACCACAGTAAGGCTATGAGGCACAAAACGCCCAGAGTGGGAGAGTGTAAGGTGGAGGATGAGATGTTACAGTCCTCCTGTGTCCCACACTGCACCTGGGCACTCAGACCAGGAAGTGCACTCACTCCAGTAAATAATTAAAATAAAGCACAAATGCAAAGAAAAGCACAATATTGCACACAATAAGGTATATAGCACAGCTCACACTCTTGAAACTAGCAGAGTGTTATCTTACATACTGTTTTTTCCTTTCAGTACTCTTTTGACCCTATTGTATTGAAATGGTATGACATCATGGTCACTAGAACCTAGAGGGGGGATGACCTTTATGTTTGTAATACTATCCGGTACATTTGTTATGATAACATCCAACATATTATGCCCCCTAGTGGGCACTTGGATACACTGCTCTAACCCTGCTGCTAAGGAATCATTTTGTATTCTGTCTGTCAATGATTTTATTATTTGCTGAAACTCCACATTCAATCCTGGGAATATTTAGATCTCCCATTAGTAAAACATCTGAATCCTCAGTCATGCTAGTAACAAACTCCACAAATGTTTCTGTATCTCCTGCCAGTGTATCTGGTGGTGTACTGAATGTTATAAAGTAAACCTTTTGCGCCCCTAAGCCCAATATATCCACGTGTAGGATTTCAATACTACCAATGTTACTAACTATGTTACCTGTACATTCAATAGCCTCCATAATATAAATTACCACTCCCCCTCCCTGTCTATCTATCCTATTATTGTTTAATAGGCTGTTGCCTAGTATCTGGATGTTCTCATTTTTGTTATCTTGATTCCACCATGTTTCAACCACCCCCATGATATTACACCTCTCCCAACCTACTAACAATTCTAGTTCCACTACCATATCCTTATTTAAGCTCCTTGCATTGCAAAACATTATATTAGTTACCTTGCCTTTCTTTTTAGCTCTAGTCACCCCCATCTTGACGTCAGGTATTGCAGTCCCTGCAGTGGACCTTACACAAGATCCCCTCTCCCCTCTTCCATCAGTTTAAAATTGTATCAATCTAATTTCTTATTCTTACCCCAAGTATTCTATTCCCTCTTACATTCAGGTGACGTCCATAACTACTGTACAGGTTACTGTGCTCATTAAAGGTATCCCAATGTTTAATAAAGTGGTAATTTATTTCTTGTATCCATTTTCTAAGCCATGCATTAGTTAACGCTATCTTTTTTGTTTTATACAACTATACCCTGGGTTCAGGGAGTACTTCCAAGATCAAAATCTCATAGTCTTTCTCCTCCAGTTTTTTCCCCAGTTTAATAAATTCATTTTGTATCTCTGGTAGAGGTTTTTTACTTAAATCGTTTATACCTACATGGACCACTGCTATAGGTTTCTGATCTGCTCCCTTAAAAATATTGTCCACCATGCAATATAAGCCTAAAGCACCAGCTCCTGAAAAGCTACTGACCATTGTGTTTGCCTTATTATTTTTACAGATATTTATTTATCAGTAAACTTTATGATGGAGTCCCCCTATCACTATAGCTTGTCTCTGCACGCCATCCTCAGAAGAAGCCAGAAGGGGAAGGAAGGAAACATATTCAATTCAGTGCTTTAGAGTAACTGGTAATTGCTATTTTTCTTTTAAACTTAGATTGTGGGCTTTAAGTGACACTGTACTTTCTTTGTTGTCTTTACTTAGAATTGTTTTTGGGCTGTTGAAAATTTAAAATGTAGTAGTGGTGTAATTCTGTGCTGTCTTTAATTGCTGCAAATTTTATCTTGGCTTGTCTGACTGCCCTGTAGTTGGGTGAGGGGTGTTAATTGTCTGGCCTCTGACCTCAGATATGTGATAACTGGAGGTGGGGCTTAGTCAGAGTTGAGGTAGCAAGTGAGTTTTATTTTCTCAGAAGAAGCTAGAAGGGGAAGGAAGGAAACATATTCAATTCAGTGCTTTAGAGTAGCTGGTAATTGCTATTTTTCTTTTAAACTTAGATTGTGGTCTTTTAGTGACACTGCACTTTCTTTGTTGTCTTTACTTAGAATTGTTTTTGGGCTGTTGAAAATTTAAAACACAGTGGTGGTGTAATTCTGTGCTGTCTTTAATTGCTGCAAATTTTCACCCCCTCCCCTTCCCCCAACTCTTAATTATATGCCCCGTTAAATCTGATTGACAGGAGCTAAGCACAGGGTATAGTAAGGGATGTAAAGTAGGAGGGGCATAAGGTAGAAGAAGCCCACCCTCAGCATGACAAGTGTTTTGACTCATTTATTTATTTATTGCTTTTTTTTAAAGAAAATTATCTGAGGATCAGTGGCAGGATTTTTAGGACAGTAAATTATAAAAAGGGAACTAGGAGAGCTTCAATAGCAGACAAGTAGTGGAATAACAGTATAATTGCAGTATAATGTGGGGAGTGGTGCAATGTAGTGGCTGTGGGGCAGCCATATTCAGGCAGACCTTCTGGACAGTGAGGTGCTGCCCTATCTGCATGCATCTCTCTGGACTGTGGGATGAGGTAGCCAGACTCAGAGCAGAAGTAAACTGGGTCAGGAGTACCATGACACCTATCCAGAGACCACCTAGTCCAATGCAACTGCCTCAAAGGATGCCAAGAATGAGGAGCACTTGGATGACAGTGGGCTCAGGGAGGGTTAGAGTGGTCAGGCAGAGGCACATCCCAGATCCTATTCCACTCAAGAACTCATATGCCACACTGGCAAATGAGGACAACCAAATAGAGGTACCCAGGGAAGTGGAAGGAAAGAATGTGGAGGTTAGCCAAGGAGGTGACATCAGCGGGGAAAGCAATGGACCCCAGAAGAGGAGGAAGCAAATCCTGGTGGGGGACTCCATCATAAGAGGGATCCAGCTAGGAACACAGGAGGGGGAGGACACGGAGATGAGGTGCCTACCAGGTGCCATGGCATGGAGGGATGGAAGGAAGATCCTGGGGATCACTAGGAAGGCAAGACGGGAGGGTGAGCTGGATGTCATTATCCACCTAGGTACTAATGACCTGGCAAATGGGGAGCCAAAGGAAGTTCAGGAAGAGTTTAGGAAATTGGGGAAGGGTCTCAAGCAAGTAGCTACTTCTGTCACTTTCTCAGAAGTACTTCCTGTGAGAGGCAAGGGAGAGCATAGGAGTGCATGCACCTGGAACGTTAACTCATGGTTGAAGAAATGGTGCTGTGAGGAAGGGTTTGGATTCATTGGTGACTGGGGACCCACCTGGAGGGATGGAGGTTTGTTCAAGCCTGATGACCTGCATCCATCCTGGAGGGGAATCCAAGCACTCAATGATAAGTTTAAATGCTACATTGACAAGCATTTAAACTAGCAAAGGGGGGGTGGCAGGCCAGCAAGGAGGGTACCTACTTGCTCACCCCCCACAGCTAGCAGTGGAACCAGTGAACCAGAGGAGTGGCTATCTCTGCAAAGCAGTGTGCAAAAGATGGAGATTAGTGCCCAAGAGGTGGATAGGCAGAAAAGGGGCAAAATTCAGCAGAAGGGCAGACAGCAAGGAGAACCAGGGATAAAGGACAACCAAGGAAGGGGCTGGAGTAGAACAGCAAACAGTCTAGGGAGGTCAAATCATGGAAAGCCATGTGTGCAAATACCAGGAGCCTTAGCAACAAGATGGAAGAACTGGAGGCTGTCATGGTGCAGTCAGATCTGGACAGTGGCCATCACTGAAACCTGGTGTAATGATAACCATGACTGGGAGATGGCCATACCTGGCTACAACATATTCAGAAGGGACAGAGCAGGCAGGAAGGGAGGAGGAGTGGCACTGTATATGAAAAATGACACAAGGGCCACAGAGATCCAGGAGGAACAAAATGGAGGAGAGATACTGTGCGTTAAGCTGGAAAGGAAAATGGGGACAGCCATTCACACAGGTGTGGTCTATAGACCACCAGCCCAGGAGGAAAACACAGATAGGGAGCTGATGCTAGCCATCCAAAGGATGGCAAACAAGGGTGAGGTAGTACTGGTTGGAGGCTTCAATATTCCAGACATGGGCTGGAGCATCCCAGCAGCAGCATCAACTAGGAGCAGATTTATCCTGGACTCCCTTCAGGGTGCCTTCCTCAAGCAACTGGTCATGGAACCAACTCGGCAGAAGGCAATACTGGACCTTGTGCTCACAAACAGGGACAGTGTGATGGGGTAACAGTGGGGAAGCACCTAGAACAGTGACCACCAGTCATTGTGGTTTGAAATCACAGAAAGAGCAGAACCAAACCACACAACACACATATCCTGGATTATAGGGGGGCAGACTTTGGGAAAATGGGGAGATACTTGAAAGAGGCATTAAGGGGAATGGGACAGGAATCAGGGGTTGAGGAATAGTGGGCAGTATTTAAAATGGGATTACAAGAACAACAGAATTATGCATTAAGCAGGTTAGCAAGAGGAAAAGGAAGAGGAGACCATTAAGGTTTTCCAAAGAGGTAGCAAAGAAAGTGAAAGCCAAAAAGATTGCTTTCAGGCAATACAAAAAGACACAGGCAGAAGGGGATAGGGAGAAGTACCAGGAGAAGCAAAGGGAGGCAGGGAGGTCAGTAAGGGAAGCTAAAGCTCAGACAGAAGAACACATTGCAAAATCAGCAGGTAGAGGGGACAAAACCTTTTACAGGTACATAGGTGAAAAAGAAAGACAAAGGGAGGGATAGTGAGACTGAAGGGGGAGGATGGGGGCCACGTGGAGTATGACAACAGTGAAGCTGACATATTGAACAGGTATTTCTGCTCAGTCTTTACTGTGGAAGAGGAGGGTAATGGGTCTGAAGGGAGTACAAGGGGTGAGAATGGTGCAGAAATGGTCACAAGTCCCTTTACACAAGAAAGGGTCCTGAAGGAACTGGAAGTAATAAGAGTTGATAAAGCAATGGGCCCAGATGGGGTGCACCCCAGGGTCCTTAAAGAACTAAGAGAGGTGGTGGCTGAACCTCTGGCTATCCTGTTTAGCCGATCACTGGAAACAGGGGAGGTACCCAAAGACTGGAGGACAGCAGATGTAGTCCCCTTATACAAAAGTGGGAACAAAAAGGAAGCAGGGAAATACAGACCAGTCAGCCTCACCTCGGTAGTGGGGAAGATCATGGAAGCACTACTAAAGGAGAGGTTGGTGGAACATCTGGTTGTCAATGGACTACAGGACCCAAGGCAGCATGGTTTCACCAGGGGGAGGTCATGTCAGACCAACCTCGTTGAATTTTTTGACTGGGTGACTAGGGAGGTGGATCAGGGGAGGGCAGTGGACATGGCCTATCTGGACTTCAGCAAGGCCTTTGACACTGTGCTCATAGAAGACTATTACACAAACTGTGGAATATGGGTGTGGGCAGGACAGTAGTGTGGTGGGTAGGTAACCGGCTGGGTGGCAGGACACAGAGGGTGGTGGTAAATGGCTGTCACTCCACAGAGGGAAAGAGTGACCAGTGGGGTACCACAGGGATCAGTGCTGGGACCGGTCCTATTCAACATCTTCATCAGTGACATTGCACAGGACCTAGAAGGCAGAATTTCACTGTTCACTGATGACACAAAGCTCTGTAACAGAGTAGACACACCAAACGGTGTAGACAGAATGAGAAGGGACCTGCAGAAACTTGAAGAATGGTCAGGGGTTTGGCAGTTGAAATTCAATGCAAGGAAATGCAAGATAATGCATATGGGGCACAAAAACCCTGGCACAATATATCAGTTGGGGGGGTGAGGATATAGCATGCACCAAGCAGGAAAGGGATCTTGGGGTTATCATCTCTGATGACCTCAAGGTAGGGAAACAGTGTGACAAGGCAGCAGGTAAAGCAAATAGGATGCTGGGATGTATAGGCAGGGGCATCACCAGCAGGAAAAGGGAGGTCCTAATTCTGCTATACAAGACACTAGTGAGGCCCCACCTGGAGTACAGTGTACAGTTCTGGAGACCATACCTATGTAAGGACATAGACAGGGTAGAGAAGGTTCAGAGGAGGGCAACACAGATGGCGAATGGATTGCATCACAAGTCCTATGAAGACAGGTTGAAGGAACTGAACATGTACTCCCTGGAGGAAAGGAGGGAGAGAGAGGATATGACAGAGACATAGAAGTATCTTACAGGGAGGAACAGGGTGCAGGAATACAAAATTTTTAAGTGAAAAAGATGTTCCAGGACTAGAGGGCATGGGATGAAGTTGGAGGGAGGATGATTCAGAGGAAACATGAGGAAGAATTTCTTCACAGAACGGGTGGTGGACAAGTGGAACACCCTGCCAGAGGAAGTGATGGGGGCTGAAACAATCATGGGATTTAAGAATGCATGGGATAGACATAAAGGAATTCTGGAGGTCAGGGGTAAGGGGTAACAGACTTCTAGGAAAACATAAACTGAACTTACAAGCTCAAATGGGCAGACTGGGTGAGCCATAGGCCCTTATCTGCCGACACTGTCTATGTATCTATGTATCCTCCATATCTTCCTGTGATGTCATTCCATCTATGGTTTCCACTACAACCTCTTGCTGGCTTATTGTTTCCTCAAGTACCTGGTAACTATTTGAAAGTGATATTTCCCACCTGCCCTCAACTCCCTTCTCCCTTCCTACAGTGTTTCTTTGAGCTGAATCTTCATTTCTCTGCATTCCCCTCTTTCAGC
Organism: Neoceratodus forsteri; assembly: GCA_016271365.2. NCBI lineage: Eukaryota > Metazoa > Chordata > Ceratodontiformes > Ceratodontidae > Neoceratodus > Neoceratodus forsteri. The sequence goes on from CM057453.1 coordinate 974,563,355, forward strand.
TTCAGGTCTTTTAAGCGGTGTCTTTCCCCTCCTCCTTCTCTTGGTTGGCACTACATTACACCATTCAGAATTATAATCATTACTTTGTTCTGCTAGCATACTGTACCTTCAGAATCTTGTTTTCATTTACCTACTCCACCAGCTGTAGGTACTACCTCTCCCTTTTTAAGGCTAGTGATGTCTTCAGGAGTACTTTACCAAAACATAATATTTAGACACAGTGCAGCTTGTAGTCACTTTAGTTCTGTATTCCTCCTTCACATTATTTATAACTGATGTCATCACCGTGAAAACAGGATCATTACCCCTGAAGAGTTCATCTATTCCTGTTGCTATCTCCTGACCTGTGGTCATAAAGCATTGCTTGTGACATCACAGTTAGTCCCATGGCAACAGACTGTGATGTCACAGCAGAGGATTATGACTTGAAGTCGGGAGTCAGCTATATAGGCAGATGAACCCTGAAGGATAAAGATCATGTATTCATGTAAATGTTCTAAGTAATAAATACTGGGTAGGAGAATACTTTAGAATACTGTATATATGCAATGGAAGCTGAATTGTACCTAATTATGATGCTTTTCAAAGATATTTTTAAGGCATCAGCAGCTCTTTAAGCTCAAAGGGGGGACATTTAGAAAACACATCAAACATTTCTTCCAATAGAGAGGGTGATGGAGGAGTGAAATAGACTTTTCAGCAATGTTGTCAATGGGTATCTTCAAGGAGATTATCAGAAGCAACAGGCAAGAAGGAAATGGGGGAGAACTCTGAGAAAGAAAGTTAAGTGAGAGTCATACACCATAGGTCATAGTATACCTGATGTTGCATGATTGCAGTCCTCATTTTTATCTATCTATCTATCTATCTATCTGTCTGTCTGTCTGTCTGTCTGTCTGTCTGTCTGTCTGTCCGTCTATCTATCTATCTAGCTATCTCATAATGTATATAAAAGACACAGCAAATCTGCTTTACAGTGTCAGTGTTTTTTTTCCTGGAACTTTGTGGTAATCCCTTACTGCAGCTTTATGCCTCTTGGCCATGTCACCATTGTAAATGCTTTCATCAGTTTTCTTTTCACCTGGTTACATAAAGAATTGTATTGCATATCCCTTTTCCTCTGCTGTGCTTCAGGTTTAGACTATTTCATATGCTTATTAAATATTCACATGAAAATTAATATTTTGTAAGATGGGAATATCACATGACTTTAAGTCTTAAGTGTTATTGTATTTCTAGAACAAGGTCATTCATATAACCCAACCATAATGTAGACAACCAAGTAATATGAGATATCCCTCATAGATGCACTAAATGTACAATTAAATCAATCCATTAGATATCCCAGTTACTGTATATTGCCCCAACAGAGTAGCAGCATTTTGAAATCCAATGGTATAAAATATTAACATTCCAAATGTTAACATTCCTTATGAACAGGTGTACCAAACCACATGCAGTGTCAGCTTCATTATACATGTTATACCGATATATGTGGTACAAACGAAAGCTACAGCTGTATTTGTATTTTGCACACAGTCAGTGAAAATCCACCAGATGCAATGAGTGGTCAGTTTCACATCTTTTATTGTCACTTAAATATTAATGGAATGGGCCTTTAAAATGAATACTGCATTTTGAAGAACCATTTCTAAGGCAAAATGTTGGTGGTAATTTTAATATTTCTAGAAGCCATACACTATGTGCTAGGAATTGAAGGCATACTAGAACTAACATTTGCTTATAGTAGACATTGCTGTACCAACCAGAATGAACAATCTTCCCTTAATTCTTCAGGAAATCACAAAGAAACAATAAGAGGCTCTGAAAGTCAATTTGCTGCAAAGCACTGTTGCATTTGCAAGAAAAAAATAATTAATGGGTTTTCGTTATACTTAGATTCATTAAGACTAGATAGGAATAAGTACTGTAAAGTGAAATCTTAGTTTTAGGATTTAAAATACAAATGATCTGGAAAGCAAGACATCTGTTGTGAATATGAATAATTTAAGGAGATTATAATTTATTTCAGCATATTTTATAAATGGAATCTACGTAAGTCTAAAAAAATGCTCTCATTCCAATTATTTTGTCCTCTGTATTTCCCATTATTTCCATAACTAGTCCACCTCCACAGGCAGATTGGACAAAAGCAGTTACAAAGTCATTTTATTTGAAACTTATCCACTTGGGCCCACATTTTCAAACTTTTGTTCCAGATGTAAAGTGTTAATGGTTGTGATCTGCAAGCAGTTGTGCTGAAATCCCATATTCAGAGGGAAAACTGCATGCCCTTTTAATACTAATGCACCAAGACAGAGTTAATGTATGCAACATGCAAAGGCAGGGTGATACCCTGCATATCATTTGGTGTGTGATAGTCAGTAAGATAGTGCTGTGTAAATGGGTTTGCACAGTCACATAGTGCTGCACAAATACTGCCTATAACAAGACCATCTTAAACTGGAACAAACCCTTGAGACAGAGGAAGGTACTGTATGTCACACAAGATGGTGCACATGGGAGCACACATTGTGTACCTCATGTAGAAGGTGATGAAAGATGAGGAGAAGGCCAGTACCCACCTTGTGCGCAGATGTAGGCCATTGAGGCATTATGATTCACACAGACAGTACCATTCATGAGCCACAGTCAAAATCCTTTTTGATGACCAGATCATGGACTGGTAAAGACTCAACAGGCCCAGGCTCAGGTAGCTGTGTGAAGTGTTGCTGGAACAACTACAGACAGACACCCAGTGAAGTAATGCATTGTTCATAGAGTGCAAGGTGATGGCTGCACTGTATTTCCTGACCAACGGAACATTCCAGTCTCCAGAGGGGGACACCACCAGTATCTCAGTCAGCCACCTCACATCTGTTGGGCCAGTTCATAGATGTCCTGGTGGCCCATGATGGGGAGTTTATCATATTCCCTACCATACCAGCACAGCAAACAGCAACCAGACAGCAGTTCTATCTGGTTACACACCTACCAACTATTCTTGATGCCACTGACTGCACCCATGTTGCCATCCGGGCACCAACCAGTGATGGAGTGGAGACCTATATCAATAGGAAGGAGTACCACTCCATCAATTGCCAGGTGGCGTGTGATGCAACATGGTGCATCATCAGTGTCCTGGAACAGTACCTGAGCAGTATCCATGATGCCTTCATATGGCACAAATCCATCCTGTGACAGAAGTTTGAAAGTGACGACATCCTTAGTGGTAACCTCATTGGTAAATATACCCCAGAGGCCCTCCTCCTCTCCATGTTGCACACAAGGATCCTAACCAATGCCTTTTGCCTCCATAAGGGGCAGTGCCTATCCCCTGCATCCATGGCTCCTCACACCTGTCCTACAACCTGCAGTCATTGCAGAGGACAGGTAAAAGGTGGCACACAGGGTGATTCAAAGCATCATCAAGCATGTATTTGGAATACCCATGATGCAGTTCTGGTGCCTTGTCCTTGCAGTGGTGCCCTACAGTACACCTCTCAGAAGGCATGTGCTGTATTCCTTGCCTTTTGCATACTACAGAAGATGGCAGTCAAGTGTGAGATATATATGCTGGCTCCAAAGGAACAACCTACAGTGGATTTGGAGCCAGAGGACCAGGGATACAGAAGCAACTTGACAGGCATCACCCAAGAATAGACAGGAGGGCCCAGGAGTACAGAGTCCCACTCATAAGATATACCTTCAGACATGGAGGATGAGTACAGACTACCCAGGATAATGTAATATGTTTAATCAGTGTATTATCACACAACAGTATCTGTACATACAGAACATCTTGCCAGGCATGGGAAGTATGAAAAGGGGGGGAAACAGAAAGGCACTGCAACTAGGCATGGGGTAGATTGCAAATAGGATACACACACACACACAAATAAAGTACATGTTAGCAGGAAATCTGAAAGGGGCATCAACATAGATATATGCCATCCAGGCAGGAGGAATGGGGGGTTGATGGAAATATAGGCCTTCCAGGTGGGGGGTTGCAAATTGGGCATACAAAAAGACAGGCTGTATTAGAGGTTCTAAAGTACTGTACCCATAAATACCCACCAGCCTGGTGGGGGGGGCTGCTGTAGTACAGGCCCTTCATACCAGGGGTGGGACTGACTGAGCTTAGTCACAGGGGCAAGTAGCAGTGTCACATGGGTATGGGGGAAGGAGAGGAACATGTTGGTGAGGGGTGTCCATGCGCAACCTACAGTATATGCATCCCCTAATTCCTCCCTAGGTATGCACAGAATGGCTGCACTGTATCTGGTACAGTTAGGGTGGTCCTTTGCCATGAAATGGGGGATGAGTGTGGGCATAATTTCATCCACCCTCTGTCACAGCCATGGGGGTTACTGTCTCTGGGAGAGCAGGTCATGACCTGGTGTGCATGGCATCCTTGGTGTCCTGGGAGTCCAGGGTGTTCTGAGTGTTCTTGTTCCAACACTGCATGGCAAGGGCATATGCCGTGGTGTCCATTGTGGGGTGTCACTACTCCCAGCATACATGCAGGGGCTATGTCCAGCCCTCATAGTGCCTGCCACTATGGCTGCAGCCTTCAGCTCAGTGGCACAAAGGTGATCAATTCAGGTGGTCATGCCTGGCACTGTAGTTCTGTGCTGGATGCCAGAACATTGTGCAGCTCATTCAGGGCTGCTGTTAGCTCTGCATGACATGTCTCAGCCTGCTTCTTGGCACAGTGCATGTCCTTGAGCAGTATGTAGTGGAGGTATGTCACTCTTTGCCTGTATGGCTGATCATGGCAGCTGCTTGTTGGCTGTATCCTGATGTCACCAGGGACTGTCCATTGGGGCAAGGTCAGGCTGCACCCTTGTCCATTGTATAGCCTGAGGCAGCACCACTGTTGGTGCTGAGGTCTGTTCTGTGCACTGCATAGTGTGCAGTGGCTGTGCTGACCCTGTGGGATGGGTGTGAGGTGGCAGGTTTGTGGTCATGTTGGAGGACAAATCATGGGGAGGAACAGCACTGGATGACCCTATAGTATCAGCCAGGTGTGGCAGGAGGATGGCCATGCTGCAGTTGGGGTAATGGGTTGGTACACCTTTGCCAGTTATTGTGGGGGCTGCTGTGCTGTGACAACTAGGCCATGTGGGGACAGCAGTTGGGCCCCACTGGTAAGGGACTGGTAGCTGGGAACAGCCCTGCCTGGTCTGTGCTGGAACACCTCCTATCCCCAGCTCCCAATATAGGTTTCATCATCCTCTTCCTCCACATCCCCCCTCACTTCTGTCTAATGCTGGTGGAAATGAGTTGGTAGCAGAGGCAGCTGCTACAAAGGTGGATCTGGGCATCCTCTGTTGAGTCTGGTCTGACTTGGAGTGCTATTGGGTGAGGACAGGAGAGAAGAGTAATATAGCTCTGTAATGTACAGAGCTGTTGCCAGCCAAGGCAACATGCATGCCCAGAGTACAGTGACACATCACCCATGCTGTCCCTATACATCCTGAACCCCTGCACCAGTCAGCACACACCCCTCTATCATGGGTACACAAGCAAGCACTTTAAGCACACATCCCAGCACCTGTGAGCACACTCCCAGCACCATTGACTACCCACCCAGCACCAGTGGGCACACACCCCACCACTAGTGGACACACATGCAGCACCAACTTTAACAAAGACAAAAAAATGCTAGAATTAGTGCAGAGACAAGCAACCAAACTAATCCCAAACCTAAAATATCTAAGCTATGAAACAAGATTGCAAAGAACAGGCTTTGTTTCCCTAGAAGAAAGAAGAAGTCGGGAGGCATGATACAATTATATACACTTGTAAACGACAACCAGTTAAAAGATCAGTGTGGACTTTTTGAATAGAAATACAAATGTTAGAAGACATAATAAACATATATATCCCCAAAGTAAACAGTAAACAAAGACAAAACTACTTGACAATCAGAGCAGCAACAAAGTGGAATTCACTTCCCTATGAGAGAGTTAACTCAAGAATCCGACAGAATTCAAGAATAAATTAGACAAGCATCTCAATTGGAAGGCCAATAATACCTAATCAAGACACCCACTTAGAGTGGGAGACACATCAAATGGGCAAATGTCTTCTAGTGACTAAAACAAACTGATTAAACTGAGTAAACCAGTAGGCACAAGCCCACGCATGAATAGCCACACATCCTGTCCCCAGGGAGCACACATTCTAAAACTGGTCAGCACATGGACAACAACACATGAGGCACAGTCATGGCAACACATGGGGTACAGTCATGGCAACACATGAGGCACAGTCATGGCAACACATGGGGCACAGTCATGGAGTTGCACACAGATGGCTACACAGTTGGTGACATGGAAACAGTAGTGTGGCCTACACCCAGTGTGTCACCCACCACTGGTGTGTTCATGCACCCAAACATATATAAGTATACAATTACAATTATACTATCTCAAAAAGTAAGGAAATTAGTTGCAAAAAACTCCATTAATGCATCAGTTAGGGTTAAAAGTGACAAAAGTAGGGAAATCTGACATTATGGTTTCCAACCCTAACACCCTATCCCCACCCTGCACACACCAACAGGCATCTGGGGTGTGCCTTGGGGTCATCAGCCCTAACACTCGCCCCATTCCTTAAGTAAATAAGTTGAGATGTGTACAGTCTAGGAGTAGGGGTGAGTGTTAGGGCTGATGACCCCAAGACACCCCTCCAATGTCTGTTGGTGTTTGCAGGGTGGGGGTTTAGTGTTAGGGTTGGAAACTCTAATGCCACATTTCCCTACTTGTGTCCCTTTAACCCTAACTGATGCATCAACAGAGATTTTTGGAACTGATTTCCTTACTTTTTGAGATAGTATAAATTGTATCCTTATTTGCCTGTTGGTCCCATCCCTCCATAGATGTGTGTATATATATATGAAGGTGTGGAAGCACAGGGTCTTCCAGCCCCTGCACTTCCATTTATAAGAGAACAACGACCAAACTGTCAACATAACCTTGGATTTACCCCACCTCATGTACATGGTAAAGAAACTTTTCAAATCTCTGAGCAACCTCAACACCATTTCGCACCACAGGTGCAAAAACTCATTTTGGCCAGGATTTGAAAAATGACAGCGATGACATACATGCAGTGGGGGTAATAAGAAGACTACATTTAAAATTTGGGGCCAAAATATTTAAAATTCCCAAAGCTACGAGTGTGCATAGTGAAATTGCAATGAATGGGCAAAATTCTGTCATTTTTAGTAACTGGTGACTCCAAATTTTCAACATAGCCTTCTTATGAATTCACATCATTAACAATATGACTGTTGTTATACAAATCCTGCTAGCAAGGTGATTTCACCAACTGACCACAAAATCACCTTTCTGACAGGAGTTGCATAATGACATTCCTATTGTTCATGAGGTGGGGTCCCCAAAAGGCCATGTTGAATATTTGGGATTAAAATCTCAAAAAATGCCAAAGTTATGCATAAAAGTTGAACCCCCCATTGAAATACATTGAACAATATTTACCTTAGTTTCTCATATTAGTTTCTCATATAACAGTCACCAGTTCTATCAGCAAGACGTGTCTTCAAACGGGAGAGCATGTCTCGAACCTGGGACCTCTTCAGGTGAGTGAGGGAGTGTGGGGGTGTCAAGGGGGTGTGTGGTAAGGTGGGTGCACAGTGGGAGGTTGGGTGGCGGTACAGGTGTAATTGTCGATGGACTTTCTTTTTACAGGTAATAAAAAAGAAATAAGATATCAAAAGATGGGTTTCTTATTTTCAGCACAAAAGAGACCTGGAAGAGTGGGGGGATGCCACTAACCACCAATGATAGTGAAAGCTGGGCATTGGAGGGTGGGGGGGGGTACCACTAGGCACCAGAAATAAAGTTAGGATGGTGGAGTACTGCTTCTAAATACCAAAGGGGTGTGGGGAACATAAAAATTTTAAAACAAACCGCCTCTCCACCTGAGTGTTATTCAGACTTCTTTGGGCTTCGCATGTCTCTGCTATGTCTCGACATTGATTTAAAATCTTTTTGAGGGGCCCATACGAAATCTTTTAAACTCCTTCAAGGGCTCAAGAACCTGATCTTCATTTCTCCAATTTCTGGGTCATAGTCATCCATCTGAAAAATAAAAGAACAGAGGTTCACCACTGAGCACAGTGTTTCCCTAATAAATAATATAAGGGCACCCCATTCCCCTAAGCAACATTGGCATGCCTTTTTTAAACAGTAAAAGCAGCTTCTTGCACTTATAGTGCATTTAAAACTCTGCCAGGAGAATGCAGCTTCGTATCTTCATTAAGCCAGTCTGCTTTCCATGCCACTGGATGCTGCCTTTGGCTAGTCAGCAACAAAATCACTCTCTGGACTGGCCAGCAAGGTAAAATCCCACTCTGCTGGCACAGAAGTTGACCCAAAGCAAAAATAAAGCTGCAGATCTCTGGAGTTAGGGTTTAGGGTACAACAATAGCTAGTGTGTCACCCATGCAAATGGGAGCTCCAAATTAACAGTCCATCACTAAAGTTCATGCTACAAGTAACATTCTGTTATATTGCTGTTTGTTTTTGTCACTTAACTACAAGTAATATGATACTGAGTGACAAAAGCAAACAGCAATATAAAAAAATGTTTTCCCGGAAATTTCATGAACAGATCCATGTTTTGTGGTGAAGCAGAACCCTTTCTCGCAATCTGTGGCAAAAACATAGTTGTTCCGCAAAACAAGGAGCTGCAATTTGAGACAAAAGTATGCCTCTGATAAAATAAACACATTTGGGGGCATTCTTTTACAAAACTGACCCCAGAATCGGATTTCTCAGGCCCCGAACAGGTAAACACAACTGTTGGTGTTTACCAAGTGCAAGTATTTTTCAAATATTTAAGTTTGTTTCCCTCGCTAAGTGAAAACAAGATGACTGCAGTATGGAAAAGGATTCCACATTTGTGGCAAAAAATATCACATTTGAGATAAGAAAAAAGTTTGAGCAGGACATCTAACTTTTGCCATAGAAAACAATGGGAAGCTTGAAAATTTAGTAACTTTGGAACAGACTACTATTTTTCACCAAACCTTCAAAAGGCTAATCTGTTACCTGAGACCTGTATGTCCTGCAATTTCAGACCACATATCCACACAGTTTCTGAGAAATGGTGACAAAATATTTACACAAAATGATAATTTTAACATTGTGTGACAATCCATATCTCCACACCCACAGGTCCAACCAAAACAAAACTTGATACATCCAGAGATCTTTGGTCCTCAATGGCACATGCAAAATTTCATGCAAATCAGTGGAAAGGTTGCAACATTATTAAAGTTCAAAATTTTGAGTTTATCATAGAAGTGACCATTGTACCCTAGCTATAGGGCTGCGCCATGCCCTATAATACAGTATCTATCTAGCTAGCTATCTATCTATCTATGTATGTCTGTCTGTCTGTCTATCTGTCTGTCTGGCTGTCTGTCTATCTATCTATCTTCTTTGCAAAAAGTGTGTTAATGCCTCATTAGGGTAACTAATACAAAAAGTAGTTTGGTGTTTAGGGTTTCCAAGCCTAATGCCACCACTCCCAAGCAGCAAAAAGAAAAAATTCAGTTTTGGGTCTCCAGAGTCTTAGTGAATCAGTGGTGGGGTATTCCTTGGGGATTATTAACCTAATACTTACCCCATTCTATGAGCAACAACATCACACATGAGCTCCTTTCTTCAAGTAGGACCCACAGAGGAGGGGTGAGCATTAGGGTTGACAATCCCAAGTAATACCCCACCACTGATTTGCCAAGACTCTGGAGACCCCAAACCATAATTGCTTTTACTTTGCTTCCTGAATAGAAGCATTAGGTTGAAACCCTAATGCCATATTTCTCACTTTTGTGGCATTAAGATACCCTACCTTGTGCATTAACACAGTTTTTTTTAAATAATGTCCTTACTTTTTGAGTTACTATAATCATATCATCATTTCCATGCAGGAGTGCAGGGTCCTCCACTCCCATCCCTCCATAGATGCATAGATTTATCTTGCTGTGCATTTCAGCCCAATCAGTAACCAAACTGCTGGCATAGCCTTGTTATTACCCCCATCTCATGAATGCTGTGCTGAGAATTTTCAAATCCCCTCCTTAACATTATTCCATGCCACAGGTGAAAAAACTAATTTTGGCCAGAATTTGAAAAATGACAGTTGTCACTTTCGTGAGGTGATGCAAAAAACAAAATGTTATGTTGAAAATTTGAGGTGAACATTTTTAAAATTGCCAAAGTTATGAGTGAGTGTAGCAAAGTTTAAATGTATGTGCATAACTTTGCCATTTGTGCATATTTCAACCCAACATTTTCAACATAGCCTTCTTATGAACCCATGTCATGAACAAGCATTTGTCAATGCCGAATGTTGATTGTGTTGGTCTGTTGAGCTCGCTCAGTGGCCCTGTGTCACTGGCTCAGTCTGTTTGTCCTGGTGCTGCAGGCTTGTCTTTTGTACTGGGCTGCTGCCTGCATTGGCACCTTGTTCTGCTGAGGAAGAAATCCGCAGCTGTCCTGACAGAGCTCCATTGAGGTGGCTCACTCCCCCTCTCACTCGCTCATTCTGTTTTTCCTGGTGCTGCAGGCTGCCCTTTTGTACTGGGCTCCTGCCTGTTTTGGTAGCTTTTTCTACCCACAAAGAAATCCATAGCTGTCCTGACAGAGCTCCATTGAGGTTGCTCACTCCCCCTGTCTCACTCACTCAGTCTAGTTCTCTTGGTGCTGCAGGCTGCCCTTTTGTACTGGGCTCCTGCCTCTGTTGGCACCTTTTTCTGCCCAGGAATAAATCTGCAGCAGTCCGACAAAGCTGCGTTGAGCTCGCTCACTGCCCTTCTCTCCTCGCTCATTCTGTTCTGCCGCGCCTGCAGGCTGTCCTTTCACTGGGCTCCTGCCTGCGTTGCTGCCTTTTATGCCCACAAAGAAATTTACAGCAGTTACAATGCAGCTCTGTTGAGCTCACTCACTCATTCACTCACTCACTCATTCTGGTGTTCCTGCCACTGCAGGCTGCCCTTTTGTACTGGGCCCCTGCATGCATTGCTGCCTTTTTCTGCCCACAAACAAATCTGTAGCAGTCCCAACAGAGCCCCGTTGAGCTCACTGACTCCTCCTCCCTCACTCACTCATTCTGAGTCTCCTGGTGCTGTAGGCTGCCCTTTTGTACTGGGTTCCTGCCTGCACTGGTGGCTTTTTCTGGCCAGAAAGAAATCTAAAGCAGTCCTGACATGGCTCCACTGAGCTCGCTCACTCCCCCTCTGTCACTCTTGCATTCCGTTTCTGCAGGCGGTGCAAGCTGGCCTTTTGTACTGGGCTCCTATCTGGTTGCCGTATTTTCTGCCCACAAAGAAATCTGCAGCAGTCACACTAGAGCTCCCATTGAGGTCACTCACTACCGCTCTGTCACTCGCTAGTTCTGTTTCTCTTGGCACCGCAGACTGCGTTTTTGTATGGGGCTCCAGGCCGTGTTGGCACCTTTGTCTGTCTACAAAGAAATCTACAGCTGTCCCGACAGAGCTCTGTTGAGGTCACTCAGTCTACCTCTCTCAACACTCATTCTGTTTGTCCTGGCGCTGCAAGCTGCCCTTTGTCTGGGCTCCTACCTGCATTGGCGCCTTTTTCTGCCCACAAAGAAATCCCAGCAGTCCTGATGGAGCTTTGTTGAGCTCACTAAGTCCCCTTGTCTCATTCGTTTGTACTGTTTCTCTCACTGCTGCAGGCTGGCCTTTTGTACTGGGCCCCTGTCTGTATTGACGCCTTTTTCTGCCCACAAAGAAATCTGCAGCAGTCCTGACAGCGCTTCCGTGAGTTCGCTCACTCCCCCTTCCTCACTCATTCTGTTTCTCCCAGTGCTGCAGGCTGCCCTTTTGTCCTGGGCTCTTGTGTTGGGGCCTTTGCCTGTCCACAAACAAATCTGCAGCAGTCCCGACAGAGCTCAGTTGAGCTCGGTCACTCCCCCCCGTCACTCTGTTGATCTTAATCTGTCCCAAACACTGATTTCCCAGAGTGACCGTGCTATTGTCCGGCAGAAGTACAAAAACATATTTTAGCCAGGATGTGAAAAATGACAGCTGTAGTGTTCATTGGGAGTTGTGAAAAAATGCCACTGTTGAAAATGTGGCGTGACAGTATTACAAATTTGCGAAGTTACAAGGGTGCATGGAAACAGTTCAACGCATGCTTGTAACACAGTCATGTTATGGAGTTTCATCACCAAATTTTCAACATAGGGATTTTAGGACCTCTGCTCATGAACAGTGCCACTGTCATTTTCTTAATCTGTTCTGAACACTGACTTCCCACAGTGACCACATTATTCTGTGCTGGAACTGTAAAGACACATTTTGGTCAGGATGTGAAAAATGACAGCTGTACTGCTTCTAAAGAAGTGTGGAAAAATGGCACTGTTGAAAATCTGGTGTGACAATATCATAAATCTGTGAAGTTACAAGGGTGTGTTAAAAGTGCGCAATGCACACTTGTAACACAGTCAATTGATGGGCTATCATCACCAAATTTTCAACATAGGCATTTTAGGACCTCTGCTCATGAACAGTATCATTGTCATTTTCTTAATCTGTCCCAAACAGTGATTTCCCACAGTGACCGCTCTATTCTGCACCAGAAGTGCAAAAACACATTTTGGCCAGGATAGGAAAAATGACAGCTGCACTGTTCATAAATAGGTCTGGGAAAATGGCAATGTTGAAAATCTGGATTGAAAAATATAAATTCACTAAGCTATGAGCGTCGCAGCAACTGCACAATGCGCTCATAACACAGTCATTTTGGATTTTTTCACCAAATTTGCAACATAGGCTTTTTGAGGCCCACCTCATGAACACTGGCACTGTCATTTCGTTAATCAGTCCCGAAGGGTGATTCTGCACAGTGACTGCAAAACCACCTTTCGGGGCTGATTAATGCCATGACAGTTCAAGAATTCATGAGGAGGGGTCCCAAAAACCCCATGTTGAAAATTTGGTGAAAAAATTCCTCAAAATGCTCGAGATATGCACTAAAGTTGAAAAAACCCTATTCATTACATTATACAGCTTACCGGCATTTCCTCAGTTCATGGTCAGCTTTGAAGAGTGCAGACGTGTTCCTGGTCCACAGAAGATCATTGCGCTGACCTCCGGAGGTAAGTATGGGGTGAGGGGGGTGTGGGGAGGCAGGGTGCGCAGTGGGTGAGTGCGGGTTGTGGTGGGGGGCCCCAGAGACTACGAGGGACCGTTTCCTTTTTTTCAGGTTAAAAAAAAAAAAAGTCATGGGACCATTTTTACCTTTACAGGGAGGGGCATGTCACACCGAGTCTTGCTTGGGGACAGCTGTAGCCGATGGGGATTGGGCACCCCGTCGGCTAACAACAAAAGGGGATTCACTTCTGCTGATGGGATTGGGCACCCCATCAGCAAACAACAAAAGGCGGAGTACGCTTTCTGCCAACGGTATTGGGCACCCCATCGGCAAACAACAAAGGGGGATTTGTTTATGCTGACGGGATTGGGCACCCCATTGGCAAACAACAGAAAGGGGAATTCTTTCTGCCGATGGGATTGGGCACCCCATCAGCAAACAACAGAAGGAGGATTCTTTCTGCTGACGGGATGGGGTACCCCATTGGCAGACAACAAAGTGGGGATTACAGTATGCTGATGGAGTGTGCTCCCCATCAGCAAATAAACATGGGGGTAGATATTGTTTGTGAATACAGTGGCAAGCCACTGCCATATTCTAAACAATATCAGACATCTACATCTGCCCTGCAATGACGGGTCGCTCCTCATTGCAGTGGATAACTATTGATTGCAATGACAAGGTGGCCCCTGATTGCAGCGGCTGATTTTTTAGAAAGTTGTGGCACGCTGGCTGAACTAGTGTCAGCAGCAGCATGCTACTGCGTTGGGGGACGAGGGACAAGCCTTTGCAGGCTGTGGGGGCATTGGGAACAACAGTGCCATGCCTCCACAACCTGCTTCTGGAGAAACCTGCCACAATATGTTTCTTGAGCATGTGCGCAATCAACGAAAAGGATGGTGAAAATGTTCAAATCTTGCCTGAAAAGTGATTTCGCCAAGTGACCACAAAATCATCTTTCAGGCAGGATTTGCAGAATTCCATCATTGTTGTTCATGGTGGGGTGGGGGTGGGGAAAAAGGGCATGTTGAAAATTTGGGCTCAAAATATGCAAAAATGGCAAAGTTATGCATCAAAATTGAAACCTAATTGAATACATTGAACTGCGCTTACCTTAGTTTCCCATATTACAGTTGGCAGTTCCAGCAGCAGGATGATTCCAAAGGGAATAACTAAAATGTATAATTATCTAAAGGTGAACTTTCATAATATAAAGAAACACATAAATAATTGGAATTGAAGAAAGGATTTTCAAGGGCAAACCCTAGACACATCTGGGATCAATTTAGAAACAAATAGGAATACTTCATAAAAACCTTTGTTCCAGAAGTATGTAAATATAATCAGACAGGCAGAATACCCACTTGGTTGAACAAAAATATAAAAAAAAGATCATTAAATGAAAAAAGAAGAGCATATAAAAAGCATAAAAAGAATTCAACACAGGAGGGTTGGATCAAATATGTCACATTACCCATAAAATATGAAAAACTAATCAAGGAAGCAAAAGCTGAATCCAAAGTAAAATAGGCTACTTCATCAAAAGACAATAAGAGAATATTTTTAATTATATAGATAGCCTTAAGGGTGGGCAGAAATCAACTGGACCTTTAAAAAATGGAAATAATGTAATGGAGAATGAAAAACAGATGGCTGAGAAATTTAATGACTATTTTTTAGAGTTTTTTTAGGACAAAGGATCACAAGAAAAAAACTGCAGATGTTGGAACTAATTATAATATAATAGTGTTACAAGAACCATCAATGAAGAAGAAGTTAGAGACCAGACAGTATGCTTCCCATCTTTTATTTTTAAAACTGTGGGGAATGACCTGGAAGGGCTATTAACAGTTTTCTTTACTGTTTCATTAACGGAGGGAAAAACCGGTCATGACTGGAAAGTTACTAATATCACTCCAATTTTTAAGGAAGGAAACAAGCAAGAAGTGAGTAATTATAGACCCATTAGTCTCCCTTTAACTCTGGGCAAGGTAATGCAAGGTTTAAAAAAAGACATGATGGAAGAGCATATTTCACAATGTGGATTATTGGATTATATACAACATTCCTTTGTACATTACAGATCTTGTCTGTCAAACCTGTTAGGTTTTTTCGATCCAGTAAGTGATGCCCTAGACAAAGGCCTTCTGGTAGATGTGATCTTCTTAGATTATTCAAAAGTGTTTGACATGGTATCACATCAGGAATTGGTTAAGAGTTTGGTTAAAGTAAAATGTCACCCCCTTCTGGTTGCCTGGGTTCAATCATGGCTGATGGGGAGACAACAGAGATGCTGCATAAGAGATTCTGAGTGGGGAACAATGAGGAGTGGGTTGCCATAAGGATCAATCCTGGGGCCACTACTTTTTAACTTCTTTGTATGTTCCATGCAATCTACTAAGGCTGCATGGTTGTGCAAGTACACAGATGACACTAAAGATGGTTCCTTAATTAACTCACAAAATGATGTAGACAGCTTTCAGAGTGAGATAAATAGAATAGATCAGTGGGCTTGTGAACACAAGTTATCCTTTAATGAAGAAAAGTGCAGAGTAATGCACTTTGGGCAGAAAAACATTAAGGCTAAATATAAGCTAAATAATAGAGAGCTGGAAAGTACAGTAATCGAAAAGATCTTGGCGTGGTAGTCACAGGTGCATTGAACTTTGACATTAATACTAGGGAAGTACTCCAAAGAGGGAACAGAATCATGGGATGCATACTAAGAAACATAAAGAGCAGGGTTCCTGAAGTGATGGTCCCCTTGTATACCTACCTAGTAAGGTCAGTCTTAAGGAATGGCTTACCATTCAGTGCCCAACAAAACAAGGGAAAGAAAGTTACTCAAACAAGTGCAAGAAGAGCAACAATGAATATAAGAGTCTAAGAGATATATCATATGAGGAGAGATTTAAATCTTTGGATCTCTACTTCTTACGCTATTGCAGAATGAGAGTGGACCTATGTTATGTTTTTAAGGTGTTGCATAACGAGGACCTGTGGGAGAACGCAAGTTTACATAGAAAAACACTAAATGATAGAAGTACAAGATCTCACTGTTTGCAATTAAGAGATTGCTTATACAAAACATCAAGAAGAGGGGGATGGTTTAGTCAGGTTGTCACAAGGTGGAGTACCTAGCTGGAATCAGTGGTACTAAGTGGTACAACGGACCCCTTTAAAAAGTCCATTGATACTTTCATGAATGACAAATAAACTAGATATTACCACTGTAAAGTGCCAAGTCCTATAAAGGCGCAAGCCATTGGTCTTGGTCCAAAATCCATGAGTCTATGAATTAGAGAGTGGATTTTTGCCCTGTGACCAGTTTAGGTAAGTGAGGGTGTGTGGAGGGTTTACTTGGAGGTGTGGGGTAGTGGTTGCAGAATGGAAAGTGGGGGTAGGCGGTTAGATTGGAGAGGGGCTGTTTTCTTTTTTGCATGAAAAATATATTGAACCATTTTCATTCTTTAAGAGCAACACAGTAATCGGGGGTGGCGGGTACCACTAGACACCAGGGCAACATTACATACAATGAAAAAAGAAACATAGCACTCATAGATCAAAGTTATGCTTCAAATCCTTTTTGTGCATAATCATTTCAAATGGTTTTGTTGGCCAGCCCATCACCAATAAAATCACAAAAACAGCATCCTGGTTAGAGAACCCCAGTGCTTTGAGACTCCATCCTCCTCTTCATCAGGGGAAATGCTGGGATGTTCCCCCAACCCTTTTTTAGTATCAGTGCCTTAATCACACCCAGGTCCCTTAATTATTACCACCTGGAAAAGTTTTAGCTTAGGTTCTTTCCACAAGTGTCATTTTTATGAGGAGGACATTCAAGCATGCAAACTGATTCATCTATATAAAACGCATATTGCCATTAAAGGTCCTTAGCCCATTTATTTATTTGAAAAGTTTCACCAGGAAAGTCATACTGAGATAAAAATAACTTGTTTCCAGATGTGTCCTGGGTGGAAGAAGAAGTACAACTTGATTTTACAACAGAGTAAGATTGACAGCAAAACATAAACTTTATACAGCAGTTAAATATTTTGAAAACAACTATGTACAGAATTTAGATATGTGAACTAACAGTGCAAGTAAATAAATAACAAAGCCTAGAATGAGAGACTCCCTCTGAGCCAGTCCCAACAGCAGTTGAAGTGATTTTGTCAGGCTCTCAGATGGCTTTTCATGTAGTATGCTATTGCCACCCATGCTTCAGATGTTGACGACAGAATTTGTTTTGTACAAAATCTGTCATAGTCATGTTATGTTATATCAGCACTTTGCCCTCCAGTTTTCTGTGTACAGCCATGCCCCCAGAATGATGTCATACAAGGGAACTGTCAATGTTTATACAGCCCCAAGTTATTCTGGGTAAATTATAAAGGCGATTTAAATGTTAGTTACTCAGAGGTGTAGTCCCTTATTTTGATGGTGGTGACTGCACCTAATAAGTAGATGTTCA
The DNA here is from genome assembly GCA_016271365.2 of Neoceratodus forsteri. Lineage (NCBI taxonomy): Eukaryota > Metazoa > Chordata > Ceratodontiformes > Ceratodontidae > Neoceratodus > Neoceratodus forsteri. The sequence goes on from CM057453.1 coordinate 974,580,986, forward strand.
TGGGAAGGCATTGTGGGTAAAATAATACATTGTTTTCCAATTTCCTTACTGTGATGTGCAGTCTTATATTTCTGTAGTGGCTTCTACAATAAAAATTCTTATATGTTTATTTTCAAAACAAGGTATTGTGCATATAGTATTTAGCTGACAAGATTTCTTTACTGAGAGATGTAGTCCCCTATTTCAATAGTGTAAATGTCTGCAATACCAAGACTGACCAACAGAGGTCTCTATTTAAAACCAGTGTTTAAAAACTTTGTTTCCATTGCATGATGTCACTGTTGGGGATTGCAGCAGTGAGAAAAAGAAGGGACAGGTTATGCATATGAAGCAGAACACAAAAATAAAATGTTCTTTTTCATGGAAATCATCACTTTTTGGCAGTTTTAATGGTAGGAGATTGAACTACAACTCCTACAGGTGACTACTCCCATTTGCTATGGTAAATCTGACAAAATCACTTTAAATATTTATGAATCAGCTATGTACAAGATTTGGATCAGTAAACTAAACAGTGAAAGTAAATAAAAATAAAAACTGAGGGTCTGATTCCAAAATGACTTACGAATGGCGCAAGGCACTTTATGCCAGACCCAATGGCATAAATCACACCTTGCACCATGCCTTCCACAAGTTGGTGTTCCAAGTTGCGGCTTACGCCATGCCACATGCAGGTTGCACCAAAGGTGGGCTACACCACCCACTATGCCCACAACCCACTGCAGCATGGCACAAGGATGGGTTAAGGCAGCAACTGTGCCCTATTCCAGAAGACCTGCAATGGTGCTGTGGACTTAGACTAGCATGGAGGTGGTCTAATGGGCATCCATCCTTGCCAACTGATGGATGCCCATTCCACAGTGCTGCAGGAAGCACATATCCCTGCTATACTTCCCCTCCACTTCCCCAAAGCAAGGCCATGGCCCCCACCCTCGAATGTTAGGGACCCCCCCGGGTCCATTTGCCACACTGCCCTCCCAAATGCCTGTGCACCAGGCCAGCCCCTCCAATGTCCCCCGGTGGTTTGCAGGTGCATTTCAGGGGGGGCTCTGGGGGGGCAGTAAATTATGGGCCATGACTTGTGGCACCCAGGTCCATTGCACCATTCCTGTGGCTGCAGCCTGCGGCTGCCACAAGTCATGGGACATAGGTGCTGGTGACCCTGCCTGTCTTGGAATACAGTGCAGGGTTCCTGGTGTAGCACTCACACCATGTGGCTTGGAATTGAGCCCCAAGTCTCTTATGAGAGAACCCCCGCCATGGACTAGTCCCAACAGGTGGAAGGAGAAGGAGAAGTAGTAGGAGGAGGGGTAGGATTAGGGGAGAGGCAATCAATGTCACACTGTATAATAAATTGTCATTTACATGGCATTCAAAAAAATGAACAAGTTATCCACAACATTTCATCACTAACATCATTTCCTTGTGAGTATCTATGATTTTAGTTGTAGTAGTCAGATAATAGAACCTCTACCCTGATCTAATAGATTTAAAATTGCACAAAAATGAGATAGGAAGACTGGGGGAGCATGGGAAGGTTAAATTCAGACAGATCACACATTTTTTGGGGGTGGGGTTTACACTGGCGAGGGACCATCTTCCTTTTTGCAGGAAAAAAAACATTGAAGGACCATTTTCATTCTTTAAGAGCAGGATGGCAATCAGAGTGGGAGGGGTGCCACTTGACACCAGGGAAACATTACATATATTGAGAAAAGCAACATAGCACTCGTAGACCAATGTAATGTTTCAAATCCTTCGAGTGCGTAATCATTTCAAATGGGTTTGCTGGCCATCACCAACAAAATCATAAAAGTAGCACCCAGATTAGAGAACCTTAGCGCTTTGAGGCTCCACCAGTCTCTTTATCGGGGATGCTGGCATGCTCCCCAACCCTTTTAAGTATCAGTGCCTTAATCACTTTCTTTCCACAGTATATATTTTTTATGAGAGGGGCATTCCTGCATGCAAACTGATTCATCTATACACACTGCATATTGCTATTTAAAGATCCCTTCACCCATTTATTTATTTATTTGAAAAGTTTCACCAGAAAAGTTGTACTGAGCTAAAATAGCTTGTTTCCTGATTCATACTGGGGGGAAGGGGAAGGAGAAGTATATCTTTTTTTTTTTTTTTAAGTTTCTTTATGCAGCCAGACCCCCGGCCATCCTTCAGGAGTGCCCACATGGATGTTATGCTAACTCCCGGCATGAACCCTCCATTTCTCCAAGGCTCTCTCCCCCCGACTGACCTAGGTAAGCCTGACCCCTGGATCACCTCCGGGGCTGGTTCTGCCTTCCCCTAGCAGTCAACTTCTAAGTGTGGAGGTGCCTTACCTTCAGTCGTTGGTCAGCCATGGAAGAACTGGGTGCACTTGGGCGGCATTGGGATATGGGCTCTTCACTGGGACCAACGCATCTCATAGACGGTCTAGAGGATTTTTCCTTTGTTTTCCCCTAGTGCAGTCATGCAATGGCGTCAGCATGTGGCTACCCTGTAGACACCAGCTGCACTCATCCCTGATTTCTTTTTCCATACCAGTAGTAGCCCCGGTCTCTAACAGGGGTCTCTACTGCACCAGGAATACCTGGATCCCTCCCTAGGGAGAGAGTTGTCCAACAGATGCTCAATCCAACTCCATCCATTGCCACCCCCAGCACCAAGGCTCACTCCTGAACCCAGGTCGCTGGAGTGGCGTGAGTTGTGGCATCCAGCACCGCAACCCTCAGCACCACTGGGCTGGCTGTAGGAGAAGTATATCTTGATTTTACAACAGAGTATGATTAACAGCAAAACATAAACTTTATACAACAGTTAAATATTTTTGAAAATAACTGTACAGTATTTATATGTGAACTAACAGTGTAAGTAAATAACAGAGACTATAATGTGTGAGACACTCTCTGGGCCAGTCCCAACAGCAGTTAAATATTTGCAAAACAACCATGTACAAGAATTGGATGAGTGTACGAAACAGTGTAAGTAACTAAAAATAAAAACATAGTCTTTTATGAGCGAACTCACCCAATGTGCCAGTACTAAAAGGTGGAAGGAAAAGAAAAAGTAGGAGGAGGTGTAGGCTTAGAGGAGAGGCAAGCCATTTCACATTGTATAATAAATTGTTAATTATTTATTTGCCATTCATAAAAAATGAACAAGTTATCCACAACATTTCATCACTAAAATCATTTCCCATCTGTGTTTCTAAGTATTGTATTTCATCTGTAATGATCAGATAAAAGAACCCCTACCCGGATCTAATACATTTAAAAATTGCACACACAAAAAAAATGAAGACGGAGGTGGGGGGAAGCATAGGGGAAGGTTTACTAGGATAGATCACACATTTTTCATTACATTTTCATTTCTTTGGGTTGATCTAAATGAATTCAAGAATTTACATAAATACATATTAATAACCTTCAAGGGCTTGATAAAATTGCCGGACTGAAAAGAACGATTATGCCCGTTTACTGAAAAATACTACGGTCATTTGAAACCTACTGTATACTGAACTACTATGTGCTTCATAAAATTTAATGCAATGCTATCCTGCTATCCTTATCGTTTTGTAAATCAGGCAATATTCATTTTATGTTCTGCATTTCCAAAGCCCCTTTTTTCTTCCACATTGGTTCATTATATTTAGAGAAGCTGTGATGATGATTTCTGTTCCATAAACTGATATACCTTTCTTTAAGAAAAATGCAGAATTTAATTAAATAGAGAGCAATGACCTTCTAAGATTGATCCATCTGCCAGTTGAAACTGTCATTTAGTAGTGATTGCTTTAAAATTTGAGAGTTCATTACAATCCTACATGTTTTGTTCTTTCTTCTTCCCCTGTTGTATCTCTGCTGAACTAAAGTTCATTTATAATTGCATTTATATTGCATTTATATTGTCATGTATATTGCAGCACTTCCCATAACTGACTGACTGAGCGATTCAAATAAATTTCCATTTATGTCCTGCATTTACAGTGCTGGTTTCTGACCTCCACAGTGATACTGCATAAAGGATTTTATAATTTCTGTGCAGGCTAAATCTTACTTGACTTTTTTTTTTATTTAAAAAAAATTAATTTTTTTTTTACTTAAGAATGAAGCTATCCTAGCTCCCGGGGTTGTGAATGATTTTTTTACCTAATACTGCTTTTGAACCAAATATTTTCATTCTTTATAATAGTACAACTTGAGGGGGACACTCTATGGTTGTTGCACTATCTTTAAACTCAGCAGATCTGCCACATCTTTGCATCTACTCACCATTTCTTATGTTTTTTTTGATTTATGAAAATTGATCCCCCCCCACTCCCTTACCCATCTCCATTCTTACATATTTATTCATACTCTATGGGTTATTAGGGTTTTTTATGGGTACAAGAACCACTACTTCAGAACAGTTTCCAACAACCTTTACATAGAAATATGCCCCTAGATAGTAGCTAGAGGTATGAAGTAGTCCTGAACTAAAAGCTGGATGTCCATGAGGTGTTCATGGACTAAGATGAAACAGCTGTCACTTTACTGTGCAAAGAAATAGGCAATTGAGCCATGAAGACAATATGGAAAAGTGACTGAATATTTTTCTGAACACCTGATAAAACTGTTTGCTGCTCAGTCTAAAAGAGGTCAGTGGACTTAGTGAGAAAAGTGGTCACTAAACTATGCAAGGATTAGGCAACTGAGCCATGAAAGAACCCAATGCATCTATGGGGTAAAGTGACTGAGAAGTTCTTTAAAATACTCAATAAAAGTTTGTTTCCTTGTTTTATATTTGGGTTTTGTCTCTTTGGAGTGCTGGTACTGCCAACATTTTAAAAATAAAAAATGGACTTGCTTGATTAAAATGGTTTAGGTCCATTAAAGTGTGGGTGTTAATAGAATTATCTCATTTCCAGTGTGGCTATTACATTTCATTTAATTCCCTGCTATTGAGCAACAGAACTGATCTTTGGGTTTAACTATTTAAACATGTGAGCACAACAGAAGGATTTTGTTTTGTAATACATAAAGGGATGGCAAGGGGTGGCACCAGTAGACACCAGGGAAAAGGCGGCTCACTGGTCTCAGTGCAGCCCACAGCACAGTTTCAGCTGTGGCTGCAAAAGTCAAGAAAGTCCCACTGTTCTCATACAGATATTGCAGATCAAGGGCTCCTCTCACTAATCTGGGCACCCTGGATTTTGGGCACCCAGCTAACATATTTCTGCCAACTTAAAAAACAGACAAACAACAGAATCTAGCTAAATTGGTCCTGTTTAGCTAGGTTCAGGTGTTTGTTTTTTAAAAAAATACATAATTTGTATGATGTTTTACCATTTGTAAGCTTAAAGAATAAAAAGAAAATGGCGGCCATCTCGACTGTTTTTTCCCTAAGACAAGTAAATCATAGAAATATCCATTAGTGATATGTTTTTTCACCTTTTGCGGTGGATTTTATACCTTTCACAATAGGTTTTATTTACATTTTGCACCAGAACGCTAACTCAAAATCATTATAACTTTAAAACGGTATAATATTTTGTCATCAAACCTTCTAAAGACACACCTTGGCATTGGCCCTTCTACCCTAAATATTTTATGAACAAATTCCACATGGTCTAGACTGTAGGTGAGTAAAAGAATCCCAATGTTAAGTATAGGAAACCAAATGTGGTTTTTTCTGTTTTGGCACTCTGTATCTCAAAACCATACAACATGCTGTCACAAATCTTTCCTCACCTTGAGATTCTGGTAGCATCACAAGAATGCCAAATTTTGGGCTATTTCAACCAAGAACACACAAGTTATTAAGGTGCAGAAAATGGGGTTTAACAGTAAATAGGCTACTCAACCCTAACTATTGAGAGTTTGACTGCACCCCTATAATATATACATATATATATATATATATATATATATATATATATATACACATAGCCAATGGGGCATCACACTGGCAGTCACTCACATGGCTAGGCAGGTCCCACTTGGCTTTTGAAGTTGCCTCCTGGCATGCCATAACCTCCATGGGCTGTGGCGTGAAGCTATTACCTCCTCTGTGGGATCCAGGGTATGTGCAGCCTCTAATGTCTGTGGGCCCCATTGCATTGCCATGGCTGGCTTTGTCGACCACTTCATGTCTATGAAGTGCTTCCTTACTGCTTCCATGGACCTGTTGCAGCCACTGAGACTTTGACAATGTCAGTAATCCCCTCCTAGGTCTGCTGTACCTGGGCATTTGTGGCCTGCTTCCCAGACAACACCTCCTCTTTGGTTATGTAGGCCTGTTCCAGTGCCTGCTATTCCTCCATGGTGAAGTAGTGAACCTCAAGTCTGTCAGTGTCCTTCTGGGTACCCACTGGACAGTGGAATGGAATACAGGTTACTGGGGAGTACACACAATGGAACAAAGCTGAATGGCACTGTAGTGTGCCCCCCCAGCCATGTAGTTGTCCCTGCAGTACATCAACACAGCCATTGATTGCCTGTCACAGGCCTGCCCATGCAAAGACACAGTCACTGCCAAGAACTGACAGATGGGTGACTGAGCATGGGCCCACAGAAACCCAAGGCCATGACCACCTATGCATGTGTAGGAGGGTGCCTCCACTGTCAGAGTGCAACCTGGACTACAGTAGGAGGGTGCCCCACCGAGACATGACAACATCACCACCACTATATGTAGATGTTAGTGGCCACCACCACCGCATGGGCAGGGTAACACTGCACACTGCATATACACAGGGCTAACACAGGGTAGGAAATACAGGAACTCATGTCCACCACCTCTCCAAAACATGTATGATAGGCCCACCCTCCAGTGATCTTTACCAATTGACTACTATAGGGAGTTGCTCCACTTCTACAGATTGTACTTTCACCATGTAGAACTGTGGATAAGAGATGTCCCTACCTAAGCATGTCCAGTGTAGCTGGGTCTGAGATGTACAGTGTTTCCTGTATTGCACAGGGCAAGTGAGCAATTTATTAGAGAACTTGTTCCCATGTACCTACATTGGCTATACAGGAGAACTAAGTACATTGTCTTCCATAGTAGTTGAAGCTACAGTATCACATAAGAAATGACTAAAGCTACAGTATCACATAAGATATTGCCATGGAGGTACATGGAACTTGCCAAATTACTCTTGGAGCCATACTGCAGCCACTGCATATACACAGTTCAGTACTCACCCATCGCTTTCTAGGCCATTCCACAGGACACTTACCTCTTTTTATCTCAGTTCAATTGTGAACCTAGATTGTGCACTGTGCCTTTATATACTCCAAGTACAAGCGGACATGCTAATGTATGCACACTTACCAGTAATGCCATGTGAGTGTGGTTGTTTTCCCACTGACAGGGAAGTTAACCCATTTGCGTACATTGGCTGAATATCTCACTTTTGCACTCCACACTAATGTGTTTGTGCTAGCATTCTGCATTGCACTGCACCTGCACTTGTATAACATCAGGCCATGGGGTAAGCTTGATGTCAGTTGCCATCTAGGAAAAAAATCAGTCTGCACAGCCCTGCACACCAGGCCATTGTATAATAGCGGTGCATTGCACTGCACAGGACTGTACATGTGCAACATGAGCATGCTCACTCCACTTATATGCCACCCCATGCCTGGTGCATTTTCTAGTTTGCCCCCCTCCCCTTGGACATGTGTATTACTCAGTGCACTGTGATGTAGTGCAGCACTACCATGCCAGTGTACACACCCAGACAGCCCAGAACCTGGCAGAAGTGCCTTACATGTGCTAGGCCTCCTCAGTGGGGAACAGTATGTCAGGCAGAAGACACAGTGCCATGCTGCAGTCAGACCACAGGTGGTCCAACACCAAGTTAGCCAGTCTGGTCTACCATGTAGTGGCCAGAGAAGACCAGTTGCTGGGGGACATGGCAGAATCAGACAAACCCTGGAATGAGGTGTGGGCATCTCTGGGGCAGTGCCTCACATGCCAAATTGGGGTCACCCAGACTGGTGACAAGTGTAAGCACTGATTTAATAACCTCCAGCAAAGGGAGGCACACTACTAACAACAGCTGCATGCGATCCAGGAGGGTGGTACTGTACCCAGGTCAGATGAGTACAGATGATTGTATGTACTGTGTGTGTAATGGCCAGTGCACAAGCCTGTGTTGTCATAATATGCAGCATAGTTATGGTCCACGAGGCACTGTCTACATTACCTGTGGGTTCATAATGTTTCCTGTGTGCTATGGGACATGACCAACTGCTTGGAATGCCTGTATGTATGCAATTGTCTAAGCCCCCTATCCCATGGGACGTCCCCCTTCACTGTACATGACAAGGCCTGCCATGCTTGCCTGAGGCATCCAGCTGCATGGGCTGCATGGTTGTGGGCCACAACAGTGACATGGATGCAGCATCAAGGTGCATGACAGGTCCATGTATAGTGTCATGGCATGTTATGCAAGATCTGTTTACTGGGTATGGTGAACGGGACATGTCACTGCTCATTGCCAGATATGACCTGGGAGGGAGTCACATGTGTCCTACATGTAGCAGTGCTGGTAGGTGTCTCTAGCAGGATGTGGATGTGTCCACCATGTCTTATGCTCACTGTCCATATTACACTGCATGTGCACTAGTCTGCATATGTCAGGTACAGCATGGGGCACAACATAACTAAACGTGGGATTCCAGCCATGTACTGGTCACTGTGTGGGGCCATACCTACTGAATCTTGCCCTCCCAGCCATTACACAGGTATGCCTTGCCTGCCTGTGTTGTATGGGATCTGGGGCATCATGCATACTATGGTTTGAAATGATAAGGAGCTGATATGTATGAATATGTTGTACAGGGGCTGGACGAAGGCAGGATGTGGGTACTACATGGGTTGGTGCACACTGTGCATGGCCATACCTAACACAGGGGAGGTATCATATCTGCTGTGTTGGGCCATGGCACTCATGTTTTTGGTGCCACAGGAGGTCCTACAAGTACGTTGCAGACCTTCTTGGACCTGTGCATCTGCAACATGCAGATGTGTCAGCTATTGCATAATACAAGCATAAGGGTGTTTACACTTTGTAGTGTTTACTGAATGGTGCACTGAGTTCCACTGCATGACACTGATCACACCTCCCTTTCCTCCTCTACAGAACACAGCAGACAGCCAGCCCTAGCCAGGGGAATGGGTCAGCAGTACTCTCCAAGCTATGAGAAAGAGTGGTCCAGATTAAAAGACTGTGACATGGCCTGGAGATGCAGCTCACGGGAGGGGCATTTATGTAAGTACACTGCACTGTGTGTCACTTCTGAGGCTGAATGTTTACACTCATAGGTGCTGGAAAAGTTGGGCTGCTATGGCTATGAAACTACCAGTTTCACAAGTGTAAGGGCCTGGCTCTATCCATTGTTGTAATCATGGTTATGTATTACACTGGTGGAGTGAGTCTTGACACTGCAATGTGTTCTACACACTGTTAATTACACATCACCCTCTGTGTGTCATGCAGGGTGTCAGTGAAATTATGGACAGAGCAGGCCTTGGTATTGTTAATGGGGTGGGCAGATGGTCTGCTGGGTTATGGCACAGTGGGTAGCCTTTACCAGTATAAAAGGCAGACCTGACCAGGGGAAAAAGTCACAGTGTTACACTGTTGGCCGGGGGGGGGGAGATACACCACTATTCTACACCTGATTAAGACAGCAATATGGGTGTGGGTGAACTCACTCTAGGGGGGACCTCACCCCTTACTTCCTTGGCCTACCACTGTTTACACCCTTCCACCACCCATGTCTATACTATTCTGCATACCATTGAGGCCAGTGATGGATGTCCCTGTGTTGCCTGCTTTGCAGGATATATGTCTGTGAGAGCATCACCTCTGCAGCTGTGATACAGGACACTCACCCTGCTCTTGGGGCATTGGCCCTTCAGTGACACTGAAATGTCATGGCCTGTGCAATCTACTGCTGTGCAGTTACATGCTCCTGGCATTGTGCTTAGTGTTTGTCTAGTGTGGCATTGCATGCCTTCCACTGTGAGTTACATGCCCCTGTGTCACCAACAATGGTGCACAGGGGGCTTGTGGTAGTGCTCACAGCCCTGGTTGTGACCCCCACAGTGGTGGTCAGCTCTGTACTACCAAATGCTTGGGGCTATTTATGCATGGCTGTCATCAGGTGGTTGGCATTCACCCCTGTATTACTGGTATATGATGTGTCCTGCTGTGTGCATCAACTATGAAAGATATGGCAGTCTATGTGCCAGCTGGTTGTACCTGTCTTCCACACCAAATGTCAATCCTGTGTCCTTTGTCCTGTGTGCCCCTCTGGCTGAGTTCTTTGTCATGCTTTTCCACAGGTTCCTGTTGAGTGAAGGGTCACTGTCTGGATGTGGTAGACAGAGAGGGCTGGGACAATCTCCTCCGACGACAATGCTACCTTCTCCAGCTGCTGGTGCAGTGTGTGTAACATACCACTGCAGCCATCCAAGAGCTCACAGTGATGCCACAGCCACACTATCCACCACCACCACCACCAAAGAGACAAACTACTGATGAGTCAGTGGCACTCTCAGGAGAGAATGACTGTCCCCTTGTTTCTCCCCCCTTGTTTACGGACAATTGCAACTTTTTTTTTGTTTCCCCACAATGTGTTGCTGTTGTTGCTTAGTTTTTATTTGTATGGCCTGTTGCCTGATTGTCTCCCGGAAGTACATTTTTGCTACGGATGCTCCTGTGTTTTGTGTCTGTCAATGGTGCCCTCCTCTCACACCCAAAGCAACTCCTAGTGTTCAGCTTTGTGCCCAGTGCTGTAGTCATGGCCGTGCTACTGCATGGCCCTTGTGTTCAGCACTATCCTCAGTGCTATATTCAGAGCTCCACTAAAGCATTGCACTACACAAGTGCTCGTTATTTGTACAGTGTGCAAACTGCCCTATATTCAAAGGGTTAGTGCCAATGCAATGCCTCTGAATACGGCATGGCCAGAGACTGGCTCAGGCACAGTGCAGTGACTGTGATTGCAAGCACTTCTGAATATCAGGGCTATAGTATTCTAACTAGCAGATTATAAGGCTACAGTTGATGGAGAAAATGTGCAATCATAGATAGGCCAAAATAGGTTTTATCGTATCCTCCTCCAAAAAAAAATAACAGTATCATAATCACTGAAAAAGCAACTAAATTCCCATCTACTTGTCCAGGAGTCAACAAATTGAAGACTTAAACGCTGGATCTGGAAATCAGTAACAATATAACAGCAAAGAACCAGTACTCTGTTGGTAGTCATTTGCATACTGAGCTACTATACTAATTGAAAAATGTCCTTTCAGTAGTATTTTTTTTTTGGGGGGGGCTGCTTTAGAATCCAGAGCATGGAGAATACACATTTACTAAAACAAGCAGCATAGTAAAGTTAGAAGCAAGCATTAACTTTTTTTTTATCAATGTCATAAGTAATCCTAGTGCATACTGTAAAGGTATCATATCAATCAATGTTTTAATCAAGTTAATCTTTTTGCAAGGAGGCCACACACATTGTTATGTATTAAAAACAGGTAAGAAAAAATAAAATAACGTGATTGGTTCAAAGACATCCCCAGACCATATTAAATTCTCAATTACTGAACAGCTGCTTGGACAAACTAAATTTCACAGAGGAAAAAGACATTGGTACATAATAACATAAACACATCATCAGTACACTTTCTAGATGGAAATTTAAATCACTTTTCTCATCAGGTAGACAGAAAATTTAAAATAAAGAAAACTTTAAAAATAGGTGATATTTCACAACACAAGTTACTCCATATCTGGACAATAGACATGTCAAATTAAGCAGTGAGGAATTAGACAGTTTGGAACACAGAAAAAGAAGTGACAAAAAAAACATTTCTGTATAGGCTGTGAATGTGTTTAATGATTGGTTTATCTCATACAACTAAAACCTGAATTTTAACCCTTGCTGTGCCGTGGACTGATGTATCAGTCAAAACTTCCTATACGTTCTAATTCTTTCAGCAGCCTAAGGGTTAAAACTGTTTTAGCCAAAGAGTTAACCTTGATCATATACCAGTTTTTCAGCCTTGTCCACAGAACAAAGGCAAAGCAATACAAAGTAACTTTATATGGCTATGAGTGGCCCAAAATCCTTAATTAAACAGTGTGGAGCTGAAAAAAATATACTGTATAAATATATGTATAGTGCAAAGTTATTGACTTCACGTCAGTGTCTAGTGGGAAATTTAAATTTGCAGCACCACTAATATTTATCTATTTAATAAGTGCAATAAACCATTTTAAGGCTTGAGTTTATGGAGAATTAATGAAATTCAATCAATTCAATTTATTGGGAGGCAAAATTGAGAGAAGAATCTCTCTTTTACAATTGCATCCACCAGAGTAAAACATACATATAACATTTAACATAAAATCACATACCTAAATTACATGTGTTCACAGACAATGTAGTTATAAATTCATTTAAAGGGAAACTGTCATCAACAGGATTTCTTGATGTCTGAAAGCCCATAAAAAGCTAATTTTATTGAACTATTATGTTGATCTGTGAATCTTTGCAGTCCAGAGTTATTCATATGTAAATCACCCTGTAATTAAGGGCTGGTGGCAGCCATATGTTTTGGGCTCCTAACAGGAAATGATGTCACCGAGGGTCTAGATCCTCCTTTGACTGTATTTAATCCAACAGGTTAAAGGGGCACAGTCAGCTTTGCCCCTTCATTTTGTAACCAATGTGAAAAGTGTGCCTCCTGGCACACCTAGCACACACCTGTACTGTAAAATGTCCCTATGTGCGTAAAAATTAGGTTTCTGTACCTGAAACAGTAATTTTGCCCAAAATACACTTTTCTCTGGATGGTCGGAATTCAGCCACATCCTGGAAGCACATCCTGGTTAGGAACTTGGGTCAGCCCCCAGCGCGGTCACGAAGTACAAGTTTTCCTCATGACACCCGTTAAAAAATGTTATTACTGTCCCTGCTTCAACAAACAACTGCTACTGCTAACGTAAACATAAACCGAGCACTGTGAAGAGCACAATTTAAAATTTCCGAACGGAGCTAAAATCCCGTGCAACTTCGAGCAAATCCAAACCTGGCTACAGGACCACAAGTGCACGATTAACCTGCAGAAGATGCAGGCAATGCTTTTTGGCTCTGCAGCAAAGACAAAAGCTGCCTCGGCTCATTAATGATTTCATGTGCTGATGGGTCCTCACTACAATCTGCAGATGTGGTCAGGTACCTGGGGGTGACACTTGACCCGCAATTGGATCTGAAACTGCACATATGCAATACATGTAAGGTCACAAACTGTAAGTTGGGCCTTGCATACAGAGCAAAAAACTGCCTCACCTCGGCTGCCCGGGTGGCTCTAGCCAGAGATGTACTTCTACCCATGCTCTGCTATGGTCTTGTCACCTTTGCCCACATTGCAAAAACTAGTGTTGCAAAATGGGACTCTGCATACGACAACATATGTCACTTTGCACTGTCAGCACCCTGTCTCGCCCACAAATATGAACTCTACTCCCATCTTGAATGGCTCCCACTGGAAGGGCACCGCTCCTATGTCATGGGTAACTTAATTGACAGTGTAGTCAGATCTGCCACCCCTTCAGACCTCGATGAATCCCTCATTCCAGTCACCCCTCCTACCATCTGAGATCCAGTGACCCTCTTGCCCTCCTAGTTCCCAATACCAAGATCCATATTGGAGACCGGGTCTCTGCCAAGCCACGCACTCCAATTTGTGAACTCCTTCCATCTCAGACCCGCCTCCTCCTCCTCCCACCACGGCTTCAAAACCACCCTCTTGAGCTTCCTCAAGTCAGCATCCACCTGCCTCTGTTCAAGAAAAACCTCCTAGACCTAGGCCTTTCCAAATGACAGGCTGAGTCACCAACTAGGCTCTCCTGCTCTAAGATGGTAGGGCCTCTGCACATTATCCACTCCTTTGAGCTCACAGGCTCCTAGTAGGAGCAGTCCACAAACTGTCCAATCAGTGGTTGTGCAAAGTTTCTGTTCTTTTTATTGTTGTCTTGCTCTGGGCCTCCTAAACCCAAATCTCTGTTCCACCCTCAAGCTAAACAGACCTGATGCCTGGTGTGCTGACCAAAGACTAAAAGTGACAATACCATACTGCAATACTACCTGCTGTTGGCTTTCTAATCACCTACTGTCTCTTGTTTGACCTTGTTGCCTGATGCACTTGAATGTAACACTATTCGTGATTGTCTGCTGTTTGTGAATGTAATTGTACTTTGAAATCTCCCGAGTCGCACCAGAAAATAGGCACCTGTTGTCTAGTGTGCTCACCCGGTTAACAAAAGCAAATAAATAAATAATTTCACCTTTTTTTGGATCGATATCCAGGTCATAGGGACAGCAATAATCAACCTACAGCTACCAAATCTGGTTTTAAATCTTGGTAAAAAAAACTGAGGCAAGTCAGCAGATCTCAATAAATATCTGCTATGATCTTTAGCGATAACAGATCCTTGCAGGTATGAAGGTAATCTATCCAGGAAAAATTTGTAAACATAAGTTATCCAGTGAATTTGTCTATGAATTGAAAGTGATTGCCAGCCCAATTCAAGATAAAGATTACATTGGTGAGTTTGCCACGGGAGCCCAGTGGTGAATATTAGTACACTATGATAAAGAGGATCCAATAATTTCACAGCATGGGTGTCTAGCAAAACCATTATTTGAAGTGACTAAAAAATACTAGGCCAGGGGTCTGGGTTTTCCAAATCCTCCAAGAAATTTTATTTTTAGGTACTTACAGTATAAGGGCCAATTTCTAGCAGTTTCTGAGTGTACAAATGACCTCCTGGTGGCTAATTTTTGTAGTCAATGTATTGCCTTTAGAGGGATACCAAGAAGTTCTGTGCTTTGTCCTGTTTCCTTACGTATTCCTCTCCCACCATGTCACAAGGATGCGGACATCTTTTTCCACTTCTTCACCTGTATACATTGCAATTATCCCACATTAGGAGGGACAATGTCACCATTTAGAATCCCTCTTTTTTCATGAAGAAAGGTATGTCCCATGTTGGGCTCTGAGATTTTTAAAGTATGCATTCATTTATCATTGCAAAATATTTACAACATTCAAAACAGCCTAGTCAAAGTAAAGGTTAGCCATATAAACATGTGATCTCTGGTAAATGAAGAAAAAAGCCAAGTTAGATGAAATGAAGATAGATTGTGATATGGTAATATGAACTGTTGGGATGACAGAAGCTGGGACAGACTATCATGGCCTGCCCCTTCTGCTAATCCAAAGCCCATATCAGTTTACTCCGCATGAGTAAAAGAAATTGCTAACAACAGTTCCTTCAAATTCTAAATAATATTTACATTACAAATGAAAAATGGCCAGCTCGTCAGCACAGCGGTTGGATTTCCTCTTGCTACGCCGGCGATCTGGGTTCGAGAGCGGACTCGGGTCGTCAGACAGCTGTCCAGGGGAGAAGGTTGGAACGTCTGTAGACAGCTCGTCTTCTCTGGGGGGAGGGTGGGGATGTGAGCTGGGCTCCTGCTGGCCCCTGGCGGAGGCCAGGAGCATAGCAGGGCGTCAGGGCTCTAATTTCCGGGGGAGTGACGGATGTCAGCATTCGCCTTGACGTCACGTGGCACATCACTCTCCAAGGGGAGAAAAAACAGAGGAAATATGGCTCACTGGCTAAGCCAGATGATGGCTCTCCAGCCCCCCTCGCTGCCGCCAAGGCTTCACTACCTCCCACCTCAGCAACACCTGGAGCCGATGCCGCAGTGTACTGGATGACCCCTACTGGTGCCTTCCCTCTCGGAGGAGGGGGACCCACCCGGCAAAGGGTAATGCCGGGCTACCTCCAGGTGGTTGTGATTTGAGGAAGGGTAGGTAGTGGAGATGGCGGATAGACGAGAAAGGACCTTGGGGCCCCGAAGGAGGTGCTGGCCAGGAGGAGCTGAGGAGCAAAAAACAAATGAAAATGTAGTTGCCCATGCAGAACAAGACATAAGGCACAACTGGGGATAACCTGACCTCTCAAAGAGAGTGGTGGTGGAGGGTCGGTGGGCAGCCCAACTTTAGTCATTTATGGGAGACTCTGACAAATGTACCAATACATACATCTTTAGCACCAGCAAATTTGCTTTACTGTACAAAGATGCATTGCTAGAATTCACATGTAAGTATTGATAAACATGAAACATGTATTTTAATAATATAATTAATTAAATTGGAACAATTGTGAAATTTATCTTTAACCCTTGACAACAGTTTTTTCTGCTTTTTGACTGTACAGTTTTCTTAAAGTAGAATACCTTTGTGAATGGTTATCAGTATCTGATATTAGAATGGCAGCATCTTTACAGGAACACTAAGGCCGGATGTTCAAAGGGGTTGCGCCTGTTGCAACTGAGTTGCACTGGTGTAACCCCACATTGTGCCCTGGTGGAATATTGAAAAGGCTGCCAGGTGCAGTGCAAATGCCAATGCACCTGGTCACAATGTAGTCATATGCAGTGAAGATGCGGCGGGGGGGTGCCCATGCATATGCAGCACATCCTGATATTCAGCCCGGGATGTGCGGCGCATATACTTGTGCAACCACTTTGTCCACTGCACACTGGTGCTCAAAGTTGAGCTGTAAAATATAGGAGCAAAAGCTGGCCACCCACAGGTAAGCAGCTATATTGCAAGGCACAACGCAACAGCCATCAGCCGTGGGTGGCCACCCACCCAGAGGGATCACTGTCCAAAAGCACCTGGACCCCCCTGGTAGTGTGGTGAACCCCCCTCCCCCCCTCCAACTCCTATGTTCATTCACATATCTGGTCCTGTGTAGTACAGTATGGTCTGTAGGCCCATTGGTTCACACTGTGGACCAATAGTCATACAGATCATACTCTATGCTATCAGTCGGTGGGCAGCCAGGCAGTATGTGGTGGGGTGCTGCCACCCGCCAATGACGGGGGGACTGGGGGGCCAGGAGTCCTCTGTGGGAGGGCGGGAGGGATGGAGTACCACTGGACCACAAGGCTACAGTCTGCAATTACAACAGCCCACAATTGGGCAGTGGGGAGACTACTAGACCAACAGGGAATGATCTTTCAATATAGATGCCCATGATCAGGCAGCGGGGACCACTAGACCACCAGGTAATGTTTATTTAATTCAGACGCTAATCAGGTACCGGAGGGAACCCTAGACCACCACGCTTCAATATTTATGTACTGCTGCCTCAGATTGGGCATACAGGAGGGGAGATACACTAGACCACCAGGGAGCCAACCTCCAACAACAGCAGCCTGGCAGAGTGCCAAGTGCATTTTGCTGAGATGCCCAGTGCAACGCATGCAAATGGGGCCATAATGGCATGCAAATGTCCCAATTTGTGCCTTGCATAGATTATGGCCCGGCTAAATATCGTGGGTGATGCGCCCTGAATGCAACTGCTCCCCATCGCCCTCTCTGCCAGCTTGCGCTGGCACAGTGCCACTGCGCCATGCACGTATAATACCGACCATGCCATATTCAATGGTGTTGAGCCATGGCACATCACAGTTGAATATCACATGGTCCTGGCCCCGGCACAGCCCAGTTGTACTGTGCCCAGGCTTGCGCCACTGCCCGGTGCAATCTGAATATCCAGCCCCCAATGTTTAAAGTTTGTATACCTAGAATTAATCTGTCATTAACCTTGATTTACCAATAGGTATGATGCTGTATAGTCAGTGTGGTAAAGTGACAATTATCTTTTTTCTCTCATAACTGGAGTCAATCTTGTGACTCTAAAAAAATGTATCCACTTCCAGAATGCATCCAGAAATGAGTAAATATTGATGCTTGATGTGCCTTTCAGGTCAAATATTATTTTAAATAGATAAATGTCCAGCTCGACCACTATGAAAACAATTGTGAAAATCTGACTTCATTTTCTGTTTCCACTGTTTTATGTTTTGGTGCTATTCCCTGTTCTTTTTTCTCTTACCCTTCCCAAAGATCACACATTTAGTAGCGTTTAAGTTCATTGTGCCTTTCTTGGACAACATTTTTAATGTGGAGTGTGTGTGTGTGTGTTTGTGTGTGTGCGTGTGTGTTTGTATCTGATACTGAAAGGACTACATTTTACAGAAACCCTAAAGGAGTAAAGTTTGTTTACCAAGATTTGATTGGCAGTACCCTAGGTTTCCTAACAAGTTCAGTCCTGTATGGATAGTAACAGTGGTATTGCTTCCATCATCCTATTTGTAACCCTTAGGCTACAGATAGAATTAGAACATGTAAGAATTCTGGACACAACTATTAGTCTATGGCACAACAAGGGTTAACTTGACTGAAGTCATTACCTTAACTCATCAATAGCTTAGCTCATGATTGTAACACAATATCTTTATTGATTACACCAGTTAAATTAATTAACATTAAAAGTTAATTTGAATAAAAGTATCTTCAAGAATCTTTGTATAATGATTCTGTTTCAAATAATAAACAGTCTAAACTCTATCAATCCCTGTATTGCAGCCCACACATTGTAGATCTCTCCTGCATCAAGTACTTTCTACTGTGTGATTAACTGGTTGTCCGTAGCTTTAAAATGCATTGATTGATTTTCCTATATAAGTGCTTCAGAACTTTTCATGGAATAAGTTCACTGTAAATAAGTAGATGAGGGTTAGCAATGAAAAGCTTTAACATGTTTTTGCAATTGTTTTGGTTCAACTGACCTCAAGAGAGCACGTATGTATATGGAGTTTATAAGTATGTTTATGATAAACTAATCTGAGTTGCACATACAAATCTGCTGGATGTAGAAGGAGACTGTAAGAAAAAATTACTCAGCATAGTAATGTTGTTTCTTCTAATGGAGTCTTGCTGCATTCTGACTATATTCTAACTATATGCAGTTAGCCCCAGCACTTAAACTGCTCCAGAGAGGAAAGGGTTAACTCTATGTCAAGGCATAGAATGTCGAGCTTGAGCGCAGTTTTCAAAACTCTGTCCCAGGTACTCCTTAATGTAACCATCAGATTCTTATGAGCACTATGCTAACTAACTAAACACCAAAATTGTTTTTCTAAAGTGTTGTGCCAAAAGACAACAAAAAAATTTTTAGGGTCCAAAAGACTCAAGTTGAGAACCCCAAAAAGAATCCAAGTAGGTAGTGAAATTTAAAAATATATTCAAAGTAATAACAACAAAAACCTCATCCTAAGAAGAGGTAACCCAGGTACACCCCGGAGGTGCAGCTCTGAGCCTGCCCACCCACATCTCAAAAACAACTAGGTTCCAGGAGCTGAGGCAGGGAGGGAGGTCAGAATACAGCAAGACTCCATTATAAGAAACAAAATTACTATGGTAATTTTGTCTTCAAACAACATGAAGTCTTGCTGTATTCTGACTATAAGCATACTACCAAGCAATACCCCTGGAGAAGGGAGTTACAGAACCTATTTGGGAACAAGATCTGCATACTGCTGTGCCAAACCTAGCATCACTTCTTGACTGGATGTTGAAAGAGTAATGCTTGGTAAATGTGTGAAGAGTTTTCCAGGTGGCTGCTTTACAGATTTCCACTAAAGGTATGTCTCTGGCTTCTGCAACCAAAGCAGCTGTATCTCTGGTAGAATGAGTCCTCAGACCTGAGGGCAGCTCCTTCCCCAATTTTGAGTAGCAGAACTGTATACAGGAGACAATTCACCTAGCAATACTTCAATCAGTGGCAGGTTTACTTTTCCCACTTCTCCATAAGTGAGAAACAGCTGTGAACAGTCATTTCTATGGGTCTTAGTGAATTCTATATAATAACTAAGGGCCCTCTTTACATCAAGACTGCATAGCCTTCTTTCCCCAGAGGAAGAATGGTCAGTGAAAAATACAGGCAATGACATAGATTGGTTCAAATGAAAGTCTGATACCACCTTGAAGGAATTTTCTTCATTCAAAGGACCACCTTATCCCTGTGAAATGAAATGAAATCGGGTTCCACTGATAAAGCCTATAACTCACTGATTCTCCAGGCAGAGGTAATGGCTACCAGGAACACAGTTTTCCCAAGTCAATTAATTTAGCTCAGCTGAAGATAATGGTTCAAAAGGAGGCTGCATAAGCTGTGCAATGCAGATATCCAGATCCCAAACAGGAGTAGGATCCCTAAAGGGAGGATTGATATGAACCAAACCCTTGAAAAATCTCTTGAAAACTGGATGGGAGGCTAAGAAAGAACCCTTCCCAGCTGAAAGGAAGGCAGAGATGGCTGCTAAAAGTACCTTGAGAGTGGTAGACCTGAGGCCTAAACCGTTAAGATGCACTAAATAGTCCAAAGCAGTGGCAATGTCAGCTGAATCTGGCGGAATATGCCTCTGAAAATATAAAAAAAAATTCTCTTCCATTTGGAATTGTAGGTTCTTCTAGTGGAAGGTTTTCTACTAGCCTTAAGAATGTCCAGGGCTGATTGGGAAAGATGCAGGCCTGCATATTCTATTTCTTCAACAACCAAGCATTGAGTCAGAGAGTCTGAAGGTTGGTATACAGTATCCTCCCTGTGAGGAGGTGAGAAGATTGAATTGTCTGGGAAGACAAAGAGGAATTTACACTGACATTGACAGTAGTAGGGGGTACCAAGACTGCCTGGCCCAGTGTGCGGCCACCAGAATCATAGTGAAAGGCTGAGATCTGATCTTGATCAGAACTCTGAGTATCAGAGGAAAAAGAGGAAAAGCATACAGAAACCTGTTTGTCCAATCTAACAGGAGAGCATCTTGAGGAATAGACACCAGAAAAGGGGGTCTGCAGCAGAATAGGGGGAGCTAATGATTGTCTGGGGCTGCAAAGAGATCTATCTCTGGAGTGCCCCACCTTTTGAAAATGATCTGAAGAATTAGAGGATTCAGGGCCCATTCATGATGACCTTGAGAAATCCTGCTGAGAGCATCTGCCAGTACATTGTCCTTCCCTGGGAGATTCACAGCTATCAGGGAAACCTGCAAGGAATAAGCTAGTAACCACATTTTCATGGCTTCGGTGCACAAGGCCGAGGAACGAGTGCCCACCTGCTTGTTGATGTACCACTTGGTTGTGGTGTTGTCTGTCCTGATCTGCACCACTGTCCCCTGAATTGTGTTTGAGAATGTCTGAAGTGTTAGAAAGACAGCCCTGAATTCAAGAAGATTTATGTGCAGGAGGGACTCCTGATGAGTCCATGTTCCCTGAGCAGTAAACTAATCCGGATGGGCTCCCCATCCCAGCAGGGATGCATCTGTGGTGAGAATCACTGTTGGGGCCTGACTGAGGGAAGGGACACCTTGCTCAGATTGTCCTCCTCCAGCCACACTGGAGAGCCTGAACCAGAGTTTGAGACACTGGAACTAATTTGGAAAGGGGTCTTTTTTCTGGGACAAAAAGATTTTAGATGAAATTGAATATCTCTCTATTTGAAACCTTGCCCTTGCACTACTGCAGTGCAAGCTGACATGTGGCCTAGCAACTGCAAGAAATGTCTGGCGGTCCGAGACACTGGTGGATGAAAAGAGGAAGCCAGAGTGATGAGGGACTGAAACCCTGAAAGAGGAAGAAAGGCCTTGGCCTGGACAGTGTCCAATTCCACCCTATAAATGTGAGAAGCTGGGCTGGTTCCAGAACAGACTTTTCTAAATTTAGGATGAATCCTAAGGATTTCAGAAACTTTTGAGTAACCTCTAGTGCTAACTTGACTTGGTCTGAGGACTGACCCACTATGAGCCAATTGTCCAGGTAGGGGAACAGTAAGATGCCTTGGCTGCAGAGAAAGGCCACCACTACTTCTAGACACTTGGTGAACACTCTTGGAGATGATGTTAGGCTGAAATGCATTGCTCTGAACTGGTAGTGGCCTGAGGGCATCTCAAACCTGAGGTACTTTCTGTGGGAATGTCTGATAGGTATGTGAAAATAGGCATCCTTGAGATCCAGGGAGGCTAGCCAGTGTCCTGGTTTCAGAGAGGGGTTAATTCTTCCTAGAGTCACCATTTTGAACTTTGGCTTTAGTATGTGTTTGTTCAGGTATTGTAGATCTAGGATGGGTCACCACTTCCCTGTCTTTTTTGGGTAAGGAAGTATCTGAAATACAGTCCTTTTCTCCTGTAATTGAGAGGTAACTCATCTACTTCTCGCAGGAGCTGTAGAGAGGAGACTTCTGCCTCTAAAAGCTTTGTCTTGACAGGGGACGGAGGACTGAAAGACTTTGCTTTCAATTTTGGGAACCTTCTAAAGCTGAGAGCAAGTCCCTGGCTCACTACTTCCAGGACCCATTTGTCTGAACTAATAGACTTCCAGACCTGGAAATAGTGAGCCAGCCTGCTTCCCTACCGGAACTGGGAAGGCAACTCTGACCAACAGATCAGGGTGTCTGTTTGTCAGGGGGCTTGGACTGAGTGGAGGATGGAGTCCTGGTCATCCCCCTTCTGCCTCTTCCCCTAAAGAACCTCCTCTGCTGAAAGGAAGAGGAGGCCCAGACTTGGTAAAAAGGCCTTTGAAAAGGCCTGCCCCTGCCAGCCCTAGATTGCTGCCTCTGAGGAGTAATCTGCTTTTCCTTGGCTGCAGCACTCCTGTAGGTGGTCCTGTATTCATCCATCTTTTTCATGTAAGCCTCCGTTTTCTCCCCAAACAGAGAATTACCGGTGACAAGAAAATCCATGGCCTTGGTTTTGGTATCTTGAAATAAACTGGTACACCTGAGCAAGTAAATCTCCTCATGGAGGCAGATGCAGCAATGACCCTAGAATGTACATCATTCAAGTCAATGAAACTGGACCTTTGATGCCTCAGTACCGTCCACAGCCACCTGCTCCAGCTCCTTAGCCAGCTGGGGAGGGGCATTATTAGCCAGCTCCAGAACCGTATCCCACACAGACATCTGGTATATGGCTGTATATGCCATGTAATTAGATTGCCTGAGCCCCAAAGAGGATGCCAAGTACTGTTTCTTGGCCATGGCATCCACTTTCCTGGAATCCTTATCTGGGGGTGAGATGTCAGGGGAATGTTAGCCTTGTCACAGGCTGCAGCTTGCACTACCCCAACATTGCTGCAATGATTCATAAGGAATTCCATCCCAGGACTTGACAGGGCATATCTCCTGTCCATCTTTTTATCCACAGGAGGTATGGATGTTGGAAATTGAAGAATTTTCTGTGTCTGTTTCCCCAGGGATTTTTGCAGAGGGATAGACACCCTTTTGGACTCTGGAACATCCATCATCTCAATATAGTCAGGTTCCTCCTGATCCTGTTCAGCCTATTCCACTGGAGGTTAAAGAGTATCAGCCACTTTCTTGTAGAACAAGAAGCAGGAGGGGGACTCAGAAAGTCAGGGAGAAGACACATTGGAAGGCCTGTCTGGGGAGATGTCAGGCTCTACTGGCTCATCTAAGCCTTCATAATCCTCTTCTTTTCATAATCGTCATCTTCTTCTTCCCAATCACCCTCATAAAATGCTTCAGGATCATATTCAGAAGCAGACAAATCTGAGCAAAATGATCATCTTTGAGTTGGTGTTGGTTCAGTTGGAACCAGGCAAAGTGATTGCACAATAGCAATCACTTTAGCTATCTCATCAGCGGTCGGAACGTGGAAACCGGGACCCGAACTGGCTGACTTGCACTTTCTCTTAGACAGAACTGATTCCACAGAATCGGCTCCCCTTTTGACTGAGGAGGTATCGCCTAGGTCAGTGGGTACCCCCTCAGGTTCAGTCGGAACCGAACCTGCTGGCCATCTGGGTCAGTGGATTTCTCGGCCTCCCTTTCCTTCAGCCTACTTAAACATTTATCTAAAGTGGCTTTGGGAAAGTTTTTGCAGGTTTGGCAGTCTGCTTTGAGGTGGTCAAACCCCAGACAGTAAACACAGACAAGGTGAGGATCAGCCTTAGCAAAGGCCTCCCCACACTCGGTGTGGTGCTGAAATCCAGTGGGACAGGTTTTATTTTTGGGTTTCTCAGACATGCCTAAAGAAAAAAGTTACCCTTACCAGCATTTAAGCCAGGCAACTACAAACCTATAATTTCTGACCGTGTCATGTGTTGGTTAAAATACTGAGGAAATTATCTTTTTTTTTCAGGATCCGATAGGTACTGTAAACCACACTACAAATCACAGAAAATCACAAAACATAATTGCTTCGGTTCCTAACTGGACTGACTGGAAAGAACCCGAACACAAAATAGTTTCTACCACAAAACACTAAACTACCCACTAAACACTGCACCACAGACAGAGATGTGAACACCAAAAAAATAAATAAATGGTTGACAAACTGACCGATTTTTTACATACACCGAACCGAGGTGAAGGAGAGAATCCCCGGAGTGACTTCTCAATTAGGTGGAGTAAAGAATCTAATGATTACACTAAGGAGTACCTGGCACAGAGGTTTGAAAACCAAGTTCGAGCTCAACGTTCTATGCCTTGGCATAGAGTTAACCCTTTCCTCTCCAGAGCAGTTCAAGTGCTGGGGCTAACTGCATATAGTCAGAATACAGCAAGACTTCATGTTGTTTGAATGCGTGGACTGCTAACAAATGGGTTCATAGACTGTATTATTTGAAACAGGATCATGATACAAAGATTCTTGGATATACTGAGGAAGAGGTTTATGATTATTAAGGGTAAGAAATTTTCCCATCTTTCAGTGCCTTATTTCTGTATCTTGAGTTATTTATTTATGATTGAGTTTATTGATATGATCATGTAAATATTTATAAAGTAGATATTTTCCTAATGGATAACCTTTTTCTGAAGAAGCGTAGCAAAGCAAAATGTTAGGCTTGGAACAAATGGCATATGTTATGTGAAATAAAGAATTAATGTAGGAATTAGAAAAAATCATATGTTGTAACATTTTTATTATTTTATTTTGACTTTTCTGTAACCCCCACCCCGGTCTCCTGAGTGTTTAAAAGTGGAGCTACCAAGATTTGTTGAGGTAACATATGAGGGAAAAAAAATAACTTGCCTCCAAAGCAATGATGGTTAGGCATTTGTGTGATAAGTGTAACAAAGCTTCCAACTTATATCAATAAAAAAGATTACCATTCAGATCCTGCTGAAGCAGCAGTAGGTTTTTGTTTTCAGTTTTGTTCTAAGACACAGCCTTGAATTTTACTGAGGTTTTTCTGATCACCTAAATACTGGGCCATTATCATAAAACTGTAGGGTTTCTGGTAAATTTTAATTAAAGAACTGCTGATGGGAGGCACAATTTCAGTGCATGTAGAAGACCCTCTGATAAATGTATCAACACAGACGTTAATGTCCCTAGAAAAACTCTTGTTTATCCACAAAGCTGCAGCAACTGACATGTTTTGCTATTTCCAGAAATGTCTGTGTTTTATCTACAGCAATGTTTTGCCTGCCTAAAGTACAACTGTAGGGTCATCGTACAGATTGCCTTTAGAAATATTGGGACACATCTGAAAAATCCAGACAACTTGATGGCTACAACTATAGAAATATATTACTTGAGTGTAGAAATGTGAATGACAAATTAAGAAATATATTTAAAAAAATAACCATTAACAAAAGTGCTAATCATTTTCCTTCTCCATAGCCCAGCTCATTAATCACTACAGAAGATGATTAAAGCATGCTTGAACATTACAGGCTTACTGTACAAAAAACACAATCCTGATATGCAGCTTATAATAAAGCAGAATTAAAACTGGCAGAAAAGGTGTATTTTTCTTTAGGGCTACAGAGTTGAAATTGTACATTCCATAAAATCTAGCTTAATGACTATGCAATACTTTGTGTGGAAATTTACTATATTTACAATTGTGTTTGTTTCTGAATATATTTACAATTATGTTTGTTTCTTCAAGAGACTGAGAAGGAGAGCAATAGTTTTACACATTTTGGTTGCAAAACCTTTGTAAATTGTTTTCAGTATCCAATGTTAGAATGGCAAAACGTGTATGCCAACCCTTAAGGAGAACATTTTGTGAACTTAGAATTGTTTGGACAGTACCCTAGCTTGCCCAACAAGTTTGCCTTGTATTGGTAGTCACAGAGGCATTGACTTCAATATCCTTTTCCTTGACTGAAGTCACTACCATAACTTTCAATCTGTCTATATTTCTCTAGAGGAGCTATTTATTAACATAAGGATGTTTTCCCGAAAATGGGAAAGAGAGGCATAAGCAAGGAAGCAAAGTCAGGCACCCACGAAAATAAAACTGAATCATTCTAACCACCACAACCTAGTGAAAACCTAGTCTTCCTCTTAAATTACAGTATATGCTTGAGGTGGCCACTTTGAATAAGGTTAAGCATGGAGCATTTCAAATCATATATATATATATATAGACATATATGCAATAGGCATGCACCCAAAAGCCATGTGATAAATCCATTTATCTCTACGTATGTGTGATAAATTTTAGAAGTCAAAATTTATCACACATATGTGTGATAAATGCAACCTGTCAATTCTACCCCCCTCTGCTGGCACCACTTCCAGCATTCACACACAGTAATAGGTTTAGCTCAACTCACCCTGGAAGCAAGTTTCAGCAGTTAAAAAATGAAAATAAAACCTACTGCACTGCAACAATGTCTGCAGCATCCCAATCTCTCTGTCTCTTCCACCAGAATGCCTGCAATCCAATGTTGTTCTTTTTTAAAACGTACTGTTTATTCTCTCTCTCTCCCCAGTTCTCCTCATTGAAGCACTATGGGCTATTATCCTGCTCTGTCAACCTTTGTTCTGATAGCGCTTGTTCTCGAACATGACTTCAGCAACTCATGGGGTGTTAGAGTGTCAACCTAATGCCTCATTTCCTACTTTTGTTGTTTCAGCCCTCACTGATGCATTAGCAAAGTTGTTTGCAATGAATTTCCTACTTTTGAGAAAGTGTAATGTAACCCAGAACTGGTATGTGTGGTGTGAGCACAAGCCCTTGGGGCTCTGCACTCCCTTCAAGCTTCCCATTTTGTATAATGATATATGTCTGTGGGAGCAAGGGCCCCTGGGTCCTGCACTGCCATTACACATAACTATGGAGCATACAGTAGCCCTGTAGGGGCTTAAAAGGAACCCTTGTAACACTAATTTGCCAATATCTCAGTAGCAGCTATGAAAAAAATTCCACTGTAGTTGTAATCATGACTTCAAAACCTGAAGCAAAAAATCTGTATTTCAAATAATTTCTGAGATATGGACACAGAAAGGCACTGCAGGTGCCGTGATGTTATCCTATGGGAAATATCTCAACTTTATAATGGCATAGCTGTTGAACCAATTAATATTTTTGCACCTAAACAGCATAATTCACATCTCTGGGACACCATCTTTAAACCCTACAAATTTCAAGCCAAAAGACCAAACAGTTTATTTGCAGTGCACTGGAAAAGTTTTAAAATTACTAGTTCATGAGGCGTCAAAGTCCCTGTTCGCATGATCAATCCCTGTTCACGAGCTGTCAGAATCCCCATTCATGAGAATTTCTTATTTGTCAGATTTTGGCCATCTAGTCTGGAAATCATGATCAAGGACTTTGTCAGCTCATGAAAGGGGATCAGCTCGCAAAAGGGGATTTTGGCAGCTCACGAAAGAGGATTTAAAAAAACAAATCCCCTTTTGTGAGCTGTCAAAATCCCCTTTCACGAGCTGATCCCCTTTTGCGAGGTGACAAAATCCCTGTTCACAAGTCAATCCTTGTTTGTGAGATGGGCCATCTAGCCTGGAAATCACAATTAAGGATTTTGTCAGTTCATGAAAGGGGATCGGCTCACGAATGAGGATTTTGACAGCTCATGAAGGGGGATTCAATAAACCAATTCCCTTTTGTGAGCTGTCAAAATCCCTTTCATGAGCTGATCCTTTCTATGAGGTGACAAAATCCCTGTTCACAAGCCAATCCTTGTTTGCAAGATAGGGCCATCTGGTCTGGAAACCATGATCAAGAATTTTGACAGCTGGCAAACAAGGATCAGCTCGTGATCAAGGATTTTGTCACCTCCCAAACAAGGATCAGAAGTGAGTGACAAACAAGAATTTTTAAAATACAAAGCAGCTGTTTTTTCAGAGAAATGAAGCAAACAAAAACCATGTTTTTGTAGAGGGCTTCATCCTGAACAAAACCCATTCTTCAATTACCACACAACACATCCGTGGTGCAAGTTACAACATTTTGTTTGTGGGGAAAAATGAAAATAAAATAGCAGCTAACGAAAGGGGAATTTTTCCTCATGAACGTGGATTTTATAAATCCCCATTCATGAGGTGACAAAGTCCTTGCTCACAAGCCCAATCCTTTTTCACAAAACATACAAATATTCCAAAGTCTGAACTGAGCATGCTCAGAACCTGAAAATTCAAAATGAAATAACTTTGAAGAGGATTGATTAACATGCAGAATTTGGGGTTTGACATTAAACTGCTTACTCAACCCTAACAATAGGGCATGACTGTGCCTACACACACACACACACA
Source organism: Neoceratodus forsteri (assembly GCA_016271365.2). Taxonomy (NCBI): domain Eukaryota; kingdom Metazoa; phylum Chordata; order Ceratodontiformes; family Ceratodontidae; genus Neoceratodus; species Neoceratodus forsteri. Next base: position 974,609,440 of record CM057453.1, read on the forward strand.
CACACACACACACACATATATATATATTAATTATAGGGCATGGTCACACCCTATATTTAGGTTATGAAACCACTTCTATGTTAAACTCAAAATTTTGCATATTAACTTTGGACCCATTCAGCAGCTTTACATGAAATTTGGTATGCATGGTGAGGCATGGTAGATCTTTTGATCTGCCAAATTTAGTTTGGTCAGACTTACAGTTTTTGTGCACCCAAATGCTGAAAAATGCACTTTTCTCTAGTTATGTGGGCAGTTTTTTGGATATTGTCCATGGTGCTGTGTGGCCATTGTGTGGCATGCTGCTCTGCAATTTGGCACTTCTGAAAGAGTTTGGGTCAAGGAACATGTCACTTTTTGTTTGGAAAAATAATATTAATCCATTCAAAAGTTATTTAACTTTTAAGTTCCCATTATAAGTCAATGAGAACATTTATATGGTTATTTTGTGAAAGAAGAATGGGGTTTTGGCCATCTGGTCCCTCCTCACGATAAAAGAATTTGCAGGCTTGTGATCAAAGAATCTTTGATCATGAGGAATTCTTTGATCGTAATGGCCACCATCTTGTTTTCAGTTTGCGGTTGGAGAAATACAAATATCTCGGCTCAGGGGGTACTTCTGAAGTAAAACTCTGAAGGGTTTTACTCAGGGGTCTTTCCTCTATCAAGCCGTGTCTGTGGTTTCGTGTAAATTGGTCAAAAAATAGAGTTTTTAAGTTTTTAATTCTTTTAATTCTTTGTGGCTTGTTATCGATCTTTGATCATGAGCCTGCAAATTCTTTGATCACAAGATTCTTTGACCACAGTCTTTGATCACAAGCATGCAACTAGATGGCCAGATTAAAAAAATACATTTTCTCAGCACAGGGGTGACTTATAAAGCCAAACTAGGATGGGGTTTGCTCAGGGAGCTTGGTTCTATCATGTCATGGCTGTGGTTTCATTTATTTTTGTCTAAAACTTGACTTTTACCATTTTTTATTCTTTGATTGCAAGCCTGCAAATTCTTTGATCATGAGCCTGCAAATTCTTTGATCCCGAGATTCTTTGATCACGAGGGAGGGACTAGTTGGCCAGATTTGGAGGGACCAGATAGCCCAATTTTAACAATTTCTAAAATTATATATCTCAGAAATGGTTTGGTCTTTTAACTTGAAATTTAGAAGGTGTTGACGGGATGTCCTGTAGATGTGAATTGTGGTGTTTAGATATCAGACAATACATTTTTTGTGGAGATATTGTATGACGTAGCTTACATTTTGCAGACATCATTTTGCATTGTGATAGTGGCTTCACATTTATAGGGTATCTAGTCTTACTGCCATAGAGGTAAATTTCACTGGTTAGGTCTCTGACATGTAAACAGGTATGGAATTATGCTACTCCAATGAATGAAACTTTGTTTTGTTTCAAGATGGTGGGAGTATCTGGGCTCTGCATTAATGCATCAGTTAGGGTTCAGGATAAGGTGACAAACATAGGGAAATGTGATGTTAGGGTTTACAACCTAAAACCACTGCCCAACCATGAAACAAATGAGGGTGGAGTCTTCCATGAGGTTAGCAGCCCTAATCACTACCATTCAATGCAGTCATAAACACACAAACTTTTCCAATTAAATCCCAATACTGACACTGTAGTGCAGCATAAGGGGGTGCTGCACTCCTAAGGTACTGTCTCTTGGATGAGACATTCAACCAAGGTCCCATCTGCCTGTTCTGGTGGTTGTTCAGTTGGATGTTAAAGATCTCATGGCACGTCTCAAAAAGAGTAAGGGAATTTTTCATTTGAAGCTACATCAATAAAATACACATAAATCGTTCAACAAAAGGAACAACAAAGAAATGAGAACAAAAATAAAAAAAAAATACAAGGCGTTTGATACATGATAACAGTGATGCCATTTTTAAACAGATAGAAATCATATTAGGTACTTCAAAAACTACCGAATGAGTTAGCTGACACAGTGAATTGCACTTTCTCACCTTTCCTACCACTTTTATAACCTTTCCAATTTTTCCTTTTATGTCATATAACCATTTCCCAGTATTTTGCCACTGTTCTAATTTAAGTTCATTTATACTTAACAAACATGAAATCATTTCTGTCACTGAAAGACCTTGTTTAAAGTAGGCAGCATTTTATCTTTTAAATACACAAAATCCATTGCTTGTGTTACTAATATGCTAAAGGTTTCATAGTTCATTAATTTTTTTTTGAAGTACCCATTGGCACCTCACCTGCCATAGGTAAAATTTTAAACAACATAAAAATACTGCTAGGGTTCCCGTATCTTATCTGCTACATAAATGGGGATAGTGACCTATCACTAGAGAATTGTAATCAAGGTTCAATAACCATCTAAAATTCCATTTATGTGCTAAGAATTCCCATGGGGTTTTACATAAGAACATGTGAACAGAAAACGTTCTATAGTTTCTTCTACTGCCTGGCAAGAATTGTATGGGCACAATCTTTTGCTCTGCATTTTTATGCTTGCAGTTACCTCTGATATTTTGCCTGCCATGGACTGATAACCACAATGTCTCCCACATCTGTATAGGAATCCTGTCCTTGTTTAATTGTTTTACAACTTTAATTCTTAAAGACTGGGGACAGTTCTTAAATTCTGGCTCTGATCAGTATATTTGTGACATAATTAAATTATGCAGTCTAGGTCCTGAGTTCTGGCTTATCTGGGTTTTGGATAGAGCTCATCTGTATAATTTTTGGGCACTGAGTTTAAAGAATTCTGGAATCTGTAAGTGTCGAGCCACTTTGGGGGGGGGGGTCTCCAAAGTTGGAGGAACCTGGCTAGATTAGTTTGGTCCCAGTTATGATGTAAAATGTCCAAAGGCTGAAGACCTGTTTTTATAGTCTGAAAAGTGAAGAGAGAATGAAAAAAGATTATAGGGTCCACCATCACTAGACCCCCCTACCTTTGATAGGTATGTGCAACATGTTTTGATGGGGTTCAGCCTGCTTCCCCATAGCATTTGAAAGAAGCAGGCATATAATATTGATTCCAAAGATGGTGGGGGAGGAAAGATCATAGCAATGTAAAGGAGACAGGGGATAATAAATCTTTTTATTATGTGAACTTTCTTGATTTTTAATCATTTCCACCCTTTCCATCTTAATACCTCATTTTCCACTTTTCTTAATGCAGACTCCCTATTTTCTTGTGGGCAATTTTTGGGTCCAAATATAATGCATAGTATTTTGAGTGGGTTTGCAGAAATCTGCATAGCAGTTATATTTATGGGGCCCAGAGCTGAAGGGCCGATGAATAGGACTCTGCATTTGCTTATGTTTAGTTTGGACATGGATATCACTGAAGATTCCTGTAGCTCCTGGAGGAGAGCTGAAATCTGTGTTGCCTCAGATATAAATACATATATATCATCTGCATATGCTTGTACTATCACTTTATCCTAGTCCACCTCCCCCGAGATACCCTGTAACTGGGTGCCATTACTGAGTCTTCTAAGGAGTGGATCCAGGGTAAAAATATAAAATGGGACATAGTAGGTACCCTTGCCTAATCCCTGAAGAAATTTTTATGCATGGGGTTACTCTTCCCTTAATTACTGGATGTACCATAACTGAAGAGCATGGTAGTTTTATCCACTGAATGAATTCTGATGGAATTCCATACGCTATAGTGTAGCAAACATGAGCAGGGTCATAGACCCTGTAAAAGGCCTTACATTGGTCCAGTGAGACTCTACAGCATAGTTTCTTTTTATGGTGAAATATTCTATGATGTCTCTTATTATCATTATGGTGTGTTGTATCTTCCTACAGTATCAGGAAGTCCACAAAACTGATATGGGTGAATCAAGCTATTAACCATTCCCACAACCGTTTGTTCAAGATTTGGGACAGAATTTTAAAATCTGAATTGAGAATAGTTATGGGTCTCCAGTTTTAGATTTTTCCTGACCTCAGATTTAAAGGAACACTAGGAGTCCAGAAGTAAAATATGACAGAACTGTTTTATATCGTAGTATATAAGCAAAACCTACCTCTAATCAAGCTGAAAGAGTACTTATGAAGCATTTATAAAACTCGTATGATGAGTCCATCCAGTCCTGGAGAAGTTTCTAATTTCAGTGATTTTATAATGCCCTCTATTTCAGTGGCTAAAATGGGTATATACAAAGCCTGGACGTCACTTGACAGCATTGGGGTTTGGACTTTCTGGAGTTAAGAAATTATATCACTTTTCTCTGGGGGGGGGCATTAGATTATGGTTCTGAATATGCTTATAGATTTCATGGTGTAAGCCTTCCATGGTTTCAACACCATTCCCTGCATCATCTATTAATTTCTGCAGAGAGATAGTCTAATTTCTGGCCTTGTAGGTATCAAAGGGCTCTCCTATAGAGATTCTTGAGTACCAAATTGGAGTTCAACCCTTAAAATTTTAGCCCTGTCATACTGAAATGGTTTCATGTTGTTTTTAATTTGTTCTATTTGAATATAATAATCATACATGGATGTAGCATCCAAGGTTAAGCATATAAATACTGCAAATGGTTTCGTAATTGTATGTGTAACCCCTTGCTCTCAGGGGTTACTAGAATCCCACTTAGAATCAGTGGCTGGCAGAGACAGGCAGCTTGTGAGATGCCAGTTAAATGGGTTTCACACTGTCACACTCTGTTTTCAGTCTCAGCTGAGCTGGAGTGATGATGTCACCATAGAACTGTCGCAGCAGCATAAGCCACAGTGGAATGCTAGCTGCAGGGGTTAGCAGTAGAATGTTGAGTTAGAGTCAGTAGTCTGTAGAGTGAAGAGTAGAGTAAGAAGTGTTGCAGAAGGCAGCTCCTCAGACTTTGCACTAACAGAGAGCTATCTCTGGAGATTGGGTAGTGTGTTCTCACCTTAGAAGAAGGACTCAGAAGACCTGCGAGTGAAGTGGTAGAGACCATTCCTAGAGGGTTTTCCAGTGCCCATCCCCAGAGGATGGGGGGATTATTGGATTCAGGGTCAATCCCCTGGTCCAACCTGGATTGTGTTGAAGCTGCCTGAGATTCATTTGCTCTGTGGGTACCCAAGACTTTTGTGTGGAAAAAGCCCTGGGACATCTGCATTCCTGTGGTGATTTTTTTCTCTGACAAAGGAACTCTGTCACCAAGAATGTTTCTGTTAAAAGTGTCTGCCTACTATGGTGTCTTGAGAGAGACTAGCCAAGTACAGAACTTTTAGGACTGTTTCTGTTAAAAGTGTCTGCCTACTAGGGGGTCTGGAGGGAGACTTGTCAAGTACAGAACATTTAGTTCGTGTCTGATTTAAAAGAATCTGCTAAAGTAGGGGTCTAGTGTAAAGACATTGTCAATTACAGAACTTTTAATTTCATGACGCCTCCAAGGTGTGAGAAGTATAATGTTAAATGTGAAAAACATTTCAATATAGCATCTACAAGAGTGTTTCATAGAAAGGTGTTATTAACCAGATGAATGGCCAAGTATAAATTTGGAAGCAAAAGGTGGGAGACCACCCATCTGAAGTAACCATGTTTACCTCTCTGGGTTCAGTTTGGGCACCTTCATTTTCTCTCAGTGCCCTTGGCCAGTGCCTGAAGAAAATACCCAGATGTGCGATTTTGGATTTTCTATGAGCTGGAGTGTGCTCATATGTGGTTGAGAGAGCCATCAAGAATTCCTCATGAAATATGGGACAGTCTCCTAGTACTGGCCGAAGGTGCCAAGACAAGGGAAGTGTACCAGTTTGGGCCATGTGTGCCAAGTTCCATTCAGAACCTGAGGGTTCACTGTGTGTGTGTGTGCTCTGTACCACTGCATTACCAGTGGGAGTAGCCCTGTGAGGGTCGATCTTATTAATTTATTTATTTATTGAATTTTGTTGACCCGGTAAGCCCACTGGGCCTAGAAGTCCCTTTTTCCGGGGTGACCGGGGGAGGGGGGAAACAGATGGTAAGCAACTGAAATTGAACCAGATTAAACTGTTGATGGTATTTTTTTAGTGAATGGGAGAAATTTGGCCAGGACACTGGGGAAATTCTCCTACTCTCCTGTAGGGTTCCCCTTGTCAGTCACATCATGGATCCTGGCATTCCGCTACATGAGGTGCATGGAGAAGGAGGTGATGGTGCTCTGAGTGATACCTGGAGTTTGACTGTCTTACCTGTTGTGGAGAATTCTGAAGCTTTTGTTCTAGTTCTGAAAGCTGTGGAGATGGCTACTGCTTTTTTTGGTGTTCAGGAACCCTCCAGAGGTTGTCTTGCCTTCTCCTGTGCTGGATTTGCCTAGTGGTGCTCCTCTCGGCCCTGCCCTCAGTTGTTGGAGAATGAGAAGAAAAGGAAACAGCATGATTTAAATCCTAAGGTTGTTTGTTCAAAGAAGGTATGCTGGAAGCTGCTGACACTTGTTCTACTTTATCTGATAGTTCCCTACGGTCTTACTCTCTTCCCTTTCCCCTTTAGTCTACTCGTGATGCTTGGTTGCCTGAAGTGGTGCTTGAGAAAGCGGGATGTATCTTGCATGAGGATACCTGGATTCCCAATCCTGCTGTCCCTTTGCCTGGATCTCTGGTACTTGACTCCCGGACTTTGCCTTCTCAATTCCTGGATCATACCAGACTTGTTGCTTTGGTAGATTTACTGCATGCACTGCCATTTTCTCTGGTTGGACCTCAGGGTGCGGTTCTGAGTTATGCTGCACTGATGTCAGATGCCAAGTCTGAGGCCTCCCAACAGTTGGGCGCTACAATGCGGACTGATCTTCCGCTCTATCTGGGGTGATTCTAGTTCTTCTGTTCAGCACGACAAGTCTGCACCTCCTGAAGGTACGTCCTTTACTTTTGACACTGACAGTGGGGATGGGGGCCAGTCTGTACCTCGGCCTCAGTGGGTGAATGTGCCAGCCTTTTTGAAACCTGAGGAGGCTGCCAGATGCAGGTTGTGGCTGGTATTTATTATAAGGGAGACTGGACTTTCTTCCCGACCACCACTCCTTGAAGTTCTCCACTTCAGAAGTGTACACCGTGATCCATGCAGCTGATAACCATACTTTTGATGTGAGCTTTAGGAATGCGGGGTTGCTTGATAAATTCTGGCGCCCTATTATGAGGTTAAAGCTGCTCCAGAATGGACACTCTTCATGGCTATTCCTATTACTCAACCTACATCTAAACTGGTCACTGAGTTGTTCAGAATGGAGGGGGTGAATGTGGTTGACATTGTTTATTGGCTAGAAAAGAGATATAAAGTGAATGGAGTTCCACGGGCTATTATCGATGACTATGGTTTTTGGACTGGTGGCTGGAAATTTGCTGTTCAGCTCAGGCTCACTGAGGATGGTATTCAGTACTTGCCCAATTGTTTCTATATTGGCCTGGATCATGGTATTTTATTTTACCAGGGCTAGTCCTGAGCCTGCTATCATTGTGGTTCAACTTCCCACCTAAATTCTGACTGTGACCAGATGAAGTGTTCCATTTGTGGGGTACTTGGACACTTGGCCACTACCTGTATGGTCCCCCCCCCTGTAATTTGTGTTAGTCTCTGGATTATGTCTTTTCCTCATGTCCTTGGGCTGCTCATAATTCTGCCAATTTTGTAGGGCATGATTTCTACTTAAATAAGTCTTTTCATGGCCTCCACTCTAGTCCAGCATGTCCGGAAGTGCATCCCTGCCTTCTAGTGATTCTGTTGGCCCCAAACAGTGACCTCCTGGCCCAGGGGTACAGCTGTTTGCTGCAGATCAGTGATCTGGTGGCCCTATCTCCTCACTCATCTTACAGCTGTCCTCTGTGCTTATGGGTCCACCTCCCCCTCCTTCTTTGCTCAGTGTTGATATGGATGTTCCTCCACCTTTGGTTGTGGCACCTGAGGGGTTCCAATTGGTTCAGAGGAAGGGAGCGGCTACAATGAGTGGTACTTCTGACCCACCTTCAGTGGCGGTTTAGATTTCTAACCAATATGATCCATTGCAGAGTTGGCGAGACTTGATGGACACAATGGAGTCTGATGTGTCTACACAATCCACCCCAGTGAGGTGCTTGCTGAGCCTTCTCCGCTTGACCCTAGCCCGGATAAAGTGGTGGTAAGAAAGTGACTAGATCTGGAAAGAAAAAATTGTCTTGATTTATTTTTCTAATTTTTCATGGGTTGTTAATACTTGGCATTGCCAGCCTGAATATGAACAGTATTTGATCAGTTTCAAGAGAAAGCTGCTTATGCAATTCTGCACTTGCTTCCTTATTCTATTTTTGTTTTGCAGGACAAAAACTTTATTCTCCTCAGGATGTGACTGTGGCTTCCTCTGATTGGCATTTTGGGGATTCTTTGTGGTTCCTGGGTTTGGAAACATGTTCTGAGTTGGGATTTTGTTCTACTACTTCTGATTTTACTTTACAGAAAGCAGTAGAAATTGAGATGGGTCGGGCTATGTTTATTGATGTTCTTTTGAGTGAAGTTTATTACAGAATTATTAATATTTATGCTCCCCAACAGAAAGCTGCCCATGTGGATTTGTTTAGGAAAGTTTTGCCTTTTCTTTTTACTAGCTGGGTTGTGTTATTGGGGGGGGGACTTCAATATGACTTTAGATGCCAAATCAAAGGGTAAGATGTATTGTGACTCAAATGAACTGAGACATGTGATTTCCACTTTGGGTCTGATAGATGTTTTGGGTCTCAATCTGTTTTTACCTTTTTAGGAGCTATATGTAGTAGGATTGATCACTGGTTGGTTTCTAAAACTTGCATGCTCAGCCTGTTGCTCCATTTCCTGTGGAATCCTCTGATCATGCTGTGTTGCTATCCAGGTTTCCATGCCCCCCTTATCAATCCACGGGAAAGGTGTATGGAGACTTAATGCTGGTTTGTTGCACAATTCTCTCTATCTTCCACATCTTGAAGAGGTGATGGAAAATAGGGAATCAGTGCTTTTTCTTTATGACTCTCTGATTGATTGGTGGACCAACATGAAATTATGTCTTCTTGATTTCTGTAAATTCTTTTCATGGTTTCTGGCAGATACTAACCATCGAGAATATTTTTTGTTGAGGGAGAAATTTTATTCCCTGGTCTCCTGTCCTTCGGGGGCAGGACTGGAGATATTGGCTTCTCTTAAAAGGACATTAATGCAGCTCCAGTATGATCATTTGTGTTCCTTGGAAATGGAACAGAAATTTGGGACCCAAGGAAAATGAACTGTGGTTAATCCGTTTGAGGATTGTAGACAACAGTTGCATACAAAACAGATGGGGGAGATTTGGGATTCTACTGGTAGGTTGGTCACTGGGTCTATGGCTCTCCTTACTGTGCTTGAAGATTCAGTACAAGATCGATTTGGTAGTTCTTTTGGGGTTCAGGATGATATTCTCCCTATACTTCAGGCGGCTGACCTTCCTAAATTTACTGACCCAGTTAAAGTTACTCTGTGTGTGGATTTTTTCTCTTCAGGAGGTGGTGATTCATGCTTTGAAGGATATGACTGCTGCCCCGGTGTTGACTTACTCCTGAATTTTACAAAACGCTTTTTGCTTCTTATGCCCCATAGTTTGCTTTCTGTGTTTAATGCTTGTTTGAAGGAGGATAGGATCACGGAGTCCATGTGAGGGGCATTATGATATTTTTGTTTAAAAGGGATAGGGCAGACCTGGGTAACTGGAGACTTATTACATTGTTAAATACTTATTTTAAGATTTTTGAAGTTGTGCAACAGACTGCATAGGGTGTTGGACAGTTTATTGCATCCTTCACAATTCTGTTCTGTCCCAGGTCCTTTTTTTCAGGATGCTTTGATATTGCTTAGGGAATTATTTACTCAGGGGTGTCACCAGGTTTTGCCCGGCTACTTGTTTAGTTTTGACTTGGCTAAAGCATTAGACCAATTGGCATAGGAATTTATTTGGCTTACTCTTCAGGAATTTGATTTCCCTTGACAATTTGACAACTGGCTCTGGATTTGTTATTTTCTTTCTTATGTGAGGCTTTCTGTTAATGGATGGGTTGGGAACCAGTGTTATATCCATAGAAGGGTCTGTCAAGGCTGTCCCCTCAGCCTGCTTTTATTTGCTTTGGATCCGATCATTCAGATTCTGCACTGGACTCCGCTTCTTCTGGGACTTTCTTATCTTGAATGGGGTTTGTTGAAAACTGTGGTACATGTGGATGATTTGTGCATTGTGGTCCTTGATGTTGATAGTGGGGCTTTGCTCTGTGCAGTCTTACCCTCTTTATTTAGTTGTCTAGGTTCCTGATTAATTTTGGTAAGTGTGTGTTTTAATCTGGATGGAGCTTACTGCCTGAAGTGGATATGGTACTTTTGATTTAATTTGTCATTGGTCTGTTTCCTTTACTGATTTTCGTAGTATGTCCCATAAAACTTTATACCTTGCAATTTTAGATAGCAATTTTTCTACTGCTCCTTTTCAGGCTTTGCTTCAATTGAGCAAGCATGTATTAAAATAGGTTATTGAATCTCAGAATTCCAGTTTCTATGTGGCTGTAACGTGGTTAGGAGTTCATGGCTGTATTAACACTTAGCCATAAGCACAATAGCTTTTGGATAGATTCTGCTTTCATCCTACTTGTTCCGTCCAAGTTGAATTGGTGGACCATTTTATATTTTGGCTGTCCTTTTATACTGGAATTTTGGGATATTTGGGCTGCTTTCTGGAAGAGCTATCATTGTCTCGTTGGTCTGCTAAACACCAGTTTTTGGGTGTTTCCCTCTTCTTGGCAGCATATAGCCTAGTACATTGAATATTATTTCCATATTTATTCTTTTTAGGTTTGGCAGGTCAGATGTGGGTTTCTTTTTCAGCAAAAACAGGATACTCCATTGCAATTGTTTCTTCTTATTAAAGATAGGATTTTTGTTTAAGAGAGCATGAATTTAAGACACTGAAACGGGGGATTTGGGAACGCTACTGGAAGAATATTTCATGAATACTGTATGTTTGTGTATTTTTGAGCTTACTATGTCTTTTTTCTTTGTGATTCCTGTATATTGTCCTATTTTCTTTCTCTCTGCTTTTGTTTTCTTTGAGTTTGTTTCATGTTATACTGTTTTGTTTATATTTTAATTTTTGATTTTAAGAAAAATTTCCCTACTCTTTTTCGATAAGTGCCATGGAATCTTTAGCAGCCACCTGAACTACCACCAATCCAGGTAGATGGGACCTCAGTTTAATGTCTCATCCAAAAGATGCCACCTCAGAAGTACACCACCCCCTTCATACTGCACTACAGTGGCAGTATTAGGATATCAACCCAAGTACCAGATGTGGGAACTGAACCCACAACCCTCTGTTCTCTCGGCCTCAGAGGCAAGTGTGCTACCTACTGAGCCACTGACACTGCTTACATACATCTTTGCTTTGTATTTTCTCTGCGTATGTGAATAAAAGCCACACTCTAGAATCCCAACCTGGTTTGGACAGTACAGTTGTTGCTTCCAGTGTCTGGATTTACTTGGGTGCCTAATCCAGAAGTACAAACCTAGCATAATGCTGAAAATGTATTCTCCCAGGGCTCAGGTTGATGGCCATGCTAAATGGTCCCCCTAGGTGTGAGCCAGGTAGTTTACACACTTGGTTTGCCTGTCTAAAGATGGCAGGCTCAAAGTACATGTAATGGGTAAACAGAACTGTTCATTGTGATTTCCACCATCCCTCTTGTTGGTGCCATAAGTGAGAGGAGCAGCCCTGCTAGTTGAACAAGGGGGCCACTGGGAGAGGTTACATATGTAACTAAAAACTTTGATCTTTCTTTTTTCCAAAATTTTGAAACCATCTTTTATGTCTAATTGTGTATCTGCCAATGATTCTCCTATGTTGTCTATACAGATCACTTGCTGAAGTTCTGGCCATAGTAGGTCTATAATTCCTTTCTGTACCAAAAGGTCTAATAGTGCTGATGTGTTAAGTTGCCATCTATTATTTTTATGTTTTTGTGGGGGGTGAGTAGTAAAAGTAATTTTTAGCAACAAGTGGTCAGAATATTCTAAGGGAATGGTACCTGAGGTGGGAGTGGGTATATTGTTTGAAATATAAAAGTAGTCAACAGCTGACATGAATCTTCCTCTTCTATAGGTATATGGTGGCCCATACACCTGGGGCTGGATATTCAAACTGCGCCATTCATAGGCACAAGCTCTTGAGCTGCACAAAATAGTTGTGCAGGGGTGTGTCCAGGGTGATATTCAAAGGAGTTGCGCTATTGAGTAGCCATACAGATATCACCACAACCACTGTGCATGGGCGCAGTGGAACATGCCACCGCAAGTTGACAAAGTGGAGCATTCAACTTGCAGTGGCGCAAGTACCATTGCGCCATGCGCAAAATCCCGATATTCAAAAGGTGACATGCAAATGGGGCTATAATTCATGCAAGGTGCAGGGGGGCCATTTGCATCTGATTATGGCCCCATTTGCATGCCATTAGCATGCAGGTGCGCCGATCCCCGAGGACTTGCACCTGGCGCCCTGCCAGGCAGCAGCCATCGGGGAAGGACACCTGCAGCCCAATCATGGGCAAAAGAGCATAAAAACCCCACCACCACCCCCACTGGCCTGATTGCAGGCATAGCATAAATACCCCCACCAGCCCAATCACGGGCAGCAATGTGTCCCCCAACACAGCCCTGGTGGTCCAGTGGACTGATAAGCCCGATCGCGGGCTGGAGTCACTAAACACCCCACCTCCCGAATATATCCCTGGTGGTCCAGTGGACTGAAAATCCTGATCGCGGGATGTAGTTGGCAACCCCCAACACATCCCTGGTGACCTAGTGTCCCCCACCCCACCCACCCATGAAGCCCCACCACCATGCTCCCCACGGCCGGCCATCCACCCACCTGCCGCCCTGCCACCGACTGACTGCCGTGGTAGGGCTGCGCCCGTGGTGCAGAGCAAGAGCCAATGGGCGTGCAGCCCATCGCATCAGACAGTTCAGTTTGTGAATGAATTTCATTCACAAAACTGAACTGTTCATGCAAGGTATGGCTGCATGCCCATTGGCTCTTGCTCTGCACCACATGGCGGCAGCCCCACCGGCAGTTAATGGTGGGGCGGCAGGCAGGTGGGATGCCGCCGCACGCATGGCTGCGGGGAGCGGGCAGGAGGCTTCGCGGGTGGGTGGGTGGGAGGACACTAGGTCACCAGGGATGTGTTTGGGGGTTGCCAACTACATCCCGCGATCAGGATTTTCGGTCCACTGGACCACCAGGGATATGATCGGGAGGTGGGGGTGTGTGTTTGAATACTCCAGCCCATGATCGGGCTTATCGGCCCACTGGACCACCAGGGATATATTCGGGAGGTGGGGGGGTGTTTAATTACTTCAGCCTGCGATCGGGCTTATCGGTCCACTGGACCACCAGGGATGTGTTGGGGGGGACACATTGCTGCCCGCTATCGGGCTGGTGAGGGGGCACACAGAGCATACCTCTCAACTGTACCACATTACGAGGAACGTTTCTCATTTTACTTCAAAAGCTCCCTGTTCCACATTGTGAGGACTTGTCCCACATTCAGTGTTAACATTTTAAAGCAAAACTCCATAGTAAATGATGCAAAATATATAATTTTAATTAATAGCAGACTTTCTGAACATAAATGCAAACATTTTCACAGTGTTGTGAGCTTCTAATGTAAAGATTTGATTAAGTGTTCCACATTTTGCCCATTCTTTCCACATTTTGAGAGGCAATGTTCCACATTTGGGGGACAAAAGGTTGAGAGGTATGAGAGAGTGGGTTGAGGGCCAGCCACAGGTGGCAGCTGCTGTGTTGCGCCCTGTAATGCAGCAGCTCACCTGTGGGTGGCCCTCAACTTGATCCTTTTTTGGCTCAAAGTTGTGCAGGCGCAGGTTGGGGGTTGCGCCTGCACAACTCTGCACAGCCTGGCTGAATATCGGGCTGTGCAGTTTATGCATGGTTCCTCCCCCTCCAGTTCAGCATGCATTCATTTGCATTGCGCTGTTGCTCAGCATGTTTTCTGTGGTGCAACTGCCTCCTGCTGAATATCGCAGAATGGAGCAAGTTCGGACTTGCGCAGGCGCAACCTATTGTGCATGGCACAACCCTTTTGAATATCTGGCCCTTGGAGTTTAGAACAGTCTACCATATCTATCACACTCATAGTTTTCCTAAAGCATTTGAGTCGTAATAGGTTTTTCCTCCAAGGCTTTACCTGGTTTCAGCATTTCACAATTAAAATCTCCTCTGACTATGATATATGCAGCAGGTATTAGTGAGGGTTATAATAAATGAATAAGCCACTCTTTCGGCCTTTGATTGTGGGCCATAGACTATTAGAAATTTATGAGCTGGCTGATTCAAAAACTCATCTAAAATTAGTAGCCTACCTGGCAGAAGGTCTATTAGTTTTGATAAAGTAAAGGTGAAGGATTTGAAAATAATTCCAATACCATCCACCCTGTCTGGTCCAAGGGACCAGAAGGAAGGCCCCCAGACCCATTCTGCCTGAAAAATCCTGACCTGATCTAGAGTATACATCCAGGTCTCCTGCAAAAAATGGTATCCAGTGATATTGGTGACTCCACTTGAGCGATTCATTTTGAGCACCTAAATGTCAGCACCTGTGACCAGAGTGAGTATGAAACAGTAGCGACTGTGTGAATAGTGAGGAAGGTTGACAACAATAGTGAGAGTAGAGAAATCAAGGGTAGGAGGGATCTATGATGCAGAAGTCATAGCCAGTAGTGTGGGCTGGCAGTTTTGAGCTGGCTGTCTGTTCTGGTTGAGGTAGTGTATGCCTCTGGTGCTGCAGGACCTAGGTTCTAACTTGGCAGTGGCTCTGTACTTTTTGCTTCTACTGTTTGTGCACTTTTTTTGTGTGTGTTTCCCTCCACATGTATGGCTCCCTCCCAAACATTCCCTGTACCCGAATGTCAGGATCCCCCTTGGAGTTAGTTATTATTATTAGTGGGGTGTGGGAGTGCAGCCCTCCCCCAAGGAGGGATGGGGGGTGTAGCCCCCTGCATTAAACATTGTGTTACATTGCATTTTTTGTGTGGTCTGGACACATCGCTGTTAGTGGTCATGCTATTCTGCACATCACCAATGTGGTTTTTTGGTGATGTGCACTCGCTCATATGGTGGTCGCTATTGTGTGGTCACTCATATGACACAGAATAGTAAAAAACATATGTCTAAGTTTAAGTCACAAATATATTGAAAAAATGCCCTTTTTTTTGTAGCATTCAGTAGGCTACAACAATTAATTCACCCTAGGGATAGTTGCACTATAGATTAGTAGTTTGGGTTCAGGAACTTTTTTTCTTCCTCTTTTTCTTCTTCCCTATGTATCCTACCTTAGAATTGTTTCCTTGATTCTGAGAATCAGAATTCCCATTATCCATGTCTGAGTCCCCCCATGCAGTATCCAAGGCTGTGTATGGGTTTTCTGTTTCAACTTCAGGGACTTCTGGGGGAAGGGGGATTAGAACCCCTAGTACTTCATCTCCTTGGCAAAGGAGCTGGTTTGGGGGGGATTGTAGGTAAAGTAACTATCTCTTCTTGTTTTCCTTGAGGGTCCTGGTAACATAATGAGGAAGTCCAGCACATTGGACAGATCTGGGGTTTCAGGATCACTGTATTTTACCACAACTACAGGAATTCCAGGCCTTCCCAAACTTACCCTTTGGTGCTGGTCTTGGGACTGATTTGGGGGTGACTCCTGTATCAACCTGCACTGGGGTAGAAGCTGCATCTTGAGCTTTTGTATTAGCAGCTCTGGGCTAATTACTGTTGCCTTGTTTTTGCCTCCTGGGACATTCTGAAAATATATGCCCTGATTTTTGCAAAGATCACATTTGGGAAGGTTGGCACACTGGTGGCTAATATGCTAACTTCCCCACAGATGTGACATCATGGCATATCACATACACTGGACAAGTGGGTTCAAGAACCACACTTGTAGCATGCACGTGGTTGGCCAGCATAAAAACAAACAACCCTGTCTCTTGTCAACATAAATAGTTTGGTATCTGCTTGATTTCATTTACATTCTGTCATAACTTCACCTTGCATTTCCATTCCCCTGTCCAAGGCAGTTCAGAATCTAAGGTTGCCTCTGGTGGACTGAGTACTTCACATGTTTGAGACAACCAGTAAGTTATGTCCTCTACATGGACCCCCTCATTTCTAAATATTACTGTTACGTATTTTATTAATTTTTTTGTTAAGGAGATAAGAAAGAAGGGGGTCCAGAGAGGAAAAAACTTAACTTGGTTGTATCTCTGACAAAATAGGTCTAGAGCATAAGGGGAATGAAAACTCACATCAGAATTGTCCACACCAGACATGCTAATAATGGCAAAGTTCTCTTTGGGAGAAAAACTCAAAGATTTTTTAACAATGTTCTCCCCACATATTGTCTATCAGGTTTTACTTCTAGACCCTCTTGTACCTTATCTTGACATCATTCCATCTAGGAGCTGCCTCTTTTTTTGTTTTAGAAAAGAGTTCAGATAGTAAAGGTCACTGCTGTGGTGGTTCCTCTGTATTTTCAGTGTTTCCTCTGAAAGGCATTTGTTGTTTGGGGTGCACCATTTCTTCCTCTACATGGGGTAGTTCCATATTCAACCCTGCACTGTTTTGTGTAGGTGAAGCTGATTCTATAGCAAGTCTCTCTCCTTTGTTTTCTCCTTCAGGGTTAGCCGTTTTTACCCCAGGTTTTACATGTTTGCTGAAACAGGTACCTGCTGCTCAATCAGTAGGCACCATTCTGGAGAAGGTTGGGAGAAAGGGTCTTCTGCAGCCCAATCTGGATCTGGTAGCCATTTTCGATCATGCATTTTTTTCTTGCCGGCCTCAATTAAGCTTTCTCAGGAGACCATTGTGAAAGGGGTCGGTGGATGCAGAGTTGGCAGAAAAGGCTGATTATATTGCTACAGTTTGGTTTGATACCGGGAGTAGCTTTCTGCTGGGAAAAGGAGTCATCAGCAGAGTCGTCACTGGTATTTGGCAAGTCCAATGTAATATTTCTTTATGCAAGGGTCAAGGCAGTTCTTTTGTTTTGTTGTCCCTTCATTTGCAATTTCTTTGGATAATTGTCCCTTTGCTGAGAAGGAGAATACATTTACCCCTGCCTGATTCTGGGGCTCCATTTAGTAGATGGTACTATTGCTCTGTTCTATAGGTTGGACTTCTTACCTTGGATTTGGGTTTACTTCTTTCTCGGGGGACAGGAAAATGTGGCCTTTTCAGGGGTATTTACTTTGTTTATGAAGAGGTCTGAGCTCTTAAAGATTAACTGCCAATGTTTTACAGATTTACAATAAACACAGGAATTCAAGTCTCTGTGTCATGATTAGTGTTTCCTGAAAATATCATGCTGTTTGATTTTGTGTTTTTCTTTAAATCAGCATCTGTTAATGAGCTCTGCAGTAACTGAAAACAGTGAAGAAACAGTGAAGATTTATCTGTCTCTATCAGTGAGTGATGACATCATTCCTGTCCAGCCTGTTGCTGCAGCAATGATGTCCTCAATTACCTGTAGTAGCTGTGGCACTTCCCAGTCAGAGCAATCTGTAGGGCTAATTGTCTTTACGCCAAATGTGTTACTAACCCATCTGGTTTGTGTTTAGATAGATTGTATCATTCTGTTGTCATAAAGAGTTGGTCATTTGTGTTTCAGTGGGTAACTGAAGTGGTATAAATGAATGTTTGTGAGAAATCTGTCTATCACAGCTGAATTCTGTCACATCAAACCTCTGTATTGTTTTTGGCTATATAAACCCATGGTTGTTTAATGGATATAAATAAATCTAAAGTTTATGTCATAGAAGTAGTGTGTCCTTGATGTAGCTTCCATACATATGTTCATGTGAGAACAATATTGTTGTTATATAAGTTTGACAAACAGGTGTCTGTCAACTTTACTATTTCAGGAACATGTACTGTATGAACTCACAGAATTCATTTATCTGAGGGGTTCTATTTGTAAATACATCTTGTATGTGTGTAACTAGACATACTATATGTCATCCTGATGCCCCTGTCTTTTGCCCCTCAGTTGAGGCTACTGCACCACTGAAACATAAATGACTAACTCTTTATGAGAACAGGATGATACAATCTATCTAAACATGAACCAGATGGGTTGGTAACACATTTGGAGTAAAAGCAATTAGACCTACAGATTGCTTTGACTGGGATGTGCAACAACTTTACTGGCAATTAAGGACTTCATTGCTGCAGCAAAAGGCTGGACAGGAATGTTATAATCACTCACAGATAGGGACAGGAAATTCTTCACTGTTTCTTCACTGTTTTCAGTTACTGCAGAGTTCATTAACAGATGCTGATTTAAAGAAAACCACAAAACCAAACAGCATGATATTTTCAGGAAACACTAATCATGACACAGGGACATGAATTCCTGTGTTTATTGTAAATCTGTAAAACATTGGCACTTTATCTTTAATCTGTCTGGTAGCCTCCGTCTCCATTTGCTGAGGAAAAACAGTGTTTTGGAAAGTTGTGTCCATGTTTCTTTTATACACCACCTGTGTCTATAAAATTTTAGGAAACTCAGAAATCTCTTTTGTTCCTCTTCTGGCGGCTTTTGGCACATGCTCCTTTTAGCATTTTTTTCCAGCCACATTTCCAGAAGAGCTTTCTAAAGGTCTGCTCATAGTGGGAATTACTCTTTGATGATAGTGCTTTTCAGTTTTGACAGAGCGGTCCTGGTTCTTAGCTTCTGTAGTTCAGACTGCAAATGTTTTTGAACTGTGCATGAGTTAGGCCCAATGACCACAAGACACCCGTCACCTGTTGGTCTGCCATGGGGGTGGGAATGGGTGGTAGGTGTGGAGTGTTTTAGGTGCCAACCCTAACACCTCATTCCCTTCTTTTGTTGCTTCAACCTTTAAGTTATGCATTAACAATGTTTTTACAATGAAGTCATTTACTTTTGAAAATGTGTAATGTAACTGGTAACTGGCATATGTTGTTGGGAGCATGGGTCCTTCAGGCACTGTGCTCCCTTCAAGCTTCCATTTTGCATAATGATATACTAGAGTCATACTAGGAAAGGTAGACATACAGAAGGCAGTGGCCCACATATGTATATCTCCAGCCAGGCTGGTACAACTCCTAAACATTTATAGTAAAAGGCAGTCCAGATTTTGTTTTAATTTGGTGAAATTAAGGGATTCTATTATTGAACTGGGAAGTGAATTCCAGAGGGGAATAATTTTTGGGTATAATAAGAAAGCCTTTTGTTGGTTCTAGGATATGTAAGTGACACCTGGTGTTGGTGGCTTCTAAGATCACAATCTCTTATACTCAGGGACATATGCATCTGTGGGAGTGTGGGCCCTCTGGGCAGTGCGCTCCCACTTACACATAACTATGGACCTATACAGCAGCCCTATAGAGCTGAAATGGAACCCTTGTAACAGTAATTTGCAAATATCTCATTAACCATAGCAGCTATGAAAAAAATTCCACTGCAGTTGTAATCATGACTTCAGAACCTCCATGTGTGCTGAACTAAGCTGCCAGGAGTGAAAAAACAATATCTCAAATAGTTTTGGAGATACAAGCACCAAAATGCACCTTCAGGTGCCGTGATGTTATCCTATGGGAAATATCTCAACTTTGTAATGGCATATCTATGGAATGGCTGAAATGTTTTGCACCTAAACACCATAATTCACATATCTGGGACACTCCCTTTTATGCCCTGCACATTTCAAGCCAAAACACCAAACCGTTTATTTGCAATGCACGTGGAAAGTTTTAGAATTCCTAATTTGTCAGGTGTCAAAATCCACTTTTGTGAGGTCACTCCCGTTTGAGAGCTGTCAAAATCCTCATTCGTGAGAATCTTTGTTCATCAGATTTTAGCCATCTCATCTGGAAATCGCGATCAAAGTTTTGTGAGCTCATGAAAGAGTTGGCTTGCAAAGGATTTTGACAGCTTGTGAAAGGGGATTTTGACAGCTTCGAAAGAGGATTTAAAAACCAAACCCCTTTACAATCTGTCAAAATCCCTTTCTCAACCAATCCTCTTTCACACGGTGACAAAATACCTGTGCATGAGCCAATCCTTGTTTGTGAGATGGGCCATCTGTTCTGGAAATAACAATCAAGGATGTTGTCGGTTCACAAAGAGGATCTGCTCCTGAAAGGGATTTTTGACAGCTCGCGAAAAGGGATTCAAAAAGCTAATCCCCTTTCATGAGCTGTCAAAGTCCCCTTTCATGAGCCTATCCTCTTTCATCAGCTGACAAAATCCCTGTTCAGGAGCCAATCCTTGTTCACAAGATAGGGCCATCTGGTCCGACAAGTGCGATCTTGGATTTTGTCAGCTCGTAAAAGGGGATCAGTTCATGAAAGGGGATTTTGTCACCTCACGAACAAGGATCAAGCAACTGACAAACAAGGAATTTTAAAATGGCAATTTTTTGACAAAAATTAAGCAAATCAAAGCCATGGATTTGTAAAGGGCATCACCCTGAACAAATCCCATGCTTAAATTACTGCACAACACATCCATGGGCAAGTTGTAACATTTTATTTCTTGATAAAAATGAAAGCAAGATGGTGGATCACAAAAGAGGAATTTTTCCTCACATTTGTGAGGTGACAAAATCCTTGATCACAAGCTCAATCCTCTTTCACAAAACATACATGTAAATCAAAGACTGAACTGAGTATGCTCAGAACCTGAAAATTCAAAAGTAAATAACTTTGGAATAGATTAATATATGTTCATCAAATCAAAGCTGGATTGTTCTCTTGGAAAACCTCGTTCTACCCTGAGAATTTCAGAACAAAGTCCAAAGGATGTGGCCACAGCATCATGGGCAAAAATCAGCAAAATTGGCCCCAAAAGTGAAAAATACATTTTGATGCTTCACTGTACTGAATACTGCACATGCAACCAAAGCGCAACTGGCATATCAAGAGAGTACCATCTGAGACCACACATTCTGAATTTCATGTGAATCCATTTAACAGTTGCAAAGTTATTAACATGCACAATTTGGGATTTAACATTAGACTGCCTACTCAACCCTAACTATAGGGCATGACCTCACCTATATAATATATATATATATATATATATATATTCATGGCAAAATCTCTGTTTAATGCATCAGTTAGGGCTGTTCCACGTGCCAAAAGTGAGGAAATTTGGTGTTAGGGTTGAAAGCCCCCTTGCACCCCTCAGCCCACCACCCCAACCAGCATAGGGGTGTGCATTGGGGTCACCGTTCCTAACTCTCACCCCATCACATGTGTAAACAAGCTGAGGAATAGGAGAATGGGGTGAGAGTTATGACCGATGATCCCAACACACACCCCAATGCCGGTTGGGGGGGCTGGGGGATGCAATGTGGGCTTTCAACCCTAACACTGAATTTCCTCACTTTTGTCACTGTGGAACAACCCTAACTGATGCATAAAACAGAGTTTTTTGCTATGAATGTATATTCTTTTTTAGAATGAGGACTATAAACAGTGACTAGAATGCGGTGGTGGGAACACGGTACCTTCAGACCCATGCTCCCACCACATGATGTGTAGTGACATAGTAACGGTAACTGTAATGCAAATACAAGTGCTAATGGTTATGCACATGGTGACACAAACCTTAAAGGTAACGCAAATGTTAATATATACGCAAGTGCAAACTGATGGAAAAGCGAACAGTGATGCAAATGGAGATGCAAGTGTGTATGTGAACACAACTGGTAATACACACGGTCATGGCACTGCTATCGTAAATGCAAATGTTAAGTATTACAGCAACAGTAACACCAAAGTGAACAGAAACAGAAAGGCAAACACAAGCGCATAAGGAAACACAAAGCGTAACGCTCACGGTCATGGTACCACAATTGCAAATGCAAATGGTAATGGTAACAGCAAAAAGAATGCCAAATGAAACAGAAATGGAAAGGCAAATGCAAGCACGTATGAAAATGCAAACTGTAACATGCACTGTCATGGTACCGCAATTGGAAATGCAAATGGTAATAGTAACAAGTAAAATAATGCCAAAGGAAACAGAAAGGGAAACACAAATGCAAGCACGTACAGAAATGCAAACTGTAACACGCACAATGACAGTACCGCAATTGTCGATGCTTATGGTAATGGTAACTGTAACGCGCATGGTGATGGTACAGTAATTGTAAACGCTAATGGTAATGGTAACAGTAAAAATAACTCAAAAGAAAACAGAAGTGCAAATGCAAACGCAAGCATGTAAGGAAACACAAACCGTGACATGCATGATCATGATACGGCAATTGGAAGCACAAATAGTAATGTTAACAGCAGAAATAATGGCAAAGTAAAGAGAAATGGAAACATGAATGCAAGTGCGTACGCAAACGAGAATGCAAAGGGTAACGCACACGGTAGCAAACACGGTAACGCAAATGGGTACAGAAACACAAGTGGGAGTGGTAACTGTAACAGTAACAGAAGCTCACACCCTGTATTTGCCCAAAAGTTGCATAGAGAAACACAGTGTGTACAAAGAATGTATGCATAATAATGGGCCTCAGAGTAGAAAATGAGCTGTTGGAAAACTAAATTGCTTATATCTCAGGAACCGTACAACGTAGGAAAAAAAATTCACATGATTCATGATTTTCCTGCCTGCATTTTGCTGAATGCTACACATTGTCATGACGAAAATTCCATATCTCATACCGTTTCCGAGATCGAGCCCTGAATGGCATGGTGGATGCCACCATGTCAGTCTATGGAAAAAAAGTCAACTTTGGAGTACAGTAACTTGGCTGTCATGCAATATTTCTTCACCAAACTATGAAAAGGCACATCTGTAAGATGTTGGCTGCATTCCTTCAAATTTCAGCCCAAATGACCAAACTGTTTGTTTGCAGGAGGGTGGCAAAGAATTCCTGTCATTTTGGGCATAGCCTGAAAAGTAGTGTCACAATTTGCGACCCTTTTCACAAAAATTTGCAAAAGTGTCATGCGTGCGACACTAGTTTGTGATGCTACTGTTTCCAGAAATTTGAAAAACATATCTCTGGGGTGTTTAACCCCAAAATAAAGACATGGCTAGCATCCTTAGGGTCCAACTAGGTGAACACAAAAAGAATTGTGTCCCTAGAGTGTCCCAAATTTAAATGCCAAGCATTTTTCTGATCATCAGCTGAAAACAAAATGGTGGATTTGCAACACTACTAGGGTCATTTACGACACTAAAAAGTGCATTTGCGACACTGTCAAATTTTTTGTTAACTTTTCCCATTGACTTATAATGGGAACTTGTTTTTTGAACAACTTTTGAACCGTTCAATATTTTTTATGAAATCTTAAAAGGCACATCAGGGACCCTGGCCACATGTTCCCTGAAGTTTTGGACCTGATGCACAAACACGTGCGACCTGTAGGAAAACAAAAGAATTTGCAAAAAGCATAAATTCACATTTCATTGGTTCTTAATAACTCCGCAACAGTATACCTGACTGGAATGAAACTTGGCAGATCCCAAGATCTACCATGTCCAATCATGTGTACCAAATATTAGGCAAATCTGTTAAACAGTGGCAAAGTTATTAAGGTGCAAAATTTGACCCTTCAACATAAAATGGCTCCTCAACACTAACTATGGTAGCACTACTGTGCTACCATAATATTAAGAAAATGGGCATGGAGAAATCTCTATTCTGATTGGCTAAGGCCAACAACTAGTCAGTCAGGTATCAGGCAACAGAGACCGGGAAATAATGAGTCCCAGTGTCTGTTGCCTAATAATGTTCTATGATTAGTGTGCCTACAGAACGTTCAGTTTTAAAATGCCACCATTCATGCCACTGTACCAATATAATATTACTGGAAATTTGTATGCCTGGTAGAAACTGGTGTTATGGTATAAATCAATAAAGTGTGTTTAATTTAAAAAAAAAATGCCACCATTTTTTTCTCTCACTTAGAGGGAGCTGACTTCCACCTGACAGAGTGAGCTCCTCTCCAAAGCTCCTCAGCTCTGACTGCCCAAATTAATCCACTTGTGTAACTAGCACATATAGATGAATTTATAATGGTATCTGCACTTCTAGTTATGTTCTGCCCTGATGACTGTTTTGCTGACATGCATCGTTCCTTCGATCTATTAGAGACAGCATCTGCTGCGATCCGTTACTTATTAATGCTGTCCACAAGGTACTGATGTACAGTAGCAGCATTTCCGTCACCTACTCCAATGGAATTAAACCATTGTTCTTCTGGCTGTCATTTACTATCACTTACAGAGTAATTCCTCTTACCCCCAGCAGCCAGTCTTCCCCCCCTCCTTCTGCAGACAGTTTTATCTATGTCAGCCCAAAACATTCTCTTGAACCCTGTTTGTACTTATATTTTTTATTTAACTGAATTGCTGCGGCCGTGGGTGGTCTCATCACAGCAGTCACATGGTGCTAACCTGCACAGTACAGAGCTCTTTTCCGTGATCGTAAGCCACTTGATTATCCCAACTTAATAAAACAACTGAGTGGCTCATAGCATGCTCCCAAAAGCACAAAGCAGGATAACAAACAAAAACAAAAGCTTAATAGCTCAACCGAAGGTACAGAGAGAAGAGACTATAGGTATGCTGGAATTTCTATCTCTCTCTCTCACTCTCCCACTCTCTCACTGTCCACATCCTATGAAAACAGCACAGTACCAGTGTAGTTACTAGTCCTCCCTGGCTTTACTTCTCTGAACAATAAATGTAACTTTGTACATACTGGGCTTCCATGGCAACGTCGTCCTCTGAGGTGACTTCCCTGCTTACGCGATATAGTCAGAATTGCAGAGGCTTAAATTTAAAACTATTGTGTCAATCTTCGACCTTCCAAGCAGACACAAAAAATTTTTTACATGAAGCACAAAAAACTTTCTTTAGCACTACAACCATGGGGAGAAACTACTAGAAAGCCCATGTCTTCTTCTGTAGGTAGTGGAGTGGGTAATACAAGAGAATGGTTCTGTGGGAAGAGGGAGCAACAAGAGATGGAACAGCTCAGGGACTACTTTACAAGAAATATACTTTAAATTAATTCTTGCTCTAATTTTTTTATTTTTGTATTTATTTTTTTAAATCCTATGTTAAAATGCTACAGGTAGCCCATTTTCTAATCGCAATAATACCCTCCTGGGTGGGCGGTATGGGCAATACCAGACCTTCCAAGGGCTATAAGGCCCTCCACCTGTGGCGTTGGGCCTCATTATGTCCCTGGGTGGTCTGGTATTGCTCATCACCACCCTGTTGGGTATTATTGCATACATATACACATATATATATATATATATATATATATATATATATATATATATATATATATATCTATATGCAATAGGTGTGGAGATAAACAGAGTGTGACAAATCCATTTATCTGAATCACTGTGTGTATAAATTTATTTATACACACAGTTACTCATTTATACACATAGTTACTATGTCACAAATCTCTTCAGAATTCATTTAGAATTTTCGGCCTCAGAAGCAGGACTAACCATATTCAAATGGGAATAACTTTAAAATGAAAAGAGATAGCTTGGTACTGTGAGCATGAAAATTGTTCAGCACAAAATTATCTACAAAATGAGTGGTGTCTCATTTATAGATACCTTACATATTTTTTATAATTAACAAAAAAACAGAAGAAAATTACATTTTTGTTCACTTTTTTGACAAACAAATGTGAATAACTTTAAAATAAAAAATGATAGCATGATACTGTGAGCACAAAAAATGTACAGCACAAAAATATCCGCAAAATGAGTGGCATTTCATTAATAGATCCCTTTTATTTTTTTTTATAATTAGAAAAAAGCAGCATAAAATTCCATTTTCTTTTACCTTTTTTGACAAACAAATATGAATAACTTTAAAATGAAAAAGATGGCATGGGACTGTGAGCATGATATTTGTCCAGCAAGAAGTTTTCTACAAAATGGGTGGTGTTTCATTTAATAGCAACCATTATGCTAGGTGGACATACTCTAGGAAAGTTAACCAAAACTCCCAGAATTTATCATTTAAAAAAACAGATAAACAGCCAAAACCAAATGTTCCTGCAATGATAGAAAGCATCCCTATTGCATAAATGAAATAAACAATGGTGAGCTGTCAGATAAATGATTTATCCACACTTGTGCTTCTGCCACTCATGAGATTACCCAAGATCAAACAGCACTTGTGTAGATAAATCATTTATCTGATAGCCCACCATTGTATATCCCATATATATATATATATATATATAATAGATATATTAGGGCAGGCTTGATATACGCACGCCTTGGTGCGCCAGACGACGAGGTCGCAGGTCGAGTGCGCTCAACCACCCAAGCGCAGTGATATCAGAGCGCCGACCGCACACCCTAGAGTGTTATATCTATCTATAAAATGGAAATAAATGTTTTGTGGGAGAACAAAAGTAGTCCCTGTGTAGTATAAGAATTGAAAAAAAAAAGTTTGTGCATTTTGCTTTTTTTATTTGGATTTGTGTAAAAGAACTGCATTTTGCCTTATTTTATTTAGATTTGTGTAAAAGAAGGAGCGAGGTGAGGCTAGTGACAGACAGAACTTTCAGTTTTATCACTGACATATAGAGTGACCGAGCGTGGTGAAAGTGAAACGTAATGTGCAGGCAAACAGTGAAAGTAAGTGACACTCTGTACTAGAAAAGGAAATAAACTCTGCATTTGAGCTTATTTAAATTTAAACAATGTAAAAAGCTGCCATGGGAAGCAGTCGGTGAACTGCAAACAGGACTTTCAGTTTTATGACTGAGGTGTATGCGGACCGAGCGTGAAAATGAAAGTTACGCAGCCAACAGTGAAAGTAGAGTAATACTGTGTACTAGAAAAGCAAAGAAACTCTGCATTTGAGCTTATTTAAATTTAAAAGCATGTAAAAGCTGCCGTGGGAAGTATCAGAGAAGTAGCGCAAACCGAGAGTGTTATGACGTAATGCAGGGTAGAGTTTAGCAGTTGTTTCAGCAACTGTTGCTAGAGCAACACCTCGCTTCTGTCCTACGTAACGTCTGCGACGCTGCCAACACTCTCGGTTTGCGCTACTTCTCCGAATGCTTCCCACGGCAGCTTTTTTACATGCTTTTAAATTTAAATAAGCTCAAATGCAGAGTTTCTTTGCTTTTCTAGTACACAGTGTTACTTACTTTCACTGTTTGGCTGCACATTAACTTTCATTTTCACCACGCTCGGTCACGCTACACCTCAGTCATAAAACTGAAAGTCCTGTCTGCAACTTGCTTGATCTGGCTACTTCTTTTAAGTAAGGTAAAATACAGTTACTTTACTTATTCACACTGAGGGACACTCTTTCAGTGTCTGGGTGGTTATTAGATAGTGTTATTGACCATGCTCGGTCACGCTACATGTAACTAATAAAAGTGAAAGTGGTCTCCACTCGTTTTCCTTTCTGTAAAGAGGACGGCTTTATTGTAAGAATAGTAACTGAAAAGAAATAGGAATACAAAGCTCTTTTTTTTTTTGTCAGTGTTAGTTTGAACTTTGGTTTGTGGGTGACTATCTGTGGTAGATGTGGAATGATGTGAGTACTGGTGAGAAGGTTTTGGAGGATAAAAATTAGTTCAGGCGTGCGGTCGCGCTGGGAGGTGTGCGGTCGTTGGGAAATAATGCACGGTCATGTGATGCATTCTGTCCAATCATGTTAGTGGAATTTCTATGATTTTACCACCCCATTTTATAAATATATATATATATATATATATATATATATATATATATACTGTATATATATATATATATATATAGAGACAGAGGCAAAATCTTATGACGAGTTGTTAGAACTTGTTCGAAGCGAGTGAGGGACTGCAGTTAGTGGAACCCTTGACTTCTCACCACCCCTCAACTGGCATTGGGCAGACAGTCATCAGCCCCAACTCTCACCCCATCACATGTGTAAAGCAGCAGAAGTACAGGAGAATGGGGTGAGAGTTAGGACCGATGATCCCAATGCGCACCCCAATGTCGGTTGGGGAGCTGGGTGGGGGGGTCCAAGGGGGGTTTTCAACCCTAACACCGAATTTCCTCACTTTTGTCACTGTGGAACAACCCTAACTAATGCATTAAATGGAGTTTTTTACCTCTAATTTCCCTTCTTTTTGAGAATGATAACAAGAAAGAGTGAATGTAATGCAGAGGCGGGAGCGCGGTGCCCGTTTGGTGGTGGGAGCATGGGGCCCTCCGCCACGTGATGTCTTGTGGCATAGTAACAGGAACAGCAACACAAACAGAAGCACTAACAGTGGCGCACATGGTAGCGCAAGCGCGAATGAGAACAGAAAGGGTAACGCACACGGTGGCATAGACAGGAACGGTGTGCCATGTGATGTGTTGTCACGCAGTAACATGGCGCCTGCAAATGGAAATTTCAATGGGCATGGTGACGCAAAGTGAAACAGAAAGAGTAACAGTACTGTAGACACAAATGTCAAAAAATAACAGAAACGCAAGCGCAAATGAAAACGCGAAGGATAACACACATGGTGGCATAGACGTCAATGGTAAGTGAACGGGTATGGAACCGCAAGCCGGAAAGGGCAACAGTAACAGTAATGTAAGCGTGGCTGGTTTTCCCAAAGAAGCTGCATAGAGAAAGACAGTGAGTACAAAGAATGTATGCATAATAATGGGTATCGGAGCAGAAAATGGGGACTTGGAATACTAAATAGGCTATATCTCAGGAACCGTACAACATAGAAAAAAATTTAAAAGTCATATGATTTATGACTGTCCTGGCCCATAAGGGGGCTAAGTATTTTTTCGATGAAAAGTCCATATCTCGCACCGTTTCCGATATACAGGTCCTGAAAGGCGCGGCGAATGCCATAATGTTATCCTATGGGAAAAAAAGAGAAGTTCAGAGTGCCATAACTTTGCCTCCCTGTAATATTTTTTTCACCAAACCACTGAAAGGCACATCTGTGGGCTGTTTGCTGTCTTCCCTCCAAATTTCAGGAAAAAAGACCAAACCGTTATTTTGCAGCAGGGTGCCAAAGGATTCCTGTAATGCGTCAGTTGCCATAATGTTATCCTTTGGGAAAAAATGTCAACTTTGGAGTGCCGTAGCTTTACCACCGTGTAATATTCTTTCAACACAACACTGAAAGGCACATCTGTGAGATGTTGACTACGTTATCTCCAAATTTCAGCCCAAAACTCCAAACCGTTCTTTTGCAGCGGGTGCCAAAGAATTGCTGTCATTTCCCCACAGCCTAGAAAAGTACTGTCGCAATTTGCAAACTCTTTCGCAAAAATTTGTGACACTTTCGTGAGCATCGAAAGTAGTTTCATAAAAGTACTTTTTCCAGAAATTTGGAAAACATATTTCTAGGGTGTTTTACCCCAAAAATAAAGACATGGCTAGCATCCTCAGGTCGACTAGGTAAATACAAAAGAATTAGGTTGCTAGAGGGTCCCAAATTTAAATGGCAAGCATTTTCTGATCACTAGCTGAAAACAAGATGGCAGATTTGTGTAAAGTAAAAGGGCCATTTGGCGAATGTAAAATGCATTTGCGACACCTGTCGAACTTTTTGTTAACTTTTCCATTGACTTATAATGGGAAATTGTTTTGAATAACTTTTGAATCGTTTAATATTTTTTCATGAAATCTTCAAAAGACACATCAGGGACCCTGGCCGCACGTTCCCTGAAGATTTCAGGCCGGTCGCGCAAACTGTGCAACCTGTAGGCACGACCATAGAATTCCAGAAAAAGCATAAATGCATGTGCAGATCATGCTTAATAACTCCGCAGCCATGTATCCAACTGATACAAAACTTGGCAGATCCCAAGGCGTATGGTTCTTGATTGTGTATTTCAAATTTCAGGCAAATTCATTAAATGGTTGCAAAGTTATTAAGGTGCAACATTTTGGGTTTAATATGTAAATGGCTCCTTAACCCCTAACTATGGTAGCACTACCGTGCTACCATAATATCTGCATATATATATATAGATGTTTCGATTTGTTGAAATCCCCTTTCTCCCCTAGCTTCACTTCACTGAATGCGCGAGCTAGTCATCGGCCCAAAGTGTCACCCCATCACATGTGGAAAGAAGCTGAGGAATAGGAGAATGGGGTGACAGTTAGAACCAATGACCCCAATGCACACCCTGATTCCAGTTGAGGGGGTGGGCTGGAGGGGTGCAAAGGGGGTTTCAACCCTAACATCGAATTTTCTGGCTTTTGTCGCTGTGGAACAACCCTAACTGATGCATTAAACAGAGTTTTTTTACCTCTAATTTCCCTTCTTTTTGAGAATGATAATGAGAAATAGTGAATGTAATGCAGCAGCGGGAGCGCGTGGGTGATGTCTTGTCGCATTGTAACATTGTGCCCGCAAATGCAAATCATAATGTGCATGGTGGCGCAAAGCGAAACAGAAAGAGGAACAGTACTGTAGACAGAAATGTTAAAAACAACGGAAATGCAACCGCAATTGAAAATGCAAAGGGTAACACACATGATGGCGTAAACGTGAACGGTAAGTGAAACGGGTACGGAACCACAAGCAGAAACGGTAATGGTAAGAGTAATGTAAGCGCACAGGCTGGTTTTCCCCAAAAGCTGTATAGAGAAAGACAGTAAGTAGAAAGAATTATGCAAAATAATGACTCTCGGAACACAAAAATCAGTAGTTGTAATAGTAAATTGCTTATATCTCAGTAACTGTACGACATAAAAAAAAATTAAAAAGTCATATGTATTATCACTTTCCTGGCTAGTTATATATATAGCCCCCGGCTATAATTTTTTGACAAAAACTCCGTATCTCGCACCGTTTTCAAGATACGGGCCCTCAAAGGCGCGGCGAATGCCGTAATGTTATCGTATGGGAAAAAAAACAGAAGTTCGGACTGCCATAACTTTTGAATAGTTTAATATTTTTTCACTAAATTTTCGAAAGGCACATTGGGGACCCTGGATGCACATTCCCTGAAGATTTCAGGCCGGTCGTGCAAACCGGGCGACCTGTAGGCGCGACCGTAGAATTCCAGAAAAAGCGTAAACGCATGCGCAGATCACGCTTAATAACTCCACAGCCATGTATCCGACTGATACAAAACTTGCCAGATCCCAAGATGTATAGGTCTTGATTACGTATTCCAAATTTCAGGCAAATCCGTCAAACAGTTGCAAAGTTATTAAGGTGCAAAATTTTGGGTTTAATATGTAAATGGCTCTCAACTCCTAATTATGGTAGCACTACCTGTTCATAATATATATATATATATATATATATATATATATATATATACATACATATATCATATACATATACATATACATATACATATACATATACATATATTCTATGCAAAATAAACTTTGTTAATGCATCAGTTGGGTTCTTCTACAGTGATAAAAGTAAAGAAATTCAATTTTAGGTTTCCACCCTTCTCACACTTCCCCACCAATAGGCATCTGGGTGTGCGTTGAGTCATCGACCCTAACTCTCACCCCATCCCACATTAATTTCTGAGCAACTCTTTGCAGTAGTGCTACTAATGCACACAGTTGGCGGCTGGCTATGAAGCTGAGAGGTGGGCTGTACCAGTCGCCGGCTGGGGACAGGTGGGGAGTGCTGGGTACACTGGCATGGCTGGGTAGAGCCACAAGACTACCAGAAAATGGGTGATTGTAATTTATTTTATGATGATGGGGGAGGCGCTAGACTACCAAGGATATGGAGAACTATATAAACTATATAAATTTTATACAGATCGGGGGGGCAGCTAGACTACCAGGGATAGGAAGACCATTATTTATTTAATGCACATGGGGCGGCTCTAGACTACCAGGGGAATAAACAGAACAGTATGCATTTTATACAGATCGGGGGGGGCACTAGACTACTAGGGATAAGGAGAACATTATATTTTGTTTACAGATCAGAATCAGAGGGACCATTAGACTACCAGGGATATAGAAAAAATATTTATTTAATACACATTGGGGGGCTACTAGACTACCAGGAATATTTAAAACATTATTTATTTTATACAGATCAGGCAGAATGAAGCCCCCTGAGCAAAACCCAACCTCATTTGACTTCCAAGGGTACCCTTAGGCTGAGAAAATAGATTTTTTAATCTGGCCATCTTGTCCATTGCTCGTGATGCATGATCATGATCAAAGAATCTCACGATCAAAGAATTTGCAGGCTCATGATCAAAGAATTTGCAGAGTCATGACCAAAGAATAAAAACTGTTGTAATTTAAAAAATGCAAACAATTGCGGTAAACCACCACCCTGGTTCATCAGAACGAAGCCCCCTGAGTAAAACCCACCCTCATTTGTCTTCCTAGGACACCCTTGGGCTGAGAAAATAGATTTTTTAATCTGGCCATCTCGTCCCTTACTCGTGATGCATGATTGTGATCAAAGAATCTCACGATCAAAGAATTTGCAGACTTACAAACAAAGAAATCGCATGCTCATGACCAAAGAATAAAAAAAAGTGAAACCTGATTTTATGACTGATTTAAATGGAACCAACAGCATGCCTCAATAGAATGAAGCCCCCTGATCAAAACCAACCCTAATTTGTGTCCCTAGCCCACCCCTAAGCCAAGATATTTGTATATTTGGTTCGCGATGCAGGATCATGATCAAAGACTCTCGCGATCAAAGAATTTGCATGCTCGTGATCAAAGATCGTTAGCGAGCCACGAACAAAGATTTTTAAGGCTTATAACTCTATTTTTGACTGATTTGGATGAAACCAAAGGCATGGCTCGATAGATTGGAGACCCCTGAGTAAAATCCATCCAAGTTGTACATTAAGAGTGACCCTGAGCCGAGATATTTGTATTTTTCCGATCAGAAAAAAAAATAAGATGGCGAACCTCGCAATCAAAGAATTTTGAAAATTCAGGGGGACAAAGATTCTTGAACCATGAGGCTGCAAATTCTTTGATTGCCAAGTGGGACCAGATGGCCATAACCCCATCCTTTGTTCACAAAACATACATATAAATTTTCTCATTGACTTATAATGGGAACTTAAAACTGCTGTAACTTTTGAATGCCTCGATATTGTTTCACCAAACAAAAAGCAGCATGTTCGGCCACCAAAGCTATTTCAAACACGCCATCTCACAGAGCAGCAGGCCACACAATGGCTGTGCAGGGCCACATCCAAAATCTCAAAAGCTGCCTCCACAAATGGATAATTTTGCATTTTTCAGCATTTTTGTACGCAAAGACCGTAAGTCGAACCAAAACAAAATTTAGCAAATCAAGAGACCTACCATGCCCCACCATGCATACCAAATTTCAGGCAAATCCGTTAAATGGGTCCAAAGTTATTAATTTGCAGACTTTTGAGTTAACATAGACGTGACAACTGAACCTTAACTATAGTAGCGCGACAGCGCCACTATAATATATACACAGACACACACACAAACTCAGTGAGGTTATGAGTTAAATGAACTCTGTTCCCTGAAGAAATATGATGAAAAATGTTTTTCCTTTTTAGTTTCACACTGACTCGTGGAAATTGTTAACCCATCTTTGAGTGTGATCTTCTGTTCCCAGGCAGCCAGTGAGTTCCCTGATATCCTAGGTTAAGCCACTTTTTTTTTAGACTATAGTGGCTACTCAGGGCAGTCATAGCAGGGAGGAGAATGCAAAGGATAATGAAGCATAGTACCCTGTATGACAATTAGGTCGTGGGGAGAGATAAGGACCCACAGGCACACTGGATGGATCATCAGTCGTTTTCTGCTGGCATTTTCTTTGTTTCTTTTCTTTAATGGTTAATGTTTATTGATACACAAGCGGACAACATAAAAAAACATGCTGAAAATGGTATACATAATAATCACTTAAAAAAAAAACAAGGTAATAAAGGAAAACTGAGAACAGAGGTAGCTTTACATGAAATAAGCAAGTCAGGTTTAACCAGAAAGGGAGAGGTTCTCTAACACATGGTATATTTACATAATAATCAGAGGAATGCATAGGGTACTAGACAATACCTGTAGCAACAAACACTCACAGAGATAAAGAAGTGAAGGCCATAGTTATGATTATGGGGTCAAATGTGCATCTATGGTGGTGTAGTGAATACCGATGACTGCCATCATAGTTCAAATCCATCAAAATTATGTTGATACTTAGCCAGGATTGTTTCCAAGTAGTATCTATGCAGCATAATAGAATGCCAAGACCCAGTGCTGGCAGTTCAGGCTTCATCCAGAAGTATGTGTTTGCCTTTTGTCTCTAAGATATATGTCTAGATCAATGATTTACAGGAAAAAAGACAGTTAGTTGGGGTGCCGACCGTAAAATAAATTCAGACATCACTATAAGTGAGCCACCCATCAGTATGGCAATCTGGTGCCACCTCTTCCCAATATGCTTGCATTACTAGACAAAATAGAAAATGGGCATGACCAGCAGGGTTAAACCCATAGCCCCACCACCAAACCCCAAAGTGTTGTGGTAAAAGTTTTCTTCAATTCAAAGTTTATACACCACTTTTTCCACATTACAGGAGGTAGTAATGAACATTTTGACATGAGATTCGTAAGACAAGTCATACTGCCCGCAACCCTTCCCTCCCCTCCCTCCCCAGCACAGAAGTCCATTCTAATACTGCGATCATCCACTAATTACCTTTACCAAGCATAAATAGGTTGGTAACCTCAACCACGCATTATTTCATAGCCACTGTAATTAGAGTGTGAAGGGGATCCCAGATAACCTTATACTTATGTACTCTGTTTTGAAGGCTGGCAATAGCCTCTCTGTACATATATTTGCTAAAATCTCATTGATCCACTCCTGATATGTTGGACAGGTCCCTTCATTCCAATGCCTAAGAATGATTTTTTGGCTGAAAGCGCAACCATGGTTATATAGAAATCTCGGATTTAACCTTTATGGAAGACAAATCCCCAGCAGGCAAATATCCAGTGTAAAATAGCCCTGTAAACTCAATAAAGGATCCAGGTTGGCTTTTATAAGCTCCCATAAAAAAGCTATCCTGGAACATGACCAAAATAGATGAAAAAGTGACCCTGTGTCCTGGAAACACTTATTGCACCTATTGGTATCGAGAAGGCCCCATTTCACCAGCTTAGTTGGGGTATAATACAAATTGTAGGATGTGAAACTGCATGAGACATAATCTGTCTTGGGATACATATTTATGGCAATACATCCAGAGGACGGGCCAGTTAAAAGTATATTGGGGAAAAAATGAAACCCAAAAGTTAGTGGGGCCACTACCGCATCCAGACCACCCTTGAAACAACACCTGATAAATCTTAGAGATCACACCTGAGGAGACAAGAAAAGGAGAGAGTTCAGATACCAATGCAAAGGCCGCTGGACGGGGTGGAGTGGCCCCAAGAACCATGGTTAACAAGTGCCTCAATTGAAACACTTTAAAAACCTGAGACTTCGCAATTTTGAACTTGTAAATGAACTCAGGGAATGAGAGCCAATCTCCAGCCTCATCCAAAAATGAGGATACTATCCTTTCTCCTAAATGGGGCAGCCATAAACGGGAAATTCTCTGTTTGTTTATAATGAAAGCCGGGGAGTTCCAAATGGATTGAGCGAGATCTTTACTTTGATTATAATGCAGAAAAGAGCACAATTGCAAGTGTACTCTTAGTGAGATCATGATAGTGGGACATTTGTTAATATTCTGCAAATTAAAAATTTTTAGATAAAGCATGGTCAAAGGGTCCATGTTCGTAGATTGGATAAAGTCTAATTCAATCTTAAACCAAGCTTGGCTCATGTTATCCAGGCCCAGTCTTACCCATCTCAGGTATTTAGCCAAATGACTAGCCCAGAACTAGATAGGCAAATAAGGAATCCAAGCCCCCCTCTTTTTGGGTGCAGCTAGTTTGTGATATGCCAACCTAGACGTCTTATTAGACCATATAAACTTGGTAAAAAGTTTATGCGTTTTCTGAAACCAAACTAAGGGGACAAATGAGTTAAAATGTGACAGAGGATAAAATAAATGGGGAAATACATTCATCTTGATTATATTAATATGATCCCATAAAGATAACGGGAGTTTGTCCCATCTCTCTAGATCTTGAGTGATCCCCTGCAAGAGAGGGTCCAGATTTTCTTTAAACCACAATGAAGGATTATGCATTAGTTTTATACCTAAATACTTAATAGCCCAGGGTGACCAGCATAATCCCAGAGAGATAATGTCAGTCTTGAAAACTTTATGGTTAAGAGGGAAAAAGGATGTCTTATTGGGATTTAACTTCTAATTCGAGAAACTACTAAATCTGTTAACCTCCCTTAACATGTTCGGGATAGATATTACCGGGTTAGCCAGATGTAAAAGGAGGTCATCAGCTTATGCTGTAATTTTCATTACTTCATTCCTAATGGGAATACCTTGTATTCCTTCATTGCTGAGAATATGTTGAATAAGGGGTTCCAGATAAAGATTGAAAAGTAGTGGAGAGAGGGGGCATCCCTGCCTCCTACCTGACCACAATGTGAAAGACTTGGAGAAGGTCCCATTCCCTGAAATCCTTGCTGTAGGAGACCGGTAAATTGCCCTGATCCAATTTATGAACATGGATGGGAATCCAAATGCCTTAAGGACTTGAAATAGAAAAGTCCAATTAACCCAATCAAATGCCTTCTCAGCATCCAGGGAGACCAACCCTGCAGGATATATGGCATCCCTGGACTCCGAGAAGACATGCGAGAGGGTATGCAGGTGGTCTGAAGATGCACGTCTTCTCATAAATCCCACTTGAGACATACCCACCAGATCTGGGAGGACCAGGGTTAGTCTCATCTGCCAATATCTTCAAGAGAATTTTGACATCTTAATTCAACAAAGATATTGGCCTGTAGCTCTGAACCAATTCTGGGTCCTTGTCCGGTTTAGGTAACAAAACTATCAACGCTTCAAACAAATGTGCATCTGCCGTCCCTCCAGAAAAAATATGCAAATAGAGATGATGCAGCACAGGAAGTAATTGATCCCTGAAGACTTTGTAAAATAAGGCAGAAAATACATACAGTGGCGTGAAAAAGTATTTGCCCCCTTCCTGATTTTCTCTATTATTGTATATTTGTAACACTGGATGTTTTCAGGTCTTTAGACAAAATATAATATTAGATAAAGGGAACCTGAGTGGACAAATAACACTTTTTTTTTTTACTTATTTCATTTATTTAATGAAAAAAGTTAACTAACACCAACTGGCACTGTGTGAAAAAGTAATTGCCCCCTAGTTAAATCAACCCAGTTAAAGGGATAATTAGAGTCAGCTGATTGAACACAGCCAGGCTTGATTACAGCCAGCCCTGCTCAATATAAACCTCACTTATTTTGGCCCTTACCATCAGAGTCACATTGCTAGCTCAAAGATTCAACAAGCACATTATGCCTGATCAAAGGAAGTTCCTGAAAAGATCAGAAAACATTTTGTTGCCCTCTATCAGTCTGGAAAGGGTTACAAAGCTATTTCTAAGGCTCTGGGACTCCATCGAACCACAGTGAGAGCCATAATCTCCAAATGGAGAACACTTGGAACAGTAGTGACCCTTCCAGGA
Source organism: Neoceratodus forsteri (assembly GCA_016271365.2). Lineage (NCBI taxonomy): Eukaryota > Metazoa > Chordata > Ceratodontiformes > Ceratodontidae > Neoceratodus > Neoceratodus forsteri. Next base: position 974,647,043 of record CM057453.1, read on the forward strand.
GTGGGCGGCCTGCCAAAATTACTCCAAGGGGCGAGTGTAAAATCATCCAAGAAGTCTCAAAGGATCCTAAAACAACATCCAAAGAACTGCAGGCTTTCTTGCCTCAGCTACGGTCAGTGTTCATGACTCCACAATCAGAAAGAGACTGGGCAAAATGGGCTTCATGTGAGAGTAGCAAGGCGGAAACCACTGCTAACCAAGAAGAACATAAATGCTCATCTCTCATTTGCCAAGAAGCACCTGGATGATCCACAAGCCTTTTGGGAAAATGTTCTATGGACAGATGAGTCCAAAGTGGAACTTTTGGACAACATGGATCCCATGATGTCTCGCAGAAGCAAACACAGCATTCCACAGTAAGAACACCATACCAACAGTCAAACATGGTGGTGGTAGTGTGATGGTGTGGGATGCTTTGCTGCCTAAGGACCTGGATGACTTGCCATAATTAAAGGAACCATGAATTCTGCTCTGTACCAGAAAATTCTTAAGGAGAATGTCCAGTCATCCTTCCGTCAGCTGAAGCTGAAGCGTAGTTGGGTCATGCAGCAAGACAATGATCCAAAACACAAAAGCAAGTCCACATCAGAATGGCTAAAAAGAAGTAAAATTAATGTTTTAGAGTGGCCTAGTCAAAGTCAGACTTAAACCAATAGAGATGCTGTGGCAGGACCAAACGAGCAGTTCATGCTCGAAAGCCTACCAAATGTTACTGAATTAAAGCAGTTCTGCTGAGGAAGAGTGGGTTAAAATTCCTCCACAGCGATGTGAAAGACTGATATTGAATTATAGAAGTGTTTGGTTGTAGTCATTGCAGCTAAATGTGGCGTAACCAGTTATTAAGTGTAAGGGGCAATTACTTTTCACAGTGCCAATTGGTGTTGGTTAACTTTTTCATTAAATAAGTGAAATAAAAAAAAACAAGTGTTATTTGTTCACTCAGGTTCCCTTTATCTAATATTACATTTTGTCTAAAGACCTGAAAACATCCAGTGTGACAAATATGCAATAATAGAGAAAATCAGGAAGGGGGCAAATACTTTTTCACGCCACTGTAGATACATAGATACATAGACAGTGTCAGCAGATAAGGGCCTATGGCCCACCCAGTCTGCCCATTTGAGCTTGTAAGTTCAGTTTATGTTTTCCTAGAAGTCTGTTGCCTTACCCCTGACCTCCAGAATTCCTTTATATCTATCCTATGCATTCTTAAATCCCGTGATTGTTTCAGCCCCACCACTTCCTCTGGCAGGGTGTTCACTTGTCTACCACCCGTTCTGTGAAGAAATTCTTCGTCATGTTTCCTCTTGAATCGCCCTCCTCCAACTTCATCCCATGCCCTAGTTCTGGAACATCTTTTCGCTTAACAATAGTGTATTCCTGCACCCTGTTCCTCCCTGTGAGATACTTGTATGTCTCTATCATATCCCTTCTCTCCTCCTCTCCTCCAGGAGTACATGTTCAGTTCCTTCAACCTGTCTTCATAGGACTTGTGATGCAATCCATGCACCATCTTTGTTACCTCCTCTGAACCTTCTCTACCCTGTCTATTGTCCTTACGTGAGGTATGGTCTCCAGAACTGTACACTGTACTCCAGGTGGGGCCTCACTAGTGTCTTGTATAGCAGAATTATGACCTCCCTTTTCCTGCTGGTGGTGCCCATGCCTATACATCCCAGCATCCTATTTGCTTTACCTGCTGCCTTGTCACACTGTTTCCCTACCTTGAGGTCATAAGAGATGATAACCTCAAGATCCCTTTCCTGCTTGGTGCATGCTATATCCTCACCTCCCAACTGATATATTGTGCCAGGGTTTTTGTGCCCCATATGCATTATCTTGCACTTCTTTGCATTGAATTTCAACTACCAAACCCCTGACCATTCTTCAAGTTTCTGCAGGTCCTTCTCATTCTGTCTACACCCTCTGGTGTGTCTACTCTGTTACAGAGCTTTGTGTCATCAGCGAACAGTGAAATTCTGCCTTCTAGGTCTTGTGCAATGTCACTGATGAAGATGTTGAATAGGACCGTCCCAGCACTGATCCCTGTGGTACCCCACTGGTCACTCTTCCCTCTGTGAGTGACAGCCATTTACCACCACCCTCTGTGTCCTGCCACCCAGCCAGTTACTTACCCACCACACTACTGTCCTGCCCACACCCATATTCCCAGTTTGTGTAATAGTCTTCTATGTGGCACAGTGTCAAAGGCCTTGTTGAAGTCCAGATAGCCATGTCACTGCCCTCCCTGATCCACCTCTCTAGTCACGCAGTCAAAAATTCAACGAGGTTGGTCTGACATGACCTCCCCCTGGTGAAACCATGCTGCCTTGCATTCTCTAGTCCATTGACAGCTAGATGTTCCACCAATCACTCCTTCAGTAGTGCTTCCATGATCTTCCCACTACTGAGGTGAGGCTGACTGGTCTGTAGTTCCCTGCTTCCTCTTTGTTCCCACTTTTGTATGAGGGACTACATCTGCTGTCCTCAGTCTTTGGGTACCTCCCTGTTTCCAGTGATTGGCTAAACAGGATAGACAGAGGTTCAGCCACCACCTCTTAGTTCTTTAAGGACCCTGTGGTGCACCCCATCTGGCCCCATTGCTTTATAAACTCTTATTACTTCAAGTTCCTTCAGGACCCTTTCTCGTGTAGAGGGACTTGTGTCCATTTCTGCACCATTCTCATCCCTTGTACCCCTTCAGACCCATTACCTCCTCTTTCTCAGTAAAGACTGAGCAGAAATACCTATTCAATATGTCAGCTTTACTGCTGTCATCCTCCATGAGGCCCCATCCTCCCCTTCAGTCTCACTATCCCTCCTTGTCTTTCTTTTTTCACTTATGTACCTGTAAAAGGTTTTGTCCCTCTACCAACTGATTTTGCAATGTGTTCTTCTGTCTGAGCTTTGGCTTCCTTACTGACCTCCCTGCCTCCTTTGCTTCTCTTGGTACTTCTCCCTATCCCTTCTGCCTGTGTCTTTTGTATTGCCTGAATGCAATCTTTTTGGCTTTCACTTTCTTTGCTACCTCTTTGGAAAACCATAATGGTCTCCTCTTCCTTTTCCTTTGCTACTGCTTAATGCATAATTCTGTTGTTCTTGTAATCCCCATTTTAAATACTGCCCACTGTTCCTCAACCCCTGATTCCTGTCCTATTCCCTTAATGCCTCTTTCAAGTATCTCCCATTTTCCCAAAGTCTGCCCACCTAAAATCCAGGATACGTGTTTTGTGTGGTTTGGTTCTGCTCTTTCTGTGATTTCAAACCACAGTGACTGGTGGTCACTGTTCCCCAGGTGCTCCCCCACTGTTACCCCATCACACTGTCCCTGTTTGTGAGCACAAGGTCCAGTATTGCCTTCTGCCGAGTTGGTTCCATGACCAGTTGCTTGAGGAAGGCACCCTGAAGGGAGTCCAGGATAAATCTGCTCCTAGTTGCTGCTGCTGGGATGCTCCAGTCCACGTCTGGAATATTGAAGTCTCCAACCAGTACTACCTCACCCTTGTCTGCCATCCTTTGGATGGCTAGCATCAGCTCCCTATCTGTTTCTTCCTCCTGGGATGGTGATCTATAGACCACACCTGTGTGGATGGCTGTTCCCATTTTCCTTTCCAGCTTAACCCACAGTATCTCTCCCCCATTTTGTTCCTCCTGGATCTCTGTGGACCTTATGTCATTTTTCATATACAGTGCCACTCATCCTCCCTTCCTGCCTGCTCTGTCTCTTCTGAATATGTTGTAGCCAGGTATGGCCAGCTCCCAGTCGTGGTTATCATTACACCAGGTTTCAGTGATGGCCACAATGTCCAGGTCTGACTGCACCATGACAGCCTCCAGATCTTCCATCTTGTTGCTAAGGCTCCTGGCATTTGACACATGGCTTTCCATGATTTGACCTCCCTAGACTGTTTCACTGTTCTACTTCAGCCCTTCCTTGGTTGTCCTTTATCCCTGGTTCTCCTTGCTGTCTGCCCTTCTGCTGAATTTTGACCCTTTCTGCCTATCCACCTCTTGGGCATTAATCTCCATCTTTTGCACACTGCTTTGCAGAGATAGCCCTCCTCTGGTTCACTGGTTCCACTGCTAGCTGTGGGGGTGAGCAAGTGGTACCCACCTTGCTGGCCTGCCACCCCTTTGCTAGTTTAAATGCTTGTCAATGTAGCATTTAAACTTATCATTGAGTCTTGGATTCCCTCCAGGATGGATGCAGACCATCAGGCTTGAACAAACCTCCATCCTCAGGTGGGTCCCCAGTCACCAATGAATCAAACCCTTCCTCACAGCACCAGTTCTTCAACCATAAGTTAAAGTTCCTGGTGCATGCACTCTAACTCTCCTTGCCTCTAGCAGGTAGTACTTCTGAGAAAGTGACAGAAGTAGCTACTTGCTTGAGACCCTCCCAATTTCCTAAACTCTTCCCTGAACTTCCTTTGGCTCCCCATTTTCAGGTCATTAGTGACTAGATGGATAATGACATCCAGCTCACCCTCCCATCTTGCCTTCCCAGTGATCCCCAGGATCTTCCTTCCATCCCTCCATGCTGTGGCACCTGGTAGGCAACTCACCTCCCTGTCCTCCCCCTCCTGTGATCCCAGCTGGATCCCTCTTATGATGGAGTCCCCCATCAAGATTCACTTCCTCCTCCTCTGGGGTCCACTGCTTTCCCTGCTGAGGTCACCTCCTTGGCTAACCTGCACATCCTTTCCTTCCACTTCTCTGGGTACCTCTATTTGGTTGTCCTCATTTGCCAGTGTGGCATATGAGTTCTTGAGTGGAATAGGATCTGGGATGTGCCTCTGCCTGACTGCTCTAACCCTCCCTGAGCCCACTGTCATCCAAGTGCTCTTCGTTCTTGGCATCCTTTGAGGCAGTTGCATTGGACTGGGTGGTCTCTGGATAGGGGTGATGGTACTCCTGACCCAGTTTACTTCCGCTCTGAGTCTGGATACCTCATCCCGCAGACCCGAGAGATGCATGCAGATGAGAGCACCTCAGTGTCCAGAAGGTCTGCCTGAATATGGCTGCCCACAGCCACTACATTGCACCACTCCCACATTATACTGCAGTTCCACTACTTGTCTGCTACTGAAGCTCTCCTAGTTCCCTTTTATTAATTTACTGAAAATCTGTCTGGATCTAGGACTTTACCCACAGGCAAGTCCTTTATAACAGCCGCTATTTCTTCCTGTGATAAAGGGGAAAATAAATTTCTTTTGAGAATTAGATAGTAATGGAAGATGTGCTTCCCTGAGATACTCCTCCAGTTTTTCAATGGGTGGAGGACTATCCATATCCTATATAATTGCTCATAAAAGTAGCAAACTCCTGAACTATCTCTGAGGGGGATACCTTCAGGGTTCTGTCTGACTGTGACCTTATTGGGGGTATAAATCTTGCTGACTCTTGTTGCTTTAGATTTAAAGCTAGCAGGCACCCCGCTTTTTCTCCTTGATCTGTAAAACTGGCCTTTGTGTGGATTATAGCCAGTTCTGCCTTTTCTCTTAACATTCCCAAGTATTTATCCTTATGTATTAATAGCTTCTGTGACTCCTCTTGAGAAATTTTATCTGGCTTTATAATTTCTAATGCCCGTATCTGGGACAATAAGGACAATAACTCTGTTTCCTGTGCCATCTTCCTCTTTGTAGCTAGACTAATGAGAATGCCCCTTATATAAGTCTTAAAGGCTCCCCATAAAATAACCGGCCTTGCACTGTCTATTGGGTTGGTGGAAAAGAAAAAATCTATCTGCTTTTCACCAATCCTGATACTTTCATCTTTTAGTAATTGTTCATTTAATTTCCATCTGGTCTCTCTTTTGGGAATGTTAAGGAAAGCCAGATTATCCAGCACTAAGGAATGATCCGATCTTGGACCCTGTTGGATGAGGTGACAGCAACCCCAGAAGGCTCATGAGAGACTTACAGGTAGTCAATGTGAGATTGCATGCCATGTACTGGTGAACAATAAGTATATTCCCTGATATTAGGATGTGTAACTCACCAGACATCGCACAACCACACTGATCCATCATTTCCTTAAAAGGCCCTGTGCCCAGCGGACAGTCCCCTTGTCCCACTTCTCGTTCTGTCAAGATTAGGATCAGAGACCAAGTTAAAGTCTACCCTAAGAAAATTGGAATAGGGAGTATAGGAAGGATTGTAGAGATCAGTTTCATGAAAAAGAGGAGTCATCTGTGTTTGGTCCATAAATGCTACCAGAACTAGGCATGGCCCAAATAGTACCCTGAACTAAGACATATCTGACATCTGTGTCCTTAAACAACTAAGAAGGGACAAACGGAATGTCTCTATTAATCAGTATCATGACCCCACAACTATTGTCTCCCTGAAGCATAAAAACCTGACCTATCTGTTGTCCGGTTGTAATACTGGAATCCACTAAGTGAGATTCTTGTAAAATTTATATCTGGGCATAACAGACTCAGGTGTTTAAGTACCTGGTATTGTTTCAGTTTTTCCTAATCCCTTCACATCCCACATAGCAATATTAATATTCTGAGCCATCTATAATGTCAGGCATTAATCCAGATAAGACATCTATCATATACTGCAACCATGAACCAGGTGATTCTATTCCCTGAACCTGCTGTGCCTATCTCCCACCCCAACCCTCCCTTATTAAGTCCCTGTCCCCCCTACCCACCCAAGTATCACTCAAATAATCCACAACTTCAGTAACCCCAAAACATTATCAAAAACACCCACCAAACCCCCTTTACATACTTCAACAGCGTTCAACAATACTCTGTTTTCTACTCTCCCCAGTCCCTGAAAAACCATCCCCTAACCCTACATTATTTATAATTCAATCCCCTTTTGGAATATTAATAACAAGGAAGGAGAGGACTCAACATTATTGGAGTACAGATCATTGTATCCTCGCCTATCCCTAATGAAAGCCATTGAAAGCAAGCCAGCATAGGTAAGGTGTCATCGCCAGAAACATGGAGGCTTGATAAGGCATGTGCCTTATTAGATATGAAAAGGCACCGCGTGGTGCGAGGTCAGGAAGCCAGCCATAGCAATACATAAAATTCACCATGCGGGCCATTATCTAAATAAGCTCTCCAGCCCCATAGAGACAGGCCCCCGTACCTCTTCTTCAAATTATTGTGCCCTTGCGCCAGTAAACCCCCACTATTCTCTGGCCTTAGCGACTGTTAATACTTAATGCATGAAACACAAGCTCCATCTTGTGTTGCAAACATGTAACTGCACACTGGTGCTTTACAGGGGAAAGGACATCTCAGCCCTTGTAATTAAATTCCCCCAAAAGGCATAAACTTTTCCTAGGCCAAATTTTACCAAACTCTTACAGGGGGAAGGGAGACTAAATATTACTGGGTTGGATTTGTTTCCTCCAAACATGAAAACTAATGAGAAATCTCTTAATTACATGAAACCCCAGACCCAGACAAAACAAACAAGAATATGTATCCATAATTGGATCACTATGATAACAGAAGGGTCCCTTCTGCCCCTTAATCAGGCTTAGATAAGAGTCCAAGAATGTTTAACCATGATCTTTCTGGAAAATTCCTTTACATGATTGCCTAGCCTTCTCAGATTGATTCTCGTTTGGTCAGGAAAGTCCAGAGGCCTTTCATGTGTCCCTAAAGAGATCTGGCAGGGATACTTTTAAGCCAGCAAGCACTGCCTAGGGATCTTCATAGGTAGCCCAGGAACCAGCTACCTGTACCTGTAACTTGGCTGGGTATCCCATACGAAATTTAAGTCCAGCAGCAATGACTTTTGAGACAACCGGATGAAATGCCGCATGTTTCAAAAGGACTGAACCCAGAATATCTTGTGCTATTCTAAGCTTAGCTTGCTCCCAATGAACTTCTTGGAGTTCTCTTACTGTACAGAAAATGTTGTCGCTCTAAAAATTTAGAAACAACAAATTATAAGTTGGGCGCTGCTCAGGAGGACTTCAGTCTTAATGACCTGTGGGCTGTCTCTATAATATATTTGTTCCCAAATGGGGAAGAGCCAGCAATTTTCTCCACCAACTTCTGTAGAAAAGCAATGGTATTCTGGCCTTCCTCTCCCTCCGGTAGCCCAAAGATCACTACATTATTTCTCTGGCTGCGACCTGAGGTCTTCAAGCAGCCTCAAATCTGGACAATTTCTGGTGCATAGCTGCCATCTCAGGCTCAAACCTTTCCACTTGCTTCTCTAAAGAGAATATCCTGGTCATGTTGTCTGAGGTAGCAGAGTGATCTCTTCTATTTTTCTCGTGAGCAACTTCATTTCTGATGCCATCTCCTTAATCTCATCTCGAAATGGTTTGAATTCTTCAGAAATTTAGACAATGTGAGCAACTTCTGAGCCACACCTTGATTCAAGGCATCTCCTTCTCTGCTCCACTCGAGGCCCAGGATTTTTGGGAGCCTTTTTGTAACTGGCGGGGTGTGTTTCTGGTGTTGCTTTTTCATGTAGGCGTCCATTCTTTCTCAAAATCACCCTGCAAGGGCATGAAGTTATAGGGAACCAGAATAGCACAAATTAGTAGGTTTAGAGATCAAGAAAATATACCAGATAACAATTAGAAAGAGACGGGAGGCTAGAGCTGTACAGAGAAGCGACTATCCGGTAGCTTGCATCACGCGGTCCCACCTCGTGGTAAACATTTTCTAAAGGTGGCTGGGGTGCAAAAATAATGAGTGACACTTCCATGCAAACTCATGCCATGTAGTCGATGAAGTGATTTTAAACACTGGTAGGGCATATTTCAATTAATGGAAATAATCTACTGTGCTTTGAAGTTCTTGATTCCATTTTGCTAGAACTGAGTGGGTCGATTCTGTATTTAGATCTTGTAATCCCATAGATGTATTACCAATCATTCAGGGGTGGTTCTTTTGAAAATCCATGATCATGGCCAACAGTAGAGAAAATATGGTAGGGAGTCTACTGTATTCTTTACATTTGTTAAGTAAGTTAGTGTGAACTTGCAAATACCAAAAATGTTCTCGACCAGTGAGTCCATAATGATACTAAAAGCTTGGGGATTCTATGCACTCACATCTGATTTCTATGAGGCACAAGTGCAAGAATTCAAAATCCACAAACCAAGCAGGATTCTATGATTTTCACTGGAGTTACAATGAGAAATGGAAACTCAAGGTTCTTGCAAATGTTGGAGATGGAACTTGCCTTGGTTAAGACAAAGGCAAAATTGAGATCCATTGGAGAGCTGGCAGCTGATGAGCAAGAAAGTCAGAGACAGCATGAGATCCAGCTGATAGAGGAGTGACAAAGAAAGAAGTGAAAGACTGAGGAACAAGAAAATCAGCACCAGCAGGGCGAGAGAATTGAGAAAGGCAGTACCGGCATGAGATCCAGATGAAAAGTTTGAGCATGAGCGAAGGAGATCTGCAGCAGAAGACATCACCAGAAACTGTGAGTAATGGCTTGAGTGGTTTGACCCAGAAAGTCAAAATTAATTCTAAAATGTTTCCCAGATATCAGGAAGTGGATGATCTTGATTTTCCTAAGATGTTTTGAGATTATATTTCAGCACTTTGACTTGGGCAGAGCTTCTTGGGTAACTCACTTATTGCAACTGATTACAGGCAAAGCATTAGAAGATTTTGCCAGAATGGACAATGATGACTGCATGGACTATGATAAATGTAAAAAATGCCTTGCTAAAGTGTTTTGAGTTAACCTCTGAGTCCTATAAGTAAAAATTTGGAGGGTTAAGAAAGGCATCAGGTAACAGCTATCCTGAAATGTGTGTGCAGCTAAGCAACTTTGTTGAACTCTGGGCAGAGGGTGGAAAAGCTAACTCTATAGAAGAAATACAAGATTTCTTTCTTCTGGAACAGTTCCCAAAAACTGTATCTGAGGAACTGAGAATGTGGTTGCTGAATAGAACACCAAGATCCATGAGGAGGCAGCTGAGAGGTCTGGTCAGTTCATATCTGGCAGGCTATCCTCTCATCGCAAAGGCAATAGGGAATGGACATTTTGGGGAACCCTGCAAGAGGCAACCTAAAGGAAGCCAGCCTATGCCTGGACATAAAGGAAAGCCACCCAGTCTCTAAAGCATGGAGATGGGTGAATGCAGGTGGTATATTTTTTATAAACTTGGGCAGTTGTCCTATGATTGCCAGAAAAATGTGAAAAGGAGTTAAAGATGCATGATGGAGTACAGTGCTTCAGAGAAGTCACAGAAGATTGTGGCCTGTACACTGAGTGCAGTACCCTTAAACTCCACTGCACATATGCACCCAATGGTGGAAACAGATTGGTAACCCAGGGATTGATGGACACTGGAACCTCATTTCTATGTTGAAGTAGACTCTATTTCAGGAGGAACAGATCATGTCTGGTTAGTTTTCTAGGATTAGAGGAGCAATAGGTCCTGCAGTCTCAGTGCCAATGATCTGGATCTTTCTAAGTTGTAAGGTGGCAAGGGCATAGGAGAGGTGGGTGCTGTACCAGACCTGCCTGTGAATGTAAACATAGGTAATGACTTTGATAGTAGAGACATCGCTGTATGTGTCTCTACCCATGGCTACACTAAGAGAACTAGCTCCTAAGGACACAGAGGGGCAGTGCACAAGAAGGAACCCCTATCTCAGTAGCAGACATTCTAGCTGAAGAATAAATTGGGATCTGCAGTTTTGAGCCACAGCTACAAACTGAGGTCGCCAAGCTGTGGGTGGCTCTACCACAGCAGCATGTGCTTTAGGAAAGTTGGGCATGCAGAGCTAGGAGGAGCTTAGCAAGCTGATATATCCCTACAAAAACTGAGGTAGTTAGCCACCAGGATGGACAGTGACTCTCCAAGTTCTTGGAAAAGGGAGGTGCACTGGAAGAATGGGCTCTTAAACTGTGAGTGGGTTCCTAAGGGAGGACTGGAGTAAAGGATACCGCAGCAGATAGTAGTTACTAGGGAGTATATGAATCAAGGTCTGGTCTTATCCTATAACATACCCTTTTCTGAACATCAAGGAGTCAGCCGCACAAAAAGGTGGCTGACTAACAATTTTTCCTGGCCCAGTATTTTTAAAGACATGGCAAACCACTGCTGGAATTGTCTGCAGCTCCAGAGGTGCAAAAGGTTGGGGACAAGATAAAGATGACAAAGCACCATTTTCACAAGTTGTCCTGGACACTGTGGGCCCTCAGTACACCTCAGTACATCAGCAAGCAGTACATTTTGATGGTCATAGATTACATGATAAGGTACCCAGAGGAAGGCTCTTGTCCTCCATCAAGGAAGAGAAGGTTGCCAACATGCTGCTAGTGATATTTCCCAGGGTTGGTTTTCCTGAGGAGATTCTATCTGACCAGGACACAACAATCATGTTTGATCTGATGGTTAGCCTTTGGAAGAAGTGTAGGGTAAGGCAATTCAGAGCCTCACCATACCACCTTCAGACTAATGGTCTAGTCAAGAGATTTAGTGGGTCTCTTAAGACTATGTTAAGCATTCACTGACCAGCATGAAAGATAGTGGTGCAAACACCTAACTTCACTAACGTATCTCTTACTTATAGGGATGTCCACCAGGGTCAACATGGATCTCACCCATTGAGCTCCTCTTTGGCCATAAAGTAAGGAGACCCTTGTTTTAGTAAGGGTGAATGGGGATGAGCTTGCTCCTCAAGGTGAATATGTCATGGAACATGTACTGAATTTCAGGCTATGGCTCAAGGAGCTCATGGAGGTTGCCCAAGAGCACCTAGTCACTACACAACAGAGACAGAAGACATCATAAGATCATAAGGTCAGAGCATGGGATGCAGAAGTCACACAATGGGCAATGGGTAGTGTTACTCATCCTTCTCAAGCAGAGGAAAAAGCAGGTGGCTTGGGAGGGCCTTACCGGTGGTCAGAAGGGTGAATGATGTTATTTGCACTGTGAAGCTACCAGACAGGAGCTGCAAATAGCAAGTCTACCATGTAAACTTTATGAATCATTACTGTGACAAGGATGAGATGGTCCTGGCTGCGTTCAGCTCTCCAGAGAAGAGGGCAGAAGCAGACATGATGGGAGTCTCCTGCAAGATATTAATGGAGAATCCTCAGTGGGTGCTCTCACCCTCTCAGAGCAGCTAGCAGCTAAAGAATTCAAAATGCATCGAGTGTTGCATACATTTGGTGAAATGTTCATAGGAAAACCATGGTATACCACATTGGTAGAGCACCAGGCTCCACTGAGACAGCCATGTTACAGAGTTAGAAATGGAATAAAACTTGCCCTAGAGGGGGAGATCCTTGAGATGCTGGCCCTCCAGGAGATTCTGGAGTCCAGATGTCCCTGGGCCTCCTCAGTGTTAGTGATACTGACTACCACAAATTCAACAGCTGCACAGAGCTGGAAACATTCACCAGGTTCAGGATGGATGAGCACCTAGAAAGTTTAGGGTGAGCCCTTTACCTGTCCAGCATAGATCTGACAAAGAGCTATCATCAGATACTCCTGACCCCCAAAGCCAGAGAGAGGTTGTCGCGTGGTACCAATTTGGATTATTTGAGTTCAGAGTAATGCCATTGGGGATGAAGAATACCCCAGCTGCCTTTCAACAGCTCACAGACCACACTCTGAATGGGGCAGGTTCTGGCATACATGGATGACACTGAGATTTATAGCCAGACTTAGGAGGATCACATCAGGTACGTGTCCAAAGTGTTCTGTCTACTGCAGGCCACTGGGCTGACAGTCAAGGTGGGAAGTGCCCGATAAGAATGGAGGAAGTGTATACCTTGGGAGCATGTTGGGGAGTGGGGACATCCGACCTCAGCCAGTGAAAATTGATGCCATCCAGGGCTGGGCCATGCCCACAACAAAGAGGAAAGTATGGGCCTTCCAAGGAATGGCAGGGTGCTACCATAAATCTGTGCTGAATTTCAGCAGCATGGCCAAGCCTCTGTTCAATCTCACCAGGAAGAGAGTGCAGAAAAAGGTTCACTGGATAGAATCCTGTGATACTGCATTCCACCAGCTGACGGAGGCATTTTGTAGGGCACTTGTGCTTGCCAGCCCAGTCTATTCTCTTAGGTTTATTGTACACATAGATACATCTGATCATGTGCTAGGTGCAGTTCTGAGTCAGGTTATGCATGCAGAAGAGGAACAGTCGTGTACTTGAGCAGGAAACTGCTGCACAGAGAGGAAGCCTATGCTACAATAGGGAAGGCATGTATAGGGATTTTCTGTGCTTTGCAAAGCTGCAACCTTATTTGTATGGCAAGGTGTTCACCCTGAATACTGAACACAACCTCCTTACATGTTTGCATAGAACCAGTGGACAAAACTTAAATTTGCCAAGGTGTAGCCTAGTGCTGCAGTCTGTAAATATGGACATTAAGCACCACAGTGGGTCACAGCATGGCAAAGTGGATGGGCTATCCAGAAAATAGTTAGTGCCCTTGTTTTGTCTGGTGTTTGTTAAGTAGGGAAGACACTAAGACAAACTAATGTGAGTTCACCCGGAGAATGAACTGAGGGCATAGTAGTGGGAGTCAGCCAGCTCACACGAAAAACCAACATCATTTAGTGCTGCTAAAAGATTTGTTTTTTCTTTCTCAGTGGTGGTGGTTGGGGAGATGTAACAATTTGTTATGTGTACCTGTTACTGTGTTTTTCTACTCAGTTCTTTCTGCATTGATATCAAAATTTAGCAGCTGAAGGGATAAAGTTGATATTCCTGGGAAAAGTGAAGATTTTTATCAGGGACAGGCCAGCTGACTCTAAGGTCAATTACTGTCTGTGCTCTCCTGTATCATGGCAGGACCCCAGGACAATTTATAGGACAGTTTCAAAGGGTAAGTGTCTTTCATGTCAGGAAGCTGCTGCCTAACCAGACATCCTGCTTAGCTAGACAGGACTCTCGACAAAAGGCAGATTATTTGTATATACCAAGTCCCAAGTCCAGAGCAACCAATTTTCCATGAGGACCTAGCTCTCAATACACAAAGGATTGACCTGGAAGTGATGTCACATAGCATGTGTGCTGAGGGTGGGGGAGACTGGTTTGTGGGAAAGCTTGTTTACCTGAGTTCTGAGAGAACACATCAATCAGGTTTTGGACTATGAACATCTATCATCTAAGGTTCAAGTCTGTCCTCATTCACCAACGTGTCCTGTGGTAAGTTATTCTATCTTGCTAAACAAAGGAGAGGAGATAGGTTTTCTGTGTATGCTCTACTGTTTATAACGTTGCCTTTTATTTATATATAATTATGGTTCCTCATATTCTTTGTGTAGTATCCTGTATTCTATGTGTAAATATCTTAATGTATTAAATATTTTTTTATATTCTTGATGTTTCTGTGACCAAGTTATCTGAGGAACAGCTAATTGATTTATAACTGACAAAAACAGTATTTTCTGCCTTTGAAGAGCTACCATTTCCATATTACGTTTTTAAATGAAGGGTTCTCAAGTGACAAAGAGGATGGGTCATTTGCCTTTGAGCAAGGAGCACTGTACTGTGAGTAGTTGATCCTGAGGTGTTCAGACCCAAAGAAACCCTAAGAGATGTCTATGCTGAGTGGTGGCAGCTACTGAGTACCCTTGCAGGTGTCTGAAGGGTTCAAGAAAACTGGTAACAATCACAGACTGAGTCTGAAAGATGCCAGTTTGCCACAAGCTGGTAAAGTCCTATAACCTTTGGACATGGAATATCCTGTTTCAGAGCTAGGCGTGTTTGCAACTGAGGTCGAGGTCTAGGATTGTGAGGTAGTAAATAGGGTCTATATATATGTATGAGCCATAGTGCAGTACAAAGTTCCAGATATGTGAGGTATGCATTGTGGTTGAGTTCTGAGTATGTGAGGTGGCAGACGTTATAGTTTCTAAACCAGAGGTAGGAGCAAGAGGGTGGAATGGAGACTGGGTCCAATAGTTATCTGGGCTGTTGCTATCTGTGTGGTACACTGAATAATCAGCACTGGGGAATAGCAGCTCTGTGAAACAATTTGATGAGAATATATTCTCCTGTCATGCTGGTATGCTTATTGTGCCATACAGTTGCAGCAGCAGTTCCAGCTTATTTCAGACATTTTGCACTGTTAATGGATATCCTGCACTTCCTGATAGGCCAGCCACAACTGTTTGCTTGGGTAGTTCACAGTCCACTTCTGTGTTTGACCTCAAATTGTAATGATCCATAGTTTATGGCACCACCAAGGTACCAGAATGGAAAGAGAGGGTACAAGTTGATTATTTTGCAGCTCATCATCAGTTGATGAGAAGCTGACAGGCTCTGGTGGCAACTCTGGTACCAGAAAGCTTGTGGGCTTATGCAGTATTTCTTCATCCTCATCCTCCACATCTAAGTTTGACACATCTATGACCAACAATTTGCACTAGAAAAAAACCCATAAACAACAAAGTGAGTGCATCACACACAGTAATACAGTATTTTTTGAGGACTGGTTTTATTTTTGAACAGCACACTACAGTACATATATTAGTACAGTATTAGTGGTCCACATACCCATCTACAAGACTGTGGCCTTATGAGTTATTGATCATAATGTACAGAGGATCCAACAGAATGCAATGCTGTGTCACAGAACACTGTATAAGAAATTGGATTGACTGACATTGAAATTGTCTTGTTTCCAACAGAAACTCTGCTGCAGATTTCTGCAATACATTGTACCCTGATGGTCTCCACTGTACTGTACATCTTGCAAAAACAAGAATATATTCATCTTGTTTTCCTTTCTTTCATTACAGAAATAATATACCATGCTCCCTCGATTATCTGCCCCTCGATCATCTGCCACCCTCTCTATCTGCCAACATTTCCTCCTATATCATTTTTGCTCCATGTAAATTCCCTCTGATATCCAACAGCCCTAGTAACCACCATCCGCCAGTCTCTCCACATGTACTGGCTGCATAGACTGTTGTGCTTTTATTCCTCTGTCAACTACCAACACATCCTTCCTGAAACCATGGGGCTTTGCATCATGGTCCCATTTTCGTGAAGTTACATTTTTTTCTACAGTCGGGTATTAACTTTTCTTATTTATTAGTATATAATAAACAGCATGTTTGTTTTCATTCATGCTAATGAAGCCCCTGAGTGAATAGGCAGTACAGCTTGCAGTTCAGAAGACTGTTGCATTGATAGACCGCAGGTAAGTTTCAAGAGGAGCCACATCATTTTTATGTGCTGGAATGATGTTACTGTATTGTCATAGTCTGATGCAATCAGTTTTGGGGCAGATCTAGCATTTCATTTTGATGATTGTCTGGTATTTTAAAAGGAAGGGAGCTGCTTGATAAAGTTAAAACAGCAGCAACACTGTGGTGGCTCATGGGGTCTGAGTGTGCTTCATTACCTCTGTGTGTCAGTGAGATTTTTTAGTGAGATTTTCTCCTTGCTTTCCTCAGAAGAGTAAGCTCTACAATTGTTTGTTGAGCAAGCAGTCTGTAAAATAATAAAAATAACATATTTTCTGTGTGAGATAGGGTACAGACTAGTGGCCTCAGTCAGTGTATAAAATTGTAAAAACATTGTGGGTGTAAGCTGATTTCCTGTGGTCCTGCAGTCCATCTTTATTTGTCAGTTTCACTCAGACTGTTGGGGAGCCATGATGTGGTTGATAAACCTGACAAAGCTTTTTTTTTACTGTTATTGTCAGGGTTGCATTTTTGGGGGATTATTTTGATCCACCATTTTTAACTAGGTAAGCCTGCAGACTTTGCTGCTTGAATTGGTCAGGTACTGGTCAGGTACTTTACCAAGTTTCCTGTGGTGTATACTTGTTTGTTTACAAGTTTCACTCAGATCACAGGTAATGGCTGGAGTGAATCAATCAAGCTGATAAAGTTAGAGCAGCAACAAAATAGTAGTTACTCATGTGATCTGAGTGTGCTCAAGCTATTCCCGAGTGTCAGTGAGATTTTCTCTTACTTTCCTCAGAAGAATAAGACCTCTGATTGTTGAACAAGCAGTCTATAAAATAAAAACAAACATATTTTCTGTGTTGGATAGGGTACAGACTGGTGGCCTTGGTCAGTGCATAAAATTGTAAAAGCGATGTGAGTGTACTCTGATTTTCCCTGGGTCCTGTGGACCATCTTTTATTTGTAAGTTTCACTCAGACTGCAGGTAAGTTTCAGTCTGGAGTGAATCAATCAAGTGCACCATTTGAATCAATCAGTCAGTTGGTAAATTTTAGTTTTGATGCTTATTGACTTGGTGGTACTGGATAGGTGCTGTACTGTACTGAGTATGCCAAGTTTTCTGCAGTCCATCTTTGTTTGTCAGTTTCACTCAGACTGTTGGGGAGCCATGGAATGGTTGACAAACCTAACAAAGGGTTTGTTAAAAAGGATGTTTAAGTCAGTCATTGGGTTACTAACATGATTAAACAATTATGTCCCCCTTAGATAAAAGCAGAAGCATGCTGTGTTTGTAGGGTTACGGTTTCAATGCTGAATGGCAAATTAAACAATGAAGTCCACCCCACCAAAGCTGTACATAAAAGCAGAAGAAAGCT
This sequence comes from Neoceratodus forsteri, assembly GCA_016271365.2. Taxonomy (NCBI): domain Eukaryota; kingdom Metazoa; phylum Chordata; order Ceratodontiformes; family Ceratodontidae; genus Neoceratodus; species Neoceratodus forsteri. The sequence goes on from CM057453.1 coordinate 974,664,547, forward strand.
GTGTTGGTTTGTGTGTCCTGCTGAAGGGCAAGGAGGCAACATGTTTGCTGTAGTATCCGGACAGACGAGAAGATTGTAGCAACAGTTCATGGTGAAGACACAGATGAAGTGCCACTGGACAGCACTGGAGACACTTTAGACAGTTATGATGCTGATGAAGAGACGACCTCCACATTCTGCTACTGAAACAAAAAGCTGTCTACGTTGATGCACTTTCTTGAAGCAAATGAGATGACTGATTATAATAACAAAAGCCAAACAAAGCATAACTGATTACTTTAAAGTTGACTAAAGTTCATTTAAAATTATGCAATTTAAACCAAATGATTTGAAGTGTTTTTTATTTCTTCACACAATATGTACATAAAGAAATTAATTATTTTATACAGTAATTGTAGTCCTCTCTTGCTTTTTAAAATGTCATCCAAGCAAACTATTATCTGCCACACTCTATTATCAGCCGAAGGTTGATGACCAATGTTGGTGGATAATAGAGGGTGCACTGTATGTCATGTAGGATAGAGCATACACGATAGTCCTGCTCCATTTACTGCTGAAATAGTCTGACTCATAATTTCCATACCCTGAAAATGTTATGCCTCCAATGCTCTACTCCCATGATTTGTTCCTGCCCTGTACAGTGCCTGTAAACTTATACCTAATACTGTACACAGTTGTCTAATGGATGGATTTAAAATTGTCACACTGTACCTTTCTTTTAGGAGCTGTCCCTGCTCTGGGTTTCCTTGCTTGTGATGACACATTTTCTTCTGATTGCCAGGGTATCATTCTCCTTCCCAATCTCTCAAGAATGGCCTTTGCTCACAGATGTCTAATTCTGCATGCCAGGGAATGCTCTTCACACCTTTTCAGTAGCACTATAGTGCATTGTTTACCACAGAACATTGCTCTGCTCATGACACTAGCATTAAATACAAATAAATAAGATAGTATAGTAAATACAGTAAATAAGAATTCTAAATGCACAGTAGGGTGAAACCCACTGATTTGCCTTTCCCACTGCACTTCCCTCATTGCCAAGTTCTGGTTTGACCTGTTCTCCCTATGCCTCTCTTCCCTCTTTTCCTGCTCTCTTCTCTACTTTCCACTCCCTCTGCTCCACTGACACCTTCTCCTTCTCCATTCACATGTCAAGACCTTTGTGCAGACTGCTTTCTCTTACAGATTCCCTCTTCACTGGTTCTGCCTCCCATGCACCATTCATGCTGCCCCTACTCCTGCTGCTCTTCTCCACATGCACACCACTCACATGTGCAACTGCCTTTAATTTCCTATTTTGCCATTTGACCTACAACTAATTTTATAAATTATTGTTACTTTGACCCAAGTGTACCTTGTTTGTACCTGCCTTAATTTGCAAAATCACCTTGATTGGAGCTGAACTGAATAGTGTAAACTTGTATATGGCAACTTGTAATTCTGCTCATGGTTTTATAGTTTCATACTGAGTGTTCAGGGAACCAAGGTGGAGTTAGCCCATATATAGCCCCATGGCACCCTGATAGTAATAATAATATCTTTATTTGTATAGCGTCTTTCAGATATCAAGGCACTGAACATTAAATAACAAATAAAAGCACAATTTAGATACATAACTGACACAACAAAAAATCACAATTCAGATACATAACTAAAATCACAGCTAAAATCAGTTTGGGTAGGCTTGGCACCATAGATGGGTCTTTAGGGCCTTAAAGCCCTCCATGGTTGTGCATTCATGAAACTGATGGGTAGAGAATTCCACAGGGCTGGGGCTGCATACATAAATGCATGGGCCTCAGATGTCTTCAAAGTTACCCTGGGAATCTCCAGCAACCCTTGTCAGCTCAGCAAAGTGGTCACCCAGGGCAGAAGGGGGACAGGAGCTCTTTCAGATAGTCTGGGCACTGTCTGTGTAGAGCTTCGTAGGTCAGAAGCCTGACCTTGAAGGTGATGCACCACTGAATAAGTAGCCAATGCAGTTTATGCAGCACTGCTGTGATGCAACACACCAGTGAGGTACCCATCAACAACCAGGCCAAAGCATTCTGTACTAGCTGCAAGTGGTGGATATCAGCCCCTGGTAGCCCTAGGTAAAGGGATTTGCAGTAGTCAAGGAGTGAGGACACAAAGGCATGGATCAACATAGGAAAGACATTGGACAGAACTAAGTGCTTGACCCTGGTGATATTCCTCAGATGGTAAAAAGAGGACTTGATGACTGCCAACACCAGAGATTGCAGTGTCAGCCTATCATCAAGAATCACCCCCAGGTTCCACACCAGTTCAGAGGAAAAAAGCTGGGAGCCTCCCAGACAAATTCCGGAAGGTTGACCTGACCCCAATCCCTCTATCAGGCATCCTGGATCCATGACCATCACCTCCATCTTTCCTGAGTTCAACTTCAACCAGCTGGAATTCATCCAGTCCTGGATTACAGTGAGGCAGTTGTTAAATACCAAATGTGTACTATTGTGGTAGAGTGAAAAAGACAGGTAGAGCTGGGTATCATCAGTGTAGCAGTGAAATCTCAGCCCATACAATCTTACAATGTCTCTGAGGGGCAGCATGTACACTGTGAACAACATGGGGAACAACACAGAGCCCTGAGGGACCCCATATGACAGAGAGAATGGGTCAGAGGAAAAAAATTCCCAACTCCACCCTCTGAGTTCTGCCAGTGAGAAAGGACTTAAGCCACCTGAGAACTGTACCCAACAGGCCACAGATGAACCTCAGGCATTCAAGGAACACCCCATGGTCCATGGAGTCAAAAGATGAGGAGATATCAAGAAGTACCAAGATAAAACAGCGCTTCTGATCTCTCACCATCAAGAGATCATTGAGCACCTGAACAAGAGCAGTTTTGGTACTATGCCTCCTATGAAAATTGGATTGGAGAGGTTTTTAGATGTTGTGGATGGTCAAATGGTTCTCCAGCTATAGTACCACAACCTTCTCAATCACCTTCCCAACAAAGGGAAGGTTAGAGATTGGTATGTAGTTCGCAAGACAGCCTGGGTCCACAGTAGCTTTCTTCAGAAGAGGTGTCAACATCACCTCCTTCAGGTAGCTAGGAAACTTACCAGACTCAAGGGAGCAACAAACTATCCTTGCAAGTATTGGGTCAATGATGTCACAGCAACCCATCATCAGGGAAGTTGGACCTGAATCCAAACTACAGCATGCTGGGTACAAACCCTGGACAATCCACACAACATCTCCAAACTCCAGCTGGTTGAAGGACCTCCAGACAAAGCAAAAGGGGTGAGAATTCAACAGCCACTAGTAACTCCATAGACTGTGCAGGTTGGATCTCCATCCTGATGCTGGCCACCTTATCTGCAAAGAACTGAGAGAGCTCATCACATTTGATCTGTGAGAAAGCTCAGAGAGATTGGAGACAAGCTGGGTTGCACAGCCTGTCCACAGATTGAAAGAGCTGAGCTGGTCAGTTCTGAGCAGCAGCAATCTCCCCGGACAGGAACTCGGTCTTCTTATGGGTAATTGTCGATTGGTAGACAACTTGATAGTGTTCCACCAATCTAAGGTGGTAAGCTTCCAAGGTGGATTTCCACCAGGAATGCTCTAACCTTTGTCCACGTCACCACAACTCCCTCAAGGTCCAATCAAACCATGAGGAACGAGGGTGAAGGGAGAGAGGATGAACACAAACAGGAGTGATAGAGTCCAAAGCCACAGTAACGGCCTTGTTAAAGGCCTGGACAAAACTCTCTGGACTCAGACTTGCCTCAGAAATAACAATAAGTCGACTACTACTGCTAGATCATCAGGTCTTACATCCCATAAATGGTGGCATCTGACCATCTCCACAGGGGCGACCTACGAAGGGGTGCAAAAGCTGAACTTCACAGTGTGATGATCTGCCATCTGACCGGTTCCACCACCAAGTCAGAGTTGTAATTCCAGGAAGAAAACTAGGTTAAGGGAGTGACCTTGCTTATGGGTAGCAGAGGTAACCACCTGTGTAAAGTACAGTGATGTCAACAACTGGAGGAAGTCTTGTCCAAATTGCAAGAGTTCATCATCGACTCAAGCATTAAAGTCACTCAGAACCATCAGCCTGGATGACTCAAATGCCATGTCAACCATGAAGTCTGCTGCTTCTGAAGGAAACGCTTCTCATCCCAGGGTGGACGGTAGATGAGAACGATCCTACAACCTACACCTGCTACCACAGTACACTTGAATGAGTTGGTCTCCTCAGCTGGCACATTTGTGAGGTCAGTTCAACCTTGAAACAGATCGCAACTCCCCCTGCAGTCCAATCTTGAGCTGTGTATCACTGAGTACCCAGCTGGAACCACAGTCTCCAATATGGGGCCAGCGTTCTTGTCCAGCCTGGTTTCAGTGATGCAAGCCAGATCAGTTGTCCCAACAAGATCTGCAATAATTGCAGTCTTGTTATTAATTAATCAGGCATTGCAAAGCACCACTTGAGTTGAACAGGATTTCAGGGCCGGCCAAGCTACCTGCCCACCAATGGTGGAGCCCTTGGGTATGGAAATCAGACATGGAGGACCACGTTCTAGATCTTATTTCACCCCAAGGCATCTCCTGGATCTAACTACCCCTATGTGAGAACTCTGCTCATTCATCGTCTGCCATTCGCAACCCCTGCCCATCCCCCCTCCAACCGGCAGGTATTTTGAAATTCACATGTTTCTATAGAATTTACATTTGACTTCTGAAGGTGTTTTGCTGATTATTATTCCTAGTAGCAAACTGTTCTATATGTTGAAAATTCTGTTGGGGAAGAAATATTTTTTGTTTATTTTCTGAAAACAATTGGCAACAATTTGAAGCGGATGTTCCCTTGTCTCCTTTGAGTTTTGTTTAAACTCAACATTAAGTTCACACAGTAAGTGAAGATCATGAATGATTTTGACCATCAATAATAAGTTACCAAATAGTCTTCTAACAGTTAATGGTATGAAATTGAAGGTATCCAACCTCTTTTCATCTGTATCATCCTTAAGAGTTCATATTATCTTTGTAGCTAGAATTTAAATTTTTCTATGGCTTTGACTTGACTGATCTTAATGGACACCAAAATGGTGTAGAGTGGTCTAACTAAGGTCTTGTGTATGCTTCATAGAGTGGGAATATAATGCCCTGTTCTCTGGATGAAATGTTATGCTTTACTGCCCAAAGTACATTGTTTGCCCTGGCAAGGAGCTTGTTGCACTGTTTTTGTTGACTGCTATTAGATGTTTTGACTATGCTTAGGTCTTTCTCACAGTTGCTTTCAGCTAATATAGATAAGTCTAAAGTGTAGATGTTTGGGGGTTATTGTGGTCTAAGTGCATAACCTTGCACGTCTCTGGGAAAATTGCATTTCCCATTTAAAGGTCCAGTCATGTATTTTTCCAGGTCTGTTTGAATAAGCTGATATTGACATATTGTTGTGTAGGAGCCACCCAGTTTTGAATCATCTGCATATTTGCAAATCCACCTTGTTGTGTGTTTTGTGAGATCTGCAATGCATATATGAAAAATTAGTGGACCCATGACAGAGTGCTATGCTCACTTGCTACATTTAATGCACTATATCTCACTTCCTTATTTTTTACTGTCTGAGTTCTAGTTTGGAGCAAGTTCATGGTCCAATTAATTAAGAGAAGTGTTATATTTGCACTGGCCATTTTTCAATAATCACCCAGTTGGGGGCTAGATTAAATACCTTGCAAAAGTGTAGGAAAATTATGTCACATGGGGTCTTACTGACAATTGATGTGCTAATGTTCTCATGAAAACATAAGTTAGTAGTGAACAAATGCCCTGCCTTAAACCCATGTTGTTCTTGATCTACTGTAGGTTGCCTATTTCAGTTTCAGTTTTATCCTTTTTTATAATTAAACTTTATTAAGCAGTATGAATGAAACAACAAAAATCATAGTCCAGCCTTAATTTCTAAAACATAGCTAATTGATAACCAAATAAACATTGTTCCAGAACAAATTAAACCCCCAAAAATCAAGACAGAAGAGTCTCCTTATCATTTTTCAGAGCTAATAATTACTAAATTACAAAAATGAATTAGCCAATATTCCTGAATATATCACATGATTACACGGGGATGGGCAGTGCTGCCCAGTAGTAGGTATATACCTAAAACAATAAAAAAAACTCCTAAAACTACTTTAAGAAACAAGTGCCTTACCACTATGGAACAAAACTGGAGGAAACTTCTGATTAATAGTTTATCCATGGTCTTCACATTGTATTAAATAATTATTGCTTATTTAAGTGCATATACATGGCTTTCTCTAAATCATATACAAAATTAACAACTTCAAACCACTTGTCTAAAGTGGGGACCAGAGTTTTGTACTAATATTTAGTAAGCATTTTTTTATCACTCACTATCAATATCAACAATAATTTTTCATGAGGGAAGAATCAACACCTGAGGAAAACACCTATCAAGATCAGTTCTGGTGTTAGCCTAATAGTGCATCCAGCTATCTGATTAAGTTCCTCAAAAACCACTAGCCAAAACTGACTGATTATTGTACAGCACCAAAAAACAATGAGCCTGGTCAGCAGAGATCTCCCCTCAAAAGTCTCCAACAATGACCCACTCTTAGGCCCTGGTAATGAGCAATTTTAACTGAGGTAAGAAAAAATCTTGATCAACATTTCCAGGAGCATTCTTTTAAATAAGGTGTATAGGTAATAGAGTAAGAAGAGAGGGAATACTTTTCCCAAATATCCCAAGAGCCCATTTGAGGTATTTCCTTCTCCCGTTTCACATAATTTGACTTAGTGTTATCTGACAATAGGGACTAAAGTCCATAATTGCTAATACCTATTAAATGCTCAATATCTGCTCCCAACTGTGAAGATACTAAAATCTTAACTAAGGGGAATCAGTGACATTGCAACTATACTGAAACATGCCAGTTTTGCAAATAAGAACTGAGCTGTAAATATCTATAATGATCTGATTTTAAAAGGCTGAACTGTGTCAGTAATATATTAAATGGATGAATATCATATTTACCAAAAAGCTGATGGTAATAATGTAGGCCAAACTTTGCCCAATTATGGAAAAAAACATCTGAGGTGGAAAAGGGATTACTCTTATCCCTTGCCATTGCAGAGATATAAAAAAGATCACTGGATGTCATATGCCTCCTAATCGCATGCCAAAGCCTGAAGATCAACCCTGTAAGGTTGTACCAATGAGATACTGGCACTTGAATTAGTGAAGAAGGAAGCAAAACCTTTCTTGTGTCATGTGTGTCATTTAGTATAAATTCTATGTCCTTCCAGTATGCCTGATAGGAAGAATTTGCCCAGCAACAAAACATGCAAAATAAAGAGGCCTTTGAATATCATTTAAAATTGGAGAAACCAATCCCTCCTCAAACTGGAGATATATAAAGAATAGAGACACTAATTTGTGGCTTCTTCCCTTGCCAAACAAATGTAAGTGCCAACTTCTGCCAGTCCCTTAAGTAAAACTGAGATGAACAAATAGGGAGGGTCTGCAATGAATATAGAATTCTAGGTAGTACGTTTAGTCGAATCATCTCCACTCTATGAAAGAAAGATAATGGAAGAGTGGACCAGTAATTCAAATCCTGTTTAATACATTAAGTAAGCAGTTCGTAGTTCATTATATATACATGGTCTAATGACTTTGTCATTGCCACCCCTAAGTACTTAATATAGGTTCTATTTACCTAATTAGGAGGAGGGTTAAAATGTCAACAGGTGCCTCATAATGTAGAACTGACACTTCCATTTTTAACTTATTCAATAGAAAGCTTGCTACTATCTCAAACTCTTCCATAAGTCGAAACACCTCTGGTAGAGAAATTGTAGAATTGGTAAGTATAAGTAAAATATTGTCTGCAAACAACAATACTCGATAATCACATCCACTGACAGGGATACCTTCAATTTTCTCAGCAGATCAAATATGTGAAGCAAGAGGCTCTACATACAAAGCAAACAAAAGGGGTGAAAAGGGACAACCCTGTCGAGTACCATGAAACAACAAAAAAACCGAGAACAGATTACCATTAATCTTCACATAGACAGTAGGGTTTCAATGCAATGTTTTTAACATGATAATGAATGATTCTGGAAGCTCAAAGGATTGTAGGACACTCCAAATAAATTGTTAGGACATGCAGTTGACGGCCTTCTTCGCATCCAGGCTAGCCAGGAGCAGCAGGATAGATTGCTTTGAGGCATGTTCTAAAAGTAAAATGTACATCTAACATTATCATGTACCTGCCTCTTGCAAACAAATCCTGCCTGGTCCTGGTCTACTAAAGATGAGAGAGGCCCTCTAACCTGAGTGGCTATGATTGTCATATATAACTTATAGTCTGAATTAAGAATCAAAATTGGATGGTAGGACTCAGGTCTATTTGAATCTTTGTCAGGCTTCATCAATACAGAGATGATTGCATAGTTCCATGACAGAGGAGGGCAGTACTGTCCTGCATCAAGTGGAATGTTCTTAATAATAAAGGATCTAGAACAGCTGTAGGGCCTAAGATTATAAAAGTCAGATGGGAAACCATCTGTCCCAGAAATTTCCTGGATTAAGCCTTTGAATGGCCACTTGTAACTCAACAGTTTCAGTTGGTTGCAGGAGTTAAACTACTTGCTGTGAATTTAATTTTGGTATTCCTGCTCAAGTTAAAATAGAATCAGTTTGATCTTGTGAGGGTAGGAGCAAATCAGGTGAATAGCAGGATGACTAGTAAGCTCTAAAAATGGATGAAATGTCCTCATTATCATGTGTATCTGTTCACCTTGTTGGATGCCAAAGTATGAGAACTATTGCCATGGTCTTAAAACATCTGAGGCATCGAGATAAATACCGGGTCCCCTTCAGACCTCCTACATAATGGTGATGCCTCAGATAATATAAGCTGTGCTCTATTATTTGATCTATTAAATTCTGTAATTCAACTCGGGCATCTAATAATTTAGAATGAATGGTGCAGTCTCCCTGCAACAAGGCTGTTTGCAAAGTTTAGATTTCACTATACAGCACCTTCATTTTCTGTTCACAATCCCCCTTTTCTGGTTGTGGAGAAAGATATTATCTTTCCTTCAAGGCCTGCTTCTAGTGTGTCCCATAATATACAAGGTGAAACCTCACGAGATCATTAGTCTCAAAAATTCTTTACACTTTCAACTAATTCAGCAAGTAAGACCTGATCCTTCAAGTAGCCCAAATGCAGTCTCCAAAATGGCCATTCAGTGGGATTACTAAATTTAAGCAACACAATCACTGGTACATGATCAGAGAGATGCAAAGGGCCAATGTTAACTTGATGCACTAGCCTGAGATGTTCAGTAGTGGTGAAAAGTAATCCAATTGAGATGAACTGTTATACCATGGTAAGTAGTAAGTGTATGCTCTATTCTTAACATGAATGGTGCGCTATGCATCCACTATACCCAAGTGATGTAATGTGCAACAGACATATTTAGAGATAGCAGAGAAATAATGTGATTTCAGATTTGAGAAAAATAGTACCAAGTTGAAAACAAGGTTCATATCATTCCCCCCCACACTCCCAATAACCTACCTTTTATCAACGTCATCAGTATCAAAACAAATTTGGCAAACATCAGTTTACCAGTGCCCAGTAAAATAGGTATTAACTAATGTGACCTCCTCCCCTTGAAGGACCCCTGGGACAATTACAGTCACAGCCAAAAACATGGCCAGATATTTCTTGACATTTCTGTGGTATTTCTAGAGAAATCTCCTGTTTTCTTCATTTCCACAGAAGGGGCAGCAGAGAGAAACTCTTTAGAAATTTTGCGAAATATCTGGAAATATCTGACCATAACTGTGGCTACTACTGTGTATATCTACCTTCTTCATCTAATGTGGTAATATGAGACTCAAAGGTTAGCCTTTTCTGTATAGTATTAGCATAGGTGTGAAGGTGAAAAAACTTTATGTATAACCCAGTTTTGAAATTTTCTATGTTCCTCTTGAGATAAATGTGTTTCTTTGAAATAAACTATATCCACATTTTGCTGATGGCAATATTGAAGTAGAGAAGCATTTAATAGGGATAGTTATCCCATTTACATCATAAGAGATAATTGTAAAATCTTGTACATATTCCCAATATAGCACAAAAAAAAACAAATGAATTAGGTCAATATATAGCCATCTACTTATCAAATAACTACAACCAATAAACAATAAATAATAAATAAATAAAATAATAAAATAAATAACTACAACCCTCTTAATTGCTCCTAGGACCAAACAAACCACACAATATGCCCCCATGAAAAGATCAGCCTGAAACATAGACATGCTAGTACCTATTAAGAGGTCTAAACCTCACTTTCAGGTTCTTGGCAATAATGGACATGCAAGGAATCGCAGACATAGAAACATAGACTTTGACGGCAGATAAGGACCGCTTGACCCATCTAGTCTGCCCATTTCCCTACCGACAGGATAGGCCACAGATCCTAGTTAACCAACAGCCTATTTCTTCCTACCCCCCACAAGAACTGCCTTATGTCTGTCCCATGCATTCTTGAATTCTCCCACAGTTTTAGACCCCACAACCTCTTCAGGAAGGCTGTTCCATGCATCCACTACCCTCTCTGTGAAATAATATAGTACTTCCTCACATTGACCCTGAACTGCCCTCCTTCTATCTTTAAATTGTGTCCCCTTGTTCTTGCACGTCTCTTTTTCTGAAAGATGTTACCCTCTTGGACTTTGTTGATTCCACTGAGGTACTTAAAAGTTTCCATCATGTCCCCACCCTCCCTTCTTTCCTCAAGGGTATACATATTAAGCTCCTTTAGTCTCTCCTCATACGGCTTCTCTTGCAGACCCTGCACCATTTTAGTTGCCCTCCTCTGACTGCCTCTATCCTGTCTATGTCCTTGCAGAGATGGGGTCTCAGAACTAGACACAATACTCCAGATGGGGTCTCACCAACTGTTTGTACAGAGGAAAACAACTTCCTGTTTTCTGCTGCTGATGCCTCTCCTATACATCCCAGTATACCCCAGCCCTCCCTACTGCCTTCTCACATTGCTTGCTAACCTTAAGGTCATCTGATATGATTACCCCCAGGTCCCTTTCCTTTTTGTTGTTGTTACTACCTCCCACCCATTGTATTCTTCCCTGGGTTCTTGTTTCCCAGGTGCATTATTTCACTTCTTTGCATTGAATCCTAGCTGCCATACTTCTGACCATTCCTCCAACCTTGCCAAGTCCCTTTTCATCCTTTCCATGCCTCCTTGTGTATCAACCTGCTGCAGATCTTTGTGTCATCTGCAAAAGGCATACTTTTCCTTCAGTCCCTCTGCAATGTCACTGATGAAGACATTAAAATGACTGGACCCAATACTGAACCCTGTGGTACCTACTACAGCCCCTCTTTCTCCAGAGTGGGCTCCATTTACAATTACCTTCTGTGTCCTGTTGTCCAGCCAATGTTTTACCCAGGCTACCACCCTGGGACCCACTCCCAGGCTGGTTAATATGACTATTAATCTTTTGTGTGGGACTGTGTCAAATGCCTTGCTAAAGTCTAGGTAGGCCATGTCCACAGCCCCTCCCTGGTCTACTACTTTGGTCACCCAGTCAAAGAAATCTATTAGATTCATCTGACATGACCTTCCCGCTGTGAACCCATGCTGCCTTGGGTCCTGTGCGCCACTGACCTCTAGGTACTCAACTATTCTTTCCTTCAGAAGTGACTCCATCACTTTCCCTACCACAGAGGTCAGACTGACAGGTCTGTAGTTTCCTGCCTCAGTCTTGGTCCCACTTTTGTGAATGGGAATCACATCCACCTTCCTCCAGTCCTCGGGTACCACACCATCCTCCCATGATTTATTAAAAAGGGTGGCCAGTGGTTTCACTAGTTCATCCCTTAATTCTTTTAGAATTCTGAGGTGAATTTCATCAGGACCCATTGCTTTGTCCACCTTCAGTTTTAGGAGTTCTTGCAGAACCATTTCTTCTGTAAAAGGACTGTGCGCTGTAGGGAGAAAAGGACAATAATCAGAAAGATATCAAAAATGCTTGTATAATAACAAAACCTTTAAAGGTAATCTCTAACCAAGTGTTAGTAAGTGCACTATTCATATCACCATCATTAATAAGTGCAAGGACAGCTTCATTAGCTTTGGAAATATTATTGCTGATGTGGATAAGATGGGTGTCTTTTCTCTCTAAAAGTGATTTCAATGTCAAAGTGAGAGGATCAATGTGTACATTAAAATAAGGTAGATACTCAGAGAGGGTAAGCAAATAATCAGTTTTACCATCAATGATATCAGTGTCATAATGGGGATGGGTGTAATAAATGTGTGCCCAATAACTGACTTTTGGTGTGGCACAAAGCAAAAATTTGGACTATCAATAGAACATGTTTGAAGACCATAAGTGTAAGATTTAAAGTTAGTGATGACACCATACTCGCTGTCTGAGTTATATTGCATTTTAACAGTAGGCAGTCTCCATTTTTGCAACTGTACTGGGCAAGTATAAGTCTGTTTGGAAATCTGTGTTGTCAGTGAACCTCCTCCAGGTAAGACTGGTATAACTTAGAATTGTCTGGAGCAGATGTTGAGTCCTGGTATTCTGTGCCATTAGTAGTGATGTCATTGTCCATGGAAAAGGACCAATCGATACTGTCTGGGGAATAGCCACATACAGGTTTAATAACATCATATACATCACATCGGCACAAATAAATACACCTTTCTTTCGCACAGCAGTCCATATGCGGCGAGACCCATGCATCCAGAAGAGGATGGAAAACCAACAGAGGAGGTAAATCAAGGAGTGCTCTGTAGATGTCTTCATCAAGGTGCCCAATGGAATGTACAGATGTGAGTTTATCAAATAAAGCTGTAGTAGGATCGAACTGTGGTAAAGAGGCAGTAAAAGAGGCAAACATAATATCCTTAATAGAAAATTTCTTAGAAGTAAAACAGGGACCAGTATTAGGATGACTGGTCAGAAAGCCAAATTTCTAGCTGTGGAAAGTGGAATATTTGAAGTCTGTAACATACACATAGCAACACAGCTGGAGGATTTACACTGAGGACAATACCATTTAGAGATCCATCTATCATGTATGATATCAGGGATCCTTCTGGATTTTAGATCATGGAAAAGAATATTGATGGTAGTGATAATGTAAGAGCCATAAGCTGACTATAATATCTCATGGGCAATGTATTGCTTATCTTCTTCTTTATTGTTCTGCACAATGACAGCATTAGTCTCATCTTTAGAATCTGAAAATGCCTTAGCAATATTGTGCATGTTGTATACAGTGTATCTTTCTTCCTGACTAAGGCCATCCACACCATGCAATAAAGGGGGTATAATATAATTTACCAAACCAGTTTGGAATTTCTGTGAATGTGATTTGATAGCAGAAATGTTGGCTTTATTCCAGACAGGCATGGCTGTGCCAAAAAGACCAGAGACCGTGCCTGTGGCATCAGTGACATCAGAAGTGTCACATGTATTACGTTTATGACTTTGATCATCAGGATTAGGTTTTCTCCTAAAATTGCCTCTATGCTTGGTGGTGTGTACCCCAGCAATAGGGTCTTGAGTATGAATTTGAAAAGCTGTTAAGCTATCAAGTAACAAAGTATTATAAAACAATGAAGTGTAAGTAGTATGATACATACCAAATTCTTTCATATTCCAGTTAAGTCAAGTTACGAAACAGGTATATGCATAAATTGTAAGTTGTTAATAAGGTACCAGGTAAAGCAGTGGCTGTGAGACCACTACGAGGACTAGGGGTGTCTTTTGGACATTCCAAAAGCTGTTTATCAGTAGGGGGTAACACAGATAAATACATGGCAGCTGAGGCCATGTTGTGTACAGCACAACATTTCCTGGCAGAGTAATTAGACAAGGAATTACAATATGAGAGATCAATTAAGGCAGTGATATTATATAAACCAGAATGTCTAAGAGAGGTTTGGAGCAAGGACAGAGAACCATTTGGGGATAATTTTGCATTGGGCCAACAATGGAAAGTTCTCTTGGAAAGCTTGGCCACAGGGAGTATTTGTCCTTATGATGTGGTTTGCCACTCAATTTGTAGGGTAGATTTATCAGGAGCAACAACCGAGGCAGTGAGTTAGGCATCTGAACCTTCCTGGGCAGTAATCAAATTATCAGGAATATTGATGGAAACTCCCTCTTGGGTAGTTGCAAGTCGATCAAGGTGAGGAAGGAGGTGCTTTACTGTACCTTGGATGCAGGGGATAACTCCTCACATTAGGAGAAAATGAAACAAGATAGCCATCTTGTGAGTATCTGAAAAGGAAAATCAAACATTTATAAATTAGTACGATTCTGCCCAATGGGGTGAGGAAAAGTAATTATACCGCTTTATGCAGTTTCAGCTAGTTTGCATGTAACCATTTGTCAGTTTGTTGTTTTGCATAAGTCTAACCTGTTAGACTGCTGGACTGAACTTGTTGACAATAGGGTGGGGCCTTCCCACTTATTGGAGAAGGAATGCATGGGATGTGCAAATCTGAGAACCATTACCTGATCCCCAACTTGCCAATTCACTTCTTGAGTGTGTTTGTCAAACTGTATTTTGGACTGCTGCTGGGCCTTGCCCTGCAGTTAGCAGCATACAAATGAGTGTGTAAGAGGTCTTGTCTGAGTTTTTCCACATATTGGTCCACTGAGACACGGTCTGCAGTAGGGAGGTGCAGGCAAACAACAGGTGTTCAGGTAATCTCATATTTCTACCAGTCATCACCTCAAAGGGTGTCAACTGGGTGGTGGCTGAGGGTGTACCCCTAATTGCCATAAAGAGTAAAGGCAGTAGGGAATCCCAATCCTTGGGATTGTCCTCAATGAATTTGGACAGCATTTGCATAATCCATCTGTTGGCTCTGTCTACTTGACCTGAAGATTGTGGGTGGTAAGGTATTTGGAACTTCTGATGAACTCCAAGGAATTCAAGAGATTCTTTCATCAACTCACCTGTAAAGCTGATTCCTTTGTCTGAGTCTGCCATAAGAGGTAGGCCCCACCTGGAGAAAATCTGTTCCATCAGGATTTTGGCAGTGGTTTTAGCAGTGCATGTCTTAGTGGGGAAAGCATCAACCCACTTAGAAAAAAGGTCAGTTACCACAAGGTTTGTTGTTTCTGCTGATATTGGTCAAGGGACCAATAAAATCTATCTGTATGGCATGCCAAGGGCCAGAATGCCTTTGTGGTAGTAGTTTAGCATTTTGTTTGGTATGGATAGGGTTATTTTGTGCACAAACAAGCAGTTGTCTATGTACTGTTTGACATCTTTGGTGACACCAGGCCACCAGACAGTGGTCTTAAGCCTTGGGTGTGTTCTCCACTCCCTGGTGTCCACCAGTGGGGGTGTCATGCACTTGGTGCAGCAATTTGTGCCTAAAATTATGGGGAACCACCCACAACTTGGTGGGGGTGACATCCGGTTGATACCAGATGAGCTTGTCATCAGGGGACAGATGTAACTTACCTTCATGCCTTCGGTAGGGGGCTTGTGGGTAGGTAGAGTCTTCTCAGTACCTTTGTCAAGGAATCTGAACACACATTTGAGTTCAGAATGACTATGCTGGGCTTCTGACAGGTCCAATTAGAAAAAAGGGTTCAGATTTCTTCTGACTGCTACAATGAGCATGGCTGCTCTGGCCTCTGGATGGTCCATCATCCAGGTGTCCTGCCCTTGGGCCCCTTCCTTTGCAAGGGTGTCAGCACTGTCATTGAAGGCATGGTAGGGGTCATGTATGGAGTGGACCTTAACTTTGTGTACATAGAGTTTGTGTGCAAACTTTTGTGCCAGTGAATGAATGTATATTACCAGTTCCTTGTGTTTCACTGGGCTGCCATCAGAAGAGGTAAAGGATTTCTTCTTCCACAAAGGAAGGAATTCTGTAAGGGAACAACAAACCCAGTTAGAGTCTGTTAAAATGATGGTATCCTTGTTTCCATGCTGGATGAACTTGAGGGCACAGGCCACCACTACCATCTTGGCATACTGTGATGATGCCACACTGCACCGCTTAGAATTTTTGACAGTGTTACCATAAGGGTAAATGACTAATATGCCCATTCCTGCTAGCTGTTCTTTCTGGTAGTAGGAAGCAGAGCTGTCTGTAAAGACATGACACAAAGAGGTGTTCTTGAGTAGTTGTGGTGTAGCAGGAAGGAAAGGACCTGGATCTGGTAGATCTGGTGGTAGCAGTGTACAGTAATGGGGTTCTCCTTGGAAAAGGAGACCATGCGCCAGCATGGATGGCATTTTAGTTGAGTGGACCTTAATGTCTCTATTCTGGAGAAGAAGGGAACAATGTTTCAGTCTGGTGTTGGAGATTGACCTGTCCTTCACTCTATCTGATAGCAAAAAGGTAGTTGAAGTGTGGTTCATGTTGATTGGGGAGAGTACCCAATGATATACAGGAAGTGCCTGTCCACCCAGTAGGTGGCCAGAAGGTTCCTGTCACAAAGCCTGTACTTCTGTTCCACTGAGGTCAAGAGCTGTGATGCATATGTAATGGGTCTCAGGGTGCTATGGACCTTCTGAGCCAACATGGCAGACATAGCAATGCCAGAGGTAACACCTTCCAAATGGAATGGCACAGCTGGATTGGGGTTGACCAGAGCTGGGGCTGAGGCCAAGACCTGCTTCCTTGACATCACAGCCTTGGTGTGAATGGGGCCCCGATTCAGGAAATGTCCTTTTCAGTAGATCATAAAGAAGGGCAGCCTTCTGAGCAAAATCACAAATAAAATCTCTGGAGTAATTCACCATACCTAGAAATCTTCTGAAAGTGACCATGCTGGTGGGCAGTGGCAAGTCTTGCAATCCTTGTATCTTCTTCCAGGTAGGACTTGACCTTGGTTTGTTATCCTCAGACTGAGAAAAGAGTACCTTTCTAACCTAGTTGTGCTTTTGCAAGGTTACATTTGAGCCCTGCCCTCTGGATGAGGGTCAGTAGTTTGTCCAGGAGATCCAGGTGTTGTTCCGTGTGGCTTTGGCCAACACCAGGTTGTCCTCATACTGCAAGAGAGACTGGGGTAGAGAAACCCTCAGGGCATCCATCAAGTGTAAATAGAACAGGAAGGCTATTGCAGAATCCCTGTGGTAAGCAGGTCCATGTGTACTGCCTGTCCTCAAGGTGAGGCGAACTTATATTGACTCTTGGGAGCCAATGGCAATGACCAGAAACCATTGGAGATGTCCAGAGCACTAAACCATTATTGGTCAGGGGTCAGTAGTCACAGCATATCTGCTGCTGATGCCACAGTTAAGGCGAAACTGGGGGTGACTTGGTTTAGTCTCCTGTAGTCAATAGTAAGTGTACAGGCACCCTTGTGTTTTTTCACAGGCCACAGTGGGGAATTTGCAGTGGACACACATGTCCTGATTACACCTTGTTTGAGGAGTGATTTTATTGTTTCTCTAAGAGAAGGCAAGACCTCAGGTGGAAAAGGGTATTGTCGTTGCCTCTCATATGCTGGGCCTGTCACTTCAATGGCAGTGTGCATCCTGCCACAGTCATGCTTGTTGGTGGCAAATGCCTCCAGATGTCTTTGTAGGATGGGAAGGAGCTTTGGGAAAAGCTCATGGTTCTTGAACAAATCTATGACGTCATACTCTTTGTCATTTGCAGATATTGTTGCAACCACATGTGAGTCAGGGATCATGATAGTGTGATATTGCCCATGAATTTGTATCAGTAACATGTTGGCTAGGTCTACCACACAGCCATGTGGTGCCAGGAAGTCAATTCCAATTATACTAGGATGGTCATGCTGTACCTTCAGCTGAAAGGTATGATAGGCTTTCAGGTGTTCCAGTGTCACAGGTAGTGGTAGGGAACGGTATGCAGGCAACCTAGTTCCATCTACCCCAGACATATTGGTCCTCCGTCTGGTGGACCAAGGAGATGTGTCCGGGTGATCATCATGTAATACAGACACGGCAACACCTGTATCGAGTAGTACTGTTAGTAGGTGGCCCCTGACCTCGGCCTTGGTACAGGGCCTTCTGTTTGTATCCAAGACCAGTTTGTTTACAATATGGACTGGGGCCTGTAATTGTCAATCTGTGCCAGAGGATGCATGGGGAAGCTCTTGGAAGAGAGTCTGGGCCTGGTTCCTTTGGACAGTCTCACCATGCTGCACTGATGCTAAATAGGGAGCCTCTTCTGGGTTCAGCCCTGTGGGGGCCTGAGAACCTGGACTACCTGTGTCTCCATGGTTATTGAGGCCTGCTCTCCTGGTTGTATTGCTGCAAGGGCCCGAATGGGAATGGCATCTGTTATGGCATGCACTTGCCTGAGGAGGTCTTGGAACTTTCAATTCTCATCGGCTATTTCCCTATATGAAGAGCTTGATCTTTGTGGTTTACCCTTATTGTGCTTATGGTGTTTCTTATTTCTGTGGTAGTTCCAGTTCCCAACCCAGGATTGCTGTTGTTGGGCCTGTTGGAGGTGTTAGTTGTCTGTGCTGGGGAGGGGCTGTTTCTCTTGGGCCTTCCTCTCCACCATGTAGTGCATTGTGTCATCTGGGATGGCTTCCACAGCAGCTGCTTTCTTGGAACTGGAGCCTGAATCATGGATTTAGAGTTGGTAAACTCTGTTTTCTGAAGAATATTGGCAAACCTCTCCATGGTGGGGTAGGCAGTTGGCTGTACCTTCTCTCTTACTGCAGGGATCATATTCCTAAGGAACAGAGTCTTATACTCGATGAGGTCCACATCTGAGTCTTCTCCTGCAAGATGCTTCCCTGCTTGGTAGGTCATCCAGAGCCTCAGGTGGAAAGTCACTGGACTTTCTTTTGCATTCTGTTTTACAGGGTATGCGAGCATCACTCCTACTACACCTGGGCTGTGTGCAGAAATGAGTTCAGCTGCTACTTCATCATAGGTGGCAGTGTCATCTTGGCAGATGGCATAGATGAGTTTGCCCATAGTCCAGGATCAGTGGTCTGGCTTAGGGTCTGTATCTGGTAGTCTGCAGTGAGACTAAACATTTCACATTTAGCATGCACCTTTTTCAAGTGGCAACTGAGGTTGTCAGAGGGCTCATCTGACCAATGCTGTCAGCTAGTTGCTGAACAGAGTAGGCCATTTGTAGGGATTATTGGGACAATCAAGCAGAGGTAGGTTACCTCAGGCACAGTCTAGGGCTGCCTGAGCTGTGACTTCTGCCATGGAATAAACCATGCCTTCCTGAGTGCCAGCCTCATGCAGAAGCTGTCTAATTTGTATCTTGAGAACCCATTTGTTTCTCTCAGAGATGGGCATGGTGCCTTAGGCCTTCTCTTTTTTTTATTTTACTGTTTATGCCTCCTTCTCACCCCCTCGGCTCTGGTCTTCCTCAGGAGCACATGGTGTCATCCCCTATGGCACACACCTGCCTGGCCATCATCCATCACCAATGTGAGCCTTGGTTATACCCCCAGGTGAGGGACAGGGCAGGCCCCAATGCCCTGACACAGCAGTAGCATCACTCAGAAGGATGCCAGGTGGGCAGCCGCAAATCAGGGAAAGCTCTGGTGCTCTCTCTCCACTGGAGCCAAGAGGCATTTTCTCCATTTTCTCTGGGGAGTGGCTGGTGCCATGACATCAAGGCATATTCAACATCTGCCACTCCACCACTCCTCCTCTCTACTCCTCAGTGCCTGCTGTATCTCCAGCCTCCACCAGAGATCAGCAGAGCACTGAATTGGGACCCCTGTCCCTCTCTGGGAGAGGAGAGCTGTCCTCCGGGTGCTCAATCATCTCCCTCTCCTGCTGACCCCCAGCAACCTGGGCTCATTCCAGAACCTGGGTCACTGGCATGGTGCGAGATGTGGTGTCCAGTGCCTCAACCCTCAGCACCACCTGGCCAGCCACCTAAGGCATTCTTGATCATTCTCTCTATCTCCTGCCTGTCTTCCACATTAATAATGGTTACTGGTGGTGCCATCAGGACTTGGCCTAGGCCTACTCCCCCCATCATGGGGTGCGCCATGTTGGCATCACCCATGATGTGCATCATGCCATCAATGACGTGGAGTATGGGTGTCATGTGACAGGGGTCCACCATGTTGTGGATGGTGTGGAAGGATGTCTGAGCCATAGTAGGGGTATGACTGGGCATTGTACTGAGAGGTGTCATCATCTGACTCCTCCCCACCAGAAGACATAAACTAGGCAGGGGCTATGCCTCCCATTGCCTTGATGTGACCAGCCAGCACCTCTCACTGATGGTGCAGTTTCACCATTTTGGATTCACATTCAGCATGACTCACTTTGCAACATTCAGATCCACTTCATCCTGCATCTGCTTCTGTAACACTCTATGCACGGTGCTCAATTCGCGATTGTCCCTAGTAGCTACTTCTAAGTCATTACATACCTGGTTTATCTTGTCCTGTATCTCTCCCAACTACTCACTAAATTGTTCATTTGTTCTACTTAACAATTCATTCATTTGCAAAGCCTGCCCCTTATCCTGTCTCAAACTTTCACACTCCTGCTTCAACATACAAAGTTCCTGCTTGTCTGCCTGAACAGAATGATCTAAAATGGAATCCTTTTCATTTCTCAGAGTTTGGAGTTCTGACTCCAAATTCTGCTCTTGTCTCACACATTCAGTTTCCTGCAACCCTATCTCTTGCTTAAGAGACGAGATTTGCAGTTCAAGGTTCAGACCTCACTTGAGCCTCCAGAACAGCATAGAGAGCCATGACCAACAGCCCTTTAGCTTCTCACTTTCTTGCTGTTAGTCTCATCTCTGTGTTCTGAGTTGAAATCCCCAGCACAGGGTTTTCAGATCGACTTGTGTCCCACGTGACGTTAGCCCATCCGCCATGGGAGGCAAGGAAGTTTGAGACATCGAGTCTCAGGTCTGCACAGATATTTGATATCGTGCCATTGTATGGGAGGGAATGAAAAATCAAACAGTGAAAAAGGTGCCGTGCTGTGTATCGATCCACAACAGGTGCACTTATTCACAATAAGGCTACTGTGCACTTGTAAGCTTGCAATTCAAAACTGCCATGGCGTGGGTTGAGTCAGCATCAACCACACCCAGTAAGCAGCCATACTTTAAAAGTAATTACAAAGTGGTCATAAAATGGGAGGTGGTGCAGGAATGCACACCTACTTTCCCCATTGGGAAGGAAAAGTTTTCAGCAAGGGGAAACTTTGCAAACACCAAATATTGCCTGCTCATGGTTGCCAATTGTTAGGAGGTCTAAACCTCACTCTCAGGTTCTTGGCAATAATGGGCATGCAAGGAATCACAGACACGTTGCAGAAGAGTAATAAAGCTTGTTTATTACTACCAAAAAGGATAATTACAGTTGTCCTAAGCTGTTCCTACCAATACAAACTGGGAGCTAATGTTAAGGGTACCCTATACCTTGAGAATTCTCCATGTCTCTTGGGGTCTCCGAGGTAGAAGATGTAATGTCTTACATTATATACCTACAATAATTGCCCTAGTTAGTGTGAGATAGAAACATTTCTAGTTACAGAGATGAGCCCTATTGGCTAAATTAGAGGTGGCTCCTCAGTCCAAGATGACATTATACCATTCTGTAGTACTCATCAGTTGGTAAAGATAAAGAAGTACAGTTTGTACATAGCCGTGTAATAATACAAATCATCAGAAGATGGCAATGCCGACTCATATATCATGATCATTACAAGGACACAGATGTCCTAACATCTTGTAAGTGAGAAATACATGTGTATATTAGAAAGTAAAGTGTATAGCAATAGTGTGCATACATATCCTGACATCTACTCTTATATGGTAGATGCTCTTAGGCCTATATGTTAGTATAAGATATACCTAAATGCTAGCTATCTATGGTGTACCTCTAGGGGTACCAATTAGGGTGCAGGGACCTCATGTAACATATCTATGTCACTATGTTGGAATGCTCCTCCCTTAGAATGAATGTTAATAGACCTTAGAAGGCATTGCCCATTCCTGTTTACCCACTCATCGTTACAGCTGCAAGACTCCAGTAGAGTATGATATAAAAATAGAGAGTCATAGACACCACAACCCGTGACGGCTATGAAATAGCTATAAAACACCCATAAACAGATGTTGTTCCTATATATCTCTGAACATACCAAATCTGTCTGGTGAACAATATTCATTTTGCCAAGATATATGAGTGATAATTACCCAGCTGCAAGGTCTGAGTGAATAAATTGTTCAAAATCAATGAAAAATATCTAACTTTGACAATTCCTCATACAATTTGAATACTGATACAAAAGTGCGGCTCTATGAAGCCGAGTCGACAATGAACTCATCGACCGGCATCATAGTGCCAGGTTCCCTGATGACTGTGATTTGCAGTCAGCAGGGAGCTGCACACAGCAGACTCTGCTTTTTTGTTCAGGAAGTTTTGACCCCTGAACCACCCACATGGGGACTCTGCACATCCCTCCCATCTCTATGCATACCAACTCTGAGTTGGAGTTGGTTGGGGAGGGGGTGCAAGACGGGGAAGAGTGTTTCCCTGGTCCTGGGTGCAACCCCTACAATGACATGGCACTGTTGTCAGCAGCGACATATGTTGCTGTAGAGGTTTTGCTGTGAGAGGTTTATACCCAAAGGTGCAATACAGCATATTGTAATACTGCATTTTCTGGAATAACAAAGTTATACAAATTAAACATAGAAACAATAGATAAAATAAAAAGAGAAATTATTGCACTTTTAACTGTGGTGAACTATCATACAGAAAAGAAATGTTATATTGCCAAATTATATATCTATCAAGAATCGAGCGATATATCATTCTGGAACAGAAGGGTGGACCTGGCAGATAACTAACACTACCAACCGGGTAGTTAAAAAATAAAGCAAACATGACAACTAACATTATGCACCAAATAACAAAATAAACACTTCCAAGGCAGGGAGCCATTAACTTACCTAGGCTCCAAGGTGGCATAGCAGATCTAGAAGGTGCCACAGGGGGGGAACTGGATGTACCCAAACATCCCCAAGTTCCAAAGGGAGACAATCAAATAAGTCAATCAAAGCATAAAGAAAGAACACAAACCCCTGTGTACCACCTCACCCATTTAATGTAAAGAAGAAAAACTACATCAAGCAAAAACTATGTATCCTGACTAAAGGAGAAAAAACAACGATAAATCCACAAACAGCGTTTCAAACAACTAACTGTCCAACAACCCTACTATTTATAGAATATAACAGAAAGGGGGAGAGAGAGATAGAGAGAAAAAAAGGAATAATTATACCTGGTTGTATAGCCAAATAAATTAGCCTGTACATACCTTTGATGCCCCCGATCCTTACTGCACATTTCCTATTTAAATGTTCAACACCCCCCCAAAAAATTAACTCATATTGGGCTCCCGCTACTGAGTCCATAATTATTAAAAAAGAGCAAAAGAAGGGAAAACCTCATAAACATTTTATACTCGCTACTGGTCTACAGAAATGCCGGGTTTCAATACTTTGGCTAATACATTGCATCTAGAGAAATGACCGAAGTAAATAATCTAAAACCCGGTCCTTAGCAACAACAACTGAGAAGAAGCCAAAGGAAAAAATACACAGAGTAGAGTTAACTTAACACTCATCCAATAAGGTACTGTCCAGGGATCTGTCTCATCTTAACTCCACTTTTACACGACTAAAAGAGGAAAGGGGCAAAAGGTAAAAGCATACCTTTAAATGCTAATAAAGGAAAATCCAAAACTGGAGGCTTTATAATTCAGTTACTGCTCAAGAGATGAACTTTGCAATGCATCACTAGGAGGAAAAGGTGCACTCAAGTTAAGTCCCTGTGATAGGCTGCTTTAGAGCTAGAGAATACCCTCCCCGAAACTCTGTTAATGCAAGCACATTCAGGTCTCTTAAACCCTATGAAGCTAGACTAATCTCAACACACCCAGAGGCAAGTAAAAGATAAATCCCTACTATAGAGGTTGACTGATGCACAGACTATATCAAGCTATATAGACTGAACCTACCAATTACTTTTCCCCTATACAGAGAAAGAGAAACATAGAAATTGCAGCACCATCTTTTCTGAGCATTACTACCCCCCACCAGGCTTATACAACCATCCTCAATAACAAAAGAAAACATAATATCCAGCATTTTCTTTTATTCATCTCCTTTTTCTTTCTTCTTTTTTCCCTGTTAAAAAAAATCAGGAAATTAAAATAACTGCTCCATGGGAAGAGGAGAAGAAAGTCTGTACTTGTCCACCTCTAATTGTAACAAACAGTCCAACTGATTACATCAAAGGATTATCAAAGGAAAGATCAGGCTAATTGAAAACATTAAGCTAGGTAAAATAAGGTCCCGGGATGACATTCGTAGACCAAACTAGGCAGGTCAGATTATTTAGGCATCATTTTGTTATCAGTAGTGTCCAAATGCCTTAAAGTATAGACCAAAGAAAGGTGAAGAGATCCTATGCACACTAGAATACAAATTCAGACTGGGTCTTTCCTTTTATACATTTGGAGTAAAGCTTTGATCTCCTGCAGAGCAGTTTCTGAGTGACCTTTTTTACTAGCTGGGGAAACCTTAGTTCAAGCATCCTTATGCAGGGTCTGCTTATCCTGCATCTAGGTGGTCTTCATAGATTCCTCTGAAGCTGCCAAATTATGGCTCACTCGTTCTTGTCTAACTTCATCGGGCTACTCAAATATTTTTGTGCCATCTGAGAAGTGGACCTTCAGACATGCAAGATAAGGCATTAAACATTTAATTTAATGCACCTTAAGGACCTTCAGGATGGGAACATAGGCCCGACATCAGGTCGGTATCGCAGGAGAGTAATCATTATCAAAGAAGACTCAATTATTTTATAAAGTATAGGGCCACCACACCAGGCTTGTGAGATCAACTCTTGCTTCACCACAAAGTTGCAAAAATGGATCAAAATCAATCCAGGATTTAAGTTGAAGAGCAGGCTTTGGACTAATAGCATGATCGCTATCTCTATGGGAGGGAGAGATCTGCAATATTTAGAAGTTATAACAGCAAATTTTGCAGATAAGTTATAATGTCACCAACTCCCTCATTCCCTTCTGGAATCCCATAGATGTGCAAATTATTGTGCCCTGAACAATTTCCAAATCGTCAGACTTCTCCATTAGTTGCTGACAATCTTGGAGGACCTGTGTTAACACTCTTTCCACCTGATCCATGCTGAAGTCTGAATCCATTGCTTGCTTAGACAGCTCATCAACATTAATTTCCAAAGCCTGTATGGATCCTTTGAGTTCTGCATTTACTGAAAGGATTTCCATTCAGAATTCTTTGAGTTCCTGCAGGACTGTGGCAAAAGTGGGATCAAATGATGTATTTGGCCTCTACCCTGCCATGCCAGCACCGAGATTGTTCTTTCATGGTGCAGTCGTTAAGTTTACTTAAGGGTCGTTCTTTGAGGTAAGAGTAACTGCTTTACTTGTTTTGCCCCGAGAAAATAAATATAGCCTCACAGCAGAAATGTTTATTCCAAGGTTGAAAAGGCTAATATTGGAGGCTTTAATGGTGGTACACTGCAGAGCCGATCATCTAGGCAGTTATCCTTAGCGTAGGTGGAACCGGAAGCCCTCAGTTTCAATTTTATCTTGATAATGCTTCTTAGAATTTTTCCTGACATCAGGGTAAGATTTATGGGCTTTTAGTTACTGATTGAATGCCTAATGTCTTTTACTGCTGTGTGGGTGGAGCTACACAGACATATTGCCATCATTATATCTCTTCTAGCACTGTGGAAGCACACAACCGGACAGCTCTCCAAAGTGCTTCCACAGTGCAGGGGCACAGTTCCACTCCTGTGTGTTTCTACAGCCCTTCCCTTCCACCTGCCATAACCTCCCCCCTTTGTGAAGCACTACTTTTTGTCCCATAATTCTGGAACTGACAGCACCATACCCAAGATGGCCACCATAGATGACTGCGCATGCACGAGTATCATGCATGTGCAGTTCTATTACAAAAGCCATCTTGGTCATGGAAGCGAACTGCACATGCACACTTCTGTTCTCCCGGCCATCTTCCATATGGCTGACTTTGGTGTGGCGAGTGGTCCAATTACTGTTTCACTAAGCTCTCGCCTCTCTGAGCAGCTATACCGACTCTGACTAGCACATGTTTATGAATAAGGTAACCTCTGCTAGTCTCCAATCTAATGGGATGCTTCCAGGGTCGATTGAGTGTTGAAAAATTATTTTGATGGACTTTATAGTGTGATTTTTCCATTATATTATCCAATATGTTTTCTTTTCCATGAGTAAAACAGGTTTTTAGTTTATTAAGTTTTGCTATTATGTTCTCCTAACTGATTAGCACTCTTTCATTAACCCTTGAAGGCACTGGTTGAGGGTTATAAATCTTAGTGCCATATATAGAACCAAAGTATTCATTAAAACAGTTGGCTATATCAAGTGGATTGCTAAGGTCATTACCATTATGAAAGATGGAGCCAATGAAACATTCCCCTTTTTTAAGAGAATTAATGTAACCAAAGAAAAGTTTGCAAATCTTTTTATTTGCATGTTGTGCTATGACTCGTTCCCCAACTTTTTTTTTGCTTAATCAATCCCATATGTGCATTTTCTTTCAATATTAACATATATCAACCAATTGGAATTAATTTTGTTTTTTTAAATAATGCTTTTATGCCTTATTTGTTTAGTTTATTAAGTTTTATTATTTTTGGCATCAGCCACTTTGGTTTCATACCCTTATTGTTATACTTCTTAATGTTTGTATGGATTTATTTTTAACCTCTACCAAAACTTAAAAGAATACCATTTCTCGTTCACTGTCTTATTAAGAAATATGCTTTTCCAGTTGATATTAGTGAGAAATTTACTGATGTTGCAAATAATCTGCTTTAGTGTATTGAAAGATCTCCATAACCCCACTGGTGAGTGTGTGATTAGTTAAAACATTAAAGTGTATTACATTATGATCACTATTGCCTATTTCTGCATGAGTCTAAGTATTCTCAGTTACAACACTGTCTAAAGCTAGGCTAATGTCTACATTTTTTTCACCCCAGCTGGGGTTTTGACACGTGTTTTAGGCCCAGCTGATCAGTATTATCCAATAAAGATTTACAACAGTTTGTATTAGCAGTTCTAGCCTCCACTTAATATCCACAATGGTAATATCCCTAGTATGACTGTGTCTCCATTTCACAGGCTGTATCAAATTCTGAAATCAGATGAATTGTTGCCCCAGAAGTCATATGAGGTGTTCTATAACAAATACCAACAATTGATTTGTTTAGTATTCCTGCTTGAGTCACAGATCCATGTTGTTTCTGACTCGGTGTATATTTATTGCTGTTCCCCATCTACTCCTATTACCTAGGGTGACATTTGTCATTGTAAATGTTACTGTACTGATTACTTCCTTTTGCCTTGCACTAAGATGCCTCTTGAAACAAGCTATTTCATTTTAGTAGGCCTTGCCTGGTAAAACGCTTTCAATAAAAAATACTGTAAATAAATATAATTTTGAAAAATGACTGAGATCATGTCATATGTGGTATAGGTTAAATGATACCCATTCAAGATAAGGGCTGTGACAACACTCCTCAGATTCAGGAGTAACATTATAATAATTGAAGCTATCACCCACCTTATGTAGGTTGACCTCTGGTGCAACTTATACAGCTGTAGATTGAGTTACTCAGATTCTTCTACTTTCTTTTAAACTTTATTGATGCTTATCACTCACTGTGTCATATTATCTGTCACATATCAGTACTATTAGTATGTATTGCTTAAATTCCCATTGACTGTTTATCATACTGTACTGAAATTATTACCATGAGTTGTTTCTTCTAAAGAGCACCTTTCCCAGTCCTTTTGACTTACATCCATAAATTACCCTTTCTTGCATTGCTTCTGAAATTGTATTTCATTACTGTACTCAGCAATTAATTTTTGCATTCTGAGCTGCTAAAAACTGTAGGGTGTACCAGATTTTCTATAGCAAGCCTGGTGTTGCTGTGGACCCAGGGCTGTACTGCTGACATTACTATAGGTCAGAGGAATGACTCAAACTGTGCAGTGCAGTATAGTGCAGTCACAGCAGTCTTGCAAGGGAAAACTGCCAGTACTCAATGTACATACTGAATTCCCCCCTTCCCCAAGACATCCTGTTAACAGTGCATTATGCCAAACTCTGAAAGCCTTGTCAGTATGTTGTTTTGTAAAACTGGCTTTTGTGTGAGTCACTCCTCTGCCATATATTAATGTGAGCAGTACAGCCCTGGGTCCACAAAAACAACAGGCTTGCTACTGAAGCTCTGGTATACCCTAGTTTTTAACTGCTCAGAATGCAAAAACCGACTGCAGAGGACATTAATAAAACGCAATTCCAGAATCAATGCAAGAAGGGGTAATTTATGCATGAAAGTCAAAAGGACTGTGAAAGATGCTGACAGCAACTCTCTCTTCTCTCATTCCCCATGCTTTGTTACAGAGGCAGAAACATACTGACAAGGCATTTGGATTTTGGCATAATGCATTGCTAACAGGTTGTCTTGGGGAAGGGGTAACACAGTATGTACATTGAGTACTGGTAGCTTTCCCTTGCAAAATTGCTGTGACTGCACTGTACTACACAGTGTGAGTCACTCATCTGTCCTATAGTGATGTCATCAGGAGTCAGCAAACCAGCAGCTGAACAGGAAAGGCAAGTGCAGCAGGGCTGAAAAACAAATCCAAATTATGGCAGGCAGAGTAAACCTTTGCCAAAATAACAAATGCACACACTCTTTCAGGTCTAGTACTACATATAATGACTATAAGCTGTAACTTTTTCGACCATCATGAAAGGTGCTCTTTTAGAAAAATAATGAAGAAGAACACTGAAGAGATGAGCTAGGTAGTTAGGAACATACATGTGGCTGGTACAAGCCTGAGAAAGATCCATACATTTCTTGAGAGTAATGGGTTTACCATAAAAGATGATGGGATCCGCATGCACCTGAAAAAGGCATCTGATCCAGCCATATGCACATGCAACTGTGTGTACCAGGTACAGTACAGAGCATAATCTAAATCACTTTAAAATTAAATGAAAAATTATTTCTGGGTCTCAAGTGAGTTATAGATGATGCTGTGGGATTTAACACATCACTGACTATTCCCATGCTGTGTTCACAGTGAGAAGAGATGACTTGTGGATCCAATTCTAAATAACCATGATGGGCATACAGCTTGAGAAGTCTATGAGTTACTATCACAATGCATGAGTCTGTAAGTTACTGAGTATAAGGCATGGAGTGCCAGCACCATTAAATCCAGTTGAGTAAATGTGTTTGCACATCGGCTGGAAATATGGGAAAGCAGGGTGTAGTGTTTTAACATAATAATTGACTGCATAATGTGATTCTGTAGTACTATAAATACTGTCCATGTTTTATCATTAATGAATATTAACCCCAAGATGCATAACTTGATGAAGGTGAAGTGAGTGGAGCAGGACAGATAGTGAATACATGTATGGGAGACTTTTCATCAGATTATGTTTATGGACAACAATGAGGCAATGGAGGCAATTAGACAGTGGAAACTTCAGCCGAGGCTTTTTGGAAAAAAAAGCACATGCTTTCTTTAAAGAGGGAGTCCAACCAAAAATACTACATTGCGGAATTAGTATAATCATACACCCAATAAATCTCATAAAAAAATTAGTTTTCTTACAGTACTTAATTTTTTTTTATTTTATATCTATTTTAAATGACAATTCAGTTGGTGTCACGTTAGATATCAATATTATTTTTTTTAAAGTTAATCTTTCTATTGTGCAATTTAAACATTAATACAACAATCTTACAAACATACCTCACTTTAAGAGATGTACACAACATAACTGAGCAGAGATATATGGACACGGTGAGTGTTTAGGGTGCCCACTGGGGTAAGTACATACATGCACTGTATAGTTGGTATGAATAATACAGTCCAATTGTCACAGCCTAAAATAATGAACAAGAGGGTTGACTACATGAATTGATTGTTTACACAGGTTATTCTATGGATTCATAGGAATGCATTGCCGTATTGCTACCAACTTGCAAACTCAGCTGCTTCCACTGTCTAAGGTTCATTACCTGGAACACCATCTGGCTCCTGAAGTGTTAATCATGGGGATTTGAGCAGGCCTTTGACATATGTGTTTAAGGCTGGGGCTTCATTTCCATATATAAAGTTCAAGTAGGGGACCATATCTCCTGAAACTTGTGGGGTGTTCCCCTGATGGAGTGGAATAATCTAGTTTAGAAAATGGGCAAAGAAAATCCCCTTACCTGATTGGCTGACACACTTCTTTAGGTGGGCATCTATCAGACAATAGATGCCCACCTAAAAATGAGAGCCAGGCCACAGTGCCCCTTCACCCACTGAACTATCACAGCACACATCCTGCTTCCCAATTGGCCAAATCATGAATGGAAAATTTCAAACTTGCCACCATTTGCACTGAATACGCTTAGCGAGACCGTGAATCAACATTCCCTCCTATGAAACTTGCCAGCCATCTGCCAATGTAAAAGATAAAAAATCCACAGCAGAAATGTCCATCTCCGTAAAACAGCAAAAGTTGTCTTACAAAGTCCCCCAAATAAAGTAAACCGCAGCTTCATTTTAGCTCCGTGTCAGAAATCAACACAGTAGCTGTCCTTTATCACCGTCCTAGCCCTTCATCCCACCGCAACACAGTGCCAACAAAGAAGCCTAATAAACCATAAGCAGTGCAAATCAGTATACTGTTTACCAGTTGAGCAGCAAACAAATAACGGCCACGATCGTAAACCGCCAATACATCCCCTGCACGGCAGCTTGTTCTGAATGATAGTCAGGACCTACAACTGATTCGTCCTAGCTGTCGCTCCTCTTCCTGTACATAAAAGGGCCAACATATGAGAACACCAATGCTGCGGTCTTACCTGGCACAAAGCTTGTGATAGTCTAAGTCGCAGCCCTCCAGCATGCCGCAGTTCTGCAGGGCCTTCACTGCCACCTCCCTCCTCATACCCCGCGCCCATGAAAAAAGGAGGACGTTCCATATCATGAAAGTGTGACCGCATTGGAACGTCCCCTCAGAAATCCAACAGCAGCAGTTGAAATGAGCTGTGGATCCCGCTACTATGTCCGAGCTTGGAAAAAACTGCGCCGCAGTCCTCCTGTACATTTGGCTGAATTGAGGAAGAGATCAGCATTTGACAGTGTGCCTGTGTAATTTTTTGTTTAGGAGCTGCTGGGAACTAAAGTTAATAGCGTTTTAGTTAATATTTTTAAACCTATTGCTTTTACAAATTATAGACACAGACTGCTGCTGCCTTTGCCTCTTTCTGTGGTTTAAAAGCAAACAAAGACACACAAAAAAAACAATTGCTAATTGGTGATCTGCTGCTGCACTATAGCGCTCCCCAGGAGAGACTTTTTTTTTTAAACTTAAGAGTCTCCAGTAGGAGAAAATACCCTAACTCAAAAAAAAACATCATTCTAATGCAGGCGGAGGAACTATTTTTTTTACAAAATTACTTTAAACTAATTTTTTATTAATTTTCTTTTTATTGAACTTATTTTTTTTACAGTGCCCATTTTCTAAGCGCAATAATACCCAACAGGATAGCACTGGAGTGGAATAATCTAGTGTAGAAGGCAAGTGTCTCCATAGCTTGGGAACCATTCCATGAATACTGGGGTCTCGGGGATCTCCACCTCCTAAGAATTAATCTTTTCACCTCTATTGAGGCCTGCAATACCCATAATTGATGGGAGGCTTTGAGTTTAATGTGCTTGGGTGGCATACCTAATATCCACAGGCTGGGTATCTCAGGCAGAGTCACCTGTAAGATAGAAGAGCAGTAGTATGATACCCTAGACCATAAGGGTTGAAGAGGCTGGTACTCCCATAATATGTGTAAAAGGTCTGCCCTATGGGCAGTACACTTCCAGCAGTTGTCCTGTTGTAAGAGTTCCATGGCTTTTAGTTGCGCTGGGTGTGGTATCAAAGGTGCATGACCTTATTTTGAATCAGGAGGATACATAGATCACCACATGCCTGGTGAATCCTGTTCCAGTGCTGACATCATACCTCAACTGAAATTGTGCTACCCATTTTGCTTTGCCACTTTAACTTAGCCTGGATAGTTGAATCAGGAGCTCCATCCCATAGTACTTTCTGAAAAAACCCTGCCAAGCCTTTCTGTTTCTTTAACCACACTTGGATAGGGACCTTGAAAATAGTAACCCCAGGGTTCACTGCACAGGTGGAGCAACAATCTCTTGCCTTAATGGCATTTAGTGTACAGACTTCTTAGCTGTAAGTATTTCCAGAAGTCTTCTCTCGGAAGATAATACTTCTTTTGTAATTCCTGGAAGGATTCAAATGTGGTCCCATCTTGAGTCAATAAATCCTGAATAGACTGAATCGAGTTGTTGTCCCACTTCCCCAATCTAAAAGGTCTAAGGTCTATGTAAGAAAGGGGGTTGTTCAAAATATGTATAAGTGCCCCAGGGTTCCGACAAAGCTTTGCTAAGTGCCTGACTTTTTGCCAAGCATAATGGCCAGCTTTGATTGCAAGCCAATAATGTTATTGTTTGAGGAATGGGTATGCCATGAAGACCAAGGGAGAGGACCCCTGTAGAATTGCTATCTCCTTCTTTGCCCAGGTGGGGGCAGCGTTACTCAGTTTCCTATAACCCTGACAGGTCTTGCCAGCCAGAAATGCATATGAATAGTGAGAGAAGTCAGGAAGGTACCCCCAGATCCAGGGTGCTCTCAGTTTAGCTCTACTCTACTGTACTGGGGAGGAGAGGTATCCCATAGATATGTACTCATTAACGAGTGTAGCTTCTGCACCCACCTGTCGGGTAGTGCTAGCAGCAGGTGAGATAGCAGGTAATAAATCCTTGGGGCCAGCATTAGCTAAATTGCTGATATTTTCCCCACGATTGATAGATGTAAGTGCTCCCATTGATCAACATCCTTCTTGAACTGTGTTACAAAAGGTGTGAAGCTTCTGTCCACAGTAGACTTGCCAGATCCAAAGAGATTTTAACCCAAGGGATTTAATTTCTTTTTTTGTGGATGCTCTGTCATTAAGGGGAAGTATTTCTGACTTAGAAATATTTATCCCAAGCCCTGAAACACTTTCAAAGCATTCTAAGGTGCTAATTATGTGTGGGATACTTTGCTCGATGTTACTAACTGGTATCAAACAATCACCTGCATAGAGCTTCGTGTGATATTGGGCGTGGCCTGCTTGTATCCCTGCTACAGAATCTGTGGATGCTCCTGTAGGGCCACTGATAAGGGCTCCATTAACAGTACAAACAGTAAAAGGGAAAGGGGGCATCCCTGCCTCATGCCCCTGTGCAGGAGGAATGTGTCTGATAGGGTGTCATTGGTAGTTACCCTTTCCCTGGGATATTTATAGAAGGTACAGTATGTATCCAAGTAGAGAAATATGGGATGAAGTTATATCTGTTCAGGACCACATGCAAGTATTCCCACACCACCGAGTCAAAAGCTTTCTCAAAATCCAGTATGACAGTAGCCACTGGAGTGGGCAGCCTTACAGAGGCCTGCATCAGAGTAACAATGGCTCTTAGGTGGTCCAAACTTACCCAGTCTTTAATAATCCCCACTTGGGATGGATATACTATAGAAGGGAGGATTTTATCAAGATGGAACACCAGTTTTTGTCAGTTTTTTGGCATTAGTGTTTATCAAAGAGTTGGGCCTGTAATTAGCTGGGAGAGTGTGTTCCTTCTCTTGTTTAGGTAGCTTGGTAATGACAGATTCTTTGAGGATGTCAGGGATCTCCTCTCTTGTATGTGTTTCTTGCAGCATGTTTAATTAATTAATTAATTTAATTTATTTATTTATTTTCAGTTCTTGGATTAACCATTTGAGCTCAGAGCTCTTTACATAGGTTCCACATTAGTACATTTAGAACAAGTAGGTGATTATACAGAGGATTGAGACAAACAAGGCAATAGGTTTAGAATGAGAACATGTAGGTACGTTTGGTCTTTAAACAAAGGAATACAAAAAATACAGCTAAAACTAAAACTGGAATAAGTAAACACAGTCAGATACATACAGGAATAGACTAAAAAAAACTGTGCCCAACAGGGACCCTGTTAGTTGTCAACAATATGAGGGTGTTAGAGCATAGAAGTGCTGGAGAGATGGGGTGGGGGGGGTGAGCCCCAACTGCAAGGTGTATGAGAGAGAGAGAGAGAGAGATCAGTTTAGCAGAAGAGCAGATGGTAGGAGATGTCTTTGCTAGGTGCTAGGGATGACAGACACATTGATATTCATGTATTAAATGATTCTTTAGGTTCTTTTTGAAGGTACACAGAGTGGGCAGGCTAATAAAGTTCTTATGGAGGGAGCTGAACCACAACAGGGCCCGACAGGCAAAGGACCTTTGTCCTTGAGATGTCTGACATTTTGGAGTCAGGAAGGACAGCAGTTCTGAATTTTGGGTAGGTCTGGCATTTATGCTGGGAACTAGGAGTTGTTGGACCCCAGTCAGGAGCTGACCAAGGCAGATCTTTTAGGTCAGGAGGCAGGATTGATATTTTAAGCGACCAAAGAGCATTAGCCAGTGAGCCTTTGCATAGAGATCATAGGTGTGGGTTAGTCGGTGTGCCCCTAAGGTGAGACTGCAGGCATTGTAAAGGGCAGTTTTTATACATCGGAGGGCAGTATCTTTGGCAGAGCCATATATCAGCAGTCTGTAGTCCACTAGGGAACCCACAGAATGGTGGACCACTATGCTGAGGGCTTCAGGAGTCATGCTCTGCCTATGGTGATAAAGTAACCCTATGCGTTTGTTGATTGCTTTAGCTGTGATGTCTATGTGGAGGGCGTAGGAGAGTGAGCTGTCAAGAGTGATTCCAAGATATTTGAAGAGATGAACATGTTCAAGGTGAACACCACCCCTATCACATATTGATAGCAGATAGTTTTTGTGTTTGTTGTGAAGGCTGGTGAACAACATGGTTTTTGGTTTTTTGTGGTTCATTATCAAGTTATGATTTTTGAACTACAACTCTACGCTGGTGAAGTCACGCTGGAGCTGTTGCTCAAGAGCAATAGGGTCAGAGCCATTAAAAGAGATAACCACATCATCCACGTAGGGGAGGATATGGCACTGACTGGCTAGGGGGGAGGCAATTCAGAAATAGGCTAAAAAGGAGGAGGCCCAGTATTGATCCCTGTGGAATGCCTAAGCACATAGGCTTGGTGTCAGAGAGAATGGTATCTATCCTGACGTGCTGTGAATGGCAGTGTAGGTAGCTGCGGAACCATGCAGCCTCCTCAGGGGCAAGGCCTATGGCAGTGAGTTGGTCAACTCGGAGGGCATGGTTAACCATGTCAAAGGCCTTTGTTAGGTCAATATAGATAGCCCTGACAAGCTGGCCACGATTGAGGGATTTGTGGATGAAGTCTGTGCATTCCAGCAGAGCTGTAGTGGTGCTATGCCCAGCCCTAAAGCCATGTTGCTCTGCACATAGGAGCATGTGCTTGTCCAGATATTCGACAAGTTGGTCCACAATGTTTCATTCAAGGGCCTTCGAGAGTGGTGGTAGTATAGAGATGGGTCTATAATTCACGGGGAAGGCATGATCCCCATTCTTGCACACAGTGGTGACTACTGCAGCTTTCCATTTTGGGGGGAATACTGCGAGACGGAGCAAGAGGTTAAGGATATGGGTGAGAGGGGACAGGATTTCAAGTGAGAGCGAGATTAGTTTCAGACCAAGATTATCCCCACTGAATCTCCCCTTCCCAAGCACTTTGCGCAGATATTTCCTGGCTTCTCCGATGGTAATAGTCTTGAAGCGAAAGGGGAAGGCAATGGGAATTGCGTGGGTGCAGCAGGGATGGTGGGGGAGAAGAAGTCAGCTGGGAGAACATGCTGCAGGTCAGTGAATGCATTGTTAAAGGTGTTGGCAATAGATTTAGGGTCTAGGATGGGGAAGCCATCACCACACAGCATGGTAGGGGCCATTTTGGGCTCCCATCCGGTGACCTCATTTAGGCTAGTCCAGAATTTGCACCCATCATTCCAGTTCATGGTTAGGGCATCTTTATAGTATAAGGTTTTGGCTAAATGGATGGTCCTGTTACAGTTGTTCCTAGCACGTTTGTAGTTCAGGATATCAGACTGCTTGCCAGTGGCCCTAGCTATATGCAAAACGTGGTCTCTATTTTTCATTAGTTCAAGGGTGTCAGGGCTCATCCAGGGGTTAAAGTAGCCTTTGATCTTCCACTAATAGTTAATAGTGGGGCAGCGACTTCTTTTTGGACTAACCAATAGAAGTCAGCTGAGAAACCATCGCTCCCTGGAGATTTGTGAGGAGCCATGCTGTGGATGGCTTGCCTCTGTAAATGGGGCATCCAGTTTTTGTCTTTGGGCTTCCATTAACTGAGGGAGTGAAAGGGCCAAAATGAATGCTGAGAATTTCTCAGGTGCGCAGTTTATGTGTGATTAATATAGGCATTGGTAGAAGTCCATCATAATTTTGTTTATCTCCCCCTGTTTAAGAGAACCCCTGCCCAGACTGTCTTTGAGCTGAGGGATGTATCTCTCTGCCTCTCTTTTATCAGTCTATGTGCAAGCAGTTTGCCTGCTTTCTCCCCCTAAGCCCAGTACCTCTGCTGTGTTCTTCAGATTTGGAGCTCAGCTTTTCTGGTGGCCAAAACATTAAGTTGTAACTGCAAGGCTGTTATCTCTGACATCAACAGGGAGTTATGTAGGTGCTGGGGGTTTGCCTTATACAAGGCTTCTTTTTTGCAAAGTTGCTGCTCTTACTGGGTGGCTTTCTTCTCCCTTTGCCTTGTCCTGTAGGTAGCATAACTAATAATCCTACCACTTATTGTGACTTTGTAAACTTCCCAGATCATAGCCAATGAAGATGATCCAGGGGAATTCACTTGGAAATAGGCTTCTGTTTCAGCAATAAGCCACTGCCAAAAGTCCTTATCCTGAATTAGCAAGGGGTCCAGGTTCCATAACTGTGATTGATTCCATGTGATATTGGTGATTGCGGAAAGGGGATCACCATTAGGGTGAGTACACATCTCCAAAAATCAATTTCGCTGATGTACACTCCCAGCGCACAGCAAGAGGGTGCCGGAGGCTTGAATTTTTTTTTATAGCTCCCTACACTGTCCCATTGGGGGCCTTAACCTCACACACCCCTACTAAAGGATTCTTAACTCCAGGGAGGGTGTATGTTGGGGGGGTGCAAAAGGCATAAAAAATTTCCAGACCAGCAGCAAAAACGAGAGCATGCCCAGAACCCAACCCGCACCCTCCCAACCCAAGTTTGCCACCTACCCACCATGCCACACAGCCAGCTCAGCAGTCCACCACCACACTACACCCCACAAACCCTCCCTCCTGTTTCACCTGTCGCATGACGTGGTCCCCCTCATTAGCATGTATATATAGCAACATCCTGTTGCTATATTCGCCGACCCCCCCCATTTGGTCATCGTCCCTGCCTAGTAGCCCTGTGCACAGGTTCCATGACTGAGTCACCCTTTTTGAAAGTACTCAATCGCTGTCACCCTCATCACAGGCTACCCTATAATTTTGAGGAGCATGGTTCTGCTAGAAAGCTCATGACAAAAGGATCATAGTCTGAGAGGTACGGGGGGGGGCTATTTTGACATCCACCACTGAGGAGGTTAATTTTGCAGAGGTGAGCCAGTAGTCCAGCCAGCTCCCCATTGCTCTAGCTGCAGAAAAATAAGTATAATCCCTTCAAGTGGGATGGGATATTCTCCAGACATCCCAGAGTTGATGCAGAGTCAGTAGATCTGTTAAGGAGTGGAAAGAGTGTACATGGGGTTCAGGTTTAGAGTTAGATCAATGTACATAGTGGTCCAATGCCAAATTGAAGTACTCCCCCAGAATAATATCTGAGTTACATGCTAAGTCTACGACTGTTTGAGAGACTGTATGAAAAAAATCCTAGTGCTTCTTCATTTGGTGCATAAAGGTTAGCCAAGATCACTGGGCCAATAGACGCAGAGACCTTAACTATTACCCATCTACCTTCCTTATCTGCTTTGAATTCTATGGGCCTCCAGTTCATTTTTTTGTGAAGTAAAATACAGACTCCTCCTTTCACTTTCCTGGATATGCTATGGAACTCCCATCCCACCTATTCTCGTACCAGTTTCTGAGTTTCTTTCTCATTCTGCTTAGTCTTTTGCAGAAAGGAAACCTGTGATTTCAGGGTTTTGAGCCTGGCCAGGATCTTTTTTATTTTAATGGGGGAGTTCAGCCCCCTCACATTTTGGGAAGTGGGCACCAAATCTGAAGGACTAGTCATTTTTCCAAATCCATATTGAGCGATTCAGGTATAAGATCAGTGTAGTTATTTGAACCCTAGTTCATAACCAATGTATTCCTCCACCTCTGCACACCTCAGAATCCATCCTCAGTACCCATACCTCTTCTGCAGTTAGTTTATTGATTGTGTGATGGCCTAAAACCAGTATATACCATGTCTGACGCACTCTTTTTTTTTTGTATATCAACTGTTGCCAAAACTCAAACACCCTGAGCTCCATGGGTTTCACCTAGCCGAAGTGCTAGGGTGACCAATGAAGCCAGAGAGGTGCTGACCTAAAAACTTGTATGACACGCAGGACACACACCCTAACACTGTTAGCATGCAAAACCTCAATTATCTTACCAAGCCCAGATGAACAATACAAACCATATGCATCAAGTTGATGGATAGGCCCCTCAAGTGACCTAGAGTCTGTGCTCCTCCTCTTGACCCTACTGGTTAGAGAGCTCTCCTCTGGAGGAAGTACACCATTCCTAAAGTTAAAATGGCAGGATCCCTCTTGGGGTCTAACTATGAACATTGTACTTCTAGTCAAATGGGGCCCCTGGACTACTTTATAGTGTGGGGCACCTTGACCAAGGCCCGATGTTTTTCTTTAGTCCTGTACAGAACTATATCAGTGTCCTGGAAAGAGTAAGGCTGTATAAACCCTGATGTCCTTTGCTGGATCCTAGGCCTGTACTGCCACCAATAGAACTCTTTAGCATCATCCTCACTCTCTACATGAGCAAAGGGTGGGGAGGGGTGGAGGCTTCCTCTCTCATAGTCTTAAACCTTGTCTAGATCCATGTAGAATGTGTGTCATTGCTGGAAATTACATCACTACCCCATCCCCTGTTGGAGTCCGACACTCTTGCAATTAACTTTTGAGAGCGAGGGAGTTCCCCCTGGATTTTGGTCTACTGTTTCTGGAGACGTATAGGGCCATTGTCTGAAATTTGCAGCCTCTGACTTACTAGACCCTTGCAACCCCTCCCCGGGTAACCCAGTGCCAGACCTGGAGTCCACCTCTCAGTAAACTCTTTAGTCCTTCTTGTCAGTAACTCCCCCTTTTCCCCTTTTTTCCTTAAGTTTCTAATAAAGCTGCCTTATCTGCCTGTAGGAGTGAAGGAGGGGGTACTACTATCTCATCCTTGCCGGGGTCCATGTACAGTGCAAGTGTTCCATTTAAACTGCAACAAGGGAAAAACACTCCCGTCTCCATATTATCCTTACACTTTTGAAATCTAATCGACTAATAACCTTACTGGAGCAGAAACAAGTATCTCTCTATGACCCAGATCCCTTCTTTCTTTTTAGTTATTTCCAATTAGGGGATACTTCTCTGCTCTCAACATGGACCCTTTGTTGTGTCCATTACCCCTCCCTCCCTAGCA
Source organism: Neoceratodus forsteri (assembly GCA_016271365.2). NCBI lineage: Eukaryota > Metazoa > Chordata > Ceratodontiformes > Ceratodontidae > Neoceratodus > Neoceratodus forsteri. The sequence goes on from CM057453.1 coordinate 974,704,370, forward strand.
CACAGCAGCATGACTGAGTGATTCTTCACCACATTACCTGAGCACTATCTAGAGGATGACTAGCTCTTAATTCAGAGCTAGAAACAAGCCTATTTGCACTCAGGGCATGTACAGCTGCCTATGCCACATCCCAGTAATGACTAAATGGCAAACTATGTTCGAATACCAATATGACAGTTTACACTCAGTATCCAGCCCTTTCTGTTGCTCTCTTATTGTTTGTGTGGCTCCGATACTGTACATATTTCAAGTTTTGCTGAACTGTGGGTAAAGCCATTTCCAATCATCTTTTCCAAGCAGTGCAGCTACAGCTAGCCTCTGTGCCCCCTCAACTGGGAAAATTAGAAAAGCTGCCTTATCATTGACCAGTATAGGAGAGTGATGCACCTCATCAAGCTGCAGTGCTTATTGTCACTGCTTTGTTGATCTGACTTGGTACTACTTCTAACTCACCCCTTCCACCTTGGAGCTTGGCAATGGCTCAAGAATCACAGAATGTTCATTGGCTGATTCATATATGCTATTGGCCCACTCTCATTGTAGATCGGGGACCAGTCATTCATTGGGTCTTTGCTTGGGACAGTTTCCTTCCTCCAGTGTTCAGGGGATCCCCAAGCTATTGAAAAATTCATCACTGAAGGGGCAATTTCTTGGAGAGCTGCAAATCTGTTAAAAGTCTTGGTTGGAGTGTTGCCATGTGAGGTGCTGCTCGCATCCGAGAGTTGGTGATGCCACTTGCGACTCTTGGATCATGCCCATTAGGGAGAGGGCTTCCAAATGGACCTATTCTGTTTTTTATTCTTCTGCCTCCCCCTTTTGAACTTGTCTCCATTGGTCAGTATCCTTATATTCTTTGAGGAAGCTCTGTGATGAAGGGTCAGGAGCCTCAGGAGAAATGTCCATTTCTTTAGGGCCTGCTCCACATGGAAAGTATGGGTGCTAGCATGGAGTGTTTATAGCAACCTAGATCTCCAGAAACTGTGCAGCTTCTTGGGGGCTGTTAAATGTAATATACTCTCCTTGAAATTGTACCTGAAGTATGGCAGGGTACTGCAACAATGCCAGAATATTGAGTTCATAAAGCCTGTTTTACACTGGCATGGGCTTTCCTTTTTTTTTTTTTTGATACTTCCACCAAATATTCATGATAAATTTGAATGCTGCAGCCCTCCCATTTGAGGTCACCTGTTTCCCTGGCAACTCGCATGTACAGCTGTTTCTCTAGGTACCTGAGGAACTTGCATAGTATGGTTCTTGGCCAGTTCCCCAACTTGGGTGTAGGTGCTAAGAATTTGTGGGCCCTTTCTAATTCTGGTGGGACTCCATTGTTGATTTTTAGCATGGTAGGTAAGGCATCCTGTAGAAAGGATATCATGTCTCTCACCTCCGCTCCCTCTGGCATATCCACTATATGGCCTTTTTTTTGCTTAGCCCAGTTCTACAGATATCCACCTTATTCAGTAAGTACTGAATTCAATTATGGTGTTCTTTCAATTGACCAAAGTGGCTATGTAGGATTTCACCTTGTTTTTTTTACTGTTGCTTCAGTGCCTGAGATCCTCATGGTGTGCTCCAGGAGCTTCGCAATAGTTCTAGTTGTAGTATATTTAAGTTTGGCTGTGTCCTCAAGGACTTCATTTACCATACTAGTTATTTTAGCTAGCTCCAAGTCCATTGAGGAGTTCTTACTATTTGCCATGTTGTAGTTAAAAGTTCTGTTAATTCGCCGGGATGATGTCCATGCAAGCTGGGTCACAACTCGCAGCTAGTGCTGTTGTAGCTATCAGGCCAAAGTGTGGCTTCCCTGGACAAAATATTGTTTTGGTGTCCAGGTCTGCAAAACAGAAAATATCCACCTGATATCGGCATCAATCTGGTGGCCTTGATCTGCTGCTTTCAATGCTGCTATTCCTGCCTCCATATGGGCTCTGTGCTGATGGATGGTTTATAACAGATAGTGCAGGATGATGCCCTGTGCAATTATACTGCTTCCATTTTGGATGGCAAGCTACACCCCACATTACTTAATTTTAAAGTTATGAGCTATTTTGTAACCCTGATTTAACTACCTGTTCAAAAAAAGTCAGTTTCAGTGAAGAGGCACTGAAGATGTCATAACCTGAACTCACAGTCTAATACACCCTGTCAGCAACCTTGTAAGAACTGTTTCTCCAAAATTTAAGAAAGTGTAGATGTAGTTATCATTAACAGAAAAAAAAACAGATATAGAGTTGGCTGCAGTGCTTGCATTTCCAGAATGCTCAGATGCATTGTCTGCACTTTAGAATGTGTCAGGAATTTTTGGAATGCAGCACTGAACCAAGGTATAAAATGTCAAGGCGATACACAATTTTAAAATGTTGGGGGGACATGCAATCTTGGAACGTGGCAGGGATGTGCCATCTCAAAATGCGGTGGGACACTCAGTCTCAGAATGCAACAGGAACACACATTGAGGAATTTAGCAGGGCATGGCAATTTTGGAACATAGTGGGAATGCAAACTGTTGGAATGTTCCAGCACATACCATTTATTCTGAAACTGCTTGTTCCTGCTACATTCCAGAATTGCACACATTCACCACATTTTAAAATTGTGCATTACATGCCCACCACATTTCAACATTGTGTATCCCAGCCACATTCAAAAATTATACATCCCTGCCATATTCTGAAATTGTGCATCCCCACCAGATTCCTAAATTGCACATCACTGCCACACTCCGAAGTTGTGTTTCAATGCTACATTCAGAAATTATGTCACAGTCACATTCCAAAATTGTCACTGTCACATTTCCAAATTGTGTGTCACTACCACATTCTGAAATCGTGGGTCACTGCCACATTCTGAAACTGTGCATCACTGTCACATTCTGAAATTGTGCATTACTGCCACATTAAAAAAACTATGTGTCACCACCACATTCTAAAACTGTGCATCACTGCCACATTCCAAAACTATGCATGTCTGCCACATTCTGAAATTGTGCATCACCTCCACATTCCAAAACTGTGCATCACCACCATGTTCCGAAATTATGCGTCACCACCACATTCTAAAATAGTACCATCCTGTCATATTCTGAAATTGTGTATAAACTTCCACATTCCAAAACTGTCTGTCATTGTCACATTCTGAAAATGCATATATCCATCATATTCCAAAATTGTAAATCCCACAACATTCTGAAAATGAGTGTCACTGCCACATTGTGATATTGCATGACCAAGTCAAATTCTAAAATTATGCATCCCTGCTTTATTCTGAAATTGCATGTGACTACCAGATTCTGAAACTGTATCACCGCCACATTCTGAGATTCCACATCCATGCCACATTGTGAAATTGCATGTTGCCACCACAATCTGAAATCAAGCATCCCAACCACATTTTGAAATTGTGCATCACCATCACATGCCATCTTTATACATACATGACACATTACGAAATTACACATCCCAGGCACATTTAGCGACTATTTTTCCCCCACATTTCAAAATTGTGTGTCTGACACATTTTAAAAATATATGACACAACCACATTATGAAATTTTAGTGCCCCTGCCACATTCCAAAATTATGTATACCAGCTACTTTCTGAGATTGTGCCATTGCTGTATTCCACAATTGCTACCTTATGACATTTCAAAATATCATACCTGCAGTAGTCTAAAAATTGCAAAGAATTTTATTATTCTAAAGCCATGTTTTCCACTGCATTCCACCACCCCCGTGACATTCTGAAGTACTGTACACTGCATCTGCACATTATGGAAGTGCATGCACTGACTCACCCAGTACTGCTTTCCTTTTTCAGATATTTACAACCACTGTAGCATTTTATGTAACATGGGAGAAACAAGTCACATAAGGTGGCTTGCAGGGAGGACTAGGCTGCAAGTTCAGGTTATGACATCATCAGTAGCTCTTCTCTGAAACATTTTTTTTGAACATGCAGGGAATTAATGGTTACAAAATGACTTGTAACTTTTAAACTAACTGAGAGATCAGATTTTTGGCTTGAGGCAATTGAGGATATGCTAATCCAAAATTCTGAATTAACTGATGTTAAACATTTTGACTGGACTCCCTCTTTAAGCTGAAACCAAGACATCCTCTGACAAGTCATGTCTGGGGTACAATTTTAAAAACAGGATTTTGGTCCGTCATATATTTTTGAATGTGATTATACTGTAGTATATTGAAATATTTTAGATTTGATGATAATATATACTGTATTCAAGTATTTAATAATATATAATACAATATTTTTTACTGAATATCTCACACTGTAGGAATCATTGGATGATGTCTTCTTTAGAGAAGAGATTATAAGAAAGCCAACTATGAAGAGTATACAGAAGAAATTTCCTGACGGTCACCACTTTTATCAGGACAACAACCCCAGACATGTAGGTTAAACGTAGTTTATTCCTGGGCAGGAGTTAATTAAGGAATAACATTCAGTTAGTTGGAGTATGCAAAAGCAGTAACCAGCTTCTGTGGATGATTAAATGCTGAGGCAATGCTGAGACATTCAATCATCCACAAAAGCCGGTTATTGTGAGTATACTCAGACTAACTGAATGTTATTACTATTATACAAGTTGGAGTTGGTTCTGAGTATAGTTTTGAATATGTAATAAGGTACATTTTATTGTAATGTATTTTGTGAATAGAATAGTAAACAGAATAATGAGACATGGTTTCTTTGTGAAATTAATATTTATTGTGAACTGCATTGTTAAATGATAATAGAAGACACAATTCAGATGGTGTTCTATTTAGAAAGTTTTCTGACTTTTTTCAGTAACATTGCTTCAAAAATAACATATTTAATATCCTGTTGAAAATAAATATTTCTAAACTGGATAATTGCCAGGTTTAACTTTTGTTTCATATTTTGTAACAGAAATAAGTAGATCCTAATTGTTAGGTTTATTTTTTTTCTGTTTTCTAAGAGAAATAGGTAGGTCCATAGAAGTAGCAGTTTTGTATCACTATTTTCATGTTCTGTTGTGGTGGCAGGTTAATAGTTGGTTGTCCAATGCTGTTGATGTTTTATGCTTGTTCTATTTGAGTGACAGCTTGCAGTAAAATGTCATCTTCTATTTCTTCCTGTTCAGCAGGTTGGGGGTTTATGCCTTGATTTTGTTATTGATTTTGATTGGTGGCATTGTTCTGTTGCTGTTGGTTCCTGTATCCCGTGGTTTCTTCGTAAGGTGGTTGTTCTTGTTCAAGAACATCAGAGTTGCTATCAAAGTAACTGGTGGTAGAGGGTTGTTGTCTTGTTGAGCAGCTGTTTCAACTGGTTCTGGAGGTCTTGTGTTTAGTAGAGCTGTAGATAAGATGTTGCTGAATGTCATTGTTGTTCTGAGTTTGGTCTGTCTGTGTAAGATCTTATACTGGCTTCATTTTTATGTGCTATTACTTTCATAATGTTTTTTGTTATAGGCCTATAGCCATTCTGTTAGTACTAAACAAAATACTTGAGAAATTAGTGGCTATACAGGTCACCGAGTTCCTCTCTAAATAAACCCTCCTATCACCTGCTCAACATGGTTTCTGAAAGGGGCATAGCAACTCTACTGCTCTAATACAATTTACAAATGATGCCCTTACTGCTATGGATCACAGTCTCATGACTGGTGCAGTGGTCACTGACCTCTCAAAGGTGTTTGATCTTGTAGCTCACCCTCTTCTGCTTGACTGCCTTAGCTTCACTGGCTTCTTGGAGCAAGCCACAAACTGGTTACAGAGCTACTTAAGCAATAGAAGACAATAGGTAAAATTTTACTCTGTGGTGTCAGACTCTGTGCCTATCAATCTTGGTGTTCCTCAAGGATCCATCTTGGGGCCTCTTCTTTTCTCCATTTTTATAAATGACATATCTTCTAACACCCATTGGTGCTCAACAGTCTTGTATGCAGATGATCTGGTGCTCTACACCTCCTCCGCAAACATAGAAGAAATAAATAGTTGACTAACATCTGCATTTCTCATAATGCAAGAATGGATCAACAACAAAAGGCTCATCTTAAACATAAGTAAAACTCAGGGCATGCTCCTCAGATCTGCAACCAAACTTAGAACAAACCGTAACCTTTTCCACTTCTCCTGTGCAAATGGCTCCCCCCTTACAAAAGTAACCTCATTCTTGTATTTAGGTGTCCTGCTTGATGAAACTCTCAACTTTGAGCAACACATCATCGACACATGCAAATCAGTAAACTCCAAACTCAGAATAGCTTACAGGACTAGTCAAATGCTTACCCCCTCAGCTAGACTGGCTATTTCTAGGGGTATCCTACTTCCATCCCTTGCGTATGGTGCTATCACCTACCTAAATGCTTTGAAAACCAAGCTAAGTAAGTGGGATACAATATACAATAGTATCTGTCACTATGCCTTGGCTTCCCCATGTTTGAAGCACCATTGCTTGCTATATGCAGACCTTAGATGGCCTTCTCCATCTGCCAGTAGATTCCTTGCCCTTGGTACTCTGCTGGACAACATCATTAGAACTAATCTACCTACCTCTCTTGCAGGCATGCTGGTGCCACTGTTCCCCACCTATGGCCTCTGCTCTACTGGACCCTCTCTACTATACACTCCTAGGTGCAGACCCCTAAAAGGAACCTCAGCTTTCTCTTGCCTGGCTCCAAAATATTGGAACCCCCCACCTCATGATGTTCACTCTGCACCTAGTCATGTTGCTTTTAAAAAGATGCATCACACTCTCCTCATCAAACATACCCTATGTTCCTGTTTTAAACCCCCATAGAGTGCTTGACATCCCCTTCCTCAGCTCTCAAAATGTTTCAATTTTGCTCGGACCCCTTGTTACTGTTATGTGTAGCACTTACCATGGATTATGTGTTAAAACTCTACTGCACAATGATTGTATGCTTATTATGTTTTGTACTATTCTGTATTTTCCTGCCATTGTCTCTGTCATATTAGCAATACTGTTTATGTCACAGAACAATATGTAGATTTTTTCCTTGTATGGTTGATTACCTCTGAACTATATCTATTGTTTGTTTTGTCTGCCAATTTTATATTGCAACCTCCCGTGTTGTGTCTGAAAATAGTCATATTTTATAACTACAACACCTTACCTGGTAAACAAAACATAAATAAATAAATGCACCATACTCAATTAGAATTGTTGCTGCAGTTGCTCGTAAGCAATGGTTTGCATATGTTGTTGACAAATTTGATTCATTTCTGATGTTTGACATGGATTTTCCAAGTGTGTGAACTACAAGCTTTTGTTTTTAGTACTAGAAGTTGTCTGTAGGCTTCCAGGTTAGTTCAGATTTGTTTTTTTGCCACAAGTATGGTATGTCTGGATTTAATTTTGTGATGTATAGTTCATAAGCTGTGACTGGGCAGAGGGCATTCTGAGGTTGTTCGTACATTCTAGCTTCAGGTACATGTTGGTCTCTTGGGTTGTTTCCTCAGTGCATCTTTGTCTTTGAGTTGATGGCAAAGTGCAGGAATTTTTTGTTGTTGTCATCTTGTGATATTTTAAAGGTGGTTTAAATCATTGTGTTCAGGTTTCTGCTCCTTGTAAGGCAAAGTGTAATGCCATGTTAAACCACGAAAGTATTTAGCAGTCCATCGTTATAAAAATTCAGCACATGCAGGTATAAGTCCAGCAGGGACAAAGAGAACTGATGATTCACTTAATTCACTACTAAGCTTCTTTAAAGTGATAAAGAAGTTTGCAAACAAAGTGCTCATTAAATACTCTAGGTCACATGATGCATCCACCAATCACCTGAGTCATGGCTCAATTTAAAAACAATATATAGAAAGTGCAATTCATCCATAGAATAAATATTACCAACATTCAATGTGTATACAACAAACAGTAGTACAAATTCTGAACATACACACTACTGCATCTATCACATCTATTATTATCTGGGACAGAGTCTGTCAACATGGATTTGTTTACAAGTGTGTAAATCCATTTTCAAAAACTTATACTTATAACTTGGGTCATGACCAATGCATAGTCCATGGTCTGCACTGTGCACTGTTCATTAATGACTTTTGTGAGGTGTTTAAATAAACATCTCACAATAGACCCAAGCACCCACTTTAAATACAAGTTAATTTACTTATAATCCTTGTTGTATTATCCTGTTATTGGACTAAGGAATTAGTTGTACAACTTGGTTCAGAAAGTGGGTGCCTGGGTCTATTGTGAGATGTTTATTTAAATACCTCACAAAAGTCATTAGGTAGTATTTTTCTTATGGCTAGTTTCCCTGGTGGTCATTTTTTTGCAGGCTGCCCTCAAAACATTGAGGGTACTTGAGCCCTCCAACACCCATTGAGTTGGCACCTATGGCTGTATGTGTTTTACAAGTTATTGTTGTTTAATGCATTATGTAGTTTATTTATTTGTTTCTTGGTGGCATGACAATGATGGGCGGTGGATCGCAGGTAGCTTTTTTTCTCTAATTTTCTTGATGGCTTTTACTAACTTACATAGTAGTAGGGTCAGACATGTTCTTATATGGTGCTTTATTGTTTTTGCCACATCACTGGGTAGGGTTATGCAGGGTACTGGGTTGTGTTTTAGAGTGTGGGGGGAAGGGGTATCCAGCTGAGTCACCACAATACAGATATTGGCACAGTGGTCTGTGTTGTTGTCTGGGGTGAGTGGCTTAAGATGTGTTGGTTGACACAAAATGCTCTGATAGGGACATGGCCACAGGTACCTCTTAGCTTATCAGGATACAGAAAACTGTCATCCCATTTTTGAAAACATATATAAATTGTAAAATAACGTTGTTAATGCTGTATTTAGGATTGAAGTGACAAAATTAGGAGTAGGTGTAATTTGTTTTTTCAAGCACAACACTCCAGCTCTACCCTGCACACAGGATTGGGTATCGGGGTTTTTCCTTGGGATTATGAGCTCTTATGCTCACCCTATTGCATGACTACATAAGAAGTTATGGATGTCATATAGGAGAATGGAGTTAGCATTAGGTTTGACAACTGCAAGGAAAAATCTGTACATGTGCTTGTGTGTGCTAGGTGGGGGTTTGATGTTATGGTTGGAAACCCTTATGGCACATTTTCCTACTTTTGTTGTGTAAATCTTAAGTTGAAAATTAATGTAGTGTTTTGAAAGTTCTTTTCATTTTTTTGAGATATATTTATTTTGTTATATGTGTGTGGGAGCACATGGCCGTCTGTGTCTTGTGGCACCATGCATGTATAGATGTGTATATATATGTTGCTATGGAAGCACAGGGTTGTATGTACCCTGCAGTTACATTTATAGGGCTACAGTGACTAAATTGTGTTCATAGGCATCTAATTGGCCCATGTCATGTAACTAGTACAGAAAATTTTTAAATTCCCAGCAAAATGTAATGTTTTGTAACTGCAACCCCATTCCATACCATAGGTGGAAAAAACATTTTTGCCAGGACTTAAAAAATGACAACTGTGGGCTGGCAGTATAGCCTAGAGATTAGAGTAATGAGCTGTGAATGAGCTTGGTACATCCAGCAGACCAGACCTTGGTTTGATTCTCTCAACTTCCACTTGCATACTGTGTGACTCTGAACAAGTCACTTAACCACCCAGTGCTCCCAGGTCACCCCTGAAAACAGGCACTTGTGCCTAGTGGGCCTTACCCAGTTACCAAAGACTAAATTAAAAAATAAAAGTACATGAGGTGGTATGATAAGAAGGCTATTTTGAATATGTGGCATCAGAATACTTAAAATTTCCAAAGTTACGATCTTGCATAGTGAGATTTTAACTAATGGTCTTATCTTTACCAGTTTTGCATATTTTGACCTCACATTTTTAACATATCATTCTTATGACTCTATTTCTTGAACAGCAACAGGAGAATTTTTCAAATCCCATGCGAAAGGTGAATTCTCAAAATGACTGTGGAATTATGTTTTGGGAGGGGGTTGCACAATGACAGTGGTACTGTTCATGTGGTGGGGTGTCTGAAAAGCTATGTTGAAAATTTCAGATCAAAATGTCAAAAAATGGCTTAGTTATGCAGAAAAGTTGAAATCCCCATTGAAATATATTGGACCGCTTTTGCCTTAGTTTTTCATATTGCAATTGACAGTTGCATCAGGAAGACTTATTTTCCGTTGGAGTGGATCTTGAACCTGGAGCCTGTTAAGCGAGTGAAGGTGTCTTGGGATGTACTGAGGGAGTGGGGTTGTGGGTGCTCAGTGGGAGGTGGGATGGTGATCATTGTGAGACCTTTTTTTATAGCTTGAAAAGTGCAGTAAACAAAGAATGTTGAGGGACTGTTTTCTGTATTACACGATGTTTTAGAAATGGGAGCGTGTGAGTAGCAGTCACAAGCAGGGAGTACTGTTAATGAAAGCAGGGCTTTTTATTGTAAAACAGCTGGATGTCTGAGTACTGCAGTAGTACTTTAATGCAAGTGGAGTAAATGCAGGAAAGGCAAGGGAACCAAGTACCGAAATGGTTGGCGGTACAGTAGTATGGATGGGAGTGGGAACCGTAATGGAGGGGTGTGCTACTAGCCACCGGGGAGTATTTGTTTTGATAACAGGTTTTTTTTAACGTGGAAAAGCAGGACATGTTGCAAAAAGAGTAACATTTTTATGCAGAGGGAGCAAATACCAGAATGGAAAGGGAACTCAGTACCAGAATGGATGGGGGCACAGTGTTATGGATGGGAGCAGAAACCCTAATGGGGCATGTATTTTAAGATTAATGGGTGGGAGAACATGAGAAAATATACACAGCTAAATCTTTGTGAGAGCAGGAATCAGAATAATGGGGGCATATACATTTAAATATGTGTGAGAAGTGGAATGCATTGGGGCACATAGATGTGAACATCAGTAAGCAGCAGACTGGATGGAGGAGTACTGTGTGTATGAGATTTGTAGTCTCTGTATTAAAACACAGAGAGCATTTTCATTATTTAAAATGAACGGGAGCTTGCTTTCCTTGCTTGAGGTTTGATCACGCATTGTTCCTGTTTTGGGGGGGTGCAGTTATGCAGTATGGTTGAAAGTCTTTGTAACAGTTTTTTGAGGTGTTTTTTTTTCATAAAGAGGAAACGTTTTAAGAACCTGTGTTATGCTTGAAAATGTGTTTCTGTGTTTTGGTTTAGTGTGTGGTGGGTTGTCATTAGTGCCTGTGGTACTGAGAAAAGCATGTTCCTGCATACATTTTATGAGGGACAAGTTTTGATATAAATGTAATAGGAAATACCTTTAAATATTCTTGCTATCCATTTTGTTTTGTTTTTTTAATAGTTTGTCATCTTTTTCTGACAGTATTGTGGCTTTTTCTTCTGTCAGACTGAAATTGTCTGGTCGAGTGTTCAGAAGCTGCTGACATTGATGGCTGTTCTGATGCCATTTTTACTTCTTTCTCAGATGCCTGAGGTGTGATTAACCGACTGGGGGCGTGGCTATTGTTTCATTAACCGAATGTAGGTGGGCTTTAAATGAATAACTGACTGGAGCAATAACTGCCAGTGTTTCTTTATTCTAATTGGCTAAAACTAGATACCTCTCATGTAATGTTAGTTAAGCCACAGGCAGAGTAAATCATCATGTTTAATCACATTAACTACTGTATATAATATTGTAACTATAATGTTTGTATCCAGATATTTTGTAACACAATGAACTTTACAAGTGGCCATTTTCAACATGCTATACTGTTCTGTAGGTCTCCAGATCTGACTCTGAATTAGATGGTTTGGCAAGCAATGAAAACACACATCTGTCAAAAGAATAAGCCCAGAGCAAAAGTGGAATTACTAAAAGCAATGCTACAGTTTTGAAGGACATGCACTGTATAGGGCATTACATGGACAGAGAAAAATGGCATATATGATAATATACTGCATGCAAATATCACATCAGAGTTAATTGAGCATCAAATAGGCCTATCTTGTATGGGGGTTCCAAAGAAAGTAAATTAAGAAAATTGGGAGATTATGTGGAAACAGGAGTAACAAAATTCTGTATATATATATATATATATATATATATATATACATATATATATATATATATATATATATATATATAATAGTAGGGACATAAGTCCTATGAGATAAATCTGAGCTACTATGGGATAAATTCAAAATTTTACATTTATCCACATAGTAGATGCATCATCACAGATTTATTCACATAGTAGATATGTCACCATCAATCCGGAACTCATTTAGAATGTTCAGCCTCAGTACCAGTACTAACTATATTCAAATGCAAATAACTTTAAAACAAAAAAAGATAGCATAGTGCTATGAGCATGAAAGTTGTGCAGCACAAAATTATCTACAAAATAAGTGGTATTTCATTTATAGATACCTTATAGATGTTTTGATAATTAGCAAAAACACAGCAGAAAATTAATATTTTTTTTTCATTTTGTCCGCAAACTAATGTAGATAACTTTAAAATGAAAATTGATAGCATGGTGCAGTGAGCACAAAGTTTATTCAGCACAGAAATATCTGCAAAATGAGTGGTGTTTCATTTATAGATACTTTTTAGTTTTTTCAGAATTGGTGAAAAACAGCAAAAAATTAAATTTTTGTGTACTGTAACATCAAACAAATGCAAATAACTTAAAAACCAAAAATATAGTATGGTACTTTGAGCACAAAAGTTGTTCAGCATAAAAATATCTACAAAATGAGATGTTTTTGTTTCTAGATTCCTTTTAGATTTTCTATAATCAGCAAAAAATGGCAGAAAATTCAATTTTTATTCACTTCTTGACTAGCAAATGCCCCCTACAAAAGCAAAAATAAAAGAGTTTCATAAATGGAATATGCAAAGGAAAACTCATGTAATAAATAATTTATCTGCACTCGAGCAGTTTGACCTCGGACACCACACTCGTGAGGTTACCCTATGTCAAACTGCTCTTTTGTGCAGATAAATCATTTATTACACTTGCTTCCATTTCATATCCCATATATATTATACATACATATATATATATATATATATATATATATATATATATCACTTAGGACTTTAAAAACTATTACAGTCAGTGGACATCAAGAAAACCTAGGTCCTGAGGAATATGTTGAAATGACAAAATGGTTTAAAACCCCAAGGTTGAAATTGGCACACCTAAATGTATGTAGTTTGTAAAAAAAAAAACAAAAAAAAAAACATGAGTTGGAGGCCTGGATTTGTACGTATGACCAACATGTTATGATGGTTACTAAGTCCTGGTTGAAACCAAGAATTAACAATACATTATTACAGACTGAAGGATAAAAAATTAATGGGAGGGATAGACAGGGCAAATAGGGAGGAGGAATAATAATGTATTCAAAGGAACATCTGATAGTTACGGAAGTAGAAACAAGGGAATTAAATTCTGGGTGTGAGAATTTCTTTGTTGAGTTGGTCCTTGGCAACACAAAAGAAATATTGATAGGATGTATTTACAACCTTCCCCCATCCCTCACCCCCCAAATCAAAGATTCTAGGCTTAGAAGACCTGATAAACCTGTTAGAAGATTTCCAGAATGTAGAAATAATCATGATGGGTGATTTTAATTTAAACTGGTTAGGGACTGAAGATAGTAAATTTAAGAAAGTATTACAGAAAGTTAATTTAAATCAATTAGGTCAAGAAAGAACAAAATTGAACAACAGAACTGGGGACTTGACATTACTTGATTGGACGCTGGTAGGAAATGAAAGAAACAATAAAGCTACAGGGATATTTACTGCATGCAATATGAGATCACCTAACCATATATTGAATATGGAGTAACATAAGACCAAAAGGGCAAGGAAGAATAGTAGAAAACATGGAGCAAAATGATGAAAAAATATCCAATATAAGAAAAGATGTATCTAAAGTAGATTGGAAAGTCTTAGAAGAGACAATAGATGTAGATGCTGCAGCATAGTTGTTTTAAAGGAACTAAACAATATAATTAATAACAGGACCCCCTTGAAAAAGAAAAGAATAAAAGGAGTAAGTATTAAATGGATAAATAACAAAGTAATTAAACTCATTAAAGAACAAAATGCTACATGGGAACACTATAAGAATTTGAAACAAGAAAGGGATTGGATACAGTTTAGGCAGTTAAAAAACAAGTATAAAAAAGAAATAAAAAGGACAAAAGTTGAATATTACAAAAATGAACAACTGAAACATTTTCAAGATAAAAATAGTTCTGGGAAAGACTGAATAATTTATTAGCACCAAAAAAAAAAGATAACATAACCAGTTATATTAAAGAGGATAGGGAGATAACTAATAACAAAGAAAAAGCCAATTATCTGAATGAAAACTTTACAAACTTATTTAAATATTTGTGTGATTTCAAAAGGTATCAAAACAAATTAATGAACAAAACAGAATAGTCTTAAATTTTACTTCAAATGGATTATGAGGCAGGAAACACTGTATATAAATACCTAAAAGATTAGACAAATCAAAAGGTTCAGTGCCAGAACAGGTTGAGGCAAACATTTTGAAGCAGGCAGCAGAGGAACTTACTTATCCACTTCAAATAATACAGAATAAATCCTTGACTGCCCAGATTATGCCAGCTATCTGGAAGAAAGCATATATTATTACTATATTCAAGGGAGGTCAGGCCAACAATCTAAGTAACTACAGGCCAGTACCACTTTTTTCATTAATTAGAAAGATCCAAGAGAGGCTGTTGCATTCACAGAATTCAGATTACTTTGAGAAATACAATAAATTGACAACAGTTCAACATGGCTTCAGAAGGTGGTATAGCATAACGACTGCCTTGGTCAGGTTCATGAATGATCTGCAGGAGAATATGGAGGCAGGATTGTATGTGGAAGTAGCAGCTGTGGACCTGACCAAGGCATTTGACCTAGTGGATTACCCCTACTGAAGGCCAGGTTATCCAATATTGGCTTTGGGAATCCAGTGTTAAAACTGATACACAGTTACTTAACAAACATGAAACAACAAGTTCACATAAATTGAACAATATCCGACTTTAAGGATGTTCATTACATGGTACCCAGGGTTCAATATTGGGACCCATGCTGTTTTCTTTGTATATTAATAAACTTCCAGTAATGTGTTCAGGATCTCAAATGGTGTTATATGCTGATGCCACCGTGTTATACATGGCTAACAGTGATATGAAGTTTCTTAAACAAAATTTAGGACACAAATTTGAAAACATTGCTAACTGGCTAATGGAAAATAAACCTGTAATGAATACAAAAAAAAAAAAAAAAACAAAGAATGTTGTTTTGTTCTAATCACAAACTAAAAGACATGACAGAAAAATTTAAGATCCTGACTGGAGATGGAATGAAGTTGGACATAGTATCTGAGTTTAAATATGTGGGTGTTACTCTGGAAAGTCAATTAAACTTTAATACACATTCAGAAAATTTAGTAAAACAAATAGATAGGAAGATCAGAGATTTATATGCAGTAAGAGATTACTTAACTATTGAAACAAGAAAAATAATAGCACAAGTTTGTCTCATTCCATCATTACAGTATGGGAGCTTAGTCAAGGGGGAGCATCAGAAAAAGTTATTCAACAGAGAACTTGTTTCTACAATACTAAATTCAGATTTTCATTAAGAGCAAAAACAAGAGAGCACCACTGTAGTTTATATAATAGACTAAACTGGTTAATAATAGAGCAGAAAGACAGATTCCAAATGTCCTGTTTTGTGTTCAGTCTACTACATTGTTCATCCAATAATCCCATGTCAACCTTGTTTGAACAGAAACAGTACAAGAGATCTTTAAGATCATAAGACATAGCTACCCTAACAATACCCATGTGTAAAACCACAAAAAAAAGCACTCAAACAAACTGCCATTAAAATTTTGAATGGTTTACGACTACTTATGAAACTTAGAAACATAGAAGTTGATGGCAGATAAGGACTGAAAGGCCCATCCAGTCTGCCATTTCTTTTTCTGCCTTATGAATGTGCCATCGGGCTTTGCTCTGTCAATTGCCTATCTATTCATACTTATCTGTATTGCTCCCTTATGCCTATCCCATCCCTGTTTGAAGCCCTGCACTGTATTCATATCCACCACTTCCTGAGGTAGGCCATTCCAAGCATCCACCACCCTTTCTGTGAAAAAGAACTTCCTCACATTACCCATTAATTGGCCTCCCTCTAATCTCATGCTGTGTCCTCTTGTTCTGCTATTTTTCTTATATTGAAACATGTTAGACTCTTTCACCTTGTTAATGCATTAAGGTGTTTGAATGTTTCGATCATACCACCTCTCTCCCTCCTTTGCTCTAGTGAATACATATTGAGCTCCTTTAATCTGTCCTCATATGTTTTCTGATGCAGTCCCTGCACCATTTTGGTTGGCCTTCTCTGGACTGCCTCAATTTGGTTAATGTCCTTGTGAAGGTGTTGCCTCCAGTACTACACACAGTACTCCAGATGGGGTCTAACCAGTGTCTTGTAAAGAGGGATTATTACCTCCCTCTTCCAACTTGTGATACCCCTACTAATACACCCCAACATCCCTCTAGGCTTGCCTACTGCTTTAGTGGTCTGCTTGGATGATTTCAGGTCATCGGTGATGATGACGCCCAAGTCTCTTTTTTCCTTTGTGACTGCCAGCAACTCCCCTCCCAGCCTATAGGTGGCTTCAGGGTTTCTCTTCCCTATGTGCATGATCTTGCACTTCTTTGCGTTAAACTCCAGTTGCCAATCTTCCAACCATTTTGCTAGTTTATCTAGAACTCTTGTCATTCTGCCCACCCCATCTGGATTATCTACTTTGATGTAGATCTTGGTGTCATCTACAAACAGACAAACCTTACCTTCCAGTCCATCTGCAATGTCACTGATGAAGATATTGAAAGGACTGGCCCCAGGACTGATCCCTGAGGTACCCCACTTGTGACTTGCATCTCTTCTGACTGTATACCATTTACCACCACTCTCTGTTTTCTTCCCGTCAACCAGTTTGCCACCCAGTTGACCAACGTCTTACCCACCCTGAGCCTACCCAGCTTAATAATCAATCTTCTATGTGGAACAGTATCGAAAGCTTTGCTGAAGTCAATGTAGGCGACATCAACTGGTCCCCCTTGGTCCACCACTCTGGTTACCTAGTCAAAGAAATCTATGAGATTAGTTTGGCAGGACCTTCCTTTTGTAAACCCATGCTGTCTTGTATCCTGTGCTCCTATGGTTTCCAGGCGTTGCACAATCCTTTCCTTAAGGAGTGCCTCCATATTCTTGCCCACTACTGAGGTAAGACTGACTGGCCAGTAGTTCTCTGCCTCCTCCCTGCTACCACTCTTGTGGAGTGGGATCACATGAGCCCTTCTCCAGTCTTCTGGGACCTCTCCTGTACTCAGAGACTCACTAAACAGTTCTGATAATGGCTCTGCTAGTTCCACCCTTAGCTTCTTTAGTACTCTGGGATGTATGCCATCAAGTCCCATTGCCTTGTCCACCCTGAGCTTATCAAGCTCTTGTAGGACCCTTTCTTTTGTGAAGGGACTAATGCACACCTTCTTCCCCCCTGTGTCCATGGTGCTGAGCTGTGAGCCCTGCCCTACCTTCTCTTCAGTAAATACTGAGCAGAAGTATCTATTTAGGATAGATGCTTTTACATGGTCCTTCTCCTCACATACCCCCTTATCCCCTTTGAACCTAGAAATATCCCCTGTGGACTTTCTTTTTTCACTAATGTATCTATAGAAAGTCTTGTCACCTTCTTTTACTGTTTGTACTAGTGTTTCCTTGGTTTGGGCCTTTGCCTGCCTTACTGCCATCCCTGCTTCCCTTAGAGAAGTTTGGTATGCCTCCCTATCTTCATCCTGATGCATTTCCTTATATTTCCTGAAGGCCAGCCGTTTGGCTTTGACCTTTTCTGCTACTGTTTTTGAGAACCAAAGTGGCTTCCTTCTTCTTTTGGACTTCCTTTTCTCTCTAACACAATGGGATGTTGCTTCAAGTATTACATCTTTAATACTTGCCCACTTTGCCTGTACACCCTCACCTGTATTTCTTTTTGCCAGTGCTAGCTTAACTCTGTTGGCCATCTTATCAAAGTCAGCTCCTCTGAAGTCCCATATTTTTGCCTTGGAATGGGATGATTTAGTTCTCATGGCCAAACTGAACCATACCATGTGGTGGTCAGTGGCCCCAGGTGACCTTCTACCTGGAGATCTGTGATCCTTTCCCTGTTAGTCAGTACTAGATCTAGGATAGACCTGTCTCTTGTGAGTTGTTGTACCAGTTGTTTGAGGCCCTCCCTGCAGGGAATCCACCATGTGTCTAGTTCTGGAAGATGTTCCTGCTGGTATTGACCAATCTGTATCTGGCATGTTGAAGTCTCCCATTGTTGGAACCTCCCCTTTAGCTGTCATGTTTTGTAAATCTTCCAACAATAATGTGTCTATGTCCTCCTCCTGGTCTGGAGGCCCATACACAATCCCATTTCGTATGGCTATCCCATTTTCTGTTTCCAGGGTGACCCACAGTTCTTCTGGCTCCTTATGTGCATTCTGAATTTCTGTAGCTTTGATGTTTTCATTGACATTGAGGGCCACTCCACCCCCTCTTTTTGCACCTAGGTCTCTTCTGAACAATACATAGCCAGGTACTGAAGTCTCCCAAGTGTGGTTATTGGTAAACCACATGTTGCTCATGGCTTCTATGTCCAGTTTAGCCTCTGTTATCATTGCCTGCAGGTCTGGGATCTTGTTTCCCTGACTGTGAGCATTTGTGTACATGATTTTCCATTGGTTATATTTTCAGTGTGTTAGTTGTTGGGTGAGGTCTGGCTTTTCCCCTGTGCATCATATGGGGAGCTGGACCTTTTTCCTTACCTGGTGATGCAAATGAACTACAAACATGCTGAACTCCTGTTTGGCCAGTAGCTGAGGGGGGAAGGGTGTTCTTCCCATTCGACGTATGGGGTGCTGCACTCCTCTCCCCATGTGCAAGCTTAAATATTCTGCAAAGACATCAAACTTCTGCCCCAATGCACTGACGCCCTTCTTAGTCAGATGCAGTCCATCAAATTTAAAGAAATTTCACTCCCAAAACTGTTGCCAGTTCCCTACAAATTTGTATCCTTTTTCCAGGCACCAACCCTTGAGCCACATGTTTAGCTCCCCTATCTCCCCTTCTCTGACCTTCCGTCCATTTGTCCTCCTCTCCCGGACTGGCAGGATCTCAGAGGAGGAGATGCCAGATGAAATGGATGATAGTTTGACACCCAGCCTGGTCAGGTGTTCCTTGGTCTCCACAAACTGTCATCTTTTTAAGATATCCTTAAAGCAGCTACTCAAGAAAGAGACACAGTGTAAATGTACTTAAATTCTGCTGATGTCTAGGACTTAAGGTATATGTATGATTTTAGATTTATTGTTTGATATATTATTATTGTGTTTATTTGTATCTTGTGTAGATAGGTATTTTAGTAATGTGTTAGAAATGTGTCTTTGCAACAGTCTGTTAGTATTGTTTTGAGAGTATAATAACTACATTTTGAGTGATGAATAGTATGCTTATTGCATTGTATTGTCTTTCTGTTTTGCACAATCTGGGTCACAGCTTGTAAAAGGGCCATGTGGCCTAATGCTTTTCACCTGGTTATCAAATTTTAAACAAATAAAAATTTAGAACAAGTGATGCTAGTTGTAGTTGTAAAGTAAGAGCATGCAAAAAAATGTGTTTAGTAATCAGTAGTGTGATTAATACAGTAATACATAAAACATATCTAAATATGAATGTACTATATTCTGTGTATTGTATGTATATGTAATATTGTATTGTATTGTATTGTATTGTATTGCATTGCATTGTATTGTTTTGTATTGCATTGTATTGTATTGCACTGCATAGGATTGTTTTGCATTTTATTGTGATGTCCTGTACTGTATTTTACTGTACTGTAGTGTAATGTATTGTATTGTATTGTATTGCATTGTATTGTGTTGTATAGAACTGTATGAAGTTTGAACCTTTCATTAATAAAGATAACGCCCATCCTGCCCTGGCACCTCCTTCTCCAATAGTATGGCATCACAGCTGTAGGTGAACCTCAAGATAGAAAGCAGCATTCCTACAAAAATGCAGGACTGGTGATCCCTTGGCACAGCAAGTAACATTATTAGCACACAATGCAACACAGTGTAAAGAATGGTACACCTGAGGGGAACAGGTTAATCCAGAGCACTGGTTTCCCAGAGAGTTCCACCAAAGGCATTTTTCATTCTCTCTTCAGTGCCTGGATGTGAACAGTAAGTACTGCTTTAAAAGCACTAAATCATAAGCAATGCATCAAAAATGGTAGCCCAGAAAACTAAGGTTAATTTTGCATTGTAGATGTTTCCTGTAGAAAGGAGCTGCCATTTATGATGTACTCTACAATGCATGATAAACCACTGGCAACCCACCCACAGAAGAAATTGTTGTAAAAGAAAAGAAAGAAAAGAAATAAAATCATGTAAGCAATAAGCCATAACAGGATGTGCATTTATTGATTTTAATAGAGAGCTATGAGGCTGAAGGCTGTCCTGGGGAGTGCAGTGACAGTGGATGTCTCTAAGCAAATAAGGTTTCAGGATTTTAATAATAATTTTCTAGATACCAATATATACCCACACACTGTAACATACAGTACTGTTCTGCCCTGCCTTGCAGCCATGCCATTAAACTGTACTGTGCATGTATGTGTTAGCAAATCATGGTAAGCACAGTCCATCTGAAAGAAAGAAAACTGAGTTAAAATAGGCTCATCCACTCTCAACCACCATAAAGGCATCACAGAATATGAGACACTCCTACTGTCAACATTGCCTCCCCCAACAGCCCCCCCCCCACAACAAAGGTAACACAAACACCTTCTGCACAGTACTTGACAACCAAGCGAGCGGTGCAGTGCCCATTGTTCTCTAAATGCACTATGTATGACCTGTAAAAGGCAGCTGATGGTGTTCTATTACAGCACACTATGTAGCTTTGTTGCCAGGAGAAATGCAGTGAAACAATTAGTTAGATAAAAGGAGTATCATCCCATCCCCCAGAACAACATGTTATTTTAGCATCCTCTACACACTGCCCATTGGGTATTACAATAGAATTCAAGTGATGAAGCATGCATCTTACAGTATACTGGAGTTAGTTTAGTTATCCTAGACCATTTAATGACATTTTTTTCTACAGCATCATCACAGTGGCATTTTATTACAGAGAAGCCTATGCACCTGAGATTTGTTTTTTTTTTTTTGCACATGATACGAGTTGCACTATAAAATGTAATTATTAGAGCTTTTTATTTTCTCTTAACTGTTTACCACAAACAGCCCAAGTAGGAAAATGGACACATTAAATAATGACCAGGCAGGCAGCATACCCCCCCCCCAGGCAGTCCCACTTAATGAGCATCCACTTCTTTCCATCTGACTCTGATTAGGGCACTTTGCATTTCACAGTATACCACAGTCTAGTTAGTCAGTTTCACACTATAATCTATAATTATTTGCCATATATATCGCCTAAATGCCATATGTTGTCCTTATTGAATTACTGATTTTATGTATTTCCCTCTTAAAAGTACATTGTATTTTTTAACTTGTTCTTTAACTGGAATTGTTCTATTTTATATCCCTATGTACCCTTCTGGATCATAGCTGCAAATAGGCATTCAATTGTCTAGTATACTTTCCCAGTTAACAAAAACAAAACATATAAATAAATGGAGGAAACATTCTCCATGCCACTTATGTCAAGTCAGACTGGTTACACTTTCAGTGTCAGTTAACTACATGTAGTTACAGTGTAATTACACTATAATAACTGGCTTCCTCTTTTTCCCATAGGGAAACCGTGGCGTAATTTGCCATTATAAAGAAGTGTTTATAATGGCAAACATGTGCATAGTTTCCCTTGCTGTCTTGATGCTCACGAAGAGCGCCCACCATCAAGACCGCTAACCGCCCATCTCCAAACAGCACCGCAACCACCAGAAGAACTTCGGCGAAGTTCTTTTTTTCCCCCTACACAGTGAAAACCTCACAAACCAGGGCAAAAAGTTTTAAAATATGCCGATTCAAATCGGCACCTGAGAAGCCACACCACGAATGCATCAGAAGCTTTTTATTTTATATAATTGCTAAGAAAAGGGAAACCCAGCAATTATATAAAATAAAATATGTGTTGGGATGTGTGTCAAACTCGATTTTACACACCCTCATTGTAGTATGCTTTTCACAAACCCCCGGCTCTACCGGGTTTATGTAGCATCCCACAACCGGGTGTGTGTAAAATCTCGTTACACACCACGACCCATACTTTATTCTCTATATAACATATGGGTAGCCCTTATTACCCACTGAAATCAAGCAGATTACAAATTTGTAATCCCACTGTTGTGATGTCAGAACCGTATAAACCTATCTCATCTATGTCATAGCAGTGGGTTTACAAAATGGAATGTCAGTGTTATTCAGTATTCTACTTACCCAGAATGTGATTGTTAGCCTCAGTACAGTATTCAAATAACATTCCAACTGTCTCAGTTTACTGTTACTGAATCTAGCAATCACTATGTCTGATACAGATTTTAATTCTGGTGCTATTTCAGCCTGCTGTCGTTCAGTCCATGTATCCTAACAAATAGTTTTCCTACACAATCATGTGGCTGTAGTGCAGATTCATTAATAAGGTAAGGCTAAGTTACCTGGGTTGGTGGGGGGGTGACTTCTCATGTCAAGTCTCATACACTATAAATGACAATGCCTGATGTACAAGTGATAACCATGGTGTAATCATCTCTCGTGGTTGCTAGGGCAATGGTAAATCTCTCAAACTGTGCTCTTGAGGTTTACTGATGCCCTAGCAACCACTTCAGGTGATTACACCATGGTTATCACCTGTACTTCAGGCATTATACTCTATGTAACTGCATTGCAACTGCAATGTAGTTGCAGGTAGCATTTATGTTTAGCTACTACAAACAAGGATGGTGTCATGTGTACACAGTGTATGCTGCTGTGTACAAGAATTTATAACCTGGGGAATGTTTTAAACATCTTCCCTAAGCCACTTCCTATGCTGTTCCTTCTTAATTTACTCCCCTTGCCACACTGTCCTAACCCTAATCTGTTGTTTCTGGTGCTACCAGGCTGTATACTTGAAGCCTTGGGGTGAGTTATAGATGTAACTTAGTCTTGTGGCATGACTGGGTGAAGGATATGGCACTACTCAAGAAAAACAATCCCTGGCAAGCTCAGTACCAGAAGAAAGTCTCAAGGAAGGAAAGAACTCCTTCTTTCATTACTGTAGAGGGAACAAAAACAAAAGGGCATTGTCAAGTTAAAGTAAAGGCAGAAAATTGGTGGAGGATAATAAGAGGAAGGCAGAAATATGACATGAAAATTTCTGGTCAGTATTACCACAAGAAAAAAAGGAGGTGGGTAGAAGAGGGAAGGGAGAATGAGGCGGTGATGTGTGCAGAAGAGAAAAGATCCTTAAAGGGGACAGGAAATGTGTGCTATTTACCAACATTTAGTAATATTCCTAGTAAGAGAAATTAAATATTTGCCTCCAAATGAGCCATAATTAACTGTATAATAAACACTGATGTGAAAACTGTGTTTCCAATCGTATTCTTTTTATGGACAACATTCTGCACAGTTCTCTTCATGGAACCAGTAATTTGAGTGTTTACTATGTCAGAGTTTGCATACAGAATGCTAAACATGAGCTATTGTCCTATCAGAACCTAGAGTTCTTTGCTCAAAACTATGACATACTTAAAACTCCAGACCTCTAGTTCCATGAAGAGAACTGCAACAGAATGCTGCCCATAAAAACACAACAATCTAAAGTACTATTTTTCACATCATTTTGTATTCAGGTACAGTTACGTATGAATTGTTTAGGCTTATGGATGTCATTTCTGTAAATGGAAACATTATAAACTGCTACCAATTAGAAATAATTTCCTGTCCTCTTCAAAGGGCTACTAGCACTGAATGTAAATACATTTCAGGAGCAAATTGGGTACACCCTAGGCTACTGAGAAAGATGGTACAAGTAATGGTGGAAGCCTTATCTTACCTGAATAAAAGCTACCTTGAATCTGGTGTTGCACCTAGGGAATAGAAAACAGCAGATGTATCCTGGCATAAAGGCGGGTCCAGGGATGAGCCAAGAAACTACAGGGCAGTTAGTCTGACTTCAATAGTTGGCAAGATGATGAGAACCCAATTGAAGGAAAGGCTGCTAGGGCTAGGTGAAATTAATCTTCCACTGCAAATTTCTGATGATACAGTATTACAATTTTCCTTTTGATTTAACAAGTATTCATCCAAAATCTGCCACATTTAGTATGATGAAGTTGTTGACCCTTGCAAAGATATGCTCCACATTCCAAATGACTGTCTTTAAAGTTGATTGAGTTATAAGGCACTACAAAACTGGAAAGTTTACAATTACATGTCACAAGTATGTACACTGCTTACTTTAAGCACCTAAACTTTTAAACTAGAATATGGAATATCACCCATTTTATTTATTGACCTTAAAAATGAGTCTGTGTGTATGTGGGGGTGGGGAACTCTGTAATCTCTTGCTCAAATGATGACTAAGTTATAAGCAGCCAAAGAGTGCAAAATATCACCAGCAAAGGTAAATTTCATGAGTCTGTGTAAACATTGCAGAATTTTTTGATAATTTTGTCAAAGACATATCCATACATTTTGCCCAGCCATGCACTTGAGCTGTCAATGAAGAGAAAGGAAAAGGGTGGGTAGAATGGCAATAAAACAGCACTCATAGGTGGCTCAATAGTAAAAGCATAGTGGTGCCAAGTGTCAGGTCAGTATGTTGAGTGCAGAATGATGAAAAAATTGTCATGGACATCACTATGCACTGCCTTCTTGCAATATGCCAGATAACCACTAGAGTTCTCTGACTAAATGACTTGTGGAAGACTATGCGTGTGCAGCATTGTTCTAGTACAATGCCACCTGCTGACTCTTAACAAACCTGTAGATATCAGTGTACATTTTTATCATTTGAAAATAGTGGTACCCAGTGATGCCAAACATTGCAACTTGTAGTGACTGAAGCCACTATGACAGAAGTATCTGGATATCATTAGGCATGATGGAGAATGATGATGAGCATCACTGTCATAGGAGTTAAAGAGGTATTGCAGGGGCATGATTCTAGAGCATATATAGCGATCTACTTGCTTACAGTACAAGTCAAATAAGTGAGAATGAGATTAAAATTCAACCCAAGGTGGACTGATGTTCGACAAAGGGGAGTGGGTATGGTCATGTTAGTGGAAAGGGAAGTCAAGGTGATTTTTTTCTATAGGCTAGGGGAAGTATCTAGTGTAGGGGGCACCAGTAGCAGGAGTTAGATGAATGGGTTCACCATGGGTATGGCAGCTCTACTAAGTAGCAAAACAATATTATAGCACCAACTGGCACAAGCATGCAGGGACAATTCTAATTTGAAAGCAGGACATATGAGAATCACCCCCCCACACACAAAATTGACTGGTCTGATCACCAAATAAACTTGGAAGTCCAAAACATAGAAGAACTCACAGAGACATGGTGGAAGAAGAAAATGACAGGGAAACCAAGAAGGAGAAATTCTGGCTATTCTAAAGGGATAGGTCCTATAGGGAAAAAAGAGTAGGTGGCTCTCTTTTAAAAAGTCCTTGTCTGTGAAAAACAAGAAAGGTCCACAGAGTCCATCTGTTCAAGATCAGAGAAAAAAGCAGAAGGGGCAAAACAGTTACCCAGAAAAAAAGTACAGGAATGCAAACAGTTTAGTATAGCTAAGTGAATTCAATGGTGATAATTGCTTTGTGATAGTTAAATTCCACAAGTGGAATTATAGTGGAATTACCTATTATGTGTCTATGAACTTTTCGAGCAAGTTTTGCTAATTAGAAAGTTATGAAATTTCCACAGTAAATGTTAACCTACTAAGCCCGATTTGTATAGCTTTATTAGATTACAGGGCCTGTTTACATTGAGCTACCGTGCAAAAGTTTGGGTATATACCTGCATTATACCTGCAATAGCAGCTGAGCTACACACTTCCAGATACCGTATTTTGTAAACTGTAGCACTCTTTTAATCTTAAACTTCCAAATCCTGTATTTTGGAAATTGCAGCTCCTCTTTTTATCTTAAACTTCCAAATACCGTAATTTGAAATTGTAGCACCTTTTTTATCTTGGTTTTCCCCACCAACCCCCTTCTGCCTGGTGACCACCTGTCTCATAATCCATTGAACCCAAGACTTACCCCATCAGCTTCTTCCTACCTCCATGGGTGAGAGGGTGCCTTGGGAGGTGCCATGGGGCCTGTAGAGTTGCCGGCATCACTGTGTTAGCAGCAGTGTTTTTTTCTTCCCAGCACTGGCTGGAATGCATGCTGTAGTGTGTACTTGCTATGTTAAGATGCAGCACACCTTTGCCAGCCCACTGGTGCAGCAGTAGCTCTACTGCTGGTGGTGCCAAAGACCCCATTTTTGAAGCAAATTTGGATGTTAGAAGGCTGGCTTGGGGAGGAGGATCAAGCATTCAGAAGACC
This sequence comes from Neoceratodus forsteri, assembly GCA_016271365.2. NCBI lineage: Eukaryota > Metazoa > Chordata > Ceratodontiformes > Ceratodontidae > Neoceratodus > Neoceratodus forsteri. Next base: position 974,730,976 of record CM057453.1, read on the forward strand.
TCTCTCTACCTCCTGTAGAAAGTGGGTAGGTGGGTGGGAGCATAGCCCTGTGATTGCTGACCCTTAGTGGAAGCTGGGGTAATGGCACCAGGGACTTGCCATAAATGCATGGGGTGTGTGACAGATGCCAAAGAGCAGTGTGCGAGAGCAAGTGGCACATGTCATGATGTTATTGCATGCCCCATCTCTCATGGGAACCAAAAAGGGAGTGAACAGGTTTTCAGTGACAGAATGGTGCCAGACACCTGCAGGCACTGCACCTGACCAGATGGTATCACCAGATCAGAAACTGGATCCTGTTCCCAATGGGGGATGGGAGGACCATGTCATCCCCAACAGAGGGGCAACCCTGGGGAAGAATGGCTGGTAGGTAAGTCCTAGTGGACACTGGAATGATCGGGCTGGGGTGTCCAGGCAGAAGGGGGATGTCTGGTAAGGTGGCAGAAACAGAGCAGAAAAAAAAGATGCAGCATGCCTCTGTGCCTGCTCTCAGTCAAGTAGATACAGTACATGACTGCTGATGAGCCACATAGCATCTGATAGGTTGCAGCCAAGCAGTGGTACATGCTGTCCCCTCTCGCTGAATGAACTGAGCTGTCAATGGATGCTCAATCCTCTTTTTCCGGGCCGGTTCCCAAGACAGCATGGTCTGTTCCTGAACCTGAGTCACCAGTGTGGCAAGAGGTAATGTGTCCAGCACCTCAGCTCTCCCTGCCACTGGCCTGGTTCAATATTCACACAATCTAACAAGTAAATTGTGAAATTATGAACTCCTGTAAGTTGAAGTTTACTTAACAACTACCTCCCTATTAGCAGTTTTTAAGATTCTTTCAAGAAGGTATGTATACTGATTTCCAATTATCTAACTGCTTCAGAATGATTAAATAGTGGCTTGGTACCTGATCCAAACAATAACACAAACCTTCCAAAATTTTACTTCAGCATCATCAAACTTGATGAAGTCTCAAAAGAAATAAACAAACTGAGTGCAAAAAGACATGTGGGTTAGATCAGATCAAAATAAAATTCTTGCAACATTCAATAGAAGTATTAACCACAGTCTTAACAAAAATTTAGAACAGAACCCTACTCGGGGACATCTACCCAGACCAGTGGAAGCTAGCTAAGGTAAAGCACATGCAGGGGGCGTAATCACAAGATTCATCAAACTACAGATCAGTGGCACTGCAATCCATTGCCTCTAAATTTTAGAGAAGCTGATTAGGAAACAGCTAAATGAATAATTAGACAATTATGGGCTGTTAACTAAACACCAATCAGGATTCCAGCCAGGAAAATCAACAAGCACAGCGCTCATGGAGTGTATCTACTCAGTGGCAACAGCCTTAGATAATGAGGCCTATGTGGGTGCAATGTATGTCAACCTCTCCAAGGCCTTTTTTAAATATAATTTTTATTGAATGAAGCACATTCAATACTGTACATTATACACACTTATACAGCCTTTGTATCTTGTGGTGGGAAAGGACTGTTAATAGTACCATTTCATCCATTAGTTCAACTGGCTCGCCAAGCATTTTTCCAGTTCTTCCTGTAAGGTGCACCAAAAGTGTGTTAGAAGTGAGTACTGCCAAAAAATGTGTCTGAGATCTGCCAAATGATATCCACATCCCCTTCAACTGGTACCATATTTAGGTGGCATACATTTAATAAGAACTGCTGGGGATCAACGATATCTGTATCTGCACTTCCTTGTGTATTCTCTCCAGATGTTGGAGATTGTGATTTTAACTGCAGGAAGTGTGAATTTCATCCAGGAGTCATACAACACTGAAAGGCCTAAATCTTCATTCTAGCTATCTAGAACTGACTGTGTGTAATCTTTCAGAGAGTCCCTCAACATTTTTTACAGGTGGCCTATTAAGTGTCCCTAAGAATTACCATTATTGAAATCCATTAACATGGTTAATAGGTGGGGTTTAGGATCAGGAAGTCTAGAGTAACACAAACGTTAATATGAAATATAGGTCCTTACTTGGAAGTACCTACTATATAGTGATCTCTGCTTTTGAGGCCATAGTCCCGTTGTACTGCCTCAAATGTAGTGACTCCTGTCAAGTTTAAAAATTGGTAAATATAATTAAGGCCTAGCTGACACCAGCGTTTGAATGCAAGGTCCGCCTGGGCCAGACTAAATTCTTTGTCCGCAGACAATAATCTACAATAGTAAAATGTATTTTCAAAGTTAGGATGGAATATCATTTGATACAACACCCTCAGGGCATTAGACACAAACTTTGTAAAATTATATAACAGTGGGTATCTTCCTTTAGTGGCAAACAAAATAAAATCAAGATCATGTAAATCATTAATAGTAAATTCTATTTGTTTCCATGGAGCCTTATACACCAGTGCCAATCAAAGAAAGATCACCCAGAGGAAAGCCGCCAGGTTATGTAAGTTAACCCCTCCCTAGCCTAAGGTTAATTGTAAAATTGAAAAACAAACACGAGGACGCCAGCCACCCCATATGAAATTGAAGATCATTCTATTCCATGAGGCATAGTAAAAATGAGCTGGAAAACTGGTATGGTTTGGAAAAGATATAATAGTCTTGGCAATATATTCATCCATACTATCTCAACCCACTGGAAAAAAGTTAAAGATAATTTGCCCCATTTAGTCAAGTCTTCTTGAATAAGAACTGTTAGAGGTTCATAATTATCCAGGTCCACATTATTAATGTCTTTTGTGATACAAATTTCCAAGTATTTCATCTTTCTGCATCACCATCATAAGGCATATCTCCGTTTTAACTCCTCTGAGGGGATACAATTTAATGAGAGAAAACCTCTGTTTTAGACATTTTAAGTTTGAAGTCAGCTACTTTCTCAAACCTGTATAATATACTTCATACTGCAGGCACAGATGTTTCTAGGAACAATGCTGATATAAGGACATCATCCACAAAAAACCAAAAAAACTTTATATTCTGAGTGCCCCAAGGGTACCCTCTCTATTCCAGCCTCCCTTCACAAGGCAATGGCTAGAAGCTGCATGTACAGTGCAAATAGGAGTGGGGAGAGTGGGCGCCCCTGACATGTGCCTCACTGTAAAGTGATGGGGTGGACAAGGAGCGATTAAAACTAATATATGCCTGTGGGCAGGAGTATAATTTTTTTATCCATGTTAAAAAGGTTTCAGGGAATTGAAAGCGGGCCAGGGTGTCCCAGAGGAAATTCTAAGACACCCTGTCAAATGCCTTCTTGGCATCTAAATTAAGCAATGCTGCTGGGATCTGCCTAGCCTTGATATACTCTGCAAGGAGAAGAGTAGATCTGATATTATCCATTGTGTTCCTGCATTTTATGAACTTTCAGATGAGACATTAAACCGAGGTCCCTTCTGCCCATCCTGGTCTTGTCCTGGTGGGTGTCCAGGTGGAAGTAAAAGAACCCAGGGTACTGTTTGTAAAGAGCAGGGAACATTCCCGGTGTCCTGGCCAACATTTCCCTTCCCATAAACCGGTTCATGCAATTATCCAGGCTATGTGTGGGTGATGATGTGCGACATGGCCGCCACCACACATTCAATCACTTCACTACCAGTCTAGCATTGCTTATAAAAAGCACTTTGGGATACTGTGTATGAAAAGCGCTATATAAATGCTGATTCTTCTTCTAAGCTGGATGAAAAAAGGGAAAGGCAAAAGTTGTTCTAGGCAAGTAAACCAAATAGCCATATAGATCTTATAGTTTGTGTTTAAAATTGAAATTGGGTTATAGTAAGTGGGATCAGTTACATCTTTGCCCAGTTTTGGCAGTGCTGCAATGACAGCATATGCCCAGGAAGACAGTAGAGGATCCCTTCCGCAACCTCCAATATACCAGCAGCAGTTGTGGAAGGAGTAAATTAGAAAACTTCCTGTACCACTACACTGCAAATCCATCTGGTCCTGGACATTTTTGAGCTTTCACAGCCCGAATATGACTAAGAATTTCATCTGCACTGATGGGTGACTCCAAAGTACTTTTTTGGTTCTCTGTGAGGTGAGGAAGGTATAATGGTTCTAGGAAAAGACGTTGCTCTGCTGAAGTAGTTGAGTATCTGCCTTATACAGTGTTTGGTAATAATTCATAATTTCAACCTCTTTGTGCCTCAACTGTTTCATGTCCTGATGTTTGATTTTAAGATAGTTGAAATTTTTTCTGCATTTTAAACCTGCAGGCTAGCATACAGGACCCTCTAGCCCCACTTCTTAATTATTTTGTTTCAAGCAGATCAATCAAGAAATGGGGGTGGCTAAAGAAGAATGCCCACTAGAGTCACTCTGAATTTCAGACACAACAGCCAGACAGAAATGGACTCTTAACAGTTTTAAAGGAAGATGTAGTCCACTTGTTAAGACACACTCATAACTGATTCTTTAATATTAAAGAAACAGTTAAAAAATGAAACATTTTCAGTACTCGAAAAAGAGTAGCAGCCCCTTCTTCCAACAAAAATGTTTCATGAAAAAGAGTAGCACCCCCTTCTTCTAACATCAATGTTTCATGAAATGTTGATGTTGGAGGAAGGGGGTGCTACTCTTTTTCGAGTACTGAAAATGTTTCATTTTTTTTTTGTATGATCTGTTTTTTCCACCCCGTGCTAGCTGGTCCTCCACTCCTTCAGGCTCTTACCAAGTTCCCCCTGACCTCTTCTGTCCTTGCCTGGCCCTTCTCTGATTCCCCAGATCACAGCCAACCCCCGGGATATCCCGGTGTATCCCTTCACTGGGCGGGTCCCTCTCCTCCGAGGGGGAAGGCACGGGGAGGATAGCCCCAGCGCACACTTCTAGGGCCCGGGGATGCTGCTGGGGAACAGGAGGTGCCGGGAAGGCACTGGAGGCCCTCAGGAACTGATAGCCATCATCTGGAGGCCAGTGAGTGATTTTCCTGGCTTTCTTGAGGTGCGTGACGTCCGGACGTCAAGGTGAGAGCCGACGTATGTCACGCACCACCCCTAATGACCTCGACGTGCTGCTCTACCACCAGCCTCTGCCAGTGGTCACTTCAGCACTGGGTCAAGACCCCTACCCTCCCTGGAGACAGTGAGCACTCATGGGATGCTCAAGCTGCCTCCCCCCCCGGCCGGCCCTCAAGCGCCCCGAGATAATTCCCTAACCCGGGTCACTGGCATTGCAAGTGGAAATCCAACTCCTGTGCCGATGGGCCTATTTAATTTTTTAACTGTTTTTTAACATTAAAGAATCAGTCAAGTAGATCAAAGCCTGCTAGACTCTAAGATGCATTATTCTTTGTAGTTCTTTCTGAGTGTCTCTAATTTTCAATTGCAGTTCACTGTCCCCCACTGTGTATAATAATTGGTAGGCTTGAATTTGTTGCATCAATGTTTCACATTTAGCATCCAATTGGCATTCTCTCTGGACTGGGTATGCAATTATGTCACCCTTCACCACCGCTTTAAGAGTGCCCATAATGTGACTTCTGCAACTCATGAAGCATTGTTTTCTTTTAGAATCTGGGGGATAGGTCGCTGAATCTCTCCAAGGCCTTTGACTTAGTAGACCACACCATAATGTTCAACAGGCTAGCTCAAATTGTACTGTCACAGAGTGCTCACACCTGGTTTCAGTCATACTTGAGGAACAGAAAGCAGCAGGTCATGGTGAACTACACACTCTCAAACTCACAAATTCTGAGTAGGGGAGTGCCACAAGGTTCCGTCTTGGAATCTCTGCTGTTCCTGATATATGTAAACAATCTACCAGAAATAAAACTGTATGCCAATGATGCAATTCTCATAGGGAGTGCAACATCCAATGAGTAATCTGAAAGTATTTTATAGTATGATGCTTCTTTTCCTAGCAGAGCCCCGCGCAGGTTCCACCGCTCCTCCAGTGGCCCTGGCCACTCTCTACGGCCACCCACTCCACCAAAAGAGACCCGCCCATCCTGCCTACAAGAGCCTGGAACTGGTTCCACCACTCTGCCAGTGGACCCAGCCACTATCTACGGCCACCAACTCCACCAAAAGAGACCCACCATCCTGCCTACAAGCAGAGCCCTGAGCATGTTCCATTGCTCCTCCAGCAGCCCCAGCCACTCTCTACGGCTGCCCACTCCATCAGAAGAGAGCTGCCCATCCTGCTTACAAGCAGATCCCTGAGTGGGTTCCACTGCTCCTCCAGTGGCCTAGGCCACTGTCTATGGCCGCCGCTCCACCAAAAGAGACCTGCCCATTTTGCCTACAAGCACAGCCCAGAGCATGTTCCATCATTCCTCCAGTGGCCCCGGTCACTCTCTATGGCTGCCTGCCTCACAGAAAGAGATCCACCTATCCTGCCTACAAGAGCTCGAGTGGGTTCCACCACTACTCCAGTGGTTCTGGCCTCTCTCTACAGCTGCCCACTCCCCTGAAAGAGACCTGCCTATTCTGCCTACAAGCAGAGCCCAAAGCATGTTCCACCACTCCCCCAGTGGCCCAGGCCACTCTCTATGGTCACCCTTTCCACCAAAAGAGACCTGTCTGTCCAGCTTACAATGTATGCTGTTTGTTCTGGGACTCTGTGGCTTGTAAGCTGCTAATTTGATTGGCCACCGGATGCCCCGGCCGAACGCACATTGGCTGCCTCAGCTTTCTAAGACGTTCTTATTGGTTAATTTGCTTCCTCTAGGCCTGGCTGGGTGGCTTGGCTGGGAACTGCTAATCATTTTGAATTCAGTGCTCCTGCTTTTGCTGCCATGCCTTTCCCTAACTACTGATTTGTGTCTTTTATACTGACCTGTGTAGTAGTATTTTTATTTCCTACATTTGATTGTATTGTGCCAAGCCTTAGTTCTGTGTAGTTTCAGTCAGGCTGCTATACTAGCTTAGATTTATATTTTATTTTGGCTGTTTTACCAGTTTCTAAGCCACTAGTGTATCTGCAGTAATTTCTTTGTAATTGTGAGCCATAGGTCCAGATTAGTAATGTACAAGCTGCTACACTAGATCTGAATTTCACTAGCATAAATTCATTTAAAAAGTGTCTGATTAGCTACCAAATTTCAACCATTTCCCTTGTATTTTAGAGTCTTAGTCAGTTAATCTATTCTAGGCTGCCATGTTACCTAAGAGCTTATTTCATTTAAAAATTGTTTTATTACTTTAGCGAATTCCAATCATTTCCCATTGTACTCTAGAGCCATAGGCAGACTAATCTCATGTCAGGCTCCTATTTTACTTTAAGAGCTTATTTGCTATGATTTTTCTTCTGCTTTACTGATTAACTAGCCCCCACCTCCCTTATTCCTAACTCTGTATTCAAAACTGCAACTTCTCTGCTCACTGTGATTAGCCAGCCCCCATCTCCCTCATTCCTAACTCTGTTTACAAACCTTTAACTTTTCTGCTTGCTGTGACCTTCCCCTCTTCCCCTTTGATTTCATGAGTATCATCTGGGGCCTCAGCCTGTGAACCCCTGCTGTTTCCAACTATTCAGACCCCATCTCTCTCTTTCCTAACTCTGATTTAAATCTGTATGTACCTAGCTCTCTCTGATCCTCCTCCTCCTCTTTGCTTTCTCAAGTGCCATTTGGGTGTCTCAGCCTGTGAACCCCTGCTGCTTCCAGTGCCTGCTCTTCCTAGCCCTTGCCTCTTTATAACAGCTTCTCCCCCCAATTTAGTCTACCTTCTACACCTACCACCTTAGCCTTTGTCTCCTACACTGTGCTCGCCCCTTGCTCTTCAGTGCTTTTGTGTCCCTCATCTATTTTAACTGAAATAACTCCTTTCTCTCCTGCTCTTCTTTTCCTAGCAGAACCCCCGAGTGAGTTTCACCATTCCTCCAGCGACCCCGGTAGCTCTCTATCACTGCCTGCTCCACCAAAAGAGACCCGCCCATCCTGCCTACAAGGTATGCTGTTTGTCCTGGGAATCTGCACCTTGTAAGCCACTAATTTGATTGCCACTGGACGCCCCAGCCAAATGCGCATTCGCTGCCTCGACTTTCCAGGACATTCTTATTGGCTAATTTGATTCCTGTAGGCCTGGCTGGGTGACTTGGCTGGGCACTGCTGATCATTTTGAGTTCAACACTCCTACTTTTGCTGCAGCACCTTTCCCTAACTACTAATTTGTCCCACCACCCTCTCCAGCCCCGACCTCTATTAAATGCTCTTGCCTCGGGCCCAACCCCATTTCCAACTCTCTAATTGGCTGTGCTGGTTCTAGCCACTCCTTAAAGTGTCCTTATACCATTTCAACTGTGTAGCTTGCTTCCTAGGTGCTCATCCTTTCTGATCTAGTTAGCCCTCCTTCTTTCTTAGCCCTGCAGTCCATAATCACTTGGCGACATGGCGCTTTTCATTATTACTATAATATCATCGCTACCCAGCTTGTCCAATGTATTAACTCAAACACCAATCTGGGTTTCAGTCCAGCCCCAGTTCTTTCCTCTGTACCCTCTACTGCCCCCTCACATTGTACTTCCCTACTTCTAGTACTCCAACCTCCTTTACCTCCCCACCCAATCCATCCCTTCTCCCTCTTTTATTCCCCTCTCCTATGACTATCAGAGCACTGTCATAAATCTCAATAAATTATAATGTCAGTCCTCCCTCCTCTTACACCAAAAAACTTATCTCTGTCCCCAAAATGGGGGCCATTCTAAAGAACAAAAATGCTATTTAAAGAAGATGCTACTCTTGCTCCTCCTTTGTTCAGGTAATGTGGAGCTGAATCCTGGTCCTCCAATACCTCTCACATCACCCTTGGAATTTTGACCGCCCAGAGCTCAGAATTATGCTACTCAATATTCTAAGCTTGATCAAGAAATTTGACCAGTTACAAGCATGGGCCACACACCCAGAACCAGATATTATTATTATCACAGAGTCATGACTCAAAAAGGTCAATAATGATCAACAAATCTTGCTGCTGGGCTGTAAACTGCTTAGGGCTGATAGGGACACCGGGGTTGGGTGGGGTGGCTGTCTACTCTAAAAGTAAATATACTATCAGTGACATCTGCTGTAAATCCAAACCAAGGGGATACAAAGTTGTATCCCTGAAGCTTCACCTTCTCTCCACAGAATGTATCACTATTAATGGTAGTTATAGGCCCCATACTGGTGGTACTGACATCCTCGATATCCTAAAATCCCTAACCACTGCTGCCAATAATGAAACCATAATCAATGGGGATCTAAACATTGACTGGCTTACCTCTAAACCTTACAGCCTGAAATGCCTCTGTGATGAGCTTGGCCTCACTCAGATAGTCAACGAACCCATTAGGATCAATACTTCAAACAATGCTAATAGTTCCCTTCTCAATGTCATATTAACCACCCACCCTCATAAAATTCTGCACTCTGCTGTTTACTATAATGACATGAGTGACCACGGGGTGGTAGTAAGTACAAGGTCACAACTTAAAGGTAGTCACTATCCCAAGCTAATAACTAAATGGTCCTATCACAAGTTCAACGCCGTAAATTATTTGCAGGATTTAGGTAATATTGCCTGACAAGATCTTTACAAAGCTAAAATGGCTGATGAGACTGTAACTATCCTCAATAACAATCTTACCAACCTGGCTAACAAGCATGCTCCCTTCATTAAATCTTGAGTGTGTAAAGCCTTTCACCCCTGGTTCACATCAGACCTTAAGGCTGAGCTCTCTAACCTGGATAAACATTGGGCTCAGGCTAAGTGTACTAAGTGCCAGTCTGATTGGTAGACTTTTCAAGCTGCTAGGAATACCTGTGTTAAATGCATTTGTGATGCTAAATTGAACTTCTATGTCTCCACCTTAGAACAGGCAAATGAAATTCTTATAAAATCTGGAGGACCCTCAAATCTGTTGAAGGACGGCAGGCTGCTCCCTCCATTCCAGCCAAGATTCACGCCAACGGCAAGATCATTGAAAGCAATAGACAAATCCTTGAAGAGCTCAATTTACATTGTGCTACTGCTGGCCTAGCCTTTGACTCTTCACCATATGTGGGCCTTGCAAATTTTCAGCCCAGAACTACCCCTGAACTCCCAGCTCCACCTCATCCCTTTCATCGTCATCCGTGGAACTACAAAGAAGTTGAAGTTTTGCTTCTCAACCTGAACACTAAGAAAAGTGCAGGGGACGATGGCCTAGAATCATTTTTTAAATTAGGCTACTACCATCTCACAGCCCCATACTTTCTATATTCAATCTCTCTATTGATACAGCCACAGTTCCGTCCTGCTGAAAATCCACCCATATCCTCACCTTATTTAAATCAGGTGACCCATGTGATTTAAACAGTTATAGGGACATACCTATCCTGCCCATTCTCTCCAAAATCTTTGAAAAATTAATTTACTCCCAACAAAAATGTCATATCAAAACCTTCTCACTTCTCAACCTAGCTTAATCTGCTTTCCACCCTAATCATAGTACTATTACAGCTCTTGCCAAAGTTACAAATGACTGGGTAACAGCTCTGGATTCCAAGAAGTTCACTTATGCAGTCTTCCTAGCTCTTAGTAAGGCATTTGACACCGTTGACCATAGCTTAGTTGTCAGTAGCCTTATTAAACTAGGTGCCACCTCTTCCACTGCTGAGTGGTTCACCAGTTATCTATTAGGGAGGTCCCAGAAAGTCAAGGCTGATGGCCTATTTTCTGCCTCCCTCCCAATTATTAGGAGAGTCCCACAATGCTCCATTTTAGGTCCTATCCTATTTTCTCTTTACATTAATAGTCTTGACTATAACATATCCAATTCTAATTTACATTTCTTTGCTGATGACACAGTTCTGTACACCTCGGGCTCAACCCTGACTGAAGTAAGAGACATACTACAAGCTGATTTTGTGCAGCTTGAACACAACCTTATTAACACAAAGCTCCTCCTCAATGCCTCAAAAACTAAGGCCATGATATTCACTCTCAATATGACCTTCACCGCCTCCCTAGACTTGTCTAATGACTTTATTGTCACCTCCCTAGGTGAATCTCTTGAGGTCGTCCCCAAATTCAAATATCTGGGTATATGTCTAGATAACAAGCTTACCTTTAATGACTATATCAACAACTTGATTAACAGGTTAAAATCAAGAATAGTTTCTTCTTTGAAAACAGGTCTCTTTTCCCAATTGAGATTAGAACCAGTTTTGTTCAGGCCACATTCCTCCCTTTACTTGAATAGGATGAAATAATCTAGAATTCCACCTCGGCCTTAAATCTAAACAAATTGTACGCCATCTACTGTAGTAGCCACAGATATTGCCAGCTATTTCCAGATATTTCGCAAAATTTCTAAAGAGTTTCTTTCTGCTGACCCTACTGAAGAAATGGAGAAAGCATTAGATATATCTGGAAATATCACAGAAATTTCAGGAAATAGCTGGCAGTGTCTGTGGCTGCTACTGTAACATCATGCTTTGTGGTTCATTATTAATTCCCCTTACTAAACTCACCACTGTGATCTGTATGCAGCTGCTGGTTGGTCATCGCTAGCATCTAGGCATTTGCTTCATGCTGGCATTTGGACTCTTAAAATCCTCCTGAACAAACTACTGTATTACATAACATCCCTTATCCACATCTCTCGCAGTTCGTATTCCCTTAGGAAGTCTGACTTTATTTTCCTAGACGTGCCCAGGACTCGCACCTCTTTTGGTAAATGCGCCATTTCATATGCACTTCCAACTGTGTGGAACCAGTTCCAGTCCATACTGAAACTCTCTAGCATTGTCTCTGTCAAGCTCTTTAAAACCTTTGCTGTGACTGAACTAAAAGATACCTGCAGCTGCTTCTTGTTGCTTCTTGTCCTTCAACCTCTTCAATCAATAACTCTCTTCCTTCGTCGACCCTCTCTACTTCCCTATTCCTACTTACATTTCCCTTTCCTCCCCTTCCCTCCCCTTCCCTTATTCTTTATTTCTGTCATACTTGACTTTAATAATACTCTGCACTTATTCTGCTGTTCCCTCCCCCTCAAGATCCTCCCCCTCTTCTCCTCCTCCTCCTCCTCCTCCTCCACCTCCCTCTTGTTCCTATCTTATACTCTCCCTTCACCTTATGCTTCTTATTGCTCCTGTCCTAACTACCTTGGCTGTACTTTCTCTACTTATAATGATTTCTCCAGGTTATGTTTATTATTATTACCTTTTCATGTTTTAATTGTGCACTATGTACCACATATACAATATATTTTCATGTACTGTGATTTCATGTATGTAATTTCCTTTGTATGTATACATGCCTCAGGACCTCCTTGTGAATGAGCTTGCTCAAAGGAGTTTTCCTGCAATAAACTTGAACTTGAATTTAATCTGCTCCAAGAAGGGTTCTCAAAGTCAAACATGGTGCTGAGTACTATGTGTGACACTATTCAGGCAAATAGAGATAAGAATAAGGGGACTCAAACCTAAAAATACTGACATCTGATTGCCAGATACTGGCAAATGTAAGGGAGTACAAATACCTTTGAGTTCTCATGGACGAATCATTAAATTTTAATTCCACATCACCAGCACTATTAAAAAGGAAAACAGAAAGTTGGAGGCATTGAAGAGGAAAGCAATCTATATCCCAAAGGGGGGGTCAGGAAAACAATAGCAACACGACTACTACTGCCATCACTAGAACATGGGAATATAGTGTACCAACACGCCAATGGGGCTACGTTAAGCAAACTAGACAAGGTATATGATAAAATAGCAAAATTTGTGCTAAGTTGCCCATATAACAGACACCACTGTAAAATGTATAAAGAATTAAACTGGGACTTTCTAGATGTTAGGAGGAAGAAAACAAGGGCAATTATCGCATTTGTACTGTATACATTTCTCATCAGCAACCCTAAGTTTGGCTCTAGAGAAACTCCCAAGCATACTCATAATTTGAGAGAGGTGAGGCATGGAGGATACACTATCCAAAAATATCTAAGTCCTATGGAAAGTTTAAAACCAAATGTTGGGTGGGAAAGGTATGGAACTCTCTAGCCCAAGAGCTCAGGAATGCACCTACAATAAACAGTGTTCAACATATGGTGGCCTATTGTCATAGGTGCATAAACTGTGTGCAAAAGTGATGTAAACCAAGCTGCGTGCCTATGCACCATGCAAGCATCACTGATGGGGCTGCATTCATGGGGTGGCGAGGATGGACACGTGGTGGACAGACATATGGTGGTATGTGCAGGGGCAGTCCCAATGACCGCATGACATGTGGACAAGCCCATGACCCCACTACAAATGGTGAAATGCACCCCTTGCATAGATGCTGATATGAGATGATGCAGTCAACATGGCTGACCAAGCAGCAGAGGGGAAACAGAGCGCTGAGCTGTGATCAGGGGACAGCCATCCCCATCCACCGAATGGTGATGTACATGCAGTGCCAGGCATGGGTGAGCACATGGAGAGCACCCAGAAGCTGAGGTCCAGCAATTTCACCACGTCACAGGTGATGGCACTAGTCACTAACATCCAGGAAAACTATGACATCCTGTATGGGGCACAGGCCATGACCTCAGTCAGATGACCCCAAGCAGAAGATCTGGCTAGACATACAGGTGGCCTTCAACAATGCCGGGCTGTATGCACCGATGCTCTTCGACATCAAACATAAGTGGTGCAACATTCAGTCCACTGTAAAGCATAAGCTGGCCACTGCCAACAGGGCCATGATGGTCACCAGTGGGGATCCCCTATCACCAGAGCACACTCTGAGTCCCCTGGAGTGGATTGTGGCAGAGTGGCAGAGACCATCACAGAAGTCTCATAGCAGGGGGTGGCAGAGGGTGTTGACACACTGCCAGGAATGTTGTGGCCATGAGGTGATGAGCAGTGGGGGTGTGGGGCTCACATGCAACACTGCTAACCGTACTGACTCATGTCCCACAGGGCTGTCCACAAGCAACCACCCTGGGGGGCACACAGCCATAGTGCAATGGGACATGACAGTGCAGGTGTCTGAGGAAGGAAACCATTATGCACTACACCACCTATTGGACAGTGCTAAATGTGCCAAGGCTGAACAGAGTGCCCTAACGCATGCCATTTCGTTCATCCACAGGTATCACCCAGGAAATGCCAGTGAAGGAGGAGGCTGACATGGAAAGGGACCTGGCAGGCACCTGTACAATGAAGGCCATGGAGGAGGGGGCTTTTGTGCATGATCGCAATGACAGATGCAAACAGTGCGGCAAAACACAACAGTGCCACCATGCTGTGAACATTGTGCCCTGTACCCAGACCCATGGCTGCTGCCACAAGGGACGGTGAGAGGGATGTGCCAGCAAACACAGCCCACCCCAAATGACACAGTCCCCCAGACAGCTGCACCCATACATGATTCCTCCACAAGCACCAGCGGTGGACCACATGGTGGTCAGGGCAGGGGCGCACCAAGCCGTGAAAGGAGGGCATTTGACATGGGTGTCCTGCAGACATACTACCCTGAGCTGTGCTGCCTTGAACTGGACAGGCTTGCAGCCCAGAGTGAAAATACAGAGGCACTGTAGCGCCTCACCAAGGTGCTGGAGGGCATGGTTTGGGTTATCTACTGCATTGGTGACATGCTGGAGAGTGTAGTGTTATGCATGCTGGCAGGGCCCTCCATCACTGTGCCAGCACCCATGCCACCCCACACCAATGGCCCCACACCCACTGCCACTGACTTACCACCCAACATCACCCCCCAACCCCACCGCCACACTCTGTACCACCAACACCTCCATCACCCCCACCTCCTCCCTGGTGAACAGGGGCCACAGAGTCCCCATCTGGGGCCACAACATGACAACATGCAGCAAGGGTGTAGAGGGGTGCCCCAATGAGTGCCCCACCTTGGTTTCTGGGAAAGCACACAACCACCTGCCATTGGTGCTCACACCCATAATGCCACACAGCATGAAGCAGGATTGTGCATGGTCACTGCTGCACACATAGTGACATACTCACTCAGTGGCATACAGGACACACAACCTACACATACACATGGGCCACCAACCATTCAAACACACCACAATGAGACCCCTGAGGTGATGCTGTGGCACTGCCCCAGCCCACCTGGCCACCACACTATCACCAAGGAACCCATTATGCACTGGTCATGGTACACATGGCCCTGTTTCAGGTGGTCTCAGGCTTCAGGGGCATGTGAGGACTCATATCTGTGGGTCATCATGGTGCCCATGGCCTGTACACCTATCTACCAAATGAGCCATGTGCCATGGTGTGTCAGACTACACTGCTTGTGGACGCATCCCATGGGGGCTCAGGTGCCGGAGGCCCATTACAGGGGGGCTGGGTGCATGGCTGTGTGGGTGGAGCCAGTAGTCAGCAGTGCTCATAGATGTTATGAACCATGGCATACAAGGTGAACACTCCACATGCTATCCCCAGGCCAAGCATCATTGTGCCACCTGTGTGATCTAAGCATCGGAACTGCATCAAAACTGTATCTTCAGTACACTGATGACCATCTCAATGATGGACCATGTCCTCTGATGTGCCTTACTGCCTCTGCCTGTCCCTGCTGTGCCAGGTACAGCATCATCAGGTATGTGCACAGTGGATAGCTGCTGTCACCTGTGGATGGAGAAATTGACAGTTATTACAGTATATCTTGGCCCACCCCAGCCCCTCTACCCACCATCACCTATATCTACCTAGCAGCCACCCATCTACACTGCCATGTGCTGTGAGATGTGCACCTAGTCTCAAGTTGTCAGGGACATATGTGTCATGGCACAACCCACCTACCTCATGCACACATTGGTGATGATGCTATGTTCATCACAAATAGCTTGATAGCTTATGCTGTGGAATCCCTTCCAGTTCCTGTATGCCACCTTTTCCACATACAGGAGCATGATCACCACAGCAATGCCATAGATGATGCCCATGGTACTGGGCATGCTGTGCATAGCATAGAACACCTCCTTGGTTTCCTGTCTTTCCTGCAGGGATGTTGGGAACCATATGTGGGTCCTTACATCTTGGAGCAGTGTATCTGTCACCTGATGCACAGCATGGGATGCAGAAGACTGGCTTACACCCATCACATTGCCACACACAGATTGAAATGAACATGTTGCATAGTATGACAATGCACACAGTACCTTTGACTCCACCAGCATGGCTTATGACCAGAATTTCCATGACTACATGCTTGGCCTGACCATGGTGCACAGGTGGTCCATTTTTGTATGGTCTACCCAGAACTAGTCTGGGCATTGGGTGTCCTGCAGCTCAGAAGCCTGAAGACATGTGTTGAACAGAAGTGGCTGATATCATGCCTGTCTGACATGTCTCCACACCATTGCAGCATCCAACATGACAGCGTGTAAAAACTATCTTCAGAAATGTTCACAAAAATAATAAATTGACAGAAGTTGAATCCCTATAAGTTCTAGATCCCTCATTCATATGCCGTGACACATGACATACCTTCAGCACCCTTCAAATAAGCATCTCAAACTGCAGATCTTTAGCTGTAAAAGTAACCCAGTTGTGACCAATTAAAAAAATCCAAACATTTCACATTTGTTCGATTCCCCAGTCCAAAAGTCCCCAGGGCTATTTGCTGCAGGACACTAGTCAGCATGGATTTGTGTCAGGAAGGTCAAAGCAAGCCAGCTTGATAGACTTCTTTGCCAGTCCACGAAGGCCATGGATAGGGGATACACTGTAGACATACCAAACCTGAGTGTTAGCAAGGCCTTTGACTTTGTACCACACAGACAACTAATAAAGTAGCTAGAATACTTTGGGGTAGGTGAGAAAATGACTAGTTGTGTTTAAAACTGCCTTGTGGAAGCAGAGAGTGGTGGTCAGTGGAAACATTCAGGTGTTTGGAGAATCATAAATAGTGTTGTGCAACAATAACATTCTGCCTGTGGAACTATGGCAAAAGAACAATCTCTCTTCTGCAATATTTTGGAATGCATTTTAGCAACTTTCATGAAATTCTGACATTGAACAGTGGAATAAATGTATGAATTGCAAATTAATGTATTAAACTGTGAAAAAAATCCATAGACCTGATCACTGAATTGTGGAATGATTCCATGTATTTCAGATTGATGCATTACACTGTGGAATGGAATTCTACAGAACTGTCATTCCACAGTTCATGTGCATTATTCCACAATTCTGCCAGAATGTTTTGTGGAATGGGTGCAAACTCACCAAACACATTTGGAGGATCTGGATTTTGTCAATGTCAGAATTTTAGAACATTTTACAAAGTTTGCAAAATTTCATGACATTTCCACAAATTCAGAATTTGTGGTTTCCACCCAGCTCTAGTCATGAATAGGGTTCCTGAAGGCTGAGTGCTTGAGTCTGTACTGCTCCACAAATTCATTAGGGACATTGGAAGTGACATCAAGGGCAAAATCTGGCTTTTTTCAGAAGACACCAATCTCTATGGCAGAGTTAATAGTGAGAAGGGGGATGGGAATATGAAGGAGGACCTAGAAAATCTGAAGCGGCGGTCCAGAATCAGACAGCTTAGCTTCAATGCCAAGAAGTGCAAGGCCATGCATGTTGGGAGAAAGAACACAAGGGCTAAGAACAGATTAGAGTGGTTTGCTGCCAAAGTGTCAAGAAACAAGGATTTGTTGGTAGCAGTTGCAAGAAACCTAAAGTCATCTGTACAATGTGATAAGGCAGTGGTAAAGCAAAACAGAATGTTGGATTGCATAAGCCAAAGGATCAGTAACAGGAGGCAGTTATTCTGCCCCTGCACAGAACCCTGGTGCAGCCACAGCTAGAGTACTATGCCCAGTTCTGGAGTCATTGTCTGAGGAAGGACATGGACAGAGATGAGGCTATGCAGAGAAAGGCCACAAATAAAATTCTTGGGAAGGAAGGGAATATATATGAAAAATGGCTGGAAAGCATAAACATGTACTCACTAGAAATCAAGAGGGAGGGTGGGGATATGATAGAGACCTTGAGCAAGTCACTCTGAGAATATGTGCAGCAGTTATTGTGTCATTTGGATCCTTTGGTTTCAAGTTTATGGATGGAGCAGTGAGTAGCAAGTGGACCCAGTAACAGAGGACTCAAGCATACATTAACATTTTCTGAGGAAGGATAGACATGGAGACAGAGAGTAAATATAATGTACTTAGTCAGAGTACATCAAACAACTCTTGATCTAAGAGACAGAGGACATAGCATGGTACAGTTGCATATTAGCATGTTCTTAGCTTACAGAACAGCAGCTCTACCTTTACCTTGTATTTTGCACTGGTACAGGTGGTAATTCATGTTGTAAAACATCCAGTATGTGAACACAGTTCCCTTTCCTTTTTCAACTTTTTGACTTGTCAGGCCATCATTGATTTGAATCCAAGCTAAGTTGGGCTTTAAGCAAACATGGGGGTGCCCTAGACAATACTGATTATTTATCATCAAAATATGTTATGGTTGTTTAATACATTACTTATTACCAGAACTGCACTCTAACTGAAAGGTTTCAGTGTATAAATGCAATAAAATAAAACTAACAAGAAGATTTCCATTAAAATCAGTTAAAAATGCTGATGTGAACCTTGTCTCATTTAAAACATGCATTCATCAATTTAACAATCTATTGTAAGTACATTAGCAGCAGAGAGTGTCCCTTTTCTAAATATCTTTAAAGATGGGCACTACTGTACATACAGCTGTAGTTGTGACTCCCATTTACCATTATAGTTAACACTTAGGTTAACCCCCTAACTCCAATATGATATAAAATATTTACTTGTGTAATGGTGACTGAGTTTGTAATTCCCTTCCTACTTGTTTGTTTTACCATCAGCACCTGCTCCATTCATGTGTGAATCTATGAGTCACGGTACATCTAAGGGAACTGCACTGCTTGTACATTCACAATAAGTTGGTTTGCAGCTGCAGATTATTTACCTGACTTAAGTTGTGGTCTCCTTCTGCTTGTTTGCTTCTCTTAGCATTGTTTGCTTCTCTCATCAACATCTGTTTTTAAAACTGAAGATGACAACAGTGTTATTGTCAATGCCAAGATACTCCACGAGGGCATTCTTGCAGTCAGATAGCAGATTCTTTGCTGAATGAGTCTAAATAAGTTCACTAAATTGTAAAAAATATATATGTTAAAGCAGAAGTGCTTCAAACCAATTTGCTTGTCAAATAGCAACTGTTAATCAAATTTGCAATATAATGTAATGTGGTCTTATTTATGTTTTTGTTTTGTATTTTCTTTATATTCACTGCTGATCTGAACAGACTGCTACAAGGATCACCATTTTGACCCAAATGCATTGTGGGATAGCTATTTATAGCCACAGTTCGTTGTTTTCCCCATGATACACTGCTTTGACATGAACACACGTTCATGAGGCTGTCATCCGAAATTGAGACAAGTTGTAGTAGTGACAGCTGCAGTTGCAAAGTTTGTCAGTTTGCTTTACATAATAAATACATTTCCTGTTGTGCTTTATAATGTTGTCCAGACTTTTCATGAATTAAAGTAATACTTGTAAATGCAAGTTTTTCCACAGAGGAATAGATGCTGTCTTGGGTAGTTAGCAAATGCTTACATTGTACTGGAATCCTGTCAGAAGATTAACAAAAGACGAGACTGCTGATTCACCTGTCTTTTGAGACCTGCCATAATATGCTCAACTATTTGTTTTTCTTGCAACTTTTGATTTTAGCATAATATTTTGGGATTTTGTTTTGTAACACAATACACAGACAAAAGAATTTATAAGGATACATGGACACAACTATTATTCCATCGGTGTCACTGATCAGATGATTGGGGTGGATGTCACTGATATGGTCTGTCATGGAGTTATGCGCGATTCCCAACAAAACCACTTCTTCTTGTTGATCTGCCCCACTTCAGCAAGAGCACTCTGTTAATGTTCAGTATGATGCATAAGTTAAGGAAGCATGTCTGTTTGAACAAAATAAAGTCAACATTCATTGCGCATGAGTAAATCTTTCAAGGTATAAACAAAGTTAGCAATTATATACATACACCTAGCAACTAGCAGTATGTCTTGGTCTATTTTCAAATTTCATGTTCTTAGCTGTATGATAGTTGTACACAGTCTGTCTGTATGTAGCAGGCAACTTAATGAATCGTACACTAAATCAGCAGTATTAAATGGGAAATGTAATATGAAGTCTTTCAATTTATATAAGTATGCAGTCTAATCACAAGTGACATGGTGCCACCAAACCACACACCTTCTCAAAGAAAAAGAAAATAAAATCACTCAGGCACTATTTAAATAGAATACATAACACACTAAATCTATCAAGTATGCCTACTATAGGGATTGGAAACTTTAAAAGGCTAGAAGCAATGGTTCTTGTGGGAGTCACAAATGACTCCATCCCAGACCATATCAGTACCAGCCACCGTGGTAATTTGTTGATCACAGCAGTAAAGGTGTGTACATGTGAAAGGACCAGAAAAAGAAAACAGAAATCCTAATAATTTAACAAAAAACAAGAAAAAACATTTCATACTAAAATCTATGTGACAGAGTATGATATACTGAAACTATTGCACACTGATTAAAAAGTGTTTAAATAATGAAATGGGGTGAAAAAATGCATGTTCACTAATTTGGTATCATAGGTAGAGAAGAAACAAAATGTAACTAATTTTCAAGGCAGTTCAAACATTTCTTGATTTGAGACCTGTGATACTAGCATACTTGGTCAGCTCAGACAGCTGAATATTCATGTTTAGATTTTCATACTTAATTGCTTTAGCTATGAAAGCCATTTCATTAAAATGGTCTATGCATGATACTTTTTGGGGGGTCAATTTAACAATTACAATGTGCATAACTTACATTTCCTATATGTCATAATAGAAAAATTGACAAAATGTCATACATGTTACTGTAAAACAAATTGTCTTACTAAAAGATGGCTCCTGTATTATATGTCTTGCCAACCATCTCCAGTCTCCATAGCCTGCTGATTTGTTATATTTTAATCCAGGGCAGCTACCAATTTAATTTCTCCCTTTGTTTTGCTCCCCGACTGTGGCCCCCTTGTTTTACAAATCTCTGTTACAGAGCTGGCACCTAGATGTCTGCTTCCCGACCCCTGATTTGGCCCTCTTTTAGTAAATTGGAGCTCTTTTTTCTGTGTGCTAATTTTATTTTCACTCCCATTACTTCAGAGTGCTGTTAATCCCTGTCCTGTCCATCTTTCAACAGGCATCCTTGTAGCCCACTGGACTACCTACCACCTTCCACGGTTCACCTCCTGCATGCCTGGATACCACTCTGCACCTCTCTCGGTGCTAAGGAGCATGCTGCCACCAGCCCCCTTGAAACAAGCATCAGGTACAGCCTATACACGGCCCCGGCCTCCATGGCTGCTGTTTCTGCTGCCAAATTTTTCATCCCACCCTCCCTCCCTCTCCCAGGCCACCTTTAAATACACTTAAGCTCCTCCCTCCCTACCCCATCCTTCCCATTGGATCCCAGTACTAGAGCTCTGGAGCTTAAAGCTATCCATCCCCCCAACCCCTTTGTTGATCTCTCTCTCTCTTAAAGCTTCCTCACTGGTCTACTGTTCTCACCCAGCACTGCTCAAGCAAAAGTGTCCTAGACCTGTGTTTTGGACTCCAAATTTTTCACCTCCTCTCTACCAATGTCCACTGTCACCATGTACCTGCCCCAGCTCACACTGTTTGCAATCTCCCTAGCATGTGCCCTGGTGGTAATGGATTTATGAGCGTCAGCACTGCCCAGGACCAAATGTACCTTGCCTACCTCTCGGAATTACGCTCCACTCTGGAAAACCCTACACTCCTCCCCTCATGGGAACTCTTCTGCCTAGGTCACATAACCCTATCCTTTCTCTTAAACACGGAACATCGCTTACTTGGTCACTACCTGGCCTTCATATTCTGCTCTATTGCCATTCCCTCCTGCATCTGCATCCCATTCCTATCTCTTCTACTCCATGCAGGAGACATTGAGAGCAACCTTGGACCCCCTAATTCCCACATAGCCCCCTCTGACAGCACCTGGACAAATGTCCAATGGCTAAAAATCACCCATATAAATGTATGCAGTCTCCCCTCCAAATACCAGGACCTGGAAGCATGGGTTGAGCTAAACAAATGCCATGTACTGTTACTCTCTGAGACATGGCTAAAACCTCACATTACTGATGCCACCTACCAACCACTTGGGAACTCCTCCCACCATCTGGATAGACCTGGCAAAAAAAGGGGAGGTGTAGTAGCTCTGTTCATCAAGGAACCCTTATCAGCCAACATAGTTCTCCACTCTGACCCAACCTCTCCCAGTGAATGGCTTCTCACCGAACTCACCCTGGGAATTAGCAAAAACTTGACAATGGGTGCTGCTACAATCCCCTTAAAGCTGGAACCAAGGGTCTAAACAGCTTCCTCTCTAGCCTCGGCTCCATACCCCCACACAGAAACTCAATTCTCTTGGGTGATCGCAATCTAAACTGTTTCAGTTCCCACCAGCCTGACTATGCCTCCCTCCTAAAACAATACAACCTGGCCCAAACTATTAACCTTCCCACAAGGCAGCACCCTCACAAGGGCACACAGACACTCCTGGATTGGATTGTAACTAACCAGGAGGATTGTGTCCTGCATGCTGGTACCATGGCCGACTCCATTAGTGATCACTCTCCTATGTACCTTCTCTGGTTATCCAAACTTAAACAGCCCCCACACAAATACCTGTCTTTACATAATTTCAGAAGCTCAGACACCCCCCATCCTTCTTGCAGAGGCATGGATACTGGACTGGTCTGCCATTTTCACAGAATCAAATATGACCCAGACAGCATCCATGCTCACTCAAGATGTCCTGACTCTACAGGACCAGCATTTTCCAGTCACCACCAGAAGGGTGAGGGGTGGCTACTTGTGATGGGTCATGAAAGACCTTCTTACCCTCATGAAAGACAGGGACCGTGCCTGGTCAATCTATAAAGCATCCCCATCCCCTACCCAACAGGATGATTACAGGCATCAGAGGAACCCTTGCAAACACCTGTCCAAAGCTCTCAAACAGACACATTTTTGCAATCTCCAGCAAACCAACCTCAGGGACCCTAAACAATTTTGGGCATCCATTGGCTCACTACTAATCCCCCCTCCAGTAGGCCTGTCCCGCATCTACACACTAATGCTGACCTCATTACTGATCCCCAAGAAGTGGCCAAAGCCCTCAATGACAAATTCTCCAACCTCAATATGTACCTGAGCAAACTCACAAACGACCTACAAAAAAACTCTGTCCCCCTGCATGCCCCTGCGACATCACCCGCCAGGCCTACCTCTCAACCTCCCCCCTTTTCTTCAAAATACTCTCACAAGCTGATATAGCTAAACTCCTAAATACCCTCCCAAACCATGGCTCCCCTGGAGCAGACGGATTATCCAGTCTTCCTTAGACTTATCTCCCCTGCCATTGTCGCCCCTCCCCATGTTCATTTTGAACCTCACCCTGACAACTTCCTTCATGCCCGATACATGGAAGACCACGAAGGTCATTCTCATTCATAAAGCCGGGGACCCACAATCCACAGACAACTATCGCCTGATCGCCATCCTTCCTCATCTAAGCAAGCTACTGGAAAAAGCCATCCACCACCAACTTGCTGACTACAGAGGTAAATATGACCTACTATGTAGCCAACAACATGGCTTCCACAAGAATCACTCCACCACCACTACTGCCCTCCCACTCCTAACTGACCACATCCTCACAAACATGGACAGTGGAAATGCAACTGGCACAGTCTTCACTGACATCTCCAAAACCTTCGACCTTGTCAGTCACTCGCTCCTCCTCTCCAAATTGCATCACCGTGGCTGCTCTCCAGAGGTCACCACCTGGTGCAGAAGCTACCTGACAGGGCGCTCCCAATTTGTGTGCATTGGCCTTGCCCACTCGCCCATCCTGCCTGTCTCTACTGGGGTCCCCCAAGGCTCTATCTTGAGACCTCTCCTTTTCTCCTTATTCCTGAACTCCCTTCCAGCAGATAGTCTCAACTGTCACTCAATCCTTTACACTAATGCCCACAAGCTCTTCTCCAGTGGAAAATTTCCTACCCTCATCTCTATAGCCCTGTCACAAAACTACACCACAGCCCACAACTGGGTCTCTGACAACCTCCTTCAGATCAATGCCAAAAAAACAAAAACAAGATTGTTCAGATCTAAGCCCTTCCTAATGAAATGCAAATCTAATCCACACCAATCATCACGTCCCCTGATGGCTATGCCCTAGAGGAACCCTTGCTTTCCTTTACAGAGCACATAAATTCTCTGGTTCTAAGATTTTACCAAAAACTAGGGGCTGCCTACAGATACCAGCAATACCTCACCCCTGAGGCCCGCCATGCCAGCATCCAGGGAAATCTGCTACTTATCCTGGACTACTGCTTTCCCATCTATTCCAGGATCTCCACATCCACCATGGTAAAACTAACAGTAGCATACAACAGTGCCTGCCACTTCTTCCTGCTGGCCCCTTTCTCCACACACCACTGTACATTCTACACTACACTGGGGTGGCTCCCACTACAAGCCCTCTTTGACCTTGCACTGTGTCACAAACCCTCTCAGCAGGTCAGGCCCTCTACTCCCAAAGTGCCAACCTCCAAGCTCAGTCTTGTGAACAGGTTAACAGAACAAGGTAACCTTCTTGTCTGTTTTGTGAGTTCGGATCAACCTTTGGTCTCAAGTCTTAAAGGGATTCAAACTGTTAACCTCTTGCTAGCATACCCAATGCACAGGCTCAGATATTTCTGTCTTCGGGGGGTCAGATATCTTTGCCTACAGGCACCTAACCAGGTATACAGAGATGAACCCTTAAAAACTTTAATAAAGATCTCAGATTTAAAATGCTTCTCTTCCACTTTGGTATCACCCTTCTAGCTATGCTTGGTGCCTGCTATAACCATATACAGTATACTCTTCTTACAAATAAAAGAAATCAAAGACAGACCAAGTATGCTCTAGAAAGAGTTTTACTACAATAGATAAAAACAGGTAAAACGTACAATACAGAACTGTTATATCACAAGACATACACACATTTTTTAAAAGAATAAGGTTTAAACAGTGCAAATTCCTACTTACAGTACTTAGATTTGAAATCTTTCTAAATACTTGTTTACAAGTGCTCCAAAGATCTTTCCTCAGTCAGAGACTAGGTAAAATGTGTCTTCTGTGTAGTAAAACAGAATATTCCTTAAGCAAACTGTATTTGCCAGCCCCTTTTGTGTGAGGTCATCTAGCTCCTCCTCTGTCAGAATATATAAAAATATATATTTTATACAAATACAGGATGTCTTTTCAAAGTATTACATTCTGCAGCTTCAGCCTAATTCATGTCCTTCAAATGACACTTATTTTGATCTCATAATAAGCTTCCTCCTTCCAGGACATGAAAGCATCTTTATGATTTCGCACTTCTATGTAATAACCTGGGTTTTCCTTCCAACGTCATAAAATGGATATGATTTAGCAACTACGGCTGTAATTAACTCAAACAGGCGGTCCATGATTAAGGCCTTCCATGTAAAACTTAGTATCTAAAACTGTGTGTGTGATCTCACATGCTGTGTCAGCAATTTTCTTATGGCTTTCATCTTTTAGCTAAAATCTGGGGGATGAGTGAGGTCATTCTAAGAGCACCAGATTTTTCAGACAGTCAGTAATACATTTTATATAAAAAAAAAATGATACAGCACTCAGAGCTGGCTGCCTACGTCACACCATATAAAATACAACTTACATAGAAACATAGAATTTGATGGCAGATAAGGACCGCTAGGCCCACCTAGTCTTCCCATTTCCCTACCTAATGGATAAGCTGCAGATCCTAGTTAACCAACAGCTACTTCCTCCTACCCCCCACTAGTATTGCCTTTTGCCTGTCCCATGCATTCTTGAATTCCCCCACTGTTTTTGACTCTATGACCTCCTCAAGAAGGCTGTTCCATGCATCTACGACCCTCTCTGTGAAGAAATACTTCCTCACATTACCTCTGAGCCATCCCCCCTCTATCTTCAATTTGTGCTCCCTTGTTCTTGCACATCTCTTTTCTGCAAGATGCTACCCTCTTGGACTTTGTCGATTCCCTTGAGGTATTTGAAAGTTTCTATCATGTCCCCCCTCTCCCTCCTTTCCTCTAGGATATACATCTTAAACTCCTTTAGTCTTTCTTCATATGTCTTCTGGTGCAGACCCTGCACCATTTTGCATGTCCTCCTCTGGACAGCCTCCACCCTGTCTATGTCTTTGTGGAGATGGGGTCTCCAGAACTGTACACAGTACTCCAGTTGTGGTCTTACTAACTGTCTGTACAGAGGGCCAACAATTTCCTGTTTTCTACTGGTGATACCTCTCCCTATGCTTCCCAGTATCCCCCCAGCCTCCTTACTGCCTTCTCACATTGCTGGTCCACCTTTAGGTCATCTGATATGACTACCCCTAGGTCCCTTTCCATTTTTGTTGTTGTCAGTATCTCAGCCCCCACTGTGTACTCTTGCCCTGGGTTTTTGTTTCCCAGGTGCATTACTTTGCACTTCTTTGCATTGAATCTAAGCTGCCACACATTTGACCATTCATCCAACCTTGCCAAGTCCCTTTTCATCCTTCCCACCCCACTTTGCATATCAGCCCTGTTGTAGATCTTTGTGTCATCTGCAAAGAGATATACTTTCCCTTCCAGTCCTTCTGCAATGTCACTTATAAAGACATTAAAAAGGACTAGCCCCAGTACTGAACACTGTGGTACCCCACGAGTAACCCTCCTTTCTTCACTGTGGACTCCATTTACTACTACCCACTGTGTCCTGTTGTCCAGCCAGTGTTTTACTCAGGCTACCATCCTGGGACCCACTCCAAAGCTGGCTAATTTGTTTATTAATCTTTTGTGTGGGCCTGTGTTAAATGCCTTGCTAAAGTCTAAGTAGGCCATGTCCACAGCCCCTTCCTGGTCTACTACTTTGGTCACTCAGTCAAAGAAATCTATTAGATTTGTCTGGCATGACCTTCCTGCTGTGAATCCATGCTGCCTTGGGTCCTGTGCCCCATTGGCCTCTAGGTACTCAACAATTCTTTCCTTCAGAAGTGATTCCATCATTTCCCTACCACTGAGGTCAAATTAACAGGTCTGTAGTTTTCTGCCTCTGTCTTGCTCCCACTTTTATGAAGGGGAATCACATCCGCCCTTCTCCAGTTCTCAGGTACCATACCATTTTTCCATGATTTATTAAAAAGGGTAGTCAGTGGTGTTACTAGTTCTTCCCTTAGTTCTTTTAGAATTCTGTGGTGAATTCCATCAGGACCCATTGCTTTATCCACCTTCAGTTTTAAGAGTTCTTTCAGAACCCTTTCTTCTGTGAAAGGACAAATATCAACCCCTCTATCCAGAGTGCTTCTACTGACTGGATTAGGTATCTCCCCCTGCTTTTCCATTGTGAATACTGAGTAGAAATATTTGTTCAGTATCCCTGCTTTTTCACTGTCACTCTCTGCCCAACCACCTTCCTCTTTATTTAGCCTCAATATCCCTGCCTTCATCTTTCTTTGCTCTCTAATTTACCCATAAAAGGTTTTATCCCTTCTTAACTGAGCTGGCTATCTTTTCCTCCGTTTGGATCTTTGCTATTCTGACTGCCTTCCCTGCTTCCTTCTGCTTTAACTGGTACAGTTCTCTGTCCTGCTCCTGTGCTTCCTTATACTTCCTGAATGCTATCTTTTTCTCCATTACCTTCCCCACCACTTCTTTTGAGAACCATAGTGTTTTTTTCTTTCATTTTGATTTGTTTATTTGCTTCACATAAAGGCATGTTGCTTCTGTGATGGCAGTTTGATTCTTCCCCATTGTTGCTCCACCCCACCTTCTTGCCTGTTTGCTAGTGCTTTTCTGAGGCACTCTCCCATTTTGACAAAATCAGCCCCCCTGATGTCCAGTACCTTCACTTTTGTGTGGCTTGACTCTACAGCTAAGTTTATTATGAACCACACTGTCTGGTGATCACTTGTTCCCAGATGGCTACCCACTTCAGGATCAGAGATCCTCTCTCCATCCCCATTTATGAGTACCAGATCTAAGATTGCGCCCTCCTGAGTGTGTTCCAAAACTAACTGCCTGAGGCATGCCCCTGTAGGGCATCAAGAATGGCCCTGCTCTTGGATGTGGCTGCAGCAAAGGTGCTACAGTTAACATCTGGCATCTTCAGGTCCCCCATCA
The DNA here is from genome assembly GCA_016271365.2 of Neoceratodus forsteri. Taxonomy (NCBI): domain Eukaryota; kingdom Metazoa; phylum Chordata; order Ceratodontiformes; family Ceratodontidae; genus Neoceratodus; species Neoceratodus forsteri. The sequence goes on from CM057453.1 coordinate 974,759,181, forward strand.
GCAATATCTCCCCTTTCTCTGCCATCCCAAGGATGCCTTCTATCATTTCTGTGTCCATTTCCTCCTCCTGAAACTGGGATCTGTATACAACCCCTGTGTGGATTGTGGAGCCATTTCCAGTCTCCAGGGTGACCCACAGTGCCTCTCCTCACTGTTTATCCTTTAGCTATGTTGCTTTGATCCCTTCCCTTACATAGGGAGTTACTCCTCCTTCTTCTCTTCTTCCCTCCCTGTCCCTACTGTAGACTGTGTACAGTTTTATTGATTCTGCCATATGTATTGAACAGAAATCACCTCTTGCTCCCCTTTTCACCATTCAAACCTCACACCACTGCCTAAACTCCTCCAGTATCCCTGCCCTGAAATCCCCATGTTAGCCACAAACATGGGTGCTACAGCCCTATCTATAGCAGCCCCCACACTCTGGAACAAGCTGCCCACTGAACTGCACACCATAAACACTCATCACCAGTTCAAGACTCGCCTCAAAGACAGGCTCCTGTTGGCATCCACCTGCCACTGCTTTAAGGACTAGCCCCCCATAGGTTCCAGGGGTAGGGATAAATATGTTCTCTTATTTACTGAAACTGTATCACCATGAGCCTTACTTTGCTTTGTTATTTGTTGTCCCTCAACTACTGCCACCATGTATTGCCAAATGTAACAACTGTAACCTTTCATTATGTATTACCTGCTCTTATGTTCTTGTTACTCTGTGCCACCTTATGTGGCCCAGGTCTTGCCTAAAAATGGTCCTTGGGATGAGTACACCCAACCGGTTAATAAAGTCATAAATGAATAAAATTAAAAAAAAAAAAAAACAATAAACAAATGGAGAAGTGCTTGTTTAGTAAAAAAGCTGATATCTGATGTAACATAGCCAGTTAAATCAGTGTATAATGGCAAAAGTGAACAAATGACTATAAAGTGAAAAAAAACATTACAAATGATCACATATGCAGGTGTTTACATAGCAAACATCATGCAAAAACAAAGCAGGTCAGATATTTCAATTTTTCTGCCTTTAGAGTTGTGATCATGCATGCTAAAAACCCAACATCAAGGATGTTGCATTATGGGAACATCTAGCACAAATCAAGTATGCCAGAAGGTACATTACTTCACAAGAATAAATAGCTATTTGTGCTAAAATAATTTAAATTAAAACATAAGATAATTAAACTTTGATTATTATTAGAAAATGGACATCAGATAGTATAACACTAATCAAAGAGCTGACTTAGCCACAAAATTGGAACTGTTTATTGCACTGTTGCTTTAACAATGGTGTCCACTTTAAAGGGTGCAACATAAGGTCTCCTATTTAGGGGTAAAAGGTTCTCAGAAGGCAAGAAATAACAGAAAATTGCCATAAAAAATTTAATAAAATAACAATTTAAAGGCATTTGAAGGGAACAGAAATGGGGAAGTCTGATTTTGTTTAGTATGGATGCCCTCCTCTGCCATGTCCCATCACAGAAAAGTAAATTTTATTCAGTCCTGAAATTGAAACTTTTTGTATCACATGTTTGAATATGATATTTCAACATTTTATTCAGTCCTAAAAATGTGTCACCTATGATCCAGGAGCCAATCCTCTGTCAAAAGAAATAGATGGTTTTCCATGGTATTCAGAGATATGTGTTGTGACTTATGTCTGGAAACTTCAATTCACAAAATCCTTCACAGTTTCTTGATTTTATCAAAGTGCATGTGATAGGGTGAGCCCTGCCCATAGTAGATTATCCACTGTAAGGTATCTGGAACCCCCACCCCAACACCATTTCATTCACTCCCTACTTACTTTTTTATGATTGACTTCACTGTGTGCTTATTTTTTCTCTTTTATATCTATTTTCACTGTAGATTGGGCCAACTACAATAACATTTTCTCTACTGTACTGACCCTTTATCTCTTTTCCCCTTTCATTAGGGCAGCAAATATTCCATTAAAATGACAAAGGGATATCAGGAAAATGGAGGTTGCCATTTTTAGTAAGGATCCCCCTTCACTTGTCAGGAGGTGCCCAAAGTGAGAGAATGCTCTTCACTCTGGTACTGCAGTACTGCACTATGGGAACCAGACAAAAGTAAAGAGTTTCAGAAGGGTTTCCCATAGTTGCAGGATGGAAAAGAATGAGTGGCCAGTATTGTCCAATGGAGCTGCTTGCACTTTCCTTTTAAATTGTTGCCCACTGCTCCATGGAATAAGTTTTTTTTTGTAGTTTGCATTATTTTATTTAATAAGAAACTCCTGGCTGACTATTGGTTCAATAACATTTGTTTCTAATTCTAGCCAGCCAAGGAGACAAAAATGGGATTGCTAGAAATTGATCTTTTTCACACAAGCCGACCTGTAATACAAAAGCTCCATTGCTGAATTGGAGCAAGAATTAATGTCACGGAGTGGCTGAGAACTTTCACTTTAATTGTCACTCACCACTCCGTGACATTTGCATATCCTGTTTGTCTCCCAGGATAAATGAAATGTAACAGGAGTCCCTTCAGGGTACAAAGACAAAAGGGATAGCTTGTCCATGAGAGAGAGAGAGAGAGAGAGAGAGAGAGAGATGTTGCTCACTCCTCACTCTCTCTCACAAACTGAGACGCAGTTCAAAGATGGGCACCAGTAACTTTCACTTCTTTGTGGAAAGCTACCCCACTCTTCACTTAAATGTATAAAGCGGCTCACAATTCTGAGCTGTAGTGGGCACTAAGGAGTGAAAGGAAAACCCCCCATAATAGCCTGCTCAGAAACAGCTGCATGTTCAGTTTGAGTGGATAAAGAATGAAATGTTCATCTGATGACTGAAAATGAAAAGAAAGGGACAAATGAAAAATGAACCCGATGGCTGGGGATTTTAGCCACCTGGACAATGAACAGGACTATGCAATAAAGGAAAAAAAAACCTTAACACAGGGCTGGTGTACCTTAGACCATGGTGGACTGGGTAATTAAAAGGCTTTGAGGAAAACATAAAACTGTAAATGCTGAAATAAATTAAAACAGGCCAAAATGATACATCAGACATTGGAATGAGAAAAAGAATTTCTGTCAGGTGATAAGATGGCTGGTTTAAAGAAAAGCCCTCTAATGAATAAAATAAAAAGGGCTGCTTGTATAGTTTAAATAAGCTAAGAAGGCACACAGATAACATGTGGAACAGTCATATCATTAGTTCTGGGTTCCAGCTGGATGACTGCCCCAAAACAAAATGTGAATAAAAGGAAACAAAGACAACATAAGATTTACTGAGCCGGTGGGAGAAGGGAGAAGGCAGAAGAGGAGAGTGCCCTCATTCCCTGTTCCCTTTGTCGACTCAGAGAAGCCTGTGGGAAGTTAAGCATTGGATACTGACCTAAAATAAATAAATAAATAAATAACTGTACCTGCTACATTTACTGTTGCTTTTACTATAGCAAGTGTATTGTATTCCATGACTTGCTATAGGGCTGGCAGCCCATAGAATGAATGATTTTATGAGAGTCTAAAAATGTGATGTCACTGAAAAAGGAGGGGCTTAACTGCATTATGACTGTACCTTGCATAATTAAGAAGTTAGCAGGCTTCTGGGCTACAGATGCCTGGATAATGTTACATGTCATGAAGCAGCATGTTAGTCCACAGCAGGTAGCAGACTGTAATAAACTTTAATAATGTTTACGGAAGAAATTCAGGGTGATAGACAAGTAATTGGTCACCTGTCCATGATATCACCACTCAGTAGAGATGCAGAGAATTTTTAATCCACCTTCGAAGTGGACGCGAAGTGGGCACTTCGCATCCATGGAGCACAACGTGAAGTGGACACTGCAAAGTGCTCACTTCGCGTTATTATTATTACCACTTCCTGTTGCCATAATGCCTTAATGTGAAGTAAGGTGAAGTGAGAAGAAAATAGGCACATCACATGGCTTGCAGTACTGTAAGTCACATGCTTTAGCCAGGCAGGAAGGAAGTGAGTCTTAGAAGCAGTTTCACTTTCTCCTTTGCATTTGTAGAGGGAGAAAGCATTGGTGAGAGGAGAGGAGTTACTGCTTGATTGCCTTGTTGCCACTTCATTGCGTTTTGGTTCCAGAACAAAACAAACAGCTATTTTAAAAGCTATTTCTTTATTTAGTTTTTGTGTTGTATTTGTGTGTGTTTTTGTTAGTGAATTTTTTTGTATAAGTTTTGTTTTGTGTGTGTGACTGACTGTGTGTGTGTGTGTGTGTGTGTCTGTGTGTCTGTCCACTGTCTGCATGAGTGTGTCATCCCGTGACTTCAGAAGGACGGACCTAGGAGAAGGCGAGCCGCTGGCCCGTGGGTGCGGTAGGAGGGGAGTGCATAACCGTAGGTGGCAGGGTGGTCGTGTCATGTTGGACCACTCCTGACTCCTGGCCAGTGTTGCTTTCCCCATTGAAGCAACAGGAACAGAAGCAACAGCAGCACCAGTGCTACTGGTGACTGCTGCGCATCAACCTTCTCCGCCACTACCACCACCATCACCGCCACTGGTAGCAGCAGCTGTTAAGGCTCCAGCAGCCCCACCTCCACCACCTTCACAGCCACAGGATGTGTCCCCGGAAATTGTAGGTGGTGGTGGGACTCGTGCCCGTCATGTGAAGATGGTGTCTGGTCCCACCGCAGCTCCTCAGTGTGGGAGTTTTTTAACTGTGTGGGGGGAGACAGCACAGTGGTGGAGGGCCATGTGTGTGGTGTGCTGGTGTGCCATGGACCCTGTGGGACACATTTGGGAACCGATGGCCAGTGTACCCACATGCTGAACCACCACAGGGCAGATTGGCAGGCTGTCATGGAAGGGGCCAGGTGTCCACCTGCTGGCACTTCTGTGGCAGTGGCTGAGGGTGCTGCTGGGTGGGAGTTTTGCCTCGCAGTCACCACCGCAGCAAAAGGAGGGCTACTACAGCAGCTGCTCCACCACCACCACTGCCACCACAGCCACCAGCACCATCCTGTCCAACATCAGCCCCACTACCTGGATTCCCCTCTGCAGTGGACCCCGCCACAGTCCCTGCAACACAGTCTGACATCAGACTGGTGTGGGCAGCACTTGAAGAAAATAATGAGTGGTTCAGTGCTTTGGAGCAGCAGGTGAACAGTGTAGAAGAAGAACAGCAGCAGATACTTTCAATGCTGCACCTGGTGCTGGACCACCATGGCATCCCACAGCCATAGTAAGTTAGGGGATTGTTTTCTGTTTACCCACCCCCACCCCTGACCCCACCCCACTACTGTGTTGTACTGTTTGTGTGTGTTTTTTCTTCGTTATTGTTTAATCATACACATTTTCCCTTCCAGGGGAATCTTTCTTCCACCACATAGTGCAATACATTTTTATGAAAACCACCCGTAATTTCATTGCAGTGTGTCATGTGATGGAGGAATTCCCATTGTGAAAATCTGCCCACATTCTGCCTCCCTTCTCAGCAACATTAGGACGTGATGGCAGGGAAAGCACGTGTGCGTGCCCCTTACAGTGAATATCCAATTGTCCGGCAGGTTCATGAATGTTTCTTTATGTTATAATGGTCACTTCGTGGTGAAATGTGTGGGCACATTTCCAGTAAGAAGAGCCTTGTTAGTGGAAACATTCCCACATTTCACCAAAAAGTCAACCTTATAACATAAGGAAACATTGGGATAGCTGCCAGACATTCAGTATAGTGGAGCATGCACCTGCGCTCCCCCTGGCATCATGTCCTAATGTTGCTGAGAAAGGGTGGCAGAATGTGGGTGGCTTTTCTGATTGGTAATTCCTCTGTCACATGACTCACTGTAATGAAATTATGGGCAGTTTTCACAGAAATAATATTGCACTCTGTGGAGCAAGAAATATTCCAGTGGGAGTAATGCCCCCACATATTAGTTAATGTGCATCACCATAACTATGTAATGTGGTGAATCTCTGTAAAGCAGCAGCACAACAATCTGTTGATAACTCTGACCTATATTTGTTAATGCTATGTTACAACTTCCTTTACTTACATCCTGACTGACTGGAATGATATGAGAATTTGCAGTAGTTGAGTCTGCTGTACTACATTTTTTCATGTATGAAATAATGGAAGGAGCATTCCTTTTAAATTGGTGGTGACCAGGTCTTTGTCATTGTTTTCCTCTGCTTTTCTCTATCACATCAAGTAGTTGTTATATATCACTTCTGTTGTTAATTAAAAGTTATACATCGGGGAGTGTTTTATGACACCATGGAACAATAGTTATTGAAAAGCAGCTGCAAACAAATACAGACCTGGTCCGAACAATATTGGAAGACGTGCTCATTTTTTTTCATACATAAAAAAAGTAGTCAAGTAAGTAAAGCAGACATAAATTGTGAAAACAATCGTATCATTTAAGTCACGACTTGGATGTAAGTAGTGGTGGCTGTGGCAATGTAAATTAGCATAACAAAGTACAGTTCAGAACTGTGAGGACATTCTTGCAATGCTGCTTTAATTGTAAAAAATGTCAGTATGACATCATGAACTCACAGCAACAATCACAGAACACACAAAAGTGGCACAAAGTCCCAGATTTTTTCTGCCATCCCAAAAAGCACCCTGCTTGTGTGCAGAAAATTGACAAGTGGTAACACAGTGAAATGAGAGTGTTTCAACACATACAAAGTCCCCCAGAATTAATGGCACACTCAGTCATGTTCGCAGTGGTGGCACAGAGTCCCAGATTTTTTCTGCAGGCCCAAAATGCATCCTCCTTGTGTGTAGAAAATCGACAAGTGGTAACACAGTGAAATGAGAGTGTTTCAGCACATACAAAGTCCCCCAGAATTAATTACGCACCCAGTCATGAGTGCAGTGGTGGCACAGAGTCCCAGACTTTTTTCTGCAGGCCCAAAATGCATCCTCCTTGTGTGCAGAAAATTGACAAGTGGTAACACAGTGAAATGAAAGTGTTTCAGCACATACAAAGTCTCCCAGAATTAATGGTGCACTCAGTCATGCATGCAGTGGTGGCACTGGCACAGAGTCCCAGATTTTTTCTGCAGGCCCGAAATGTATCCTCCTTGTGTGCAGAAAATTGACAAGTGGCAACACAGCAAAATGAGACTGTTTCAGTGCATCCTCCAGTATAAAATGATGACTGTGAGCATCGTGTTGCTGGTCCAATGTGTTCTGCAAGACGATTCCAACAAATGCAATGTGATCATCTCAACTGGAATGGTGCCCTTTGGCTGTACACTAATAGTAGCCTTGGTGAGTGTATATATATATATATATATATATATATATATATATATACACACACACACACACACACACACACTATATATATAGATATATGGTTGTGTTGTGTCTTTTGTAGGTGAGGAGAGGGGTTGACATGGACATGTACTCATGGTATTGTTCTGCATCGCAGGTCACACAGAAACTGTTGGTGTGCATATTCCAGTGCTCAATGAGAATTTTTTGCACTGAAATTGGAAACGGATAACTTTCAAGCACATGAAGGTAAGTATTTATTTTTTGTGGGGGGTTGGGGGAATCATATTTGCAGGTTTATCTCTAATGGCTTCTTATTTTGTTACTTCTTCACAGATTTCATCTGCATTCTTCTGTTGTCCAGTTGTCTTAGGATGGTCATGGTCATCTAATGAAATGACTTCTGCATGTTGCATGTGTGCCCAAGCTCGGGAGAGGTGGGGTGCCTGATGTTGAAGAACTTTTTTGGATAAGGCCACTTTGACAGAACAACAAAGCATCTTGAAGTTTCCTAAGACAAGAAATGAATGACTTCTTACAACTTAAATGCTATGTGTCCCTCCCTGGTTCTCAAATCTGAATATAAAGTCAAGTTACATTTCAAACCCACATCTTGTCAACTAACACAACCTGTGTGCAATATTTGCTGCAGTCTTTACAAAACAATGAAATGGATTAAATAAAATCTTCATACTTACCAGAATGGATTTCACATGGATATTAAATCGCTTCCTCTCTGTACGGTGCAGCTACAGTACCATTCCCAATGAGTTTTAGTGATGAAGCCTTATTTTGTTACCCTTTAAAAGAAACAAAATAAGTGTACTGTATGTGTTTTACCATTGCTGCTCTGAAAAGCTACAGAAAACAAAACATACAACTTAAGGAAGTGAAGCAGCATAACAAACATGAGTACACATACTCACTTTATGGTGGTTTAAATATTAAGAATATTTGTGTCTCTGGCTGATGGATGTGGTGGTCTGGACAGACTCAGGTTCAGAGGTGGCAGTGGCTAACATCAGTCCCGGTGGTGGTGGTCCAGGGGGCAGATAGACTCATGATGGCAGTGGCTAACATCAGTCCCAGTGTTGGTGGTCCGGGGGGGCAGACAGATTCATGGTGGCAGTGGCTAACATCAGTCCCAGTGCTGATGGTCCAGGGGGCAGACAGACTCATGGTGGCAGTGGCTAACATTAGTCCCAGTGCTGGTGGTCTGGGGGGGCAGACAGATTCATGGTGGCAGTGGCTAACATCAGTCCCAGTAGTGGTGGTCCAGGAGGCAGACAGACTCATGGTGGCAGTGGCTAACATCAGTCCCAGTGCTGGTGGTCTGGGGGGGCAGACAGACTCATGGTGGCAGTGGTGGTGCTGGCTATCATCAGTCCCAGTGGTGGTGGTCTGGGGGGCAGACAGATTCATGGTGGCAGTGGCTAACATCAGTCCCAGTGGTGGTGGTCCAGGGGCAGACAGACTCATGGTGGAAGAAGTGGCGGTGGCTAACATCAGTCCTGGTGGTGGTGGTCCGGGGGGGCACGCCACCTTTTGAAAACTTAAGTTAAAACCTGCCAACATTAACCACATCATTATCCTCATAAAGAAAGCCGCCCTCACAGTCATCGATGTCTGAAGTCTGACCACTGGGAAATTCTTTCTCCACTGTGTCATCATCTACATCGGTGGTAGGCAGTTTCAGGCAGCCACTGTCAGTGCCACCAGGATGCTCCATTTCCACATCAGCAAGACCATCATGACTAGGCCGGGGTATGAATACTGAGGTTGCAGTCTGTGCTGGTATGTGCCTCTCATTCATTTTAAAGAATGTGAGCAAACTAACTTTTGCAGGAGACAGGTTTGTCTGACGATCCCTGACTATTGCACCTGCTGAGCTGAATACCCTCTCAACACTTACACTGGAGGGTGGGCATGTGAGGTACTTCAGTGCCACTAAAGTCAGCTCTGGCCATTCACTGACCTTTCTACTCCAGTACAAAAGAGGATCTTCAGTTATTGTCAGATGCCTGTTTTCAGACAAATATGACTCAACCATTCTCTGTGCCGCACTAAGTCCAATTGTTGATGCATCATCCTGTTCTCCCGAATCATTTATTTCACAGATACCCACTTGGGACAAAGCCTCACAATGCGGGTTAACACCAGCCACTTTGGATGACAGACCACCCAGAACTGCAGTCCCCTTCCCCTTGCAGGATATGCTTGATGGTCCTCCAGTTACACCTTCAGCTGGATTATGCTGCTGAGGTTTGCTGACCTTGGCACGTGACTTCTGTGCCCCATGAACCAAGTGCACCAGTTGACCACTGATATTTTTTATCTGTTCAGGCCCTCCCTCCAGTACTGATGCAATTCCATGTTTGTATCATGGGTCCAGCATTGTTGCTATGGCAAAGTAGTCACTTCACTGAATACTCACAACATGACGATTCTGGTCAAATACTGTCAGCATGTGTTGCAGCAACATACTGCTACCACTGTCTCCAGCAACATCAAGGCTATGCTGTAGATTTACCAATGTCTGCCTCAGCACCCGCAGCAGTGGAATTGATTGGCTAATGGAGGCAGACTCACCACTCACTGCCTGTGCGGCATGTTCAAAAGGCCACAAAATTGTTATTACAGAGTCCATGAGGTGCCACTGTTCAGTCATCATAGACATGGAGGCCCCGGAACTGTCACGGCTAGTGTGCATAACAAGATATTCTGAGATGGCTTTGTATCATTCATACAACCTCTCTGCCATGTATAAAGTGGAGTTCCATCAGGTGACAACTTCCAGCTTCAACCTGTGCTGAGGCAGGCTGTTTTATATCTGCAACTGGCGAAGCTGGTCACGGGCCTTTCCAGATCTTGAAAAGTGAGAGCAGATACGTCATGCAATGGTCAGCATTTTCTTTATATCAGGGTGCTGCAGAAACTCCTGAACTACAAGATTTAAACAGTGGGCCATGCATGGAACACAAAAAAAAACACCATTCATGATGCATTTCACCACATTTGACCCATTGCCACTTGCTATGAACCCAGCTGTCGGGGACAGAGGGTTTAGCCATCTGTCAATTTCAGTCAGTACCATGTCCAACATGTTCTCACCAGTGTGTAAACAGGTCACACTGTGCATAGCAATCGTTGCATGCTGTTGAATTCCTGGAAGAGTGCTACCTCAACAATCCACCTTACTGCACTGATTATTCACACTACCAACATCACAAACAACCCCCGGCACCTGTGCCCAGTGTGCAGTTATACACAGATATGAACTCCCCGCTGTTTTGTCACTTGTCCACATATCCATACTTAAATGGATGAATGGAGAGGAGGAATGTTGAAGGGCATGTCTTACTGAGTCGGACACAGTGCAGAACAACTCAGGGACAGCATGGGTAGAAAAGTATGTCCTGGATGGGACTTTCCATTTTGGACAGGCACATGCAGCAAACCACTGGAACCCAGAATTCTCCACAAAGGAGAAGGGAAAAATATCAATTGTCCGCATTTCTACTACAGCAGCATTGAGTTCACATGACACTGTATGATTCGGGAGGGGGGAACTTCAGCTTATGTGCAAAAACACTCTGTAACGTGGGCTGACTTAAACATTTTACATGGGGTGTGTTGATCACAAATGATTGTGCTCTGTGATGAATGGCATTGGCAGGGTGTGGAATGTGGATATTTGATGAAGACAGTTGCACATTGATGATGAAAACCCAGAAATGCTGTTATTTTGCCAGATTTGCCAACTGAGGTTGATATACCACTTGCACTAGACATACTGCATTCACCACCACCACCACAACAACAACTGCTACTCTCACCAGCACTGGACAACATTTCAAAGTCATTATGGTCCTCCACCTCATCATGCCTGTAGTAATCCTCTGATCTTATTACCACACTACTGCACATGTTTAATTTCCTACTGGGCTTAACAATCATGGAAGGGGATAACATGCTATCTATGGTTGCTGGTGATGCGGGTGAACTCCTCACTGTGGTATTAGCTACCAGCTTGTGCTGTGTCCACAGTGCCAAGTGCCTATTCTTAAGATGCATATGCTGTCCTCCTGTGCCCAGATGGCTCCCCTTTTTACCTCGACTCACACGCACATTGCAAACCTGGCAGATTGCAACTGAATCATCATTTGCATCTTGAACAAAAAAATCCCAAACAAGGGATTGTGATGCTCTGCTTTTAACATGTCCATGACGATGTGGCTTATTTAAGTCTATTATTTTAAGCACTGAAGTCGGGGGCACGTGATGTTTTGGGCACTGCACACCTGGACTGCAACTGACCACCACGACTACCTATCTTATTGATTACTGGGTCATCATCATCATCATCATCAAGTAAAACCGGTAGATCACAAGTTTTTACAGGGGGGGATTACTGCAAACTGCAAACAGACTCGGACACAGCCACTTTTAATTTCTTTTTCTCCAGTTCCCAGCTGGGGTCAGTTACATCATCATCATATTCATCAATGTCACACACATCCACATCTTCTGCTTGGATGCTAGCATGTGGACTGCATGTTGCAACAACAGCAACATCATCGTCATCATCACATTCATCATCAGCATCAACACCACCATCACTTGATATTTTTTCACCACACTGTGAATCACTGCATGGAAAATGCATGACGTTAAGTGCCAAGGTGGATGGAATATCACATTGTATGCTACCATTGACATGATTATCAGAATCCTCAGGTTCAGTTACTGGGATGTTACTGGGAAGTATGACATCATCTACGCTGCCACTCACTTGCACTGCTTCACACTCAACATTTTTGGATACAGTACACTGGTCGGAATTAGAACTTGACACAACAATACTAATAATACCTCCACCACCGCTAACACCAGTAACACTAACACTACCGGCTGGGAAAACATCATCTCCTCCAACTATGAGTGAAGCTACTGATTAGACTGTAAAAACATTGCAGGAGAAATACCTTTCCTCACATCAGCAATGCACTTCTGCATCTGCGTACTACTACCATGCCCACAGACCATCGTACTGCCAACATTGCCATGGCGAGAAACAGCTTTGCTTGCACATCTCTTTGCAGGCAGTTTGAGGGATCAACCACAAATAATATAACCAAATTCAGATTTTGATACGTTCACTCTCTGATTGGAGGGACGCTGGATGTGAAGCCAAATAAACAACTGTGGCTTCAGTAACAGATAAAGAGACTACTCTGAGATTGTCACGGAATTAAAACAACTTCAGTAACCAGTGGTGCTGATGAGGTCACAAAAACAATCCAATCTGGTAAAAAATACCTTCTGAATGTAGGGGTGTGGGGAGCACTGAATGCAGACAGTGCTGATTTTTATGGCACTACAAGCAGCAAAACTAAGAACAGATACCATGATCACAGTACAAAATCAGGCAGCTGCAGTAGATAGCAGGTTCATACTGCTGTGCCTGCAATTACGCTAGTCTGCGGCACAATAAAAGGTGTATTTGATGCATGCAACACTGCACACACACTAACACACAGAACAGTTTGTGTACAATGTTGAATGAGGAATGCATCGCAAATGCAAAAGTTCAGTATTTTGCCACGTTACGTATTGTAAATTTGTAATGTGAACAACCTGAACCTATGAGCTGCTGCACCACATCCACACAACAAACAGCAAGAACATTTCTACTATTACTGACAATATTACTGTGCGTACATTAACACAGTCAGTTATATAACAAAAATATATCCAAAAAACAAAGAAATCACTATTTCTCCAACTTAAATCTATCTACACCACAGATACGCCCCTCCCCCAAAGCACACTTTCACTGCCTTTCACCACACACACTCAATGTTGTAAATTAACATTCAAAATCCACACAAAAACAAAAACGCTCGATGATATGAGCACAGGAGGGTTGCCTACAATTGATGAACTAAAGTTGGATCCCCCAAAAAAGCAAAAATGCTTTTTGAACAACTTTTACAAGATTCCTATCACAGACAGCTATCAAAGCACACGGTCTCCTACTCCTTCCTACTAATACTACCCCAAACCGAGGCTGTACAGATCAATATAAAGCCCATGTGACCTGAAATCCCATGAATCACTGCAAAATTCACCTTCGGAGCTCAAAAACAAGGCGAAGTGCACTGCCTGCAATGCACTTTGCCTTAAATTTGGAAGAGTAGTGGCCTGGGGAGGTGGAGTAATACAAACTCATTGCTTCCAATGGACTTTGTGTTCCTCATTATAATGCGAAGTACTCCGCTTCACATTGCAGAGCACTCCGCAAGTCTGCCTTTGCTCCGCAAATCACTTTGCAGAGCAGATTGAGCCCATTCACCCACCATTACCCCTCAGATATGCATAAAAAGCCCACCTTTAGGAGTTACACTTTTATATAGGTGGGCCAGTGTGTAGCTGGTCTTAGAGAGAGAAGGTGTGCAGTTATGCACCCTGTGCTGAATTCTGTGCTAAGAAAGGACACAGGAAGGTGTCTGAGGAAGTAACTGAAGGAAGCCTGTTTGTTTGGTGTGCTGCATGAACACCTTTTATTTTCCTTTCTGTAAATATTTATTTTATTATTTTTGATATTCTGAAAAAAGAAATTGAAATAATAAATGCTTCAATGCATTTTCTATGCACCTAGGATTTGGCCTGCCTGTTTCTGTTTTCCTGAAATCCCACACCCAGTGACATATGGTGGTAGTGGTAGGATCTGGCTGGAAGTCCAAGGAATCAGGGGTATTCCAGTCAGGTGGTACCAGCCCTGGTACATTTGGGTAAACAGGCAGTGGTGCATGGTGCCAGATAAGATGAGGTCTGCTGGAGGTGGTGACTTGGGCAAGGCACTACAGACGGAGCATGATGGATCCAAAGACTAGGTAGCAGACCTGATTCAACTTGTTTATTTGCTGAGTGGGTGATGGTTGGCAGCAGATCAACAATGAAGAGAGATGGAGCACCAATACCAAATGCTTCTGGAGAGGTCCAGGCAAGAGGGTTCAAAGGAGGAATTGACAGCAGAGGAGGATTCATGGGTTTTGATAGAGGAAGACCCCTTATTGGCGTTCTTTCTGTCCACTGTGTAACTGGTGATTCCTGTGCTACCTGTGTTCCCAGGATGCTACTGGTTGGATGATGATGAAGACTGGGAGAATGATAGAGTAGATAAGACCACAGGTAAAACTGTCTGATCATGTTAACCCTGGAGTGAAGACTTCAAGCAAGTCAGAATAGGCCAAGGAAGATGAAGGGATTTCTGCTAATGCTGTTATCAATGTAATTACCAGTATACCATGTGCTGTCTGGGGGAAATTACAGGCAGGGGATCCTGAGGTAGCCCAGTAATGTACTTATTTCAATCAAGGAGAGTGGAATGATTAATGCAAGTATGGGGCAAAACTGTGGTGGTATGAGCTGAGGGAAGGCATCTTACATCAGATGAAGCCAAACCCCCGTACTGGACAATTGGATGCCAGGGTTGTGGTGCCCATGACCTATAGGGAGAAGGTGATAGAGACTGCAAGTTTTAGTCAGTCTAGGTCTTTAAGCCATGGGGAGGTTTTGGCTAACATAACACCATTTTACTACTGGCCAAGGATTTACGAACAGGTGGATGCTTATATGAAGGGTGGTGCTGTGTGCCATCAGGTTGATTTCTGACAGAAGAGTGGAAGAAGTAACCAAAAGGGTAAAGGGCCAAAAAATGTGGCACACTTGGAAGTGAGGGAGACTCCCACATAGGGCAGTAGGCTCAAGGTGGTATGCACGCATATAACCTTAGTACACCTCTGAATAAAGTGCATAGATGTTTATGAGAAACAACACCCAGGAGTCTTGGAGAGGAATCAGCTGTTTTTTATTTCAGTTTGGAAGGTTCTTTATTTGCCTGGAAGTGTCTGCTGAGGCCCACCTAGGATGGGTCAGCAAGGGCTGGGGTCTAATGTATACCCTCAAGTGATGATAATGTAAATCAAAATGAAATGTATGCAATGAGATGAAATGGCAGCAAGAAATGTATAAATTGTGAGGAATGTTTATACTGTATGTAATAGAAAATGTGCCTATGGTCATAGGGATCTGGGTATGGGGTGGAGGCTATGATGGGGTCCCAATATAACTTCAATATGTCTAACTGAGGTTTGAGCAAGGTAGTTCTCCCCCTGAAGGAAGATGTACTTAAAGCTGAATTGTTCAGCCACCCAAATATAGCCAGGCAGAGGAAGCTGTGAGACAGCAGTATAATGCAGTTTTTTTCATTGCTGTTGATAGTGTATATATGAGTACTAATCAGATTCTAGTACTGTGATAGCCCCAGGGTGTAGTTGGTGTATCGCTATTGTAGTATAGTTTGTCCTAATAGCAATACTGATTTAAGGGACCCTGGGGCAGAGCTTCAGGTTGGGGTGGGCCGAAGCTCCACACCCTTCCTGGGTGCTGGTAGAGTGTCGGCCAACCATAGGACAGTTGTCCTCTTGAGCAGGGGGATGTGTAACAGGGTGAGCCCTGTCCATAGTAGGTTGTCCACTCTAAGGTATCTGCCCCCCCTTTATTTCACTGTCTACTTACGTTTTAGTGACTGACTTAAATATCTGCTTATTTGTTTTGTTCTCTTCTATATCTATTTTCACTGAAGAGTCAGACTGGCCACCTACAATAATCTCTTCTCTACTGTTCTGTCCCTTTCTCTCTTCCCCCTTTTATTAGGGCAGCAAATATCCCATTAAAATGACAAAGGGATATGTGGAAAATGGAGGTTGCTGTTTTTAGTAAGGATCCCCCTTCACTTGTCAGGAGGTGCCCAAAGTAAGAGAATGTTCTTTGCTCTGGTACTTCAGTACTACACTATGGGAACCAGGCAAAAGTAAAGCATTTCAGAAGGGTTTCCCATAGTTGCAGGATGGAAAAGAATAAGTGTCCAGTATTATTCAAGGGAGCGGCTTGTACTTTCCTTTTAAAGTGCTGCCCGCTGCTCCATGGAATAAGGGTTTTTAGTTTGCAATATTTTATTTAATAAGAGACTCCTGGCTGACTAATTGGTTCAATAACCTTTGTTTCTAATTCTAGCCAGCAAAGGAGTCAAAACAGGATGGCTAGAAATCAATCTTTTTCACAACAAGCCAACCCATAATACAAACGCTCCATTGCTGAATTGGAGCTAGAATTAGTGTCACAGAACAGCTGAGAACTTTCACTTTTATTGCCCCCTGCCGCTCCATGACTTTTATAGATCCTGTTTGTCGCCTGGGATAAATAAAATGTAACAAGAGTCCCTTCAGTTCATGAAGGCAAATGGGAGAGCTTGTGCATGAGACAGAAAGATGTTGTTTGCTCTTTGCTCTCTCTTGCACACTGAGACACAGTCCAAAGCAGGGTGGCAATAACTTTCACTTCTTGGCAGAAAGCCACCCCGCTGTCCAATTAAATGTACAAAGTGGCTCACAATTCTAAGCTGAAGTGGGCACTAAGGGGTGGAAGAAAAATCCCCATAACAGCTTGCTCAGTAACAGCTGAATGTTCAGTCTGAGCAGCAGAAGGATGAAATTTTCAGCTGATGGCCAAAAATGAAAATAAGAAAGGGTCCAAATCAAAGATGAGCCCGACGGCTGGGGATTTCAGCCCCCAGGACAATGAATAGGGCTAAGCAATAAAGAAAAAAAAACTTAACACAGGACTGGTGTACCTTAGACCATGGTGGACTGGGTAATTAAAAGGCTTTAAGGAGACTATAAAACTGTAAATATGGAAATAATGAAATAAAGACAGGCCAAAATGATATATCAACCATCAGGCTGAGAAAAAGAATTGCCTTCAAGTGATAAGACAGCTGGTTTAAAGAAAAACCCTCTAACTAATGAATAAAATAAAAAAATGGCTGTTTGTATAGTTTAAATAAGTTAAGAAGTCATACGATAAAGTATGGAGCAGCTGCCTCATTAGCTCTGAGTTCTGACTGGATGGCTGCTAAAAAGGAGTACACCCTCTTTCCTGATTCCCTTTGCTGACTCAAAGAAGCCTGTGGGAAGTTAAACATTGGATACTGACCTAAAATAGATAAATCAATCACTGTACCTACTACATTTACTGTGTGCTGATTTAACACCTTTTATTTTCCTTTCTGTAAATATTTATTTTTGTTATTTTTGATTTTCTGAAAAAGAAAGTAAAATGATAAAAGCTTTCATGCATTTTTTATATACCTAAGATTTGTTCTGCCTGTTTCTGTTTTCTTAAAATCCAACACCCAGTGACAACGTAACTTCAAATAGTTCTTCATGTAGCTAAGTGCCTACTTTGCTCTGCAAAAACTACACATACACACTACCCTTCACTCTTGAACCCTCCTCCACTCCCCAGTTCCCTGAAACCTCAGGCTCTAGGGTAAAAAATACCTGAAAATAAGAACATTGTTCCCTGGTGGACTTAGCAGCTTTGCTCTTGAGTATTTGCAATTGAAATGAAATGTAAATGATGTCACTGGCAGTAGTGATTCATGATTGGGGAAGGGATTTCACAATAGGGTGGTGAAGGGTGTGTTTTTTGCGATGGCATACAGTGATGGGGAGATAGGTTGTAGCAGATTTAATAGACAGGGGAAGAGATAAATGCCAGTAATTAGGCTTTTGAAACTCTACAGGGAACACAGTGGGGAGGTGGGGGCCTAACAGGGGATTGGTGGGGATATTATTTAAAACCATCTGGTGTGGTGGGGGCAGTGTGAGTGATTATGACCCAGAGACTGTGAGTGGTCTTTTTTTAGAAACCTTTTTTTTAGATAAAAATAATTGAGTGGTGAAACTGGTGTGAGGTTGGGGAACTTTGAGAAACATCACAAAATGTAAAGTTCCCGCATGTCTCATAAACTTCACCAGTGAATTGTAAAGCTATAATATCTCTAACGGTATTTACAAGTATACACAGTAAATGATTCAAAGATAAAAACTAATATTTCCAAAGTTCTCCAGTTACAGTTTTATATAACATTAGTTCAGGGAAATATGGAGGATGGGAAAAGTGCACAAACAAACGATCAAATTATGCAGTATTCTGGGAATTTCAGTGGAGACCACAAAAAGTTTCCCCATTGCTAGGGAAGGCTGCAGCAAATGGGGTACCACATACTGCAGCAAGATAGTTTAGGGTTCTGTTCTACATTGTGTGCAACGTAAATGTTCATACCAAGGGCTGTAATTATGGGTAGTGCTATTGTACTTGTATTGCATGTGTGTGTGTATCAAGAAGATGTCTTTTGCCTTCTATTTTTGCCTGCTTGTGTTGTGCTTTATTTTCATTTGTCAGTGGTCCCATCTTTGGCCTCATCTACTGTAGTAAGTACAGGCCATCTCTTCATACTGATCCATGCAGCACTCCTCTACCCTCTTCACTCTTCAGGTCAGCTGCTGGGGAGGGTAAACCAGAGGTTGGTGCTGTGGTTTGTCAGATGCTTTATGTTTTTAAGGTAATCTCTCCCATGTTTGGATATCCTTGATGTTTTACAGTACCAGTTTCACCTGTTTGTACATGTCTGAAAATCTTCTGGGGAAAAAAAAAACAGTCTTGGCTATTATCTAGTGGAAAATAACACTTGTCTGATAGTCATAATCCTCTCTAACTCAAGTCATTTTGACAGCCTAGTTGTTTCCCAATACTTTCCCATATGGGGGCAGTGGGGAACTGTGTCTGTTGTTTGTTGTCTTATGCTAGGGTGGTGGAGTGCCCACTAAGTGGGATTGGTGTCTGAGAAGGGTGGTAAAGCACTGTGGCCTGTGTGACATTTGGACATGAGAGATGTCATTGTAGGGACCTAAGGAAATATTGGTGAAAAGCAGTGCCACTGTTTCAAAGTCCTCCCTTCTGGGCTCTTGCAGAGTTTCTTATATTACAGTCTTCTAGTTGAATTTATTACTGAGAGAGATAACAACTTTTATCTTTTTGGTTCTTGGCCCTATTTCTGATGCACCAGATGCTTACTCATAAGAAAAGCACTGATTCCCTTAGTCCCCCAAAATGTAAGTTGGAATGATTGTCATATAGACATTCATTTTCAGTTGTGGATATTTCTCATTAATTTCACCTTTCTTGCATGGAATAGAATGGAGTTCTTATTAAAGAGTAAGCAGCTGTCAGAAGTATAACAGAGGGAAGCGAAACATGCAAGGCAGAAAGAAGCACAACAGTTGTCTAAGGTTATGGGTAGTGCTATTGTATTCAGTAAGTGAAAAATAATTAACTAATAATTATGTAATTTACTTGTTTTGTTACACGCTTATGTATACAAACTATCATACCACTAATGAATTTTTTTTATTGTAGGAACTGTATTGTCCAAATTACACTAGGAGCATTTATTCTGTCTTGATGGTCAGAAATAGTAGTTCTGTATAACAACTTATAAAACTGTTTTAGTGACCACTGGAAATAGGTAATGGCCTGATGATGACTATAAACTGAGAGAGATTATATTTCATTGTGTGTGTGTAGAAATTGTTTTCATGATAACAAGTTAATTTCTAACAGCACTCTTCATTTTAGGCATTAGAAACCTGCTGCTGTAGTGCCAGTAGCCTCACAATACAATAATTTATTTGGAATACCATTGTAATACCATTGGTTTGCCTTTGCAATACCACTGTGATAGTCACTGTACTAGCATTAGTGTTCTACAGGTATTTTTCCCTCAATTACATTGTGATACCATTGTATCATTGTTGTACCACTGTACCAAGAAATATCAAAAGGTATACTACCATAGCAATATCAGGGTACCACTGGGACATACTAGTGCACATTTTTATGTTGGCACGCTTACGCAGCCAACATCTTGCTGCAGTGCAGATTTGGAGGTGCAATCGCTATTAGGCAAATGCAGGGCATGCATCAGCAGATGCGTCCCTCATTCCCCAATCAGCCTGTGTGCCAGTGCCACACCATGCATACTTAATGTGGTGATGAGATCAAGCAAGAGGTCCACTGCAATGTGAGCTAAGCTTGTCATACACAGCAGACCTCCCGATGTGCTTTCCCTGGTGATGAAAACAAAATGAACATGGCGGCACACTGCCTGCCATACTGCCAACTTTGGGGCTGCCCAATCCCCCTGTCAGCATGTCCTGCCCCAATGTATGTGCCGCCGGGAGAGCCCACTCCCTGCCAGCATAATGCAGCCCCTCCATTTGTTATGTGCTAAGGAGAGTGCCCAATCCCCCTCAGCTCTTGCCCCCCCACTTTCATTGTGTGCCAATGGGGGTGCCCAATCCCCCATTGGCTACAGCATCCCCATAAAACACTTAGGTGGCACCATGGGAGCCTACCCGAGTGCCAAAGCCCTCCAAAAAAAGTTCCCCAATTTTTTTTAACCTGTAAAAAGAAAATGGTCTCTTGAGGTCTCCTGCCCCCCTCCCACAACCCACACCCACCCACTGTACACCCTGCCTCCCTGC
Source organism: Neoceratodus forsteri (assembly GCA_016271365.2). Classification (NCBI taxonomy): domain Eukaryota; kingdom Metazoa; phylum Chordata; order Ceratodontiformes; family Ceratodontidae; genus Neoceratodus; species Neoceratodus forsteri. Next base: position 974,779,859 of record CM057453.1, read on the forward strand.
ACACCCCTCAGCCCATACTTACCTCCAGAGTCTGACACGATGATTTTCTGTAGACTGGGAACACGTCGGCACTCTTCAAAGCCAACCGCGAACTGAGGAAATGCCGGTAAGCTCTATTATGGAATACATAGTTTTTTTTCAACTTTGATGCATATCTCAGGCATGTTTTGGAATTTTGGCACCAGATTTTCAACATGGGGGTTTGGGACCCCTCCTCAGGAATTCTGGCACTGTCATGGTGTTAATTGGCCCCGAAAAGTGATTTCATGGTCACTGCGCGTAATCACCTTTCAGGACTGATTAACAAAATTACAGTGCTCGTAACTTCGTGAATTTGTAATATTTTCACTCCAGATTTTCAAAATTGCCATTTTACCACACCTCTTGATGAATGGTACAGATGTCAATTTACATATCCTGGCCAAAATGTGTTTTCACATAACTAGCACAGAATAGAGCGGTCTTTGTGCAAAATCACTTTTTGTGACAGTTTGAGGAAATGCCAGTGACACTGTTCATGAGCAGAGGTCCTAAAATGCCCATGTTGAAAATTTGGAGCAGAAAGTCCATAAAATTACTGTGTTGCAAGCGTGTGTTGAGCAGTTTCCACACACCCTTGTAACTTCACAAATTAGTAATATTTCCATGCCAGATTGTCAACACTGGCATTTTTTCACACCTCCTTATGAACTGTATAGCTGTCATTTTTCACATCCTGCTCAAAATGTGTTTCTGCACCTGTGGTGCACAATGGCGTGATCGCTGTGGGAAATCAACTTTTGTGACAGATTAACAAAATCGCAGTGCCACTGTTCATAAGGGGAGGTCCCAAAATGCCTATGTTTCAAATGTGGCTGTCAAACTCCCAAAAATAATTGGGTTACAGATGTGTGTTGCACACTTTCTATGCATGCTTATTGCTTCACCAATATTTCATATTGTCACTCCAGATTTTCAACATTGCCATTTTTTTATGCCTCCTCATGAACAATACAGTTGTCATTCTCCACATCCTGCCCAAAAATGTGTTTTCATCCCTCTGTCACCAAATGGCACAGCCACTGTGAAAAACCATCTTTCAGCTAACAAAGTGATTATGCCACTTTTCATGAGGTGGTCTGACAAGCAGCCCATGTTGAAAATGTGGAGTGAAACTACCACCACATGCCTACGGTGCTAGGGTTTCCAACTGTAGCACCCCACCCGGCACAGACTGACATGCATCAGGGGTGTGACTTGGGATCATCGGATGTAATGCTCATGCCATTCCACCCCCATGCCCACCCTGCAGCCACTGACAGGCATCGTGGTGTGCCTTGCACTGTTCAGTCACAAAGTTCACCCCACGCTCCTATACTGCACCCATGTCAGCATATTTCCTTATGGAATGGGGTAAGTACAATGCCCAAAGACCCCAAAGCACACCCCAACACTTGTCAGTGTCTACAGGGTAGGGTGAGGTACAATGGCATGAGTGTTATAGCTGATGACCCAAAGGCACACCCTAATGCCTGTCACTCTCTACGGGGTGGGGGAAGGGGTGAGGTTGGTGTCACTTCAATACTTCACTGCCAGTCCTATTATGCATCTCTAGCTCTGGCACTGCCAATGTCAATGCCAGCATGACAACATTCGGCATTGACAAATGCTTGTTTTCACTTACCACCATGTTACCATTGCAGATGCATTGTGTTGCCTTTGTGATGCATTTGGTGAGGGTAGTTCTCCCTGAGGAGTTGTCCTTAATTCTGTAAGCCTAGAACCTCGGTTGTCTAAAGTTATGACCAGTGCCATTGGTTTTTGGTTTTTACCAGAAAACCTGGTAAAATTCTTGAATTTGTACTGCCTACACACCAGTAAAAACAGAAAATTTCACAGAATTTGGCAGATCAGTAAATCTACAGAGCTTGTGTATTTCTTATAATTCCTTACTGCTCTATTTTCAAGTTTGCCTCATTTAATGCTCTGAATACCAAGCATTCTTTTATTCTGATTATTTATACACTGTACATACTAATAGACTGACAGCAGAATTCCACTAAAATCTGGAAATTAGACTTACAATCACTGGTGCAATTCCCACAATTCCAAGTCTTGAAGATAACATTTCATTACTTAAATCACAATAAATCAGTGGCAATGGTTATGGCCCCTTTTCTATGTCTGTATATGAAAAAATATTTCACAGTTAATCACTTAACAATACATATCCCTTGTTACTGAAGTAGACCTGTAACAGAGTTTTGTTTACTAGTGGGAACTTTGATGCCCAATTTACAGTGGAAACATTTTATAACTGGTAAAATACAATCTGAGAAGTATTATATTTAATTCTGTGTATACAAACTTATTTATGATATAGTTAATTTTTAGTAGTATTCTTTTTTTCTTCACTTTTAAGAATATGACCACTTCTAAAGCATCTGCTACTCATCCATGTAGCAACTGCTCCTTGTGTAAAGAGTTAAATGTTCCTCAAAGTAGCAGAGCAAACAAGGATCGTGATGTACTGTACCACTGCAGGATAACAATCACACTGACTTAGCCAAGAAGTTGCTTCTGTAACTGTTTTCTGCTTCAAATGTTTAAAAATAGAGCTTTCAGATGATTGATCAGAGGTTCAGGAGGACCCAGTGGTGTTTTTTTTGTTTTTGTTCAGTTTGATGCACATGTCGCTTGTGCATGTTGGATCCTTAAATCTGTGCTACAGCATGTTTGCACATTCATACTGCGGGACAAGTGGAACACATGGTGTGCTATAGTACAAGACAGCAGTTTGTGCACATGACGCTTGTGCATGTTGGATCCTTAAATCTGTGCTAGAGTATGTTTACACATTCATACTGCGGGACAAGTGGAACACATGGTGTGCTATAGTACAAGACAGCAGTTTGTGGTGCAGCTGAGAAAAAGTGCTGCTGTTGCCAGGGAAATGCTGAGACAGTAGTCAGGGAGCAAAAGTGCTGGACGGGAACATGCTAGAATCAACTTGTGGAGCGGCTATACAGGTAAGACGAGAGGCAAGGGTGACTGATCAAAATGGACAACAGATTGTGAGAGAAAAATGAAATAATTATTGTTTAAATTAGATTGTTTAGAGAGACAACCTCCCTGTATGAGTTATGGTGAAAGAGTGAGAGAGGAAGAGCTGAAGCCATCATGTCAGTCAGCAGGGGTGCTTGAAAGTGAATGTGTACAGCTCATGCTGCCAGCTCCAACCAATCAAATGCTACAGTGAGGATACTTTAACTCATGAGAACCTAGAGTGAGAATATTTTGATATTGTAAATCTAGGTCCAGAGGAAGCAAAAATATAATAGATAAGTGCCAAAAAATATCCTCACAAGTGTTGCAAAAATATATACACAGAATATGATACTGTGGTATACAAGAGTATATACCCATTGAGGGGACTAATTAGAGATGTAAGCCATAAGCCTGAAGGGTGAGTGACATTATTGCCCAAATTAGCCCCCTTTATGGGAATGTAGCCTTACCACAGTTGCCAAGCATGTGTTTTATATATTGGGATGATGCCTCTTTTTGTACCAGAAGTCTATTTTGTTTTTTGTCAGGGGGGCTTATTAGGTGTGCTAATAGCCATGGGAATTTATTAATTGGCTTTATTTGTGTGTTAAATAACAGCATTGTATTATTTGTAGGAAAATTGTAATGTTGCCATTCAGACCTCAATATGAGTGGCCTGCCACTCCCGCACACTCCTAATGACATATAGAGTCAGAGCACCAGTGTACTCATCCGTCATAGCAGATTTTTTTTTTCTCCTTGAGTGTGTGCTAAATGGATAAAATGAAACAGTGATCCATTGTGAGCTGCACAAACTAAGTGACTTTGTATAACAAGTGGTCTTTATGTCAAATACATAGGTGGCACCGTTTCCCAAAAAGGAACCCATTATTGTGTATTTAACTGTATACCTCACCAGTTAAACCTACTGTATATTCTAAACAATTAAAGCTGTAAACCTCCCAACTATATATAGATATATAAGGGATATGCCATGGCAAGACTGGAAATATCACTGATATTTCCCCGAGTGCACTTACTTTGATCTTATGACATCAGGAGTGGCAGAGCCACAAGTGTCATCACAAGGTCAAACTGAATGAGGGGAAATATCTGTGAGATGTCTAGTCATGCCATTGCATATCTGATTTATGTAATGTCATTTATTTCTTCTTTGGTTTTCATTCATTCTTGTGTGTGTGTGTGTATATATATATATATATATATATATATATACATAGTTTTAAGTTTTATTCTCCTGGTGTTTCATTGCGCTCTTAGTAGTAGGACAGGATGCTAGCATGGTAGCAACTGTTCCTGTCACAGGGTGTTCCCTCTGATGAGTAGGGGGCCATAAGAGCATATGATATCCTCTAAAGTGTTCAGAGAAAAATGGTGCTCTGAAATGCGAGGTCAGTAAATACATCAATAAAGTAATAAAAGCATCTTTAAAATCACTTGGTTTAGTGCTGATCTGCACCTTGAGGTGCCTTTAGTTAAATTAAAGGGAGAGTTAGTAATTGTAAGGGATTCCTAAAGGTTTTCATCCTCCCCCTTTAGGATGTGAGCTGCAAAAAACTTGCTTCTCGAGCTTCTGCTCAAGCTGGGTATTGTTTTTCCCTGCCTGCTGGCTTGCATGTTATGCCCTGTACATTGTATGAAATTAACTCTACCATCCAGTAGCTGATGAGTGGCTGAAATGATAGTAAAATAAATGCCTCTTATTATGAGCTAACTCACTGGGATAAATATAGAATCATGCCTTTATTGGGGTATGCAGACTGCAACAGTGTGCTTTGGGGAAAGGCAGCACTTGTAAATTCAGCCTCCAGCCTGAGAAATGAATAAATAAAAGTTAAAGTTATTTCCTTTGTGGTCTGCTCGGGCCAAGTATTGGAAAGAAAAGGTGCTTTGCCTTTTCAAACAAGAAAACTGCTTTGGTGTAAAAAGGAGCAAGTTAGCTCCTTTTAAATCCAAGGGATTTTCCCGAAACAGAAGAAAAGGGAGTTAGTGGCTGAACTGCAATTTTGTCACTTTCAGCCACTGTTCCTATTGCTCCTAGCTACCATAGTGCTGAGAACTAAAACCCTAGTTTAAATATAGCTTGGATTCTCATTTTAGTATTTTTCTCCCTCTTGCTTCAACAAGGGAAGCTGTCTTTATATTGAATGGTGCGGCTTCATAGGCTATGTTAATTGTTTCTGTCCCCGTAGAGTTAAGACTGTGCACATATACATAAAAGCCTGAAAGCCTCACTTAAATAAGCAGGTTACAAGGTTAACTAGCTGTACAAGCTTTTAAGGGAGGCTGTATTTTTAAAAATAATAAATAAGTAGGCTCTATTGGTGACTTTTCACTTACATTGATAGGGCACATTTTGTATGTTTCCTTGGGTCTCCAGCTTGCAGTCTGATGCACTCCTTGCACCACTACCTCAAAAGGCAGCTATAGTGCAGGCCGGCCAATAAGCCTTCTGTTTTATGCAGTACTTTTGTTGGGGGCAGTGCTTGGATGCGAAAGAGCCAGGACTACAAAGAATATGGTATGAACAGCATATATATGTATGTGAACTGATGAAATGCTTGTATATATGTTTGTATTATAATAAATGTGTTTAGATCAAAAGTTCCCCAGAATCAAAGATGTGGATGGAGCTAAGTTGGTCACATGTGCTTCTACCTGTATAAAAGGACTAGTGGTGGTAAACTCAAGTAGATAGGTTTTGGGTCTGGAGACAGACTCCTGGGAGCTCTATGAATTGTTCTGAAGTGTTGGACTTTTCTTGCCATGTGTAATCCTTGATATTTATTTGCCATTCAGTTATATTCTGTTGTCATATCAGTTCACTGTTAATATATTTGTCCTGCTATGAAGAAACTTTTGGAAGTAACTAAATAAACTTTGTTCTCTAACAACTGCAACTGCGTCACTCTGCCAATTTAGTCCACATGGTCACCCACATCCTACGACAGTCCCTATGTGTATTCATTGCGATCACAGCATTTTATTGGCTGCTGTATGGTGTGGGCGGACCAAACAGATTTTCAAATATGGTGATGTCAGCTCCCAGTTAGCAAGGGAGCCAGGTTTTGTGCACTATCTGTATTTTTTTTATTACTGACTGTAAAACTGTCTTGTATCTGGTTGATCCTGCTTTGTGTAAGTGGCAGACCCTTCACCTACCTGAGGAGAATAATCCCAGCTGGTGGAGGCACTGTTAGCCATCCAAGGTACTCAGAGGAAGTTGGGACTGGGAGGAGGAGGAGGGAGGTGTTGGTTTGCAGTGTCTGAGTTTTGAGAAGGATTTTCCATGTTAAACTTGTGATTTAAATGTAAAAGGAAAATGAACCTCTCAGTGTGAATGCTGGTTTCACACTGAAGAGGTTTAGAGTTATAGCCAGCATGTGACTCACGTTGGAGCTGTAATGAGGGGCGTTTTAAGTGTAATTTGTGTCCCTGATCCAGTTAACTGCAGATAGAGCCTCTTGTGGACCTACTGTGAGAATATATGACCTACAGTAAGGATAAATGCAATATTCTTACTGTAGTTCACATGACACTGAAAATATTGTAAATATCTGCTCTTTTATATCTTCACTTGCATTACATAAATATATGTATATTCTTTGCCAAAAAGTTGTTAATGCATTAGTTAGGGTTAGTTACAGCAACAAAAGCAGGGAAATGTGGCGCTAGAGTTTTCAGCCCTAGCACTTCACCCCCACCATGCAGGCAGCAACAGGTGTCACGTGTGGCTTTTGGTTCTCAACCCTAACGCTCACCTTTTCCATAAGTAAATAATCTCAGGTGGGTACAGTATATGAGAAAGGAGTGAGCGTTAGGGTTGAGAACCCTAAGGCAGACCCCACCGCTGTTGCTGCAAGCAGGGTGGGGGTGGGGTGTTAGGGTTGGAAACCCAAATGCCACATTTCCCTACTTTTGAAACTGTAGTCAACCCTAACCATTAACAAAGTTTTTTGCAAAGAATGTTCTTACCTTTTGAGACAGTATAATCATATCCTCATTTGCCTGTGAGAGAGCAGAGCCCACCAAGCCCTGCTTGCCCACGTTGCTATGAAATAATTTCATCCAAAACAGCAACCAAATTGTCAGCATATCCTTGTTATTACCCCACCTCATTAATGCTTGTCTGAGAATTTTCAAATCTCTGCTGAAATATCATTCTGTACCACTGCAAAGTCACTCCATGCCACGGGCAAGAAAGCACATTTTGGTCAGAATTTGAAAGGCAGTGGCTGTCATGTTCATGAAGTGATGTAAAAAAATGGCTATGTTGAAAATGTGGGCTAAAAACATTTAAAATTACAATTTACGAGTGAGCGTAGTTAAATTGAAATGCATGTGTATAACTTCATCATTCTCATATATTTTGACCCCAAATTTTCAGTGTGGTCTTCTAATGGCCCCACCTCATGAACAAATTCAGTGACAATTTTCAAATCATGCATGAAAGGTGATTTCTCCAAATGACCATGAAATCACCTTTCAAGACATATTTGTGAAATTCAAGTGACATTGTCTATGGGGACCCCAAACGGCCTTGTTGAAAATTTGGAGGCAAAATATGCAAAAATGGCAAAGTTATGCATCAAAGTTGAAAATTCCATTGATATACATTGACCTGCATTTACCTTAGCTTCTAATATTACAGTCAGCAATTCCAGAAGCAAGACATGTCTTCCATCAGAGAGTTGATCTTCACCCTGGGACCTTTTCAGGTGAGTGAGGGTGTGTGGGGAGTGTCGACGTGGGGGGTGGTTGGTGCTGAGTGAGAGGTGGGAGTGGGGGGGTCAGATTGGTGAGGGACAGTTTTCTTCTTAACAGCCTTAAAAAAATGTAGAGGGTCCATTTCCTTTATTTCAGATCCTGAGGGTAACCAGAGGGTGGAGGGGGGTCACTAGACACTAGGGATTCATAAAACAAATAATGGCAACAGTAATCAGAGAGTAGGCATTGCAACTAAACACCAGGTCCGAGAACAATGCAAAAACCACTGTAATTTACCACAATGCAGTTCTAGGCTGTTGCAGCACCACGTATGAGGCAACAAACCTCCACATGAACCAAAAACCACAATGAATGTAGTGTACAAATAATGAGAAGCACTGCAAAATGAATATATCCAAAGTTTTTTTTTTACTAAAGCAAGTGCTCAAAAATCACAGAAAAAGAATTTACAAGCAGGTACTTCCTGGTAGTAGAAACAAACCCCATAGCACCTCAACTTCAAAAGTCTTCAAGGGGGTAGGGCTACAGAAGCAAATCAGTCCTTAAATGCAACTTAAGTCATGACATCATTGCTACTTTAACTCTTAAAGGTGTATTATTATTTACATATAGAAGAGAAATACTGACATCATGTCAGAATTGTATGCAAATTACACATAAATACATAGAGTGCTTTTAATACAAAAAGTACTATGTCACATAACATAAAAAGTGCTTAGAAGAAAACGTTTTAACAGTGTGTACTATCAAATCCATGTATGTGTATATCCTGGGTCTGATGAGCATCAAGGCTGCAATTATCAGATCTCCTTTAGGCAAGTGCCAAATATCAAGTTGGAAGGAGCCCAGAAGGGATTGATACACTGTCTCTATAACAAAAATAGATAAAAAACCAGCAAGGTAAAGCAAATCAAATGAAAAAAACTGGACAAACTAACTGCCACTAAACTACTGAATACTCTCTATCTAAATTGCCTTTGAATAAGGATGTCCCAGTGAAGTTCATAATAGATGCACTGGAATTTATACTAAAACATAATAGTGTTGAATTTGAAGGCAACATTATGAACAGCTCTGTGGTACTGCAATGGGGGCAGCCATGGCCCCGAGTTACACTAATCTTTTTCTAGGTAAATGGGAATATGAAACTGTGTTAAACCCTCTGGTTAATCCCTATTTTCACAAAATAAAACATTGGCTGCTCTTTACTGATGACATTATCTGTGTATGGGATGGAGACTAGGTTGAAGCTGAAGAATTTATAAACTGGTTACACAGCAATGATCTAAATCTTAGATTTACCTATCAATTTGACCCTGCCACTTTAAATTTCTTGGATCTCTGCTTATTTGTAGAAAAACAGAAAGACACAGGTTTTGCCATCAATACTGAAATGTTCAGCCACTAATTTAGTTCTGCATTCAGACAGTGCACATCCAAAGATCCTCAAGAAATCGATTCCTTACAGTCAAATTTTAAGACTAAAAAGGAATTGTAGCAAGCAATGACACTTTGACTTACAGGCAAATGAACTGATAGAATGCTTTAGGGTCAGAGGTTATGACCTAGATTTACTAATGAAACAAAAAGAGAGAGTGGAAAAAAATTCCAAGAAATTCTTTATTACATCCAGGCACACAAACCCAGCAACAAAATATGCCCTGTACATTTATTATAGAATATAACCACCTAGCAGGACCAATAGGAAACATCATTTTCAAAAACGGGCCTGTTTTGCTGAGTGATGATGGGGTGGGTGGTGCTGTAGGACCCAGACTATGAGTAACATTTCGTAGAGCCAAAAATATAAAGGATAAACTTGTGTACTTGAGGTTAGCTAGAAAGGAGAGTGAAAAAACATCCAGCTGGTTCCCACAGAGACCAAAAGGTTTTCATGGATGCAGGAGATGTCATATCCATAGATTTGCCTTAGAATACAATAGCTTTAAACATCCCTTTAATCAAGAATGCACTATGATAGTCAGAGACCTAATTACTTGTGACACGTCCTATGTTGTTTATGTTCTTTGGTGTGAATGTAATCTGATTTATGTAGACAAAACTGTAAGACCACTCAAACAACGAATCTAGGAGCATGTGAGATCCATTATCAATGCCAGAAATGATACCCCAGTGGGCACACATTTTGCAACTCATCATGACTCCTCCCCAGAATGCCTGAAATTCATGGGCATTAACTGGGTACAATCAGATTTAATAGGAGGTGACAGTGCCAACAGGTTGTTACAGAAAGAAAGCATGTGGATTTTTAAATTAAATAGTGTTAAACCTGAAGGCTTAAATAATAATTGGGACTTGAAACCTTTTTTGAAATTAATTTTTAGTTTTGTGGTCTCTTGCATGCAGAATGGATCCGACTTTAAATGAAGTGGTTACAAGTTCTCCAGAAAGTAAATATATGGATTCTTAATATTTTGAAATAACCCTTGGGACCTGATCCCCTCCCCCTTTTTGAAATGAATTTATATATTTGTGGCTGTTTGAAATTTGCATTGAAAAATGGATCCCACTTTAACTTAGTGGCAGTTAGTTTGTTCATTTTTTTCATTTGACTTGCTTTACCTTGCTGATTTTTCATCTTTATTTGTTATAGAGACTGTGTATCAATCCCTGCTGGGCTCCTTCCAACTTGGTATTTGGCACTTGCCTAAAGGAAATCTGATAATTGCAGCCTTGATGCTCATCAGACCCAGGATATTCACATAAGTGGATTTGATAGTACACACTGTTAACATTTTTTCTTCTAAGCACTTTTTATGTTGTGACATAGCATTTTTGTATTAAAAGCACTCTATGTATTTATGTGTAATTTGCATACAATTCTGACATGATATCAGTATTTCTCTTCTATATGTAAATAATAATACACCTTTAAGAGTTAGAGTAGCAATGATGTCATGACTCAAGTTGTATTTAAGGACTGGTTTGCTTCCGTAGCCCTACCCCCTTGAAGACTTTTGAAGTCGAGGTGCTAGGGGTTTGTTGCTACTATCAGGAAGTACCTGCTTGTAAATTCTTTTGCTGTGATTTTTGAACACTTGCTTTAGTAAAAAAAAAAAAAACTTTGGATATATTAATTTTGCAGTGCTTCTCATTATTTGTGCACTAAATTTGTTGTGGTTTTTGGTTCATGTGGAGGTTTGCCGCCTCATACATGGTGCTGCTAAAGCCTAGAACTGTATCGTGGTCATTTTGGTTTTTGCTTGTTTGTGCTTATTTTTACCGCAGAACGTTCTCATCACAGGCAGTGATGAGTAGGCTGTAAGAGAACTTTTAGCAAAACTTCTTGGTCAGCTGGAATGTACGGCATACATTATTTGGAACTCACGCTTGTTGATAATGAATGGTACAGCAACTGCATCATTGAGTTCCACAAATGCTGAGTACAGTTGGGAGCAAACGGATCCAGAGTCCTTTGATGCCCGGAGATGAAAACTAAGAAGTAAGTTGAATGACAGCATTGGTGATGATGCTAATGAAAAAATACTGGAATAAGAGCAGCATTCGTTAACTTGGAGAGGTTATTAATTAAAGAACTTGACGTTTCATACAATATCAGTACCTTAGAAGAGTACCGTGATAGACAACAGGCAACCAGGGGCCTACGTATTTCTATAGTACCCTCATGTGGGCTGGAAAAGTTCCAGTTTAAAGAGGAGTGGATCAAGGCAGCTTGTGACTGTTCTAAGACTTTCATAGAGCTTCTTACCAGAGATGACTTAAGCAAATTTGAAACCCTGATCACAGAGTTAAATAAAGCTAAGGAAATCACCATAAACATAAAAGCCTGTGAGGAATATTTTGACTTTAATGAACAATTGAAACATAAAATACAGAAATACGAGTTAGAACTGTTACAAAGAAAAAGTACTACGCTTCAAAGAGATAAAACAGACTATGAGAAAGGGGATGTACTGAAATGGAACAAACCCAGTTCCCAGAGTAGAGGCAGATCCAGAGTAAGATTTTTAAAACAAGATAACTAGAAACACACTCAGCAGAAAGAAAGTGCCAACACCAAAACTAAGGATAACACCAGAAACACTAAGAGTGAATGACCTTTTCAGACATGCCCGGATACCAAAGACAAAGAAAAGGGAAAGGGAAAAAAAAAACAGGACAGGCACCCGGGGGTATGAGGTGCTGGAAAGCCAACAGGTGTAGAAAGGCCACTGAGAGAGTGCAATAAGGATCTGGGGCAGGATTCTCAAAGCTTTCAGAAGGTGCAAAACCTTCCCTAAGTCCCCAAAACTTCCTCAGCTACGGAAAAAAGGGGAGTTTGCTCCAAGTGCTATTCACAAAATCCTCTGCAGCTGCGGGAAAAAACACTATGGACTGTGGAAAAAAGTGCAGCTGCGGAAGTCCCTCAGGACAAAAAGGTGTGAGATAGGTAAGGCACATCCCCTGAAAGGCTATTCATAGCCAGTTTGTTTCCGCAGCTGAGGAAAGAATGTTACACACAGTGGAATGAGGTGTAACTCTCCCTCAGCACACTGCAGTAGTGCCCCAGCAATTGGAATCAATTAAGGTGGAGGTGTACCACAGGTAATAGCATCTCAGACAGTATAGCAGTGGCTGATGTTACAACACTGAAAGCACACATTGCCATCTTATGACAACAGGCAACAACCACTAGACCCAGTGCAGCCCATGACAGAGCCCCACAAGCAGTAGAGCCTGACCAGCCAGCAGCGAATGCTGCCCCCGCAGGCCACAGGAACACCCCAGGGAGGGACAACCAGCAGAGACAGTAGGCCACTGTAGTACCATGATATCGCTGGTACCTGTGGTGCTGCAGTGGTCCCAGTTGAGGGACTGGTTGCAGGTCTCTTTGTGTGTGCTGTTAGCTTCATATTATGGCAGCAATGTTAAAGTCTGCTGCTTCAGCTACATGAATTTTCTATTGCTGTGCCTCCTCAGCCATTTTCACAGCTGCGGATTTGCATCACTTGAGGGATTCCCTCAGCTGCTGGAATTCTGCAGCTGTGGGACTTTTTGTGGATTTCCCTCAGCTGCGGGATTTTCTTTAAGAATATCATGCAAATGCATTTCCGCAGTGCTGCAAGCCTTTTTCCCATAGCTGAGGGAATTTCAGGTTTCTTTGTGAATCCTGCCCCTGATCTACAGGTATTAAACTTGTCTCCTTTAATTCACTCTGAAAATCAAGAAAATGTGTTAAAAAGAGGCCTTATCTTTATTGCAATACCACAGATCAATGAATTTCAAATAGCAGTGGATCTAAGGGGATTGTTTCATAAATTACACCTGAAGCTGCATTTCTTTGAAAGTGAAAACTGAAATTTACCAGACTTTGATTTAACAGACATGGGCTTTCCAACAGAGCACACTTGTTTTGAAGACATAGACTTTCTGTTACAAGAAATCATGGGAACTGGTAGAGCTTTAGACTACACCTAAGGAGACACCAACAAATTCTTTGAGGGAATTTACAGGGACAGTGCACCCTGACACAGGTAATCCAAACACTTTAACAATGGAACTGGACTTTAGGACATTAGAAAAATTGCTGTTGGAAAATGATATGCAATGTGACTCCTTGACCTCCCATACTTAAAAAGGGTATGGTATGTTGGGAGAAAATCTTGACATGAAAAAAGTTTGAAACAGCTATTTAAACCCAAATCTACTTTTTGTCCAAACACCTACAATAACGTGCTAGGAGCCTTTGAAAAGATTGTAACAAAGCAGATAAGGGACTTGATAAAAGAGAAATTTATGTCACCAGGTTTAACCTATCTAGAAAAGAATCTATTGCTCTAAATGAACTGTCACAAGATGCATCTGTTGTGGTCAAACCCTCTGATAAAGGTGGCAACATTGTTATTTTAAATGTAGAACATTACAAAGAAATTGTATATGGTTTACTTAACAATGAGAAGAACTATAAAGTATTATTATCAAACCCGATCCCACAGTACAAAAAAGAACTGTACAAATTGTTGTCAGAGGCAGTGTCTGCTCGAGTAATCTCTGAACAAGAATATGGTTTTATCTAGCATGATCATCCTATTACACTGGGATTTTATGTATTACCTAAAATACATAAAGATAGAGAGAGACCACCAGGGAGGCCTATAGTTTCGGGCGTGGGTTCCCTTACACAGAACTTAGGAACGTTTGTAGATTGTTTCCTACAAAATGAGGTCAAAACCTTAAACTCATACATTAGGGACACCATGGACCTTCTAGATAAACTAGAAATACCCTGTAGTAAGATGGGAAGAAAATTATAAATGGCTAGGCATTGACGTAGAGTCTTTATATACTTCAGTATTGCATAAACATGGCCTGGCAGCTACCGAATACTTTCTATCTAAATTGCCTGTGAATATGGATGTCCCAGTGAAGCTCATAATGGATGCACTGGAATTTATACTAAAACATAACAGTTTTGAATTTGAAGGCAAACATTATGAACAGCTCTGTGGTACTGCCATTGGGACAGCCATGGCCCATAGTTACCCCTTGAAGACTTTTGAAGTCAAGGTGCTAGGGATTTTTTGCTACTACCAGGAAGTACCTGCTTGTAAATTCTTTTGCTGTGATTTTTGAATACTTGCTTTAGTAAAAAAACTGTGGATATATTCATTTTGCAGTGCTTCTCATTATTTCCGCACTACATTCGTTGTAGTTCTGAGAACAATGCACATTGGAAGGGTAATTGGATGGCGGAGGGTGCCACTAGACACCTGGGATAATTCAGGGACAATGATTTAAACCAATTGATATAGAAAAGCAGTGAAAATTATTGTCTAGGTCCCCATAGTACAGGAACTAGGAATTTAAAGTAAGGAACCACAAGCAGTTTTCAAAATATAACTGACCACTATAAAATTAAACATTATCTATCTATCTATCTATCCTATCTATCTATCTATCTATCTATCTCTATTCACTGCAAAAAAAATTCATTAATGCATTAGTTAGGGTTAAAGCAGCAAAAGTAGAGAAATATGGCATTAGGGTTTCCAACCCTAAGACCCCATCCGAACCCTGCTGGTAGCAACAGGTGTGGAGTGTAGCTTGGGGTTGTCAATCCTAATGCTCACCCCTTTCATATATATCGTACCCATTTCAGTGTACTTACTCATGGAATGGAGTGAGCATTAGAGCTGACAACACCAAGGCACAACCCACACCAGATGCTGCCTGCAGGGTGGGGATGCAGTGTTAGGGTTGGAATCCCTAATGCCGCATTTCCCTACTTTTGTCACTTTAACCCTAACTAGTGCATTAACAAAGTTTTTTGAAATTGTCACCACCTAGTCCCCTTGGGTTACTAGAACCACTCAGTATCAGTGCTGGGCATGGAGAGGTAGCTGGTGACTAACTAGTTAAATGGGTTTTTCGCCTGCTCACTCTTCTGTTTACTTGGCTTCAACTGAGATGGAAGTGGTGAGCTCATTTGGAACTCCTGCAGCAGCATAAGCCTTAGCCAGCTGTAAGAAGGGAGTTTTAGAATGTTGGGACAAGAGTCAGTGTGAGTCTGTAGTTGGAAGTAGGAGGAGTGAGAACTGCTCAGCTGAGGGCTCTGACTTGAGGGCCCTGCATTCTCACCCTAGTCCTGGTAATTCTCCAGTTTGCCAATAGAAGTAGTGGAAACCATTGTCTGTGGCAGAATCTCCTGATTTTCATCCCTGTAGGGATAAAAGGACTGCTAGTGGATGGATCCAAGGGGCAGTCCCCTTTTTAATCCAGGATGTTTTGGAGCTGCCTGAAATGCTTAACAGTGAGTAGGATATGACTTTTGCTGCAGAAAGAAAGTGCCTGTGCTGTTGTGTTCTCCGGCTAAAAGGTAAATGCACAACTTTTATGTGAATTCAGAAGTTTGAGACTCTTCTAATTTAAAGTTGGCTGAAGTATGCGATGTCCAGAGGTATGACTATATCACATTGTTCAGGACTTCAGTTTTTCCACTACCAGTGTAGTGTTTCAAATGCTGAATGCCAAAGTTTTATTCAATAAGCATTTCCAAAGTGTGTTTTCCAAATGTTTAAGGTATAACTCTGAAAGAATGGTTGCGTATGGATTTGGGAGCAAAGGATGGGCAGACCCCCATCTGGAGTAACCACTTCAGTACTACAGGTTCAGTAAGGGCACCTGGTTACTTTAGACAAAGGGCCAATCTCTGAAGAGGATTTAATCCCCTGAAGTGGGTTGTGCTAGTTCTTAGTCAAATGTGAGTTCAGTTGTGGCCAGTGCCACTGGAAGATGTGTCATATGTCCTACGAAAGGTGGGAATACAAAGAGTTTCTGTCAGATACAGTCAATTTGTTGTTCTGCAAGTTCCTAGTGCCACAATGTGTAAACCTTGGAGGTCCACCCTTGCTTTAGAGAACATCTTTTGGAATAAAGTCATATTCTAGAACCCCAACTATGGTTTGGGCAGTTACGTTATTGCTTCAAGTGTGGAGTAACAGAGTACGCCTCCAGAAGTTAGGTCTAGCTTAGCCATAGTAAAAAGTTCTGTCCTCAGGACCTGGTTAGTATAGATACCTTATAGTCATGTTGCTTTTGTACACCCCTACCCCTTGATCTCTAGAGTATGAGCCTGGTATATATTCCCAATGATAGAGATGGTACCGGTTGTCTAAATGTTTCTGAAGTCTGTGCCCTGTATGGGTGCCAGGGTAGCTAACTGTGTAAAGTAGTGGGGGGGGGGTTACAAAAAATGGGGACTTATTCAGGATGTTTTAATTTGGGAGAGAACCAAAATTCTTGCTGAGGGTATGTCTAGCATCTTTCTGTCTGGCAGTGGTGTAGCCCTAACAGAAAGGAAGTTTTGGACAATGGATTTGTGCCCAGAAAAATGCCACCCAAATGTGCTACTTGTGTGCCTTCCAGTACAGTAAAGGAACAGAGTGCTGCTTGTGTGTTTTCATTGTTTTAATGGACAGTAAAGCATTTAATTATGTGTCCTGGTCTCTGCATCAGTAAGTGCATAAAGAACTTTTAAAATGCAATTTTCAAGTGCCAAAAGTATTGTGGACTTTGAGGAACAGACTCAGATATGTGCCCTTAAAGTTTGATGTGCTTAGTGAGTAAATTGGGGGAGTTGCTAGAGAAAATGTTCAGAAACTGTGGTAAAAATGGTCAAAACAGTGCTCTCGCCACTGAAAATGGCAGCTGAGAAAAAATGTTACAGTTTGCAGTTTAAATTTGCTCCTGCTTGATGATCGCCGTGAAGGAAGAGCATGCTAGGAGAGAAAGAGGCTTATTTGCATGGCTTGAATGATTGGTGTGGCTGCATCCAGTCTCACCGCCTGGCCAGTGTCTATGTGATGCAGAGTGTTTGAGGAGGGGAGAGAGAGAGAGAGTGATATGCGAGGGGTTAGACTCAGGTCAACCATCGAGGAACTTGTGAGCATTCTAAACTTTAGTAGACAGACTGGTGGAATGTAATTTAGGCTCAACCTGTTGTGCAACAGACTGGAGAGTGATCGAGGTGTTCGTGGCTATGATCAGTGGTACCTCGAGCCTGTTTCACCCCAGAGGCCTTCCTAGAATTGGCAGCAGGCTGAAATTTTCCATCAGAGGGAACCAGCTACTGAATTCAGTGAGTAAACAAGTAAACTGTGCAAACAAACTGTGTGTGAATTTCAAGCCAGCTAAACCTGTGTGCAAGCAGTGTGATTTATGTGCAAAGAAGGACTGCAAGTTGAAAAGACAGGCACAATAAACAGAAAATTCTGAGCATAGACTGTGAGCAATTGAGGAATGCTTTAAGCAATAGTAAATTTCTAAGCAGCAGAACTGTGAGTTGTATATGGAGGATGCAGCAAACAGGCAATACTGTGCAAAGAAAGACCGTGGGGCTTACAAGTGACTTTGAGCATGTGTAAATAGATTTTTTTTTCTTCCTGAACTATGCTGATCGCAAAGTCTAGTTACCAGTTTAAAAATTCATATGAATGTGCTGAAATGTACCAGCAGAGCAATCAATAGAAGTTTAAATGATTTTCAGTAGCCAGAAAGGTTGGAAACACAGTTTTGAGCAAGTTGAACAGATTTTGATACATGTGAAAAGTTACAGACTCCATGACAGGGCAGGGTCAGCAATGTAAACACAGCAGCAGGGAGTCATTTTGTGAGACAATATGTAACTAGTGAGCAATTCAGTAACAAAAAATTTGTGTGTTTGCTTTCAGACATGACTTTTGTAATGCCCTGCTAAATGGATCATGTCTGAGCTATGATCGCTGAGGAGGTGGCAGCACTAAGAGAGGTTGAGAGAGCCTACTATGGTGAAAGGTTACCCCCCCCCCGATGTAGCAATTCTTAGCTATCCAGTGAGACTATGCATTGTGTGTCTAAAGGCTGGAAGGGATGTGTTTCTGGTACCCCATTGTTTGGGCTGCCTTGTGAAGTTTGGAATGAGAGGGTTGCAGCACCAGAGAGGGCAACAAGAATTCGATTGGATCCAACATGGGCTCCGGTAGGGGATTCTGCCTGTAGCAGCATGCAGCACCAGGTTGAACCTGTTGGGGAAAGTTCTATAGAGTGGGTTACAGAAAGAGCAATTAAAATTAATGTTGATCCACTGCAGGGGCAGGAACAGAGAGAGGATTCCATGCCTGTGTCTCAGATGGACAGTGCAACAGAGGGATCAGTGGACCAGTGGAATTAGGATCTAAGTCCCAGCCTAGTGGGGGAGGATGAATTGCAAGAGACATTGAATTGGGAGGTGTCTACCTCTGCACCCAGTGAGGGATGGAATGTCTCAGGAGTGAGGATGTTTGCTTCCTCTTGGCACAGATCATGAGTGAGGAAGAAGAGGATGAAGCAGGGTATCTTCATGTTGAGGACTGCTATGAGTCACCTCAAGATCTTGCCTCAGAGGAGCCAGAGACAGTTGGAGAAGGTTCTAACAACTTGTCCACAGAGATAGTGGGCGACAAGTTATTTCGTTCTTTGAGTCTGAGACACTGGCTCCACAAGGACTGGCCAGCCCCAAGCCAGGCCATGGGCTACAGACTAGTAAAGAGTAGTAAGGAGGAGAGACTGATTTATAGGAGGATTGATGCCAAATATGGGAAGTCCTTTCCTACCTTTCATCACCAAGTCTGAGAGGAAATCAAACAGAACAGGCAATCCTGGCTAATGGAAGAGGCAAGTAAGAATTTGCACCCAGGTGTGACAGAATGTGTAAGGGACAAAATCATCAGTGATTGCCTTAGATTCTGGAGACTAGGCAGGACTCTGCTTATGGACACTGTGTGAATTGTGGATGGGGCTGGGCAAGAGAGATTTCACAGCATCAATTTGGAATGACCAGATGGGGTCATAGTCCTCGCCCCTCACCTTGAGTGATACTACCCTTAATGATACCACTCCCCGTGAATATGTCCAGCATGCCTAAAGGAAGTGAGCAGTGGCAGGCCAATGCCTGTCATCCAAAGCAGCAGTATCCATGGAGGAAGATGCAGCTCTTCTGGTATTCCAGGATTTCTTCAGGTGTATCCAGATTCATCAGCCCAGCAGTTTTCCTGTTCCGTTGTCTGACCTTCCAGAGGATATCAACAGAGCAGTTTTCCTGTTTCATCGTTTGTTTTTCAAGAGGACATAACCCCAGCAGTATCCAAAGGTGTCATCTGGTCTGAAGGAGAAGGTTCTCAGCGTGCAGAGTAAGAGAAAATGTTTTTGTTCTTTAGGAACTGGTAAGAAAACTTTTCATTTACATTAACTGGCTTTGCACAACACATCCTGCATGTGAAGACTATCCAAGGAACTTTAATTTTCATCAAATATTCTCCCCATGGATTGCAGTGCTATATAGGCCCTGTCCTAGCCAAGAACTGTTTTTCAGCAGGCTTCGACCTAGGAGAGACTCTTTAATGGACAATGCCTATGGGCAGCAGTGATATTTGACCACCAGTATGGGACATTTTAGGGACTTCTGTTCCCAAATGTGTTGTATAAATGTCTCCTATTTTGTTTACTTTTGTACTTTTATAAAAAAATATTTGGGGGGTTCTTTAGTGTTAGGTGGAGGTTTAGGCACTGTGTGGAATGAAGAATGTGTCTTTGTGTTTTTCTTCTCTTGCAGATGTTCCTGAAGAAGAAAAGAAGAACAGAAGAGGATGTTGGAACTCATCCAAGTTCCCCTTTTCTTAGTGTTTTAGAATTGTGTATGGTCAACAGGGTATTAACATGTTTTTTCTTCACAGGTGTGGGTGTTTTAGGGAAATGTAATGCAATGTAGTGTATGTTTTCCTTTTGTTGCTCACAGGTACCCAGGGAAGTTTGGAGGGATAGATTTTTCCCAGTAGGTAGTCTAAGTCAGATAGATTTTCCCTAGAGGGCTAGGAGGATAGGCAGGCTGGTGGTCTTGAGCTGGATAGGGGTCACCAGTGCTGTCTATTAGGGCATGCTTCAAGCAGTTATCTTGGAGCCACTGAGAATCCATAGATAGATCATAGGATAGGGGTTGAAGTTTCATCATCTGGCCTCTGTGTCTTTAGTGTTACCTGCCTGTGCCTGACACATGGTAGGGAGAAGTAGCACTACCTCCCTGTAGGTAACACAGAGAGTAGGATGGCCTAGTGTCAGGTGGAGATATGACTGCGGACAGTCATTCATCTTCTTGCAATGTGTGTAACCACCCACTCCCCTGGGGTTACTAGAATCCCCTCAGTATCAGTGCTAGGCAGGGAGAGGCAGCTGGCGACTAACTAGTTAAATGGGTTTTTCACCTGCTCACTCTTCTGTTTACTTGGCTTCAGGTGAGATGCAAGTGATGAGCTCATCTGGAACTCTCGCAGCAGCATAAGTCTTAGCCAGCTGTGAGAAGGAAGTTTTAGAATGTTGGGACGGGAGTCAGTGTGAGTCTGTAGTCGGAAGCTGGAGGAGTGAGAACTGCTCAGCCAAGGGCTCTGACTTGGGGGCCCTGTATTCTCACCCTAGTCTTGGTAATTCTCCAGTTTGCCAAGAGAAGTGGTGAACATCTTTTCTTACAGCAGGATTTCCTGATTTTCATCCCTGGAAGGGTGAAAGGACTGTTAGTGGATGGATCCAAGGGGCAATCCCCTTTTTGATCCAAGATGTTTTTAAGCTACCTGAAATTCCTAGTAGAAAGTAGGACCTGACTTTTGCTGCAGAAAGAAAGTGCTTTTGCTGTTGTGTTCTCTGGCTAAAAAGTAAATGCACGACTTTTCTGTGAATTCAGAAGTTTGAGACTCTTCTAATTTAAAGCTGGCTGAAGTGTATGATGTCCAGAAGTATGATTATATCACATTGTTTGGGACTTTTGTTTTTCCATTACCAGTGTAGTGTTTTGAATGCTGGAGGCCAAAGTTTCATTCAATAAGCATTTCTAAAAAGTGTTTTACAAATGTTTAAGGTAAAACTCTGAAAGAATGGCTGAGTATGGATTTGGGAGCAAAGGGTGGGCAGACCCTGATCTGGAGTAACCAGTTTAGGACTACAGGTTCAGTAAGAGCACCTGGTTACATTAGACAAAGGGCCAATGTCTGAAGAGGATTTTACCCCCGAAGTGGGTTGTGCTAGTTCTTAGCCAAATGTGTGTTCAGTTGTGGCCAGTGCCACTAGATGCAATGTTCAATGTCCTACGGCATGTGGGAAACAAAGTACAAGTATCCCGTTAGCAAATGTGTTTTCATTAGTGACCAGTGGCACTGGAAGATGTTTCATATGTTCCACGAAAGGTGGGAATACAAAGAGTTTTCTGTCAGATACAGTCGATTTTTTTGTTCTGCAAGTTCCTAGTGCCATGACGTGTAAACATTGGTGGTCCACCCTTGCTATAGAGAACATCGTTTGGAATAAAGTCACACTCTAGAACTCCAACTATGGTTTGGACAGTTACGTTATTACTTCCTGTGTGGAGCTGCTGGGTACCCCTCCAGAAGTTAGGTCTAGCGTAGCCCTAGCAAAAAGTTCTGTCCTCAGGACCTGGTTATTATAGATACCTTATAGGTCATGTTCCTTTTGTACACCCCCACCTCTTGATCTCTAGAGTATAAGCCTGGTATACATTCCCAAAGTTAGGGATGGTACCAATTATCTATATGTTCCTGAAGTTTGTGTCCTGTTTGAGTGCCAGGGGTAGTTAACTGTGTAAAGTAGTGTGTGTGTGTGTGGGGGGGTGTTACACAATGAATTTCCTTACTTTTGAGATTTTACTTTATCTGTAATTAGTTTTTATAAATGCATGAGTGTTTATCTATAATTAGTTTTTATAAACACGAGTTACTATGAAAAAAAAAACTTTGGACCATATTCAGTGAGGGCTGTGGGATTCAAACCCAGATGTCTAGGCTCATAGCCCAGAGCCTTAGCCACTACACTAATTGTCTCCTTTGATATCACTCTGTCAGTGTTCTGTTATCCAAAGTCAGCACTTTGGATTTAGAATCGTGCTTTATAAATAAAGCTTATTATTATTATTATATTATTATTAAGACAATTCCAAACTAAAGCAACCAATAATACTTTCCATTTCTCTGTATTGCCAAAAGTCTTTTTTTAACCTTACATATTTCTAAGCCATTGAATTGTCTGAAACTTTTTTAGTTCACATGAACAAAAAATCAATTAATTTATATTTTAACATATGTTAAAACATGACTTCTTTCATCCTATAGCCCTTATGTTCAACATACTGACTTGAATGTTTCAAAACAATTCACATCTTCAGTCTGTCAGTACCTAAAAAGTAAACCAAAAAGAAATTGTTGTAAACAGTGGTTTTGAACAGATCAACCTTCCCAAAGAGGGATAGGTTGATGCTTTCACCACATTTTTCTGATTCCCTCAGTTTTCAAAAATGGGTATGCAAATCAGCTCATGATTATTCCTATGATATGTTTACACTGACATTTAAAAAAAAATGAGGCACAGAAGGAACTGTTCTTGCAATGTGAACAGGTGAAACTAAAAATAAATTGTTGTAAACAGTGATTTTGAACAGACCAAATTCCCAAAGAGGGATAGCTTGCAGTTTTCACCTGATTTTACTAGTTCCCTCAATTAAAAAAAATGGTATGCAAATTAGCTCATGAATATTCATGAGCTATGAAGCACCCAAGCCAACCCATGTCCCTTCATACATCTATTTTGAAGTGCTCACTGAGCATGCTCAGAACTGGACTTTTTAAAATTTAATTACTTCAAAATGGATTAATATTTTTTCATTGAATCAGCGAAAGGCACATCTGTGTTGCAAGCCCTCTCTACTCTGAAAATGTCAGACCATAATTACAGACCATCTGGGTGCAAGATAATGACAAAAAACAGCAAAAAATAGTAATTTTTTTACATTTTCATTATCCGCACACCCGACTGGAACAAAATTTGGCACATCAAGTGATCTACCAAATCAGACAATGCATGCAAAATTTTGTGCAAATCTGTTTGAATGGTTGCAAAGATATTAAACTGCAAAATGTTAGGTTTAATATAGAACCCAAGGCTCAACAATAACTATACTAGTGCTACAGTACCACTTTAATACTGTATTATAGCTGCACAGTAGTACAGCTATAGTTAGGATTGGCAGGCCACTTCTATGTTAAACCCCAAAGTTTGCACTTTAATAACTTTGCAACCGTTTGTCTGATTTGTCTGACATTTTGCATGCACAGCATCCAATCATAGGTCTCTGGATCTGGAAAGTTTCATTTTGGTTGGATGTACATTTGTGGAACTGCAGAGTGTCAAATATGTGAAAAATCCTCAACTTTTGTGCATTTTTTTGTCAGGCATAACAGACTCAGTAATGAATCTGTTTGGATTCAAATGTGCATGTGTATATAAGGCCTGGGTCAAACTGGTACCTTTTGAAGATTTGGTGAAAAAATATTAATCCATTCAAAAATTATGCAAGTTTTTCATGTCCCATTTTAGCCTATGGCAAAGTTTGTATGTGCACTGTGAAAACTTTCACAAACACTTTTTGTTGTGTTCCAAGTTTTGTTTTCATGCTGTCATCATCTTGATTTCAGTTAGTGAGAGACAAAAAAACATTGTAAATAAAAAAATACTGCCCCTTGGTAAACACCAGCACTTGTGTTTTACTAATCAGGCCCCAAGGGACATGACCCTGGCATCAGTTTTTGTGCAGGTAGCTTGGAAATACGTTTTTCAAAATTGTTCCACCATTTTACCATTTTGTTTTCATGGAAACATTTTTTGTGTGCATGACGATGATCAAGCACAAAATAAAAGGTGGCTTGACAACATTTTTTTGTGCACAAAAAGATTTTATTGTAACGTATAAGAGTGTCATGAAAACATTTTTGCTTTCATGAAAACATTGTTCAAAAACATTGTGCCATGTGTTGTTTTCTTTTTCACTTCATTGCACCAAGGTGGATTGTGCTTTTGAGTTAAAATTTGCAGGGTGGCAGGCCCTGATCCCACAGATGTGCCTTTTGGTGGTTTGGTCCCAAAATGTTCAACATGCCCATAGCTATAGCATTCCAAAGTTTAGAAATTTCCCATAGGATAACATTGCAGCACCAGCAGTGCCTTTCAGCGACCATATCTCGAAATTGATTTGAGACAATCGCTTAAAGGGGATGATTAGTTGTCCACGGAGGTGTCCCCTTTAAGCGGCTTCAACTATACAGATTTTTCACTACCTGCAGCATGGGCTAAGCTTACAAGGAAGTTTCAAAGCCATAGATTACAACTGCAGTGGAATTTTTTTCATAGTTGTTATGGTTACTGAGATATTGTCAAATAAGTGTTATAAGGGTTTCTTTTCAGTACTACGGGGCTGCTGTATGGCTCTGTACTTATGTGTAAGTGGTAACACAGGGCCCAGAGGGCCCAAGCTCCCACAGATGCATACCATTACACAAAAAATGAGCAACATAAAAGGAATGCAGGGCCCAGAGGCCCACACTCCCAAAGTACACATGCCAGTTGCCCGTTACATTACACTTTCTCAAAAAGAAGGGGAATTCATTGCAAACAACATCATTAATGCATCAGAGAGTGTTGGTAGTACAGCAACAAAAGTATGGAAATGTGAAGTTAGGGTTAGTTCCTACACCACCTATTTCTCATCATTAACACCGGTCAGAGCGTTAAACAACACAGTCCCAACTCTCACCCACACTCTTCATACTGTAGCATGTCAACATGCTTATACATGAAATGGGGTGAGAGTTGGGCCTGATGACCCATGGCACTCCCCGACGTCTGTTGGTGTGTGGAGGGTGGGGGATTGGGGTGGTGGTGATGGGGGGGTAACCCTAACATCACATTTACATGCTTTTTTTGCTGTGATATCAACCCTAACTGATGCATTACAAAGTTTTTTTGCAATGAATATAGAAATACACTGTACACAAATATATTAATAGCTTCACCCCCATTCAATGGAATTGCACTACATTTTGCATGCCCAGTCTGGAGCACAAGGTGTCCTGATTTTCTAGGTTTCATTTCAGTTGGATTAATATTTCTCCACCAAACTAGTGAAAGTCACATCTTTGGATTAAGCCCTTTCTACCCTAAAAATTTCAGAAAAAATTCCAAATTGTCTGGGTGCTAGATGACAGAAAACAGCAAAAATGGCAATTTTGAAACTTTTTCCACTATCCAGATATTGGAATTCACACATGCAGCTGGAAGGAAACTTTGTAAGTCAAGGGACCTGCCCTCAGAGACAGGGCATGCAACATTTTGTGCAAATCCATTGAAAGGTTGTGAAGATATTAAAGTGCAAAGATGGTATCTCATGAAAAAGGATTTTTCTCATGAAAACAGTATAGGCCCCTCACAACCAAGAATCCCTTTTTGTGAGATTAAATGTTTTGCTGTTCCAGAAAGCTATCCAAAAGACTGAACTGAGCATGCTCAGAACTCAAAACGTTTAAATTAGGTAATTTTCGAATACATTCATTTTTTTTCCACCAAACCAGTGACAGGCACTTCTGTAAGGCAAGCCCTTTCTACCCTTAAAATGTCAGATCAAAATTCAAAATCATCTGGGTGCAGTGAGATGACAAAAAAACCCTGCAAAAAACAGTGATTTTTAATGTTTTAGCACTATGAGCATCTCAGAATATGTAACTCTGACCAAAACAGATCTTGACACATCAAGAGAACTACTACAAATGACTATGCATGCAAACTTTTGTGCAAATACATTGAACAGTTGCAAAGTTATTAAAGTGCAAAATTTGAGGTTTAACATAGAACTCCCTACTCAATCCTAACTATAGTGGTGTTACCACACCACTGTAATACATAAAACATATATAATGGGAATGGTGATTGGAGGGTAGGGGGGATTCTACTAGACACCAGGGATAGTAACAAATAATGGGGATGGTGATCGAGCATTTGGGGTGCCACTAGACACCAGGGAAACTATGGAAACAGCAATCAGAGGATAGGGAGCTGCCTGTACACAGGAAAGACAATGTGGCCAGTGATTGGAGGATGGGGGGGATACTAGATACCAGGGGAAATACAGCAAGTACAATTGGAGGTTGGGGGGGTACCACTAGATACCAGGGAAAGGATTTTAATTATGAAAAAGAATCCTTTTTTGTGACTCGTAATACAAAAAAGAATCACAGGTCATGAAAAAAGATGTATAACGTTAAAAAAAACTTCATGGTCATTTCAGTAACACATGAGTGCAGAATGTTGCTAAGGGGGTCCCCCATAAGCAAGATACATGTGGTGGTTTCCAGCAACTAAATCATGTTGTTGAGTTATTTTAATTGATTTTCTTCGCTAGCTGAAAAATAAGAAGGTGGCAAAGCAAAAAACGATTCCCAATTTGTGACACTGGTTTATCCATTTGCAACACAGGATTGCCCATTTGCAACATAGAATCCTATTTTGAGGCTCACATCTTACTTCTCCCATTGAAAATAATGTTACATTCTTTTAATTTAACAATTTTTGAACGGATCGATATTTTTTCACCAAATCTTCAAAAGGCACATCACCGACCCAAGACCTTTATACCCTGAAACTGTCAGACTAAAATCCCAAGCCATTTTTGTGCAGCAGAGTGACAAACAATTTTACAAAAAATGGTAATTTTCACATTTTGTGACACTCTGTATCTCCGCACCTGCAGATTTGACCAGAACAAAGCTTGGCACATCAAGAGATCTTCTGTCCCTGATGGTGCATGCAAAAGTTCATGGAAATCTGTTGTCGAGTTGTGAAATTATTAAAGTGCACATTTTTGAGTTTAACATAAAAATGAAGTTTTAAACCTAACTATTAGGGCATAACCACGCCCCTATAATATATATCGGAATGACATGAGTGAGGCTGAGATAGTAGAAATTTCTTCATGAGTTATACTTGACCTTTTGACCTCATGAGCGAGGACAGAAAAGGTCAAGAACAGTGAGCAAAGATATTTCTACTGTCTCACTCTACCCCACGTCATATTTGATTTATACAGCAGGTGCCTAGGTGGTTTTCTGATAGAAATTATAAAAGTTATAAAAGGAAAAACATACAAATGTAAACTGTGCCCCTCTGCTCAATGGTTCAGCATAAAAGAAGCAAATCAATACAGTAAAAATCAGTACAGTAAAAAATCAAAACAAACCATACAGTACAAGTCAGTATAATCAATACAAATGCAGACTAGAAAGCAACTAAATTTACAAAGCACCTCACATTTGCTGGCTTCAGTGCTGCACATGGCTATTGTGATGTCATCAGCACTGATAAAGCTACTGTCTGATTAGTTCTTTATTCTCTTGTGACATACGCAGGTTTGCAAGATAGTAGTTCTATTTTACAGCATGTGCGTTGTAGTGCTATAATGTATGGTTAGCCCTTATTACCCACAGAAATCAAACAAATTGCAACCTTGTAATCCCACTGTTGTGATGTCAGAACCTTATAAACCTAGCTCATCTATGTCACAGCAGAGGGTTTACAAAACAGAATGCCAGTATTATTCAGTATTCGACACACCCAGAATGAGACTGTTAGCCTCAGCACAGTATTCAAATAACATTCCAGTTGTCTCAGTTTACTGTTACTGAGTCTAGCAATCTCTATGTCTGATAGAGATTTTAACTCTGGTGCTATTTTGGCCCACTGTTATTCAGTCCGTGTATCCTAATAAATTGTTTTCCTACACAATCATGTGGCTGTAGTGCACATTTATTAGTAAGGTAAGGCTAAATTACTTGTGTTCGGGGGGGGGGGGTAACTTCTCATGTCAAGTCCCATACACTATAAATGACAATGCCTGATGTACAGGTGATAACCATGGTGTAATCATCTCTCATGTTTGCTAGGGCAATTGTAAACCTCTTGAGCTGTGAACTCGAGGTTTACTGATGCCCTAGCAACCACTTGAGGTGATTATACCATGGTTATCACCTGTACATCAGGCATTATCCTCTATATCTTGCAAGTTAGTCACAAGACAGTCATTTTATTTTGGTTAAGCCAGACCGACACCTGTTGCATAAATATGTTTGCAAAGCATATGTTTTGAGATAACTGAGCAGATATAAAGTGATATCTCTCTCTACAAGAAAAGCTATCACTATGACATAATAATATGTCATAGTATAATAATAACAGAAACAAAAGCTACAGACCAGTCTTGCCACACCGGAATGCAGCCTTGAACCACCTCACTGGCTCAGCTGCAAGAGTTGTCCCACAGGTACGTTCAGTGCCAAAACCGCTTCTCAGCCAACAAAAGGATTTTAAACTTATGATACCTGATCACTGATTGATCTAGGCTTCTAGTGACTTTTACTGCTGGCTGTTGTGGTGTTTAGATCTACCATGGGAAGTTACAGCTGGTTCCTCGGTGGGTCACTAGCTTTACTAGTGCTCAGCTCAATTCTTCAGAACCCTCATTCCTCCCTAAAGTGGAATGACCCTTGCGCTTCTCCCTGTCCTGTGTTCAACAGCTCCTTTCAGGTAGCCATTCTGGACTATTGGGCTACTCAGCTGTCTCTGCCGAGGAGTGGGACATCTCCTGAGCAGCCTCTGCAGATTACTCCCCCATCCGGACTCGAGACTTCCTACATGTGGCAAATTCCTGCCAGGACACTAGTGGCTGCAACACTAGGCCAGTATAACACCAGGAGTGGGTACAGGCCTAACCAACAACACCGTCTCCCCTATCACCTAAAAAATAGTGTTTACAAATTACAGTTCTCTGCTTTAAAAAGAATCCTGCTTCTTTTACTGTTGTGCTCAGGCAATGTCGAACTCAACCCAGGACCATTAGACACCCTTGCTTCTCCATCAGACCTGGCAGGTATCAAAGGAATGTATTTTATGCATCTTAATGCCTGTAGTTTGCTGAAAAAGTTCACCCTTATCCAGGCTTGGGTGAGCCACACCCTACCTGACGTCCTAGTGATCACTGAGACCTGGCTTAGGCCAGCCACCTCAGACAATGAAATCAGTATCCCAAATTATTAACTCTTCTGAGCGGAGGAGGTGGGGTGGCAATTTATGTAAGGGACAAATATTCAGCCACATGCATAGATGCATCATCCTCTCCAAAAGAATTTGAGTGCTTGACCCTAAAGGTCAAACTTTCTCCTTCCAGTGCTCTCTGTGTAATAGGCTGCTACAGGCCCCCTTCTGCCGGGCCTCATCTCCTGTCTCACCTCAGTTCAGTACTGGGGCTCAGTTCCTTGGAAACCATTATTCTTGGCGACCTGAACTACAAATGGATATCAAGTGCATCAGCTCCTTTGAAATCCTTCTGTGACACTCTAGGGCTGGTGCAACTCATTGGCGAGCCTACTCGCCCAAATAAAAAGAACCTTAACAACAGCTCCCTCTTAGATGTAATTTTGGTTAGCAAGCCACATCTGTTCTCTCATGTCAGAACATTTTTCACAGACATTAGCGATTATTGTATAATCACCACCATTAGATCCAAGGACAACCCACAGTTTGTGGCAAAGTTCTCTATCAAGAGGTGCAAACGCAACTTTGGTTTGTTTGCATACATCCATGACTTGAAACATTCACTGCGATGGCAGGAATTCTTCCTAGCCAAAATGGTTAACAGGGCATATACTATTTTGTATGATATTTTAAGTGAGGCTTTAAATAAGCATGCACCCTTGGTTAATGTGCGGGTCAGGAGCAGCACCTGCCGTTGGTTCTCACCTGAGCTCAAAGCTTCCCTGTTGGAAAGGGATACTTTATGGAAAAAAGCCCAAAGAAGCAAGAACGACTCGGATTGGTGTCTTTTTAAGAGAGCACGTAACAAGTGCACCAAGTTGGTCAGAGCAGCCAAGGCCACCTACTATTGTTCGGAGCTAGCCTCTGCCTCAAGAAATCCTTCAAAGCTCTAGAAAACATTAAAAGACATGTCTGGACATGCACCTGCTAATCCCATTCCATCTAAAATTAAGTCCAGTGGCAGTGTTTTCTCTAACTGATTGGAGATATTGGAAGCCCTCAATAACCATTTTGCAATGGCAAGGCTAGCATTTGATACTTCCCCTGCCAATGACCTCCGCACAGCTCAGGGCCCACCAACCCATGAGTCCCCTTCTACCAAGGAGGCCTTCTCCCTCCTGTCTGTCTCTCTAAAAAAGATGGAAGACCTACTGCTGCAACTGGACACCAGGAAGGGAGCAGGCTGCAGCTTCATAGAACCATACTATCTGAAGTGTGCCTATCATGTGCTTGTGGTGCCAAGCACTCCTCTATTCAACATGTCACTCTCCCAGGATAGAGTCACCCTTCAGTGGAAAATAGCCCATGTCATCCCTCTATTAAAAGCAGGTGACCCCTGCGATCTAAATAATTACAGACCGATCTCCCTTCTCCCCATCCTGTCTAAATTACTAGAAAAAAGAGTGTGTGGCCAGCTAGGGGTATACTTAGAATCCAGAAGCCTAATAAACCTGGTTCAGTCTGGATTCAGAGCAAATCACAGCACCATAACAGCCCTAGCTGTTTGTTAGTTTGGCTCGATCATAAACTTTCCTCCGTCGACCATCTCGAAGAACTATAGAAGAAACTAAGGTAAAGCTTAGAACTATTCTACAGAATTAACCACCTGCTCACAAAGGAGGCCAAGATTCAACTGGTTCAAGCTAACTTCCTATTTTTAATTGATTCCACGGACCTGCTCTACAGCCACTGCACTGCCTCTGCACTGGCTAAGTTGGACACCCTCTACCACAGAGCTATCAGGTTCATTACTGGCCTTCCACTTTCCACACACCACTGCTCCCTGTACTCATCGTCAGGCTAGACTTCCCTTCACTATAGAAGGAATAGAAATGCCGCCCTATGGGCCTTCAGAGTGGTGACCAACAAGCTCCCCTCATATGTCTCAGATTGTATTCCCTGCAGTGTGTTAGGCACCTACACTCTAAGGAGCTATTCCCTAATTGCCCTCCAAGTTCCAAGGGTCAAAACTCATTTCGGCAAAGCTGCTCTAAGCTTCTCTTTACCCACACTGTGGAACAGTTTACAAAGGAACTTGAAGCTGAGCTGCCCTGTTAGCCTGAATATCTTCAAGGCACTCTACGTTTGCTACATGAAAGCACCTTGCAAACGTTTTACTCATCACTAGCCCACTAATTCCGTAACTCCCCCTTTCCATCCTGATGTTCGCCATGTTTCTACCCCTGGTTCTCACTCTTTCCCTATTAACTCTTCCTGCTTCACCCACCGTTCCCTGTCCACTCCAGCCTGGCTAAAATCCCACCCCATCCATAGTAGTATCCCAATTATCTACCCCTCCTCCGTCATTATCATAATAAACAAGTACACGACAGCCATCGTCACTTTCTGTAGTTTTAGCCTAATTTTTCCCACAGTCATCTGTAATATATCCCTCCTCTTCTTTACCTCTCTAACTTGTCACCCCATACATGGCCTCTTTCCCCAATATGTGTAGTTGCCGGCTGCCTCACTCAGAAGATCTCTGCTTATAACCCCTGTATGCCTATGGTTGATTTTATATCTGCTGACTTCTTCAATTGTAAAATAATGCTGTATTTTAAATTTATTTCAAATTTATTTCAACCTTGTACTGTACTGCATACACTGTATATACTTTTTCTTCATTGTGTATTATTGCTTTTTGTATACCTACTTCTGTACTGTACTTTGATGTATTCATGACCAGGTCCACCTTGCAAATGAGCCTTGCTCAATGGTGCCTGCCTGGATAAATAAAGATTTTGATTGATTGATTGATAGTGAATGACAAAAGATTTTGATATATTTTCTTTATACATTGCATTACAGTGTTATCTTTCCTTGTACCCCTATGTCATAAGTTTAGAATGTTCGGTCTCAGTTGCAGTACTAACCATATTTAAATGCAAATAACTTTAAAATGTAAATATGATTGCATGGTACTGTGAGCATGAAAGTTGTTCAGCACAAAAATATCAACAAAATAAGTGGTATTTAATTTATAGATACCTTTTAGATTTTTTATAGTCATCAAAAAATGGCAGAAAGTTAGATTTTGTTCCACTTTTTTGACAAACAAATGCAAAAATAAAGTTATTCAGCATAAAAGTATCTACAAAATGAGTGATATTTTATTTATAGATACAAAAACATATGAATTAGTCAGCAGAAACAGGCCACGTGGTCTATCAAATCTGTTTGAATGTGCAGCTAGCACCCTTACCTTACAGCTGCCTCTCCCCCTTCACAATAACCTCCCCTCACCCTGTCCCATCCCCTTTGAAATTCCCCACTGTCTTACAGGACACCACCTCCTCTGGCAAAGTGTTCCAATCTGCCACCACCCTCTCTTTGAAAAAGTGTCTCCTCATTTTCCTCCTATATCTTCCACACTCCAATCTCAGACCATGACCACTAGTGTCCCTCCCCTCTTTAACTTAAATATTCCTTCTTTTCCTGTCTTGTTAATCCCCTTTAAGTACTTAAAGGTCTCAATAATTTCTCCCTGATCCCTCCTCTATTCCAGGGAGTACATATTCAACTCCCTCAGCCTCTCCTCATATGGCCTGTCCCCAGTTGCTGGATCATCTTAGTTACTCTGTGCTGTACCCCTTCCAGTAATCTCACATCCTTCTTTAGATATGGGTGCCAGTCCTGCATGCAGTACTCCAGATGTGACATGATCAGTGACCTGTAGAGAGGCAGGATCACCTCCCTGTTCCTGGAGGAGATTCCTCTTGCAGTACACCCCAGCATCCTGTTGACCTTTGCTGTTGCCTTCCTGTACTGCTCAGAGTTTTATATCTTCCTCATTATAACCATGCCAAGATCCTTTTCCTCCTCTGTGGTTCCTAGCTGTACTCCACCCAGCTGGTAACTCCTCCCTGGGTTCTTTGCTCCAAAGTGCAGTACCTTGCATTTTTTTGCATTGAAACCAAACTACCATGCTTCTGATATATTTTAGAATTTTTTATAATCATTAAAAAATATAGAACCTTCTTTTTTTTCATTTTTGTTACAAACAAATGTGAAGAACTTTAAAACAAAACAAAAAATATAGCATGGTACTTTGAGCACAAAAGTTTGTTCAACACAAAAATATCTATAAAGTGATTGGTGTTTGATTTATAGATACCTTTTACTTTTCTATAATCAGTGAAAAAAGGCAGACAATTAGTTTTTTTTAACTTTTTTAACAAACAAATGCCCCCCACCAAAAAAAACAGAAGGAATTGCACATGAAGCTTTTTCATTACTATGTAATCATCATAATGTAAATCTATGTGGCTCACTGAGTTAAATAGAAGTTGTAGTAAATCTTAGAAATCCCTCCCAAATAAGTACTGTAACTGTACTTTGAGCATACAAATTGTTCAGCACAAAGATATCTACAAAATGATTAGTATTTCATTCATAGATACATTTTACTTTTTTATAATCAGCAAAAAAAAATGGCAGAATTTTTTTCCTTTTTATCAAATGCTCCCACCTCCCCCCCCCAAAAAAAAAGGATTGCACATCAAACTTTTTCATTATTATGTAATCACCATAGTGTAACTCTATGGGGCTCAGTGAGTTAAATAGAAGTAGTTGCAAATCTTAGAAACACCTCCCAAATAATTACTGTAACTCTAACAGGAGCTGAAAGTTAGTCACACATTTCAAAGTCACAAGCACTTTTTTCCCATATTGCTTTTTTTGTTTTTGCTCCTCCGTTGCCTGTCCCACCTTGCTTGGCAATGGGGGAGACCTGTATTTTAGTAGTTTTCTCCCTGTTACCTCAGGACCCCAGATCATGGTCATCCATGTGTGTGTGGAGACAGGCATGTGGTCCACGGCTCTGGTGATGACCATTGTCAGCTACCTTTCCTATTGTCAGGTTTCTCTTGTGGCTTGACAATGCAACCTAGCCTCCTCTGTGTGGCAGCCAAGAGCCAAAACCTCACGTCTGTCCATGAAGAGGAGAACTGCCTTGTGGCAACTCAATTCAGCTTCTCACCCTTCCCCCACTGCCAACATCTGGTGGCCAAGGTTGCCAACATGGTGTGAGGTGTGGCAGCCAGTGCCTCAACCCTCGATGCCACCAGGCTTGCCACTTACAAGCACTTTTTTATACATTCCTTATCATGTTTGCCCTAACACATTTGTCTGTATCAACATAGAACATGACAGGGCATGACTGAAGATATCATATTTATCTTCATTTGAGGCCAATTATATTAAGATATCTCACTTGTGGTTTGCCACTCATGAGATATCTTAATATCATTAGCCTCTCATGAAGATAAATATGATGGGCTTGACTCTCATAGGTTGACTCAAGGCTTACACAAGCCCTGCATCAAACCCTACACTATGCTAACCACATTGGTACACCTTCCTTTACAGAAATATAGGTGTGCTGTGTATATGAAGAAAGCATGCCACATGTTTAATTGTGCAATGTTTGCATGCAGCTCACCTACACAAAGTGATACTAAGTGAACCAGGTCTAAAAAACAAATCAGACTAGCATGCTGCAAGCTTGACATGTGAGCAGCAGGTAAGCTGGTGTGAATATCTTCTAAAAATTACATCAGGTTCACATGTTGCATGCTTGATATGAGTGCAGCAGTTAAACTGGTGTGAACATTATTTAAACAACACATCAGGTTCACATGCTTCATGTTGCCATGTGTGCAGCAGCTAAGCTGGTACAAATCTCATCTAAAAAAAACACATTTTCTCTTTCTTATACTACTGCTAGCAATTAGAGTCATTGAAATACATTTTTTTTTGTATTCCCATAAAAATTAGGTAAACTCATCCATTGTGATCCTTTTGCAAGTTGTTTAATAGCTTTTGATTTTTGTCATTAAATCACCATTAATTTGTAAAGTGTTGTTTGCTTACTGCATTAAATGCCTAGGATATAGCCAGTCAACATCCCATATTCCAGATGTACAAAGAGGAGCCTCTGTGTTGTGAAGCCTATCCATTTTGTTTTGGACCATGCACATCCCTTATGCATATTTAGTGCTACGAATGTGTTTCTCCATGGCTGTTTCATCTCACCTAATTTCCCTTTGTCATTCTGTATTGAGCATATACACTATAGCAATGCTTAGCACTCTTTGTGCTAAGTAGGGTCTTGGAAGCATGCACCATACCTAACATTTTGTCATTGAAATTAAGGGACATGGACACTCAAAATGAGGGACAATGAGGGACACTAGCCTACATGGTGATCAGGAAAATCATGAAACATGGAGCTACAGAACCTCAGAACACAGTAGAAACCATTGCATTAGCACCTGAGAATAAATTTCTACCATTAAGCAGTAGTGTCATTTTGGTAGGGCAAAGGCAGTTGCCTCTCCCCCCCCATATTTGTGCCTAGGTTGTTCTTATGGTGTGGCAATAATGGCATTAAAAAGTGTGTTCACCCTGCAGGTACTCTCCAGATTTGACTGTGTCTGTATTGTGTTGTCCACTCTCTCTGTCTATCAGCAGCAGCACAATCACATGTGATGCGAATGAGCTCCAGCAAAGAAAGAGTGCATGAATCTTGCAAGTGCAACACTGTTTTTCCTGCCATGGAGCAGTCAGTGAGCAGTGAACATTCAATAGCAGTGTTGTGGCAGCATATTTTTGTTGGTCTACTCTTAGTGAGTCTCCATCTCCTCTGATGGCTGAAGAAGCAGAGGATGAGCTAGAAGCTAACTCAATACTAGGCTACCTACTTACTCTACTAGGCTCACTATGCAAAAAAAAAACCAGCACAGATCCCCACAGCAGCAAGCTAGGCTTAGCAGCAGTGATGACTGCAGTGTGGGTGGCCTGCATAGGCCTTGATCAGTGTAGTACAGCAGCAACCACAGCAGCAAACATGCAAGAAACAAGCAATCCAGGTTGGGTAATTTTGGTTGGTGAGGTGACTTGGTCACGGACCACGTTGGGGACCTGTGATGGTCGGTTCTAGCATCCTGCTTCAGGCAAAAGGTGAGGGGGGAGCAGACTTAAAACTGGGCTGGTGGCACACTGTGCCTGGCTGCAGGATCTAGCCACATGGCTGGGTAAGTAAAAGTAAATATTTTTTTTACATGGGGATTGGAGAAGGAGGAAGGACGTAAACATTGATGTATTTTTCACATTACTTCACCTTTGAGCAGCTTTATGACCCATAGGGGATGGGTATTGAATAGAATGGAGTCATGGAGAAATATTGGTGCAAAGTTTTTTTTTTGGGGGGGGCAGAACTTCAGCCAGGAAAAAAATTGATTAGTAACTGGGTGAGTTTAAGCCCAAATCTGATGCACTGCTCCAGGATCTATACAGATGACACTTATACATTTACATTTTCCTGATTTGCATATCACTTTTCAGTCAAAACAAATAAGTTGTACCTTTCAGAGATGTTACAGACATTCTAGAGCTGTCTCTTGCATTCACAGACAGTTGAGCAGTATGGTGTACACAGACTATTGGAGCCCCACTATAGTCAGATTTACCCCCCCACCCCAGTGAAGCTGACCACATTCCCAAGCTCAGGTCAATTATGACAAAGGGCAAAGAAGACTGCAGGGGTGAGCACCATTGAAATGAATGGGGGTATTTTTTTATTACTATTTTATACATTGTTGATGGAGACTTGGAGATAAATGAAGGCCACTGCTCAACTAACAAGGGACTTGTTAGTAGAACAGTTGCCTTCATTATTCTCCAACTCACCATCATAATGCATAAAATAGTAACAAAAAATAAGTCCATTCATTTCAAGGGGGTACACCCCAGCACTCTGACCTATGGACATCATCGGTTAAAGACTCCTGCCTCTGGCTCCCTTATATTCAAGTAAGAGACCAGCCATGTTGGTGTGTATCAAGTTGTTGCTACTTTTCTGTTTACATCTTAAAGTCTGTTTGTGCTGAAGCATTCGAAACTATGGCGAGAAAATAGTAGGAGTACAGTCCAGACAGAAGTAATTAAGTGGTTTTGCAGATAAGTTTGTGTATTGGGGGTGGGAAAAACCACATGTGTTTCCATTGGTATGTGTGCTACAGTTCAACTGTGAAACTGAGATGAGTAAGAAAAGAAAAAGGAAACTGAAAAGAATAACAGTGGCTACAAGCATGCCGCATGTGTGCAGATGTACTCAGATACAGTATGCATTGAAGCACAAGTGAGCCACATGTGTACAGACCGTATGGCTCAGTAGTTAAAGGCACTGATCTGCAAGCCAAAAG
Source organism: Neoceratodus forsteri (assembly GCA_016271365.2). Taxonomy (NCBI): domain Eukaryota; kingdom Metazoa; phylum Chordata; order Ceratodontiformes; family Ceratodontidae; genus Neoceratodus; species Neoceratodus forsteri. Next base: position 974,817,283 of record CM057453.1, read on the forward strand.
ACTTGGAAGCATAAAAAACTGTTTTTGAATCTCATCAACCCCCACTTGTGTATGGTGTGATCCTAAGAAAGTCACTTAATTTTTAAGTGTGCAGTTATCAGTGACCACTTGCTTTTTGCATGCATGCCACATGCATGCAGTCTTTCCCAATTTAACATAAAAATCATGGTTTCCACACTTGCTTGCTGCACGTATGCCATATGCATGCAATCGGTTCCAATTTAGCATTTAAATCATACTTGCAGCACCATATCACTTGAGTAGTTTTATGTGTGCAGCATGAAAACATTTCAAATAATTATTTCTGTAAAGGTTGCTCCCAATTCTAAAAGGCTGCATGCATTTTTGACACTTTACCTTTTTTACGGCAGCTTGCACAAAATATTTGGCACAAACCCCATAAAAAAGGTCTGTGAAGTTAGAGCAGCAAAAGCTGGTCTAATTTGTGGCATGCAGTGCATGGTGGGCTAGGGGACTGAGAATCCCAATTGCCTGCCATGGACTATTGCAAGCCCCATCACTTACAGAAATAATTATATGAAATGTTTTCATGTTGCACACATAAAACTACCCAATGTGATAGGCATGCTGCAAGCAAGAGTTAGATGTTAAATTGGAACTGATTGCATTCATGTGGCATTTGTGCAGCAAGCAAATGTGGAAAGCATTATTTTTATGTTAAATTGGAACAGACTTTATTCATGTGACATGAGTGCAGAAAGCAAGTGGTCACTGACACCTCACACATAAAAATTAAGTGACTTGCTCAAGATCACACCATACACAAGTGGGAGCTGATGAGATTCAAACCCAGGTCTTCAGGTCTGTAGTTTAGTGCCTTTAACCACTAAGCCATACTGCCTGCACATATATGGCTCACTTGTACAGTAATTCAGTACACATCTGCATACATCTGCACGCATGAAGCATGCATATAGCCACTGTTATACTCTTTAGTTTTCTTGTCCCTTCTCATCTCAGCTGCACAGCTGAACTTTAGCACTCATACCAATGGAAACACAAGTGGTTCTTCCCACCCCCAATACACACACTTACCCCAAAAACTACTTAATTGCTTCTGTCTGGCTTGTACTCCTACTATTTTCTTCTCATGGTTTTGATTGCTTCCATGCAAATAGGCTTTAAGAGCCAAACACAAAAGTAGCAATAACTCGACACACACCAACATTGCTAGTCCCCCCATCCATGCACACACACTGCAACAGGTGTGGCCATGCTGCTACAGACCTAAACCACCAAGTATAGGTATCAGTCAAGGGTCTCTTACATGAGTACTAGGGAGCCAGAGGCAGGCGTCTTTAAGAGACTATGTCCATGGATCAGAGTGCTGGGGTAAACACCCTTGAAATGAATTGAGTTATTTTCTATTACATTTTATACATTATGATGGTGAACTGGAGAATAATGAAGGCCATTGTTCTACTAACAAGGTCCTTGTTAGTCGAACAGTGGCCTTCATTAATCTCCAACTCTCCATCAATAATGTATAAAGCAGCAATAAAAAAATACCCCCATTAATTTCAATGGTGCACACCCCTGCAGTCTCCCTTGCCCTATGTCATATTGCACCTGAGCATAGGTATGTGTTGGTTAGCTTCACTGGGGGGGTGCAAAAGCCTGACTATAGTGGGGATCCAATAGTTTGTGCATACCATACTGCACAACTGTCCCTGAATGCAATGGACAGCCCTCATTTTACCCATGAAAACTGCTCTGCTCCTCATTCATCCCTCATGGGAAACATGCTGCTCATGCAGAGGATGTCCTATAAATTTAGACTTTATGGCAGGGGCACCATTTCAGATTTCAGCAGGGGGGAGCTATGAACCAGTGGAGGAGAGATGTTAATTAACCTCTAGATGGCAAGCTCTAGAATGTCTGGAATGTCTCTTAAAGGTAAAACTTATTTGTTGTGACTGAAAAGTGATATGCAAATCATGGACACTTTAAATGTATAAGATTAATCTGTCTATACCACAGAGCAGTACATCAGATTTGGGCTTAAACTCATCTAGTTACTATCTATTTTTTTTCCTGGCTGAAGTTCTGAGCCCACCCCAAAAAAACTTTGCCTGATTTCTCTCCCTGACTCCATTCAATTCAATACCCATCCCATATGGGTTGTGACTTGTGAAGCCACCCAAAGGTGCACAAATGTGAAAAGCACATCAATATTTCAGTCCTTCCTCCTTCCCCAATGCCTCTGTGAAATAATTATCTACTTTTACTTACCCAGCCTTCTGGCCAGAACCTGCAGCCTGGTCCAGCATGCCACCAGCCCAATTTCCAGTCTGCTCCTCCTTTGTCCTTCTGCCAGAAGCTGGATGTTAGAACTGACCATCCCAGGTCCCCAATGTGATCCACGACAAAGTCACCTTAGCAACAAAGTCACCTTACCAACAAACTCACCAAACCTGTGTTGCTTGCTTCTTACTTGGCTGCTGCCACACTGCACTGATCAAGGCCTGTGAAGGCCACCGATATGACTGTCACTGCAGTTGTTAGGCCTAGCTTGCTGCTATGGGGTGCCTGTGCTGTTTTTTTTTGTGAGGCAAGTCTAGTAGACTAAGTAGTTAGCTTAATCTTAAATTAGTCTCTAGCTCACACTCTGCCCCTTCAGTCACCATAGGCAATGAAGACTCACTAAAAGTAGACCAACATAAATATGCCACCACAACACTGCTATTGAGAGTTCAGTACTCACTGACTCCTCCAAACTTTGGCAGCCTGCCTACTCTGTGGTGGGAAAGACAGTGTCCTACTTGCATCACTCATGTGCTCTTTCTTTTCCCCAGTTCTATTTTTGCTGTTCTGGTTGGCTAGGGTATTTTTCCAAGATGCTTGCTCAACCTAGCCACTACTCCCAGCCTGAGACATATCCTCCTCGGGCATCATCCACCCAGGACATTTCAGCACCCCAGATCACCCCACGGGGGAGGGTCCATCCAGATCATCCCCCAAGGGAGGGCCTGCCCACCTACCTGGCAGCCTTTCTGTAATTAGAGGTTTGGTCCTGGTTGATGCCAGGGGGAGCCCAGAGGAGAGATGCTCTGATGCTGGGGATGTGGATTCAGTCCCTGGAGCCCTTATGGCCTCCCTGGTCCACTGAGAATTTTTCCCTTGTTGGTTGCCCCATTGGGGTGTGGATGTGCAATGATGTCCATGGTGATGATGAGCCGATGTCTGCCACCGCTCCACCCCCACAACTGTCGGCACCGCATGTACCTGATGCTGCCCCAGGCCACCACCAGGAGCCAGCCAGGAGCAGAACCAACCCCAGATGTCTCCCTGGAAAGGGAAAGCAGTTATCCAGATGCTCAATCAATTCCCTTCCCTGCTGATCCCCAGTGGCCTGAGTCTGCTCCCCGAACCATGGTCACCACTGTGGCATGAGGTGTGGCATCCAGTGCCTCAACCCATAATGCAACCGGGCCAGCTTGACTCATGCTCTTGCTTGACTGGAGCTCCTCCATGTCATGTTTGATGATAGTGCCACTAATAGGTGGAGAGAGTGGACACAATGCAGACACAGTTGAGTCAGGAGTTCACCTGCTGCATGAGAGCACACAGGCCATTGGGGGCACTTACAGAGCAAAAGATCAAATCCAGATTTTATGCCATAATTGCCACACCATAAGAACAACCTAGGTATAGATGTGTGTGTGTGGGGGGGCAACTGCCCTCTCTGCCTTACCTAAATGGCACCCCTGCTTTAAAGTAGAAATTCATTCTCAGGTGCTAATATCTGTACATGTAAATACAATGGTTTCCATTGTGTTCTGAGGTACTGTATCTCAATGTTTCAGGATGTGTCCTGATTATAGTGAGGGTTAGTGTTCCTCATTGTCCCTCATTTTGAGTGTCCAAGTCACTCATTTCAGTGACAAAATGTGAGGTACAGTGCATGCTTCCAAGACCCTGATCAGCATAAAGAGTGCTGAGCATGGCTATAGTGTATATGCTCCATACAGAATGACAAAGGGAAAGTAAGTAAGCCTGAACAGTTATGGAGAAACACATTTGTAGCACTAAAAATGCATAAGGGGATTTGCATGGCCCAAAACAAAAAGGTCAGGCTTCACAACATAGAGGCCCCTCTTTGCACATCTGGAATGGGGGATGTTGGCTGACTATATCCTAGGCATTTTTTGCATTAAGCAAACAGTACTGTACAAATTAATGGAAATTTAATGACAAAAATCAAAAGCCATTAAACATCATGCAAAAAAGTCAGAATTAATAAGTTTACCTAATTTAGTGGGAGATCAATGAAAAAAAATATTTTATTGGCTTTAATAGCTAATGAGAATTATAAACTGATTTTTTTTAGATGAGATTTACACCAGCTTAGTTGCTGTACACATGGCAAGCATGCAGCATGTGTACCTGATATGATTTTAAAATGATGTTCATACCAGCTTAACTGCTGCACTCATGGCAAGTGTGCAACACGCGAACCTGATGTGATTTTTAGAAGATGTTCACACCAGCTTACCTGCTACACACATGTCAAGCTTGCAGCATGTGAATCTATTTGCTTTTTAGACCTGGTTTGCTTAGGTTCATGTTGTGCATGTGAACTGCATGCAAACATTACACAATTAAGCATGTGGTATGCATTCTACATGTACACAGCACACTTACTGTATATTTCCGTAAGGGGTGCCCCATGTGTTCAGCGCACCTGAGGCTTGCAGCTGGACCAAGTCATATCTCCTATATATAGAATATATATACTGTATGGCACATGGATTAGTGTAAATTAAAGTGTGCACATTGAACACCATAGTACTTATATTGAGTTATTTCTAGTGTTTTATTGGAATTTTCTCCCTTGCATGTCTATATCTACAGTATTTTGGCATGCATCATGGTGATTTGTTTCAGTCCTTCATTTCCTTGTCATATCTCACAAAATACTCGGTATTCTAATGGATAAGGTGTCTGAAACGTCAGTAGAATGCTGCGAATTTGAGTCACCCCTTCAAGGTTGTGGACTGATTAAAGTTACAAGAAATCTGCACATTGAAGTACAATTAAGACTTGTAGTGCACAAAAACCTGAACTTGTCAGAAAAAGTATAGAAAATAATACCGGAAAAATGACACAAAAGGAATATTTGGAGATTTTCAATTGTTTTCACAGCATTGCAACATTTTGAAATGGAATCATTTTTAAGTTACTTTACAGATCTATGTACTTGAATACTATATGCATGGCCTTGGATTCCAGTATGCCCTCATCAAAGACTTGTCTATGTTTGTATGCAAAAAAAACAAGTTTTATTGGGACTGAGAGTTGCAGACAGCTGAGCATCCAACAGTTAAACAAAATCATGATATGCTTTTTCCTTTTTGAAGAAAACTAAATTGTAAATGTATTGCCAAAACTACAGTATGTGAAGATATACAGTAGGTAGAGTTTGTGAACAAACCACATAAAGTCAGGAAAACCGACTTCTGGTTATGCAGCACGACTGAAGGCAGCTCCTTGATTCCTCTTCAGACACTCTCTTCAAAATTCTTATTTTAGTGAAAGACAAGACTAACATCTATACTCCCTGCTACCTAGAAGAATATAGAGTACATAGAAACTAGACAATTTTCAGCAAACCAGACAATTTCCAGAGATGGAAGTCGAAATGAAAAAACTGCCTCCACGGCACACTCCTCCAATTACACCCAAGAAGGCCCCTAAAAAGCCTTGAGCTGCTGCTGCTGTCACTTCCTAGATTCATAGCCAGGTGAAACTGGAACAGGAACCACTTACTCTGGCCGGATTCCTGGCCGAATTCCGAACCTTCAAGGAAGAACTGAGAGGTATGGCTGTAGAATTCAAAAGCCTCTTGCAAGCATTAGAAGAACTCACAACTTGCACATCAGACAGCGAGGCACACATATTCTCTGTAGAAAAATGTGTGAATAACATAGATCCAGAACTTGTAGCTGTACGTCAAAAGTTGTCAAAGATGGAACTTAAGATCGAAGACTTCGAAGGCCATAGCCGCCATAATAATGCGGTTATCATTGGGCTTCCTGAGGGAGAGGAAGAACAAGATTCTGTTTTGTTCATACAGACATTTGCTGAAAAGATAGCTGGCCCCTTACCCTGCGGATCCCACTACATCATTGAAAGAGCTCATAGGGCTCTCCAACCCATTCAACCAGTTGGAGCTCCTCCTCGTCCTCTCATCTTTCACTTTCTTAATTATTTAGAGAGGCAACACTTCTTGTTTAATGCAAAAAAAAACACAGGAGATACAATGGGAGGGAAAGAAAGTGCACATAGCCCAAGATTTGCCCCTGTCTGTAAGACAATGAAGAGCCGATTTTCACCAAGTGGTTAATAAAATTATAGCAGCTAGATTGAAATTCAGAATGCAATATCCAGCAAAACTGCAGGTTCTAATCTCAGGCACTTGGCATTCCTATGAAGACGCAAAGGCTGCCTATTTAGGGTTAAAATCGACCCTGCCTGATCTATTCAGAGACACTTGAATGGAAAATGGGGCAACTCAAGTTGTAAACTTAAGGAGAAGATTTTGTGTTGGAAACGAGCATCAGGAGGGCAATTGGAGAGAGGAATTCAGTAATTTATACCACGGAAAGCCCCTCCCTTAAAATTCTACTTGCGATTAAAGTTTTCTAAGGGGCTAAACTTCAGCATTTAATTACACCCAACGTTTTTGGAAACATTATGCCACTCACAGAGGCGGAAAGTTCATCCAAGATTGCAAGATTGTACAAGCTGGTTCTCCCAGGTCCCTCTTTTTCATCTTGTGAACCTAACTCGAACATGATAAAAGTTTAACAGGGATTATCTTGTCTCCAATTTTGAGGCAAAAACTGTTCATTTGGTTCATGTCGAAACCCAGAGCATCCCGTCATATAATGCTGCTTTCTAAATTTACATATAACTTTACAGTAAAGATATTCCAGTGTTGAAAATGCAATGATCGTAATCAACCACAGCGTAGCAGTATAAAGTTGGGTCCGATTTGTTTAAGGTTGAAAGATCTGGGACATTTGACATATTCAGGAAGGGCTCTAGATAGATATGTTATGTTTGTGTAGATGCTAGCAAATATACTTTAGAAAGTTAATTCGTCAGGTCCCCTCCTTTAAAACTGTGTTGTAATTTAGGACCTTACAACTTAATACTTTGGTTAATATTATTCTCCAGCAATTTGTATGTATAGGTTTACTCGTAGATGGATGCAAAATATCTGGGTCTGCATGATTGTACAATCTGTAATGCAGACTTGGTTTCTCTAATTTAGCCCTTATTTTGTGCTTTAAAGAACAGATACAGACAGTATAAAGTGTTCATTGTGATCCACCCGTTGCCTAAATTTTGGGGGCTTTTAATTGCTGGACTTGAGTAAAAATATTCCAGTGTTGAAAGCGCAATGATCGTAATCAACCACAGAGTGGCAGAATAATGCTGGGTCCGATCTGTTTAAGCTTGAAAGGTCTGGGACACTTGGCATATTCAGGACAGACTTTGGATAGATACATTATATTTGTGTAGATGCTTGCAAATATACTTTGGAAAGTTAATTTGTCAGGTCCCCTACTTTAAAACTTTGTTGTAAGTTAGGAGCTTACAGCTTAATACTTTAGTTAATATTATTCTTCAGCAATTTGTATCTAAAGGTTTACTCGAGGATAGGTGCAAAATATTTGGGTCTGTATAATTGTAAAATCTGGAATACAGACTTGTTTTTTTTTAATTTAGCCCCTATTTCATGTTTTGCAGAACAGCTACAGAAGATATAAAGTGTTCACTGCGACCCACCCATTGCCTACTTTCTGCATGCTTCTAATTACTGGATTTGAGTACATAAAACAGGTTTTACTTGGGAAAAGGGTATGCGAATATGGCAGTAGAGCAATTTCAAATAGTTTAAAATAGAGTAATAGTGCCGACGGTTTGAAGAGTAGGCTCCTAAAAAGTTTTTAGGTTTAATGTATTAGATCTAAATAAACATTTGAATCCTTAGTTAGGAGTTTAAAATGTTGGCTGCCCATAATTACACAGGGTACAACAGATCCATTTTACTTTTACCGGTTAACTTTAATGTACAAACAGGGAGCATATTAACAGAATAGAAAATAATAAAAGATAATCGATAAGTAGAGGGTATTTTTCAAGTTTGTAGATGGTTGAGTTTCAAGCATGGTTCAGCTTAAGTGGTTAATTAAAGAACCCCAGGGTGTCTGGAGGGGAGGATTGAAAGTAGGTAGCTCTGCAAAATTAAATAAGCAGCAGTGGAGGTGGAGGGAATGGGCTGGGGGATATAGTAGACAGGGCTGTTTGGTGATTCAGGTTCAAATTCAGGAAATAAAAAGGGAGAGTGTGGGTGGGAAGGAGAACTAGGCATACGGTCCTCAGAATTCATTGGATATCAAGGAAACGTGTCTATTCATTAGCTAGTTTATCATATGCTTCGCAGTTTAAAGTATGGTTAGTAATGTAACGTTTTCAACATGGAATGTAAAGGGGGTGCGAAGGAAGTTAAAACAATATAAGGTATTAAAACATCTCAACATTTTACAATCACAAATAACATTTATTCAAGAATCTCATTTATTAGACTCTGAGTCTTTTTTACTGAGACGCCAACAAGTGGGTCAGGTCTTTGCAGCACAAGGCACAACCAATAGTTGTGGAGTGGTGATTTTAATAAATAAGAATATCCAATTTAAAGTCTCACAAATGATCAATGATCCTCTTGGTAGATATATTATAGTTAAGGGCACTATATATACTACAGAATTACTGTTGGGCAGTTTATATGGTCCAAATGTGGACGATCCCAGCTATTTTATGCAGATCATTAAAATCCTTTAGCCCTTTCTATCAATGCCCATAATTCTAGGAGGTGATCTAAACCTGGTTTTAGACCCATCCATGGATCGGGCTAGAATGGTAAAGAAGGGACTGTCTCCAGCTCAGCGTGCAATTAGAGAATTAGTAGACCAATTAGGTCTATGTGACATCTTGAGGGTTTTGAAACTTAAGAGCAGAGAGTATACGTTCACTTCACCGGTTCATGGATCATCATCCCAAATTGACTACATTTTAATTTCCCAATCACTTGTGTCGGGAGTATTAGACTCTTCCATCCAACCTGGATCTCCATCTGATCACTCTCTAGTTATATGCAAGATTTCCCTCACTTTCCTGCTCAAGAGACATTCCCGCTGGAAAATAAATGATCAGTTACTCAAAGATTATAATACTGTAGAAAATATTAAGGAACATATTGTACTATTTTCCAGCACCAATTCCAATTGTCACCTTATTCCCGACATTATCTGGTGTGCACTGAAAGTATATCTCAGAGGTATATTAATAAGTTTAGCATCTCAGAGGAAAAAGGCTCAGACACTTAAATTGAAGACTTTATTGTCAAAAATTCAAACCATAGAAAGGACACTGAATCCTCATTTCCCTCGTGACATTAAACAAAAGTTAGTACTCCCAGAAAACTCTTACTTAGAATTACTTAGGGAGAAGGCCGAATTCGCAATCTTGTGTACCAAAGCTTCTTATACGGACCAGGGAGAAAAAGCAGGAAAACTGCTTGCTTTACATATTAAACAACAAGAGTCATCCCGATTTATCCCACCTATTCGAAGTCAGAGTTTTGGCTCCTTGAAAATCACACAAACCGAAATAGTACAAGAATTTAAAACTTATTATAAACAATTATATGGGCCAATGACTGATTCCCCGGCGCCTTTAGCTGTACTTTTGTATCTAAAAGAGTCCCATTTACTGACTCTCCCAGAGGCCCACAAATTGGCACTAATTAAACCTATATCAGCCTTAGAAATTGACGAGGTAATCCAGAATCTTCCAATAGATAAAACTCCTGGACCAGATGGATTCTTGGCAGCATTTTACAAGAAATTTTGAAAGCAGATCATCCCGTTCCTCCTCCCATTATATCAATATATATTGTCTGGAAAGAAAATAGATCCAACTCTTTTCGAAGCCCTAATTACCCTTTTACCTAAACTGAATGGAGATCGTGAATTAGTAAGCAGTTATAGACTCATTTCGCTTCTTAATCAAGATATCAAAATTTTAACAAAATTACTTGCAGATAGGCTTAGTCTAGTACTACCAGACTTGATCGGCCCCCAACAAGTGGGTTTTATGAAAGGAAGATCATCAACTGACCATCTCCGAACCCTTTCACATGTCTTCTTGGTATCCGATGATTCCCCAACACCATTGGCTCTGGTGTCACTGGATGCCAAGAAGGCATTTGATAGAGTAAATTGGCAGTTCTTGTTTCAAACAATGGTAGTAATGGATACAATCTCTATACAAGTCCCCCTCAGCAAGAATATCCAGTAATGGAGTGATTTCAGAATTATTTTCCCTATCTTCAGGCACTAGACAAGGGTGACCACTTTCCCCCTTGTTATTTAATTTATATTTCGAACCACTTATTCGCAGAATGACAACATGCTAGGATATACAAGGTATTAGCATACATGATTCTGAAATTAAGGACTCTGCATATGCGGATGATCTTTTATTACAAGTATCCCATCCAGAATCATCTATTCCTGCAATACTTAACATCATTCATGACTATAGCAAGCTGTCAAACTATAAACTTAATATAGATAAATCAATAATTTTTCCCCTTAACTATAAAGTAATCAAGAGTTCACTCAGCTCTCTAGGTCTTTCCTGGTCTTCAGAATCTTTCAAATATCTAGGACTTGATCTCACTAGAAGCACAACTCTTACCATAAAGAAAAATCTTGACTCTCTACTACATACGATTAGCTGTGATTTAGACCGATGAACAAAACTCCCTATTTCCATATGGGGTAGGATAAACCTAATTAAAATGAATATTTTTCACCAGTTATTCTACCCTTTGAATATGTTAAATATGTTTTTACCTGGAAAATGGTTCATTAAAGCACACAAACTCATTACTAAATTTATCTGGTCAGGAAAGCATCCGAGACTGGCCTACCATAAGTTAGCGGCCCCAAAATTAAATAGAGGATTACGTCTGCCTCACTTAAAACTTTATTATTGGGCTAGCCACGCTGCCAAATATTTAAAGTGGTTCTCAGACCACTCCTTAGACTCTGCCACTCTGGTTAAAAATCGAACTAGCTAGTATGTGTTCTTGTAACCTGGCACCTGACACATTGCTATGGTTAAAACTGTCACTCTTACCTTCCTGCCTAAAATCAACAATGGTCACAGTTTCTCTAAAGATCCATAACCAGTTATGTATGTTTTTAAAATATAAACATTATACAGATCTTTTGCAATCCATATGGAATAACCCAGCTTTTCTAATTTTTCTAATTAATAACAAGAGGTTAACAGTTAACTGGCTACCACTGCTGGGCACAGGTAGGATATCCCAGTTAGTGATGGAGAATGACACCTGGAGTTCCAGTGAAGAGATTCTTACCAAATTCAATATCCCAAAATGGTGGTGCTTCAAAGTTTTCCAACTATGGCATCTTATCCTCAAAGTATTGGGAAATGTTCCTCCACAGGTTTGAAACAAAATTTGCAAGAAACTCTGATACCGTTAGCAAATTCAACCAAGGCGGTATCTAAACTATATACAGCTTTATATGATTGCTTTTTTCAGAATGCTTTGGTCCTTCAGAATACTGGTCTCAGTTATTTCCCCAACACGCCATAGCATGGCCCACCCCATGGCAGTGTTGTCATAAGTATGTGACACAAGATAGACTCCACTTTATGCAATTTTCACATTCTGCATAATTTATATTATTCCCCTCAAAAACTGGCAAATTGGGACTTACTCCCTTCTAGTCATTGTTCAAGGTGTTCACAGGGTGAAGGTAACCTTAACCATATATTTTGGGATTGCCCCAAGGTAGCTTCTTTATGGACCAGTATTCAAACCAGAGCAGTTCCAATGTTGGGGCTATCGGGGTACTTCCTACTAGAAATTTGTGTATTGGGGGATTACTCCCAAATAGGAGTGCGAAACAGTAAATATTAGATGTCAATGATCTCACTGTCTGTCAAAAAACTTGTGTTAAAATACTGGAAAGATGATACACTTATCACATATTCAGAATGGCTAAAAGAGTTATTATCTAATCTCAGAAAGGAACAAACAATAGCAAGTCTGTATAATTGAATGCCTAAATATCAGAAAATATGGGCCCCCTTTCACACTTTGTACTTACTTTAAAGCAGTTTTTTGATATCAATAATATGTTTGGACATTCTGCATAACAGGACCGTAGGGAGAAGGGAGGTGGGAGGGTTTGTAGTGGGAGGAAGGGAGGGGGGGACAGTGCCATTATATCATGTTCCTGTACCAATGCAGTGTTCAACCCTGTATGGTTCTGTCTTTCTAATGGTTAAAAATTGGAATAAACTTTAAATGGAAAAGAAAAAAAATAAAGTCAGGAAAACCAAAATAATGGTGCCTTCATTGATAACCGTAACTGCGCCCATTTGTCAGTTACTGTTGGTAGGGTTGCTTTACTAGATCAAACTAACTACAAAATCCTGCCTGGCTCCGGGACCCAGCTATTGGTGCAGTGTACTGCTACCTGAGAAACCCAGGATTGAGAATCGATTCTGACTCCTGCACCACAGACCAGTATGGCCATAACTGCATGCAGAGGCATCAAACCCTGATTTGAAAGGCATAGTGAAGGTACTCTTCTCCAGTAGTGACACCTGTGTTGGGGTTGGAGATGACATCATAGCTGACTGCATGGGGTCTGTTATTCTCAGTCATTAGGTTAGTAGTTCACCACATAAGTCTTGATTAATGTCATAAGGTGGTTGGACAGACGTCACTGAGGAGAAAATGTCCTGCCCATGTGAATGATGCTAATCACCTGCCCACCTATTTGTGAGTCACTTAAAAGACAGGTCCTTCCTTCCAGTGTCTAAGCAAGATGTATCTGTGACTCTCCCCTCACTAGGCCATGAAAAGCCACATGGCTGACAATAGGTTCCTGTCACCAGGGAACAAGTCACTGGGCCAGAAGAGGGGTGGGAGGTCTGGATTGTTGCCCTCAAGTGCCATTAGGTTTGTTGGGGGTAAGCCTGAACAGCTGCCTAATTGAAAACTAGGAGTGATGGTGAAGTGGCAAGAGTTTGGAATAATATAGAATCCAAAACAAAACAAAACAAACAAGCATAAACAATTCTCTTTTCCTTGTCTACGGAGAATAGGCAAAGAGGGCCCCATATTCAAAAGTATCAGTTTTATCCATGCACAGCCCTTATGCTAAGCATACATTAACACACTTCCCCAAATGTGCTATATTTAAACAAGTACAGAACACTGTTTGAGTTCTCAACATCTTTTTTAATGTAGCCCCCTAGATTAAAGCCATACATAGCACTAACCCACTGCTGACCACAGAGGCATGTGCCTACACTGAACATGGAGGCTGTCGATGAACAAAGGCAGTTAGAGACTCAAAAACCTGTTAGGCTATTGCACAAACTTGCTACTGTATATTTGAAAGTCCAGATGCAAATGAGTTCTTCTCCCATGAAAGATGCCCAGAAGTCATTTGCATTCCATTATGTCTTCATAAACTAGTGAGATGCAAGTATTTGCTCTTCAGATTGCATGAAATGCATTCTCTACTGTGGTGTGTGATCTTACCACAATCCACCTCACCAGCAGGCAATGCTGGAGCCATTTGTGCTTCAAATAACAGAACCCCATACAAGGTTGCCCACATCCTGGAGCTATCTTTATAGCAATCATTTGATTTAGTAATTTATACTTTGGTAATCTAGTGGATACCCATCCTGCCTTGATCCATGTGCCAGTCAGACTGATGTAGTAGTTTATACCCTGTTAGTCTAGTGGACATCCCAACCCTCCCATCCCCTTCCCTATCCTCTAAACCTACTCAGCCCAGACCAGTGACACAACTGCCATGTACACCTCACTTACCTCCACAGCTTGCCACCATCTGACACTTGCAAGTACACCTATCACTATAAAACTCTATATATCAGCAATGTACTTCTTACAGGATATGTCTTGCAAATCACTAATCATGCATGATTTTGGAGAGATGTACCACAAGTACTGTGTCAGAAAAACTAATGTGCTTGAAGCATTAACCAGCACTGTGTATTCTTCTGAATTCCATATCAAGCCCACATCAGTGTCCAGGGGCCCCCACCATCCCTTTTGAATTCTGCCTCTCATCCTCAGCTCAGATGCTGACCAGTACAGTCCTCCACTAAATTAGCACCTGCTAGCAAACTGGTTAATAACACCAACTATTATGCTACTTGGCATAACTCCAGCCACATGGTACTGTGCCATGCAGCACAGCAGTTGTGACCAGGCATGCCACCAAAGAGTTAACACTCCCCCTTGCTCCCCTTACCATCCAGTCACAGTGAGTCTAATGATTCTATCCTGTCTCTAGTGACCAGTCTCCTTGGCAGCTTAGTGAACTTTCCCTGACCCACTTCCCAGAATCTAGTGACTGTCCTGGTGTGCTGTGGTACCTTGTCTCTAGTCTCAGTCCTCTCAAACAGTGTATCAGCCATGGCAACACACCACAAACTTCTTCCTCACCCCCTCCTTAAGTTCTAGTCCCAACAACACAACCTTCTTACCACCTGTGTGTACAGATGCAGAGAATTTAAATTCTGCTGACGAAGTGAACACGAAGTGGGCACTTTGCATTACCACTGCAAAGTGCTCACTCTGCCTTGTCATTACCACTTCTCGTTAAGGCGGAATGGCAACGCGAAGTAAGGCGAAGTCATTGTTTTTAATGGACTTCGCATTCCTCATTATGATTCTAAGTGACCCACTTGGTGTTTCTGATTTGGCAGCCCCCCCGCACATCACATGGCTTACAGTACTGTAAGTCATATACTCTTTAGCAAGGCAGGAAGAAAGTGAGTCATACAAGAAGACACTTTTACTTTCTCCTGTGAAGATGGAGAGAGAGTAGTGTGTTTTGTGACTGGTGATACTTTGAGATAAGAGAGAGGAGGAGATTTAAACTTTGATTTAGACCCAACAGCTTTTTTAAAAGCTACATTTTTTTGTCTTTTCTGTACTCTTTTTTACTTAATTTGGTCTTTCTGTAAATTTTATTTTTCTTACTATTAAGAAAAGTAATGTTGTGATTCATGACATGATCGTAAATTGTGATTTGTGACTGCATTTGTGACCATGATGATGAAGAAACGTGAATGCCTACAGCTGTACTTCCCCCGGGCCCTGATGAGGTGTGGCACAACACTCCCCGACTTAAAAACACTCATTAATGAGCACAATGGTGGGGTGGTGATGAAGCATGGAGAGATACTATAAAACGGGCTTAAAATACATCCAAGTAACTATTAAAAAAAAATAATGTTGTGATTTGTGACGTGATAGTAAATCGTGATTTGTGACTGCATTTGTGACCATGATGATGATGAAACACGAATGCCTATGGCTGTACTTCCCCGGGCCCCGATGAGGTGTGACACAAAACTCTCTGACTTAAAAACACTCATTAATGAGTACAATGGTGGAGTGGTGAAGCATGGACAGATACTACAAAACAGGCTTACAATACATCCAAGTAACTATTAAAAAAGATTAATGTTGTAATTCATGACGTGATCATAAATCGTGATTTGTGACCATCCGTGATGATGAAGAATGTGATTTCTATCACGAATGACTCATGATAATGGCCATAGGTTCATAGTTCATAGAAGTGTACGAGCAATGAAGGCATATGTAAGGATGCCCATTGTATGCTCGCCACCAATATGTCCTATGGGTGGAAATCAAATTTTTTGTTTCCCATATGTTTCTCCAATCTTTGCTTAAAGGTATTTAAATTTTCACTATTAACGACACTTACAGGTAAGTTATTCCACAAACCCACAACTCTCTGTGTGAAAAATAGACTCCTTCTAGTGGATATACATTTTTCTCCAATGAGTTTATAACCATGAATCCTAGTTGATTTGACGTTGGAGGCAGTAGTAAGTCCAATTGTGGTTCTTAAATAATCATTTTTTAAGGTTTGATATACCAATATTAACTCACCCCTTATTTGTCTGTGTTTTACAGAAAATAGGTTAAGTTTTTTTAATCTATCTTCATAACTATTACTATGTAAAGATGATACTTTTTTAGTGAATTTATGCTGAACACCCTCAGCGAGTTTTAAACCCCTTATAGAAGTTAGTGCACAAAACTGAGAGCAGTATTCCAAGTGGGGACGTACCAGACTGGTGTAGAGTGGCATAATAACCTTGGAGTCTCTACTTTTGATATTTCTTAAAATAAAGCCAATTATTTTATTACATTTTTTAACTTTAATTATATTATTTTTTTCGAAAGTTAAATTATCTGAGATTATGACACCCAAATCCTTTTCTTCCAAAATACTTTTTAGATAAACATTGTTTAAGGAATAATTGAAGGGGATGTTATTTTTGCCCAAATGTAAGACTTTACATTTGTCAACATTAAAAAACATACCACAAGCCTTTGCCCAGTTTGATAGGTTGTTTAAATGATTTTGTATGGAGCATTTATCATGAAAGGTGCTTACCAAACTACCCAGTTTACAGTCATCAGCATATTTTGTGACCCATATCTTATCAGTAGTAGGCAGTGTAGAGACCATAATATTAAACAGTATCGGACCCAGGATGGAGCCCTGGGGAACACCACTAGTCACCACACCCATCGCAGACAGGTGACCCTTGACTGATACCTGTTGAGTTCTGTTTTCCAACCATGACTGTATCCAGTTTATAATATTAGGTTGCAACTTAATTTTGACCAATTCTTGTAGTAAGACTTTATGTGTGATACTTTATCAAAAGCTTTGGAAAAATCCCAAAAATATTACATCTACTGGAATACCAAGTCCAAGACAGCGCTTACTGGTTCAAAAAAATGTAGTAGGTTGGTCAAAACTGATCTTTCAGTCACAAAACCGTATTGAAAGACTTAAAAATACATATTAATGAGTACAATGATAATGCAGAATTATGCACCACACCTGTTCAGTACTCTGAAGGGGAAGCCAACGAAACAACTGTGACTTAAGTTAGAGATGGAGATTGGGCCCTAAAGAGATGCACATTCACAGACAGATTAAGATTGTGCTGTGCACTGAAGAGATGCAGATGCAAAGGCACAACCCCAAACCAGTGCTCACCATCAGAAATGAAAAAATCTGGAAAAGAATTCCTTTGCCGGTTGGGGGCAGGCTGTGGGGGGGGGCAGTGTACTGCACTGCTGCAGTAACAGTCACTAGTACTAGCACTAGTACTAGTAAAGATACCACAAAGAAGTACAAAAATTATACAGCTGCAGTAGATATCATAGCAGGTTCACATTGCTGAAATTATGTAGCACAATAAAAGGTGTCTGATTTGATGACGTGCATCACGCACATACTCATACACACACTAAGTAATGCGTAGCAAATTGAAAACTTCAGTAATATAATCACATATTTTAAACAAACTAAAATTATGCACTGCTGCACCACAGCAATCAACAAAAAAATGGCAAGAATTATTGAAAATATTACTGTGTACATTAACACAGTTATACAAGAAAAATATCACCAAAACAGAGAGCTCCGTCTTTTTCTCCAAGTTAATCTACCTACACAACAGATACGCCACTCCCCCAAAGCACACTTTCACTGACTCTCAGTACACAGACTGAATAGTGTACATTAACATTCAAAATCCACACACAAACAATAAACGCTTGATGATATAAGCACAGGAGGGCTTCCTGTAATCCATGAACTAAAGTTTCAGCAAAACCTGGTTACCAAAATTTAATAAATAAATAAATAAAACAAATGACCCCAAAAGGCTTTTTTAACAGCTTTTAGAAGGTTTGAATCACAGAGCTCTCTGAGCAGATTTTCTTCTACAGCTTCATACACACACTACCCCAAACTGAGGCTGTGCAGAACAATCTAGAGCCCACGTGACCTGAAATCCCATAAATCATTGCAAAATTCGCCTTTGGAGCTTAAAAACAAGGCGAAGTGAGGTGGAGTACATTTTTTTCAATGTACTTCACCTTAAGAATTGGTGGAGTAGTGGTTTGGGAAGGCGGAGTAACGCAAAGTCATTGTTTTCAATGGACTTTGCGTTGCCCATTATAAAGCAAGTACTCCGCTTTGCATTGTGGAGCACTCATGATCCACCTTCACTCCTGGATTACTCAGGGAGCTGAATTAAAGCTACTTCACCCACCACTACCTTTGTGTATCAGTTACATGGAAGGGGGTGCAGGAGTTATGACTATATTTGGCTCTACAAAAGAGCTGAGCACCTCAAATTTTTTGTATTTGATTCTTATGGATAGTGGCAAAATTTGGGAGTAAATATGTAGACTTTTAATCAACTGGTTTGCCCTGGTCCGAATGACATGGACCTGTCAAATCAGACAAACTGCAAACTGCAGTTCGCACCTGAAACAGTTAAAGGTCATATGCAAAGGTTTTTAAGACTAAAAGACGCAGTGCCATTCAATAAACACTGCTATAAAACCTAGGTGTGTTCCAGGTTTTGTAACAAAAGTCAACAAATAATTGCATTTTTAGTGTCTTTTTGTTGTAGTCCATTTCCCCAAGATTGCTGGATGCTGAGTTAGCATGCCTCCAGGCTGCTGATGCCATTTGGGGTGCTACTTAACTGTGCCTGTTAGGAAGTTGCATTGCTGCTTGTAATACAATGCTGGTAACTTCACTGCTGTTGGTCTGTGTCTGTTTTACAGTAGTTTAGATTTAATAAGGACCTTATCTGCACTAATTCCTACTAGGGATGGATGTGCTAGCCCTGGTAAAAAGATCATTTTAAAGTGATTTATCAAGGTTTGCCATAGGAAATGGGAGAAGTAACATTTAGGAGTGTACTCTACTGTACCCACAATGTCTCACTATGTAAATTAGTATACAGGCTATTATTTTTCTGTGTTCACTACAGAAATAGGAGACAACATCTCTCAGTATAGAAATCTTATAGCTAGATATGGTATGCAGAATGCCTTGTTTTAAAAATAAACATAAAACAGCTTATATAGTTGACACCACTATAGAAATACAAGACTGCACCTCACAGTAAGGAACTTGGAAATTGGCTTCTTATTGTACCCACAATGCCTTGCTATGATATTTACTTATTAGGTGCTCATCACTACCAACATATGAGACTGTACTTCTGAGTAAGGCACATTTAAGTCAATATAATAAATTACCCAGAACTCCTTGTTTCTGTATGTAAAACATTGACAGGTCCCTTGTATGACATTATTCTGGGGATGTGGCCACCCAGAGACACTGTAAGGCAGCCAGAAACAAAGTGATGATAAAACATAACACTAAAATGACTATGACAGCTTTTCTTTACCAAACAAATTGTAGCTTCAACATCTGAAGCATGGCTGGCAATGGCATACTATGTGAAAAAAGGCATTTGTGGAACCTTCCAATATCACTTTAACATCAATGTGATACTCTCCTTGACATTTGCACAGGTTAAAAAATTACATTTATACTGTTATTCTGCATTACTGGCACTGAGTATGATACAACCACAATCAAACAGCTTTCAGATTCTTGCAACAGGCACAGTGTAAGGAATATGAAGTCTTTACAGAACTCAGTAACGTGACAGTCTCCCTAGTTCATGTATTGAAGAAAGAGAATAGCACCCCAAATGACATAACCAGAGTGGACACATGCCAATTACCATAGGGAACAGAAAGTCTCAATATCTAGCAGTGTTGTTGAAACAGACCACATAATAAATAGTTATGAATAATATGACATGGTAGATTTTCATATAAAACACTAGGCAGACACTGCTGTTATAACAATATTTAATGAATGATGTTGACAGTTTAATTTCTGTAAATTTCATTGCACATGACTTTTAACTTTACTGTGACTCACAGGATAGTCCAGGCTCTTTGATGCAGATACACAGCTCAACCCAATTTGGGCAACCAGGAGAGCTCACCCACACACCCAGCTTCCTGTTGATAGCTAGCTCAGGCAAGGTGTTGTACAAATTTAGGTAGATTAGCTAGGAAAAGGAACATTTTTTTCTGTTTTCACAAAAAGGATCAGTTAGACAGTAGTCTGAAGTTAACGGCTGCAATTTGGGGAAGGGGGGAAAGGAAGAAAACCAAAATGGCAGTACCAATTCTGCATCATCCAGGCTTGCAGCAGATCTCTGGGACCAGGGGCTTTCCTGACTGTTGTGACTGGAGGAGTGTGCTTTTGTCTGGGCAGTGGGAAGATGAGGTGGCAGTCTAGCAGTGTCCATTGAAGCCTTTTGGGATTTACTGTGTTAGAAAAAAATCTATTTTACTGGGCTGGGTAGTAAGTTTGTGCCAGCTGGCAGTAGAAGAATTCTAGCCACAGGTAATTGGCACTTTGGTGGCCTCCTCTTCAATATTTTCAACTTTCAATTATTTTTGTGACAGTTTATTTAGTCATTACCTTTCTCCTTCTACTGAGTCTGACAGCTGAGCTGGCAGTGTGCCAGTGCCCAGCTTTGGTAGGAGACACCTTGGTGTTATCCCATACAAAATATAACTTTAAAATAATTGTTTCTTCCTCCTTCTCCTGAGTCCTGAAGCAGCCTTTGCAGTTTTATCTAAGCAGTGTGATCTGAGCATACTTCTCAACTGCTATGAATTTTGCATAGTGCTATGATTTTCACACTCAAATTTACCCTTGCTCTGCAAAGGTTTACTGATGTTCTTAATAATGTTAGAGCTAGGAAAACAGGAACAAATGTTTCTCTGTTTTCACCAAAAAGTATTACACCATTGAACTAACTTGATAGAAACATTTCCTAATATTAAAAATATGGGGCCCACCATTTGCAGACATATTACACTTTAAAATAAGAAAGTGCTACCCATTCTGCCCATTTGCTCTGAAGTTTGAAGGCCATTGCTATGAATTTGAATGCTGAGAGTTTTAGAGATGTGGATCTGAGCAGTGGGCAGCAAGTGTGTACCAGCTGGCAGTATGCTGTGCCCAGCCCAAGTAGGTGGCACCTTGGTGGCATCCCATAAAAAAACTAAAAAAGTTCCTTTCTTCTCCTCCTCCTTCTCCTCCTGAGTTCTGAAGGAGTCGTTTGTAGTGTGATTTGAGTGGTGAGCAGCAAGTGTGTACCAACTGGCAGTGTGCCATGCCCAGCCCCTGTAGGTGGCATTTTGGTGGCATAAAAAAAGAATATCACAAAATTAAATTAAATATAAGTCTTCCTTAGATAAAATAATAATTAAAAAATAAAAATAGTTCTTCCATTGATTAAGTAAAATAAAAATAACATCACAAAATTAAACAAAAAAATACAAGACTTCATCATTCTCAACACCCAAATGCCCTGTAGCAAGCATTAGGAAGTGGATCAACAGACAGGTCAAGGAGATGATGGCATGTGATCATATAATTCCATTCACATTAAAGAAAAATGAAAAGCATAGTTGACTTGGTCACAAATCTGCCTCAGTGGGAACTACAGATGCAGAGGAAGATGACAGTAGTGGTCAAATAGTCCATAGAGTATAACACATTGTAGGAACCACTCATAGTTGTCCTGCAAGCATTGCAACAAGAGCAATCGTTCTAGAAAAAAAGAGTAAGAAAGGAGTGTGTCAGGGAGTAAGACAGATTGAGGAGGAGGAAAATGATTTGGTGGAAATCCTTGGAGACAGAGATTTGAACTGTGATTATATGCCTGATAAAAGTGATAGCAGCAGCAGTAGCAGCAGTTTTGTGGAGGAGGAGGAGGAGGAGGTGGAAGAGGTGGGAGTATGACTTGAGGCATGTGCACATTAGAGATCCAAATGGCCCAAAAGTGGTGGTAAAACTAAAAAAAGAAAGACCACAGCAGATGAAGACATATGCACAACTGATGACACAAGACACATTGTAGAGGAGGAAGAAGAACCATTCCCTGACCATGGCAAGCTAAATGGGGAGGAGGAGGAGGAGGATTATGATGTGGAAGCAGTCCCAGCAGCTCACCCAATTAGGCAACAGCTAACAGTGTCAGTAGGAAAGACCAAAAGTGTGTCATCAGTGGTATAGGACTTCTTTAGAGTGGACAAAAAATCATGGACACATGTACTATGTCTCTTAGGTAAAGACAAGCTGATTCAGGGTAAGCAGGGAACAAGGCTCAGAACATCTTCTGTTAAAAGGCATTTGCTGAACCCCACCAATCTCAGTATGAGAAGGCATGCCAATGCACAGCATCAGCAGAAACACCAGCAGGTAGTGAAGCTACTGTTGCTACTGCTGCTGCTGATGCTGATGATGATGGCCATGGGCTGGGGGGAGAACATTGTGACTTCGAAGAGACCAGGTGGACTGGAAATGGAAAAAAAGTCCCTCAGGTGGTAACCAATGCATAACTCAACATCTTCCATTCATCTGTTCTTTAGCCCATTGACTCACTCAACTCCAAGGGTCCACAAATCTGCAGCCAATTTCACCCACACCACGTGGTAAAAATAGCTAAAAACTGTCATGTCTGGGGAAAAAAGCATTCAGCTCTCACTGGTCAAGTATCTGGAATGGGCCAGAAATATAAAGCCAATAGACCAGAGCCAAAAGGTTAACAAGAGCATTTTTTTAAATGTTAGCCACCGACTTGCTGTCATTCTTCTTCATGATCAATGCTGGTTTTCTCTTGCTAATGCAAGTTGCAGTGGCAAGGCATTAAGTGTTTCTTCCTGATTTGTATCAGAGTGTCTACAGGACTGTGTCACATGCCCTGAAATCATCTTTTGTTCCACTCATTCACATCACCACTGACATGTGGATCCGTGGTCAGGTTACTGATTACATGATAGTAACTAACCATTGGGTAAGTATCCCCTCCTTAGTTCCCCTCTTCCTCGTCCTCCTCTTCCTCCTCTGGATTAAGTGACAGCAGCAGCGGTAGCAGTAACTGCAAGTCATTAGGGCTGCCCATCCTCTGCAAGGAGGCAGCTTTATGTATTGCTGGCTTTGTCAATGACCATCATGCAGAAAACTTGTTACACTTCCTTCAACAGAAGTTTGAGGAGTGACTGATACCACGCTCATTGACACCAAGTTTTATAGTAACAGATAACACAAAAAACCTTGTGAAGGCAATTGACAATGGTGATTATACATATATGGTATTCCATGTTTTAATCACTGTATAAATCTGGTAGTTCAGGGATTCCTAGATGAGGAAGGCACCACTGTGCAGACATGTGTAGGTCTGGCAAAGAAAGATTGTGGTCATTTTAGCCATTCTGTAAAGGCATGTAAGCCGTTACATAACATTCAGCAGAAGAACCACCTGCTCCTCCACCACCTGAAACAGGGTGTGGCAACACAATGGAATTCCACTTATTACATGATGGAATGGCTGCTAAAACAACAGAAGACTATCCACCGGTATGCCATTGAGCATTCTATTGGCAAGAGAGATATCAACATCAGCCCAAATCAGTGGTGCCTGATAGAGACCCTGTGCACTGTGCTGAGGTTATTTGAGGAGGCCATGCTCATGCAGCTGGTCAAAGCCAGAAGCTCCCCTTCATTGCCCTCATTAACATGGAATTTCTTCATATGAAAACTCAATATGAGGAAAAGGAGGATGCCACTGCTGTCAACCTTGTAGAAAAGATACGATCACATTTCTGGAATTACACACCCATTTCAAAAATGGGTAACCCTTGAAGTGGGCGTATGAGGAAGGGCACCATCAGTTATGGTGACACCTTCCTCGCTCAATCCACTCACTATGACCAATGGGTAGGGCAACCGGATGAGGGGGTGGGAGAACTAGGCGACAGGATGTCGCTATACATAAGCGCGGGGGGGGTGGGAGCTAGCACGGCAACCGTGGGCTCTGGGGGGGTGGAGAGGCTGTAGGGGGTGGCATTGCAGTCGTTGGTCAAACTGCGGCATGGCGTTGGGGATTGGGCAATTGCTGGAGTGGCTGAGGTACTGGGTTCAGGTCCGGGCGCTGGTGTGATTTTCATTGCGCCTGGCCCGAACCTTTTCCTTTTTACTACTTTCATTCCCCCGATATGCACCCCCCTGGAGTTCAGGATCCTTAAGTAGGGGTGCGAGGTGAAGACCCTGTGAGGGGGTGGGGCTCATCCCATAGAAAGTAGTACACATGTCCTGGCGCTCATTGTGCTGGTGCTCAGGGTTGTCAGAGTGCTGAAAATGTTCTGCACTTGACTTGAGTGATAACGAACATTGCCTTTAGCGCTCGGCCACATTACATAGACCTCAAAATGTCTACAGATGACTACTACATCCTGGCCACTCTCTTGGACCTTTGGTTCAAAGGCACATTTGACACATTCTTTGATGCATCTTAATGTGACAAGACTCAGCAGTTGTATAAAGCCTGGCTTATCCATCTGATCTCTGTAGTATGGCACAAAACAAGAACAGGAAAACAAATAGAGCAGAAGAACAACACTCATCAATCACACTGACAGCCAGGTAGAGAAGAGGGAAGTAGGAAGATCCTCAAGTGTTTCCGCTGCTACTACTGAATATCACAGGAGTCTCCATCTCCAAGTCAACCTGAGACTACTGCTGCTGCTGATCCTGCTACACCTCCACCCCCAAAGGACAGCCACTGATGAAAAACCATTATGGAAACAACTGACTATGGCTTGATGAAAAATCATGGCAGGTCACTTTCCGACACAGTGGTGCTTGAGATGCCAGCAAACAAAATTGTGTTGGATTACCTGTATGAGAATGTGCCACTATCAAAAGAAGGAGAAGAGGATCTATTGTACTGGTACCGAAAAAAAGACCATTTTGCCCTCTGACGTAGGTAGCTGTTTAGCACCTCAGTTGTTCACTTTCAAGTACATACTCAGAGAAAGCTTTCAGTACTGTAGGCAATATTGTCACCAACAGGAGAATATGCCTTTCAACCCAAAATGTAGAGATGCTCACTTTTCTAAAACTTCCCCTGTCCCTTGTCCAAACATCTTTTTGCCACTGTTAATCAAGGATGAATCTCCTACACTTTCAGCTGAGCCAACAGAGGAGGATGTTGAGGTTATGGGTAGGGCTTCAGTGTCCAGTTTTTTTTTATGGAACCAGTAGCCTACACACACACACACACACACACACACACACACATACATACCCACACACACACACACACACACACACACACACACATACATACACACACACACACACAGACACACACACACACAGTGGGATGCTGCACTGTTGTTTTACACACACACACACACACACACACACACACACACACACACACACACACACACACACACAAAGTGTGTACAACACTAATCCATGGTAGAACTGGATGCACTGGCCATGTATGGTATTGTCACAATGGGGCAAAACGTTTGGAACCAGCAGCTCAAACTAGGATGCTGCACTGTTGTCTTCAGTCAGTCTTTGATTGGTGAATTTTTGACTGGCCTACACAGGCTGAATAAATACATTTTGGGTACAGTGTTGCCCATGTGAAACCATGGCAGAACTGGATGCCTTGTCCATATGTGCCACTGTCCCTCAATGGAAGCACAGATTTTGGAACTAGTAGTTCACACCCTGGGATGCTGCACTGTTGTCTTCAGTCTATCTTTAGAGTTTGGTGAATTTTTGACAGGCCTACTGAGGCCACATACATAATTTTTTTTTGGGGGGGAGGCAATGTTGCCCATGAAACCACTGTGTAAAGCACTGATACATGGTATAACTGGACACACTGTCCATCTGTGACACTACCCCAATAGGTGCACAATTTTTAGAACCAGTAGCTCACATTGCGGGATTCTGTACTGATATTTTGAGAGCATACATATAGGCCTTATAAATATCAATTACAAACATTTGAAAATGTGTTTTATTTGAGCATGTTACTTAGCCACATACTCTTGTTTATTACTTGTACTACATCATGCATGTATAGCACGGACTGAATAGACACATTTTTTGGAACCAGTGCCCCTGAATGTGGCCCACTGCATTGTCTTGCTGTTTGGGGTGCTTCATCAGTCCAGTCATTTATGAAATTCAGTTTATTCATATTATCTCATGCTTTTTAATGGTTGAACCAGTGCAAATTAGTTGTACCTTAAGAGAACGTTGGTGAACTTTACCTGATTCAACAGTTATAGTTTGCCAGATCAATCTTCGGGAGGTTTGTACAGCTCTAGTTATGACCAGTTAAGTGAGGCCTGCTGCACTTTGGGAATACTTTTGTGACTATGTTGAGAAGGCTGGCAACACCCAATAAGCATATTATTATAGAGATGTAATCTATACAGTGGTCAAGGTAAAGAGACAGGTTTTCAGCGCAGCAGCACAGCTGTAGCTCATGGCCCTAGTTATTTGGGTTCATGAACCAGAGTAGGTCATCAGACACCTGCCAGAGGGAGGATGGATGAATCATCTCAGAGGGCAGTCTCCTTCTCTGGGGAGGGAGGGCCACTGCCTCCTCTGCAAAACTGCCACCTGACTAACCACATATGGCAGCATATCTTTCTCATCTGTCAGCATCAAAATGCAAAGCATCAGTCTACAACATGTTGAGCAACTGGCTGGGACGTGTAACCATTTCTTGTTTTAAGGAATAAGAAGTCTAAGACTAGTTGTCCCCATATGATAAGTGTTAAGGAATGTTTCTGTCAGGTTAGTTTAATTTTTTAAAGTGTGTGTCCAAAAATCTAACAACATGATGAACATCTGTAATCCACTGTGGGGCAAAAGGTATATTCCAATGCAACATACATAGTGCTCTGCAAAATGAATAGCTGTTGAGAGGTATGGATGGAAGTGCAGAGGAGGCATGGAAGAGGGAGGGGAGGAGAGGATGCCAGCTGGAGTTCATGCAGCCATGCTTTGTGTACATATAGTATGTGCTTGAACTTCATAGACTGGATGGGCAGTAACAAAGAAGGAAAACATGGTGCACAGCTGGATGAGGGATCGCATTTGGGCCCCAGCCTGGCTGACTAGCCAACCTACATTAGATGTCCACAGACCAGAAACTTATACAAAATCGCTGGGCAGGTGAGCTCCACTGGGTGGGGGGGGGGAGGGGAGTAAGCTGATGACTAAGAAGGGAAAAGTGCTGTGGCTGGATGCTCACATAACTGGGTGGTAGCCAGCTGATGGGGCAGCAGTGGAGAAAAAGGCATCAAATCTGTAAGTTAAAAAAATGATCACAACAGATCACAACAACTATCCAGTTTCTGAAACTGTACTTTTGAATAGGTGTCTGGTACTTAAACATCCATTCCTTGTAATGGTTGGCACTCTACCTCTTTCTGCTTCCAGAAATTGTTGCTAATGTAGGTGTAATTTAGAACCACATAAAACAGCCAATAAGGTTGCAAAATAATGGTATTGTGGGCAGTAAGAAATGTGTAATCTAGTAATTTTTGCACTGTCCACTGAGCCACCTAACTGCACTTTTTAATTGTTGTTGAACACACACACTGACTAATACATCTACACATAGATGCATATATATTCCAATGTAACAGATAAAAAAAGACATCAAGGGACTGTTTTCTTCTTTTCAGGCTCTGAGGGACATCAAAGGTAGGTGGAGGTGTTACCACTAGACAGCTCATTTAAATCAGCAATGACATGCATCAGGCTGAAACTGATCAAGATAGCGGGGGAATGTAGACTAGCAATTTTAGCACTAACCACTGAGCCACCAAACTGCACTTTCTAATTCTTGTGATACACACACACTGACTAATACACATATGCATAGATATTCTAGTATAACATAGCAGTGCACTGTCTATACACACAGACCATTGTCACACACACAACACACATACACTGCCTTATATGGCATTCATTTATCTGTACATCTAACCCTAACTTTTAGTGTATTTAGGATGAGCGCTGTGTTTTGCACTAACTCATTGTACTAATCTAGAGCATGACTGCATAACTAAGGTAGTGGATATGGGAGATCTGTTGGATGTGGCCTATCTGTCCCTCATAGAAGGCTGATTAACAAACTGCACAGCCTCGAGGTGGACCCTAAAACAGTTCTGTTGGTGGAGAACTGGCTGAATGGCAGAAGTCAGAGGGTGGTGGTAAGCAGGGATTACTCTGGAGAGGGAGAGGTGATGAGCAGGGTGCTGCAGGGGTTGATTTTTTTTTTATTTATTTACTGAAATGTTTCATCAGGAAGGCACACTGAGCAACAGGTTGCTCATCTCCCATTGCAACCTGGGGGAAGGGGAACATGAGGATAGAGTACATAGTTTTGGAGCTCTAACAAAGATTTTCATATATTTATATTCAAATAAAAGTGGGTAAACTGTAATGATGCATTGAATTAGCAGAATACTAAGAGTTAAGAACTAGATATGTAACAGTGATAACAGTTTAGAATTTGATATAAGCAATAGCACAAAATGACATTTAATGGTTTATTCTATATGACACATAAATGAGCAGCTAGTTTATGGCTGAATGGAGTACAAGTAGTTGATCTAGTGGTAGCTAGTTGGGGAGTAACACAGACAGTACAAGTTAGCTAGGATAGACAGAAGTGCTAATTTGTCTAGAAGTGCAAATCATTAGGGTTAGGCAGAGCTAAGGCTAAGAAATGGAGGGGGGAAGGGAGAAGTGTGGAGGGAAAGGGAGGTGTGGGGCATTTAAGAAGTATAACTTACAAGGTAGTAAGAATCCAGTCAGAGGTCGATTTAGGGCAAGGGAGGGTGCTAAGTAGAGGGGGAGAGAGACAGGACTTAACTCATTCTGACCAGTTCCAGCTGTTGAGGACCCTGCTAGGGGATTTAGGGCAAGTGTTAGGTTGAAAATGAGGAACAAGTAAGAGAGTGGGGGAGAGGGAAAACAGAGAAAGGGGGAGGATAGGTAAGAGCTTAGCAAGAGCTAAGACCCTAAGGGAGCTGGTAACTCACTCAGGGGAACTGGTGTTGGAGGAGAAGGGGGAAAGGGAGAAGAAGGAGGAGGAGGAGAGAGGTCTGCCAGGGGCCTGCACACACCAGTATGGTAAGAAATCCTGCCTGCACATGTTGTGGCCAGTCCTCTTCAATGTCTTTATTGGGGACATTGCAGAGGGACTGGAGGGGAAGACAAGCCATATATGTTTTTATTTATGTCGTACCAGTTCTCTGTTTAAATATGACTTGCTAAAAAAGAAAAAAGATACAGAAGTAAAACAAATTTGCTGATATTTTTTACCTGCAAAGTCACCCACACCCTATGACAAGGGATATCACAAGTAGAAAGATGGAGGTCATTTTGCCTCTGTGTAAGACACTCATGAGGCCACACCTTGAATGCTGCATCCAGTTCTAGAGGTCTTATATGAGAAAAAATATAGACAGGGTGGAGGCAGTGCAGTGGAGGGCAAGTAAAATGGTGCAGGGCCTGTGGGATATGACCTATGAGGAAAGATTTAAAGGAGTTAAATATGTATTTGCTGGAGTAAAGGAGGGAGGGAGGGACATGCCTGAGACATACAAATACATCACAGGTATAAACAGAGTACAGGAAGGAAACATCTTCCAAAGTAAGAGATACTCCAAGTCAAGAGGACACAAAATGAAATTAAAGGGGGGAAGGCTCAGGGGAGATGTGAGAAAATATTTTTTCATGGAGAGGGTGGTAGATGCCTGGAATAGCCTACCAGAGGGGGTGGGAGGGGCTAAAATGGTCACAGAATTGAAGAAGGAGTGGGATAGACACAGGGGTAACTTGGAGGCAAGGGGGGGCTCCAGAGTTAAGTTTGGACATGGGGCTTCACACTAGATAGGGATTAATGGGGCAGACTGGGTGGTGATGTGACTCCCACCCCTCCAGCCTGACCTCCCACAGATCACCCACCACCCCACACCCCCAGACTCCACCACACGCCCTCACTCACCTGAACAGGTCCCAGTGTGAAGATACACTCTCCCATTGAAGATATGTCTTGCTGCTGTAACTGAGGACTGCTATATGAGAAATAAAGTAAATGTGGTTCAATTTATTTTGATGGGTTTTCAACAGTACTTACCATATTTCTCATATAGCAGTCACTGGTTCCAGCAGCAAGATGTGTCTGCCATGGGACAGTGGATCTTTATACTGAGATCTGTTCAGAAACAAGAGGTCAGTGGGGCACAGGACCCAAGGCAGCATGGATTTACAGCAGAAAGGTCATGTCAGACAAATCTAATTGATTTCTTTGACTGGGTGACCAAAGTAGTAGACCAGGGCGGGACTGTGGACGTGGGCTACCTAGACTTTAGCAAGGCATTTGACACAGTCCCACACAAAAGATTAATAAACAAATTAGCCAGCCTGGGAGTGGGTCCCAGAGTGGTAGCCTGGGTAAAACACTGGCTGGAAAACAGGACACAATGGTTAATAGTAAATGGAGTCCACAGTGAAGAAAGGGGGGTTACTAATGGGGTACTGCAGGGTTCAGTACTGGGGCCGGTCCTTTTTAATGTCTTTGTAAGTGATATTGCAGAGGGACTGGAAGGGAAAGTATGTCTCTTTGCAGATGACACTAAGATCTGCAACAGGATTGATATGCAAGGTAGGGTGGAAAGGATGAAAAGGGACTTGGCAAGGTTGGAGGAATGGTCAAATGTATGGCAGCTTAGATTCAATGCAAAGAAGTGCAAAGTAATACACCTGGGAAACAAAAACCCAGGGGAAGAGTACACAATGGGGGATGACATACTGACAACAATAAGAATGGAAAGGGACCTGGGGGTAGTCATATCAGAAGACCTAAAGTTGGGCCAGCAATGTGAGAAGGCAGTAAGGAGGGCTTGGGGGATACTGGGATGCATGGGGAGAGGCATCACCAGTAGAAAACAAGAAGTTGTTGGCCGTCTGTACAGACAGTTGGTAAGACCACATCTGGAGCACTGCGTACAGTTCTGGAGACCCAATCTCCACAAAGACATAGACAGGGTGGAGGCTGTCCAGAGGAGGGCAACCAAAATGGCGCAGGGTCTGCACCAGAAGACATATGAAGAAAGAATAAAGGATCTTAAGATGTATAGCCTTGAGGAAAGGAGGAAGAGGAGGACATGATAGAAACTTTCAAATACCTCAAGGGAATCAACAAAGTCCAAGAGGGTAGCATCTTTCAGAAAAAGAGATGTGCAAGAACAAGGGGGTACAATTTGAAGATAGAGGGGGGATGGCTCAGACATAATGTGAGGAAGTATTTCTTCACAGAGAGGGTTGTAGATGCATGGAATGGCCTTCCTGAGGAGGTGGTAGAGTCAAAAACAGTGGGGGAATTCAAGAATGCATGGGACAGACATAAGGCAATTCTAGTGGGGAGTAGAAGAAAGTAGGCTGTTGGTGAACTAGGTTCTGCAGCTTATCCATTAGGTAGGGAAATGGGCAGACTAGGTGGGTCAAGCGGTCCTTATCTGCTGTCAAATTCTATGTTTCTGTGTTTCAGGTGAGTGAGGGTGTGTGAGGATGTCTGGGGGTGGGGTGGCGGAAACTCAGTGAGAGGTTGGGTTGAGAGTGCGGGGTTGCATCAGCGATGGAACATTTTTTATAGATTCAAAAATGACATTGAGGGACTGTGTTCTTTTCAGGCCTCAAGGGGCACTGGAGGGTGGGGGTTGCCACTAGACACCTCATGTAAATCAGCAATAGCATGCATAAGGCTAAAACTGATCTAGATCATGAGGGAATGTAGACTAGCAATTTTTGCACTAACCACTAAGCCACCTAACTCGCTTTATAATTGTTGTGATACATACACACTTAATAATACATATACACATATATGTATATATTTTCCAGTATAACATAGCAGTGCACTGTCTACACACAATTTAGAGATAAAAAAAAGGCATTGAGGAACCATTTTCTTCTTTTCAGGCTCTGAGGCATATTGGAGGGTGGGGGTTGCCACTAGACACCTTATTTAAATCAGTAATGACATGCATAAGGTTAACACTGATCTAGATAGTGGGGGAATGTAGACAAGCAATTTTTGCACTAACCACTGAGCCACCTAACTGCACTTTCTAATTGTTGTGATACACACAAGCTGACTAATACATATACACATATGTGCATATATATCCCAGTATAACATACAGTACAAGTCACATTAAACTGTCTCTCCAACTCAGTGATAGAGATGACAGAAATTCGGAAATTTCATTCCACGAAATATTTTGTGTAATTCACGCATTTTGTTAAATATTTTGCAGGTGTGAAATGCAAAATTCTGCTGGCGAAGTATGAAATTTCTCCTGCAAAAAGTGGAATTTTGTCATCCACAGGCAAAATTTCGCCATTTGGGAGAAATTCTGCATTTGAAGTGGATGAAAATAGTGTATTTAAAAAAAGTGTTTTCCATCATCCTGTCCATAGTGGCCAACATGAAAGTAAATACAGTATTTGTACTCCAGGATCCCTGGTGTCTAGTGGTCCCACCCCCCCTGGCCGATCACTGGCCCAATATGATGAATTCCTCCCCCCCACCACTGAGATTCACTCCCATCCTCCATCCAGAATGTTAATTAAAAATAAATATCCTGGTGTCTAGTGTCCCCCGCCAATTGCCAGCCCAATCCAAAGAATGACCCCCACCACAGCCGCCCATCCCTCGCTGTTCATAAGTGCAGCATGTTGTTTTATTTAATTAAAAAAAAAAATTTCCTGGTGTCAAGTGCACCCCCCGCCCTGTCCGGTAGTGACCCCCACCCCACTTCCCCTGCAATCCAGGAGCAGGACTCCAGCACAGCCCTCCACTCACCTCCATGGCTGGTAGCCTGACTGAGCACTTGCACTTTTCATGAATGAGCCCGATCCTACTGAGTACTTGTGGCACTCAGTCAGATCAGGCTCATTCATGCTTGTTGCACTACTATAATTGTTACATTTGGAAATTTTTGGTAAAAGTTTGCAAGTTTTATTTCACATGGTACCTTTTACCTTGTGACTCCTTTCTATTATTTAATTGGATCACTATGGATCTTCCCCAGAGGCTTTGGTGTGTCTGAAAGTAGAGATCATCATTTGCAGTTGGTGTCTGAGTGAAGAAGTTTTAGCTGACAAATTCCTTCAAAGAAAACATCCTTTCTTACGAAAGAACTGCAAAATAGTGAGGTTTTAAACTGAGTTACTTTAATTTAAGAGTTGCTCTTTGGAGTTCAAAATATTTAAAATACTTAAAGGCAGTTTTTTGTCCTGACTTTTGAGGATTGCATATCCTGGTTTACAAAGAAAACTGCTGCTTATAGCGTGGTAGGCTTTATGGTTTTGAAAAGTATACCTTAAAATCTGAAGTAGGTATTTTTTTCTTAGAATAACAATTCTAATAGTATGTTTATGCTTCATGTGTGAGTTGCATTCACAGTTTAAAAACTAATTGTGTTAATTTTCTATTTGGGAAACTTCTACCTCAGAATGCAAGGTGTGTCTCTAGCAGGGAGTAACCAAAAAGGGAATGACTGAGTGATTTGAGGAACATGCACCACCAGCTTCTAGCAAACCTGGCCGAGGGAGAGGGATCACTAGAAACCAAGTCCCAGATATTCAAAAGGGTTGTGCATGGCACAACAGTGTTGCACCATGCACAACCCACTGATGTGCCCAGGTGCAATATTCAAACAGGGATTGTGCCTGGCACAAATCCCGATGCGCCAGAGCGCATCAGTAATGTATGCAGCATAGGTTGGGAGAGCGTGCCCATGCATACTCTGCACATCCCAGTATTCAGCCTGGGATGTGCTGAGTCCATGCATGCACAACCCCTACTTGCACCGCACACAGGTGAACCAAAAAAAAGGAGCAATGGCTGGCCACCCACAGGTGAGCTGCCGTATTGCAGGGCATAACATGGCAGCTGCCGCCACCCGAGCTCTGGCTGCACCTCTGTGGCAGCGCCCCCCTCATGCCTGATCATGGGCATCTGTTCAAAAATAGCACTTCCTATCTCCCTGGTGGTCCAGTGGACCGCTGTCAGCCTGATCGCGGGCATTTGTATAATACAATTACGTCCTATATCCCTGGTGGTCCAGTGGACTGCTGTCAGCCCGATCGCGGGGTTAGGTAAAAAGGAAGAAATTGCAATATCCCTGGTGGTCCAGTGGATGACTGTCAGCCTTATCATGGGCATTTGTATAATAATATTATGTCCAATATCCCTGGTGGTCCAGCGGACCTCCCTCCCCACCTGCCCACTGAGCCCCACCGCCCCGCTCCGCCAGTCAGCGGCGGGCAGCAGCACCCCACCTGCCTTTCGCCCCTCCACCTGGCGACTGACACCATAGGTAGGGCTGTCGCCCAGTGGTCCATAGCATGAGCCAATGAGCATGCAGCCCATACCGTACTACACACATTCCAGATATGTGAATGGATCCATTCATGTATCTGGAATGTATGTCTGTTACAAAACTGCATGCCCATTGGCTCATGCTGTGGACCAATGGGCATATAGCCCTACCTACAGTGTCAGTTGGCAGGCGGTGGGGTGGCAGGCGGGTGGGGTGCTGCCACCTGCCACTGACCGGGGGGGCAGGGCGGTGGGGCTTAGTGGGCTGGTGGGGAGGGGGTCCACCGGACCACCATGGATATCGGATGTAATATTATTATACAAATGCCCGTGATCAGGTTTACAGCGGTCCACTGGACCACCAGGGATATTAGAATTTCTTACTTTTTACCTAAGCCCGCGATTGGGCTGCTGACATTATGAAATCCACTGGACCACCAAGGATATTGAACTTTATTTTATTTACAAAAGCTCATGATATGTTGACAGTGGTCCACTGGACCACCAGGGATATAGGACATGATTTTTATTTACTGAAGCCCGTATCAGGCTCTGGACAGCATTGGCTGCGTGCAGGGGTGTCAGTCCTAGACGGCTGCTGTCTGGCAGGGCGCCAGGTGCAAGTCGCCGGAGATTGGCACACCGAGCAACAATATGGTGCATACGTGCAAATTGCTCTAATTTGCGCCTTTTTACATTATGGCCCCATTTGCATGTGCACTTTTGAATATCGCGGTTGCTGCACATAGCACAACGGAACTTGCACTAGCGCATCCTCCTGCTCCACTCTGGCCACTTGCTGTGGCGCAGTGCCACTGCGCCATGCACACGGTGGGTGGCCAGGGTGTGATATTCAATGATGCTGTACCATGGTGCAGCTCTGTTGAATATCACCCAGTCAACGCCCCTGCACAGCCAAGTTGTGCTGCACCCAGCCTTGTGCCACAGCCTGGTGCAGTTTGAATATCTGGGCCCAATGATCCTGGGGTTTAAACATTAACTTTAATGTTGGCCACTATGGTGGGGGGAAACACTTTTTTTTTAAATACACATGTATGTCACACCAGCAAAATATTCAGCGAAATGTGTGAATTTTGCAAAATATTTTGTAAGGCGAAATTCACGATTTCACTGGAATTTTGCCAGTGAAATAATTTTTTGTTGCATCTCTACTCACTGGTTTAGCATTTTTCAGGGAGTTGCATTGGTCACTGCAATGAATTAATAAAGTTTCCTAATGATTTGCTGCTAGTTGCTATTCAGTTTCAGCTTACTGTACATTGCAGCTCTCTGGAAACATTTATCAATGCAGTGCATGAGCAGTGCAAACAGTAAAGGGATACCGTCAGCTTTCTGGAGCTATAGTGAACTTGTGTCACCAGTGTGCCTGTAATAACATCTATGACAAAATAAACTATTCATGTGCCCCAGTATGAGTAACAACAAGATCTGTTACCTAAGTTTAAAAAATATACACTTTAGCTTAGACCAAGCACATTATCTTATTGTTTGGCTGATACTCCGCTGACGGATGCCTTGTCTCAATGTGAACACACATTGAACATGTGAGAATTTCCTGAACAAGTGTAATTGGTAGTTCAAGCTAAAAGTACATGTTCTTCTGAACATGTGGATCTTTGTAAAAGTATTGAAGAGGGCTGCAAGTTTTACTTTTACCTCACAAAAACAGGTCTGTGATCCTGAGCATGTGTGTTACATCCATGGCAACGTCATGCTCAGAATCACAGTCTTGTTTTTTAAGTGGTAAAAGTAAGACTTGTAATGCTCTTCTTTATTCTTACAAAGATTTTTGCCTATCCCAAAACAATCTCTAACAGCATTTGGCTAGTGGGGCCGGTGTCAGTTTCAACCCCTGTCCATGAACATCTACATCTGGTCATTTGATCACACAAGTGACAGTACAGGAATACACAGTGTACACACACGCACATACACATACACACATATCAGAATATGTAACATATGCAATGAAAAAAATGCACAAATGTACTGCAACACAAGTTGAAACCATATCCAAACACAGCCCCTGATAAACTAATATGAAGCACCATCAAATTATGATTACAATGAGTGCACATGGACACCTCTGCAGAGTCCCTCCCCACATATATGCAAAAAATAGTATGACTTGATACAGTTCAGAACTGATGAGTACAAAAACATATTAAAAATATAGATATGGAGTACAATTTGTGATGCAGCATAGGTCAGTGAAGTTGCTATACAACATAAATGAGGGGCTTTCACAGATGATATGAATGACTGGAATACCTCTGTGTTGCTAAATAAAACAGACAATGATCCCTAGATACAGATAAAGCAATGATTAGGTATTTATAATTTAAAATACTAACCAATCCAAGGACGTCTCCGATTTTTTCATTTGAATCAGCATTGTCAAGTCTCTATGTCAGAATCAGATGCAGCTTTTACCCCCTTACATTGATTAACACTGAATACTGTGGGCTCAAGTTGGTAAGGTTGGATACCAATATCAAAATTTAAATAGCATCTTTATATTCCTCTACCTCAAACATGATGAATAATGAGCACAGGCACAGTTAAGATTATTGAAATCCAAAGGTATAAAAAAAATCACACTCCCTATTAAACAGCTAGATTAGTTTTCAGGAAAAAGGCACATAACTAGGACAGACAAGCAAATTCCTTTTTCATTACTTTCGCAACAGAATTTCAACAACATGGTAAGTTTTACGATAAAAAAGTGCATATGAATAGTTCATTTCAAACCTCCACAGTAAAAAAGAATCTGTAACTTGAACTGTGTTTAGGGTTCCTCTAACATATCTTCAGTGAGAGTTGGAACATTAGATTTACTACATAAACATTCCATTCTGTGACATTTGAAACTATAGTCCCAGGGTTTGATAAAGGACACACAGGTGTCGGACACGCATCAGGTAACCCTAATTGCTAGACCTGTGGCAACCTCTTTTTATTTTAAATAAAATTTTAATTTAAAAAGTATACCTGTCAGTGTATTTGTCCAAGGTTAGAGTGCCGGAATTGTTTGCTTACTACAAACTTTTGTTGAGCACCTCATCTTTGTGTGGGTATTGCAACAAAAAAGCCCCAGGGTTGTCTGCTTATCTCCCTTTCTAACCAGATTGAAGCTTAGCACAAAATAGTGCTTTGAAAATCTGCTTAGCTGAATGAAAGTGGAGTAATACCACAAAAACCTTTAATTTTGTCTAGTCCATTAGGAATCAAAAGAGCTCTCTTCTTCTATGTAATAGCAAAATACTGCAGGGTAATACTCACTTCAGCAGTAAAAAGGGGATCTAGTCTGGCAAAGGAGGATTATGGGGCACTACTGTAGACTAAATCACCGTAGTCAAAAATAGGAAGGATAATTTTTAAGACAATTTCTCGGTGGTCAGGGAGCAGTATACTTGCTTTATTCCTGTACATAGAGCTAAGCTTAGGTTGAAGCTTTTGGTGAATTCAATGTACACAGATAAATCAAGATGCCAGTTAAGGCAGACCCCGAGGTATTTAAAGGAGGAGACATCTTCAATATAAGCACCATTAAGGGTATCAAATAGTAGGGGAGAAGTAAGTTTGGCAAGCCTCTGACAGGTACCAAAAAGTTATTGAGACTGTTTTTTTGGCATTAAGAGACAGTTGGTTATTATTGAACTAGTGCTGAATGTTGTTAAAATCCAACTGAAATCTGGAGGTAAGGTCATGGAAAGAGGAGCCAGATGCAAAAAGAACTGTGTCAGCAGCATACATATGAATATATGCAGATGAACAGATAGAAGGTAGGTCATTAAGGAATACTGAAAAGAGGATAGGACCCAGGGCAGTCCCTTGAGGGACAAATGAGCTAATGGGAAGTGAAGATGAAATGGATTTTCTTATCCAGACAGCTTGAGACCTGCCTTTAAGGAAGAAATAAAACCAACTGACTGAAGAGTCAGAAATACCCGTAGCTTTAAGTTTGTCCAGTACGAGGGGATGAGCCACAGTGTCAAAAGCCTTATCAAGATCAACACACATGGCAGAAGTCATCAAACCTACAGTATATCTATACCTGTATTTATGGAATCAGTGAGCTGAAGGAGGGATGTAGAAGTGTAGTGGAATTTCCTAAAACCAGACTGAAAGGGAGTGAAAAAGGAGGAGTTGTCAAGAAAGGAAGTAAGCTGAGATAAAACAATGAATTCCTCTTAACTTAGCCAAGGTAGGAAGGAGTGAAATTTGATAGAAGTTGCCAGGAGTAGTGGAATCGCCTCCTTTGTGAAAATAGGGATGACAGCAGCTTGTTTTCAGATATCAGGAACAGTAGTAGAGCAGAAGGAGAGATTTAGAAGTAAGGTAATGGGAAGAGCAAGGGCAGGTGCCTAGAGAAGGAAACATTTAGGGTTGAGACCATCATTACTACCTCACTTTAATGGATTTGGGGAAAGCAGGGCCTTTTGTTAAACAGCGGGAGTGATATGAGTGAAAGAAAATGAAAAAGGAGAAAAAGGCAATGAGTTCTGTTGTCAACTATAGCTGCATTCTATAGTACCCCATTTCACTGCAACATGGCAGCCTCTCACAGTCCCCACAAAGCCAATGGACAACCACCGCCCACGCAGTTAGCCTTAAAGTAGGGTAGCCAACAGTTCTGATCAGGGCCGGCCTTAAAGGAAAACAACACCCAAATGTCAACCTGGATGCCTCCCAAATGTCTCCAAAATTGGCAAAAACTGCTCCTGTAACTTGATACATGTCACATGCTGGTTGCTGCCGAGGAGCAACATATTTACATTGTATTGCACACATTCCACATCAGAGCACTGAAAACAAGTACTATAGAAGTAATCTGCACTAGGCGCAATGCCTCATCACAAAACAGCAGCCGGTGGTCCAAGCAACACATGGCCACACAGTCAATTATTTTTTCCACAGACTTGTGTGACTGTTTTTATTTAATTGACGTTATTACAGTAGTGATGTCAGTTAGTCTTGCACATGAACTGTCTCCCTTCATGTGTGACATGCCCCCCCTTGACTGAAGTTGTAATCTGCAATGCATCAGTTTTAATCCACCATTTCTGTGTACTCGACATACCATGTCATTTGATTTCACACAGTGTGTAAACTAAACTGTCTCCCTGTACCATCCTCTGTTTTTTTAAGTTAAACAGTTTTATAGTTTGAATAAAAGAAAGGTGAATACCATCCTCTGTTTTAATTTTTTGTTCTGATACTTCTTTTTTAGCTTAGCATCACTAGTCACAGCTGTCACTAGCATTTCAAATTCAATCCTAGCAGTGCTTTTTTCGTGAGATGTGGGAGATTCTCAATGACCGCATGCTTGTGGGACAAGGTGAAGAAAAACATTGGTGTACAAGTAGATTAGCATGTACAATCAAGGTTGACTTAGAGTGCAAAGCTGTACAAAAACATTGCAGCAATCAAGAAAATAAAATGAGGGACAGAGCAGACAACAGGTGAAGGTAACAATAGAGAGACAACAAGCACAAAGTAGAGGTATGAGGTTGTCAGTGAGTCTAATAAAACATCAGTTGCAGTATTACTTGCGATAATAATTTAAAAAGTAATGTTCATGCATTCAACATTCTAATTAAAATTTCTTCAAAAATAATAAAGTGCAGAGTGGCCGGTAATATGAGTAGCAGCAGAACTATCTCCTGGACTAAGGAGCAGAGAGACAAATTTACAAGTACTCAAATACTGAGTCACGGTCAATAGCACCTACCTTACTATGTGTCCGTGCAAGCTGTCCATAAATCTGGATTGGTTGATTAAAAATTACATGTGATCTCATGGAGCTGTGGACATGCATATAATACAGATGCTGCACTGGATGTGAGTTGTTTAAAATGATAAACATACCATGTATCCGGCTAAAGGAAATATGACACAATATTTTTTCATTCAAACCACTTGCCAACCAGGATGCAGATTTTTAATATACACATAGTGGGTGCAACTACTCTTCAGGACTAACTTTATTTTATAGTTATCAAGTAGTGAAGCAAGCTGTTTATTCTCTCTCTGTCTCCCTCCATCTCTCTCTCCCTCTCTCTCTCTCTCTTGCTCTTTCTCTGACGTGGTAATAGACAGAACAGAGGAGCGTGACTGAGATTTAAAAATACCTTTAATCAATTCTGCCTTTCAGTTCCAAGATCCTCCTGCGTCAGCAACCAGACTATCTACAAAAAAACTTTCTGTGTTTTATTCATACTCTAATTCTTTTGCACACATAGCAAGCCACGTATTTGGTCTTTAAAATCTAACATTTATCCACTGATATACAGGCGTTTTTCTTCTCTTTTTTTCTACAGTCATGCAGTAATTGCCCCCCAACCCTGAGATAAAAACTTTGGCTTCAACTTACAATGTTAGTGACAGCTTGAGCTAGTGATAATGTGAAAAACAAGTATTTTCACAAGCAATTACACTGGAGGATGGCACTGGGAGAAACTGCTTAGTTCACACACTGTGCAGAGTCAAACAGGGTAAATAGAGTATTTGTCTTACTGTGAGCAAACAGAATATTTTGAATTAAGAATTAATGTGTTGGAGCCAGTGTATTTCATGTTAAACATAAGTGTTTTGTTTTGTCCTATGAAAGATGTGGAAAGTAAATAATAAATATCATTGTTTGCCATTGATCTTTAAAAATGCTTTATTATGTGAACTGTACAGTTCTATGAAAGTTCTTGTTTCCAGTCATGCTGCTGCCATGACATCTGCTCATTCTACAGTGGAATAATAACCATTACTGTACATCTCACGTATTACCTGCCAAATCACACACAAATCAACATACAAGTAAATGTTTCAGGAAAAGACAGACCACAGTTATTAGAAAAAAACACATTATGTCAGTTATGCATTTAGTCAGTTATAATGCTGACATGAATGTGTTGGCTGTGCTCTGAATGTTCCCTAAACACACTGGACCAGATATTCAGAAATGTGCCAAAGGCCAGTGCAAGTCCAGCGCAGCACAGATCTGATGCACACTGGTGCAACAGGAGTGATATTCAGAGACTGTGCATGCCATAGTGCGCCGGCACAACCTGGCTGAATATGGCACAGTTGAGCTATGGCGCAACTGTGAATGCGCCATGGTGCAACTAGAGGTGCGCCATGGCGCACACACACACAGTTGTGCCACGGCAGCTGAGCAATGGGGGGCAGGGCACAGAGAAGTGACCCAGGGACAGAACCAGGGATGCTCAATGACGGGCCACAGGAGGCCACCACCAGCTGGGCACAGCAGGATATGAACAGGCACCCACACTCCTTCCCCAGAATACAACAGTGGCACAGAAGGTAGGCAACAGGAGGTGCAATGACCAACACAGGGCCACCAAGGGGACTCCCCACAGGCTGCATGCTGTGCCCCCCCAAAACAGTCAGATCAGAGCAGGTCACACCCAGGACCACACAGCCAAGCACACACACACCCACCCACAACACTCCCCTGACAGTCCTCCCATGGGCACCCCCCACGATACACCCACTGACTAAGGGAAGGGACACCACCACAGTGGGACACACCACAGCACACAGCAGGGAACCACAGAAGCACAACATGCACCCTGACACATTCACACCACAAGGACAGGCACTGGGCCACTGTAGCATGGCTCCGTTTGCCACCTGCAAAGCAAACACTGACACAGGCAGGCATGTGAAAATATTGTAATATAGAAATGTGAACAGCAAACTATGTACAGAACAAAGGGGGTGGGAAAGGGTAGGAATATGAGGGATTGGGACAGGGAACATGGACTGTACAGTGGGAAGGGGGACTGTAGGGGGAGGTACAGCAGAGGAAACAGGGGAAGGCACAGTGCACACTAGCAGCGGCCATGCCATGCCACCCCTCGATGACCATGGCATCCACCTCCCAGCATCCACCTGTGGATCTGGAGCACTGCCTCCATAGTGGTGGAAGTAATCAGGATCAGCTGCCTCAAGAGCCTGCAGTATAGGGGCATCCTCTGCCGCCCCCAAACACCTAGGACAAGGGACAGGACAGGCTATCAATGCAGTGCCCCAAGGAACCATGCCCAATGGGCAGCAGGATCATACCCCCCCTGGAGGGCCTAAAAATGCCACCCCACAGGGGGATGGCCCAATGACTGCCAGCAATGCGGCTCACCACAACACTGCACAACGGTGGTCTCTGCTACACAGTAGCCACCAAACTGTGCTATGCCAGTCACATGGCACAGTGCCCTTGCAGCACCACAGCATCGACAGTAACAACTGGGTGCACACCCACCCCACCAACAGCTGGCACATGAGTACAATGGATGTACCACAAAGGTGGGCACCACACACAGTGCAACACAAAAAGCTGCCATGGCACATGGCACAGGCAGCCACGCCCGCACCCATGCCCCTGCAAACCCCCAATACATGTGTGAAGGACCATGCAGTGCCTACCTACTCTCTGTGGCCCCGCTGGTGCTGGAGCCACTCCGGCACCACCTCCAGGTCCCACACTGCAGCCTGCTGTCCCACTTCAGCCACTGCCACTGACCTCTGGTGATCCTCAGACCCCAGAAATGGAACATAGACAGGAACATATCAGTACACACCTATAGCAGCTGCCCCCCCTGCAAAGTGTGGGCCCCAGCCTGGCACAGTCCACACAGCGGCATGTCAACGTAAGCAGTGGTGCATGATGCAGCCCCGTGATGAGCACATGGTAAGTACACCACCCTGCAGGACATGCCAGGTAGCCCAGCCAACACCACAGTACAGCACCAGGGCACACATGCATGCTGGGCCTACTTCCCTGGCTGTGGCACATGCCCACGCCTGATGCACAACTCCAGCCATCAGAGGTGACTTGGGTCCCTCCTGATCAAGTCCCATGTCGGTGCTGACACTGCTCTCCAGTCCTGACCACCCCAGTTCACTGCACTAGTGTGGCAGCAATAGTCTGCCACACAGCCACACGGGGCTGCTGTAGTGGCACCTGGCCAAACAGCTGGGGTGCATGGGGCTGGACGCAGGCCATGAGGTTTGCCAGCTCCACCTGCATCCAGTTACCTGCCCATTGAGACCTGCACTGTGCCATGTCTCTGCTGAGAGCCATGGAGCAAAATGGTGGTCATAGTCACACATGGCAACAGCATGCGCCAGATGTGCGAGCCGAGGGGATATGCTCTGTGTTCACCTATCGTGCAACAGTGGAGATGCATGGCGTGGGCTGGGTGGGGCCACATGTGTGGGGTCATCCAGGGTCAGAGGTCACTTCAGGGGTTGGTGCATGGCTGTGCACTGTGTGCCAACTGCATAATAGCAGCCATGGTGCGCCATGGCTGCAATTGCACAGTTGGTGCACAGTGCGCAATAGGTGGCAGTGCACCAAACAGCACCTTCACACAGTGCCAATGTGCACAGCACATGCATGCGCATCGTGCCATGCCGTGCCCCGGAGCAATCATTTGACTTGCTCCAGAGTTCACTCACTGTGCAAGGCACAGATATGTAATATTCAGCTGCCACATGCTGATGAGCTCATCAGCCAAAGTGTGGCAGACTGGGGGCATTAGCATATCATTACCATTGCACCAAAGCTCATTTGCATGCGATGCACCATAAAAGCACCACGGATCGCAACAGGCCATGGACCGGTATTGCATCCTTTTGAGGTAAGTTGCGCATGCTGCTGGAGCATACTAAGCACAGACAGCACTGCAGGGGGGTTGGAAATGGGTGTTGCTGCCACTGACACACTGTGCTGTCCATT
Organism: Neoceratodus forsteri; assembly: GCA_016271365.2. NCBI lineage: Eukaryota > Metazoa > Chordata > Ceratodontiformes > Ceratodontidae > Neoceratodus > Neoceratodus forsteri. Next base: position 974,861,423 of record CM057453.1, read on the forward strand.
CCCACATGAAGCAACATGACGGAATCTGAGGAGGTTGAGGAGCGTGGGCCTGCAAGCAAGCGCAGACCCAACTTCTCAAAGGCAGAGTCAGAGGCCCTGATTGAGGTCTACCTTGACATGGAGCCACTCTTGAGTGGTGCCACAGGCATACCACAGGCCAGGACTGGGGCCTGAGTGGAGGTGGCAGACTGCGTGAACCAGCAGGGCAGCCACCAGTGGTCAGTGCAGGAGTGCCCAAAAAGGTGGGCACTGACAAGAGGAAGATCAAGGAGAAGGTGTCGACCATCCATGCAGCCTGGAATGCCACTGAAGGGGGGCCTGTTGATGCACCACAGTTCACGGCACAGGAGGAGCTGGTGGCAGCCACCTTGTACTGCAACACCATGGAGGGTGTTCCTGGTGGGGGATTCCAGACAGGTGGCAGCCCATCCCTGCATGGTAAGTATGGCAGCAATGCACAGCATGCAGTGGCATTTTGGGGGTTGGGGGCACTTGTGGCCATTGCTTCACTGACCACCTGTTTTATCTTCCAGCACTGTCATGCCTGCATGCATAGGATGGGGTACTGATAGCATATGTGGAGGCAGTACCAGCCCTAGAAGACCGGCTACCCACCTCCATGAGCATCTGGGAGCCTGGGAGGCCACAGCACACCACCACTGTCCAGCCAGATGTCCTGGTCATGGGGTTGGATGAGGCCCTGGATGTGTTTCTACAAGATGCCAGTCTCAATGTCCTCTACATGGAGACAAAGATCGGGGTTGGGTCTGACAATGACGATGACCTCACCATAATCCTGGACAGCATGGGAGGTGTTGTGGGGGAGATGCCCATACAAGACACAGGCAGCTTGTCCAGTGACCTGACAGCAAGGGAACAGATGCCTGCTGCCACTGCAGGTGCAGCTGTGTGCACTGCCACAGCTGTGCCATGCGGTGGTGGTGGTGGTGGTGCAGCTGTGCAGGTGCTGGGCAGTGTTCAGCAGCCAGAGGAGCAATGGCAGCAGGCTGCTGGTGCCACAGGGCAGCCGGACACAGGGTCCATTGCCGGGGCACCAGCTAGGGACAGACCCCATGTGAACCCCACTGTGCAGCATCCACCTGAGAGAGGGGCTGAGCAGCATGGCCAGTCAGCACAGAAGGGTCAGTGTCCTGCCCAGAATCCCCAGGATGCATACCCAATAGCAGAGCACACCCATTTGCTCCAGGCCTCCATTGAGCAACAGGTGCTGGTTGCCACTGGGCTGTGTCCACTGTGCACAGAGGTGTGCCAGTTGGCTGAGCAGTGTGAGAGGGGCATTGCACAACTCCTGGCAGGTATGTTGTGCATGCAGGAGGCCTCAACTGATTCCATGGATCGCATTACACACCACATGCAGGAGGCCACAGCTGCATCCATGGATCGTATTGCACAGGTGGTCACGGAAGGCTTCACTCTGCTGGCTACCAGAGGATGTGGCTGGCCACCACAGACCCCACACAGTGCATTGTCCACCCAATGATCCTGGCCTCGGGGCGACACCCACACAGTTGATGTTGGGTTCTGATGTTGGCATCCCAGGCATGCCTGGGGTGGGTCTGTTTGGGCGCCTACACTCCCCCCCACACAGAGCCTGTCGCAGTCCCATGGGTCAACCCCTGGGGGGCTGTTTCAGACACCCCCTATGGCTGATGAGCAGCGTGTGGCTGCTGATCAGCCCCAGCACGGCCGCCCTTATGGCTGTGGTGGTCAAGGATCCGTGCGGTGGCCCTGATGTGTGGCCTGCCCTTACCACAGTCTGCAACTGCTGCCCTGTGCATGCATGGGTGGCTTGGTGTGTGTGCATACCACTAGTGGGGTGCCTATGTGCTGCACCACATGCTGCCTATGTGCGTGCTTGCCTGGCTGCTGGACCATGTGGCGTGGGCATAATGAGGCCAGTTCTGCTCCGGTTGCACCTGTGCACTGGTACAATGCATCTGATCCTTGCCACACACCAATGCCTGGGCATGTGGGTGCTTGTGTGTGTTGTTATGTGTGTGGGTGCATTGCTGTGTGCTGCTTTGTAGAGTTGTGCATGGTTGTGTGCCACCGACTCCCCCTCACCCTGCACCATGCCTTTGTGTGTGCCTGCCCATTGCTATGCACACCACTGCATGTGTACTGTACCTGTGTGTGTGTGTGTGGCTCATGCATGGGTTTAGCGCCATCTACCTGCATGCACCATAGTGCTCCTTTATAATGGTGTCATGGTGCTGTTGGGCCTGCCTTGTCAGCTGTGGATCCTTCCACCAGGAGGCACTGTCCACCTATCTCCGGCAGATTGCCTCCATCATCCCCACTACTGTCACCCTCATCAGCCTCGACAGCTATCCCATGGTCAATGGCCATGTTGTGCAGTATGCAGCTGGCCAGGAATAGGCCAGAGGCTTTGGAGGGGCTGTACTGTAGGGCACCGCCGGACCTGTCAAGGCAATGGAAGCATGCCTTCAGCATTCCAAATACGCGCTTAGTGATGTTAAGTGTGCTGGCATGTGCCTCATTGTAGCATTCTTCTGCTGGGGATGATGGGCACCAGTAGGGGGTGAGCAGCCAGGGCCTCAGTAGATAGGCACTTTCACCTGCATGGATGATGACATGGTTAGCTCTCTGCCTTCCCGTGCTTTGCCCCTTGCCTGCCTTGGTGCCCTCATCTGCTTACCCACCCTTCCCTCCCCCATTCCATAGCCTACTCTCCCCGTCACCCCTTGCCCATCCCATACTCACCCACTAGGTGGCCTGTGAGGAGGTTCCCATGTTCAAATCTGTGGCACAGCACAGAGCTGTGCCAGATGAACACATCTTGTGCACTCCCAGGGTGTGTGGCACACACATTGGTGATGTGCCTCATGGCATCACACACCACCTGGCAGTTGATGCTTGGGCTCCACTTCCTATTGATGTATGCTAGCCCCTTGGGGCCAGGTGGCATGTAGATGCCCATGTGGGTGCAGTCAAGTGGTCCCAAGCACGCCAGGCATACATGCTACCCTGTGGAAGTCCTGCATGGCTGATGTATGCTCCGCCTGTGTGTTAGGGAAATGGATGTATTCTGAAGCATGTGGCAGCAGGGCATTGAGGAACTGTGTGAGAAGGTGTGTCGTGGCCAACTGGGTTATGCCTGTGATGTCCCCTGTTGATCTCTGGAAGGTGTCCGTGGTGAGCAGGCACATGACTGCTGTGACTTTCGTCTCCACTGCCATTGCATGGCTCTGACTTATAGGTGTCTGCATCTCCTCACTGCACAGCTCGCAGAGCTGCCTCAGAATGACACTATTCAGGTGATACTAGCCCACTATCTCCATGTTGGAGAAGTTCTCATAGGTGGTGCTGGCATGGTACCACCTGTGTTGGGCATACTGCTGACAGGGCCTTCTTCAGCCACGCTGCTGTTCTGCCTGCCCCTTCACACCCCTCATTACAGCCTCCATCATGTATGGTGCACTATCCATGGCTCCTGATGTCACATCTCCCCCTTGGTGGTTAGCTGCTGCGAGATGTGTGCCACCCTTGTGCACTGCCTGGTACTGTGCCTGCCTGTCCCTCTCACTCTCTCTGCCCCTTTCTCCCTTTCCACTGCCACCTCTGTCACTCTCCCTCTGTGGCTGCCTCTGTCTGTCTCTCTCATTCTTTCTTTCTTTCTTTCTTTCTTTCTTTCTTTCTTTTTTTTGGGTTTTCTCTCTCTCTGTCTCTCTCTTTCTCTCCTTCCCTCCCTCCCTCCCCAGTGCAAGTGCTGTCTGATGGCGCTTGTGCCTTGCATTAATGGGCTCAAGTCTGCTAGGCATATCTTGGTTTTGCTCCACACATGCTCCATGGTTCCATGGTTGAATATCACACTGCACTGGATATTCATGGGCATGCCCCCTGAGCTTGGTCCTGCATCCATTATGGTTGCGCAATGGAGCAATGGTATTTGTAGTACACAATGGCTCCCTCTGAATATGGCTCATTGGTGCAATTCCACACTTGTGCTGGTGCAACTCAGCGCAACTGCTTTGAATATCCGGCCCACTGAGTCCATGTGTGTGATTATGCTGTGAAAGGGTACCATGGACTGTACCTCTCATTACTGAGGATGGACCTGATGCGCATGAAGTCTGGCTATGAAGCAGTTTCATACAATGGTCAAATCACATCAGGGACCATGCAGACAAACTATCAACTATCAACCCCTAGGATCTAACCAAGACTAACCATTTGTGATATACACAGTATCTAGATTGCTAACATCATCCTTTCCTTGCAGATATTTCTAGTGTAGTGCAGGTAATTTTTTGTTTGTTGCGGCCCTATGTCAATTTGCGACCAACACCCACAAGCTCGATGTAGCCCACATCAGTATGTGTTTTGAATGATGCTCTATTATTAGTTTTCGTTTTTTTGTTTTTTTCCTTTCACGCATCTAGTTACCTCTCAATGTGCTCTTTTGAACATGTTGTTTGGCCATAAGGTAACATAGGTGGTTCTCACCTTCAATGGATCCTTCAGGATGTGTGGTTATATGGGGGGTGAGAGAATGCCTGTTGACTAGTTTCTCAGTTCATGAATTGTCAGTGGCATTACAAGAAAGTCAAGCCTTTTGCTGAGCCATCATCCAATGCAAAATTTACTTTCTTTTTTTTGGTGGTGGATAGAAGGGTGCATGTCTTGCTTTAGCCAGCAGTGACATAGATTATCCTTTATGGCTTTCTGCTTTGCACAATCACCCCCCCCCACACACACACTCACACACTGTTGGTTCCCTGTATTTGCTTCTGAAAATGCTCCCCACACACCTGTTCCTACATTTGCTTTTGATGGTGAAAACTGTGACAGCAGCATGCACTGGTCCCTATCATGTTCATACATCACCCTGCACAGACAGATCTTTTTTTTGGAAGGTCATGTCAACTGTATGGCACATTTTGTCACTGCATATGAGTGGCGAACTTCTGTATGTGTACAGTTTTTATTTTTAGGTGGCCATGGTCAATGCGTTGTTTTCCTGACCACAGCCATTAACAACTGGCTGCAGCAGTGGACCATAGCCAACACACACATGCATTCGCACACTGACACTCTCTCACACACACACACACACACACACACACTACTGCCTCCTGTGTTTCTACCTGTGTCCTGTTTTATGTGTATGCAATTTATTCAGCTGTGATATTGTCAAGTAGACATGTGTAATAGTTAAGAGGTCTATTTTAGATTTGATGGACAACAGAACACACAGGAAAAAGAGTTACTGTAGCCCATAGCCACTAAAGGGCTGTTGCTCACGCGGTACAAGAGGACATAGTGCAGGCGGTGGTCCTCTGTAATGTCTTCATATGAGAGCTTCTGGGACCTGATAAAAAATTATGCCTCTTTCCAGAAAACACAAATCTCTGAAACAGTGTTGAAGCAAATGTTGGGTTTGAAATTAAAAGGGGTGTTGCAAGGTTTCAGCACTGATCATAAGTATTGCAGCTTTGATTAAATGCAAAGAAGTGCCTAGTGATGCTATTGTTAAACATAACCAAAAAAAAAAATAACTGGGAAGAGGTGGGTGTAGGGGTACTAAGTTCAAACTCTGGGCTGGTGATGTGCAGAAGTAACATAGTTTAGAAGTAAATGGAGTAGCAAGTGTTGTACTGTTCTCTTTGTTGTTCCCCATAGAGTGCTGGTACCACAGTAGACAGTCAACTGCTGTCAAAGCATGTCATGTAAGCACACCATTGACACCACGTCAGGTCAACAAAGGTGGTAAGGTGCCATTGGAGACTGGAGAGTACAACATGTTAACACCTTTGGTGGAACTGGCAGCAGCCCATTGCCCCATCACATCATCGCCCAGTGACTCTGTTCACTGAAGATACTCAAAAGACATGCCACAAAGGCATGACAGGGGGTCTGCACCAATAGCTTATGGTCAAGAGTCATGATCTTTAGCTAATTAGCTAGCAGTGTAAGTGGCTCAGTAGACAGCACACTCACCTCAGAGGCCGGGAGATCAGAGGGCTGTGGGTTCAGTTCCCACATCTGGCACTTGGGTTACTATCCCTATACTGATACTGTAGTGTAGCATGAGAGGGGTGCTGCACTTCTGAGGTGCCGTCTTTTGGATGAGACATTAAACTGAGGTCCCATCTGCCTGGATTGGTGGTAGTTCAGGTGGATGTTAAAGATCCCATGGCACTTATCGAAAAGAGTAGGGGAAATTTTTATTCAGAATTCAAAAACAAGATACAAAAAGAAACACCATCAAAAACTTTGAGACAAATAAATCATACTGAAATGTACATATTAATTCAGAAGAAAAAAAACAATCAATTTTATACAAACACTAAAATATAATGCCCTTCTACGTATTTCTAGGTTCCTAAAGAAAAAACCTTCACCAAAAAATACGAGGGAAAAAAAAACATAGCACTGTTGAAAAATTGTTGGCTTTATCAAATAACTATACATACACTAAACATACCATATTACTACAACAAACCTCAACCCACCCTACCAACATTTTTCCATAATTTGGCTACCACCACTTTCCCCAAGGTACGGTTCTCATATTCATAAATGTTATCCAGTTCTTGCTGTATTCTAAAAAAAACATCTTGCTGCTGAATTACTTTACCTTGTAGGAATCTAAGGCATCTCGCCTGCCAAATGGACCATTTTATACATACCAATAGTATATGGACTGTACTTTTTGCCCATTTCGCCCAGGCAGACAGAATTTGTCCTAAAACCAAAACATCATAATTCATTAGCAAAATCAACTTTCCCCCCATAATTCTGACAATAACTTCCAAAAATTATGGACATGAATACATTCAAAAAAAAGATGCTGCATTGTCTCCACAACTCCAGCACAAGCACTTTCTCCACACCTTCTCTCATCCAACTGCTTATGCTTCTGATTGCCCTTTACTTGTAACTTCTGATGACCACACATCCAAGCAAAATCTTGCATTTTCAGAGGTATTCTAGGATCAATCATCCCTTCTAGTAACAAATTAATATCAACCACAGAGGATACTTTAAAAACTGGCTCTTCTCGATACCAGGTATCCAAAACACTGTTATAAAACATTTTCTTCCTTCTCCCTAAACACCATGCCAATTCTATCCTCCAGGATCTAATATAGCGTATTATAGTCTGTACATAATTTGGGAGCATTTTTTCTGTAGGATGCCATTTTGCTCTACCCCATGCCTCCAAAAAAGGCTTACCCATAACTGCATACAAACCTGCCACATTCCCGCTATTTGTAACAACAAAAGGCAAATAGAACTAAAAAAGAAGTTGCCAAATAAATAAATTAAAGGACGTATTATGTTCAAACCTCCTTCTTTCCCTATCCTGTAGATATGATTTCTCTTGATTGGGTTCAACCTACTAACCCCACAAGAATTGAAAAAATAAACCGAGAACTTTTGTGTGCATCTCATAGGGGAAGGGAAACGCATGAGACACATATGAAAAATAGGCACTATATATGCCCTTAAGAGATAAACCCACTTTTTCCTCGACATTTTCCAAGATAACAAGGACAACACCTTGAGCTACGCCTTATCATACACTACAGTCCAGTTTTGATCTTCTGATTCTCTTGTTCCAAAAAATAATCCCAAAACTTTGACTTGATCAGTGGTCATCAGAATTGGAAAATTCTCCACTTTTCCACTATCTCCTAAAACTAAAACAATACTTTTGCTCATATTAATTCTAATATTCTTTAAATAAATTGATGTCCCTAAAAAAACATTCACCAGTGGAATAGCCTGAACTTCAGCATACAACACCTTAACTAAATCTATAAAAACCTTCGGAATCCCATAATGGTGTAATACCATCCAAAGATGCTCCTGCTGAACTGTATCGAAAGCAGTTTCCTGATCAACCGACAGTAAATAACTGCTTAACTTGCTTCCTAAACCTTGCTCCACAACCTCCCTAATAAAAGCCAAATTCTGTACAACATTCCTACCTGGAACTGCACACGTCTGCTCCTAGACAATTACCTTTTGTGCTATTTTTTCCAATCTTGTTGTCAGTATTTTTGCTAGAATTTTATAATCAGTATTCAACAAAGTTAATGGTCTCCAATTTTTTAGGTCATGAGGGTCACCTTTTTTAAATAGAAAAATCATCATTCCCATCTGCACTGAAGGGGCAAGCCTTCTTTCCTCCCAAATGGCATTATAAAGTACTTCTAAACAGGGAATCAAAAGATCAATGTAGGTTTTATAAAAATCATTTGGTATCCCATCCTTTCCAGGAGTAGTCTTGGCAGATAATTTCAAAAAAGCTTCCCTTATTTCTAATACAGAAATAGGAGCAACGAAACTTTCCTTTTCCTCACCTGACAGTGCAGGTATAGCTAATTCTTTAACAAAGAGGTCTTGACCTTCCTTCCCCTCCTTTTGAATGGTGTCTACAATATGTTTTTGTATTATAAGCATTACATCTTGATTATACTCTTTTAAATTACCCTGTTCGTCTCTGAGACCTGTCATGACCACCTTTTGCACACCTTGTACATTGCCTTCATATGGATTTACCTCCTCTTATTTTCCTCTGGTCCTATATTTCTGCTGACTTGCCACCTTCCTAACTGTCTCCTGTAAATACTGACTCATTTGCTCCATTAAACTCTGTAACCATGCTGTAACATTATTTACTCTGTTAGCAGCTTGTGTAAAAGTTTGCATATATTTTGCCCTAAGTCCTAACTATGCAATATACTTATCCTTAGCCTTCTTTTTCGTAAAAGTTATATACCAATATTGCAGATCCCTCTTTATATCTTCCCACCATTCTGTGGGTCTATCATACATAAAGCAGACATCCTTTCTTACCCGGAATAAAGCTATTATAGATTTTCCACAGAATCATCCTGTAATACTGAAGTATTGATTTTTCAATAGCCCCTACCTGCTCTTAATTTCTGTCTGTCTCCCAACAGTAATTTAACTGCCAAATGGTCTGAAGCTTCTAATGGTATCAACTCTACCTCTTGACAAGTAATTCTTGCTGATGCAAACCAAAAGTCCATCCTGGTAGATAGTTTACCTTTAAAAAAAGTGTGTTTCGACTCCTGTTGTAAAATGTCATACACATCCTTCAAATTATTTCTATGCAATACTGCTAACAATGTATTAGTATCACAAAAAATGTTCTTTGTAGCCCTCCCCCAGTCTCTATGAGAAAGCCCACAATTAAAATCTCCACCCCATAACACCAATTTAGAAGTGTTCAAATATGGTTCTACCTTTTTAAACAAACTAGACCTCTCTGCTTTAGTCTGGGGGGCACATATATTTATTATCCTATATACTTCTTTCTGTATCACCACAACCACAACCATAGCTCTTCCTGGTAGTATATCATAAACATGCAGTATTTGAACAACAACCCCTGAAAAAAGTAAACCTATTCCAGAACACTGCTCTTCTATTGACCTTTAAGATATGCCCCAATCTTTCTGTGCAGCCTGTACTTCCAGTAAAGTGTGTAACCGAGTATCTTGTAACAAGATAACCTGCCCACCCCCAATACTAAGACTCAAAAATGTGCTCTGTCTCCTCTCATAAGACTTTATACTATTAACATTGATCGTAAGAAAGGAGATAGCCATAACCAATTTAGAAAAGGAACAGAAAATACCCAACTTAATCATAATTTTTTTTCTTTCTCTTTCTAGTTTTAAGCTTTTCAGGAGGGTCAACCTCTGAAGCACCCTCTGCCTGAGAGGAGGCCACAGAGGAGAAATATGAATCACAGCCATCCTCCTCCATCCCCTCCTCAAACAACAGTGCATACGCGGTTTGAACTGCTACCCCATCCATACTTTTAGACTGCACCTGAGAGTTTGCTAATAGCTTTCCTGCTTTGAACCTGGTTACTCTCTGGAAGTCTGCCTCTAACTATACTGGGGGGGCATAGAATCACCTTCTTCTACTATTTCCACAATTTGATCAACCTCTTCCTTCTCCTTTCACCTCCTTCTACCTGACAAGGGAGGCTAGTTGATTCCACCAATTCTTCTGGTCCTACTTCCACAACTAAGTCTTGTACGACACTTTGATCCTCTTCCTCTAATATTTCATCCCCTACCTCCTTCTCCAAAAGCCCATCCCTACCTATCTTCCTTGGGACCCTTTGCGGCAGCGGACTTCTATCAGGAACTGTGCTCAGCAACTCAACCATACTCATTTTCTCTTTTGAGCTGTGGCCACATATACATCCTGTTCAGCTCTAATAGTAATATCTACATTATTATGTGATGCCCACGAGCAAGTATGAAAAGAATGCCCCTGTTCATCACATAAATTACATCTTAGCGGTTGCCGACAATGAGCCCCTACATGCCCCAATTCCCCGCACAATCCACATTTTTGTTTATCACAAACATTACTGAGAGACCCACATCTCCACATTTGAAACAAGCCCATGGTTGCCCAGGATAGAAAATCACCTCCCTGTCCTGACCCCCAAAAAAAAACAATTTGGAAAATGACTAGTTTGGCCTTTCACAAGATTCAGAACCACTTGATATTTCCACCCCCAGTCCACAATTGCTCCTCATCCAAAATGGGCTCAGGAAAACCTTTAACAGTACAACACTGCTGCAACCAGTAAGTGATATCAGCAACATTCACCCTTTCATTTCAAAATAACATTGTAATCTTTTTCGTCAGGGGTTTTGTTCGTGGAATAGCCAAAAAGGCCTTCATAAAGGCAAAAGTTTCATAATATGATATTGCTTCCAGAATCTTTCTAAACCTGCAGGATGTTTGAAATTAACATCAAAGATAGTATCTCCTGGCACATGTATTAATGCATAAATCTCATATGCATAGTACTTCATACTATCTTTTAACAAAACCTTACCAACAAACTGCCAATCTGGGACTGTTGAGACATCACCCCTATATTTTAGCCTTACAGCATTCCTTCTTACAGCTGGTTCCAACAGTGGGCCTCTATCAGTTGGAAACAAATGCTCCATCACCTTCCCATGCCATACTTTATCGGGAGCTGAAACCCGAGAAGCATTCTCTGGTAATTCTATAGAAAGCAGTATCCTGTTGTTCCAATTCCTGTGCTCTCATTGTTTCCTCCGCCGATGCACTGGAACCCTCTGCTTCCTTTTCTCTAATGACTTTTAATAAAGGGTGTGGCTCATCTTGTTGCTGAGCTGGCTCTTTCCCTGAAGGGAAAAACTGTCCCGGGGTAATAAAGGGTTCAAAGTAACATCGGGGGGGGGTCACTTCTGGAGCTTCAGAGATTTCTGATGCAAAGGATCCTACACCACCCAAATTTGCATCCCACCCACTCCCTGTAGGACTTTTCACCCAGCCTGCAGCTTGCAAGGCTGTCACTACCCAATTACCTGGGTCCTTGTCCACTTGCTAATGATCTTGCCCCTGCCTGGACCCATCCATTACTCTGCCCTGCATCTTCCTGCTTTCTCCTATTCCCTTGAAAGTCATTTTGTGCCTCCTACTGAGGACCCAATATTAAAAGTTACAGTGGGCAGCACAATTTGAGCAGGAGCTCCCATACCGCGTGTGTCTGCCAATTGTCCAGCTAACATGTCCTCATCCCCCATATCAGCCCTGGAACTTGCTGTTTGCTTCTCCGTATTCAATTCTCCCACTTCTGCAGAGTTTATCCCAGCATTCTCTACACAGTCCATAGCCAAATTATCTTCTTGTTGACTCACCAGCTCTCCGGTCGAACCGATCGCAATATCTCTCCCTTCCACGTCTGCTGCCATACTTCATTCTTGCGCTTCTGCTGGCTGCACCACCGCTGCTACTGTCCTCCTCTCAAGTGCCTCCTCTAAACGATTCCTCACTGCCTGATAGCAGCATTCCACTTCTTCTAACTGAAGCTGTAAACCCACCTCCACATCCTGCTCCACGGGCATTGGTTCCTGCTGCTGTGCAAGGACTCCCAACCCCGCATCCATTGGTGAGTCCTCTTCTTCCATGTTTTGCAAAACCACCGCAGTATCCACAATCTTCACTTCCAAAAAAACTCCTTCAGAGTCAGTCTCCACTGCAGCACAATAGGGGCCAAGGAGGAGAACTACTCCTTAGCCTCCCACACATCTGTCTCTCCCAAGGCTCCAGACACCACTGAGCAGTAGCGATCCTCAGCCACACAGCACACTCTGCCTCCAACGAGTAGGGGAATTTTTTATTTAAATAACAAAACAAATCAATACAAAACAGTGTTGCCTCACACAAAAGAAAAGTACAAAACGTAAAAAAAGCAAATAAGTATTACAATCATACATATTGAAAGGGTTTGTCTAATACAGAAGTGAAACTCAAATCTAATCGCATGACAAAAGGGAACCCCCCCCACACAAAAGTAGGGGAAATTTTTATCCGCAAAATAAAGGAAATAAAATACATACTTAATAGTGTTACTGCACACAAAATCATAAGACAAACTTAAAATAAACAAAAAAGTAAGCATGTCATCAAGCATACAATACAAACTTTCATTTATAAAATCCCAAAACGGAAAAAGTGAACCCCCACTAAAAGAGTAGGGAAAAATTTTTTCAAGGAACAAAAGCAAAGTAATACAAAAAACAGTAGTACCTCGCAAAAAGGAAGAAAAAAATTACAAATCATGACAAAATAAATAAGTAGTGCAGTCATACATCAGAAATGGCTGTCTAATACAGAAATACTAACTGGAAACAAATGCACACCATAAAACTACAGAATGGAGATCGGACAAAATTATATAAATTGTTATGAAACAGAAATAAAAACAGTATTATATACAAAAAAAAAGACCAATATCCTATTCTTATTTAAAAAAAATTATAGAAAGAAAATAATTAACTATCAGGTACAAAGAAAGTAGCATGTTCACCCAGTATCCAGCCAAGACACATGTCTCCACCATAATTTATAAAGATCAGGGGAGGCTGTATTGTGCTCATAGTCTCTCCATCTAAAAATCTCTTTCTGAACCATCAAAAACACATAAGCACTACACAATACCTGCTGTCTTAAAGTTAATGCGCAGTGGGCTTGCCATAATTGAAACTTAACATGTCCCATAAATAACAATAACGTCCCAGAGTCAAACTGGACCCATGCAGCTGGTAAAATGTTCCTAACCCATGCATCCGGATCCTCCCTCTGAAAAGGCCGAGAGACCCAATATTTATGAAAAGAAGTCCAAAATCCAACCTCATAGGGACAATCTATAAACAAATGCTGCATAGTCTCAACCACCCCACTACATGTATCAATTCTAGGACACATTCGTTCCACTACACCCTTATGCTTCATGTTCTCTTTTACCCCTAATTTTTGGCGGGTGTAAAGCCATATAAAATCCCACATAAATGTTGGAATTCGGGGACAACGAAGAAAACTTGTCATAATTTGTGTATTAGCTGAGGGAAGTATCATAAACCAGGGTTCCTCATGGAATCAGGTTAGCAACAGCCAGTCATATACCATTTTCCGAGTGCCAGTAGTCAGATAGCGATAAGGCAATTCCCAGAGTTTGAGTTTACCCACCACATCCTTCCAACAATTAGCTAAAAAGAAAATTTTCACCTGTTTAGAAAGGGAGACTAAAGAGGCCCACTGTGTTAATAGGGATCCAAACTCATCCATAACCCAGGGGCACCATAATCTAACCTCATTATGAGCCAATGGGGCAATATTGTGAAAAAGAAAGGTAACATGAAAAAAAATTATTGGATCAATCATTCCCAAGCCTCCTTGGGTGATAGGTAAACAGGTAATCCCTCTTTTAATAGGGTTTAGGCAACTCCCCCAAAGAAACTGGAAAAACACACTGTACACTGAAGTTTCCAGTATTTTTAGGATAGGAAATACTGCTGACAAAAATTGAAACAATGGTAACAGATGTGATTTTATCATATATATCCTTTTACGTTTAGACATACACCAAGAATTCCATTTTCTTACCAAACCTTGTGCAGTAAGAATTTTCTCTTCCCAATTATAAAACTGGGGATCAGGACTACCAAAAAAAAATAACCAAAATTCGAATATAGGAGGTCACTAGTGGAAAATGCCATATTGAACTCCATACTGTACCCTCACAACCAATGGATAAAATACTACATTTCTGGTAGTTGATTACAGAACCAGTTACTTCTGAAAACACTCTCAACTCATCTTGAGCTAAAAAGGCTGATGATTTGTCTGCCAATATTACACACAAATCATCTGCATAAGTAATAGTTTTAATCTGTAAATCTATACTACTAACGGAGAGACCCATTATATTGTCCTGTTTATTCGATCTGTATAATAATGGGTCCAGAGACAACAAATAAAGGAGAGGACTTAGAGGACAACCCTGCCTCACCCCCTCTATTGACTAAAATCTTACCTCCTATCCATCCATTCATACTAGGAAATAAACAAATGTGTTTATAGAATATTTGCAACCATAAAATAAACTTATCTGGGAACCCATATTTAGAAACAAATGCCCACATATAGGTATATTCAACCCTATCAAAAGCTTTAGATGGATCTATACTAACTAAATGTCCTAATAATTCCTGAGTAGTGCCTTTATGCAGAATTTCTCTAATAAGAATCAGGGCATCCTGTATTACGTGAGGGTACCCCACTAAACTGTGTGGGGTGAATTATATCATTTAACGTATTCACCAATCTATTCCCTAATACCTTCATCAAGATTTTACTATCAGTATTTAACAAAACGATTGGTCTCCAATTTTTTAAATCTTCTTTATTTCCATCCTTGAATAAGAGAACTAAAACTCCTTCATACATACTGGGGTGGTAAAACTCCTGTACTAAGAGCATCATTTAACACTACCACAAGTTCATCCCCTAGTACTTCCTATATTACTTTATGAACGGCATGTGATAGGCCATCAGACCTTGGGGACGTTCCTTTAGAAAGGGTCCAAATAACTTGCTTAAGTTCTGCAGCAGTGATAGGAGAAACTAAATTTCAACCACACTCCTCAGAAATATGAGGGAGGTCACATCCCTTCAACCAGTCTGATATTGCAGCCTTTGACAAATCAGTACTTGTAAAAATTTTGGAAAAATACCTCCCAATTTCATTCAATATAGGTGGGTTGTCTCGACCTTCATACCGTTAGGGAGCTGCAAGGCCTCCATAATCCTCTGTTCCCGAACCTGAGCCAGGGTGTCAAAAGGAACGGTATCAGACTTTTTTCCAAAAACCCGGTACCATTGCTGTTTGATCACTCCCTGCATCAGTTCTTTTTGGAAAACTGATAATTTATTTTTAAGAATCTTAATAGCACCCAAATCACCTTTACCCTCTTCATAGTATTGGGCCACCAAAGTCTGAAGCTGTGCTCTAAGTTGCCACAAAGTGTGTTTTTTAAAAGAACCATTAAGCCTCCCCACTGACTGGAAATAAGAACGAAAATCATGTTTCGAATCTTCCCACCACTGATTTTTATCCTCATAAAGGAAAAACACAGATTTCCTAGCTTTCATGATATATTGAAACCCTACCTGTACCATGGGTTAATCTAACAAGGAAATATTTAACTTCCAGAACCCTGGACCCCACCTTTGTTCAGGTAGATTTCCTACTATTAAATCTAACATACGATGATCAGAAGTTGCCACATCACTAACTACAGCCTTACGAATGCTAAAACCGGCAGAAATAAAGAAATAATCAATCTGCGATGTGCAAGGGCCACAAGCATATGTGTGGGAAGCTCCTATATTACCAGACCCAAACACATCAATGAGACCTACTTCAGAAATGAGTTTCAACAAACAAGAGACATCACAATATTGTTTTTTCCCAAATATATTACTTCCACTCTGAAGGAAAGAGCAATTAAAATCCCCTCCAAAAACAACCGGCATACTAGTAAACAAAAAAGGATGTATGGTGCGAAAAAGCCTTACCCTTTCATATTTTAATTGGGGTGCATATATGTTTATTAACCTCATAGGTAAATATTTCCAAACAATATCTAACATGAGAACCCTCCCTTCCAAAATTTCTAAATGCCTAATTATTTTTACCAGAGAAAAAAAACAAATCCCTACTCCTGAACACTGTTCAGACCCCTGTGACCAGTAGCTATCCCCCCACAACCAACCCACAGAGGCCGCCTCCAAAAGACCTGAGAATGCAGACGGACGCCTTGAAAAATATACAATCTAAATCAGATTGTAAAGCCCATAAGTAGCCAGTCTTTAAATTGGACTGGATACTATTTACATTTAAAGATGTGTTAAACTGATAACGAAGATCAATCATAAGTCAAAAAAGTGAAAAGAAGACACCTCACTTTATTTTGCTAGAGGCCCGGTAATCCTACCACTAGTTTTAGGCCCTGAGGTACCAACCCATGTCCACCTGGATCCAATAAATCCTCCCAAGAGCAGACTTCCTGCCACTTCAGTATGTTCTGTCTCCTGATCTGAAGAAACATCTTACAATACCTCATAAGGATTCTCTCTTCCAAAGGTTCAGATGTTTTTTAAACCCTTTGCCTAACACCTTCCCTCTTGGATGAACACAACAAAATCTTGAGAACTAGGTAAAGGATCTGACGAAATAATGGTCCCTCAACTTTTCCTGTGCAGCGGACTGTGCTAAAACACCCTCTGTTTCAACAACCAAAATGGGGGAGGTCCACATTCAGGTATCTGGCATATGTCTTTTACCAGGAGGTTGAGGCCCAGAAATCACAGTGGGGTAATAGCCTCTTTAATATAATAATCCTGAACTCCAAATCAGCATTTTCTGTGTTCCTGGCTGCCCAAGGACAATCAGTAAACACATGACCCACCTCCTCACAAAGGTTACATTTGGGGTCTTGAAAACAATGTGCACTAACATGGCCTAATTCCCCACAATACGTACATTTCAATACCTCACATGTAGTACTAATGTGTCTTGTGGATCCACATTTAAAGCACATCCTAAGCTGCCCAGGATAAAACAGAAACCCCTTATCCCGACCTATGAAAAAACAATTAGGCAAATGAATAACATCCTGCTCTGTCTGGTGTAATTTAATCCTAAACTTCCAACCCCCAGTCCAAAAACCTTCATCATCCAAAATTGGAGGAAGGATTTCCTTGAATACTACATCGTTTTTCTAACCAGTATACCACATCAGTTATATTAACCCCCTCATTGTGGAAAAGAATAGTAATTACCCTAAAATGTTGTTTAGTCAAGGGTATCACCAGAAAATCTACCCATAAAGGGTTAGTTTTTAAATTTGAAAATCTACACCAGAATTTCTTCAGCAAAGCTGGAGTGCGAAAACTATCATCAAAAGTACTTTCTCCTGGTGCATGGATTAAGGCATAAACCTCTGAAGGGGAAAACCCCATGGACTGTTTAAGCAAGATTTTCCCCACACGAAAACGATCAGGTGTCGACTCCTTCTGTCCCACATATCGCAACCTTACTGCATTTCTACGTTTCGCCAAATCGATAGTTTTATGGAAGTGGCTTGCATAAGTTGGGGCCCACAACAGACACCTCTGGTTTCCCTGGTGAAACAGTCCTCTGATCAGATTGTGAAGAATCCAAAGTTACCCCCACCCCCTGTTGTTTTTCCGAAACCCCAGGGGCAACAGTACCTGAAACAGCAAATGTCCCTCCTGAATCCATCATAGGAGAGGAAAGCAATGGATTTGTTGATCCTACTGGTAAACAACCCGGGTCTGGCTGCCAGACTCCTTGTGCAGGGGACATCCATCTGGCTGAGAGGAGCGCTTTTTCCGACGACCAGCCGGCGTCATCACCCTCGCTCCAGTCGTGTTATGGGGGCCTTTCTTCCTGGTCTATAAGTGGATTACTATGCTCTACAGTCACCAACACCTTCAAAGGACCCAAAGAGTTGTCTGATAGCGGAGAAAACGCTGAACATTTTCTTTTACGGTTGTCATCTCACTGTGCTAGCGAATCATCCATCTGCTGTTTAATTCGAACCAATTCCTCTTCTAAACACTGTTTTTTTTGGTGTAAATCAAGTATGTCTCCTGACTCTATATTAGAAATGGTATCGCAGGTGATAAGCTGGCCACCCCTTGGGTGCTCCCCAGCCGCCGCATCTACAGAGACAGATACTTCAGTTGCAATATCCATTCCAAGCAGCTCCACTGATTCTTCGTCCACCAACCTCACTCTTCCAGGCTCCTCCTCCGCCATCTTGGTCCCACCAGAAAATGGGTCCCCCCTGCTCACAGGAAGCAGGAAGTAGGGGAATTTCCCCGGTGTCCTGGCCAAATTTACCTTATTCACTAAAAATACCACCAACAGCTTAATCTGGTTCAAGGTCAGTTGGCATTCATCTGTATCCCTCTCCCCCGGGTCATGCCTGAAAATAGGCAGGATTAGTCTAGTGCACTTACCCGGTCAACAAAAAATAAATAGCCAGTGGTGGTTTTTATTTTGGGGGGGTCTGCATTTGAGCCCAGTGCAGGGTCTTAAAAAAAGCCAGGTACATCTTCCCCTTGGTTAGTTTACCTTAGGTCTGACCCAGTCTTGACCAACCGTGGCTCGTTTGTTTCTTGGTTGCTGTTTCATTCCATTTGGTTCAGATTTGATACGGGAGCTTCATTCATGAGTCATGGACGCTCACCTGGTTCTCGATGCTGATGAGCTGATTGACCCATTCCTCTCTGCTGCTGTGTAACCTAATGACAGGTCTGTGAACGCAACGGGAATGGAGAAGCCGAAGGAGCCGATCACTGCTCAGCTGCTCAGTCATCATCGGAGATTCTGACTGGCGACCCTGGAGAGAGAGAGAGAGAGAGAGAGAGAGAGAGAGGTTGTGCTGCTACTACAAGTCTACACAGTTGACACAACAGTATCACAGTAAGTGCCACTGCCTGTCAGTGCCAATAAATTCTGCCCCAGTCTCTGTGTGTCTGTGCCAGTGATTGACTGAGAGTCTGACCGAGAAATCCCCCAAACCCATCCCGGACCCTGGCCTGCTGGCCTGACTGATTCACTCCCGAGTCCCCCCTGGGTCCCCTGAACTGGCAGGAATCTGTCCTGTCCCAGTGTCCAGTGATGTATATTTTATATTAATTTTCATATGCTGCAGTTGTCCATACCCACTCTAAAGACTAAGAGTAAGGACCGAGGATGGGTCAGCTACATTCCAGTTAAACTGGCTACTACTGAAGCTCAAGCAGTCCTGACTCCTGTCTGTTCTCAATTCAGCAGCTAAAAAATACTACCTTTGTCACTCTGACACTCTCACTCCTAACTGACAGACTTGGCTACGGTACTATAGTATGTTAATACAGGAGCAGGGAGACAGAGTTGGGACTGAACTGTGCAAAAGTGTATCACAGATCGTCTCCTCAGTCTTGCAGTTAAAATGCCAAATAATAAATAAAATCCAGCACCCCAGAGAAGTACCAAGTCACAGTTAAAATGTGTCTATTTTTACTGTTGTACAATACAGAAAAAAAATATCTGGATCTTCACTCCCCCCCCCCCTGCAACTATAACCCATTCACAAACACAGTTTCAGTATATGATATAGGAGGCATCCCGAAACTGAATGGTTTGGTTGCAGAGGATGGAGTGGAGATTTTTTTTTCTTTATTGTACAAAGTGAACTTACAAGCAAAAAGATGCATTTTAACTGTGAGACTGACATGGTCAGTGTGATGTGTGAGACTTTTGCACTACACAGTTGTTTAGACCTGACTCCTCTCTCTCTCTCTCTCTCTCTCTCTCTCTCTCTCTCATTTAGTATCATTCATTTACTGGAGTTTTACAAAAGTAAAAGGTCTCCTCTCATTCTCCTTCTATGTAATAAATGTGGTTTTAATGTATCCATACGTTCTTCCCTCTAAGCCACTAATTGTTCTTGTTAGCACCCTTTGCAAACTGTGTGAGAGGCCTTTTGGCACCATGCAATTCTGCTTAAAGTTGGACCAGCATAACATTCTGTGGTGATTTGCATATGCAGCCCATGATGCTTTGCATTGTGGGGGCATGTGTGACTTTGTATTTTATTTAATTGTTCTTGTTACCCTTCTATGTGTTTTTTCCTTTTTATTGTTCAAACTTCAATCCATCCCAGAATAATTGTGAGCAATAGTCAATATAAGGTCTCATGTAGTTGTGATAAAATGGTGCTATTACAATATTGCTTGTTTCTGTTTATTGACTTAATTGACTTGTTTGAATCAGTGGTATTTTGTTTTCAGGTCTTCAGTTCAGTAATTATGTTACTCCTAGTTCTTTTTCATCATGTACTGTTGTGAGCAAGTTATTATACATTCTTGTTCTACCAAAATGTGTAACTTTGCATTTTTATGTTAAATTTCATTCCCATTCACTAACCCATTTACCCAATGCTTCTAAATCAGGCTGGAATGTTTAATGCTTATTTAGTATAGCTACCACTTCCACACTGATTTTGGAATTATCAGCAAAGACACTGTAGTTATTCTACAACATGGTGCCTATATCTATATCTGACATAAGTTATTATATACTTGAATAGTTTTGGCCCCAGAACCAAATCCTGCTGTACAGCATCCCACTTGTGACCATGGATATCTGTGATGACTGATGATTTATTATTACGATTTGAGTCCCGTTCTCTTAACTATTTAAAAATCCTAGTTATGATGTTTTTACATTAAAGCTGAGAGTTATTAATTTAGTGAGAAGCTTGTTATGTGGTTCCACATCGAAAGCCTTGCTGAAGTCAATTTTAGCTACATGCCACAGAAGAACCTTGCGTGCAGGGTGATGCTGATAATAATGAATGTATGCGAAGTATGGCAGCTATGGATCTATACCATGGAGTGCTGTGCTGAATTAAAAGTGTCACTCAACCCAGTTATTATTCTTTTACCTGTCAATCATGTTGGCTGTCCTGCTATATCATTCTAAGCTGTGGCACACAGGATCAACAGATGAGTCCATACAACATTTCATCCAGAAATAAACTTTTCATTTACTCTGTCATGTTGTCAACCCTGCTGCCGTACCACTCATTGCTCTGCCTTACTCCACTGCTTGTTGCTATGCAGTACTGTTGGCAAAACTCCAAAGTGAATAAAAGCTTTATTCCTGGACATCCTATGGAATATCCATCATAGCTCTGAACTGCTGGTAGCTATAGGTCCAGTACCTCATTTGGAAGTGCTTTTTGGGGAGGTTCAAACTTTGAGGGACCTGCACACCTACCTAACCCTTTAAATAAATGGCATTTCATACAGTATAACAGATATGATATAATTATGTAATTATGTTATCCTTGTTTATGTGCAAGTAAGGATAACATAATTACATATAGAATAATGCATGGAGAAGTGTGGTGTATGTGGATTTGATGCACCCCCCCCCGAGGTGTGTGATGCCCCATAAGCCCTGAGGGCTTATGAGGGACATATAAGGATAGAGTAACAGAGCTCAATATGTATACTCTAGAGCAAAGGAGGGAGAGAGGTGACATGATTGAAATATTCAATTATCTTAAGGGCATTAACAAGGTGAATGAAGCACTACCTCCTCAGGAAGGCCGTTCCATGTGTCCACCACACTCTCTGTGAAAAAATACTTCCTAACGTTACCCCTGAGCCGTCCCCACTCTATCTTCAAATTGTGTTCCTTTGAGATGTGCAAGAACAAGGGGACACAATTTGAGGATAGAGGGGGGACAGCTCAAGGGTAATGTTAGGAAGTACTTTTTCACAGAGAGGGTGGTGGACACATGGAATGGCCTTCCTGAGGAGGTTGTGGAGCCAAAAACAGTGGGGGAATTAACAACTGCATGGGACAGACATAAAGCAATTCTTGTGGGGGTAGGAAGAAATAGGCTGTTGGTTAACTAGGATCTGCAGCTTATCCAGTAGGTAGGGAATTGGGCAGACTAGGTGGGCCAAGCGGTCCTTGTCTGCCATCAAAGTCTATGTTTCTATGTAAACAGTCTAACATGTTTCAATACAAGAAAAACAGCAGGACAGGAGGACACAGTATGAGATTAGAGGGAGGCCGATTAAGGGGTAAAGTGAGAAAGTTTTTTTCACTGAAAGGGTAGTGGATGCATGGAACAGCCTACCTCAGGAAGTGGTGGATATGGATACAGTATAGCTGGGCTTCAACCAGCCATGGGACAGGCATAAGGGAACAATACAGATGAGTTTGAATAGATAGGCCATTGACAGAGTACAGGCCTATGGCATATTCATAAGATGGAAAAAATGGGCAGACTGGATGTGCCTTGTGATCCTTATCTGCTGTCATCTTTGCAGTGTTAGTGGCTCAGTAGGTAGCACACTCGCCTCTGAGGCTGGGAGATCAGAGGGCTGTGGGTTCAGTTCCCACATCTGGCACTTGGGTTAATAACCCAGTACTGACACTGTAGTGCAGCATGAGAGGGGTGCTGAAATTATGAGGTGCCGTTTTTTGGATGAGACATTAAACAGAGGTCCCATCTGCCTGGATTGGTGGTAGTTCAGGTGGATTTTAAAGATTCCATGGCACTTATCAAAAAGAGTAGGGGAATATTTTATTAAAGTAACATCAAACAATATCAAAGCCACAGTTACATAATATGAGAAATTTACAACACAAATCATATATATATACATACAGACAAAGGAAAAACAACAATATCCATAGTATTACCTCATATTATACAAATTAAATCTGCAATTAATATTAATCTATATCCCTTAATAATATTAATAACAGTCCCTTCCCAGTTTCTTCTTTTTTTAATAGAGACATAATATACTTTAACAAAAGCTAAATCCAAATTATAAACTCAATATAAAGCATCTGTAAAAATACTAAACTCTCAAATGAACATTTCTATATCCCATAATGTTTCCAAAATTTCATTTGTATTTAATGAATTTTGAAAAACCTTTCCACCATTCTCTCACTTTTTGGAAGAAAAATGTAATATCATAACTATAAATCCTGTACATAGCCCTTGTATTAGTCTCTGAACCGTGTCATAAGGCATTAATCTTTGATAGAGTACCCATTGGCATCTAGCTTGCCACAATAGTATACCAATGTGCTGGAAAAATTTGTAAAGTATCTTTATGGTATAATAACCGAAATTGAGGAACATGACCCAATACTAATATCTCATAATCCATACATACTAGCCATTTCATATCCCATCGGTTCTAAAACTTCCATAGGTTAGTAGCATAGGAACATTCCAAAAGAAAATTGTTTCTTCTTGTGCTATACACTTAAAATGGACAGTTTCGCTCCTGTAAAGGTTTATGCTTGGCATTCCTCTAACTCCAATTCGACCATATACTCAGAAGCTATAAGGTGTCCCACATATAAGGTAATCTTGTGTTATTTAATTTACTTAAAACCTCCTTCCTATAGTCCTTATGACAGTTCTTAAACTCTGGTTCACTTGGATATAATTGAAGTAAGACAGATTTATACAGCTGCAACCTGAACTAACTTTGACCACCTGTGCTTCTAACCCCATTTAAACAATTTTTTTGCAATTGGAATGTAATATACTGGAAGTAACAGTGTCGGTATCGGTTTTGGTGGTCTATTGTTCCAAAGAGTATAATATCTCCCCATGACTTGTCTATGTAACAATCCAATGTTTCCCAAGGTCACTCCATCCTAATTTGCTATTGGTTGAAATAAATAGAGTGGCAAAAACAACCGGATCTATCATTCCTAGTCCGCCTTTCTGTTTTTCCAAGTATGTAAATTGTCTCTTAATCGGGTTTACTACCCCACAACATCTGAAAAAATAAACTATATAATCTGGTTTCCAAGAATGAGGGCAAAGGAAAATTAATGCTGTGTATAGTAACTTTGGAACAATAAATTTTTTAATAATCGCAACCCTTTTAATTTTATCCAGTTTCCAATGTTTCCAAATACTAATTTTAAGATCAGTAGACTTTAATACTGTCATCCAATTAAATTCTGGTATATTATTTGGTCCATAAAATAAACCCAATATTTTAATTGGATCACAGGAAATACGAAGACCTTGTACTATTACCTCAGCTATGTCATTGGTTCCAATAAATACTCCTTACTTTTTGTTTTGTTAATAGCTGAATTTGCCAATACTGCATATCCTTCCATGTAATCTAAAATAACTTTACTTGTGAACTATCAGAAAAAAGACACACAAATCATCAGCATAAGCTTGTATATACCACTTATCCACATCAACAGTCCAACCAATTCCTGTCCACCGCGGTGTTTGTATTAATGATCTAATCAGTGAATCAATCGTAAATGCATATAACAAGGGCTTAATGGACAACCTTGTCGTACTCAGTGGAATATGAAATCCTTCCGTATCTCAAGTTGTATTACTGGATGTGTTATTGCTGAATCATAAAGTTCTTTATAATGTGTATAAAACCTTTCGAACTCCATACTTCCGTAGGGATTCAAATAAAAAGGTTGGTATACTCTATCAAAGGCCTTCATTTGGTCAACAGACAATACATCCTGATATCTTTTGCCTTTTGCCAACTCCACTATATCTCTTAAGACCATATGGGCTTGGTGTATGTTTTTCCCAGGCACTCACAAAACTGATATGGGGAAAGTACTTTACTGCTAATTGTTTTAATCTCTCATTCAAGATTCTCATAAATAATTTATAATCTACATTCAGAAGCGAATTGGTCTCCAATTTTTAAGTCAAATTTATCACCTGACTTGTATAAAAAATCAGCAACCCTCTGCAAACCAGCTTGGAAAGTCAGGGTTATCCAGAAATGCATTAAATACAATAACCAAACATTTAGCAAATTCATTGGAAAAGCTTTATATAGTTCTGCTGTTAATCCATCAATCCCCGGGGAAGTTCCTGTATTTTGTATTTTAATGGCTTCAATTATTTCCTGTGTCGTAACTGGCCTAAGCACCTCTGAGGACTCCATCCCATGGTCTGGTACCTGAATCTGGTCTAGAAAGTCCTTAATGTTCTGAACAGTTGGGGGCCTAGCTGGCTTATATTCCAAAAATAATTGTTTAATAATTGAAGAAAGCGACTTCTGATCTTGTACTAACAGACCCACC
Organism: Neoceratodus forsteri; assembly: GCA_016271365.2. Taxonomy (NCBI): domain Eukaryota; kingdom Metazoa; phylum Chordata; order Ceratodontiformes; family Ceratodontidae; genus Neoceratodus; species Neoceratodus forsteri. The sequence continues at coordinate 974,886,498 of CM057453.1, forward strand.
TTATTCCGAAGTGTAGTCAAATGTGTATGTGTATAAATGTTAAAAGCAGCATATGGATCCCCTTCCGGCTGCTTCTTGATCCCATAACGTAAATGCGCAGTTAGAGTTCTGGCCCTATTATACTGAACTTTCAAAAGCTGAGCTTTTACTAACCTAATCTGTGAATCATATTCCATTGAGGAAATATTGGCTATTGAAAATAAATTATATAATTGCTGTCTTAATTTTAAATAGTGTAAAAATCATTATTTGCCTTTGCTTTTCCTTGTTGTTGTAATAGATGACAAATGTCATCCTTAGAATCCTTCCACCATTTACTCTTTGAGCTGTATAAAATTCTATTGATAATCGTGCTGTTAACAACAACTGAATTTTTTCCAATATTTCTTTGAGGTCAATAATAAAGGATTCAATTTCCATCTTGCTTTCTGCCTTCTCAGATTACCGGAAGGAGAAACATTACAAAGTAACAGCAAATGATCAGAAAAGGACACTGGGCATGTTTGATATGTAAAAGAAATTTGTCTGGATAGAAAATATAATCTATAGTAGAAGTAAATTGATTCCTTTGAATGTAACGTGGGCCCTGAACTCTGTTTACTACTACCATTAATTAAACCTGCAGAATGGATCATTTTATAAAGTGCCCTAGTATCACAATAAATCTTTTTATTTTTTCTTTTTAATTGGATTCTCAACATCTAATAAAGTACAATTAAAATCCCACACAAAACACCTCCAGTGAAGTCAATAAATAAGGTTGTAACATATTACAAAGTGCAACCTTTCTGCTTTAAGCTGTGAACCATATACATTAATAAATCTACAAGACCTGCCTTTCCACATCCCATCTAAGATCATCAACCGTCCTGGTATCAAATCTATCAACCTAATTAAAGAAAACTCATAGGAATGAAACAAAAACCTATGCCATCTGCTGACTGCCGGCCAAAGGACCAATAGGATGGGCCCAGCACCATTCTTGTTGAAAACACCTAACTTGTGACATATTATATATCCAGGTTTCTTGTATTAAACAGACATCTAACTGCAGCATGAACTGAATCATAAATTATCTGCCGTCTCTTATAATTCAATATACTGTGTACATTCACTGAACCCTAACCTAAATTGCAGCATTCCTATTCAAAGTCTACCTTCACCTATCTTTTTCCTCCTTTTCTTTTTCTTTCCTTTATAATCCTCTTGTAAGCCTATTGAGGAAGGTGGACTGTCCGTTATCAACTGGGAATCATCCTCAGGTCCATCCATATCTGATTCTCCCATTGACTGGTCAGTAAGGCAAAAGAATTACTGGTTTCCACTTCCAAAATCAGCTGTTGAGAAGGTTTTAACATTTCGTGAGGAACGTCTAACAGCAGCAACCACTGGAGTCCGAAAGGTCTCCTGTTGTTGTTGCCTTTCTCTTACCGAAGTTTCCCCTGTATCTAGGTTTGAAGTGCCATTTTGACTGGCTACTTTCGGTACATCTGTCCCTTGTCCATTTGATGTATCCCCTGTGGTTATGTCTACCGTAGGCTGTGTGGAACCAACCAAGGTTTTTCCTATTATCGAATCCTGTGCTTTCTGAATTAATAGATCTGGACTCGCACAACAACCTTTATTTTTTGCCGCCCATGTACAATCAGCAAATACATGTCCTGCCTCTTCACACAAATCACACTTTGTGGAGCTAACACACTGTAATGTACTATGGCCCACTTCTCCACAGTTTTCACATCTAGGTTTGTCACATGAACTTGATAAATGCGTCCTAGCCCCACATTTATAGCATGCACGTGGTTGTCCCGCATAGAAACACACCCCTCTATCCCTCCCTAATAAAAAGGAATTCGGAATGTGTTCAATACCTGCCTCTGTCTGCCTTAATTTTACTTTAAAACGCCAACCCCCTGTCCAGAATTGCTCTGAATCTAGTATTGCTTCAGGGTCACTTTGAATTTCACATTTTGGCCTAGCAGTAAATAATATCATCAATATGCATCCCTCGTTTCTAAACATAACAGTGACATATTTAATTAAAGGCTTTGTTAAAGGTATTACCATAAATGAGTCCACAAGGGGAAAATTTAACTTCGTGTATATCTTTCCCAAAACATATCAAGAGCATAGGTAGAACGAAAACTCACATCAAATTATCCTCTCCAGAAATATTAATAAGTGCAAACACCTCTCTAGGTGTGAAAATGCAAAGACTCCTTTAATAAACTTTTTCCCACATACTGCCTGTCAGGTCGAACCTCTAAACCTCTTTATACCTAATGCGTACCGCATTTCTCGCGAGGTGCAGCGTCTTGTTTAATTTTAGAAAATAACTCTGACATCAATGGTTTATCCCTCACTGAGTTCAAGCACGGTCCCTGTGCCTCCCCTTGTGCTTGTACCCCAGGCATTGAAGGTTCCTTTTCCCCGAGATTGAACTCTCCATAGGGTGCCTCCCTCACTCCCATTTATCCTCTTTTCACACTCTTGTGAGTTACCAGCTTCTTGTATCTTTGGTTTCCAAGTAGGTTCATTTTGGGAGAAATTTAATTTTGGGTCCCAGTCAGGCGGTTTCCACGATCCATTATCCAATGTCCAACCTGCTTCACTACGCTTTCTGTGGGGACCAGTTATCAGTAGAAATAGGTGCAGTACAGATATTGCCTACCACTGTTTTCTTTTTCCCCTGTTGATCAGTAATTAACTGTCCATCTGTTCCCACTATAGGCAGTATCAAGTTACGTTTGCAAAAGTCAATGCCATTCTTTTTTCCTTTCCTTCTTCCTACCTTATCCACCAGTCGTTTGTTGAATGAAAAGTCCGTTACCCCAGTCTGTATTCCTGGCACCGTTTGATAGATGCAGTTTTCTCCTGTTCTGTAGTCCGTTTCTCCATATTGTTTCCAGGCTGAAATACAAAACCCTTGAATTCAATACAGGACTTCTTGTCCGTCCTGAAAAGCTGTCCCTGTCTCTCTTCCTTTCTCATTACAACGTCCTTGTGCACCTGCAATATTTGTTGTCACGTCGTTCCTGTTTCCCTCTCGGTCTCCAGTTCAACTCTCTGTGAAGGCACATCATTCAAATTATCGCTCATTTCGTCACCTTATCTGTCTGAACTTCATCCTTCTTCTTCTCACTGCAAACACCACTCAGGATTGTTTGGGACTCGTGTTACCCAGGACTTGTACCCGATTTACTGTTGTTTGGTTTTGTAAGTTGCCCGTTTTGTTGCATGCCAGTGCTTTTAATTCTTCTGCTACTTTTCTCTGCTCATGTTGTAATGTTTCCAGTTTATTTTTAGTTGTCTCACCTTAGGTGTAAGCTCCGTTGACTCTAATATTGGCATATTCGTTATAAATGTTGTTAAATCCTCCGTTGAAACAAATTGGTCTTTTCTTCTCCTTCCTCGTATTCCTCTGTAGTCTCTGTTGTTCCTAGTAGAAGCATTGGTTCATTTGCAGCCCTCGGCTGCTCCGCTTGCTCCTCCACTTCCATCCTCCTTGCATGCAGGTCACCAACTGACCTGCTATCCAGCAACAACCTGTCCCCCTACTGGCCGAGCAGTAGGGGAATTTCCCGGTGTCCTGGCCAAACTTCCCTCATTCACTAAAAAAAAAAATACCACCAACAGTATAATCTGGCTCAAAGTCAGTTGGCATTCATCTGTATCCCCCTGCCCTGGGTCGTGCCTGAAAATAGGCAGGATTTGTCTAGTGCACTTACCCGGTCAACAAAAATAAAATAAATAAATAATCTTCTATGTTTCTATTTTTTGGTGGTTTTTGGGTTAAATTGTCTTTTTTGCCACTTTGCCAGGGTAACTGTTACCGCCGACAACAAAGCTGTCTCATGCAGGAAGTGACGATTGTATGAGTGCTTGTGACGTCCAGCACGAGAACAGCTTGTTCAGCATTTTTTCTGGTGATGCTGTGGTACTCTTCTGCCCGTGGTTTATGGAGCTCCATAAACCATGACATTGTAGTGCAGTACAATACAAGGGGGTGTCCCACTTGAGGATCTGGGCTCACATTCAATGGTGACACTGTAGTGAAGTACTAGGGGGCATCCCACACCAGTGCATGAGGACCCCAAAGCACACCACAACACCTGTCGGTGTCTGCAGGGTGGGGTGAGGTGGAATGGCATAAGCGTTATGGCCGATGACCCAAAGGCACACCCCAATGCCTTTCAGTCTCTGCGTGGTAGGAGTGGGGGTTAGCATTATTTCAATACTGCCATTCCTATTATGCATCTTTCTAACTCCTACACTAGCAATGCCAATGCCAGCAAGCAAATTTTCGGCATTGACAAATGCTTGTTAAGTTCTTGGCATATGTATTTGCACAATGAGAATAACTGACTTTTTAGTGTCAAGCGAATTTGTTTATCGGAGGTGCCAATTTTGCTTCCATGAGTAATGAGTGCTGTAGTTTTCTGCTTGATGTTTGGCCACTGCCTTATTTTGGGACTGTTAACTCCATTTGCAAGCACCCAGATTATACAACAGTGAGTGCATGCCCGGACTTTTATAACTCACTTGTGACTGCCACTTGTGAGTTATGGTCCTGCCCCTTCATATGTGAAGATAAATTGCATATTTTATGTCAGTCTATTGAATATCTCATATGTAATGTACAGTTAAATATAATAAAAAGCACAAATGGCATTTATGGGACATGTAGCACCAACTAACTGAAACTGTCTTTAAAAATTCATGATTTTATGCCTCAAATGTGCTTTTTATCATGCAAAACAGAGTATAGGTGACATTCTCTGACCAGGTATGGAACTCTTTGGTTGTATTCCCTATTGATTGAAGTTGACCACCTGATAGGAACCCTTTTGTATGCCGCTTCTACCAGAATTATCGCTTCAGATATAAGGAGTAATGGACAAAAATCTTCTCAACATAAACAGTGAACACATGACAATATGGCAATTTGAGATCAGAAGGGACTCTAGGTCCATCAGGTCAGACCACCCCCGCTTCATGAGTATGGAATAATATGTATTATACCATGGGAAATGAGAATCCTGCATCTTGATAGGCTGACTGGCACATTAATAAATCCTATGACAACTCATGCAAAAAATGCCAGTCAGTCGGGGTGGCAGTAGCACAACAAATGCAGAAGTACTCATGCACCCAGCCTGAAAAATTCAAAACATTTCTGCCACCGTTTTTCCCTTGCTAAAGCTGCCCACAAGCAGCTTCATATGAACTAGCCTCATAACACCACTTTCTGCCTATTAAACTAGTGGGACATTCACTGCATCTGCTAAATTATGGACTTGACTGCTCCCTCTTGACTCTGTCGCTGAAAATCCAGAATTTGAAACTGTTCATTTACTACTGGTTCCTGTCTCTCCATCAGGACTCTGTCTCCAGTTCAACACAGTCCTTCATGCTGTTCACTGTCACTCTGTTTCCTCTAAATAACAGGCCCATTCTTCCTATCCCAGTAAAAGAGAACAGTCTTGTCCTTATCCTTCACCCCAATCCCCACTGATCACACCAGAGCTCTCACAGCTTTCTTTATGCTCTCTCTCTCTCTCTCTGTCTCTCTCTCATAGGCTGAACTATGGGGGGCTACTCACTCTTCTCACCACTCTCACCCCAAAAACAGAAAAACAGGACACACACACACACACACACACACTCACACAAAAAGAAACAACCCAATATGCATATGTGTGTGTGTGTGTGTGTGTGTGTTTGTGTTTGTGTTTTTGTATTTATGGTCTGTCCCGTGGAAGGGATGGCTCCATATTCTACATAGCTAAAAGGGATTATTTGTGTTGGGAATAAGAACTTTCCATAAAAAAATAATGGAAATGTCACTTTAAAAATAATAATTTTTATTTCGCATAAGCACCTTTCAAAATACCAAGGTGCTTTACAAAAGATTAAAACAACAATAATAAAATCAATGAATCCAATACAGAACAGTAACAATAGTCTGACAAGGTTCACTCATTCAGTACCATTAAAGGCCTGGCACCGTAAAAAAGTCTTTAAAGCCTGTTTAAGATCGCCCACAGTCATGCACTCCGGCAGCTGATGGGGTAGAGAAATTCCAGAGAGTAGGGGCAATGTACATAAATGCATGGGCCCTAGAAGACTTCAAAAACACCCTCAGAATCTCCAGTAACCCCTTGTTGGCCAAACGGAGCTGTTGCTTGGGATGATAGGGAACAAGAAGGTCTTTCAAGAAGTCAGGGCCAAGTCCATGTAGGCCTTTATAAGCCAGTAAATCAACTTTAAAGGTGATCCGCCACTGAATCGGCAGCCAGTGCAAAGTGTGCAGCACAGGGGTGATATGAGAACCTCGAGAAGTCCCCGTCAACAATCATGCTGCCGCATTCTGCACTAAGTGCAGGCAGCGGATATCAACCCCAGGAAGCCCTAAGTACAGGGAGTTGCAGTAATCAAGGCATGAGGTCACAAAGGCGTGGACCAATGTAGGTAGATTCTCGGACAGAATAAGGTGCTTGATCCTATAAATGTTCCTGAGATGGTGAAAGGAAAACTTGATGACTGCTGACACCTGAGATTATAAAGTCAGCCTGTCATCAAGCACCACCCGAAGGTCCTGCACCCATTCAGAGCTAAGGATCTGGGAACCCGCTAGATAAATTCCAGAGGGCTGACCAGTCCTCAACCCCTCTGTCCAGTGACCCAGATACACAACCATCACCTGTCTTTCCCACGTTCAACTTTATACAGCTCAAATTCATCCAGTCCTGGATTTCAGCAAGACAGTTGTTAAATACCAAGAGAGCACTATCCTGGTCAGGTGCAAAAGACAGGTAGAGCTGGGTATCATCAGCATAGCAGTGAAACCTCAGCCCATACCATCTTACAATGTCTCCGAGGGGCAGCATATACACTGCAAACAACATGGGGGACAGCACTGAGCCCTGAGGGACCCCACATGACAGAGAAAATGGGTCTGAGGAAAAATCCCAGACACCACTCTCGGAGTTCTGCCAGTAAGGAAAGATGTAAACCACCTGAGGACCTTACATGTCAGGACACAGATGGACCTCAAATGCCGAAGCAATACCCCATGGTCAACAGTATCAAAGGCTGAAGAGAGATCAAGGAGCACCAGAATGGAATGGCTTCTCCAATCTCTCGCCATCAGGAGATCATTGAGCACCCAAACCAGCATGGTCTCAGTACTATGCCTCTTTCAAAAACCAGACTGGAGAGGTTCATAGATGCTATGGATGGTCAAGTAGTTCTCCAATTGTACTGCCACTACTTTCTCAATAACCTTCCTTATAAAAGGGAGGTTTGAGATTGGTCTGTAGTTGGCCAGAGAGTCAGAGTCCAAAGAAACTTTCTTCAGGAGGGGTGTTACCACCGCCTCCTTCAGGCAGTTTGGGAACTTACCTGAATCAAGGGAGCGCCGGACTATCTGTACCAGGACTGGGCTGATAATTTCACAACATCCCATAATCAGGGAGGTTGGACCTGGATCCAAACTGCAGCACATAGGGTGCATACTCTGGACAATCCACATGACATCCATGAACTCCAGCAGGTCAAAGGAACTCCAGGAAGAGAGAGGTGGAGTGACCAAGCACCGATCATCAGCATCCCCCCACAGAGTGAGTCAAGAGGATCTCCGACCTGATGTCGGCCACCTTATTCACAAAGAATCGAGCAAGCTCATTGCACTCCACTTGCGAAAAAGGTCTTCAGAGCTTCAGATAGGTTGGGTTGCACAACCTATCCACAATTCGGAAGAGCTGAGCTAGTCGATTCTGGTTGGCAGCAATCTCCCCGGACAGGAATTTTGCATTCTTATGGGAGATTGCTAATTGGTGGGCCCGATAATGTGCTACCAATCTAAGGTGGTTGACCTCCAGGGCAGATTTCCTCCAATTTCGCTCTAACCTACACCCTAGTTGCTGCAACTCCCTCAAGGACCCATCAAACCAAGGGGCCCAAGGGCAATAGGGGAGATGACAAACATGGACAGGAGCAATCAAGTCCAGAGCCATGAAGATGGCCTTATTACAGGCCAAGTTCAAGGTCTGTGGCCCTGTGCTGGCCATAGGAAACTCTAAGAGGTCAATCAAGGCTGTCAGGCCTTCAGGGCTTACCTCTCATTAAGGGCGGTAACTGACCATCTTCACAGGGGCAGGCCTATGGAGAGGGGGGTGCAAAAGTTGAACCTCACAGTGTAGTGATTGGACCAACTGACAGGTTCCACCCCCAAATCAGAGGCCTCAATCCCCAGGAGGAAAACCAAATCAAGAGGGTGACTGTGTTGATGGGTGTCAGAGGTAACAATCTGTGTAAGGCCCAGCGATGTCATCAGCTGGAGGAAGTGCTGTCCAAATTGTGAGAGTTCGTCGTCAAGCCAGGCATTAATGTTGTTCAGAACCATTAGTCTAGATGACTCCAGCACCATGTCAACCATGAAGTCTGCTACTTCCTGTAGGAATCGCTTCTCATCCCCAGGTGGATGGTAGACAAGAGCTATCCTGCAACCTAACACTTGCTACAATGGTATACTTGAAGGATTCAGCCTCCTCAATTGGTACACTCGTGAGGCCCAACTCAGTCTTGAAACAGACCACCACCCTCCCCCCGCAGTCCAATCTCAACCAGTGTATTACTGAGTACCCGGCCGGAACTGCAGCTTACAATATGGGGCCAGCATTTTCATCCTGCCAGGTCTCACTGATGCATGCCAGATCAGTTGTTCCAATAAGATCTGCAATAATTGTCATCTTATTCTTAACAGATCTGGCATTGCATAACACTGCTCGAGTTGGATGGGCTTCAAGGGCCCCCCCAGCTACTTTCCCACCAGAAATGGTAGTGCCCTTGGGTATGGGGACTAAACATGGAGCACCATGCTCCAGACTCCATTTCGCCCCAGGGTGTCTTCTAGACCTAACTACCCCAATGTGAGAGACCCGATCATTCATCCTCTGATGTCCACACCCCCCACACCCACCTCTCCTCCTATGAACAATGCCCAGCACTCAGCACAGCTGGTAAGTTGACAACATAAATGGGGGGATGGGTGTAGGAAGCGGAGGGCAGAAAATGAATAGCGCATGACTGGGGGGGAGGCTTACAAATCCTACAGACTAACCAAACCCAAAAAACACAGCACCCAGGCAACTAACCCAAGGAGAAAACCCCAAACAGACAATAATAAAATTACCCAACCTGAACAAATAAACAAAATAAATAAATAAAATACCCACCCAAAACAAATAACCCAATAAAATGAAACCTTTCCCAACACTATGTGGATACTTCAGTCTGCTCTTGTGCTGGTGGTTGGAGTCGTAGCTTCTCCAGTTCATGCTGCCTCTGGTGCTCACCATCCTCAAGGTTTCGCCTCTCACTGTTCATGTTCAGCTGCTCGCTGTTCTCACTCGGTATCTCTCTGGAACTCCAGCTCCATTCTGTGCAACTCAATTTGCAGCCTGATTGCTTCTGGCTCCAGAATGCTGGTGACCTTCCCCTGCTGCTGTGGCCCTTCACCTGCACTGGCCCTGCTGTCCTCCTCACTGGATCTGGACACTGCACTGGCCACTGGCCCCTCCATGCCCAAGGTTTGGTCCTTTACAGTCACAGTCTGTAACTCGATGCTCTGGGCATCTGCTGCCATCAGGGCATCCACAAGGTTCTACTTTGTGGCTCTGACCTCGTGCAGAACTCCTCTGTCCTGGCACAACTGCCTCAAGTAGTCTGCAGTGTACCCCGCTGTAGTTGGAAGCTATTTTCTTCCCTAACTACGGCTACTGTAACTTGCACTTTAGAACAAAAAATAAAACAGGAACTTGACTGTAAGCAAAATGTTATAGTTCTGTTTCCTTTTTAAGAATAAATTGATGCCTTATTTTGCAAGTGAGCTGTACAGTATTAAGCTGACACACTGAACAGTTAAAACTTGTGTTACCAATTTTTTTGCATTGCTGTCAACCAAATCTGTTACAAATGCACTCAGCAAGTCAGGCCATCTGCTCCCACAGTGCCAACTTCCAAGCACAGTAATGTGACCAGGTAACAGACAGGGTAACCCTCCTGTCTGCTTTTGGGTCTGAATCACTTTTAGTCTCAAGTTCTGTGAGGATTCAAACTGTGAACCATATGCTAGTGTACCCAATGTACAGGCTCAGATATGTACCCTCTTCGGGGATTGCAGTACAATCTTTTGCCAGAACACCAAGCTAGGCTTCCAAAATGAACCCTTAAAACTCTGTAAAAGACCTTCTTACCTCTTCCCAGTTTAGTAACACCATCAAGATGTTGAGCAGTTTTTGTCAGTCTTAACCCTCTATAAAAGACCTTAGGTATATTCTTACCTTTTCCCAGTTTAGTAACGCCATCAAGCTGTTGAGCAGTTTTTGTCAGTCTTAACCCTCTGTACGTCACATGCAAAAAGAGCTGACAACACCCAGGCAGTCTTTTGAAAAAAAAGATACTTTACTAAAAGATGATAAAAATATGAAAAATGTAAACACAGAACAATATATCATAGATCTCATAATCACATAAAAGAACAAGGGAAGATTACAAAACAAAAACTCCTACCACCATACATTCAGATCTTTTCTATCTAATGTATTACCTCTGTAGTCCCAAAATGATATGTCCTATTCCTCAGTTACAAGGATACAGTCCAGTACTTAGCTCATGGAAAACTTAAATGAAAAATGATAACAGTAGATAAAACCAGGTCAGAGTAAGATCTCCTGCAGTCCCCTCTCACTGGACATGCAGAAGCGATGTGAGTCCCCCCCCAAGGCCCTCTCACAGCCTGGGAGTGGAAGAAATCAGGGTACTCTCACTGCCCGCAGTTAAGAATCCAAAGTCTGCTCATAGTAAAACAGCACAATTAGGAATAAAAAAAAAATCTTCTTTGAAAGGTTGACAGACAGTAAATAAATGTGGACGTCCAGGTCCTCTCACCACCAGGGAAAACCACAAAAGAGGAACACTCTCACTGTCCAGGAAACGAAAACAAAACACACATCCAGAACCAAGCTGGTGAAAAAGTCCAAGGAGTGTAAGTAATCCAAATGGAAAATCAAATTCATGCAGAGACCAGCCAAAAATTCAGGTCAGCAATAGGCAACACACCAGGGTCCACCAAACTCCCTTTCCAATGACCACAGCTGGAGATGTTTACTGCACTACCTCAATACTCAGGGAGTGACCATGCTGTGGCCAAGCCCTGAGGATCTAGGAGAGTTACAAGCTCATTGGCCAGTTCCCTGGCTGATCTAGAGCCAGGTCCCTTGTGTAACAATAAATCCAGCTGTTGGCCACCCAACGGAGATGAGCCCACTTGTATCACTGACAGCCAACCCCACAAGGAACAGTTTCAGACCCCACACTCAGACTCTGCACCAGTAGTTGGAATAGTTCACACCAACAGCCCGAATGATCACACAGTTGGCCAGTCCATCCACAGTAGGCTCATCCAAAAGCAGGCTTCACTCTGTACCGCAGCTTCCTCCCAGCAACTCTCGCACCCTCTTCATTTCCTCTCCTCAGCATTCCAAGTTTTCACCAACGAAACAAAAAATCATGCCTTATCCACCCCAAAGAAAAATGCTCAAAATTAGATGGGCAGGTTTTAAATGTATATCCCCGATTTAATCCATGTGACAGCAGTGCCATTTTAAAAAACCCTAGTGTACACAGCAAAGCCATTCAGGAGGATCCCGTTAATGCTTGGAAAACCAGCTGCCTCACTTAGAAAGCCCTAACTAACAACTTTAAAAATACATAGGAACAGGGAAAGCAAAAAACAGAGAACAAGAAAAAAACAATAAATACATTACAATAGATAAAGAGTGAGTAAAAAGCAAGTAAAAAAGAGAGTAGTGGCCATTCTAAAGCTCAATAGCAGAGAACAACTTGCAGCACACCCAGCCCAGTGGCCATCTTCCACTTTAAAAGCTGCTTTCAGATAATAAAAATAACATTTATAATAAACCATTTTTAAATCTCATTCTATAACAACAACAATCATTTACTGGGTGTGGTTTTCATCACTCTGACTACAGCCTTCTGACACACCACACCAGTTGTGGTAAATCCCATAACAACCCATACCCTATCATGAATTATTGCTTAAGTGATAGTGGTACTGTAGTTTTATTAATAAGGCCCACTTTCTAAAGCCCAGGGCAACAAAAATTCTATCTATCTATCTATCTATCTATCTATCTATCTATCTATCTATCTATCTATCTATCTATCTATCTATCTATCTATCTATTGATAATAGGGGTATGGTAGCACCCCTATAGTTAGGGTTGAGTAGGGAGTTCAATGTTAAACCATCCCAAACTTTGCATCTTAATAACTTTGGCAGTATTTTGCAAAATGAGTTGGCATTTTGCATGTGTTGTCTAATAGGCAAGGTCTAGATCTGTGGAAAATTTTGTGATGTCAGCTTATACAGTTTATGAGATCTGCATATGTCATGTTCCTGTAGATATCTATTTTTTCTATACTGTGCTTAACATATGATTTTTTTCTCTCACCTACAGCCTACATGGAATCAATTTTTCCCAAACCTTCAAGGGTAGCAGCATGCCGTGGCAAGGTAATGCCTTTGGAAGGTTTTGTAAAAGGAGACTAAATAGGTCCAGAGTTATAATAATTTAAGTTTTGTGTTTTTCTGTTCTGAGCATGCTAAGTAGAGTTTTGAGGATAATATTCTAATACAACACCAAAAATGTAATGCTGCATGGATGATTTTGATTTCGGGAGATGTTGTGCTCGTGGCATCAAAAAAGCTTTTTGTTTTGTAACAGCCGACATCTTGTTTCTCATCTCACTAACAAAACTACTAATTCAAACTTTATTACAATGGCCTTAGTATTAAAAAAAAAACAGAAAAAAACAAAACAAAACAAAAAAAATTATGTTACCTCATTAGAACATGCTGGTTCAGATACAGAGGCTTGTTTCGGTCAATCATGATTATAAATATATTTTACGTATTTCATCATGTTAATGTCTTTCCCATGTTTTGAATCTTAATTCACATTTTTCTGTTGCACCTTATGGCTGTTCAAAACTAAATTTGACTTGCAAAACTAGTTTTTTAATTATGATTCAGAAAAAGTCTATTGGAAACACATTTTGATTGCCCAGCATAATTTTTTTGTTTTGCAGTATGAAATTCGATTGCTTCTCTTGATTTTTTGTTTTGCAGTATAAAATTAGTTTCTTAGCATGAAATTTGATTGCACATCAGAATTTTTTGTTTCACAGCTAAAAATTGGTTTCTGAGGTTCCGTATGATAATAGTGAAGATTTATCGGTGAGTGAAATAACAGCGAGTACTAATCACCAAAAACAAAATTAGTGATTAACACTACACTGTAAACCAAAACCGCAACCATGCCACCAAAAGAAACCAGGCCATCTACCTAATGAGTTATGCGGGGGCTATGTCCCTGCACCCTCAAATAAATATAATCAACTCTGGGAAGGAGAAACACTAGGGTAATGAGGAAAACACCAGAGGGGGCTACTTAGGTAGGGACAACCCGTTGGTGGGGGTAAGAAGCTCGGGGGAATGGAAGGACATAAAAAAGTAAAACAAAACAAAGTGCCAAACCAATGCCATATAAAAAAACTCACCCACACATAGTTCCCAACCCAGTCCCATATGCATCATGGGCAGTGACCCTAACCAGTTCTCCAAGTGGCCAGCTCAGCAGATGCCTGCTCAGTTGCTTTATTTATCATGCATAGTATTTTCTAATCAGTCCATCACATGCATTATTTTGTCCCTTACACTCACTGTTTCTCACTATTTTGTCCATTACAATCGCTATTCCTTCCCCTCACTGTTGTCTGATGGTTGCTCTTTCATCGGGCGCACAAATTGAGGCATTCATTTTGAGACACTCAAACTGCATCGTCCGTATCACTGAAAACCAATTTGTCAGCATGATATTTGATTTCACAGCATGAGTTTTCATTTCCCAGCAGAAAATTGGTTTCTCAGGATGAAATTTGATTGCAGATCAAAATTTTTTATTACACAGAAGAAAATTGATTTCTCAGAATGACATTTGATTGCACATCATAATTTTTCATTTTGCAGCGGAACATTGTTTTCTTGACATGAAATTTGATTACGCACCATGAGTTTTTGTTTTGCAGTAGAAAATTGGTTTCTCAGCATGACATTTCACTGCACATCTGAATGTTTCATTTTGCAGCACAAACATCAGTTTCTAGGCATGAAATTTGATTCCATACCATGGGCCAGATTTTCAAAACTGTTGCAGTTGCTGCAATGGACTTGCAGATGTTTTTGTTTGACGCAAGTGGCAACTTGTGTCAAACTGCGCTACAAGTGCAATTTTGGTGGAAACTTGCAACAACCTCCCTGCCACAAGTCTGTTGCAGTGCCACAGCAAAGTTAGACCAGCTTCCCCCAGTCTAACTTTGTGTCTGGGGGGGGCTATTTTATGGGGCTTGTGCTATAACTTTGGCACAAGTTGCTGTAAAATGAGGGCACTGTCGCAACTTGCATCCCAAATTATAAAATCAGATGCAAGTTGAGTCAAACCCTTGACCACAGGTGCAGCAAACCTTGCAGACATACAGGGCTTGGCCACAAACCCTGTGTCCCCATTTGAAAATCAGGCCCCATGACGTTTCATTTTGTAACAAACATTGTTTACTCAACCCTAAATTTGATTGCGCATATAATGAAGACAACTCTTCTCTTGGCTTAGAGCCCTACACATCTGCACCTCTGGGTGCCAGAGGACCCTGAGCATTGTATGGCAGATGGACTCTTTCCCCTGTGCATCTGTTTCTGCAGCTACATGGAAGTGCAGAGAACATAAAGCCCTTCATTTCCACAGCCCAACTGACAGCCCCATTAATTCCTGACATCCATCACTGCACAGACCCTGTTCTCACACAGGCAGATTGAGTCTTCCCTTTCTTACCTTGTGCCCAGCGCATCTGCATTTCTTCATGCAGGTCCCAAAGTGACCTGCTTGAATGAGGATACAATTCCACTATCTCGAAAGGAAAGGAAATTTTTTTGCAAAATCTTCATTAATGCACCAGTTAGGGTTCAAGTTAATGCCACAACAGTAGGGACATGTGGTGTTACTGTTTCCAAATGCAAAAGAATAAGGTAGTCCCCTAGGTATCTTTCCAGTATTTTTAGCAGCTGTTCAATACAGTGATAATGTTGGAGGCTGGTGTGGACTCAATCTGGTGAGGAAATATGCAGAAAATCAGTCAACTCCAAAGCAAATATCTTTGAGCTCACCACGTGGGTCCTTGTCCATGACACGGTAATCTATCTGCAGCATTTGATGAAATAAAAGAAAATCAAAGATATTTGCTTTGGAGCTGCTGGTTCTCTGCATACTTCCTCACAAGTTATGATTTCCAACCCTAATCCCCACCCCCACAAGCAGCAAAAGGACAATCCCACACAAGCAACTATAAACAGCCATCATTAGGTAAGACAAACAACATACAACTGTTTCCAGATGACACAAATGCAGTAGCACTGATGTGCTACTTTCGTGGATTTGTAATATGTGGCCACACCTGTGTTTGCATGTTGAACAGTGTGTTCTGCAGACAGAAGGCCCCATGGGGTCAGCATCACTGCATACATAGGTACTAATGCATGCTGCATGAGGTACATTGCTAGATTGCATGATCTGTTACTGCATGGTTTTCTATATGCAGCTGTGTAATGAAAAACCTGCTACCCCCTTGAACAATTTCTAGATCTGCTGCTGAAACCATGATACACACATTGTAACAGTATTTCCATCTGTGTATCAACAGGCCCAACACATGCCTTGCTTCTGCAGCCAGAAGTTGGTGTGAAAGTCTTACTGATGAGCCCCCTCAGGAGCCTGTGCTTCTGCAGACAGATTTACTGTTACACTTTTTGTTTCTGAAAACCTCCTACCCCTTGAACATTTTCTAGATCCACTGCTGAAACCATGATACCCGCATTGAAACAGTATTTCTGCCTTTGTAACAGGGACCTGATAATCGGAAGCCAGAAGTTGGTGTATATGTCTTACACTGTGACTGAAGATGTGCAGGCCCCTGAGGTGCCTTCACTTCTGCAGACAAAAATAATGTTGCAATTTTGTTGTCATGGATTTTGTGTCTCCCATGCTTCTGCAGCAAGAGGTCAGTGTGTATGTCTCACATCTGTGGCTTCAGAAGTGCAGGCCCATCAAGTGTGTGCATGTCTTACAGTGTGCATTAGCACCGGAGGATATAGAAGTGCTGGTCCATTATGGGCCTGCATGCCTGCATACAAAATAACTCTTGTAATTTGGGTATTATGGATTTATATATCTGGCTGCAGGGGCTTGTGCTTTTGCAAGCAGAAGCAGTGTTGTGATTTCAGTATCTTGGATTTCTGTCTGCACTGACAAGTGAGTGTGTCCGTCTTGCAGTGTGTATGCTGCAGATGCAAATCCACGAAGGTAACACATCAGTGCTACTACATTTGTGTCATCCGGAAAAAGTTGTTTGTATTTTTTTCCCTCTTTTGGTATGTCAAAGAAATTTCAGAGGGTACAGAAAGCTAAAGAGTTATTAAAGACAGAAAAGTTACTCTCACAAAGAACTCTGCCAGACAGTGAAAATGTAAGAATCACCTGAAGGACAGTATTGATAGTGTCAAATATTAAATATCTGGATGAAAAATAACTCAGGTCTGTTTGGTGCTGTAGGCACATCCAGCCTTAGCTCCTCAAATGTGAATATAAAGGACTCTTCTTATATAGATACCCTAACTTGTCTGTACAAAAACAATACCCTCTCTCTGATATTAAGATTTCCATTCTCCATTCAAGTTCTACTTCTTCTCAACAAGTTTTTCTTACTACCAACACACCACTGAGTAAAACAACTGATACAGAGTTTCATACACCGACACATAGTGGGGTGCAAAAGCTGAGAATTTCAGAAAGTGCTTTCAATAAAAAAATATTAACAAACTCTGGGCTATGCTTTGCTTTTAATAAAACACTCCTAGTCCTATTCAAAAATAAATCTTTCAGATGGTCAGTTTTAGGAGTGTGCCAACAACAAAAGCTACAGTTCTCCATAACAACCAGCATAAACATTAGTCATGATACAGCCAAACATATTACTAATGTGCCAAGCAATTCTGAGGGACAACAGCAATTTTTGAACACTGCATCTGCAGCAGAAATTTCAGCAAGAACTTTTTAGAATCAAACTATAAATGATAATACTGCTGTGTTGGAGTGTAGTGACTCCCCTGAATGTACTATAGCTGCATTAACTAACACAAGCATAGTTCCAGGGGACTATAAAGAAAAAAATTCAAAGCCCAAGAGGCTGTTTGGATAAAGCCAGGCCTAATGATTACCAGAAAAGCAGTAAATGGGGGTAACGTTAACCAGCAGAGAAGACAGAGAGTTAGTACCTTCCTCTCTACCTCACAGTTCACAGAATGATGCTGCAATGGATAATAAGTCATCAGTCTCAAAAGAGAGTGGTAAGATGCAACACTGCACAATGTAGTGAAAAAGCAATAGTGACAATCCCAGTTCTTGCTCCGGGAGAACAGCAACAAAGTTCTTGGGATAGTCCCCTCTTAACACATCAAAAAGCACAGGTTAATAAGGTTAAACAAGGGTTTGGAAAAATAAACATTTCCATTACTGGATCAATTGAATCCTTCTCAGACCATGACAAAAAAATTGATAGACTGAGTAAAAGAACTTCAAAACTGGAATCCAACTTCAGTGCAGCGGAGGACAAAATTGAGCCAATGCAAGAGTCCATAAAAAAAAGCAAAAGAGCTCTCACTTCTAAGATTTAAAGTGGAAGAGATGGACAAAAGAGTTTTATGGGACAACATAAATTTGGGAGGCATTTTTGAAGGAACAGAGATACAAATCCCATTGAATATTTAGAAAAATTCCTAACTGAAGCACTTGGAAGAACTTCTCCAGAGAAGAATGCGGAGTTGGACAGAGTGCACAGAGTGGTCAATAATCCTAACAAATGTGATAACCAACCAAGATTCATTTACATTAAACCACACCACTTCCTGGACAGAGAAGCCCTGCTAAGGAAGGCCAGGCAAGAAGTGAAAAGTCTTCCCAAATTTCCCATCTGAAGTTCTAGGGAAAATGAAAGCCTTTGCCTCAGCACACGCATTACTAAACCAGCAATGCATCAAATAAACAATGATTCCACCAGCAAATTTAAAAGCCATTTTGAAAGGAAGAACAAGGATATTTACATCATCCATAGAAGTAGAAGAAGTAATCAAGCTGTACTAATTAATGATCCTCAGGGTCTCCCGGCATCCAGGGACCCAGAACAGATTGTGAGTCCACTCACAATGAAATAAACTACAAAGGCACCTCTAGAATTGAGGTCTGGCCCTTGAAGTGCTGATATATATTGTGATGCTTGGCCAGCTGGTAATGACTGTTGTATCATATTTGTAATATAAAAATATAGTAGGTGACTGTCTCTCATAAGACAGCCTGTGCTTATGGGTACCCCGTCCCCCAGGTTTCAGGGAAGCAGGAACCATTTAATTAACTGACTTACTCCAAAATGACATTTTATTACCTTTTTATGACATGTCAAGGCTCTTTGAAGTGGAAGTAGAATGTGACTTAATGAGTCTTCCAGAGGATGAGCCTAATAAACTTTATGACGTCTTAAGAGGCAGAACATTGATACCACCATGGTGCTAAAAGTTGTAAAACGCTTTGATATGCCTTGGGAACAGAACCCACACAAGATCAAAGAGAAAAATGCTTAATTAAGGAGTCATATTTAGGAAGTGGAATGTTTGCTAATGTCTCTTTGTTTAATATACCTCCTGATAGGACATCATGTTTGTATTTTTTTATATTCTAAAAGGAGGAGCTAGATGACTCACCAAGGGGGTGAAGAGATAGAGTTGAAATGTAACCTTGTAACTGGGGAATAGGACATATCATTTTGGTACTCTAGAGAGACACAATTCTCTGATCTAACTATAAGCACTACAGAGGTAATACAATAGATAGAAAAGGTCTGAATGAATGGTGGTAGGAGTTTTTGTTTTTGTAATCTTCTCTTGTTCTTTTATGTGATTATGAGTTCTATGATATGTTGTTCTGTGTTTACATTTTTCATATTTTTATCATCTTTTAGTAAAGTATCTTTTTTTTTCCAAAAAGACTTCCTGGGTGTCTGCCAGCTTTTTTTGCATGTGATGTATAGGGGGTTAAGACTGACAAAAACTGCTCAACTGCTTGATGGTGTTACTAAACTGGGAAAAGGTAAGGATATACCTAAGGTCTTTTATAGATGGTTAAGACTGACAAAAACTGCTCAACAGCTTGATGGTGTTACTAAACTGGGAAAAGGTAAGAAGATCTTTTATAGAGTTTTAAGGGCTCATTTTGGAAGCCTGGCTTGGTGTTCTAGCAAAAGGTTGTACCGCAGTCCCCGAAGAGGGTAAGTATCTGAGCCTGTACATTGAGCACGCTAACATAAGGTTCACAGTTTGAATCCCCCCAGAACTTGAGACTAAAGCTGATTCATACCCAAAAGCAGACAGGAGGGTTACCCTGTCTGTTACCTGTTCACATTACTGCACTCGGAGGTTGGCACTGTGGGGGAAGAGGGTCTGACCTGCTGAGTGAGTTTGTGACAGATATCTCAACAACAAAAGTGCATACTATAATGTACAATACAGAACTAATACTTCTTGACACCTAATGGAAGGAAAAAGGGGGAAGAAATGTTTAATTTTTTAGCATAAAGTAGAGGTACCTAAATAATAATGTTAGTGATGACACCTGTAGTTATGGCAAGCGCCCCAAAGGCTTGAAGGGGTAGTGTCTATTAGGCCTGCTAGTCTAGGTTCCAGGTGGTGGATGTTTAGTCCTGCCCACCTGGTTTTCATTTTCAGTTGGTTTGTTTGGATGAGAGGAGAGGTCAAGGAGGGGGTGACCATAAGTTTGGCTTTTCTTCTGTCTGTTACATTTGTTTTGAGTCCCCACCACCAGATCTCAAAGGAGGGAAACAGTGTATTTTACTCCTGAGGGAGGGGATAAAGATAAAATCAAAAGTAAATGCTTCAATGCCTTCACCTCACTAAAAAAGAAACAAAACCATATCTTTAAATATTGTACAATCTGTACACTCAGGTTTAATATGACTAAAACAGTTTTAAAATGGCAAATTTATCAGAGATAAATATTATGTCTTGTAATGTCAAGGGAACTCAGGATCGGGTAAAGATGAGGAAAATTATTACAACATGTGCAAGAAAATCCATAGACATATTGATGTTGCTGGGAACTCGCATTTCAAAAAGAGATTTTAAGTA
The DNA here is from genome assembly GCA_016271365.2 of Neoceratodus forsteri. Classification (NCBI taxonomy): domain Eukaryota; kingdom Metazoa; phylum Chordata; order Ceratodontiformes; family Ceratodontidae; genus Neoceratodus; species Neoceratodus forsteri. Next base: position 974,906,887 of record CM057453.1, read on the forward strand.
CTTCAAGAATCTATTTCTGGCAAAAAGAATACATGCAGTTTACACTACTAATGCAAGGGGAGCTGCTATTCTAATTAGGAATAGTATTCAATTTGTAATGTTTGACTATTTCTGTGATCCTAATAGCAGATATGTAATAACTACAATAAAACATAACAATCAGACTCTCACCTTGGCTTTTATTTATGCCCTGAATGAAGATGACCCTTCCTTTTTAAGCAAAAAATCTTTTTAGATGTAACACAATTTACAGGGTCATATCTGGTAGCTGGGGATTTTAACCTAACATTTATCTACCTTGACATAAACCTTGGCTAAGTGGAAAGAATGCAAAAATCAGTGTCCTGTATTCTAATTATGATGAATGACTTGTATCTAATTGATCCTTTTGGTAACTTCACCAATGCATGAAACTTATTCTTTTTACTTGGCTACCAAAAATTCACACTCTAGAATAGACTTTAGCTTATCTTCCAAAAACATATTAAAAAACATCATAGATATTAAGAATGTTATCATAAACATTTCAGATCGTGCCCATATAATCATAGCTTTACAAAATGCAAATGCTTATCCTAAAGACAGGAAATGAAGGCTTGACTCTAAGCTCTTAGGAGATCAGATTTTTATTAACCTTCTTTAAAAAAGAAATCAAAAACTTCTTCATTAACAATGATAATCAGGAAACTTCAACAGAGGTAATTCGGGAGACCATAAAAGCACACCTGCGAGGGGTATGTATTTCTTGAACAACATTCAAAATCAAAACTGACCTATAGACACTTAACCAGTTAGGAGCAGCATTAGCTGTAGCAGAACAAAAATTCTTCTTATCAGCACCACTAGAAGACTTAACAAAGACTCTTTCCCTAAGAGATAAGCTAAAACAAATACTTAAACAAGAGCTAGAAATGCTATGATGAGGGCTGGGAACAATATTATTTCTTAGGTGAGAAACCTGACCACCTACTGGCTTACCAAATACAACATGAAAAAGCAAATAACACTATTAACTTTCACTGCTCCAATTTACGTAGCTGTCATCTACTGCCATCCCAATACCAACTGCTCGGTCGCTGTAGAAATCATAGCCTCTGTTACTTCCTTGTTGCAATCTGGCGAGCTGTTCATCCAGGGTGACTTGAACCTAAACTAGTTGTCACTCAAGTTAAGTAAGACACAAAATTACATTAATGCATTCAACCTCACTCAGCTCATCCTTGAGCCTACATGTCCAAATCATAAAACACAAAATAATTCTCTTCTTGATTGGGCACTAACCACCCATCCCCACTGTGTCATCAAATCTGGAATTCTCCCTGATGCCCTTAGCAACCACAATCCTAAATTCCTGGTTTGCAAATTCCATAGACCCAAACACCCTCACAAAATCATTCAACTATGTTCCTTTAAATCCCTAGATCTCACCAAGCTCCAGTCTGCCCTTGCCTCCACAGACTGGGCTCCTCTGTTCACTGTCTTCTCCATTGACCATGCCTTTACCTACTTCAAGGACACATTTTTCTCTACCTGGAAAGCTTTTGCCCCCTTCAGGTGAACTAGAGTTTGGGGGGCTTCACCTAACTTGGATTACTCCTGAATTACTTGCCTGCCTGAAGGAGCACGATCACACCTGGAAAAAACATAAATCTTCTAAGCTCCCCTACAATTTCATTACATATAGAATGCTCTGCAATTCCTGTTCCAAAGCTACTTGACTGGCTAAGTCTGAGTACTTCAAATCCTCCTTCCTCACCAACATCAACACCCCATCTAAGTTCTGGTGGGTAGTCCATGCCCTTTTCTCCCCTCCCTGTCACCCCCCTCCTCCTGTTCTCAAAATTGCCAATTCACTGGTTTCAGACCCCTGCCTAGTAGCTAGCAAATGTGATGCCTAGTATACATCTTGCACCAAGTCCCTACTAAGTTCCATCCCCCCTTACCCTGACCTGTGTTCACCACCCTTCCACATGTCCAACCCCCACTTTTGCATTCTCCTCAATCTCTTCCAATGAGGTTCTAAATGCCATCCTCTCCCTCAACCCTTCAAAAGGCTCCTCACCAGACCACCTTGATCCTAAACTTCTTTACCTCTGGGATCTCACCATCGCACACCCTATTTCTCTAATTCTAAACCTCTCCTTTACTTCTGCACAAATATCCACCTCCTGGAAACACGCTTTAGTCCTCCCTCTCCCTAAGGGTGGTGACTCCTCTGTTCCTGGTAACTACCACCCCATCTCTCTCCTTCCCATCCTAGCTAAACTTCAAGAACACCTGGTTCTCACCCAACTTTCCACTTTTCTCTCAGATTCCATCTTTTTCACCCCATTACAATCTGCTTTATAGAAGAACCATTCTACCACTACCTCTCTCCTCAGGCTCACTGATTTCATCCTCAATGGGAATGGACAATGGCCTGATCACATCAGCTATCTTTGTTGACCTTGCCAAAGTATTCAACACTGTCTCACATGTTCTGCTCCCTGATTCCCTCTCAGCTGCAGGCCTGACTTTGTCTGCTAGAAAACTGGTTTAAATCCTACCTCACTGGAAGGACTCAATCAGTTAAAATCTCTGACTAAGTCTCCTCTCCCCTTCCTATCAACACTAGAGTCCCTCAGGACTCAGTGCTTGGTCCTCTGCGTTTCTCAATCTTCATAAATAACCTTCCTAAAGTCTGCACCACCACCTCCATACATGTGTGCACGAACAATACTGTCTTGTACAGCTCCAACAACAACCCTGACATCATGGCTACCAGCTTACAGCATGACTTCATCCAGGTCCAGCTCTGGTTTGCCTCTCACCAGCTCTCCTTGAACACCAAGAAGACAGTCTCCATGACCTTCGGCACCAGGCAGAGACTCTCTAGGCTTACTGGCTTGCCCTCTTTCCACACCCTTGATGGGAAAATCCTTGAAGACACTTCCTCATTTAGATATCTTGGGGTCTGGCTGCACCAACACCCCAATTTCTCTGTACACATTGACACCATCCTGAAGAAACTGTGCCCAAAGCTTGGTGCCCTTTTCAGGAATCGTAGCTGCATTCTGCTCCCTGCGAGGCACAAACTTGTGTAGAAAATGATACTACCCATTTTTGACTACTGTAATGTAGTCTATGGTGCCGCTCCCAAATCTCCCTTGGCAAAATTGGACACTCTCTTTAACTCCTTCATCCACTTCACCCTTGATGCCCACCCTCAGACCCACTACTGTGACCTCTACCATGCCTTGGCTTTTCCTCATTTGTTGCACAGTTGATTCTCCCACTGTACCAAACTGACCTCCAAATTCTGGCTTGGTGAATTACCCACTTATCTGTCTTCCTCCCTTTCTTCCCATCCCCTTCTCATTCCCTGTGCTCCAAAGATATGTGCACCTTGTTTGTCCCTCATCTCTCTACCCTTTTTGGCCAGTCTGGTTTTTCCCACCATTTCCCTCATACCTGGAATGCTCTACCTCAGCAAATATGACACTCCTCCACCACTACCTTGCTACAGCACTTCATAATTTCCTCTCTTCCATTTGTACCTGCTTTAATCCTCTGTAATTCCCCTTTATCTGTTCCTTCTTGCCAGCTCCTTGCACCCCTGGCAGGATTCTTAGACTCCTGGAGGGGAACCAAGTTGCTGGCTGCTCTTCCCACCCTCTGTTCTGCTGTTTTTATGTTAATTCCTCCTAATTCCTCTTTACTTGATCCAACCTGCCCATGCCTTGATTCCCCTTGCAGGGCTCTCAGCATCCCGTAGGTGAACTAGGTTGCTAGCTTCTCTCAGAACCCATTTTTCTTTTCCTTCAATCTTCCCCAGATTGCCAAATTCTTACCCCCTACAGGTGTTTCTCCAGATCTTGAAGGGGACTAGGTTTTTGGTACTCTTCCCTCCCATCCCCCCATCTTTCCTCCTCTGTCTTCCTCAGACCCTCTCCAGCACTTCCTAGCTAACTCCCTTCAGTCTCTTCAAATGGTACTGCCATCTCCCTCTCAAATATTATACTAGCACTTGCAAACTGCCTTTAACTTAGAACTTGTACATCATTACACTTTAAGTGTATTTGTTGCATACTGCACTGCCTTCATTATTACATCATTGTCCTGGAACCTAATTTGGCTGAATCCATTTTTACAATCTGTAATGTCTGTGCTGCTTACCAGCTGTGATTTTAAATTGTCTAAATGCTTCAACCTAATTGTAACCATTTGTCCTTATATTATCTGTATCTTCCACGTTCCTTTCTTATCCTCTGTATACCCCCCTCAGGTTGCACCGGGAGATGAGCAACCTGTTGTTCAGTGTGCCTACCTGGTGAAACATTTCAATAGATAAATAAATATTAATATGATCCAAGATGAGCATTTTTTTTTTGAAATTTAAGTTTATTGTTTTCAAAAGAAATACAACCAAAACCACGATGATTAAGAAACAGACCAATAAACCTAAATCAGGTCAACACCCCCCCCCACTATAAATATAGTAAGTAACAGGCATACTTGAAAGTAAAAACAGCATAACATATCTATCTATCAGTCAAAATGCCAGAGAGTAGATACCCCTCACCCCCCTCCCCAGGGTGCACCCACTAAAGCATAAATTAACAGCTTCTAGAGTCTGGATATCCACACTTACTAAACAACCTATTTAATAACCTGACCAATAATCCTAGTTATAATAAAAGAGACATATCTAAATCACTTTAAAACCTTATATTAAAGTAACATCAATTATGCTACATAGTATGAGGGTCCAAGGATCAGGCCACAAACCTTATCATTAAGGTAGGTAAAAGACTGGAGCTTGCCCATCTTTTATAAAATAGGTCTATCCGGTTCTTATAACTGGCAATCAAATTTTCGGACTGGAGATATAACATTAACTCCTTTAACCAATCCATAAAGGATAGAACTAATTGGTCTTTCCAGTGTCTTAAAACCAGCTTTTTGATGGCCATAGATATCAGAGCCACATGGTACCTTCGCTCCACACTATCTATCAGAGAAAAATCACCTAGTACACAAATTCCTGGAGAGAAAAACCTGCTCAGACCCAGAAGGGGATCTAAATTATCCCTAATCAAAGACCACAGCGGGGCAACTTTAGCACACTCCCAGAAAACATGAATCAAGGTGCCTTCACCTTGCAAGCATCGGAAACACAGTGGAGCAGAAATCAGCTTACGTTGAAAAAGCTTGACTGGAGTGTAGTATAGGTTATTAACAATATTATATTGCACTAAACGAAACCTATCCTGGGTGTGATATCTATGTAGATTAGGCCAAAAAGTTCTCCACAATGGTACTTCATCAGGGAGAAGATGTGTCCAGATCAAGGGACCACCAACCTCCTCCCCCAAGTTAAAAGTCAAAAGGTAGGAGTAAATCTGTGAAATGGAATGGGGTTTGGATGCCAGCATAATAATGTTGGAGAGAAAGGGGTATACCACGGACGGTTTAAACACCGATCCAAACTTACTACTCACCAGGTGCCGAAGCTGAAACACCTTGAAAGTCTCTCTGCTTGGAATATCAAATCTGGCTAAGATATCGCTTGATGTGAAAAGAGAAGCTTGACTAAACAAATGTTCAACCCTGGAATCTTTAAGTTGTGGGAGCCAATTTAATCCTACCCACGAATCTCCTAAAGTAATATTGGGATTAAGAATAATCAGCTGTCCTAAATCTGTATGGTTAGAGATCCGGAAAAACCTAAGACATTGGGCCCACACCTTAAGAGAAACTGCCACTGTGTTATCAGAAATCAATTGTGAAAGTATTTTTCGAAGTGAGATAAGGTAGAGTGGTTATGTCAAATTTAAAGATTAGGAAGGAAGGCCGATTCTAGTGAAGCCATATTAGGAAAGAGTTCTCAGGATTTGCGAGAACCACCTTCCCAATTTGGACAATGGTCCCTTAATAATATAACTGAAAATTGGAAGTCTTAAGCCTCCTCTTTCTTTAGGAAGTGATAGGGAGCCATAAGAGCAACGTACCCCTTTCCCTTTCCAAATAAAAGTGGAAAACATACTATGGAGCTGTTGGAAAAAGGAAAGAGGAAGCCAGAGATTGGTAAGGTTCAGTGGGTAAAAAATCCGGGGAAGAACATTCATCTTAATGATACTTATTCTACCCATCAAGGAAATAGGAAGGGATGCCCAGCGCTGCAAATCTTGACTAATCGAGTCTCTGATCTTGATTAAATTTAGTTTCTTGAGCAAAAACGGGTCAGTGAAAAAGTAGATCCCCAGATACTTAAGTGAACTGGAAGTCCATCTCATTCCAACGGGAAGAAACCCACTCTTAAAAGTATAGTTATTTAAGGGAAAGATCTCACACTTCGATGTGTTTAACTTATAGCCAGAAAAGGAGCTAAACTGCCTAATAATATCCAGAGCTGCTTCTAAAGATGCTACCGGATCAGACAGGTGTAACAGAACATCATCCACATACGCAGAAAGAACTAGCTCCCTACCTAAGAACCTGACCCCGCTCACCCGAGGGGAAGACTTAAGTTTTATCAGTAGAGGTTCCAAGTATAAGTTAAACAATAAAGGAGAAAGGGGGCAACCTTGTCTAGTGCCAGCAAGGAGACTGAAAGAGGGGGATAAAACCCCATTGCAATAGATTTTTGCAGAGGGGCACTTATAAAGTACCTGTATCAGGTTCAGAAAGGGGTTCGGGAAGCCCATTTCTTCCATGACGGTCCATAAAAAGGACCAATCGACCCGATCAAATGCTTTCTCAGCATCCAAAGAAACTAATACAATTGGGTCTGAAACGGACTGGGCATGCTGCGAGATATGCAATAAGGTCCTCAGATGATCAGCCGCTGATCTCCCTGGAACAAAACCTGCCTGCTCAGGGCTCAAAAGCTCCGTCCAAATCTTTTTAATCCTCTCAGCAAGTATTTTGGCTAGTATCTTAATATCATAGTTCTGAAGAGAAATAGGACGGTAGCTAGCTGGATCAGAAGGCTCTTTATCCACTTTAGGAATTAACACTATAGTGGCTCTCGAACAAGGCAGGTCAAGTTCAATGTGACCTGGAAGTAGTTATATAATTTAAGCAAGATAGGAGTTAAGTCTTTAGAGAGACTTTGTAGAAATCGCTGGGAATCCATCTGGGCCTGGTGCTTTGTCCGGAGCCAGGAAGCAATAGTGCTCTGGATCTCCTCAGCTGAGATAGGAGCCGATAAACTCGCCTGCTGAGTTCCAGTATACTCGGAAGATCAATTCCTCTTATATAACTTCTAACATCTGCTACGAATGAGATGTTGGAGGGACTATAAAGACTGGAATAGTATTCCTAAAGACCCGAGCAATCTCTCTGGGTGAAGAGACAGTAGTTCCAGATGAAGAGACCAGAGAAGGAATAATCCTCGAACCTTCAGCGCATGCGGAGGCATGAGCCAATAATTTCCGGATTTCTCACGAGATCAATATACTTAGCCTGGGTTTCACCAGATAATACTCTATCTTTTCTTTCAGAAGGTCCAGTATTCATTCTTAACTGAAAAGAGCTCCTTAAGATCCGAGACGAAGAAGTTAATGAATACCTACCTTCCAATTCCTAATCCTACCCACCAACTCTAACAATCTGGCCAGCCATGCCTTCTTCCTAAGGAAGCCATCTTAATAAAGTCACCCTAAGATAGCACTTTAATGCTCCCCATATCATATCCACTCAGGGTAGAGTCCATATTATCTGCCAAAAGGGATATTCTAGAACTGATCTCTGAAACACAATGTCGGTCCTTTAATAGTTGAGTATTTAATCTCCACATGGAGTCTAGAATAGTCAGGACTTAGAGAGGTGCAACCAAACCAGAGCATGATCTGACACAATGATCGGTTCTATACCAGATAGAGATACACTCGGGAGAAAAGAGACTAACTAATATCATAAAGTCTTGATTTAGTGCCGTGTGACTGGGATTGAAAGAAAAGGCCCGACAAGAAGGATTAGCAATCGCCACGTATCACCTAGACCTAACAATGAGACCATTTCAGAGAGGGCCTTTTGTGCGAGGAGGTGCACGCCTATCCTGGGGCTCTCTATCCAACAACAGAGGAAAGGTACATTCCAGTCCCTCCTAACACATATTGAGTTGGCAAAACCAGCCAACTTATCTGTCAACATCATGAAAATTCAGGATTACCTCCACCAGTCCATACACTGAGCCCAGAACCACATCTCTCCGTTTAAGCTACCTTAACTAGAATGAATCTCCTTCGGGTCTGAGCAAACCAGGTCCTTGGTAAATAAGACATGCTTTTTAACTAGAATCGCCACCCCTTTACTGAAATGAGAATTCCCAGCAAGATACACTTGAGAAAACCCAGACCGAGAGAGCAAATTGGCCTCATCCTGGCCTAAATGTGTTTCCTGCAAAAAAAGGATATCCGTGCAGAGCAGGAACAGTGATTGAAAACCTGCAAATGTTTAACCGGTCCCTGAGCCCTCTCACATTCCAGGACACTATTTAACTATACTCATAGCCATTTTAAATTATCCCACAGTAATTGGATATCAGATAGAAAACTTCCAACAGATTATAGCAGAGTTGCACCTCCCATATAACAAGTCAAGACCAGTTGTATGACTCCTCCACCGTCCCCCTTACAAAGAAACCCCAGACCCCATCGGAAGTTACATGGAACATCAATTTGTAACCCCCATACCCCACCCAAAATCCATATTCTAAAACTAAATAACAAACAGGCAAGGTCCCCCAAGCAAGACAATGGAACCCAACTCTATGACCAAGATCAGAAAATTCTCCCCAAAACACCCCACAACATAAACCCTGCAAGAACTATGTACAAATGGGGAGTCCATATAGCCAGTCCCAAATACAACCTTTTATTTAGGACTGCGAACCCCCAAATCCCATCTGAATCTCCAATCCCCAGAGCCAAAACCAGCAACCATATACTATTAAAACCCAAGACTCCCTCAGTGAAATTATAACTCCAGCAACTACCCACCAACAATTGTACAAATCAGCCCCAGGCAAGATTAGCAACCCCCACTGCACAACTCACGATCCCACATCCAGCTCGCAGATTCACCAAATCCCCCAGCCACCCCAAATCCCCCCCCACTGCCAATAGACATAAAGGCTGAAGTATACCAAAGAAAGAAAGTAGGGAAGGAGAAAGACAGACACATAAAAGGAGAAGGCCCTGATATAAAAAGCCCCTTAGGCCTCATCGACCCCGGCGGTCCCACCATAATTCAATCCCTTCACCTCAGTAAATGAATGAATGGCTGAAACGAATGAGCCACCTACCCATACCAGCTTCAGTCGAAAATCAGGAGAACAGTCCCAACCCACATCACACCAACCAGAGGCAAAGGGGAGGCTCACCGGAGATTCACTATAGTGGTTGCCATTTCTGAGGGACCCTAATTGCCACCAGACCCTAAGTGTTCCGCCCTCCAGGAAGTTCCCCCCCGGAAACCGCAACCGGAAAGAACGTTCCGCCGCCAGCACACGAACTTCAGAAAAAAAAAAAAAGGGACGGGACCTATAGTGTAAATCGAGGCCCAAACCCACACCGACCACCGCATCTCCATCCCAGCAGCCAGCCCACCAGAAAGACCAAAGAAGAAGAGCCAGGACAACCAGACCAGACAAGGAAAAATGCCACCACGAGACACAGCACAAAGTGCACGTGACAAGGAGGGTGGGCAAGCATGAGACAAAAAGATCAGGAAGTCGCCACAACAATCACCAGGGATATACACAGACACCATCAATAGTAACATTTAACATCACAAACAAATATTAACAGCATCCAAAAGTCCAACATGTTTTCTTCAGCGGGATCCCTTAAACAGATCAGGCAGTCTGCCAATAAGGTCCTTGTAGCTGCTTCGGGGTGTTAAAACTCGTGCTTGCCTCCAACAGTTACTTTCGGGTGGCAGGATATATCATCTTAAACGGGATTGCTGCCGTGATGAGCTTGTGGACGATTTGGTGGTATGCTGCTCTTTTTTCCCGAATCTCTTTGGGAAGATCTTGGGCAATCCGGATCCTCGAAACACCCCACAGGATTTCTTTAAGCTCCCGAGCCTTCAGGAACACATGCTGCCTTTCCAGGTAACTAAAATTTAATAATGACCGGACGAGGGGGGGAACCAGCTGCAGGTCGAGGACACAGCGAACGGTGGGCCCTTTCGAGATGGTAGGAGGCATTAATAGGAGATGGGCCTACTATTTTAACCAAGAACCTCTGCAGGAAAGCCATAAGGTCCAGGCCTTCTTCTAACTCCGGGAGGCCAATTATTAGCAGGTTATTTCAGCGATTTGCCCCTCTAGGTCTTCAGTTTTGAGTTGGAGCCTCTTCACCTGCTGCCTTAATTCTGTTATCTCTGTTTCAGCTCTAGATCTCCATTTTCAACAGATCGACCTTTACCTCCACATCTGAAACTTTTTGTAACATCAGAGAGTCGCTCCAGAGATTTGAGCTCTCCTGTTAATTCCACAAGAAGCTCCTTCACAGGGCCAAGCTCCTGGAGGAATTTATCCTCCGATAAAGGCGTAGGCTGTACTGCTTTCTCACCTCCGCGGTCCGGCCTAGCTGGGGCCTGATTCCTCTGCTTTTTTGCGGCCTTCTCAGGAGATGCTGGAGGGGTATGTTTGGTGAGGGCCTGTTTCAGATCCACCTCCATCGTGACCCAGCTAGGGCTTTAAAATTTCAACTCAAGGCACCTTATCGATGACGGAGTGTTAAGAGGTTTGCTATTTAAGTAATTTTCTCCAAAAAACCCCATCAAAATGCACTTTAGAATTGCAGATTAGGCAGCCAGAGGGGGGAGCTCAGGATTTCAGCTGCTGCTCAGATGGATGCCATCACATGACCCATCGATCCAAGATGAGCATGGTAACTGTTATAGTGATCCAAGAATTATTAACAATATGTTTTCAGAATTCTTTAAGAAACTCTACTCAATAGAACACAACAGTAACAAAGAACATTTTGATTTTCTATCTACTTTAAATCTAAGTAAATTAAATAAGGATGAGAATTCTTACAAAAAAGACTTTACACTTTAAGAAACTATAGATAGTATATCTGAACTCCTTAATAATAAATCTTAGTCCTGTTGGATTTCAAGCAGAATTTTATAAGACTTTAAAGGATGATCTAATACCATTTCTCCATCACGTTTTTAGTTCTAGATTGGTATGCAACTCTTTACCTCCATCCCTTAACGAAGCAATAATAACTTTATTATTAAAAGCTGACAAGCCATTTGAAAAGTGCACTTCAATTCATACAGACCAGTATCACTGCTGAACACTGATTATAAAATCTTTGCTAAAATTTTGGCTACTAGAGTAGCAAAAGTCATACCCAAAATCATACATCAGGACCAAATGGGTTTTATAGGTGGAAGGAAAGTAGCAGACAATGTAAGATGGACATTAGATCTAATGGAGACAGCTAAATCAAAAAATGTAGCTTTAATAGCCTTAGACACTGAAAAGGCTTTTGACAGAGTCAACTGGAATTTCCTCCTTACTGTGTTGGGAAACATGGGTTTTGGCCCGAATATCTGCAAAATTATCACGTTAATATATTATGCTCCTACAGCCATAATAAGAACTAATGATATATTTCCTAACCTATTAATCTCCAAAGAGGGATAAGAAAGGGCTGTCCACTTTTTCCTCTCTTGTTTGCTAGCTTCATGGAGCCCTTTGCACAGAGTTAGGTAAAATTTGGAAATAGAAGACCTGCAAGTAAATAATCAATAACTTGTTATCTCACTTTATGTCGATGATGTTTTAATCTATCTGAAGGATATTTCAATTCCTCTTCCTCCCTTTCTTAACCTAGTGGCAAATTTATCCTCACTTTCAGGGTACAAAATAAATTGGAGTAAAACTGAAGTACTTCCATTACATAATGAATTTGAATTTTCTGCTTTAGTATAATATTCCAATCAAGGAAAGTATTAAATACCTTGGGGTAACTCTACTTAGGGATGAAACCAAACTTTTTTAAGCAAATTATGAAGTTTTATTAGAAAAAATATAGAGAGATTTTGAAAAAATGGGTTCACCTGCCACTGACACTTTGAGGCAGAGTAAATATCATCAAAATGAATGCACTGCCAAGGCTTTTATTTCTTTTCCAAGCCCTTCCCATATGGATGCCTGAAAAAGTATTCCAGATATCTGTATATAAAGTGAGAAAAGGTGTATAGCTACTGTAAATAAGAAGCCAAGAATTTTGCTACAAATACTATATACCTCAATGGAGCAAGCCAGACTGAGTCTACCCAATACGTGATTATACTACTTGGCAGCCCAACTAGAACAAATAAATTACTGGTTTGATGCCAATGGAGTTCCATCTTGGGAAAAACGTGATCAGCAAAAAGTGAGAATATATGGTCTGAGGGGGTTTTGGGGCTTTGACTTAGCCTCCTATAGCTGCTTCAAACCCAGCCAATCTTCCACCAAGCTCTCGGTTAGAATCTAGCAAGAGGTTTGTTTAATCTTGAGGTGGAAACCTAATTTATCACCATATATACCAAATATCTGAATGGAATCCCAGACATCAGAAATAAACAGTTTATAAGAACATGGAAACAAAAAGGAATTATTCAGTTGCAGCAATTATATAAAGAAGACAAATTTATTGAGTTCCAAGATTTGAAAAAATTAATATAATCTACAAACTGGTCACTTCTTAACATACCTTCAACTCAGAGATTTTTCAAGGAAAAAAGGCAACCTGAGCCCCTTGTCATTCTCCCCAATAGAGGATATATTTATAAAAAGGGAAAGAAATAAAAAACCTATTGGTAAGGTATACAAGACACCGAAAAAGCATAACCACATTTCATTACTGAAATTAAAGGTAGCCTGGGAGAGAAATGTTGGAGCTCCTCTAAGTGAGCAGAATTGGCTAGAAATTATTAATATATTAGGGTCGGTATCAAAAAATAATTAATTAAAACTGATTCAATGTAACATTCTTCATAGAACATATTATACCCCTGCCAAACTGCATAAACTCAAGAAGGAGATTCTGAATAACTGTCCTAGATGTGAAAACGAGGTGAAACAAAGATATGTTTGTTTCCTGTCCTCATCTATTGGGATACTGGAATAACATCAGGACAATACCATGATTAGTAATAGGATTTGGTAGCCTATTTTTAAACTCTGAAGAAAGGACAACTGAGAACAAAACTTTCATAAATCTAGCTCCCATAAATGCTAAGAAGCTAATCCTGCAGCATTGCAAAAATTAAAATCTTCCACATATCAACAATTGGTTGAACTTAATGCTGGATGTTGCCAACTTTGAGAGGATATTCCATAATACAGATGATAAAAAGCAACTGTTCTGACAAATATTGGAACCTTTTTTAACATCTCTAAATAGGTACAGTAAAACTCCCATGAACTAAAAACAAGGCTAAAATGATCATAGGATAAAGGACAGAATACTGTAGCATAGTTACTAGGATTTAGAATTGCAGTTTAGGCATGCAGTCTCATAGGGTGGAAGAAGATGGTTGGCGTTAAAATCCCCTAACAACTCACATAGGGAACATATGCCACTACCTGACTGAAAAAAAAAAAAAAGAAAACAGTTGCATGTTGTTTTTCTTACCTGATGATGGCTGTCAGTGATTGCTTGTGTGGGCTTGTCCTTTTGTTGCTTGAGAAGTTTGGGAGTTAGAGTTGAAAACCCTAACACCACATGTCCCTACTTTTGTGACATTAACATGAACCCTAACTGGTGCATTAATGCAGTTTTAGCAAATAATATAGGTATACTGTATATAGATAAATAGGTATCCCAACATGATAATGAAGGAATGAACTCACAGTTGAAAAAACACGCAGTCAAACAGTGTGCACAGTTTGGAGTTAGTTTATTTAATTTTAACATGATTTTGGATAATGCACTTTTCAGGTCTCCGCACAGTGCAGTGTTTGACTGTGCTGGTTTCAACTGCACTGAAATATGGGTGAACAATACATATATATATATATATATACACACACACACACATACACACCCTAATGCCCACCCCATTCCATGAGCAAACAGTGTCACACACTATCTCCTTTCTTCACACAAGGCCCATGAGGTATGGGGTAAGTATTAGGGTTGACAACCCCCAAGGAAGACCCCACCACTAATTCACCAAGAATCTGGCACAGTTTTTTGCAAATAATTTCCTTACTTTTTGAGATACAATAATCTTATCCTCATTCTCATCCCTCCTTAGATGTGTACATGTATGTTGTCATGGGCCCTGTGATTGCATTTCAGCCAAAATAGCAACTAAATTGTCAGAATAGCCTTGTTATTACCCCACTTCATGAATGCCATGCTGAGAATTTTCAAATCCCCTCCAAAACCCCATTCCACACCAGAACAAAATCATTCTGTGCCACAGGTGCGAAAATGCATTTTGGCCAGGATTTGAAAAATGACAGTGTCACATTCATGAGGTGGTCTCACACACACACATACACACTGTTATCTATTAGCCTAAATTAAGACTGAAGTTTTCCTATTGTGTATAATGATGACTTGCCTATGGATCAAATTGCACACTACACAGACCAACAGTCTCTCGTACATATAAAGCAGCATTGACTTTTTTTGTTCAGTTGGCAGAGTTGAAAGAAACTTGTTAGCCTGTCACTGCAAGGCACACAAGTTTCTTTCACCTCTGCTGACTGGGCAAAAACAAAAAGTATCTTCAACAGACCCCATTTCATTCCTGGCATTAAAGATTCAACCCCAACCCTCTGTCATTTTTATCATACAAAGCACTCATGGATAACAGTGCAGTACTCACATCAAGGGATATTCTATGCTTGGATACACATACATTCACTGGCCTATGCAGCCAGTATAGTGGTATGCTTGTGCAACTGTGTTAGTTTGGTTTTGGCCATTCACACTTTCTATTCCAGAGGAATTACCACCCTTTAGGGGTACGAAGGCAAGGAACCCTCGGAAAGGGTTCCACCCCTAGAGGTGCAACGGGATGGTTCCCATGGCTAAAGGTACCTTAGGAATCCTCCTAAGGCGAGAGTGCTGCCACTGGAGGAGGAGTGGAGGATGGTGGAGCAAAGAAAAAATGCTTCACAGTGAGGCTTAGAGGAACTGCTTATATAGCTCAGTAAGTGGGAGTGGCTGGCTGCTTGGCCACTGAACTACGGGCAAGCCTTTCATTTCACTGGCCTATGAAGCCAGTATAGTGTTATGCATGTGCAACTGTGTTAGTTTGGTTTTGGCCATTCACTCTCTCTATTCCAGAGGAATTACCACCCTGTAGGGGTATGAAGGCAAGGAACCCTTGGAGGTGCAACGGGATGGTTCCGTGGCTAAAGCTACCTTAGGAATCCCCCCAAAATGTAGTATCATCCCCAAAAAGGCGGCAACTTGAAGCATATGAGCAAGCAGTAATTGTGACATAGAAGTAAAAACTGTAACATAGTAGTAGAGAAGTATAGGCAGTTTGATAATGCAATGAGATGCACAGTTGTTGTAATGACTGCTCAGGTCTGTGTAGCATGATACTGATGGTTTACTTTGAGTGTAGGGGAATCCCCCAAGGAGAGAGAGAATGGCAGGACATCCTCCACCTCCATCCAACAACAGAACCTACCTAAGAAATTAGGAGAAATAACTAAGCTAACTAAGTGTTATGACCTGAGGTAATGGAGGAGAGAAAAAAGCCCTATGGGGAGGAAATCTCTAGGGATCCAAGGCCTACGTCGCCTTCCCTCCAGGCTTTGGATAGTATATTTAGTGAGGGGTCTGCAGCTGCAATTTGGAAATCCCAATTAAAGGGAGGTGGAAAATATTCTAATTTGGAGGAAGGCTCTCACTCAAACCCTCTAGCGGGAACGCCATGGAAGGTTGTGAGAAAACGCTGCAACAATACATGCATCCAAGGTGCAGGAGGAGAGCAACAACTGCTGAGGCACTCACCTGGCCTACCTGCCCTAAATCAAACCAGGAGAACCAGAGGCAGTCATAGGGAGGATGCAGTGAAGGTGCCTCGCTAGGGAAACACTATATAGTGGAACACTACAGCCAAAGGAGATTGTCGTAACCACCCTTCACTGCTAGTCTCAAATTCTACACCAAGAGCTGCTGCCATGTAGCAGGCAGCTAAAGCCAAGCCTGGGGTGAGGACATTCCCAGCTATGGGCCAGGTGAGAAGGATCCCACCCCAAGTTGGACATGCTCGAGATGCGGACTAAAGCAGAGCGAGACCATAGGCTGCAGGAACCCTGCACCAGAATAGAATGGCTGGCATGCCCCAGAAAGTGATTGAGAGCTGAAAAGTTGGTGAGCTGAATGAGCATAGCATACTGAGATCATAATGAGCACTGAGTGCTGAGACCTTGCAAGCTCGAATGCAGATTGAGTGCAGCAGAATCCCAGGCTGAAGCCAAAGGGATGGTAGTAGGCATGAAACAATGGTTTGTGTAAGCAAAGAGCAACAGTTGCATAAGCACAGTGGACTTGCACATAGGTCAGTAAGCTGTAGTAGTAATAGGAGAACCTGCAAAACATATGGTATAGCAATTAAACAGCACTGAATTGTGAGCAAGTCAGCCAAACAGGAATAGCCAAATCAAGGTGACAAACACTCTGAGGATTTTCGGTAGTGAGGCAATTTTAATAACCAAACTATATTAACAGCCTCAGCAGGAGCTTAGTTGGCTGACCCCAGAGTTGTACTGTAAGTGCTATAAAACAGGAGACAATGCTTGAAGCGGGTGTAGCCAGGCAGTGCAATGAAGCTGCAAGAGAATGAGAGCAGCAATGAGCAGCACAGCTAAGGTCAGTAAACTGTGTCAGGTGAAAAGAATTGAGTATGTAACATGGAGCAGCTATGGCTGAGCTGAAACACACCGATAATAATTGCAGTTGCATTGCAGTAGTTTGAGCTTGGTGAGCACAGTGTGAAACACAGGCACTGGGTACAATAGTAATTAAGTAAACAGTCAGCAGCAGTGGCTGTAGTTGTAGGTAACTGAAAGCAGTAGCATGAGCTCTGCACAGCAGAATGCTAGGAGTTACTGTGCAAGTAATTTGAGAGTTGCCAGTAAGTAAAACAAGCAGTATAAGCCCCAGAGTGGCAGTATGCTAGGAGCTTAGAAACAAAGCCCACAA
Source organism: Neoceratodus forsteri (assembly GCA_016271365.2). Lineage (NCBI taxonomy): Eukaryota > Metazoa > Chordata > Ceratodontiformes > Ceratodontidae > Neoceratodus > Neoceratodus forsteri. Next base: position 974,924,064 of record CM057453.1, read on the forward strand.
AAAAGACAAAACCAAAACACCGTAAAACAGAAAACAGAGAAAGGCCCAAAAACAAGAAATACAAAATACAGGGACACACACAGCTGGAGGAAAGATACAAACCAGAAGCAGGAAAAGAAACACCGAAGTCCAGCAGAAACACACAGAAAGAGCAGGTGGGGGGTAGGCCCCAGCCAGCTCGGAGGACAATGCCACCGGCTGCAAAGAAAACATGTGTCACAGTGAGGCTTAGAGGAACTGCTTATATAGCTAAGGAAGTGGGAGTGGCTGGCTGCTTGGCCACTGAACTACAGTCAAGCCTTTCATTTGTTTTTTCCTTTTGGTTACATGAGTCTTATTTTTTGTCATGTTGGTTTGTGGTGGTCATGGTCATTCTCTAGTTAGTCTTTTTTTTTATTATTTCTATTCCTAACTGCAACCTGTGCCATCACTTTTGTTTCTCCCTTGTCCACTGCATCAGTGTACATTTCTCTGGATTTTTTCAGCTTGTCCGTCTACACTTATTTTGCTGTTACACTACACTCAGTCCACTCTTCACTCCATTTAGTAACAATACTCCTCTCTCCATTGTGCTCTGCCTGCTTCACTGCTGCAAAGATTAATTGTAAGAAAACATTTCTAGCTTGCTTGTCCAGTCTTGTTTGTACTCCCCCTCCAACCCTTCATTGGGAAAATATGAACTAGTACCACCTCCATCATAGATGCCTTGATTATCCACCCAGCACTGCACCCATACCTGATCACAGTCCCCAAACTTTTAAAGAACTATTGATAGGCACTGATCTTTAGCAAACACAAACAGACCAGCAGAACTGGCTTGATATCCTTTGATTATTGGATTAATGTCTGTATAAGATTAAGGGACTACTACAAGCTACACTATAGCAGGTTGCAGAATTGGATAAACAAGGCTGATGGGAAAACACAAAGTGCCTCTTCTCCTTTGTCCAGTTTTGTGCCCCAGACCTGAAGTAAATAAATTAAAAGTCTCTGAGTCCCTTATTGACAGCTGTTTTAAGCGCTCAAACTCAGTACCAGTTAGGTTAGATTTGCACTGAGTAAACTGGAAACAAAGGATCTGCTTGTTTAGACTCAGGTCTGTAGTGTCATTATCACTAGGAAGCAACCTCATGATATTCACTTAATGATGTTCCGTCTCCCAAATTTACATATTTTCCATGACTCTCACAATTCTAATAGTTGGGCACCTCGTCTGAGAGTCATAAACTAAATACCTAAATGAAAACATCTGAATGCGCATTCACACAGGCAAAAGGAAGTGAGTTCAGATGGAGAAGGCACACAAATGTTCAGATGGTGGCTCACTAAGATGTTAGGATGGAGACTCACAAAGATGTTGGGACAGAGAGTTCATAAAGATGTTCATATTGGGGGATGGCCTGGTGGTGCTGTGGGCTGAGGCACTGGACGCCTTACCTCATGCTGCACCAGTGACCAGTGTTCGGGAATGAGCATGGGTCACTGGGGGTTGGTGGGGAGGAGAAGGATAGAATGTCCATTGGCTTGCTCTCCTTCTCTGGGGAAGGGGGTTTCACTTCCTGATGCCCAATTTCCCCCTGGCAGAGGCTGGGGGTCAGAGCATGAGGTGACAGCATCAGGGTGGAGTATGGGCAGATGCCTGGGGGAGGGATGTGTGGACACATGCACCTCTGCCCCCACTGGTGTCATTGTACACCCACGATTCCAGCGGAGGGGGTGGAGTGAACAGTGGAAAAGTGTGGCACCTCTCGTATGGCTTGATGGCCATCCACGAGTGTTCGTCAGGAGCTGGCATCCAAACTGTATCCATCAGGGTGGGGAGTTAGGGGGCTTTCTGCTGCCCCACTGTGGGGGGCAAGCCGCAGGGGTTTCAGGGTGCCAGTGTTCCCAGGTGTGATGGACAGTGGCCAGATCCCAGGCAAGGATGCAAGGTATAACGGGGGCAGAGAGGTGGCCCAGGAGGGTAAATAATCTCTAAAAAAAAAAGATGTTCATATGGGGGAGCAAACACAAAGATGGCACACTGGCAGGTCTATTTTAGCACAGACTCCCCCAATCCAGTGACACTTATGATGAGGCAGAGTTTATAAGGAGGTCAGGCAGTTCACTTTGAGATTAATAGCTGCAACACCACAACTGTACTGTACTTGCAGATGACAAAAAAAAAATAGTCAGCAGGGTGCTTTAGAATAAAAGCTGACTATGTGGTGTGGACAGTTAGATTTCAGTCCGTGCTTCAGAGATCACTTGTTTTACACAGTGCTGTGTAAAAGGTTGAAGGCTACCCCAAACACCTTGGCACCATGGAGAGGCAGAAAGTTAAGTACTCACAGCTCCATGTTTTAAGCCCCCAGGAAAAACGGATGATCACCAAACAGGGAAGAATGGTGCAGACCTGTTGTGTCGCACCTCTATCCTTACCAAACATGTTACAAATAAATATAAATAAGCAAATTAACAGCCCCATAGTGCAGTAAAACATATGAGGTGTCCAACCCCCCCCCAAAAAAAAAACACTGCTAGCTCGGCAACTAGAAAGGGAGCACAGGGAAAACTACAGATAGATCCTTGCAATAATTGTAATAATTAAAACTCAGGGGACCCACCATGATCATTAGTTCTGTCAGCACAAAAGATAGCTGTACTGCAGAAGCACAGTGTGACCACCTGCTACTGCTAAGTAAAAGACAACATGTGGCACATAATTCTGTATGCCTTAACAGTGCACTATAGCAGTGGGGCTATTATAGCTGGTTCATATGAAGGGGGAGTATACAAAGATATTTAAAAACTAGAGAACTTGCCTCATGGCAAACACTGACAGACAGCTGACCTAATAAGAAAAATAACAAGTAACAATCTGACTGAAACAAAGAGCCAGAATTAATGGAAAGTAACACATATACCCCTTGTGGTGAGGCAACTGGATGCATGGTTGTGTCAGTGGGAGGAGGATTCATGGGGAGTCACGAGCTTTTACTATTACAGGGTCATGGCACCATCATTCCTAGTAAAATAAAATGTATACAGGAAATGTACACTGGACCCAATCTGGTGAATGAAAGGGGCATGCTTGAAAAGATGTCACACACTCTAAATGGAGAGTAACAGACATCGACAGTGGCAGTTAGGAAGTGCTGTGTGAGGCTCTCAGTGAAGAGACAATTCCTCTGATTGCTGAAACAGAATAAATAAGTACAAAATGTCAACAGAATCCCATAAGGGCACAGTTTGCAAGTTTTTGTCTGCCCTCATCTTACCTTGAATTTAGGTTCCAAATCCCATACTCCCTCCAGCAGTAGCATACCTGTAAGCTGAGCTAACAACTGACCCTGGATGGTCCCAACACACCCTGCTCACCCTTACCCAAGCCATTGTTGTTCATTACTATAGAGCAAAGGACAGCAAACAGTGCTGACCAGAACAGCTTCAGAGAAGTAAATAATTAAATATACACAATCTGGCCACCCCTCAAACTAGGTTGCAGGACTACATCCTGAAGCTTATATGGAGTAATGTAGAAGGCAATTATCTTCCAGAGAGTGGTGAACCTATTGAACAACCTCAATGTTGTATTTAAAATTCTTGTTCAGGTGGCATTATTCCAAAATTTTGATACAAATTACAATGATGTTCCTGTTTTTTTGAATTAGTAGCAAACCTACTAATATTAAATACAATCACATATCTCTGCAACAGCAACTTTGGTAAATTTAACAACAGTACGGAGTTGTATTCCAAAGTTGGTGAAAGCCCCTGACTTGCTGTTGTTCTTTTCACCTGTACAGTTAAACTGTTTTTATTTATATGCAGATAACTTCATTTGTTATTGATTTTTGGTCACCTTTGTAATGTACTCATTTAAAGACAATGTATTGTCCAATATTACTCCTAAAAAATTAAAAGTGCCACCTACAAACACATACCATTTTACTCTGTTACAGTCATATTGTTTCCTTTAAGTCTTTGCTTGGTTCCAAATGTCATGGTTTTAGTTTTTTTCTCATTTAACAGTATCCTGTTTTCCATAAACCAATCCTGCAGAGCATGGTATGCTGGTTGCATTTTTGCTTCTAGGTTCACTCTCATCCTTCCAGTGCAATAAAGCACTGTGTCATCTGCGTACATTATTGTTGATACTTTGTTGCAGATTTTTGGTAGATTGTTTATGAATACTTAAAACAGGAGCAGACCTAGACCTGAACCCCTGTGGTACTCCAGTATGTATTACCCTCATGGAGGATCTTACAGATCCAGTTTTAGCCAGCTACCTCCTATTTGTCAAATATCATTTAAACCATTCAGGTGGTAACTCCCCACTCCCATATTTTCAAGCTTACAGATCAGGATGGAGTGGTCCACCAGATGAAAGGCCTTTCTCAGGTCGACAAAAATTCTTCCAGTAGGCAGACCGTGATCCATACCATCATATATATCACTAGTCAGCCTGCCCAAGGCTGTCAATGTGCTGTACCCTCCCCTGAAACCATACTGGTCCTCTGATAAGAGTTGATTTTTTTCCACATATTTTGATAGTTGGTCGAACACCACTTTTTCTAAATGATTTGCCAAATCAGATAACTTAGGAATTAATCTGTAGTATGTAACTGTTTGTTAATCTCCTGTCTTACGCATATGTGTTATAATCACTGTTTTCCACTGATCTGGCATGTAATTTGCAGATATTGTAAAGATAAATTGAAGGAATAATTTAATGGTTTGGATGGTTGTTTTGCAGCTAGTTTTAACAATATAGCAGGTAAATCATCCACACCCAGACTACTTCTTTTCCCCAGGTTTAACCAATAAGGTGCACACTTCCCTTTCCCTAACCTTAAAGAAATTAAAAGTCTGTGGGAAAAATGTATTGCAAGTCATACCGCCTATCTCCACAGAATCCTGATTTGATGTATTCTTATGCATAATGTGTCTGTAAAAAAAACTAGTTAAATATTTCTGCTACTTCTAAATCATTATTAATTTTTCTCCAATTTTAAGTCTGTCAATTTTGCTATCATTGGAGGGTTGATAACGTTTCTTTAAAAGAGTCCTAGGGTTAGTTAAGTCATTCATCTGCTTTTCTTTATAGTACTGCTGTTTAGATCTTTTTATTTCAGTCTTACAGATGATTCAAATTCTATGACAAATATTTAAGTCACTTTGTGAATTGGTCTTTTTATACTGTTTCCATATTGAATTCCTTGACTTAAACATATTAAGTAACTTAACATTTATGCAAAGTAAACATTTTGTTTGAATCCGTTGTTTTTTAAGGAGGCATAACAATTTACTGTATTAGTTATTTGATCATTATAACATGGCGTAGACAGAGTGAGGTTGCTGATTTATCAATAGGTGCCAGGTGACAGTGCATTAAAGCACCCTTATCGGCACAGTGACTGTGAAGGGGTTTGAGGGAGATCCCTGGGCAAACCTGCACCTGTGTAGATGAAAATAATTTTGCAAAGGTAGCCATTTGCAATCCTCACTAAGCGAGTTCCATTGGCTTTGCAAAAGTACTATCCCCTACAGAACAACTGCAGGTGTGGTGGAATGGGAAAGAGGGAGATCTGTCTTTCCCTGCCTGTCAGTGGGCCAGGTTTTTCTGTTGTCCTTCCCACCCACCTGCCCCACTACTGTATGTGTGTGTGCGTGTGTGTGTATATGTGTGTGTGTGTGTGTGTCTCTTTCTGTCTCACTCTCTGGAGGCACAGTGAGAAAGACATGGTGCAGAGGAATGGTGAGAAGCAGCAGAGTACAAGGCTGTCCGTGGAGAGAGGGAGTGCTTGCTGCTGCTACCATGCTATTTTGCAGAGAGAGTGAGAGAGGCAGGACAGTAGGTGATGCAGACAGCAGCAGTGGTACTCACAGGATGGCAAGTGGGGAAGGAGAGAGAGAGAGAGAGAGACGGGCTGCAGAGAAACCGTGACAGGCACTCAGATGTAATGACGTGAAAGTTCCTGAGTGTGTGTGTGTGTCTCTCTCTCTCTCTCTTTCTCTCTCTCTGTCTCTCAGCGAGCACTCAACAGAGACTGGAGTTTTGCAGCAATTTAGGGGGGGAAGCTTAGCAAGTGCTATAGTGTATATCATTGTCTTTGCTCTCTGGATACCCACCCACCCAGCGGATCTTCATACACTGACTGTGGCAGTCCACAAATCAGCCAGGTCCCTCTCCCCACCCCATCTTATAACTCACTGTTAGTTGCCCAAACAGAGAGAGAGAAACAAAGGCAGCTATCATGTAGTGGTTTCCCCTCCCATCCAATAGTGAGTACCACATAGTAGAGAAACACAGCAGACAGACAGGGAGTGGCAGAGATATTGAGACAATTCCCCAATCATCTCTGTGAGCAGCATTAAACAGAGAGCAGAGAGAGAGAGAGAGAGAGAGCAAGGTGGTCCCCAGTGACCCGCTTCCAATGATATTTAGGCAGTGCAACAGAGAGAGAGTGACACTGGGTGCTGATCGGCAGTGTGCACCACCACAATAGTGTGAGCAAGAGACAGCGCAGGACAAAGACACTCACATAGATAGACATATAAATAAATATATATATATATATATATATATATATATATATATATATACACACATATATATATATATATATAATATATATAGAGAGAGAGGAGGGAGCTGACATGTCCGTGTCTGTTTCTGTCTTATCCAGACCATAGACCTCTGCTTACTGGTTGACCTCCCTCTGTCTCTGCCTGCTGTCATGTCCACTACCATGTTCTCTGATCTCTTTCTTTCTCTCTGTGTCTCTGTCTTTGTCTCCCCCACCCCCAGTTTGTGTCTGGCATCGTCATGTTACTGGCAGTGGGTTTAAAAAAAAACTGGACCACAGAGATACCAGACACTGATTCTGTTTTGTTGCAGGTGCCCCCCTTCCCGCTTCCTGAGAGAGAATGAGATTGAGAGATGTGTGGACCCCACCAGTAAGTAAGCATTCCGATGAAAGAGAGAGAGAGAGAGAGAGAGCATGATTAGGGAAGACACAGTGTGAAGGAAATTTGCTGCATTTTCCTGTGTCTCTCTGTGTCTGTCTCATGCTTGCATTGTACATGGTGAGACAGGGCTCGGGCTGTAGGCGTGATGCCGGGGGAGAGAGAGAGAGATTTCGGGGTGGCATGGGGGTCAAATGTAGACCTGCACAATAGTCAGAAAAGAAAGTAAGAGAAACTGCAATCCTGTAACTGGATGTTATTCAGCACTGCCAGAGTACACTGCTGACAGTTGTATAGTGAACAGCAAATGTCAGAAGTCATGTAAATAGTGACTTTCTGCCATTTGTGTGCTGACTTCACTGACATCTGCATTAATTCTTGGGGACTATCTGACAGGTCGGAAGGATATATAGTGATTTTTTTTTATTTCCACAGGTTTTTAAGCACTTTCTCTTAATTTCTTTTCTTTTTTCAAACACCCCATGTTATAAGCACAATAACCCACTCCAGGGTGTGCTGTTATTGGGGATTATACAATGGCAAGGAAATTTCCTTTGCTGTGATTGGCTACCACCAGCTAGAGACAGTGAGGATATTGAGCAATATCATCACTGTATCTAGTTCTGGCATGCTTATGACCTCATCATCTCTCAATGTAAACATTTAGATCACTGAGCACACCACTTATCTCAGATCTATGATGAGCTTCAAAGTGATGTTCAACATGCTCTGTGACAGAAATCTTGACGAAATGTTCAGCATTCCTGATGGAAAAAATCAGCCAGAAACAACAACAACAGTGAGTACTGAAAAAAAAAGAAAAAAGGAAAAACAAGGCATGTAAATCTAGAAGCAGACACACTAGATAAAATAGAAACTGACCGCAATGAAGTGAACACCCGACGTCAAACAGCCTGGTCAGTACAAGTACTACAAGATTGGCTGACAAAGAAACAGATTGAGTGCAAATTGAAAACAATAACACCACAAAATTTGAACAACATCCTGCGTGACTTTTATGCCAGCGTTAGAAATACACATGGAGATTAATACAGCATTTCTAGTTATGTTGGTCTGAGAGCGGGAATAAACCACTACATGAATGAACCCCCTAACAGCCACGCAATGAATATCATAACTAGCACTGATTTTCAAGCAGCAAACAACATTTTGTGGGGCACCTTAAAAACATCAGGCGACAGGGCAAAGATCTAGCTACCAATCATCCTCCGATCACTCAAATAGACCTTGAAAAAATACGAAACTCTGAAGCCCTGAATCCTGAAACCACCGCAGGTTTAGTCCTCCTAGTGTGGTTCTAACTACAGATACACTTTGCTCATCGTGGATGCGAGGGCCAGAGACAGTTGAAGGCAGACTCATTTAACATAAAGCACAGTGAAGATGGACTAACTTATGTCACCATGGCATTCAATGAGAAAACTAAAAATCACTCAAAAGTGCAAGAGCGTGACAGAGAGAACCTCCGCCGGGCCATGTTTGAAATCCCCGGGAGCCCGTTCTTGCCAGTCAGATGCTTCAAACAATATCTGGAAAAGCTACCACCGAACCACCCTGCCTGTTCCTTCACCTTCGAAGAAAGCCACAAATTGAACTGCAAAATGAGGAGATCTGGTTTACCTTAGAACCGTTGGGAGTCAATTACTTAAGCAGCGTGTTCCCAAGACTTTGCAAGCGCGCAGGCTTAACAACAAAATATACGAATCACAGCCAGCAAGCAACCACCGTTCAGCATCTCTCCAATGCCGAACTCCAGACCAGGGAAATCATGTCCGTCACTGGACATAAAAATGAAATAGCCCTCAAATCCTACTGGAGTGCAAAACTGCAACAGAGACAAACCTGGAGTGAAATTCTATCCCACGCCGTGAAACAAAGCACCACCAAGCAATCAAACGCATCACTGATCCAACCAAGAAACCTTCAACCCGATGCAGGACATGAACCCGGGACATCTGAACCCAGGATGTCTGCAACCACGCCGCAACCAAGCACCAACAGTAACAGTTCCTCCTCATCAACACAAAACAAGGACTGCTTCAACAAACAGGGTAACAGTAATTGTGTCTTCAACGTCTACAAATAAGTTTAAAAAGCACAATGTTCAATTGCTTCTTAAAGCACAGTGTTCAGTTCCTTATTTTAAAAAAATACTTTTTGTTGATTTTAAAATGAAATAATTAACATATCTAATGTTAAAGTGTTATATTTAAGCTAATTTCAAGTCCTATTCACTGTTAAGGGGATTTTAAAGTATTATATTTAAGTTAATTTCAAGTCCTATTCACTGTTAAGGGACTATTTTCTGTCAAACTGCTAATTAATAACATTTTACAAAGTAAACTAAATTTTAAAAGCAAACTGCCTGTCTGAATTTTTTCAAACACACCTACAATACACAACAAGACATTGTATAATAGCAATAAGGCGCTCCAGGGTGTGTGTTATTGTGTAATAACGTCATTCCTGGGGTGGGTGGAAGCACTCTGCTTCGCCTCGTGCTTTGACCCACCCCAGGAGTGACATTATTACACAATAACACACACCCTGTCGTGTCTTATTGCTTAATCAACACACACCCAGGTGCTGTGAGGACACTTGGCCTGTGGACTTGTGCTTTACAATGCACCCTGGTGTGTGTTAATCCCCAATAACATCACACCCTCTAGTGGGTCATTGCTTACTTAAAATATTTTACTGCCCTTTCTACCTGGTTTATTTTATTCAATGGGGACCAATCCAAATGTTTTACTTCAGTTGTGAAAACAGAGTCACATTTCTCATTGATCTGACTTCCCTAACAACAACTTCATTTATTTTATTTTTTTTTTTTCTAATCATGTTAACTGGACAATAATCTGAGATAGCATCATTCAAGACACCTAAATCATTAAAAGTTCCATTTTGTTTGTCAGTACCCAATCTGTAATTGTTTCCCCCACCCAAGTTTTGTCATTTTTCCTTGTTTGATCTTTTATAACTTGACTAAAATCATTCCTAATCAAAATATTTTTAAACCTATCATTATTATGTAACATTGTCCAATGCAAATTGAAATCACCCATGATTATGTGCTCTTTGTTTTCCTTACTCAAGGATGTTAATTCATCTATTATAGCAATATCTCCCTTAGGTGTCTTAGGTGGTAAGTACACACATGTGAAGTAAAAATCAGGGGCCCAATATTCAAAATCTTGCCCAGGCACAAAAATAATTTTGCTCCTTGAAAACCTATGCTGTCCTGAGCTTGTCCATCACATTCCTGGTATGGTGCATTTCCTGCAAAAGTTTGATCCCCACACCCTCTTTTCTAAGATGATCCAGGAGTTTACATCTTTTGATGGGGGGAAATTCCCTTTACAGAGTGCCTGCCATGTTTTACCCCAAGTACTAGAGAAGAGGGGCATTCTACTCTGACATGACTACCAGAGGCCTGTGTTCCAATATGGGCCTATGCACTCCCCCCTTAGCAAGCTGAGCCATCGAAACTATACAGATCCAGTCTGCTACCTCACTCAGCCTGAATTTCTGTGTAACTAGGTGCCAACCACTTCCTAATGGAGCACCTGATAAGCATTTTAAGCATGCAAATTTCCTAAGTAATCAACAATGAAACATGTACAGGTCTGTAGTATCAGAAACAAGCACATTGCAAACATACAAGCAGCCTTCATAGCTCAAAATCAGAGTAACTGTGATGGATGGCAAAGCTAAGGCAGAGTGGGAGCAGAGGTCCCAGAATTCCATGCCTCAGGATCCTTGCACCTTCTTCCTGGATGAGCATGTGGATGGTGGTAGTGCCACACAGAATGTGTAGTAGTACCAGCTGGTACTAGGACATGTTCTCCATCTTAGGTGGGATATGAAGGGGGTTGGGGAATCCCTCTGAATTCATTGTCATTGGCTGCCCAGCCTGGGGGAAGGCCAGGAGCACCTCATGTACATTCATCTTATCTCGTGGGCCAAGATACAGGGATGTGAACCCTGGGGTCCCCAGTTTCCTGTGGAGCTGGTGTTCATGAAGCCACAGAGCACAGATGGCAGACATGAGGTTCTATACCACTGATCCTTTTGAAACCCACTGGCTTCTCCCAGTGTTCACTGAAATCACTTCCTCTCATATATTCTGATCATTCTATTCCAAAGTAGTAATGTTCATTTTAGTTCACTGTATCCCTGTTGTTATCTGTTCCCTTATCCTTTCCCTTATTTCCCCCTTCCATCCATGATGCTGTCCACTGCTGATCCTGCTTTAAGAGTCTCCTCCGGTTCAGCTGATCAGGTTCTGCCTAAGTGTAAGATAAGCTGCTGCAACTGACTGCTTTCTTGAAGCTGTGTGTTGTACCAACGCCACATACACAGTTGCAGAGGCAACCTCATCTCCTACAGTTGTGGTAAGCAGCCTGCTCAAACAGTACTGCATGAATTTAAGAATTAAGCAAAGGCACAACATGACTATCAGGCAGAGAAAGCAAATTGATATGTAATGTGCAGGTAGCCTGGTCCCCCTTCGATCATAGACAAAGCTGTAGGGAGTGGTTTCCATTCAAAAAGTGGACCATTTTATAAAGCAGATCCTCTGCTACCTCATGCCACAGTGTCTTAATGATCTGAGAGGCAACTTTGAGTACCACTGTCTTGACATGACCATTGACCCAGTTCTTACACTCTGCCCTTGAGTTAGCTAGAGTCAGTCGAATTATGTAAAATGTGACTAGGCCACAGCCAGATGCTTGATAGCTGCAGCTGCAACACCACTGTCATCCTTCCAGTCTTAATGGGGTTGTCCATGTCTGGGTAATTTGGGCCTGGGGGGGAGAGTGGGACAATTTTGGGGGGGCAGGAGTTGTAACTCCAAAGAGTGGAAACTTGAACACAGCAGGTACTAGGGCCGGTTTACTCCAGCAAATCAAAGGGTGCCAGCATTCAAGCCTCTGTGGGACTCCTGGGTTCATGGTATTTAATTGGCAGCTTACACATCTAACTCCAGGAAAAGTGAGCAATTGGAGGGGGATCAACACAGAGAGAAAAGAAGGAGAGATAAATAAGGTTAGCTTAACAATCAGCTGTGGCAAAAGGATATAGAGCAGTACAGATGCTATTTAGAACAGAGTTCAGGGCATTCCAAGTTCAGGTTGCTGCACTTTGGGTTGAACTTCTGGCCCATTCAGGCTGTGAGTTGCTGGTCCACCCCTCTGCAGCTGGTTCTTTTGCCACTCTATCTGCCCAGGTTTGCTCATGCTCCCATCAAGGGGCCATGGGAGCAGCCAGTTTCATGACAGGGTAGTCCAAGAGGGGTGTTGCCACTGGGAGAGTCAGAGCCTTATCTGACAATTTAGGGGCTCATTCTCTGGCACAATCAGAGTGGCCTTGAGAGAGTCTTGAGTCCTTACTCCCTTCTTTTCTGGCTCCTCTGTCCTGCTGTCATCTTGAGAAGTATTTGTCTCTGCCTCTGTGCTTGACTTTGTAGTCTGTCACACCATAAGGTCCTGTCTGATAATGCCCATATTCTCAGAGTTGCAGTGTTGCTGCCAAGCTCTGTGAGGTTCAGGGGCTGGTCCTACTCTCAAGCTGGCCTTGCAGTTTAAGTTCCTTTAGTTATCTGCTTTGGGCCATTGTTGGGTGATGTAGCTCATTGGCTCATCTGTAGTGGCAAAAGTGTGAGAGACTCCATTCCTATTTATGGTGAGCTTTGCTAGATACTGCATCTTGTAGGGTATGTCTTGCTCTTGGAGCATTTGTAATATCCAAATAGCCTTAAACTGTTTGTCAACTCCATCATGAAGTCTGAGAAAATATAAATGTGGTGCCCTCTTCATGTCTAAGGTCCACGGTCTCTGGTTAGGGTGAGTTTTTTTTTCCATATCTTGGTACCTCACAGAAGCACACCAGAATTGGTCAGGCCACTCAACTCCATGGGCACTAAATTGAAGTGCAGTGGGCACTGTCAATCTTTAGTCCTGCCTTCCAAGTGTGTTTGAGGAGCTAAGGAAGTTCTTTCTGATGGAAAGCTGAAACACCTTTATTCTCTGTTTTCTTCAGGAAACCAACAAAGTAGAGATTATTTTGCTGGCACCTGTTTTCAGCATCCTCAGCCTGCTCCCATAGGGCACTAATGAGCTGCTCCAGTTCTTGGATTCTGGCCTCATGGTGGCTATCTGTATGACAAGTTTGTTTCTGTGTCTCTAGCTTTGTGCTGGAGTTTGTGCACATTTTGTTCTAGTGATGCCACATAAGTTTTGGATGTAATTATTTTCTTGAGTACTTACTGTAGTTATGATTTATTCCCCATCCTGTCTGAGGCTAGAGACTGTGCCACCATTACTACTGCCAACTTCCCAACAATCTTCCCCGGGGCCATCACATTTTTTGTAAGATATCTCTGCATTGGGACCTGATGCCATTCTCAAACCTCTGATTTGATTGGAAGAGATTTTTTTGCCATCAGATTAGATCTGTCTGGTCTTCATAGCTGGTGCAATGCCGGATATAGAAATGAACTTTTAACCGGGTGGCACAGAGCTCTTTCACTTTTGCTGCCATTGCATCAGCCACTCATGCATGCACCAGAGTTATCAATGCTTGCAGGCTCTAAAAACAGCTGTGAAAACAAACTAGAGATGAACGTGGATGGCTGTGTTATCTAGTGCAAGAATTTAATAGAGAACCTTTGAATGAGAGATTATCTGCAAATGTGGTCAGCCTTTTCTTTTCATTACATTTTCATCAAGTTATGCTCTGTTTCATAATTTAAATGTAGTCACTTCTGTAGAACTGCATTGTTACTGTACACAGTATAGCATTTGACTCCTTATGATGGTGTTGACTTTTCAGTCTTTCTCCATCTACAGTGGCTGTGTTTGCTCCGGAGGGGGACCCATGCAAAGCTTGATGCTGGGACCCCTACCAGTGATGCCAGCAGGGGAAGGTGATGCTTTCTATTTTATTATTAATAGACACTCCAACCCCAAAATCAGCAGCAGTAGCAGCAAGTTAAAGACTCAGCTGAGATCTCATCCAGCTCTAGTCCACTCTCGGTGTCCAGCCCACAGATCACAAAGTAGTCCATGAAGTGGAGGGGAGCCCGCCAGTGCTGCTCATGGCAGGCAAGTCAGAAAGTGAAATTAACCTAATGAACCTCCAAATTCCTCTACTTTAGGAGCAATGATACAAAAGTAGTTAGGGTGAACTTTTAGAATTAAACTGCTAATCCACTTACTTTCTCAGGAACAGCAGAGGGAACAGCACCACTCGGAAGATAAATTTTGATTTGGACATTACAGGGTTATAATGAGTTTTAAATATTGGCAAGTAAAATATAGCTGTTATTTAATCATTAGATATATTTAACTACTTATGGTTTTTAAGTGAACTAAAATGTTAAAATATCTATAATTTCTGGGTGGTGTAAGCCGGATATTAGAAGTTAGCAGCTATATTTGTAGTTTTGGGTGGGTAACTAAGAATAGACTACTCTAGTTTGGCTTACAATAGGATAGTCGAATGGGTGATGAATATGGGTATAATTTTGAAACTAGCCATTTTAGTTTTGATAATGCACACAGCTGATGTTAAATCATCCTGTTTTAAATGATTTGATGTTAGGGAGAATGTTATGTTTTCACAAAGTAATTTGACAAAGGGCTTTTATACCTCAAATTATCTAAATAATTTAAGCTGGTGGGGTTTGAAGTTTGAGGATAATGTTCCAGAATTGTATTTTATTTCTAAGAAAATTATTTTATTGTTGATCTGTTTTCATTGTAATTATGAGACTATTTCATCTGTTCATTCAATTATGGTTTTTAATAAGTCATCAATGTCTTACAAGAAGGGTTTGATGTTTTCAAACAGAGTAAGGAAATTAGTATTGTTGTTATTGTTGCTTTCAGGAACAGTACATCCAAATCCGGGTCCCCAGGTGGAGGAACCAAGTGAAGATAAGAGTTTATTAAAATCTTCTCTTCACATTGTTCATCTAAATGTAGCTAGTTTAATAGCTAAAAAAACAGTTTTGGAATGCTGGGTTTTGATTAACAAGTTTGATGTAGTTGCTCTGACTGAAACCTGATTGATAATATTACTAACTCTGAGATTCTGTTACCAGGATATTCTATTTTTAGGAAGGATAGAGTAGGTAGAAGGGGTGGGGGATGCTTATTTTATGTAGCTGATCATTTGCTGGTACAAGAATTAGCTATTATTTCCGAAAGTAAAATATTTGAAACAATTGCTATTTCCATTTCTTTTGGTAATAAAAACATTTTGGCCATTATAAATGTATATGTTCCACCTGATAAATCAAAGGGGAAGGGGTTCCTGTTTTTTTTTTTTTTACTGTAGTCAGAATTTATCACTAAGGGAAACTATTTTGCTTGGTGATTTTAATTTAAATTGGTTGTCTCCTGCAGAACATGAGATTAGAACTACAGTCATTGATCTTGGGTTTCAGCAATTGATAGATGGTCCCACCAGGGTGAATTATAAAACAGGGTATTCATCAACCCTGGATTGGGTAATTACAAATAGTCCATCACATATAGTTAATTGTGGAATTCTCCCTGATGGGATCAGTGATCGTAGTCCTGTATATTTTGATTGGTCAGTTAAAATGCATAAAAAAGATGCTAGGATCATAAAATATAGAAGGCTCAAGGACTTAGATGAGTGGAGGTCTTTTGAGGAAACACAATTACTTGACTGGTCATTTCTGGATAATATAACTGATATAAATGAAGCATACAGTATCTGAAATGTTGTAATCATTTTTCTTTTATTTGTGATAAATTAATACCAATTATATCTATTAGGGTTAAGGGAAATAGTAATGTCTGGTCTACCCCTGGTTTACTGATATTAATTAGGGAAAGAAATCAAGCATGGAAAGTTTATAGAAAGACTAAACAATTGGATCACTAATTACTTTATAAAAAGCTTAGGAATAAATGTCAATTAGCAATTTGTGCAGCAAAGAAGGATTATTTTAAGCAAAAATTTACAGAAGTTAAGGGGTACCCAAGTGTGACTTGGAATACAATTAATCAGTTAATGGGCAAATCTAAGGGGAAGGAAAATTGTGCATTGGAGAGGGAAGGTAGTATTATTATGGACCCTAAAATTGTTGCTGAAATTTTTAATTTACATATTACTAATTTGGATAGGTATAGTTCTAATGTGGGTAGAATGGATAGTTCCTGGAGCCATTTGGATGCATTTATGCAATCAAGAAGTGATGGAATGTATGGGTGTGATAACATTCCAAAATTTTATTTTTGTTTATTACAAACTAAAGATGTGATTGAGTTTGTGTCTAAAATGGATCCTAGGCCATATAGGAGATCTGATGATCTTGACTATAGGGTATTGAAAAGAGTTATTAATAGTGTTGCAGGACACTTGACAAAATTGTTTAAGTATTCTTTATGTTATGGAACTTTCCCTGAAGTGTGGAAGAATGCAGTGTTAAAGCCAATTTATAAATCAGGATCAAGACTGGATCCAAATAATTACCATCCAATTTCTATGCTTGCCCCCCCTCTAAAATATTAGAAAAAATAGTTTCAGTTCAGTTAACAGATCATCTAATAAAATACAAACTTTGGTCAGACGCACAACATGGTTTTAGGCCCAATCATAACACAGAGACAGCCTTGGTGAGGTTCACTAGTCAAGTCACTAGGGCAATTGATAGTGGAGATGTTGTCGTAGCGGCTTTTGTGGACCTCACCAAGGCTTTCAACCTAGTGAATCATGAGTTACTATTGAAATAGTTGTCTGTTCTAAAGTTGGCTGAAGGGGTTATTTCATGGTTTAGGGATTATTTGGTTAATAGGACTCAGAAGACTTCAATCAGTGGTGTATTATGTGACCCTTCTTAACATAGAAACATAGAAACATAGAATTTGATGGCAGATAAGGACCGCTTGGCCCACCCAGTCTGCCCATTTCCCTGCCTACTGGATAAGCTGCAGATCCTAGTTAACCAGCAGCCTACTTTTTCCTACCCCCATCCCCTAGAATTGCCTTATGACTGTCCCATGCATGCTTGAATTCCACCACTGTTTTTGACTCCACGACCTCCTCCAGAAGGCCGTTCCATGCATCCACAACCCTCTCTGTGAAAAAATACTTCCTTAAATTACCTCTGAGCTGCCCCCCATCTATCTTCAAATTGTGCCCCCTTGTTCTTGCACACCTCTTTGTTCTTTGTTGAAATATGGAGTCCCCCAGGGCTCCATTTTATGTCCTTTGCTTTTTCCTTTATTTGTAAATTCTTTAGCTGTTAATTTTAAAAAGACTGAGTTATTGTTGTATGCAGATGATGCGGTTTTGTTTTGTTCTGGCCCAGATTTTTTGTCTTTACAGAAAACATTACAATATGATTTCAGTTTGCTTCACTATTGGTTTGATAAACATGAATTGGTATTAAATTCAACAAAAACCAAGACAATAATATTTTCCCATCTTAGGAGAGTGCAAAGTCAAGAACTAAAAATTACCGATAACTTGGGTAATGTAATTGAACAGGTTATGCAGTTTAAATACTTGGGGGTATTAATTGATTGTCATTTAGCATTTGATTGTCATGTAACAGAGTTAATTAGTAGGGTACACAAAAGGTTGGGGTTTCTCTATCGAATTGGGGACAATCTGACGGAGGATGTTAGACTATTGCTTATACTGTACATAGTCTATTATTAACTATGATGGATTATGGGTCTATAGTATATTCATTCACTTCAGAAAAAGTCTTGGCCAGACTCCAAGTAACATATCATTCTGTTCTACGTTTTGCCACTGGTCAGTCAAGGCTTACTCATCATTGTTTACTTTATGAACAATTGGGTTGTTTATCTTTAAAGGGAAGATTTAATTTTAGGGCTTTGTTGTTTTTGTATAAGGTCTTTTTAGGTATTTCTCCGTGAAATATTCTTAATTTATTTCCAAAGAATATTCTTGGTTGTACAAGGTTGCAGAGTATGGAGGGGTTTCAGGTTCCATTTTGTCAAACAACTTTTAGTCAAAATGTGTTGAATTTTACTATTGTTAAGATGTATAATCAACTTCCTAAAAATGTTATAAGACAAAAGAAATTGTCTACTTTCAAGTTTGAACTTAGGAAAACTCTGTAAGAAAACTCAGACTGTAAATGTTATGTGTAATGTGTATTTATACTGTGTTGTTGTTTTAACTTGTATGTATGTTTTTGTCTAAACTGATTGTTTGTGAAAATGGGCTTGTCCCACAGACATACCAGTATAAAAATAAACAAATGAAAAATGAAATGAAAAAAAAATGCAGTGACCTGCCATTTTAAGCAACTTAACTGAATTCCCAGAGAATTCTGCAAGTCCTGTGTAGTTACATGCTTTCTATTTCTTGAACCATTGTTCTAGCTAATATGTACAGTATATTAAGAGTCAAAGAAAAAAAATAGCATTACCTTAATGTACAGCGAGATGTCCAACTCCTGTGTTTTGGCAACATAAGCAGTAGCATCTTCTGGCACCCAACCTGCATCTGTACCCATGCCATTCTCATTAACCATTTTCATGGCCTTCCCCTTGCACTTCAATACTTTTTGATTCTCCATTCCCTTCAGCCTTTGCGTCCACCTCTCCAATCACCGCAGCTTTTCCTCCTCCCATCCCTTTCCTCCAACTCTGCTCCTGCAGTCGTCTCCCTCTGTTACTGGGTCTGTTCCTTCCTTTATGTCTTCTTTGGCTGTTTCACCTTCTGAGGCTTTTTCTTCATAGTTTTCTTCTCTATCTTCCTCCCCTTCAGGTGCCTCTTCAGCTTTTACATTCTCCTCTGCAGCTTCCTGCTCCTCACTTTCACTGCAACTCTCATTGCTGTTGTTGTTACTAGTTGAACCCTTTTCTTTCATGTTATCGCATTCTTTTTCCTCGTCATCTGCCTTATTTCCTTCTACTGAGTCTGGCTTTTTTTTCTCCTCCTTCCTGTTTCTCACTTGATTCCTCATTATTTTCTTCAGGTTTGGTTTCAAGCCATGCGCCTTCCTCGTCAGTACTGATCAAGCCAAAATGGTTTGTGACCACATGTAGAGATGTGCCGAAGTTTAAATTCGCCAGCAAAGTTCCAGCGATGTTAGCAATTTCACCACATGAAATATTTTGCAAAATTCATGCATTCTGCAAAATATTTCGTGGGTGTGAATTGTGGACATTCCACCCGCTGCCAGCACCTGAGCATTGTTATGACACTCCCTTCAAAGTATATATTCCTTCATGCTTGTACTTGGAAAAAGGAACAGACGGGCTTGCCTAGTTTCTTGAACCAAGAAGTGGTTCCACTTTATTGAATTTTTTCTGCAAATAGAGTTTCTTGCTTAAATAAAACCAGCCAGCATTTGACATTTGATGGGACAAATGATACAGCACAAGGACTCTCCAAATAGTCAGGTCAGCACCAACATAAAATTAAAGACATACAGTTGCCACCAATTATTTTACTAAAGTGCAATCAGTTTTTATTTTATGCATCCACATAACATTAAAACCTGGGCAAACATAAGTACCAGCAAGACCAGTCACTCATGCACAAGTCCAGCACCCTCCTCTGCAGCTTCATTCATCCCAAATGCATACTAATCCACAACAGCAGCATAAATCAAAAACAGGCTTGAATCATTCCTTTGCATTTAAATTGAATAGGCAAAAATTCAAAATAATTGTTTGTTTTTTTTCTTTTGGTAAGCAGGTATTTTACATAGCCAAAAAGAACACTTGCAGCTGGACCTGGGAAAAATGCAATGCTGCTATTTGAAATAATAGTCCTGACAGACATATTTTTTTCTTTTCTTTTTGTTTTTTAAATTATTTCAGCAAGCAGCTGCTGCTACAAGCTCAGCTACATCAGCCCCTCTAATCCTCCTCAGAGTCAGGTCAGCCACATAATTAGAGCCCATGATGTGTATGGTGTGTGGGTAGTGGTACATCCAACTCAGAGGCAGTAAGAGCTGAGGCCTGCATGCCAGGGAGGGCACAACATGAATGATACTGAGAACAGTGGGGGGACCATCACACAGCCCCAGACGGTCCCACCCAGGCTGCATAAACCATAGAGATTTTTTTTAAATCCATATGTAACCCCCTTATTCCCAGGGGTTACAAGAATCCCATTAGAATCAGTGGCAGGCAGTGGGATGCAGCTAGTGAAATGCCAGTTAAATGGATGTCGCACTGTAATTCTCTGGTTTCAGTCTCAGCTGAGCTGGAGGATGATGTAATGGAACTGTGGCAGCAGCATAAGCAGCTCTCGAGATAGCTACAGGGAGTTAGCTTTGGAATGTTCAATTAGAGTGAGAGAGTCTGTAGAGTGGAGTTCCAGGAGGAAGCTGCAGCCTTCAGCAGCTCCTCAGTTTTAGCTCTGACAGAGAGCTACCACTGTGTTTTGGGTAATTTGTTCTCACCCTAGAAAAAGAACACAGAAGACAAAGATTGAAGTGGTGGAAACAGTTATGAGTGGGTTTTCCATTGCCCCATCCCAGGAGGGATGGTGCAATCTTCAGTGTTCAGGGCAATCCCCTCACCCAGTCTGGACTGTGCTGAAGCTGCCAGAGATTCAACTGCTCTGTGAGTACCTGTGACATTTGTGTGGAAAAGCCCTGGGGCACCTGCATTCCTTGTTTTTGAATTTTCTGTTAGATGGATCCTGTCACCTAGACTGTTTTCCGTTTAAAAGTGTCTGCTAAAGTTGGGGTCTAGTGAAGAGTCAGTGGCAATTACAGAACTTTTAACTTTCTGACACCTCAGAGGTGTGTAATGTAGTATGTTAAGTGTGAAAAATATTTCAAGATAGCATCTACAAGTTTTCTGTGAGGGTGTTATTAACCAGATGAATGGCCGAGTATAAACTTGGAAGCAAAAGGTGGGAGACCCCCATCTCGAGCAACCAGTTTACCTCTCTGGGTTCAGTTTGGGCACCTCTGTTTTCTCTCAGTGCATTTGGCCAGTGCCTGAAGAAAATAGTTCACCCAGATGTGGGTTGGATTCTCTGTGAGCCTGTATGTGCTCCTTGGTGGTCGAGAGTGCCACCAGCAATTCTTCATGAATTATGGGAAAGTCTCCTAGTACTGGCCATGTGTGCCTATTCAAAAGGAAATGTACCAGTTCTGTCCATGTGTGCCCCATCTCCATTTCAGAACCAGAGAGTTAGCTGTGTAATTCAGAATCAGAGGGTTTGCTGTGTAATTCAGAACCAGAGAGTTTGCTGTGAGTTTTCAGTATGCCTATGCTAAATGGAAATTCAGGAATTTCTGTACCTCAGTAATCTGCATTGCCAGTAGGAGTAGCCCTGTGGGGGTCCATCTTCGCTTTGTGATTATTCTCCATGTATGTGAACAAAAGCCACACTCTAGAATCCCAACATGGTTTGGACAGTACTGTTATTGTTTCCACTGGGTCTGGATTTACATGGGTGCTCCTGACCAGAAGTACAAACCTAGCATAATTGTAAGCAAATGTTTTCTCCCAGGGACCTAGGTTGATGGCCATGGTAAATGGTCCAACCAGGTGTGTACTATGTGTTGCCACACTTGGTTTGCCTATCTGTGTATGGCAGACTCAGAAGGAAATGTACAAGTAAACTGCTTGTAGTGACAACCCCCATCCCCCTCTTTGGTGCCATGTGGTGAGAGAAGCAGCCCTGCTAGTTAAACAAGGGGGGCCAGTGGGGGTAGGTTACACATAATCTTGACTCTTTAGTTTCAGTCCCGATCGGTGATGTTTTAGGAGTTGAGTCAAGAAAAAATAACCACTCTGCCTCCCTGGAGTCTTCGAGTTTGACCTCTCCTTTCCCATTGTATGTTTGTATTTGGGTAGGGTTTTTTTTATTTAACTCCCAGGAGTCCTGTACCTGCCTGGCCCACTGACTCTGCTCAATATGTGTGTGTGTGTGTGTGTGTGTGTGTGTGTGTGTGTGTGTGTGTGTGTGTGTGTGTGCCCATGCAACACCACCACCCTTCAGTTCTCAGCTGTCAAGTCTGTCACTATTCACCAGGCATGATAGACCACTAATGTGTTCACTTTTAGGCCAGTTTCTTAGTCAAGTATTATCCCACAACATAATATTATATATAATTTTGTACTTCGCATCCACAAAATATTTCACAAAATGCGTGAAATTCTCAAACTATTTCAGGCAGCGGAGTTTGCTGACTTTGCCCATCTCTTACCACGTGTCACCGCCAAAGTAAAACTGCCAGTAATTTGACCACCTAAGATGGTGCACATAGATTGGCTGTCTGAAGTACTGATGTCAACTTGTGTATTGCGATCTGTTGAGTGGCTGGGCAATGGTGGCTGGTAGGGAAGATTAGTTGTTCAGGAACGACAAAGTGATTATGTGGCTTGCTGTGGAGGTGAAGTGGTCCACCCTTGCAGTAAATGAGTCACAATGGCAGGGGGCCCCCTTGCTGCCTCAGGGCCCCATGCAATTGCATGAGTTGCATGTGCCTAATGCAACCACAGCCCATCTATCCAGGCAGACCATGATCTATTTGTGGTTTTGCAATGCAGTGTATGAAGATGCATTTTCTCGTACTGCAGAGTCAGCTGTGTCCATCTTCTGGCAACTGAGTAATTTGCTGGATAGCAGGATGTCCACTGTTCCAATAGGGAGAGCATAGTGACAGTACTGATAGCTTACTACAAGTTTTTACACTTTTTGGACAATTGAGTTTAAGTGTTCCCGAGTCTCATTTTTAAAAATCGGCATCTGTTGAAGAATGAATGTCTGCAAGGGTTTCTTATTTTTTTAAAAACCAATGTATTTTAGCACGTCCTTACTAATGGTTTACTAATGTTTTAAAATGAACTGGTCAGTATGTGTAATAGAGGTTAAGCTATTGTCATTTGCATGATGCTGACTAGCAAAAATGTGGTGTGATTAAAATGTAAATAACATTGAGTAGAAGTTCTTAAAAAAGACAACTCTACCCCACCACTCCTCTGTTCCTGATATGGCAGACACAAACAAGTCAAATAAACATTAATTAATTTTGCTGTTGCTCCTCTATGTTATTGTTAAAAAAGAAGAATAATTGTTACTATAATGGCACAGCACCACCATAAGCATTTGATTACCCATGTCTATAAAAATCTCATATAATAGCAGTGACAGATACCAGCTGAACTACAGTATAACCTCCAGTCTTCTACAGATGTCCTTCCATATCTAAGCAAGGAGGTCAATAAGATATTGGTAGCCAGGGTAGAGCACCACTCAGATACAAACCTTATTAAAAGACAATTACATTAAAAACAATAATTTGTCAGTGCTGAATGTTTGTTTGCTTGAATTTGCTGTGTAGTATTTGTGTATAAATCTGAACATACGAACATAAGAATTTGCCAACAGAAATAGGCTACCAGTTCTATCAAGTCTGCTCAAGTGTGCAGCTAACACCCTCATCTTGCAGCTGTCCCACCCCTTCCCCTTCCCAATTATCCCCCCCCCTCACCTTGTCCTATCCCCTTTTGAAACTACCCAGTGTCTTACACGCTCCTCTGGTAGAGCATTCCATTCTGCCATGACCCTCTCCATGAAAAAGTGTCACCTCATTTCTATCCTAAATCTTCCCCCCCAGTCTAATTCCATGCCTCTCATGTCCCTTCCCCTCCTCAGCCTGAGTATCCCCTCAGGGTCCACCTTGTTTATCCCCTTTACATACTTAAAGGTTTCAATCATATTCCCTTCTCTCCTCAAAGGAGTACATATTCAGCTCTCTCAGCCTTTCCTTGTATGGTCTGTCCTCCAATCCCTGGATCATCCTTGTTGTTGTGAGTTGTAGCCTTTCCAGTAATTTCACATCCTTCTTCAGATATGGGCACCAGAATTGCACACAGTACTCCAGGTGCGGTATGACCAATGCCATATAGAGAGACAGGATCACCTCCATGCTCCTGGAGGAGATCACTCTCACTATACAACTCAGAATCCTTTTGACTTTCACTGCCACCCTCCTACACTGCTCTGCACTGCTAATTTTTCCTGTTACAACCACTGCTAGATCCTTCTCCTCCCTGGTGGAACCTAGCTGCGCCCCTCCCAGCTGGTAACCCCTCCCTGGGTTCTTTACTCCAAAGTGCCAGACTTTGCATTTTTGCACACTGAACCCCAGCTACCACACTTCTGACCACTCCACCAGTTTGGTCAGGTTGTCATGCAGCCTCTGCCAACCTGCTATATCATCCACCACTGGCTCCAATTTGGTATAATCAGCGAATAGACTCATCTTATTCCTGACACTGTACAAGATGTTCGCTATGACCATTCCAAACAGCACTGGCCCCAGTACTGATCCCTGCAGCACCCTGCTTGTCATAGCCCTTGGAACTGTGAGTTTCCCACCACCACCACTACCCTCTTCTGTCTCCCCTGTAGTCAATTCTCAGTCCATTTTACCATCTTAGTCCCCACCTACATGTGTCTCAACTTCCCTCCAAACCTCCCATGCAGGACCAAATTGAAGGCCTTATTGAAGTCCAAGTATATGACATCTGCCCCATGACCCTTGTCCAATTCCCTCGTGACCCATTCATAATACTCAACTAGGTTCATCTGGCAGGATTTTCCTGAGACAAACCCATGCTGTGACTGTCCTGGAGCCCATTGTCTTCCATAAATGTCACCAGCCTTTCCTTAAGTATTGTCTCCATCAGCTTTCCCATGATGGAAGTTAAGCTTACCAGCCTGTGATCACCCAGCTCATCCTTTGGTCCACTTATGAACATAAGAACATAAGACTGGTGTTGGCAGATGGGTACCATTTGATCCATCTAGTCTGCCCAAGGTGGCTACCCACCTTTCCCTTAAGTGTTCCTGGCAAGCTGCCCACACTGTCTGTCCCATGCTAGCCTGAATTCCCTCACTGTCTTAGCTGCCTCCACCTGTGATGGCAGGCTGTTCCATGGGTCTATTACCCTCTCCCTGAATAAGTACTTTCTTGAGTTGTTCCTGAACTTGTCTCCCACCAGATGCAAGTTTTGTCATCTTGTTCAGGTTGCCTTATTTTCCTGAAAGAGTTTCTCTGTCTTATTTATTCATTTGACATATTTGAATGTCTCTGTCATCTCTCCTCTATTTCTTCTCTGTTCCAGTGAGTACAGCTTCAGTTCTTTGAGCTTATTTTCATATGCTTCTTGGTGTAGCCCCTGCACCGTTTTTGTAGCCCTTCTCTGTACCATTTCTAATCTATTTCCTTTTTCAGATGAGCCCTCCAAAACTGGACACAATATTCCAGG
Organism: Neoceratodus forsteri; assembly: GCA_016271365.2. Classification (NCBI taxonomy): domain Eukaryota; kingdom Metazoa; phylum Chordata; order Ceratodontiformes; family Ceratodontidae; genus Neoceratodus; species Neoceratodus forsteri. Next base: position 974,949,302 of record CM057453.1, read on the forward strand.
TGTGGCCTAACCAGTTATCCATACAGTGGCATGATCACCTCCCTCTTTCTGTTTGTAATTCCCTTACCTATGTACTCTAGTATGCCACTTGCTCTTTGGGCAGCTTTTTTACACTGTTTTGTGACTTTTGAATCATTGGTAATGAGTACACCCAAGTCCCTTTCCTTTTTTCTCTCCTCCAGTTGGTATCTTCCAGTGTGTACTTGATCCCTGGGTTTCGCTTTCCCAGGTGCAGTACTTTATATTTCTTGGCGTTAAATTTTAACTGCCACTGTCCTGACCATTCCTCCAGTTTCTGGATGTCAGCTACCATACTCGTGGCCCCTTCATGTGTAGCAACCCTGTTGCAGAGCTTTGTATCATCAGCAAACAGGCATACCCTCCCCTCCAATTCTTCTGCAATGTCACTGATGAATATGTTGAACAGTATTGGGCCAAGTACCATACCCTGTGGTGCGCCACTTGTTACTTCCCCCTCCTCTGATAGGGTCCCATTGACCAAGACTCTCTGTGTCCTGCCCTGTAGCCAGTTCCTAACCCAGTTAACTGTCTTTTGCCCTACCCCAGTGTGCTCCAGTTTGTTTTCCAACCTCCTGTGGGGGACAGTGTCAAAGACCTTGGTGAAGTCCAGGTACACCACGTCCACCGCACCCCCAGTCTATTGTTTTGGTAACCCAGTCGAAGAAATAAGTCATATTCATTTGACATGATCGTCCTGCTGTGAAACCATACTGCTTGGGGTCTAGTTTTCCATTTTCCTTCAGGTATTCCATTATTCTCTCTTTGAGCAATGTCTCAATAATTTTTCCCACTATAGAGGTCAGGTTGACTGGGTGATAGTTTCCAGTCTCCTCCTTGGTTCCTCCTTTGTGCAAGGGAACCACTGTTGCCCTTCTCCAGTCCTGAGACACTGTGCTGCTGTCTAGTGATCTGGTGAACAGCTCTGCCAGTGGTACCGCAATTTCCTCTCATAGCTCCTTCTACACACTTGGGTGGATACCATCTGGCCCCATTGCTTTGTCTGTGTTAAGCTTGTTCAGTTCTTCTAGGAACCTTTTTCTTGTGAAAGGGCTAGTGTCAGTCTCCTTACTATTGAGTCTTGTCTGTTTCAGTGGAGGACCCCTTCCACTACATTCTATTGTGAATATGGAGCAGAAGAATTTGTTCAATAACTCTGCTTTGTCTTTGTCTTCTTCTACTTTCTGGCCATCCTGTGCTGCTAGTCTGATTATTCCCCCTTTACTCTTTCTCTTGTCTCTCATGTACCTATAGAAGGTTTTATCCCCCTGCTTGACTCCCTGTGCTATTCTTTCCTCTGTTTTTTTCTTTGGCTTTTTGAATAGCCTTTCCTGCTTCCTAAGTTTGTTCTTGTAATCTTCCTTGTCAGCCTCCTTCTGTGACAGTTTGCATTTCTTGAAGGCCCTCCTCTTCTCCCTTATTTTTGCTGCCAAGTCTTCGGTTGGGTACCATGTGGGTCATCCTTCAGTCATGCGGTATGCAACCTGTGTCCAGGAAGGTAGTAAACAGTTCCGACAGCGGTCCAGCCAGGATCTCAGCCATTTCCCTCAACACCCTGGGGTGTATGTTGTCTGGTCCTGGTGCCTCATCGACCTTCAGAGCCCTTAACCCTCCAATACCCTACCTCAGTGATCATCCTGCCTGTTATTCCCTCTCCCCTACCCACCCAGCCCATCCCCTGTGGTAGCTGCCATCCTTTCTCCCTCATGAATACAGAACAGAAATACTGATTCAGTGCTTCTGCCTGATCCTTCCCTTACTCTGCCAACCCCCCCATCCTTCTTGATCCAAACTATATGGTCCTTGCAGCTCCTTCTCTCCCGTATATATCTGAAGAAGTCCTTTTCTCCATCCATGTTGCCCTGCATCAGGCCAATAGCACAGAGGCAAAAATTAACAAATTAATAACAAGAGCTATAATAGTAAAATTCTCTCCAGTACCATTTTTTAATGAATTTATCTTTTACTGATTGAGAAATTATATCCTCATTGGTCGAGGTCTCTTTAGAAATGGGATAAACAGAATAGTGGAGGTATTTCAAGCCCCATTTTTCATGCCAACCCACTTCTGCTGATGCAGTATCTGGCCTGTCAGGCCATGACATGCACGTGAACCCACTGTGAGGGAAGGCTCTCTATTCTGTCACAAAGTGTTGGCTGTGTGATAAAACACTACAGAATACCTTCCCAGGCTCAGAGTGGTAGGGTGCAGTAGTGCTTTCCCCTATCCTTGTGCTAGCCAGACTGCTTCCCAAATTTGCCTGCACTGGAACAGAACCCATTTTCCACTGGACCAATGGCTGGGCTGCACATAACATTTCTAATTTTTTTTTGTTTGCATTTTCACTTCAACTTTTTAACACAGTCTTTTTCTGACCCTTCCTTCTGAACATGACAGGTATCATTCTGCCAGAAATAGCATTTTTCATCACAGGTGTGAATACACATTCTAGCCAGGATTTTAAAAATGACACCTTTCTCATTCACGTGGTGGTGTGAAAAAATGGCTATGCCAAAAATTTGTGGTCAAAATATTGAAAATAATAGACAACAGGATGTGCTGTATCATTAAATATAGTCACACATTGTGTGTGTTGAGGTCTAAGGCAATGCCAAGTGCATTCCCAAGAAGTAATGATATGCCATAATATACCGCACTGTGGAGTTGCTATTATAAAATGACCCCAAAGTGTTAGGAAATTACTGATCTTAGTAATCAGTTTTGGACCATGATGATATACTGAGATATTGTCAGAAGTCAGAGACTATTTCAAACAATCAGCTTTCAGGATTTGTCTTCTCCACTGTATAATGAAAGTTTCAGCATATCAGCTGCAGCCTACACCACTGGCTTGTCACTGAATACTCAGACTGTCTTGTCCCAGTCAAACAAAATATTGGTGTGGGGCATGGAGGTCAGCATTTGTCATACAAGCTCTAATTTAACAAGTCTGTAATTTTAAGATACCGGTCTTATACAGTATATGTCTGAGCTTTGTTCTGGAGAATTAGACTTGAGTCTAGTAGAGCTGAGTAATATTTATTTATTTATTTATAAAATACAAGTTCCCTTTCACCAAATGGACAAAAATCCTTTCACATCTGGCTGGAGGCTATGTCTGCTCAAACAGAGTCCTCCACACTTCCCCCTTCCCACTACATTACTGTTCATTTAAAGAAAAAAACAACTGCTTTCAGTTTTTCATTGCAATCAAATAAAGATCCAGTGTCAGTCTAGGAAATTAGACTGTGATCAAATATTATTTTAAGCTGCTAAATACTTAAGATTCCTAACAGAAAGTGTCTGCTCGGCATGGTTGCTTCTCTGATCTGGCAGCAAAGTGTATGAATATGTATGTAGATATCGTACATCTTAGCAGTTGCACAGCTTACACCCAGCAGTACATGGTGGAAACCACTGTTAGTAAAGCATGGAGAACAATGTTTTAGTCATTCCTGCCACCATTTTCAGCTCACATTTTCTGACAGAATTGAATAAGACATGATGAACTGCACTGCAAGCGATCTAAGTGGATGTTGCCCCTTGAACATCTATATCACATGACTGTGAATCACTCCTGGCATGGAGTCCCACAATGCAGTGTATAACCTGTGCCCTGATCCATGCCAGATCAATCAGTTGGTGGCTCCTAGATGTGCTGCAGAGTGCTGCAGAATGCACCAAGGCTCCCACAATACATTGCATGTTCAGGGCTCAGGGATCAGGAAGTAGCCACAGTCAGCTGTTTCCCTGCAACTTACGATACCTGTAGTGCTTGAGAAGATATGAAAGACAATTGGACCAGTAGCAAAAAGAAATAATCTTTCCCAGTGTGATAACTGATGGCCTTGTGTCACTGCTAAAGTCGACCCTTTCAATGGAATACTTAAAGCAGCAGTGCATGACCACGGTAAAAGTTTTGACCTATACTTTTTATTATGTTGATTGCGCGCATGCGCAAGAAACATTGTTGCGGCAGTGTGCGGCTGGTTTCACCAGAAGCAGGTGTGGGCGTGGCACTGTTGCCAATGCCCCCACAGCCTGCAAAGGCTTGTCCACTGCCCCTGAGTCGTTGCCAGGGCACGCTGCTGCTGACACCAGTTCAAAGCTAGCGCAAGCACAACTTAAATAAATTAGCCGCTGCAATCAGGGCCCCTTCATTGCAGTGTCAGCCATCCGCTGCAATGAGGAGGCGACCCGTCATTGCAGATCAGGATGTAGCATCTATGGTATTGTTTGTGAACATGGCGGCAGCTTGCCACCGTATTCACAAACAATATATACCCAATGTTTATTTACTGATAGAGGCCCATTCCAGTGGCGAAAGGAACTCCCCCTTTTTGTTGTTTGCCGGCCAGAATTGCCAGTCCCTGTCAGCAGAAAAAATCCCCTCCCTTTTGTTTGCCAATGGGGTGCCCAATCCCCATCGGCAGAAATAAATCCCCCCCTTTTGTTGTTTGCCGATGGGGGTGCCCAATCCCCCGTCGGCTACAGCTGTCCTCCCCAGACTCTGGTGGCATGCTGGGAGCCCAACTCAGCATGCCCCATGCCCCCGAAATGTGGAAAGCGTTCCGCGACATTTTCTTGTACCTGAAAGAAAGGAAACGGTCCCTCATAGTCTCCCCGCACTCCCCCACAACGCACCACCACTGCACACCCAGCCACCCCACACCCCCCTCACCCCATACTTACCTCAGGAGCACGGCGCAATGATCTTCGCTGGACCGGGAACACGTCTGCACTCTTCAAAACCGACCGTGAACTGAGGAAATGCCGGTAAGCTGTATAATGTAATGAATAGGGTTTTTTCAACTTTAGTGCATATCTCGGGCATTTTTGGGAATTTTTTCATCAAATTTTCAACATGGGGTTTTTGGGACCCCTCCTCATGAATTCTTGAGCTGTCATGGCATTAATCGGCCCGAAAGGTGGTTTCGTGGTCACTGTGTGGAATCACCCTTCGGGCTGATTAACAAAATGACAGTGCCAGTGTTCATGAGGTGGGCTCTCAAAACACCTATGTTGCAAATTTGGTGGAAAAAATCCCAAAAATGACTGTTTTACGAGCGTGCATTGCGCAGTTGCTATGTAGGCGTGCAACTTCGCCAATGTACAATATTTTCATGCCAGATTTTCAACATTGGCATTTTGTCACACCACTTTGTGAGCAGTACAGCTGTCATTGTTCACATCCTGGCCGAAATGTGTTTTCACACTTCCAGCGCAGAATCGCTCAGTCACTGTGGGAAATCAGTGTTCAGGACAGATTAAGAAAATGACAGTGACACTGTTCATGAGTAGAGGTCCTAAAATGCCTATGTTGAAAATTTGGTAACGATACTCTATAAAATGACTGTGTTACGAGCGTGCATTGCTCAGTTGGCACGCATGCTCGTAAGTTCGCAAATTTCTAATATTTTCACTCCAGATTTGCAACATTGCCATTTCCCCAGACCTTCCTATGAACAGTACAGCTGCCATTTTTCCCATCCTGGCCAAAATGTGTTTTCGCACTTCCGGCGCAGAATAGAGCGGTCGCTGTGGGAAATCACTGTTCGGGACAGATTAAGAAAATGACAGTGGCACTGTTCATGAGCAGAGGTCCAAAAATGGCTATGTTGAAAATTTGGTAATGATAACCCATCAATTGACTATGGTACAAGTGTGCGTTCTTTTCCACGCCTTTCTGTAACCGCCAGATTTATATTGTCACACCACATTTCCAACAGTGCCATTTTCACACCTCCTTATAAGCAGTATATTTGTCATTTTCACATCCTGTTGTTTTTGTGTTTTCACAGTTCCGGCGCAGAATAACATGGTCACTGTGGGAAATCAGTGTTCAGGACAGATTAAGAAAATGACAGTGGCACTGTTCATGAGCAGAGGTCCAAAAATCCCTATGTTGAAAATTTGGTGATGAAACTCCATAACATGACTGTGTTACAAGCATGCGTTGAACTGTTTCCACGCACCCTTGTAACTTCACAAATTTGTAATACTGTCAAGCCACATTTTCAACAGTGGCATTTTTTCAACTCCTTATGAACACTGCAGCTGTCATTTTTCACATCCTGGCTACAATATGTTTTTATACTCCTGTGGACAATAGCACGATCACTGTGAGAAATCAGTGTTTGGGACAGATTAAGATCGACCGAGTGAGAGGAGGGAGTGACCGAGCTCAACTGAGCTCTGTCAGGACTGCTGTGGATATTGTTGTGGGCAGACAAAGGCCCCAACAGAAGAGCCCAGAACAAAAGGGCAGCCTGCAGCACTGGGAGAAACAGAACGAGAGAGCCAGTGAGGGAGGGGGAGTGAGTGAACTCACCGGAGCGCTGTCAGGACTGCTGCAGATTTCTTTGTGGGCAGAAAAAGGCATCGATACAGGCATACGGGCCCAGTACAAAAAGCCAGTCTGCAGCAGTGGGAGAAACGGTATGAGCAAGTGAGATAAGGGGACTTAGTGAGCTCAACGGAGCTCTGTCAGAGCTGCTGGGATTTCTTTGTGGGCAGAAATAGGTGCCAATGCAGGCAGGAGCCCCATATAAAAGGGCAGCTTGCAGTGCCAGGACAAACAGAATGAGCGATGAGAGCTCTGTCGGAACAGCTGCAGATTTCTTTGTGGACAGACAAAGTTGCCAACACAACCAGGAACTCCATGCAAAAGTGCAGTCTGTGGCGCCAAGAGAAACGGAATGAGCGAGTGACAGAGTGGTAGTGAGTGAGCTCAATGGGGCTCTAGTGTGACTGCTGCAGATTTCTTTGTGGGCAGAAAATGCGGCAACACAGGCAGAAGTCCAGTACAAAAGACCAGCTTGCAGCACCAGCAAAAACGGAATGCGAGAGTGACAGAGGGGGAGTGAACGAACTCAGTGAAGCTGTGTCAGGACTGCTTCAGATTTCCTTCTGGCCAGAAAAAGACACCAATGCAGGCAGGAGCCCAGTACAAAAGGGTAGCCTGCAGTGCCAGGAGAAACAGAATGACCATGTGAGGGAGGGGGAGTCGGTGAGCTCAACGGGGCTTTGTTGGGACTGTTGCAGATTTGTTTGTGGGCAGGAAAAGGCAGCAATGCATGCATGGGCCCAGTACAGAAGGGCAGCCTGCAGTGGCAGGAAAACCAGAATGAGCGAGTGAGTGAGCTCAACAGGGTTGTATTGTAACTGCTGCAAAGTTCTTTGTGGGCATAAGAAGGCAGCAACACGGGCAGGAGCCCAGTAGAAAAGGGAGGTCTGCAGTGCCAGCACAACAAAATGAGCGAGTCAGAGAAGCGGAGTGAGCGAGCTCAACGGAGCTCTGTTGGGACTGCCATAACATGACTGTGTTACAAGCGTGCGTTGAACTGTTTCCAGGCACCCTTCTGTCTTACCTAATCGAAGAGTCACAAAGGAATAATCACACTTGGCATTCACACATCAGCACAATTTATTGCAAGCAAAAGATAATTACACTTCATGTAACAGCAATGTCACTATCAGCATTAATGATTACACTTTAGCATTCACTCATTAGCAATATTACTATCAGCATTAATATATACTTCAATTAAGCAAAACATGATACATCACCGATTCAATAAAGCATCATCCAAGCCCTCTTCCAATGGCTGGGAAGCCCCCTTGTCAGCCTGGCTAGGAGTCTCTCGAACCGGGAACTGGCCCCACAGCGATGCGTCCACCCTGCAGGAGAGGCTTCAAACCAGGCATCTGGAAAGTCCATTTATATGTTTTATCTGGTATTTAGAAATGCTAAATCACCATGTCCTAAGCACTGGCCAGGTGCCCAGAACATCACGAGTTCAGCATGACAAACACCACTTATTCTCATAATAAATAGTTGGCATTCGTTAGATCATCATGCCCTAAGCACTGGCCAGGTGTCCAGAACATCATGAGCCAAACAATGCCAGGGATTTCAAAAGAAAAGTCTCACAACATCTTGTATTCTCATAACATCTTGTCTTATATAACTATGAACTAAGCAGAAGTTTAAACAAAACTACAAAACAGGTTGCCTGATATTATCGACCTTCAAGTCAACAAAATACTCTGTCTGAAAGCAAAACATAATAATGAGGCTATCTAAACAGCAAAACACCAATTAAATGAAGCAGCATGTAAAATGGAGTCACACAATACAAAATGGAGTATAAAATGACATACATTACATGAAATAGCATACAAAATGGAGTGACAATAATCAACATATTATACTATCACTACATTGGTCCTTTGATTATTGTAATACGATTTGTATGATATTGGTACCATAGCAAAATTACTACGAATATAACATGATAAGTAACAAGTCCAAATAAGCAAGATAATTGTCACTACAGCAATGATTATCAGAATATTTAACACTTTTGTAGCTGATGGAGACCATCCTGTAACACGGTCCTCCACACATATTCATTATTACTCATTAAATCACTCTGGGCCTTATTTCTTTGCATTATAGAATACATATGTCGCATTGTGCATTCTGTCCAATCAATAAATCGCGAAATATTTTCTGCTACTCCCATTCCCCATACCTGTGAAGCATTAAATAACTGCAAGAACTCAAAATCATCCATTGAGCTTGTAAGTTAATTAAGCTAAATACATCAATTCCTACTGCCTGAAGCCTGTTAGTCAGTGTTTCTATATCAACACTATTTAAAATTCCCATGCCTGCCCCTGCTCCACCTAATAGCGTATCATACCAAGCTCTTTTATATTTGCATTTTCTACTAAACATAAACGTTATGTTAAATGGATTACATTTTCTGATATCACGCGCTACTGATGTACATGTGGATGGAACCTTAACTATACTATCATTGCTAATTACAGGATGATTTTTCAACACTGTAATGTGATCTGCCAAGTAGTTCTATTAGTTGTTGCAGTAGCATCCATGCAAAACAAAGTATTTACATTAACTAGTTCAATGGTTTCGTTAAAAATGTCTGATTGATTCATGCAACAGTCTTGTCCTCGGTGAGGAGTTATCATGCACATGTCTGATAAGTTGCAGCATTTAATAGCAGTCTTATTCTGCAAAGAGATTTCATCTGTTTCGTAGGCATATTGTCCTGGGCCACCAGTTGTCATCCAGAGATTGACCCCTGGTGAAAATGTCATGTTCAGTACCACACACTTCTGTTCAGATGGGCAGCTAAAGTTCCCTGGGTTCTATCTTTGGTATCATTTTCCAACTCCAGGTTCCTTTACAACCAGTGTCATTACAGTTAACCTTTGAATCCTTCCTCCAGGGTAACTAGCTCTGCCAAATGGACCATAAGACACACCAGCATTCCTTTTAAAATCCATTGCTGGACCTAGAAAGACACAAATTTCATTATTCTGAAGATAACATTTATGTGCAGGCACGTATTCCATTTTTCTTGCCCTGATCTGATAATTAACACTGTGTTGTCTCGTCGGTGGCTATCACCTCAGCTGGTTCAGGAGGGCCATTTGGGTTTGTAACCCATATTTTGGCACCATTGTTAAAACCTCCTGTAGATCTAAACCTTTATCCCCTTGCTGTTAAGAGTGTGGGGCTTGTCCTTTATAGGGGTCATTTGTTAACTGGAATAATTAACAATTGAGCCACTCTGTCATACTGTTGAATTAACAGATTTTGTTCTCTGCTATTCAACAAAATTACTTTCACTTCTCCTTGGTAATCCAATCAATCACCCTCCCAAAATTTGTATTCCTTGAGGGCTAGTTCTGATTTAGGTGCTATCCAACCAAAATGTCTCGGTGGAATTTGTATTCCAATACCAGTTTCTATCACTTGAATGTTTCTGCTGTTTATTCTGTATTCTTGAAGGGCATGTAAATCAAGTCCAGCAGCTTCTGGGTTGCCCTGCAAGGAGACAGAGCTCTGGTGTAATTTCCCAATATAACACTGTTTCTGTAGTTGAGTAAGCCTGCACTTGCAAATTAGGAGTTATCATTCGCATTAAGGGGTCTCAGATTCTCCAATTGGTCTATTATTTAAAATCTGTAATGCTTCATGCAAATTCTCTTTCCATTTTGTAGGCTCTCCCCAATTGTCCTTTCACAATATGAGGATTGGTCTTTGTTGCCCATGTTGGCATATAGGACACTGAGCAATAACAGTTTTAACCAAATCCAATGTTAGGGTACACCCTACTATATGCCCACCTGTAAGTGGCTTTCTCCCAAATGTCCACATTTTGATGTGCCCATTTTGCCAGCCCTGATAACTGCTGACTTTGAGTTTCTTCAATATCCACTGAAAGAATCTTAGCTTTTTCATCTGCAATAGAATTATACAATCGTTCTAGTGTATCTGAAGCACAATGAGCATCAACATGAAATACAGTGGTCTAGTATTTTGCACCATAGTCCATATTTCCTGCCACAGTTCTTTTCCCCATATTTCTTTCGAATAAATTTTCCACTCATCCTTAGCCCAAGTGGGCAGCCAGGTTGTTAAACCATTGGCTACAGACCATGAATCAGTATAAATATGACATGTACCTTGCAACCTTTGTGGGTATTACACTGGAAGGGAGGAAGCTTACCCTCCTCCAAGCTCCTACTGGTGGAAGACACAGCTCGAGGTAAGAGACAGCTCGAATACTGTAGCAATAAAAGGTTAGCTGTGAAACACAGACAAACAACAAAAATAAACACACATCAGTTTAAAAATAAAACAAGATTATTTCCATAGGATAAAAAAGCCAAGCGTCCCTAGGTTCCCTTATCCTAAGCATGACAAAATGTCCAGATTGATGGTAATACCGACGTACATATCTCTGTAGATGGTAAACTCTAAAAACAGCTGTAATAGTCCTTTTTCAAAATTGTAAAAGTTTGTTCCTCTTCACTTAGAATACTAGTTTTGCAATAAAAGTCAAATTACATGGTTCACTCGTGTGCTTTCATGAAAACATACATTTTGTGAAAAGTTGTGCTTTAGGCATGGAATACACATCAAGTTTGAACTGGTAGTAACATAAAATGTTGAAACACAAGAAGGTCAAATAATGTGCAAAAGGTCACAGTGTGCATGCAAGGGTCATTCAAACCCAGCCATTCCTGTAGTGTCCTTGAACACCACCAATATTAAAATATCTTTACACAATAAAACTGCTGGCCAAGACAGTACACACACACACATACACAAAAAGAAATACTTAACACAAAATAAGACTGACATTGTTTCACACCAATTTGCTGAGGTAATGCCCATAGTTCCATTAGAAAACTGTACGTGGTTTAGATATATTTTGCCTCCTGCCTGTCTTGTAACACTGATAATTTTTAAACCAACACATTTATACATATTGCCATGCCAAATCTTTCCAGAACAAAACACTGTTTAAACACATCATCTGTAAGTGAACACATCTCGTATAACATGATTACACCTTTTGGCACATAACTAAAATATGACACTCTGCCATTTTGCAAAAATTTCTGGTTTTAACTAGAAGTATGATAAAGCCATTTATAGCTGTTAACACATTACATTTTCACCTAGCAGTGGCTTGGCACGTTGCTTACAAACTACAACTCTTTCTGCACATTGCAATCTATATGGCGTCATAATTCTTCACCATCAACACTACCTGCTCTAAGCAACAACTACAAACAAAAGTTTTTCACTGACCCTATCTAGGCAGCACAAATGTTCCATTAAAATAAAGCCAATTAAAACAGTTAGCTATGAGGCAAAGCTTCTTCTTCCTTTTTTTTCTGTAACCTGTTGTGCACTGAAGGCAATCAATCTATCTCATAACCTTGACAACAGAACATAATTACAGAACACAGATATAAGCTAGAAAATATGCATGAGAACAGACAGACATAAAACAACTTTGAATAAAAAAATTCAGACTTACCGGTGCCAAGGTATTTTTCTTCTTCTTTTCGATACATTAGTCTAAGTAAGAAAACTGACTGCAGGACCTTCGTGATAATTTCAAATGCTGCAGCTATTAACTCTTTTCAAAGGTCTTAACCCTTTCAAAGGTTTTTTGGCCATTTAGTAACCTGCCAAACCAAGTCTTTTCAGAGCTCTGGTTTGCAGTTTAAAACAAAACAAACAAAATCTCTAACAGTACTAGGTTGAGATCCATCTGGTAGAGGTCCCCAGTACTTGGGTTTAGGATCAAATGTATACAGAAAAACTTGAAACTACACAGATAGGCAACATGGGGGGGGGGAGGATTTTCAAATCATCCCGTCTGTAATCACCTACTGTGCGTACATCCACAGTAGTTTATTTTTCCTTTTCTAGATGTTGCTTATCTAACTTTACTTAACCAGCCGCAGCTTTTCTCCTAAAAGCAGCCTGAACTGTGAAAGCCATCATTGGCTCTAACAGTATATACTTGCAGCAAGCACAAATTACAAGTACAAAGGGCAGCTGCCCTTGCTTGTTTGAACCTTAATACACCTTTAAAAAAAAGAACTCATCCTTTTTCCTAAAAATAGACATTTTATTTTTGAATCCTGCCGACTACGCCAAAATTGTCTTGCCTAATCGAAGAGTCACAAAGGAATAATCACACTTGGCATTCACACATCAGCACAATTTATTGCAAGCAAAAGATAATTACACTTCATGTAACAGCAATGTCACTATCAGCATTAATGATTACACTTTAGCATTCACTCATTAGCAATATTACTATCAGCATTAATATATACTTCAATTAAGCAAAACATGATACATCACCGATTCAATAAAGCATCATCCAAGCCCTCTTCCAATGGCTGGGAAGCCCCCTTGTCAGCCTGGCAAGGAGTCTCTCGAACAGGGAACTGGCCCCACAGCGATGCGTCCACATTGCAGGAGAGGCTTCAAACCAGGCATCTGGAAAGTCCCATTTTATATGTTTTATCTGGTATTTAGAAATGCTAAATCACCATGTCCTAAGCACTGGCCAGGTGCCCAGAACATCACGAGTTCAGCATGACAAACACCACTTATTCTCATAATAAATAGTTGGCATTCATTAGATCATCATGCCCTAAGCACTGGCCAGGTGTCCAGAACATCATGAGCCAAACAATGCCAGGGATTCCAAAAGAAAAGTCTCACAACATCTTGTATTCTCATAACATCTTGTCTTATATAACTATGAACTAAGCAGAAGTTTAAACAAAACTACAAAAACAGGTTGCCTGATAATATGCGACCTTCAAGTCAGCAAAATACACTGTCTGAAGCAAAACATAATAATGAGGCTATCTAAAGAGCAAAACACCAATTAAATGAAGCAGCATGTAAAATGGAGTCACACAATACAAAATGGAGTATAAAATGACATACATTACATGAAATAGCATACAAAATGGAGTGACAATAATCAACATATTATACTATCACTACACCTTCTAATTTCGCAAATTTGTAATACTGTCACACCACATTTTCAACAGTGGCATTTTCTCACAACTCCTTATGAACACTACAGCTGTCATTTTGCACATCCTGGCTAAAATATGTTTCTGCACTCCTGCCGCACAATAGCATGGTCACTCTGGGAAATCAGTGTTTGGGACAGATTAAGATCGACCGAGTGAGAGGAGGGAGTGGCCGAGCTCAACTGAGCTCTGTCAGGACTGCTGTGGATATTGTTGTGGGCAGACAAAGGCCCCAACACAAGAGCCCAGTACAAAAAGGCAGCCTGCAGCACTGGAAGAAACAGAACGAGAGAGTGAGTGAGGGAGGGGGAGTGAGCGAACTCACCAAAGCGCTGTCAGGACTGCTGCAGATTTCTTTGTGGGCAGAAAAAGGTGTCAATACAGGCAGGGACCCAGTACAAAAGGGCAGCCTGCAGTGGTGGGACAAACAGTGTGAGCGAGTGAGACAAGGGGACTTAATGAGCTCAACGGAGCTCTGTCAGGACTGCTGGGATTGCTTTGTGGGCAGAAAAAGGGGTCAATGCAGGCAGGAACCCCGTACAAAAGGGCAGCTTGCGTGCCAGGGCAAACAGAATGAGCGATGAGAGAGGGAGACTGAGCGACCGCAACGCAGCTCTGTCAGGACAGCTGCGGATTTCTTTGTGGACAGACAAAGGTGCCAATGCAGCCAGGAGCCAAACACAAAAGCACAGTCTGCGGCGTCAAGACAAACAGAACGAGCAAGTGACAGAGTGGTACTGAGCGAGCTCAACGGAGCTGTAGTGTGACTGCTGCAGATTTCTTTGTGGCAGAAAATTCAGCAACGCAGACAGGAGCCCAGTGCAAAAGGCCAGCTTGCAGCACCGGCAGAAACGGAATGCAAGAGTCACAGATGGGCAGTGAGCGAGCTCAGTGGAGCTGTGTCAGGACTGCTTCAGATTTCTTTCTGGCCAGAAAAAGCCACCACTGCAGGCAGGAGCCCAGTACAAAAGGGCAGCCTGCAGCGCCAGGAGACACAGAATGAGCAAGTGAGGGAGGGGGAGTCAGTGAGCTCAACGGGGCTTTGTTGGGACTGCTGCAGATTTGTTTGTGGGCAGAAAAAGGCAGCAATGCATGCAGGGGCCCAATACAAAAGGACAGCCTACAGTGGCACGAAAACCAGAATGAGCGAGTGAGTGAGATCAACAGAGCTGTATTGTAACTGCTACAAATTTCTTTATGGTCATAAGAAGGCAGCAACGCAGGCAGGAGCCCAGTAGAAAAGGGCGGCCTGCAGCGCTGGCAGAACAGATGAGCAAGTGAGAGAAGGGGAGTGAGCGAGCTCAACAGAGCTTTGTCAGAACTGCTGCAGATTTCTTTGTGGGCAGAAAAAGGTGCCAACAGAGACAGGAGCCCAGTACAAAAGGGCAGCCTGCAGCACCAGGACAACCGGAATGAGTGAGTGAGACAGGCAGACTGAACGACCTCAACGGACTTCTGCCGGGACAGCTGTGGATTTCTTCATGGGTAGAAAAAGCCACCAACACAGGCAGGAGTCCAGTACAAAAAGGCAGCCTGCAGTGCCAGGAGACACGGAATGAGTGAGTGACACAGGGGGGAGTGAGCCACCTCAATGGAGCTCTCTCGGGACAGCTGCGTATTCCTTCCTCGGCAGAACAAGGTGCCAACGCACACACCAGCCCAGTACAAAAGAGCAGCCTGCAGCACTGGGACTAACAGACTGAGCCACTAACAGAGGCCCACTGCACGAGCTCAACAGACCAACACAATCAACATTCGGCATTGACAAATGCTTGCTGTATTTAAGATTACCCCTTATCTCCTGACTCATATGATGCCCTTTTTTTCTCCATTTTGAGACCACTTTAGTAATTTTTTTCACATTTGAATTAATAAAAGGAGTATTCATTTTATTATGGCTTGCACCAGGTTTTCATCAGTATTTGCAGCTGGTTTGGAACACATATTGTACCATAGGGTCAGGGAGCACTGCCTGCTGTATGATAGTTTGTTTTTGTCACAACAGAAGTGATTATGAACAACTGATGTACAAAACCAGATGAGAATACTAATGGAAACCTGGTCTGATCCACATTAAAAGGAATGCTCCTTTCATTCATTGCATGCAACAGGGCATTTGCACTGCAATTACATGTCTGTTGCATACAATTATATTACAATTGCATTGTAGTTACACTGTAACTACAGTGTAAAGTGACACTTAAAGTGATACCAAAAAAGGTACTAAAACAGACTCATACCATGGAAAGAATGGTAAAATGCAAGCCAAGAGACAAGGGGTAATCTAAAACATAATTAAAATGTATAGGTTAACATTTTCACTGCTATCATGCATTGCTGCTTTAGTCAGTTTTGGACAATGGGTTTCTCGATGATTGATGCCATCACAGAGGCAGGGATGGACTGGCCGGTTAACAGGCCAGGCATTACCTGAGGAGGGCGGGCAGGCCAGGCCATGGTCACCTGAGCTAACTGGGGTCCACCTTCCTGAAAGTAATTATTGTCCCTGTCCTGACTGTAGTTATACTTTTTGTCTTAAATTTACAAGAAGACTAGACACATGAAAAAAAAATTCCATTTCCATTAGACTCAAAAAGACTCTAAAAGCAATCGAGAGACTAAAATCCTTCTAAAACTAATTTAAAAGGCCAAGGCGAACTCTCAGTTCCCCAGGAGAAAAGCTATAGATTACGACTAAGCAAACCACAATAAAAGTAAAAATTTTAAGCAACTTACTTGTCTGCTGAACATCGTTTTTCTGGTTGATCCTACAACCCCCCCCCCCATCTTTACCTGCAACTCCTTTTCCCAGTGTCCCCCACAGTGAGCCCACTGATGCCACGATTGATGGGCTAAGTCGAAGAGGACACCTATAAGCCTGTAAGCTGTTAGTTAATATACTGTGAATATACGGTGCTCTTATACAGTGCATTATCACAGATTAAAACTTATACTGCCAGCACCAATCAGATGAGCTGAGGAAAGTGCTTCCTACATTAACTAAGAGCGAACAGTCATATAGGCATCTCCCACAGTTTAGCCCATCATCAGAAGGTTAGCTACATGGGACACTGTGAAAAATAGTTGCCGTTAATCGATGGTGGGGGTTGCAGGATCAACCAAATAAAACAATGCACAGTACTACAGACAAGTAAATTGTTTAAAATTGTTACTTAAATTGTGATTTGCTTAACCTGTAGGTCTGGTACCTTTTCTCCTGGGAAGCTGTGAGCTCTCCTTTAATGCCTTCTACATGTAAAATCTAACTTAAAAAATGAATAATGACTTGTCACTTGACTTTTTATTTGCAAAAGGCTAGGCTAATGTGATAGATGTTCTGACCTGGTATCAAGAAGTCTAGGCTAAGATGATAGTAGTTCGGATCTGGCATTAGACATCACATCAGCGATCACTCACATGGTACTGACCTAGCAAACTGTATATTACATGGGCCATCATTAGCCTTTGAAGTGTGAGCATAAACCAAACTACAGTAAGAGTAATTAAATTCTTTATCACATATCATAATTCAGCACCATAGCAGTTAGCAGCATAGCACACCACTCAGCACATTGTGAAAAAAGGTGATGCCTATGAGGAAATATATGTGACCTACTATTATAAAACAACTACTAGTCACCTTTTCTAAATTCTTATAAATATCTGTTTTGGTTGCTTTGACATTTCATGATCATCCAGCATTGCAACATGCAGTCAGTGAGCAATATGAGTCTCAGTTGCCATCCAGAATCCACATGGAATGTTTATTGGATCAAGTCACATGTTGACATGCAGATGGGGACAGATGAACTATCATGAATCACTGTGAAAAAAATGCATATGACTAACTTTTAAGTTAATGGAGTGCACTTACATTTTTAGTAGGCAGATTATACTGTGCCTGGCCTGCTGGAAAGAGCTGAAAATCAATGACACACCACCTGCTGAGATCTCCAGCCTGTACTGTTGCTGTTGCATTCTTGCTTTTGCTGCTCCCTTTCCCCAGAGCCCATAGATCGCTTCACTCTCTCCCTGTTCCTAGTGACCCTGCCAAGTATGGTCATGCATCATGTCCTTGGGAGTAGCTCCTCTAATTCTGTGTCTGTTAGCCCAGGTCTGCTGTCTCACACCAATTTAAGCCCCTCTCCCATGGGCTCAAACACATGTCCTCACCGCACTGTCTATCTCAGACTTTTTGTTGTCTAAGTGACTTTTTTTGTTGTTTTGTTTTAGTGGTTAACCTTGGTGTGGTGCCGAATGACCTGGTGTGGGGTGGGCTCTGGGAATTGGATGCTGGATAAAGGGCAGCCCAAGCCTGGATGTTCTGCCAATGCTCAGTAGTGTTTTCACTCACTGCCAAATCCACTCTCCTGCTGCACTAAGGCTCAATTATCCCTATCCTGACCCCTCAGACCTTTCTTCCATCCATCCATCTCTGGCCCAGCGCCACAGCCCTGCCCCCTATCCTGACTCCTGTTTGATGTGCCACAGCTACCACTAGGCCATCACCAGCCACTGTGTGGGAATTGAATATATGCACCACAATTGTGTTGTCCTCCAGGTCCATTCAGCTTCGGTTGGTGGCTTTGGAGCAATTAAGTGAGGGTAAGGTGGTGACTGCTGACTGATCACAATGGCCAAACACCCTTCTTTGTCATGGCCCATCCTCCTGTCTGTGCACTACCCATCCTTGATGCACTGCTGCTTATCCTAATCCTGATGCTACTGTGTTACAAAATGGTGGCTGGCACCAACAACAGCAGGCACCAGGCATGGGCAGCTGCAGCCTCATGAGTGTGACTTATGACATCATGTCTGGACTCACTGAGTCAACAGTCAAGAATCAGTTGGTTGGGGTGAGGAGGAAAGTAGCCATGACTGACTGACAGACAGTTCACCAGTCACTCACTGAGGGCATGCCTGATACAACTAATTGCTTCACTGAGCCTGCCCAGACAAGAGACCCCACTCCCCATGAATACACAGGCTAATACAGCATGATCAGGAGGCAGGATGTAAAGCACAGGCCAAATGTATCTTACTTGGTTTATAGGACAAAAGGAGGTGATTTGCCCATCGAGACTACATAGAAACAAAGAATTTAACGGCAGATAAGGACCGCTCCGCCCATCCAGTCTGCCCATTTCCCTACCTAATGGATAAGCTGCAGATCCTAGTTAACCAGCAGCCTACTTCTTCCTACCCCCAACCCCTAGAATTGCTTTATGACTGTCCCATGCATGCTTGAATTCCACCACTGTTTTGACTCCACAACCTCCTCTGGAAGGCCGTTCCATGCATCCACAACCCTCTCTGTGAAAAAATACTTCCTTAAATTACCTCTGAGCTGCCCCCCTTCAAATTGTGCCCCTTGTTCTTACACACCTCTTTTTGAAAGATGCTACTCTCTTGGACTTTGTTGATTCCCTTGAGGTACTTGAAAGTTTCTATCATGTCCCCCCTCTCCCTCCTTTCCTCGAGGCTATACATACTAAGCTCCTTAAGTCTCTATTCTTATGTCTTTCTGTGCAGAACCTGCACCATTTTAGCTGCCCTCCTCTGGATAGCTTCCATCCTGTCTATGTCTTGGCAGAGATTGGGTCTCCAGAACTGCACACAGTACTCCAGATGGGGTCTGACCAGCTGTCTGTACAGAGGGATAATAACTTCCTGTTTTCTACTGGTGATGCCTCTCCCTATGCATCCCAGTATCCCCCCAACCCTCCTTGCTGCCCTCTCACATTGCTTGCCCACCTTTAGGTCATCTGATATGACTACCCCCAGGTCCTTTCCATTTTGTTGTTGTTAGTATCTCACCCCCATTGTGTTCTCTTCCCTGGGTTTTGTTTCCCAGGTGCATTACCTTGCACTTCTTAGCATTGAATCTAAGCTGCCATACATTTGACCATTCCTCTAACCTTGCCAAGTCCCTTCTCATCCTTTCCACCCCACCTTGTGCATCAACTCTGTTTGCAAATCTTTGTGTCATCTGCAAAGAGACATACTTTTCCTTCCAGTCCCTCTGCAATGTAAACATAAAGACATTGAAGAGGACTGTCTATACTGAACCCTACGGTACCCCACTAGTAACCCCCTTCTTCAGAGTGGACTCCATTTACTCTTACTCTCTGTGTCCTATTCTCTAGCTATGTTCTTTACCCAGGCTGTCATCTTGGACCCAATCCCAGGCTGGTTAACTTGTATATTAATCTTTTGTGTGAGACTGAGTCAAATGCCTTGCTAAAGTCTAGGTAGGCCATGTCCACAGCCCCTCCCTGATCTACTACTTTGGTCACCCAGTCAAAGAAATCTATTAGATTCATCTGGCATGACCTTCCCACTGTGAATCCATGCTGCCTTGGGTACTGTGCCCCTCAGGCCTCCAGGTACTCGACAATTCTTTCCTTCAGAAGTGATTCCATCATTTTCCCTATCACTGAGGTTAAACTAACAGGTCCACTTTTGTGAAGGGGAATCACATCTGCCCTCCTCCAGTCCTCAGGTACCACCCCATCCTCCCATGATTTGTTAAAGAGGGTAGTCAGTGGTGTCACTAGTTCTACCCTTAGTTCTTTTAGAATTCTGGGATGAATCCCATCAGGCCCCATTGCTTTGTCCACCTTCAGTTTTAAGGGTTCTTTCAGAACCCCTTCTTCTATAAATGGGCTGGTATCAACTTCTGTATCCAGAGTGTTTCTATTGTTTGTTTAGGTACCTCCCTCTTCACTTGTAAATACTGAGCAAAATATTTGTTTAGTAACTCTGCCTTTTCACCGTCACCCTCTGCCCACCCCCCTTCCCTTTATTAAGCCTCACTATCCCTCCCTTAGTCTTCTTTCGCTCCCTGATGTACCTAAAAAAAGGTTTTATCCCCCTTCTTAACTGAGTTGGCTATCTTTTCCTCGGTTCAGGCCTTTGCTGTTCTGACTGCCTTCCCAGCTTCCTTTTTCTTTAATTGATACAATTCTCTGTCCTGCTCATTCTGTGATTCCTTGTACTCTCTGAATGCTTTCCTTTTCTCCTGAACCTTCACTGTCACCTCCTTTGAGAACCATAGAGGTTTCTTACATCGTTTTGTGTTGTTTATTTGCTTTGCACAAAGGCTTGTTACCTCTGTGATGGCAGTTTTTATTTTTCCCAATTGTTCTTCCACCCCTCCTTCCTGCTCATTTGCTAGTGCATTCCTTAGGCACTCACCCATTTTGGCAAAGTCAGCCCTCCTGAAATCCAGTACTTTTGCCTTTGTATGGCTTGACTCTATTGCTGTGTTTATTGTGAACCATTCTGTTCGATGGTCGCTAGTTGCTAGTTCCCAGATGGCTACCCACTTCCACATCTGTGATCCTCTCTCCATCTCCATTTGAGAGAACCAGGTCTAAGATTGCTTCCTCTTGAGTAGGTTCCAATACTAGTTGTCTGAGGCATGCCACCTGTAGGGCATCTAGAATAACCCCACTCTTAGAAGTGGCTGCTGCAACTGCACTCCAGTTAACATCTGGCATATTCAGATCACCCATCAGCAATATCTTCCCTTTATCTACCATTCTAAGTATACTTTCTATCATTCCTCCATATAAATGGAACATTAACCCATATCCCGTTCATCCATCCATATTTCTAATTTATTCTTAAAATTGTAATGGTAGGTGAATCAACAATATCCTGAGGTAGTTTATTTCATATCCTGGGAGATCTGATAGTAAAGAAATTTAGCCTCTTATTATTATTTGCTTTGTTAACTTTCAGTCGTTTATTGTGAAGTCTTGGCACAATTTTTCTTAATGAATAAACAATGCCACATCGGGCCATTTGAACTGGTGATTTACGAATTTTAAACAGTTGCAGAAGATCACCTCTAGTTCACCTATGCTCAAGAGAATGTAATCCAGTTTTTTGCAGTCTAGTGTCATATTCTAAGTGAGCAAGGTGGGGTACTAGCTTAGTGACTCTGTGTTGAACCTGTTCAATTTTATTAATATCTGACTTCAAGTAAGGGCTCCAAAATGGAGATCCATAATCTAAATAAGGCCTTATATGTTATCTGTGCAGAGTTAAAAGGCATTCGTCCGATTTGGAAATAAATATTTTATTTATTCTACGTAATAGTGCATTGGTTTGATTTGCAAGTCTGGAACAATGAGAAGAATAGGATAATTTATCATTAACCAAAATTTCCAGGTCTTTTTCTATACAAGATGTCCTAATGATAATGTTGTTTAAATGATATTTTTGTTTGGGGTTATCTTTACCCAAATGGAGTACTGCACATTTAGATATATTAAAGTGCATTTTATTAATAAATGCCCATTGTTCAATTAAGGTGAGATCAGATGTTAAATTATGACAAATTGTGAGGGTATAAACCTTACCCCCAAGTTTGGTGTCATCTTACTAATTTACAGGCCAGTATGCAATTAGCATCCCTAGCACTCAGGGTCAGTCCGCTCCTGCACAGAGGCCTTGTGCAACATTTCGAGTACAACAGTGAAGTCAAACATAAACAGTTTAATCCTTATCAAGTCAGATATAGGCATTGCCTAAATGCAATATGGCAGGCTGCTTAGAAATATATGCTGGACATTCAACTCATGTGCATTGCCTCCCCATCACTTTACTCAAGGCTGGGCGCAGCACAACACAGATCATTGTGCCATACTAAGAACTATAAATGCAGAAGTGGTAGGCTGCAGCCATTTTGTTCCTCTACTGTAGTAGCCAACCTGGAACCCCCTCAACACACTACTCTCCTGCATAAGAAAGTTATCACAATCATAACAGTGTGGAAAAGTTTCAAAATTAAACTCTAACCTGTGCTACTCACTCCAGGTTACAACCATGATGTAGTGAGTGTGACATGTGTGCTGCAAGAAGGTGGCTTTCAAATGAGAGCTGAGCCCCACTCCTCCAATGGCTGTCATACTTGTTTTAACATGCCAGGATCTGATCATTAAGGTGGTGTGATTCATTAAATTTGAGAGCGAGCAATATGATGTTAAACAGTGCTAGCAACATCTCACTCCATGCTGTGATTAGCGAAGCGCTACTAAAAAAGCACTAACTACGGAGGCTGCTGAAGGACACACTTACTCCAAGTGAAACCCACATTCTCTGCGCAATCAAATGACAACCTAAAAAGGAAAAAAGAAAACAAAGTTAAAACCAGCAGTCATTACTTACTACAGAGACTGGTACTTATAACTGGCTCTTGTCCTCTGTCCTTGCCTATTGTGTAATTTTGGTTTTTGTTCTTGTTCATACCAACTGTGTTATTTTTGTGTACTAAAATGCCTATGCAAAGTATTGTCATTGTGAGCTGCTATTATATGTAACTTATCCAGGTCCCCACTGAAGAAAGGACTCCATTGTCTCAGTGGGATTTACCTGGTTAACAAAATTCAAATAAATAAATTAATATACATTCTTGAAGGACTGTGTGTGTGTGTGTGTGTGTGTGTGGTGGGGGTCAGACAAACATTACCCATCCTTTAGTGGCTTTTCCATTAAATGACAAGGAATACCTTTCTAGTAAAACACTTGTACATGCTTTAATTACTTTTATAAATTTGTAATGAATATTTTTATGGGAGGACTCATTTTATAAGCATAATAAGACAGTCAGATGTGTGGGTTATGTCTTGATAAGAACATTTTCCAGATGCTAAAGGCCTTGTGCCTAATAATGCACCTTGGGTATGCCATAACCATATGCCATAACCCACACCTTGTTGTGTCTTATTGCTTACATAAACAAGCATTTGTCAATGCCCGAATGTTGTCGCACTGGCATTGGCAGTGGTAGAGGTGGAGAGGCATAGCGCTGTGAGTTTGTTAATGTGTCCCAAAAGGTGATTTTGCACAGCGAGTACACCACTGTGCGGCAGAGCTGCAGAAATGTGTTTTGGGCAAGCTGTGGAAAATGGCAGCTGGACTGTTGATAATAAAGTGTGCACAAATGCCAGTGGTGAAAATGTGGCATGAAAATATTGCAGATTGACAAAGTTACAAGGGTGCGTGGAAACTGCGCAATGCACGCTTGCAACACAGTCATTGTCTGGGACTTTCGCCACCAAATTTTCAACATAGGCATTTTAGAACCTCTGCTGATGAATAGTGTCACCGTCATTTCCTGAAAGTGTCCTGAAAAGTGATTTCACACAGTGACCGTGCGATTCTGCACTGGACATGCGAAAACGCATTTCAGCCAGCTGTACTGTTCATAAGGAGGTATGGAAAAATGGCAATGATGAACAGCTGGAGTAAAAGTATTACAAATTCACGAAGTCACGAGCTTGTGTGCAAACTGCACAATGTGCGCTTTTAAAACACTCATTTTATTGACTTTCAACCCTAAATTTTCAACATAAGCATTTTAGGACATCTGCTAATGAACGGTGTCACTGCCATTTTCATAATGTGTCTCGAACACTGGTTTTCCACAGCAACCGCGCTATTGTGTGCCGGAACTCTGAAAACAAATTTTGGTCAGGATGTGAAAAATTACAGCTGTACTGTCCATTAGGAGGTGTAGAACAATGGCACTGCTGAAAATGTGGAGTGAAAATATAGGTTTGCGAACTTACGAGCGTGCGTGCAAACTGCGCAATGCACGCTCTCAACACAGTCATTTTATGGAGTATTGTCACCAAATTTTCAACAGAGGCATTTTAGGACCTCTGCTCATGAACAGTTTCACTGTCATTTTCATAATGTGTCCCGAACAGTGATTTCACACATCAACCACACTATTCTGCGCAGGAAATGCGAAAACACATTTCGTCCAGGATGTGAAAAATGACAGCTGTACGGTTCACAAGAAGGTGTGGTAAAATGCCAATGTTGAAACTCTGGCATGAAAATAGTGCAAATGTGCTAACTTATGAGTGTGTGGTGTGCAGTTGATATGCATGCTCGTAAAACAGTAATTTTTTGGATTTTTCCCGCCAAACTTGCAACATAGGCTTTTTGAGAGCCCCTCTCATGAACAGTAGCACTGTCATTTCATTACTTGGTCCCGAAAGGTGATTCCATGCAGTGACTGTGAAATCACTTTTTGGGACCAACTAATGCCACGACAGTGCAAGAATTCATGAGAAAGGGTCCCAAAAACCCCATGTTAAAAATTTTGGGCCAAAATTCACAAAAATGCCCGAGATATGCATTAAAGATGAAAAACCCCTATTCATTCCATTATACAGCTTACTGGTATTTGTTCAGTTCGTGGTTGGCTTTGAAGAATGCAGACGTGTTCCCGGTCCACCGAAGATCATCGCGCCGGACTCCGCAGGTAAGTATGGGGTGAGGGGGGTGAGGGAAAGCAGGGTGCACAGAGGGTGGGTGTGGGTGGCGGGAAGGGGCATCGAGACTACAAGGGACCGCTTGTATTTTACAGGAAAAAAATGAAAAAACCCTTCAGGGACACTTTTTTTTTTTTTGTAGGGACGGCACACTGGGTGGGCCTCAGCATGCCACCTAACTGTTTGGGGGGTTTATGTAGCTGAAGGGGATTGGGCACCTCATCGCACACATCATGGGGGATGAGGAAGTAATGCGGATGGGGATTGGGCACCCTCTGCAAGCTACAAAGAAAGCGGGGGCAAGGCTAGGGAATTGGGCACCCCGCATTCAACAATTGGGGGGGTTTAGCGACAGGGAGTGGGTTTCCTCGCCGGCACACAAAGACAGTGTGGGGGTTACCAAAAGGGGGATTGAGCACCCCCAAAGTCACCAATAGTTAGGCGGCCACCCGCTTGCCTACCCTGCACATAATGTCGGCGAGCAAATAGGAAGGGTCCGCTGCGTATGATGAACTTTGCTTGGATTGCAGTGGACCTTTTCTTAGATGTGCTTGCCACATTATGTATGCATCATGTGGCGCCGGCATGCAGGCTGATTGGGGAATGCGGGACACACATAGAGGTGCGTGCCCTGCATTCGCCCAGCAGCTACCCCGCCTCCAAAGCTGCACTGTCCCACGATGTTGGCTGTGCAAGCGCACCAACATAACAATGAAACTAATTTATATCAAGTCCCCTTTAGTACTATACGTATTGTGTTCACCACTGTTAATCTTATTATATGAACCTACTTTATACCCCTCTACACATAGCTGTATCAACATATCTGCTCATTCCTTTTTTTAATTGAATATACTTTATAGAAAGAACTATTTCAAAAACATACAATAATGTGAAAAGAAATGATCACATAAACAAGGAAGGTCCCACACCAGCCCTCCTCCACCCCCAGACCCCTTCCCTGCGGGACTGATTGTGCACTGGGTCTAAACACAGAGACCACAATGCCGTTGGCAACAACAGAATGGCAAAAATGCTGTCTCTTTTGTTTTTGTGAGGGGATTCACCCCCCACACTGCTGACATGGGGGATGAAGCCCCCCACACCCCCCGTACTTCAAGATTCTCCCTCTGGGGGGAGTGGATCATGGGGCAAGTTAAAATTTAAAGGGACATGGAATGCTGTTTCCATGGCCCCTTGTAAAAAAACTAAGTCCTGATGTCAGCAAAATGGTAGGAGACTAGGAATAGAACCCTGGTCTCTACCGCCTTTCAGCCAAGCTGCTTCGTGCCCCAGCCCTCCATGCCACAGGAGCAGCTTGGCCAATGCCTGCTCATCTGTTGCCCTTGTTCTATGACAGCACCATGGACAGTGACCAGGGGAACGCATATCGCAAGCACTATAAATCACCACTTGCTGTCATGTTAGTGCTAGATGAACTAGCACTCTCTTGAGCAGCACTATTAATGCAGCATGAATCTAACCGGGTACCGGCAGATTGTAGGTGACAGGAATTAAAAATTACAATCATGAAGGTAGATACAATCAGATTACCACATATTTATTTATTTTTTTTAATTTAGACTTTGTTGACCGGGTAAGTGTACTAGACAGATCCTGCCTATTTTCAGAGATGACCCAGGAGAGGGGGATACAGATGAATGCCAACTGATCTGAACCAAATTAAGCTGTTGGTGGTATTTTTAGTGAATGAGGGACATTTGGCCAGGACACCAGGGAAATTCCCCTACATTTTTCGATAAGTGCCATGGGATCTTTAACATCCACCTAAATTACCATCAATCCAGGTAGATGGGACCTCGGTTTAATGTATCATTCAAAAGACAGCACCCCTCTTATGCTGCAATACAGTGTCAGTACTGGGATATTAACCCAAGTGCCAGATGTGGGAACTGAACTCACAGCCCTCTGATCTCCCAACCTCAGAGGCGAGTGTGCTACCTACTGAGCCACTGACACTGACAAATATAATGTGTATATTACCCTAAAGTGGATAGTCAGGCATTCAAGGTGCCCCAGAGCTGAACATATGATTTATTAGTGATGCCACATGGAGGCCAGAATGTGTTTCACTCATAACATTTCTAGCATTTCCTTATGCCATTCTACAAAGGATGAGATAGTCTGATCTATCCAATGTCTTCATATAATTTTTTCAATTGCCATGGCTATTAACACAGAGTGATAGTACCTGGCACCCATTAACACCCGGATGTCATACACCAGAATACACCTTTTCTTAGTAAAAACCTCAGCCAAGCCGAATCAGGATCCAAAGCCTCCATTATGCACCGCCAATAAAGTTGGGACCTGTGCAGTACCACAGGATATGTAAGAGGGTGCCTTCCCCGATGTTACATCTTGTACATGTTGGCAAATGTAGAAGTCCCGACTTGCATAACTTCTTCGGAGAGTTGTAAATAGCATGAATACTTTTAAATTGGAATGGATATCCATCATACCTGAGATATTGATAAATATTTTGCCAGACTTTTTTCCATTGGTGTTCTTCTGGTCTCCAGACCAATGCTTCTTGCCAATAGTTAGAAGATAAACCATACCTGTGAAACTAGGCCTTTTCAAGCACCCAGTAAATCACAGAAATGGCATGTCTATTCATACTTAACTCCCCAGTTCAACCAAGGGGGACTGTCTGCTGGAACTATAGTTCCCAACTTTTTATGATGCAGATGAGAGACTTGGTAATAAAAAAAGTCATCTTTAGAGTCCAATGCATAAGTGTGCTGAAGATTTGTGAAGGAGGCCCACCCATTTCCCTGACATAAATGGGACACCTGGGTTATACCCTTAGAGCACCAGCTGTCCTTGCTAAGTATCTTGCCCTGAATTGTCAAATTAGGATTCAGCCAAAGAGGTTCTTCTAGCAAATTGGTCAGGGACAATGGTAGATTCTCTTTAGTTGGTTATAAATCATAACACAAGTACCCACCAGAGTTTCCCTGAGAGGTTTATTTAGAGAGGTACGCGTAACATAAAAAAGTGCCTGCATACTGATTCCTTGTTGTCGGGATAGGTCCGACCCCATAGTGATAGAGGTAGCCCTTTCCAGCAGTGTAGATCAGATTTAACTGTGCGTAACATAGCTGTGAAATTCTTTTACATCAGCATTTTGGGGGAGGTAGTCAGTTTAAAACCCAAATAAGTAATGTTCCTGGTTATCCTGGAAAGCCCCATGTCTATTAAATCTCCACTCTTAACATAGTTATTAAGAGGCAACACTTGTGTTTTCTCTATGTTTAATTTGTAGAGAGAAATTAAACAAAAGTGACAAAGCTCCTCTAAAGCTGTTTTAAGAGAGGTTATAGGCTTAACCAAATGTAAAAGGATATCATCACTGTAGATTGATATCTTATATTGACTTTCCCTAGGGGATACCCTCGATGGAGGGATGACACTTAATACACAACACTAGGTGCTCTAAATAAAAATTAAAAAGAAATGGAGAGAGGGGATGGCCTTGATGGGTCATGTTTTTTAGGGGAAAACTGCGGGAAAGGACCTTATTACAGCACACTTGTGTGGTAGGGCATGAATACAAAAGTTTCACCCACTGAATAAAATCATTTTGGATGCCAGATTTACTCAGGACCCTAAAAAGATACTTCCACAAGAATCCTATCAAATGCTTATTTCGCATTCACGGAGGCAAGAACAGCAGGTGTCCTGCCCTCCCTGGATGTGGAAATAATAAGTTGAAGCTTTAGCAGATGATCTGACAAAAGGCTCTCAGTCATGAACCCCACCTCTTCTGGTCTGATTAAATCTGACTGAACCTGCTGTAACAGGAAGGCTAAAGTCTTAGCTAAGATCTTGAGATCTACATTTAATAATGAAGTGTATCCATAATTAGAAACCTTGGTTGGGTTCTGACAGGGCTTAGGCAGTACAGAAATGAAGTCCTCCTGCATGGATGCTTCTAGCTAACCTGCCTCATAGGCCTCCATGTAGATCTACAACAGGTGGGGGAGAAGTTTCCCTGAAAAGGCTTTAAAAAAGGAAACAGTAAAGCCATCCAGGCTTGGGACTTCATCTGGGGCCATTGTATTCAGAGCAGCCTGGAGTTCTGCAAGTGAAAGATGTCACCCTAGCTGGCGTTGGGTACTGTCTTATTATTGTCGTAAGGGTATCTGACTATGATAGGTGTCAATATTCATTTGGGTAACAGTTTGGTCCCCTTGACCATAAAGAGCACTGAGTTACATTTTAAATTCCTCAATTATTTGGCAAGGTTGAGATATAACATTTTGACTACCAGGCTTACATACTGTAGGTATTTAACTGAGCACACCACTTCTTGCTGCTTAAGCCATAGGGGTAGTAGTTTACCAGCCCACTCCTCTTAAGATATGTAGGAAACTTTCACTTTAAAAAAGACCTGCTCAGCTTGAGCTCAGTTCAGTTCATGATAATGTTGTCATGCTAATTTTATCTTTAATGTGACCTGGTCTGAAATGTCCAACACCAATTGATGTTCTAGGGATCTTATCTGTTGTAGCAGCTCTGTCGCCCTTAGTAGTCATGTTTTCTTGGCCAAGGCTACCAACCTAATAATCTCCCCGTGAACGGGGCACTCATATTCATTTATTTATTTTATTTGTTTTTGGCAACTAGGTATGCACACTAGATAACCAAGTGCCTATTTTCAGGTATGACCCGGGAGATTATAATACACAAGAGAACATCAGTAGTTGCAGTGCAATACAACAAAAAGGGACAAGCAATATACAAGCAGCAGTGCAACAATGTCAGGTGGGATACAAACATAGGAAACTTACATATTCAGAGCACAAGGTCTAGATTCATGTTGTCAAGAATGTGTACATGCAAGACACTTAAGGGCGAGCAATAGCAAATGCTAGTAATGACAAACAGTGCTATATTAACAAGCAACAAGAGGATTAGAAACTTTTGTTAGTTAACAAGGTTGGGAGGGAAGGAGGTAGACTTTCAGTTGTGGATAAGATACAGTGACTAATAAGTGAGCATGGTCAAGGAGGTTAGAAGGTCAAGGGGGCTGGAAGCAGTTGCAGGTTATGGATTGGATCAGGTGTGTTTTATAGGCAGATTTGAAAGAGAAGGTGGAAGTTGAGCAATGGATGGTTTGTGGGAAAAAGTTCCAGTACCTGGGTGCAAAAGAGAAGAATGCCTGCTCACTCATCTTGGTAGTCCATATGAGTGTGGCAATCAGGGTAGAGTCCTTGGACCTGAGGGAGTAGGTGGAGCAGGCTCTGAGAAGTGGTGGTATGAGTATGGTGGGGTGGGGGACTGTGACTGATTTTACATGAAGCAGCCAAGGAAAAAAGATCATGAAGGGGAAGGGGACAGCCTCCCTAAGGAGTAGTAGAGTGCACAATGGTGAGTGAGGCATGGGGTGAGAGGGCAAAGTGGCAAATGTTGTATGTAATGTCCCACTTGTGCAGGGAAGATGAGAGAACATTAGTGATGAGTAGAGACCTATATTGTAGGCGGGGGGAGGAGGAGTACGCCCTGAGCGATAGTTTATTGGGCCAGAGGGGTGAGCAGTTGTTTGAGGCAGTAGATTAGTTTGATATGAGAGTTAGCAGCTTTGCACTGGTTAGTAATGTGGAGGTGAAAGTCTAAACCAGGGTCAAGGGCGATGCCTAGATATTTTTTGAATTCCTCTACCTAAGAGAGAGGGGAACCATTGATGCACCTGATATCTAGGGGGAGAGGGCAGGATGATCTGCATACCTGACATCTGAATAACATTGCTTGAGTTTTTGATCTGTTGAGAACCAGGTTATTGACCTTTAGCCAAATCTGAATATGCATGAAGTCCTTAGTAAGTCAGGAGTTGATGCGTTGGATGCTTTAAGCGATGTGCTACATAGCTATGTCATCTGCATACATAATGACTGAGTAGGAGGTGGAGACAGATGGGAGGCAGTGTATGAAGACTGAGAATAGGAGTGGGCCAAGGATTGACACCCGGGGGACACCATAAGTGATGGGCAGTGGGTGTGAGGATGCACAGCCAAATTTGACAATTTGGCTCCTGCTGGACAAATAGTTAGAGAACCATGAGGTAGCATTGGAAGATACCCCCAGGGCAACTAGCGTTTGTGTTAGGAGGAAGTGGTCTATGAGGTCAAAGGCCTTGGATAGGTCTATGAAGATATCCCTGGTGAGGGAGCTTTTATCCATGTCAGTTTTGACAATGTCAAAAATCTTAACTAGGGCAGTGGTGGCACTATGACACTTGTGGAGGCCATGCTAGCAGGATGTGAGGAGGTTATGGGAGTTCAGGTATTCAGTAAGTTGGGAGGCAACTATTTTTTCAAGGAGCTTTCTGAGTATGGGCAGGACAGCGATGGGTTGGTATTGTGCTATGTCTTTGGGGGGCCCCCTTTCTGGGAACAGGGACTACCTTGGCTAACTACCTTCCAGAGGGTTGGGACTATGCCAGAAGTGATGGATAAGTTGAAAATGTTGATGATGGGAATGGAGAGGAACTGGGCCCCAAACCTTAGTAGCTTAGTCTCTATTCCATCTGGTCCAGGTGCAGTGCCCAGTGAAAGGGAGTTGAGGAAGTTCTAAACTTCTGTCTTAGAGACTACCTTCACATAGTAGGGGTGGGTTGGGGTGGGATTCATTTGGTTGGGAACCTGATAGGAGGAGAGTGAGAAGGAAGGGGAGAGATTAGTAAATTGGGAGTTGAACGGATTAGTGATTGTGAGAGGGTTGTTGCAGTCAATACCCTTTATAATCATGTCCTTGGGGGAGGAGTGGGAAGGAACACCCAGGAGTCATTTAATGTGGTGCCAGAACCTACTAGGGCTACCACTGGAGGTGTAGCATTTTTCTTTACAAAAGGAGCTTTTGACAGCACAGGAGGTTTTTTTGCAAAGGTTCTGCATAGTTCGGTAGTTAATCCAGTCCTGTGGGTTTGATGAGGCTTTATGGGAGTGCCAGTAGTTATCTTTCTTTTTATTAGAGAGAGGAGGTCACTGTGCAGCCAGGGGTGGCAGATCCTCTAATTCTCCTCTTTGTGAGTGGAATTAACCTGTCTTGTACTTAGGAGATGTGAGACTGGAAGATATCCAAGGCATTGTTTACATCTGTGGTGGTTAGGAGATGGGACCACTCAATGAGTGAGAGCTCCACAATGAGTGTAATGGGGTTAAGGTGGGAGAGACTTCTGAGAGTAAGGACTTTTGGGAGTATCTTTGGGGTGTGAGCTTTCCAAAGGCAGTAAGTGTGGGAGTAATCACTAATGGAGTCAGGTAGAACCTCAGACTCAATGATTCTGTCAGGACAGTTGGTGAGCATTCAGTCTAATACAGAGGAGGATGTTCCACTGGGGAGAGTGGGCTGAGCTAGAAATAATTTGAGTGAGACAGGTTTTGCTGATGATCATTTCATATGTCTTATATTTTGAGCTGAGCCAGTCAAGGTTGATGTCTCCTATGACAATTGTATAATTTTGGCTGACCAAGAGTAGAATGGAGTTGATGAGAGCAGTTAATCCTGCAACACCACTTTCTGGTAGATTGTAAGAACATGTGATGTGAAGCTTTCTGGTGTTGCCCGTAGTGAGTATGGTGTGTAGTGTTTTACAGCAGTTCCAGTGCTGGCAGGGTGTGAGATCATGGATAGATTGAGGTGGGACCTGTAGTAAATGAGTAAGCTACCACTGCGCTTGGAGGAAGGGCAATCAAGCTGGAGGAAAGAGTAGCTATTGAAACTGCAGAGGGAATATGGGTAGGTAAGCTTGAGCCAAGATTCAGAGATCCCAAGTATATTAGGGCAGTAGTGTGATATCCAGGCATCTAGGTCAGGCTTGTTAGCCAGAAGGCTGTGAATGTTTAAATGGGTAATTTTAAGTCCTTTTTGGCCTGCCCAAGGTGGGGGGGGGTAAGGGATCCAGGATTGGTTTCAATGTCACCCGCCAGGCAGAAATACAGGAGTAATGTCCATTAAGGGGTGAGTTTTAGCCTGCAACTCCAGGGTGGAGTGACCAGTGGGAATTTCCTTTTGTTTATGGGTAGTAGCAGAAGCTTCATTTTAGTACTTAAGATAACAAAACGGTGGTGAGTTAGCTGTGTAGCTAGCAGCATGTTGGAGAAGTTAAAATCAGTAAGGGGAAAAAGGAGGGGATGTACCGCTTGGTCGCTGGGTGCAGGCAGTGCCAGTGAGAGAAATAGTAGTAGCATTTCAAGCAGCAGAGAGGTGGTTAGGATCAGCTGGGTTCCTGAAGCAGTCATGGCTAGCAGTGGAGTGGGAGTGTTGCAGCAGGTTTGATGTTACTTGCCTATTAATGGTATAGTGTACAGTGAGAATTTGTGATGATGAAAGTGAGCTTTCCACCTATGGAGATGATAGGGTAAAGCTGAGTGGTACTTGTATGCCAAGAGATAGCAAGGGTGAGGAGACCAGGTACTTGAATGAAGTGTAAAGCAGGGGCAGGTTGTAATTAGGGGAGAACTACTAAGAAGGTATCTCCAGTCAGAGAGAATTTGGAAACATACAGTATAAAGAACAGTATAGAACGGCTGAAGCAGAATCAGATGTTAACAGTGAGTGTGTGGCGGAAGGTGGGGGACAGGATGAGGAAGTCAATAGTCAGAAGGTATAAATATAAAGATGGCATTTGGGAGTGAGGGTGGGAGGCAGGTGGGTGGGAAATTCAACTAACAACAAATGGCTATCACAGTGTGAACTAACAGCTGTCACAGAGTGTAACAGGTCAAGTGTCAGTCAAAACCTGAGATTGATACTGTGATGTAAAGCAGCAGGCCTCCCATAAGGTAACCACCCTAGGAACTGTGCTCTGATTTTCTTGAAAAAAGTGAGTTGTGCACTCCTTTAAATGGATGAAAATGGCAGTGTCCTTGAGTAGAATATCATTCATTCTCCAAGTCTTATCTGAGTCTACATTCAACTCTAATGACAAAAGAACATGTACTGGGGAGTGATGTGATGTAACTCTGGAGAGAATTTCAGCTATCTGCAATCCCTGTAGAAGCGGTCAGCTCTAAAGAAAATAATCTATTCTTAACTGGGTCCCATGAGGTGAAGAAAAAAAAAGTGAATTCTTTAGAAGTAGGGTGAAAGGCCCTTCAGGGCTGTATCAGATCTGTATCCCATGATAAGGGCACTCACTATTGAGCACACACAAAAAGGGTGACTTAAAAGTGGCACCTTATCAGATGGCTGCTGGATGGGGGGGCGACTAAAGGTATCATGACATCCTGTCGCTATATAAACATGTGCATGTGGGGGGGGGAAATGAACATGGTGGAAATGGAGGGAAGGTTTGTGTGGTATGTTGTGGCAATGGGCTGCCGAGCTGTCCTGTGGCATGGTGTGTAGATCACAGGCTACAGCTGCAAGGGTGCCAGGTTCGGATCTGGGCACGCATACATTTTGTTGAGCCCAGCAAGACATTTTTTTATTATTGAATTTGCACCCCCCCAACATGCACCACCCTGGAGTTGAGAATTCTTAAGGGGGTGGGGTGCAGCCCCTCACATAAACATAGAAAATGCAAGTCCCTGGCACCCTTTTTGCTGTGTGCCGAGGTGAATATCGGCAAAACTGATTTTTGCCAATGCACATTCACAGTAA
Source organism: Neoceratodus forsteri (assembly GCA_016271365.2). NCBI lineage: Eukaryota > Metazoa > Chordata > Ceratodontiformes > Ceratodontidae > Neoceratodus > Neoceratodus forsteri. Next base: position 974,983,646 of record CM057453.1, read on the forward strand.
CGGTGATCGTCTTTGTGCAATCACCGTTATCACATCCATCCTTAGATCATGTGTTTTGAGTAACTCTCTCAGGGATCTTTGATTCGATGTCAAAGAATAGATTGGAGGGCCTGATCTATTGATATCCCCTTCTAGGGACACATTTCAATCCCCTGCAATTATGAGCTGCAATGTCTGCCAAGCTGCTAGCTGTACAGAAAAGTTAATAAAAATGTGGGGGGTCATCTTTGTTGGGTCAATAGAATTACATCAAAAGTAAGTCTGTGCAGCCAAGGGTGCCTTTTACTATGACATATCTGCCCTGTGTGTTGGGTATGACTTGATGTATTTGAAAATCTACATATCTGGCAATCAGAATTGACACTTCCACCCATTTTTTGTCGAGCCCCACTCCAAAGACCTGGTCCATCCAGTGGTGTCTGAGTAGAGATAAATCCATTGTAAGGAGATGTGTCTCCTGTAAAAAAAGCAATGGATGGTCCATATCTATGGAGATGGGTAAGGATACGAGATCTCTTCCGGGGGAGTTGGCATCATAAACATTCCAGGATATCAGTGAATAACAGGACACAGGAACAGGTAGATATAATGTCCTCCATGAACAGCTGACAATCATTTCCTAAATGGTGATGCTCCAATTCTAAGTCCTATGTTGCACTCAAATAATGGGAGGCACGAGTACTTCCCTGGGAGAAAAGGAGGCTTCCAGTCCTGTCCCTGTCTAAATCTAGTACACATATCTCATCTGTAACAATTCCCAAAACCCCAACTCCACCAATAGCCTCCCCTCCCAAATCCCTGAAAAACTAAAAACAGAGGTCCTTTACCCTCCCAGTGCCCATCCCCGCAACCCTCCACCCATCAAGCTGTGACCAGGGTAGAGCCATCAGAGGGCTATCACAAGCACTTTCCAGTTTGGGACACAAAAAGGGAGCATATATAAAACCCCAGAACCACAGTCAGGTGGAACCCCATCATTCCTAGTAATCTCCCATTGGACATGATAAATAATAATAAAAACAGAGTGCACTGAGTGGGGCTGTTAGGGGTAAGGGAGTCCCCCCAGAAAATATACAGTATATCTCAAATTAACTGGTGTGCAAATAACATACAGTTACTGATTCCACTGCACCAAGATCTTATTTCAAAGTAAACTAGTGCCCTTCTGGTTAAACAAAAACCTAGTCAGAAGACAGCCTAAGTCTAAGGTCATTGGGCACTGAATCTGACCCCTTCAAATGACACTAACCTAGTAAGAAAAAAGCATGGCTTACATTGTAGCACATTAGCGACTTGGCAAAGTAACATATAGTGCTCCATTACTATGCTTTGGGCACCAAACGGACACTCACATATAGTTGTCCCAAAAGGGCATAGCCATACTGGAAGCACTATACTCTGCAGATCATTCAATTAATTATATAAGTCTTGATTCCAGTGAAGAGTCGGAAATACATAATGCTAACACAATATTTGTAGGGCCCAAACTATGCAACAAATAGGAGGTAAGGGGAAGAAAAGGAAAAAAACACATAAATCATAGCTTAGAATTGTCTCGAACAGTCACCAGCCATCAGGCGATTATAAGCAATAGCAAAAATAAAGTATGCTGAACGGGGAATATAGGAGACAGAAAAGTCCCCTCCTTGGAGTACACACTTATCTCTAAGTCAGAAAAGAAATAACTGGCATACAACTCCGCAGTTTTCACTCTGTCAAAGTTTGATCTTTAAACAAGCCTTTACTGAAGTGAGCACTTCATAGCATCAGTAGGGGGGGCAGCTTAATAATAAGGCAGTGGGGGCACTGATTCTAACCTGGTAAAAATCATAATGACCTGTTAAAGAAAAAAACATGCCTCATGGTTCAGTACATATACCATTGAACAAGATGAACAGAAAGTGATTCATGCGATCCTTATAATTTAGCACATCAGCTGCTTGACAAAGTTACTGTACCCATAGGGCTCCAGACAATGTTGCAGGCACTGAATTAAATCTCACAAGTAAATGCCTCAGAAAGACATAAAATCTAATTGTTGCACTCTATAAAACCTTATAATTATTAATTGATCTTTGATGCCAGTAGGATACCAGAGAAACACAGTACATAACATCAGGTAAAGAGTCCAGGCCAAAGCATCAAGCATGAGGCAAAAGGAAAGAAAAAATAAAAGGGAAGGAATGTAGAAAACATAGTTTAAAGCTGCCCCTTGCAGACATTGTCCATTGTGCATTACAAATAGTAGAAAAAATAACATTCTTTTAATGGGGCTATAAGAAGCAAGGGAGCCCCCCCCACCAAAGAACGCACTTATGTCCAACTCAAAAAAAGAAAAAGAACTAGTGTGCAAGCAACTCAGCAGTTCCCGCTGCATTAAAACGTTATCCTTATGTGAGCCTGTGTCCAAACAGTTAAGCAATAACAGTAGTGAAGAACATCACAATTGTGAGGCAGTCAGGCATCAATTCTGACCCGATTAAAGTTATAAGAACCTGTAAAAGAAAAGAACATGCCCCATGTTACTGCACATAGATAGTCAAATTAACATAAAATGCTGCATATGATCCTTGATACACTAAACATAATTTCATATGTAATTATCTCAAGCAGGCTCTTCCCTACTATAGACACTTCGGTCTGTAAAAATAGTATATTAATTAGCTGAGCCATTAATACCAAGGAGAAGTCAAAGCATCTTGGAGCATACAAAGTATCTGCTGGATCACAGCTAAGACAGCAAATTAAAAACAAGGAAATACAAATGCCAATAAAGCAGAATTGAAAAGATGACCCAGCAGCCAAAAGGAGCATATCATTCTTAAAAATTCAAGGTGACTAGTATAATGCTTCCCAACATCGAAACTAAAGACACAGAAGCAGAAGGGATGACAGCTGAATGAGCCAAAAAGAAACCCTAAGAGTATTTTCCGAGCAGCGCTCCCTATGAAACAAAGTTGAAGGCTAAATCCCCGAGGAGAATGAGCCCCAAGATACAAAAGCAGTTATGTCAACCAGATGCATGTTCAAATCCTCTTATAATAGCCAGAGGCTCTATGCATTTCTTATGAACTACAAACATCTAAATGCCCGAACAGAGTATTGGAACAATATAAACATAAGCAGCCAGTATTTCCATAGCATAACACCACTAAGAATCCTAAAAGAGTCAATGATCTATCTTTTCTAGTGGTAGTTTACTCCATGGCTTTGCAAACAAGTCGGATAAGACATTAGGGACACGTTAATTTGCTGCATCTGCAGAGTCAAAGCTGAAAGTACCGTGGCGAAGGAACAGGACAACTTTTGCTGGAAATTGAAGCTTGAATTTCATGCCTTCTTGGTGGAGTCAGCACTTAACTTCTTTATATGCTTTTCACTTTTCACAGACCAGCTGGCTTAAATCATTAAAAATGAAGTACTGAGGTTGCTGCCAGTAAAGGGCCAAGTGTGCTCTTGCGGCTTGCTGAATGGCTAATTTGTCCTGAAAATTAAGAAAGTGGCAGATGAGAGCTCAGGGTCGTTCTCTGGGTTGTGGTGCTAGACAAAGGGCTCTATGAGCCCACTCTGTAGCTAAACGTTGTCCACTTGCTGGCAGTCTGGCTAACTGACAGAACAAATCGTTCACAAATTTTTACCAGGTTTGAACCATCTGCGCCCTCCAGGATACCAATAAGGAGCAGGTTATTCCTTCTGCTCCTATTCTCCAAGTCTGCATATTTTTCATTGAGTTTTGCTACCTTTCTCGTTAAACTGATCAGTTCCTGTTCTTCCACTTGAGCTCAATCATCTAGAGAACTGACTCAGGCCTCAGCATCATTGACCTGAGTCATAAGAGACTCCACAGAAAGGCAAATAGATTTTACATCTGCCACCAAATCCATCAGAATGAATTTTATCATGGTGTACTCCTGCATATAAGAATCTGATTCTAGCTCTTTGGGTTGTTCTGATATGGATGGGAGTCAGCCTGCATCGAAGTCTAGTCAGTGGCATTTGGGAGGTTGTTGTTCCAGGCTCAGCAAAGGGGAAGCCAACTGTGTCACTTTAACAAATTCTTGCTCCTCCTTTCTGAAGATGCAAAAACAGGCTGGCAATAATTTAAGTAAAACTCCAAGAAGCAGTGCACTGAGCTGCTATTAAAAATGAAGGGGTTTAACAAGTCTGCGGCAAAAGTTTAATGTGACCTGCCACAGAGCACACCACCATTCAATTGCCACCATCAGCCACTTCACCAGAAGTCTATGATGTCTGCTCATTCCTACCTACTTGTATCCCCATGTCCATCATGCCTCCACTGTGCCACATAACTAGATAATTAGTTATATATTTTAATCTGAATGGCACTTTAAGTACAGTTCTGTTTTCTGGATCTGTCCCATTCACTGCATGTATTTATATGCTATAGGGCTTCATTGTGGTACAAGATCTTGATAATTTATCAAATTTATTTCTTGGTATCAATGATTCTCATTGCAATATTTATCTTTTCATTTTTGCACCTTTGTTGATTGTTAACCCTCCTTGTATATGCACGCTCCTCCTCCCCGGCCACACTTGTAAATGAGCTTTGGCTCCATTTACCTTTCTTGGTTTATCAGTTTTCAAATAAATAATCAAAGTTTAGGTCTGGCACCAAACTGTTGGTGGTGAGCATGCTGTTAGTAATTTTTTGCTAACTTTCACTAGCTGAGACAATCGTTGCCCTGTTATGAATCGTTCTCTGCACTGTCACTTTTGACAACTGCAGGAGACCAGAAAAGAGCACTGAACAGTAAGGTGTTATCTAATCCAGCTGTTACAGTTGCAGACTGAATTGTTATAAACAGCTTTGACATGTGAGCTGCACTTTGTAGTGTGTGTGTCTGTGTGTGTACGTGCATGTATGAGAGTATACAGAGACACAAGAAAGAGTGAGATGGTGCAGAGAGAAACAGGAGACAGTTCAGCAAACAGTGACTGCCTCCTTCTTCTAACAGCCCTAAACACAGCTTACAGATGATACAGGGAAGCTATGTAAAATATAATGTTGGAAGAGAAAGTTAAATAATTATTCATTAGGCTATTAGCTGAAAACACACCTACAACTTTGAAACAAGATGATCAATTCCAGAATTCTACTTTTTATACACATAAAAGACGACTTCTAGCAGAAGAAGGCTGAGGATACACACACTCATACCAGGAATGGTGCCAACTGCATCGGCTCCCGCCCCTCCTACCACACTGCCACCAACTCATGTTTACATGCTGTGGCTCTGCAACATTCCGGATCCCTTTTCAACATTTTTACCGCTTGTCCAGTGAGCCATGAATTACCCTTCTACAACTTAATAACTTGTCATTTGTTTTTAAACAGCCAAATACAAAAATTAAACAGATGCTGGCAGAGTCAGCATTATAGCACTAAAGTGGTGCCAGGGCTAACAACACAGCACCAGCAAGCTTACCCCACACTCTTAAAATTTTTTAAAGGCTTGTTTGCTAGCTATCCATAGCACATCACTGGCAGTTATTGGCAACACAGTCTTTCTTCAAATCAATCAAAAATAAGAAATAAATTTTCGAGGCCTGACTACTTATGAGGGTTCAAAAATCAACACACATTTTAATCATTTGGATCTTCATGGAAAGTGGTTTTGGAGAAAATTTACAAAACCAGAGTAAAACTCTATTACTGCGCTTTAAGTAAATATTTCTTACAGGGCAACATTTTTATTTTTGAAATAGTACATCTAACTCATGACCTCTAAGAAATGATCTGAGGGCTCACTGCTACTATTATCTTCTGCTGAGTGATGGGAGTGATGCAGGGTATTGCAGGGCTGCACCAGTGCAGGTGAAGCAGCATATTTACATGCTTACAAAAAATACTTCCACGGATATGCATTCCCACCAACAGAGGGAATGCTCTGCATTGCAATGGAATGGCTTGCAACAATCTGGCAGCTGTCTACACTGCCAGATTTGTACCAGTGGAATTCATCTGCACTGCTAGCAATGGTGTAGGTCTGGTAGTGTAAATATACGTTTGCTGTCTTTTACTGTTCAAACCTCATGATTGTGAATCTTGACCATAAGCATAAAGACATATGGGCTGCTGGTGCCTTACAAGTTTCTGATTTCAAATGCTCTCGACTGAGGGAGCTGCTACTAAATCCCTGCTGCCATAGAACAGAAGTGAACTAAGTGGCACAATAACCCATCCAAGTGTGGTACAGCAGTTTAGGACTACAGTCCCTCTCCTAAGTCTGATGCACACAATATAGATTAATAGTTATTTTATCTAAACACCACAGAGATGTACCATTTCCTTCCACAGACTTAAATCCTGTTTTAGTGAAACAAAAATAAGCTGATACAAATAATTTTTGTATACAGTGGAGTTATCCCAGTGTCACTGTCTAGCTGCATTCATTTCCATAGACGGACACTGTTATCATAATAAAGCTAAGGTAAAATCTGGACTAATTTTTCTTGTAATGTTTTATTTACCCAAGATTGCTCAACTGAGGTGCAATATCTAACTTGAGGAAAAGTTGCATGCTCAGTTCTAAATAAGAACTGAAAATACTTAACTGTGGCTGTTTGACATATCTTGAACTAAATTAGGACTTTTGGGCCCCAATTTAAGCTTCAATTCTGCCTGTCTCCAGTTGGAGGAATTAATCAAAGCAAGACAAACTTTTAAGTCCAAAGGTTTTTGTTTCCTTCCCCTAAAAGAAAAGTAAAAACAGAGTAATTATCTCCACCATATCCATATAGAGTACATAGCTGGGAGGCCCCTGTCCCCAAGTACCCAGCTGCCTCTTTGAATAAGACTGTCCTGATTGGGGGGAGGGGCATGTTTTGGCCAATCATTAGTGGCTTGCTGAAGGACACATCTTCACAACATTGGCAGACCTTTGACATCCCCCCCTTTTATTGTCCAAACTTGCCACTGCCTGCTGTGACAGGGTAAGTCCCCTCATTAGTGCTGCTGCCACTGTTGCTACAGTTGTTCACTTACCCCACTTTTTATTGTTTAATGAAGACCTTTTCAAGAAAATCTGCTGAGAGAAGCCAAAAATGAAAGGGGCATTAACATTTCAAGTGGAAAATATTAGTCTGGATGAAACATGTCTAGCTCAGTGCACAGATTATTTATCTAAATACATGATGAAAGCACTGGCCCAACCTATAATGGCTGATATTGTGCTTTTGGAAGCATTTAATGACTTAAAGCACAGGTTAGAAGGTCTTATCAACCTAGCAAAAGAACACGCTGAATGCATTACTAGGCTTACTGAATGGCAGCTTGACCATGCAAACCGTAAAACAAGGTCATTATCTTTTTCTGCTATCATAATACCAGATACACCTAAGTGTAAAAATAAAGTTTAAAAAGGAAGATGATATAGGGAAAAAACAACAAAGCAGGACAATGGAAAAGTAGAAGTTTTTGATACTGGGAACATAGAGGGCAAACCTCCCTCACCCAATGAGAAGCTTAACATACCACTATCACCAAGATAAATTTACGAAAAAAGGACAACCATTTGCAGAATCAGAAAATAAGGGAGCTTACTCAATATCTGGATCAGGAAGGAGAGATCCAAGAAAATGACCCATTAGGAATCACTACATCAGGAAATACACATAAAAAAGAAATGAGTCCCCAGAACCTAGTTGCGAAGGGTTTTGAGGAACTATTGGATATTGCCACATCTCAAGAAGAAAATGAAATTGTGACCTCAATAAATGAGGCAGTAGTAAGAATTACTGGGATCTTTGAGAAAACATGATACACCAGCATCATTGACAGAGATTATTTACCACCTTCTAGAGCCTCAGTATGAAATCCCTAATGCTAGAGACTTTGTAAGAACATTTTTTATGGAGATGCTGGATCCTGTACTTCCAGTGTATATTTTAACCAAGGATACGGAGGCAGCTAAAATAATCTGGTCAAGACAAAATAGTGTGCAGTATCTGGAGGGTAGAAATTGACTCCCCAGTCACATGGTCAACAATAGACAGTCTTCTAGGGGACAACTTGTGCAAAAGAGGGCTTTTAAAATTAAATGATTTTAAACAGGCATTAGAAAAATTACAATGGAAGTTTACATTAGATAAGGCACAAAGTGAGGACTCTGCACAGACTATTTCAATGTTTGGGGTGGAACAATTATCCAATGAAAATAATGAGGTGCTCAGAACTTTTATGACAACAACAATAGCTTGCATCCTAGGATCTGAGACTGGGAAAAATGAAATCCTGAGTATAAAAAGAATTGCCTCACAGAATGAAGGCACACAAATAGATTTCACAGTGGGATGAGAATGACTTGCACAGAAAATTGTAAGTAATTCCTATAAATTGAATACAGCTAATATTTTAATATTGTACATGAACAAAAAGAAACCAGAAGTATTGAACATATGACGAGAACAACCAAATAGTAAACCTTTAAATTACTCTATATTAAGCACAGGTTATATTTTAGCTCCAAACATCCTGATATGGAATACTGTATTGACGGTCTACCTCAGAAACTTCTGATCCACATTGAAAATTATTAGTGTGTAAGTATGCTCTTTTAATGTTCCAGGAAATGTGGGCTGTGGAAGCAGTAAACATAAACAGGTATGAAAACCTCTACTCCCCAGCAATCAAAACTAATAAGACACAAAGGGCAACCCTAGGAGGCATACGCCAAGTGTGGTCCAGCCCCTAGCCTTACTGTCTGCTGAGCTTCACTGATCTTCACCAACTGGGAGAGAGAGACCAATCATGGAGGGAAGGCAAACTCTGACAGGTGCAGAAGTAGGGATTCCTTGATGGCCATTCTATATCCCTCCTGGAGTGCACAGTCCGGGATCCTATTTCCCCTGAGGTGACTTCTTTCCTCGATCACTCTGCTCAGACTGAGCCAGCAGCTGCTTTCTCAGCATAAGGAGCAGTTGGAACACTTACCCAGAATTCCTGGCTGCTATATGTAAATCAGCATTTGTACTGCTGTATCACCACTGAAATAGTAGTCGACTCGTAGAAGTTCTCAGCTGAAAGCAGCAACTCAAACACAAAAGGCATCCCTAGGAGGCATACACCAAGAGCGGTTCAGCGCCTTACCTTACTGTGTGCTGTACCCACTACTGAAACAGTGGTTGGCTAATAGAAAGCTCTTAGCCAGAAACAATCAGAAGCAACAGCTCAGACACAAAGGGCAACCCTAAGAGGCATACACCTAGTGTGGTCCAGCCTCTAGTCTTACTATCTACTGAGCTTCACTGATCTTTGCCGACTGGGAGGGAGTCCTCCTCTCCTCCAGTCTCTAGTTGTGCTACTAAGTGGCAGACCTTAACAAACTGATTGTTTATTCAACAGGAAGGAGAAACAAAGGTTCTGCCCCCCCCGGGTTCTCTTCCTATATGGGTTCTGCACATCACCACCCACTTTCTGGCTGAACTGACTAGAAGGCAAGAAAAAAATTCTTAGTAAAAAAAATGTTATTCCTACCTTTCAATTCTCTCCAGCATCTACAGGCTGGACTAACACTTGTTATTTCCATAGCAAATAATAGCAAGCCAACAGGAATGGATATTGTTCAATGTAACCACTGCGGAGCACTCTTTAACAGGGCCTGGGTCCAGGACATAGGCTATTGCCCCACATGCTGGTCCATAAATGACCTCAGAGCCCAACTCCAGGAGGCACGTACAACAATATCACATCTAAATCAGGAAGTACGCCAGGTCACAAGGACTTGGAAACAGCCCCAGTACCACCAGTACCCTGACACTGACCCTCTACCACAGATGACAGGCCATTCAAGGGGTTGGCAAGTAGTGTAAAAGGGCAAAGCATACTGCAGTAAGGCTCACCAAGTGGGCAGCTTTCAAGAGGCAGTTATGCAGCTGCATAACAGGTTTGCCCCATTGGCAAGGATGCACAATGAACCAGGTGACTGCTCAAGTCAGAGAGCTATGGCTCAGCAGCACCAACCTGGCATCACCCTAAAAAACAATAGGAGATCACGAAGTAGGGACTCAGATGTTATTGAGCCAGGGAAGGATGAGCACTCTGACTTGGGCCAGGGGAAGGGATGCAGTGGAACCAAACACTTCATCAGACTTAACTACTCAGACAAACCCTCCCTCCAAATGAATGAAGAAACTGATAATTGTGGGGATTCCATGATACGTGAGGTTGAATCACAGTAAATGGGAGCAACTAAATGAAGATAGTGATCAGGTGTCTCCCTGGGGCCACAACAAAAATGGATGCAGGTTGCATAAGAAACTGCATCTGAAAGAAGTGAGACATCAAGGCCATCATCATTCACATAGGAACTACAATATCATGAACCATTCTGTTGAACAGGCCAAGGCGCATACTGCATCTCAAATTTTGGAGATAGACTTGCCTCTTTTTCATCCACCTTGGCCTTCTCTGAGATACTCCCAGTATGGGAGAAGGGAAAAGGCCAAGGAAAGGTTAGGGAAGCTGAAATCACAGAACAGAACTCTTAGCACCACAACTGGTGCTCAGAAAAGGGCTACACCTTTGTCGGTGACTGGAAAGATTTCTAGGAAAGGACTTACTTTAAATTTGACAGCCTTCACCTCAACAGGAAGGGTGTAAGGGCATTAGGGCAAAAACTCAATGTATTTGTGATGTGTTTAAATTAGAGGATGGGGTAGTGGTGACCAGATGGGAGCAGGAATATAGGACCCCAGTCACCCCTCCGAGCCATGTAACAGCGCCTATTGTCAATCACATAGACATAAACAACAGGAGTGCACAAAGGTCATCCATGTTAAACAAAGTAAAAGGAAACAAAGGATCAAGGATGCCAGACTCTGGAAGGCAATGATGACCAATGCCTGGAGTCAGGCTAGCAAAATCCCAGAACTCTCAGGCACAATAGCAGATGCAGGATTGAACTGGGTCACAGTCATAGAAACATGGCTAAACGTGAGCCATGAATGGGATGTTGCAATCCCAGATTACAAATTATTAAGGAAAAACAGAAAAGGATGTAGAGGTGGAGGGGGTTTGCATTATATATAAGGGAGGACATAAAAGGTATGGAGGTCCAAAGGTCCCAAGATGAACCTGATGTACTCTGGGTGACTCTTGAATTGGGCTCATACTTAGCACTCAGACTAGGAGTAATATACAGATCTCCCTCACAAGGGGCAGAAGAAGACAAATCAATGCTTGAAAACATACTAAAGATGGCTGAAAAAGAAGTCATGCTGATTGGGGACTTCAACCTCCCGGATGTGGACTGCAAGTTCTGCACAGCATCCACAACTAGGAGCAGAAATTTTCTAAATACTTTGGGAGGGGCTGGATTTAATCAGCTTGGCACGGCCCCTACTACAGAAAACACAGTCCTTGACCTGGTTCCCACAAACAGCGGCAAAGCCCAGGAGGTGGAGGTGGGGTGCCATCTGGGGTCAAGTGAACACAAATCTGTCTGGTTCAAGGTCAGAAAGGCCAAGGAAACAAGCCACACTAAGATACGGGTCATAGACTTCAGAAGAACAGATTTCGATCAGATGAGAATATGCTTTAGGGATATCCTCAAGAGGAAGGCAAAAGGAGGGTTAGAGGAAAGATGGATAAACATAAGAGAAGCACTAGCGGAGGTTATTGCAAAATACTCCAGGCTAGTCAGTAAGTCAAAAAAAAATGAAATCCACTATGATTCACAAAGGAGGTGGCAGCTGCAGTGAGGTAAAAGAGACTAGCATTCCAAAGATACAATGGCTCAAACAGCAAAATAGATAGGATGGCATACAAGTGCAGCTTGAAGAAGGCAGGAAGGGTGATCAGAAAAGAAAAGGCACAGACTGAGGAAGACATAGCACAGGGGGTTAAATGAGGCAATAAGACCTTCTTTGGGTACATAAGCAACAAAAGGAGAAACAAATGAGCCATTGTCAGGCTCATAAGCAGGGATGGGATGAGGGTAGAAGAAGTCAGTGAAAAGGCAGAAGACTAAAATGTGTACTTATGCTCAGTCTTTACTAAGGAGGCACCTGGTAATGAACCCACCCCAAAGGGGGACAGAAGTCACTTGGGGAAATGGACACAAGCCTGTTCGCAATAGAGAGGGTAAGGACAGAATTACAAAAACTAAAGGTAGATAAAGCCATGGGGCTGTACGGAATCCAGCCATGCATATTGAGGGAACTTAGTGATAAATTGGCAGCACCACTCCTGGATCTTTTTAGAAGATCCTTGAGAGAAGGAACAGTTACCCAGAACTGGAAAAGAGCAATAGTGGTCCCCATACACAAGACTAGTAGCAGTGAGGAGACAGAAAACTACTGCCTGGTCAGCCTCACCTTGGTGGTGGGTCAGATGATGGAGTCACTGCTCAACGAAAGGATATTAGCATTCCTGGAGGAATCTGGACAACTGGATGTCAAGCAGCATGGTTTCACCATGGGAATGTCCTGCCAGATTAACTTGATAGAGTTCTTTGACTCAGCTACTAGGGCTGTGGACCGGGGGGGGCTATTGATGTTATCTACCTTGACTTTAGCAAGGCCTTCAACTCTGTACCACACAGAAGGCTGCTAAACAAACTTGACCATACAGGAGTGGGGCAGGAAGTGATAGCATAGATGAATAGCTGTCTTGAACTGAGAACTCAATCCATGACAGTAAATGAGGCAGCATCAGGGGACAGGGAGGTGACAAGCAGGGTGACACAGGGGTCCATCCTTGGATCATTATTCTTTAATATCTTCACCAGAGATATCACAGAGGAGTTGAGTGAGAAGGTGTGCCTGTCTGCAGATGACAAAAAGATCTGCAACAAGGTGAACACTGCACATGAAGTAGAGCAAATGAAAAGTGACCTACTCATGCTGGAACATTGGTCCAACTTGTGGCAGTTAAAATTCAATGAGAAAAATTGCAAAGTTACTCTTCTGGGCAGAAGCAATCTAGAGGCAGACTACTCTGGGAGGGGAAAAACTAGCAACCACCCATCAGGAGAGGGATCTAGGGGTTATCATATCATACAATTTGAAGTTAGGCAGAAAATGCAAAAAGGCAATAAAGAAGGCCAGCAGGATGCTGGGATGCATAGGAAGGGGCTTCACAAGTAGAAGAAAGGAAGTGATCCTGCCACTGTACAGGTCCATGGTGAGACCCCACCTTGAGTACTGCATCCAGTTCTGGAGACCTTATCACAGTACAGACATAGATAGACTGGAGACAGTACAGAGGAGGGCAACAAACATGTTACAGTCTCCATAAGTTGCCATATGAAAGCAGGTTACAGGAACTCAACATGTACTCCCTGGAACAATGCAGGGATAGAGGGGACATAATTGAGACATTCAAGATTCTGAAGGGTATAAACAGAGTCTCCAGCTAGGAGCTATTTACGGTCAATAGCACCAGTAGGACAAGAGGGCATGAGGTGAAATTGAAAGGAGGAAGCTTCAGGGTCAACATGCAAAGGTCTTTCTTCACTGAGAGGGGGGTTGACCCATGGAATGGTCTACCGGCTGGCATCACTTGACTCCAAAGCAATAGGGGAATTCAAAGCAGCTTGGGACAGACACAAGGGTATTGTCTCACAGAAATCCTAAAGAGGTGGGTAGGGCTTAGGGCAGACTAGATGGATCTTTGGTCCCCATTTGTCTTCAATTTTTATGTTTCCATGTAAGTTCGGTAGACCCAAGGGTGGGCTTGCAATTTTTGTAAACATTGAGAAAGAACTGAGCATTTTAGAGCTTAAGATCATGAAATAAAACTAAATTTTAGCAGTACTACAATGTGATGCTTCAATCCTAATAGTTATTAATGTTTATATTTACCCTTCTGTCCAAACAGAGGCCAACACATAATTTTGGGTCAGCTTAACCTCAGATGTAGAACTGGCCCAGATAAAACATTCTACAGGCATAGTTCTGATTGCTGGATACTTTAACTGTAGAACAGCTGAGTATGACAATTTAGAAATTCTTCAGGAATGTGTTTATATTGGGAATTTGAAAGTGAGATAAAGCAAAGACCAAACAAAGACAAACATACTAATGAGCAAGGGAAAAGAATGATTTAATATATTGAAAATAACAATCTTCTCATTCTGAATGGTAGGATAATGGGGGACACCAGTGAGGGAAATACTACTTACTTTGCACCTAATGGACAAAGTACAATAGACTATGAACTTTGTGCCCCTGAAAATTATTTTTTTAAGTCACTACTGATTAACATGCTCCCAGAGATTAATCATGCACTACTGTGCCTCCAATTTACTCCTATGGAGAATAATTCAAAAGGTGAAGATAAACATTGCTCCTCACGAGTATTAAATCCCCAAGGAAAAATCTGCTAGTACTTTCTGAAAGAGCTTGGGTTACAATAGATGATTATATCAAAGAACTAGAGTTGAACTGTATATTCAGTTCCAATAATAACTTAGTCATTGCACAGGATATGGAAAAGATAATAACACAAATACAGGAGGAAATAAGAAAACAAATATATAATATATATTAATGAACACAGAGCACTCTCAAAATAAACTTGGTTTGATTCAACCTGTAAGACAGCAAAGATACCTTGAGAAGGCAAATTACGGAAGTTAAAAAGAACCCATCAAGAGTGGCATTTAATGCCCTCAACCAATTCAGAAAACAATTTAAAAAGTTATTGGAAAGAAAGAAACAGGAGTAGCCAGAAACTATGGATTAACCTGTTCAGTGTCATTAAAACTAATTATGTAAAGAAAGTTTGTTAGTCAGTGGCCAAGGGAACCAGTGACTCTTAAACATCTCTAACTATTTATATTCCAAAAGAAACCTGGGTCCAAAATTTTAAATCAATTTTCAATAAAGAAGTATCTTTAAGACTTCCTGATAAATTAGCAGATAGGCTATTAAATCTAGAATATTCCCCCATTAATATATCATTCATAGAAGTAGAAGATGCTATATTAAATCTGGCAAACAATAAAACCCCTGGGCTGGACTAGATACGAACTGCAATTTATAAAAAACAGCTGATGTTTTGGGTTCTGCTGCTTGCATCCTTTTTTAACATCTGTCTAGCACAAACATTTACTCTCACGTCATGGACAAGAAATATCATTGCCACCTTCATAAAAAGGTAAAAAGGAAGTCTTTATGAACCTAGCAATTTCAGACTTATTAGCTTATTAGATATTAGTTCTAAAATATTTACAAAAATGTTATTAAAGAGATTGAATGATTGGTTACAAACAAACTCCCCCTGTCCATTCTTCAGGTAGGTTACAGAACAAATTTTTCCACTGTTGATAACATTTTTTGTTTTGCTTACCTGTTAGAAAAAATTATACAACTTAGAAAATCAAAAACCGTTGCCATTTTTATTGATTTTTCATTTGCATTTAACTCAGTAAATAGAACACTTTGGAATATATTAATTAACAGAAGACTTCCTACTGAACTGCTTATACCCATTTACCTGTTATACACCAATACAACTATGGCCTTTAGGTATAATAGCCAAGGAAACATAACATCATTTTTTGACTCTACACGAGGAGTAAAGCAAGGTTGTCTCCTTGCCCCCATCCTATTTAGCATATACATAGATTCCTTACTACAGTCTGATCTGGTTGAATCTTATGACCCTCTTAAAATTACAAATACTGCTTGTCTTATCCTCTCCTATGCAGATGACCTTGTTTTGTTTTCCTTAACCAGTAATGGTCTTCAGAGACATTTAGACCAAATACTGACTAAATGTGAAGCTTTGGATCTAAAGATAAAGCTCATGAAAACAAAAGTCATGATTTTTGGAAATAGCAGTTCTAAATTTAAGTTTAAGATATATAAGGAGAACATAGAAATAGTAAACAAATATATATACCTAGGTATCAAGTTTACCTCAGATGGCAAATGGAACTCTCACTACAGAGAACAACGTGCCAAGGCAAAATATATTGCCAAAGCCTTGACTCGATTAAATTATAAATATGGAGGTAACGCTGTTCTCCCTGCCCTCAAAGCTGGTGAAGCAAATCTGAACTCTCTTTTCTTTATGGAGCTGAAGTCTGGGGATTACAAAAAAACTTTGAACCTAGAGACCCCCCACACCCCTCTTTATTTTAACAAATCCATTTTACTAGTGCCTATATCTACATTGTCAGCAATGATAAGATCGGAACTAGGTAGAATTGACATTTTTATATGATAGAACTTAGAATCACATCTTACTGGCTTCATATAATAAATAACACAGCCAATTCATTGCCCAGACAATGTTTAATAGAGAAAAGAAACTGGCAAAATAAGGGAATCTCTTCAAATTGTTTGAAGAGGTTTCTGGACATTTTTCAAAAAAACTATTTGCTTCACCGTTGGAACAAGTTTAACAGAAATATAAACATATCCATTCAGTTTAAAAACACCTTTAAAAGAAAACTGTTTTGGTTAGCACAGAAGGAAGACATAGAGGCAGTAAAACTTCAAAAACAAATAATTTCGTGCAGTACTAATAAATTAATACACGGCATTGAAGATTATTTACTGATCCCTTCAAATTCCTATCTGAAAAAAATTGTGACTTGGGCTAGATTAGGAATTATATTCTCCAGACATAGTTACTTTAACAAAAATAAGAAAGACATCACTTGGACAAAACAATCCCTTTGTTTAAAGCGTTTTCAAGAAACCATTGAGCATATTATTTTTCAATGCCCATTATACAAAAAAGTAGGAATGACCTTTTGAAGGACTTTTTGGTAAAATATGTAGACCTAAATTATGACCCAATTTTCATTTTTCTGCACCCAAAAACTGAAGAGGAACTGGAATTAATAGCACACTTTATTTTCTGCAGTAATTGCCTGTAAAAAGAAATTGAATTCTTGATTTATAAACACAAGACTATGTACTGCATTGCAGAAATTGCACAGGAATTTTATTGTTAGAATATGCTGTTCTGATGTGTTTTTAAATATTTTTTGTAAACTGATTGTAATGGCCTTCTATTGTTGGACGAACAATAAACTTTGAACATTTCACACATAACTGCTGAACTCAAACAAAACCTACTAAACCTAATCTGGTTTGATGTGAAAGGTTGGTAAAGCTGAACTTGGAGAGGTTTGCACAGCTCCCAGTTTCACTGCAGTTTGGCTTTTTTATTCAGTTTTACAACTTGAAGAGATGCTGAAGTACAGGGAGATAATGTGACTTGCACACTGGCATACAGTGAGGCAATGACTAGTGGGATTTGAACCCAGGATCTCTGGTTTCACGTTCAGTGTTCTTCCAACCACTGGCTCATACTGCTTTGAAAGAGGACTCCACCTTACAGATATTTAATGAGTTAAGCACACAAAGTGCCAACTGGAGAGCCAGTGGTTAAGCAGTTATCAGTAAACCAGTTATTTAGTGGGAGTCATGATGATGAAAGGAGTAGCTCCTCAGTCACATACAGTATATTCAGAACCTTTGTCAAGAACTTTAAGAGACTCACTATTATTCCATGCAGAGCTGGGTTACAAAGCACTGGTTTACCCCATCCCCTGTTTAAAATCTGTGTTATTTGAAAGTTCGGGCTCAGATCCCAGGTTTGCATTCAATCTCTCACCCCTCCCCCTCACTGATGCACACAGAAATATAATACAACCTAGCACACCTGGCAGACTTCAACTTCAACTGAAGATTATATGTAGATCATATGAAGATTATATATGAAGATATGAAGATTATATGTCTAGGTCACTAAAAATACCACCAACCGCTTAATATGGTTCAGTGTCAGTTGCAGAAATCTCTGCATCAACATATTCATGCTTCACTTCCAGCTCCCATTCTTTTCACCTAGCTCCCAGGCTCAGCTGAATCCATTTATTATCTGACTGACAGCTAAATGATACCGAG
This sequence comes from Neoceratodus forsteri, assembly GCA_016271365.2. NCBI lineage: Eukaryota > Metazoa > Chordata > Ceratodontiformes > Ceratodontidae > Neoceratodus > Neoceratodus forsteri. The sequence goes on from CM057453.1 coordinate 975,001,538, forward strand.
GACTCCTTCAGTGATGACAAATGTCTCTCAGGCTCCTCCCCATGTAAGTGTATACTGCATATAAATAAAACTAACTACCCAGAACAGACACAGGTGGCTTATGAAAGAATCCAGATTCAGCACATTTCAAAGTGTTACTACGAGGGAATGGACAAACATTTCAAAGTAAGGCCCAGCAGATCTCTTACAACTTACCATCCCCTCATTATTGTTCCTGTGCCACCAACTTGCTCTGGTAAAAGCAGCCCTCCATGCTGCTAGATATACCTGCAAACACAAAAGTGAGGTCTCAGACTGCTGCTGCTGCTGACTTCTGCCACTCTGTGCTTCTCCTGGGACAGACATGGAATTCCTCCTCTGAAGCAGCAACTGAGATTGCTTGGGGCTCCCATGTGCACAGTCCCACCTCTGTTTGTGACAGTGTCTCACCGTTATAGTGAGTGTTATTTCAGTTCTGAACCAGTCACGCAGGTGAGAGGCCACAGAGAACAGCATCTCAATTCTGAAATGGGTAAAGGGTTTGAGGGAAGTAGAGTGGCATTTCAGTGTTAAAATGGGTGGGTGGATAGGTGGGAGGGAAGTAAGCCACAGGGAACAGTGTTTCATTTCTGATCCTGGGGGGTGAGAAGGAGGGAGGGGAGCTACAGAATGTGGCATTTCACTGCTACATTAGGCAGGTGTAGGGGAGAGGAGTGACAAGGAGTGGCATTTTACTGCTGATTCATGAGGGAAATAGGGAGGAAAGCTGCAGGGACCAGCATTTCAGTCTTGAACAAAGTGGTTGGGAGGGAGGAAAGCAAACTGGATGGGTGGGAGGGAAACCATGGAGTTAAGTGATCAGACACAGACTGACTACAGAAAAGACACACAGCACGAGAACATAGTGTCAAAAATTATTATGTTCTGTTCTCATGCTTGGAGTCTTTTCTGTAGTCAAAATCTGATCAGCTTATTGCTAGCTCACTTCATGCAAATGAATGGACCAACTTACTCTGTCATAGGAGTGCTTCAGACCTTTCAATTACACAAAGTTTCTGCCCAGCAAATGGTGATCAGTGTCATACTCAACTGTTATGGTCATTGGTCTGTCACTTCCTCACCTGCTGCAGGTTGACCTGCATTGGACCCAACAATGATACACCTCTGAAATGTGGCCTATCAATCAATCAAACTTTATTTAACCAGGCAGTTACATCATTGAGCAAGGTCATTTTTAAGATGGTCCTGGACACAGAGGACACTTTTGCTTACAGTGGATAACACTTCATACAAAAATAGACATTGGTACAGGTAGTTGCAATATACAAACTCAGTACTTGGACTAAACAAACATGTAAAGCAAGTGCAAATATAGGCATTTAAAGTGCAGCATATACAGGTTGTAGCTTATAGACTACAAGTGAAGAGAGGGAGGAGGAACATAAAGAAGGGCAGTGGGAAGAAAGGGTAGCAGACACATAGTTATAGCTGAAACATATAGCAGACAAATTACAGGATACAGGTCAAATGAGATAAAAGCAGGGACTATGAGGCTGTATATGTAATAATGTAAAATGACATTACTTACCCATGATCACTAATAAAAGAATTGTGTGATTAACATCTCTCATTCTGAATATTAATGTATATGAATCAAATGTTAGCTGTTTTAATGTTCTATTTCTAGGTTTGCCTCCTGAAGAATCCAGCACTGTTTTTTGTCTGTTTAATAAAAGATACAAAGCAGTGTTGGCAGTTGTCAGCAGAATGCTTTCCTGCGAAGTGTATGGATTTGAGAAAAAGGCAAACTCCCTGTGCTGTAGCAGATTAAAGACTAATGAGCACAAACCAGCATAACTCCCAATCTTACAACATTATTTTGCAAGCAGGAGCACAGCTGAACTATAACCTGCTGGCAACTATCAATTCCCTTCTACATTATAGACTATAATGTAGAAGGGAAGTCAATAGATATCAGTAATCAGAGTGGACCGCTCCTCAAAAATGACTTTTTTTTAAAACGTTAGTCATTTTCTTATTTCATATTTTTTTGTGAATTCTGTGTGTTTGTTCTGCTGACTTTGCCACAAACTGTGAGCATATCACTCACTGCTCCTGCTGCTGTTTTGATTTTGCTGTTCACAGACAGGCCAGTGGAAAGTTTGACATGTTCTGCACCACTTACTGCCACACAGTTTTTGCATGTAACTCTATATCTAGAGTTTAATTTTGGAGCTTGACTTAACAGTCAGTGTTTGGATTGTCATAATATTTACATTAGATTATCTTGCATTTAATTGTCCAAATTCTGCTGCAACAAAGAGATGAATAAAAAAAAAATATCTTCAGTAAATCTGTTAAAAGCTGATCAGACAGTGTCAGTAGTTGTAAGCCGAATGGTTTCCTACAGTATATGGCATTTGAGTGAAAGTCTGCAGTGCTGAAAAACGTACTGTTGAGCACAAGTTAGCAAAACTCCCAATCTTGCCATGTCCTTAGCCAGCACCAGCATAGCAACACTGTAATGAGGAAAGAAGTTGGGATATGTCAGCAGCCAGGGTGAACCACTCCTCAAATGCAAACATTACTAAAATATAGTAAAATTCAAATGTAATTCATAATTTGGCTTACCTGCACAATGAAGATGAGAAGATATTCAGATTCCAGTGTAATAGACTGACATTTGAAAAAGATGGCCAAAAAGTTAGACAGCATCCATTTTAAATCAACATCTCTAATCACAATCATTACTTATTCCCTCCAATTTTTTAAACTTAGGTATATTTAAAAAAATGTAACAATCATTTCACTTCAAACCCCACTAGGAAAATCTTCCTGATCAAAATACTTGCCACACCAAGCATCACAATTTAAATTGTTAATGCAGTTTTGCTACATGTGAACAACACTTTACATCTGAAATACTACCAGTTTAATTCTGTGGATGCCTAATGATTACTACAAACCCATTTTTATATTTCCTTGCACTTGCACAAGAAACATCTCGGTACAGAAAACAGCATTTGAGAGGTGTGTCACTGTCCTGGCCAATGCAGCTCAAGCTGTGTTGGGCATGTCCGTGACACACCAATGAGTTTGCAAGCTGGGTATGACAGTGGTCAGGCTGCAACATGTGGAAATTTTGTGTACTGGAAACAAATGAACCACTGCAATCAGGGACAGTTTCAGTCCTGCCATTTGCATAAAGCTGCCCCCTGTCCCTCTTCATCATTCCAGTTATTTGCATAAAGCTGTCCAGCTTCACGGTGAACTGTGGCAGAGTTAATTCACTCCTAGTCCCTTATGATAAGCTTCTTCAAACTGCCTTTGCTGACAGAGAGAGAGAGAGAGAGAGAGAGAGAGAGAGAGAGAGACAGATGACAGAGTGGAGAGTGGAACTGCAGGAACTGGCACTGTCTCTCTCTGTCTCTGTATTGACTATTGGCATGGAATTGAAGTTTGTGGCAATCTCCCATTGTCTGTCTCTCTCTATACGTGTCTTAGACAGAATGGGACCATAAGCTGCTGATGACTGGGAGACACCGGTGGAGTGAGACAGTGAGTGCCTGAGAGACAGACACAGTGGGACCATAATTAGTGTCCGCTCTATCTCTGTGCAGTGTACTGGCTCCACAGCAAGTTTGCATCCCATAGTTGCACACTGATGGAGAGAGAGTGACAGAGAAAGAGTCAGCAAGTAATTTCTGAGACCATTTGTGCCGTGGCTCTGTCTCATATCTCTCCCCTGCCGTCCACTACTAAGCAGTAAAGAACGTTGATTTAAAATTGTGGCACTGTACATGTGCGGCTCTCTGTTCCCCCAGGACCCACCCCCTGCACTGGTCTTCTCCATGAGACACAGAGAGGTGAGGCAGTATAGTCTCCTAATGAGAGGCAACAGCCATCTGCTGTGAATGAGAGACAGAGAGGGACAGGCAGCAGACATGAGCCAGAAGACGGTACTAGTGAAATTCTAGAGGTGGCACCCCCCATCTGTGAGCCCACTGTGTCCGCACAGTTCAGTGAAAACCTCACCATTTATTTGGCTTTGCTAGCAGCAGGATTACTGCCCATGCTTGGCAGCCACACAGTTCACTGTTGGAATGTGAATGACAGTGAGATTGCAGCATGTGCAGCTTGTCCCCCCCCATCTGTAATGTAAAGTACCACACAGAGGGATCAGAAGAGGCAGTGCAGCATACTTTAGTCCATTTGTGGCATCTGCTGGCCACCTCCCCACCATACAGTTTCCCTGCAGATCGCTAAGCTCTGCTGCAGCACCTGACTCTGCTCCACTGCCACTGGCAGAATGTGTCTCGAACGGAGAGAGAGAGAGAGAGAGATTGAGACAGACAGACAGACTGACAGAAAGGCAGTATTCCCCCCCAGGATGGAGAGAGAGAGAGAGAGAGAGATGATCTGTAGCAGTAGGATAAGCAGACAATTGGTGGCAGTCACTGTGAAGAGAGAGAGAGACAGGTTCACACACAGCTACAAAACTTGCTCCACTATCCTCTGTGACCAGCATATTTTGGGAGAAAGCCCTTCTGTACCAGCTTGACAGACAGTGGTAGCAACAAAGAAACTTCTGTGTGTCTCTCTCTGGTGTCTCTCACTTTCTGTGTCTGTGTGTGCTCTTCTGTCTCCTTGTGAGGAGCGAGTGCTTCACACATAGTGAGCAGTGTTGTTCAACTGTGTGTGTGTGTGTGTGTGTGTGTGCACGCGAGAGAGAGAGAGAGAGAGAGAGAGGCACTGACAAGCAGCACAGTGGTGAATGTCAGGAGACAGTGGCACAGTATAAAGCAGAAACATAACTGTGACACTGGGGGTGCCCAGTCTCCCAGTGTCATGAACAGGGATCTGTCTTTTTTTGTGTGTTTTTTTTTTATTTCACCCGTAAAAACAAAAAACAATCTATCGATGTCTTCCTCCACATATCTGTGACACTGGTGGTGCCCAATCCCACAATGTCGCAATCAGGGATCGTCAGTCTTTATTTTTCCACCTGTAAAATAAAAAGTCCATCAATGTGTTTTGCAGTCATTGCTTACACCCCAGCTGACCCTCCCACTGAGCATCCACCACCCCGCACCCCCTCAAGCCCTTACTTATCCATCAGGAGTCTAACGCCATAATTCTCTCTGGACTACAGACATATGTTGACTTTTCAAAGACGGACCAGGAACTGAAGACACAGGTATGCAGTTCAATGTATTTCAATGGGGTTTTGAACCTAGTGCCATAACATTGGCATTTTTACATATTTTTGGCTCAAATTTTCAACATGCCTTCTTTGGTACCCCACCTCATGAACAATGTCACTGTCATTAGGCAGATCTGTCCAAAAAGGTGAGTTTATGATCCTTGCACAAAATCGCCTTTTGGGCAGGAGATAAACATTTTCTCTGCCCTTGTTCATGAGGTGGGTCATAAGAAGACAGTGTTGAAATTTTGGTGTAAACATATTGAATAACAACAAAGTTATGAGCCTATGTTGAATTTTGCAAATGCAGGATCAACACTTTGGCACTTTTCAATATTTTTACACCAAGTTTAAAACATAGCCATATCTTTACAGCACCTCATTACTGTGATAGCTGTCATTTTTCAAATCCTGTCCAAAATGTTTTGTTTACATCCCAAAAGGTGATTTTGTGGTCCCTGCATGAAATCACCTTTCAGAAACCAGGTGAAAATTTTCTCCACCTTTGTTCATGAGGTTGGGTCATAAGAAGGCCATGTTGAAAATTTGGTGCAAAATATTAAAAAACAACCAAGTTATGAGCCCACATATAATTTTGTGAATGCAGGCTTGAACCATAGGTTTTTGTACACACAACCAGGATTCATAGATATATAGATACATAGATACATAGACGGTGTCAGCAGATAAGGGCCTATGGCCCACCCAGTCTGCCCATTTGAGCTTGTAAGTTCAGTTTGTTTTCCTAGAAGTCTGTTGCCCCTTACCACTGACCTCCAGAATTCCTTTATGTCTATTTCATGCATTCTTAAATCCTGTGATTGTTTCAGCCCCCACCACTTCTTCTGGCAGGGTGTTCCACTTGTCCACCACCCATTCTGTGAAGAAATTCTTTCTCATGTTTCCTCTGAATCGTCCTCCCTCCAACTTCATCCCATGCCCTCTAGTCCTGGAACATCTTTTTCACTTAAAAATAGTGTTTTCCTGCACCCTGTTCCTCCCTGTAAGATACTTGTGTGTCTCTATCACATCCCCTCTCTCCCTCCTCTCCTCCAGGGAGATTCATTTCCCATATAGCTGTTCTACTCCTGCAGCTAAATCCTTTGCTGAAGTCACAATCTTGTGTTTGTGGGACATCATAATCATTTCCACAGCCACAAACTGTGATGTCCCAAACAGAAGATTATGATTCAACAAACAATTAAGCAGCAGAAGTAGAAGATCTTTAAGAGTCAAATTAAGGCAAGGCAAGGCAAATTTTATTTTTATGGCACCCAATCCTGGGCACCTAACAAAGAATTACAGATAAAACAATTAATTAAAATTCAATAAATAACAATTAAATAAAATCAAAGTTCCAGTAATAACATTCTCTAATGGTCCTGATTATTCTATATAGGCCAGACTGAAGAGGTGTGCCTTTAACTTCTGTTTGAAAACACTGATCGAAGAGGCCCCCCCGAACTGCAGCTGGAAACATGTTCCACAGGGTTGGCCCAGAGACACTAGAAAGCTCAGTCACCAGATGTCTTTAGCTGAACTCTGGGAACATCCAGGAGGCCCCTTGAGGAGGAGTAGAGGGAGCAAGCAGAGGTTGCAGGTGTCAGGAGCTCCGACAGGTAGCCGGGACCCAGGAACCATATCTTCAAAGACAAAGGAGATAAATATAGACAATACAAACAAAAAATAAGCTAAACTGTGTCTAAAACCTGTAATTCAAATTGCACTTACAACTGAGAAACTCACTGTAACCATTAACACGTTCTGGCCAGAGCCAATAGGGATGCAGCTGGGGAATTTGCTGTACAAATATTGAAAATTTGCAAAGTTACAAGCCGTCATTAGCAAAATGTAACATAGGCTCCCAAACTGTTGTTTTTTAATATTTGTAAACCAGATTTTCAACATAGCCTTGTTATGACCCTGTTGCATGAGGAAGGGCAGAGCAAATATTCAAATCCTGGCCAAAAGGTGATTTCATGGAGAGAGAGCAAAATCAACGTTTAGGAGTCAAAAACACATTTTGGACAGGAATTGAAAAATGAAAGCTGTCACACTCAAAAGATGCTGTAAAGATATGGCCATGTTGTGAATTGATGGAACAATATTGAAAATTACCAAAGTTACAAGCCTGTGTTCTCAAAAATCAATGTAGGCTTATAACTTTGCTGTGTTTTAATATTTTATACCAAATTTTCAACATAGCCTTCTTATTTTTTTATCATATAATATTTAATTTAATTTTTTGATTTTTTCTTTCTTTTTAGTTGGACTTGATATGTTCCTCTTTAAGATGACTTTCTGTTATGTATTTGAGTGATTGTGTAATTAATTATGTGCTGTTAAAAACAAAGAGAAAAACATGGCCTTCTTATAACCCCCACCTAATGAACAATGGCAGAGAATATATTTAGATCCTGTCCAAAAGGTGATTTAGTGCAGGGATTGCAAATCTCCTTCCGGGATGTAAAAAAAAACAACATTTTGGCCAGGACTTGAAAAATGGCAGCTGTCACATTCATGAAGTGCTGTAAAGATGTGCCTATGCTATAAATTTGGGGTAAAAATTACTAAAGTTACGAGCCCGCATTTTCAAAATTCAATGTAGGCTCATAACTTTACTGTTTCTTAATATTCTTACACAACATTTTCGACATAGTCTTCTTATGACCCCTACCTTATGAACAAGGGCAGAGGACATTTGCACATCCTGCCCAAAAGGTGGTTTCATGTAGTGGCTGTGAAATCACCTTTTGGTACAGATCTGCCTAATGACAGCTCAATTGTTCATGAGGTAGTGTCCCAAAAAAGACATGTTGAAAATTTGGGCCCAAAATATGCAAAAATGCCTAAGTTATGTCACTAGGTTCAAAACTTTATTGAAATACATTGAACAGCATACCTGTTTCTTTAGGGTGCAGTCTGGCTTGGAAGAGTGAAGATGTGTCTGCAGTCCAGAAAGGATTATGGTGTTGAACTCCCGATTGATAAGTAAGGGCTTGAGGGGGTGTGGGTTGGTAGATGCTGAGAGGGAGGGTCAGGTGGGGGCAGTTACAGCCACAAAAGGACCATTTTATTTCTACAGGATTTGACTTTTAAAAAAAAGCATGGAGGATTCCTCAGCATGACACTTGGGGATTAGACACCCACAGTGTCACGGCTATGTTTCTGAGGGGGTGGAGGGGTATGGTGGTGGGTGCTGAGGGGGAGGGTCATATGGGGGGAATATTTCTATATATGAAATAAAAATAGAAAAAGAGGAAGTGATCACTGTGCATGCACAGTACTGCGGGGACATTTTAAGTAAAAAAATGCACGAAAGATTCCTCAGTGCAACACAGGGGGATTGGACACCACCAGTGTCACTGCTATGTTTCTTGGGGGGTGAGGTGGTGTGTGACGAGAGGGAGGGTCGGGTGAGGGGGATATCAATATATATATAAATAAAAAAGTAGAAATCACCGCACATGGGCTGTAGTGTGGGGAAGCTGTGGGGAAACAAACAAAAAAAAACTATGAGGATTCTTCATTGGGACACTAGGGGATTGGGGACCCCCAGAGTCACTTTTATGTTTTGAAGGGGTGCTGAGAAGGAGGGTCGGGTGGGAGGATATCAAAGGACTACTTTCTTGCTAATAGCAAGTGCAGTGCTTTACTATGGTCATAGAGGTGACTGTATTGACACTTCAGCATGTTGCTCATTCACAAAGAATGCAATGAATGCAGAGTCCATTTTTTGAAAGCAATAGGTCTGCAGGGCTTTTCCCATTGCAGCCCTAAAAAAGCTGCATTGCTCATCCTGCTCTCTAGTATACTAACAATGAAGTATGATGACAGAAAAGTCACATTTAGGAAGCACACTCGGAACATTTGAACCCAAATGAAGGACATCCCTGAAAAATTGGTGACTGTCTGAGAGATATGTTTTTTCTCATAAAGAACTCTACTCTTTCGTAACATAACTGTAATGTGTACACACTGCATATAATGAAGCTACTTAACTCAAGTAATTTGTAAATACATGAGGTTGCGCACCCAAAGGTAATGCATTGCATTTTTTAGTTTAAGTTCATCCCTGTGGCACCACTGTCCTCAGAAGTTGAGTAGGTGTGGTGGCTTCTGGGATTTGCTGTTTGGTTCTGGCACATAAATTATTGTGGAGTTTGGAAACTTTTGTTTTGGTGCTGCCTAAATGATGTTATCAAGCAAAACAAGCATCTGTCAATGCCGAATGTTTCCTTGCATGCTGGATATGTCAGGAGTATATTGTGTTATTTCAAATATTTACTCCACAGTTTGTAGGCCAGTGATATCCATTTTCTTAAAGAGGTTGGGAGATACCACTAAATCAGAAAGGGAAAGATGTGATTAAATAGAAAACATAAAAAAAAATGCAATTCCATCAAGGTATCTGTTACTTGAGCTGCAAACAAGCATTATCTTAACAAGTTACTATGCAGTAAATATGTCAGCTCTTTTTTAGTCAATGAAATGTTGGGTTTTTGTGCCATCCACAGTATAACATAGCCAAGAACCATCAGCCAATATATCAGCACCTGCCAGCACATAACGCTGTGTGTACAAATCAGGCTATATCCAGAGTATGTCCCACAATATTATATCTAAGGCAGACTTAAAAAGGACTTTCAATTCACTGGTGAAAGTCAAGTCATTGAACTGTGTCACATGATAAGCTCTCATTTGATGAGGGGGACTGGCAGCAGACTTGTCAATCTGGTAGCAGTACGCCAAAAATGCTGAGCTACATGGTTGTCCATATTGGCCATAAAATGGGCAATTACAGCATAGCTAACACTGGAGAAAATCACCCCACCCCTACCTCACATACCTACAGTATATTCAATATTGGAGCACCCTAGCTGTTAAGATTACCCAACATTGCAGTACCCCTGGCTGCTAAAGTATATCACACACTGGATTACCCATACTATTGTGGTATAACTAACATCTGCTGTAAGCCCCATATCATGCAGGTACTGCATATCCTATATTGGAGCAGCCCCAGCCACTACAGTATGCTAAATATCATATCCCCCCATTCTGAAGTCAGTTCCAGTAGTCTGTCCAACACTTGCAAAGTAAAGCAAGCATAATGAAGAGCACATAGACCAGCTGTTTCAAAAAATATAATATCAACAGCGAAAAAACAGTATCCGTGGGGGCCCACACTTAATATGAAAAAGGGAAGCATTAACATTAAATAAGAGAGACACAGGCACTCTCAGCCTCTGAGGACACTGGTGCAGTGTAATCAAACAGAAAATGATAATGCACCCAGCAACACCCCCCCCCCCAAAATAAAAAAGTGTCACCATGCACAAGATATAGTGCAATGAGTTGTTTTTTTTAGTGCAAAAGAAAACCAGTCAGCACATGATGGAATGATTACCCTCTCAAAAAAAAACTTATAAAATAGCCTTTTTGTGAGGGGAAGGCATGTACAGTATGATTTTCTTTTGCACTTCGACTAAAACTCATTGCACCATATCTAGTGCATATACCAAGTGCAATTTTTGGAGGTTATTTTTGCTGGGGTCAAACTATGACAAAACAGCTAATTCAAAATATTTTCTATTCCCCATTCCCAGTCTGAATCTCCAATGTCCATAATCCATATGATACTATCTCTATCTCCTAATCTGGCTGAATTAAGTAAATCCCTATTTATAATTGCAAACATAAACTTGACAAAGAAGCAAGAGTGCTCACACTTGACTACAAATTAAGCAAATTAACTGCGAACAACTACTCAACACTTCTTGACTCTGAATGCATCTAGGATCAGAGTCACTGGATGATTCATTTGGGTGCAATCCAACCAGTTAGGCTGTTCACCATTTTTCCAAAGTTACCTGTTTTGTCTTTTTGGTCCCATCAGTTGTAGGGATGGCTCTCTTTGTCTGGCACACAAAAAAGTACAGTTGGGCACTGGAGGGGACACAAGTGCAGACAGAACAGTACAATGAGCAGTTGTGGTGATGATCAGGGTGGAGTGGAGGCCGACAGTGGTACAGAGTGATGGTACAGTGCAAGGCAAACTCTAAGCTTTATTCTATGGGTCAGGTGGATACTAGGTACAGTACCATGTGTAGAGTGGTGGTACATGGCCATGGCAAATCTCCATTCAGATTTGTTCCCAGGTGGGTTGGTCAGTCCTGTCAGTATGGTAGCAGCTTAGGTCAGAGGTAGTAGGAAGAAACATTGGGAGCTGATGCCTCCTACTGACCATAATTTACTGTATACCCCATTGTCTCTTTGTTCAGGCAGTTTTATTTAAAGGATCAGTGCAACATTGTGAAATCTTGCATCGTTTACATAATGTAGTTAGGGATTGTGAAAAAATAAAAATTACGTGTTCTTTACCTTTGTGTTTCAGAATGGCTATAATGTATTCAGCTTAGGCAGTGACAGAGCCCTGTCAGGATCACCATATTGATTTTTTGCCACTACCGATGATCCCAAGTCATGTGCATTAGGACCTTCTGCCATGAAAGAAGAACTAGAAACAACAAGATATAAAGAAGGCTGATGTCAGATGATCTGACCTTTTTTTTTCTGTGCTGATTTTTTTTATATTGAAGAAGAAATAATGACATAAATTTATGTTCACCATGTCTCCCATTATAATACATGTTTATTTATTTTCTATATTTCACATACTCTAACTTATTGTGGAGTTGTTAATGCCAGTTTATTTTCATCATTTTACTGATGCCCTAGTCATTTTTTAGTGTGTATTTATATGTGGGTGTGTTTGGGAGGGGTCCAATGATGCTTTTTTCTAACTTTCTCTAATATTTTTGTTAAGTTTCCATAGTGCGTGGTAAGATGATATGGCACACCCACCCAGTTTCATGTTGCCAATCCAGATCAATCAATCAATTAATTAATCAATTAATTAATTAAATACATGTGTAGCATCAGGCACTGCTATTTCACCCCCCCCCATACCTCAGTATGTACAAGTACTTATAAAGCTAATACACATCTTTTGCCTATATTGTATTAAATGATCATTGTTTTCCATTTAGGATTTCTTTGTTTGTTTGCCTGAGTCCCTTTCTCTCTGCTGGACCTTGCCTGATCCATGCAAAGTGGTCAATAAGCAGATCTGTGATGTGTGCAATGCAAATTCTTTCCTTGATGTGCCTGCCTAGGTTTCTAAAAGCTGCCAAAATTAACACTAGGCTTTGACATTCAAAACAGATCTCACATGACCTCCCATTTACAACACTGTAATCAAACCGTTAGGAAATTTCAGTGTGAGTGTGTTTTTACTACACTACTGACTATGAACTGATATCAGATCTGTCTTTATTTCTTGTCGTTTTCTTTCTTTTTATTTATTTATTTTTGTTTAATTTTGTGAATGGCTGGTGCAAATAATGGGGTTAACAGTGTCATAAGCAGGAAGGAATAATTTATTTGTATCTAATAAAAGTTACATATCTTTTACAATATTTTCAATTTTTCATATCTGATCATGTCATATTCATTTCTTTTTTGTTAGTATTTGATAACAGGGTCAGCACAGTCCAACAGAGCCTTATCATAAGTTGTTAATGATAAATGCAAGCATTTATCATGGAAGCACATCAACACTCCTTTCTCTACTGTAGCAAAAATGTCCCGTTTGGGTTAGGACATAATTATAAGGTATTCTGTGGACTAGGATCATTCATTCACCTACAGTCAGTTTTATAAGAACGAAAATGGATTGGCTGACTGTAACTGACAGTACTTAGTATAGTTTGAGTGGAAACATTAATATTTAAATAATACAGAGTATTCATATGGTTCTGAAGGGCACTCAGGAAGTTTGTCCTTCCTTTTCATGGATTTTCATCTGTACCAGCCATATGAAGGCAAGAAAACATGTCAACACCTAGATCCATAAGTATGTATCTGACGAGTATACAGTACACAGTATGACACAAAATATGGACGACTTGGTGGTTATGTCAGCTTTTAAGAAGAGTCAGAACACTTGTCTAAACAGTGAGTAAGGGGTGGGATTTGAACCAACAGAAAAGTACTGTATATCATGACAACAGTACTTGAAATAAGCATATTACTATCTATATCTATGAAAATTTAATGACTAAAATGACATTTTTTTATTCAACAACATATGATGGATGAAATGCTGACACGTATGGTTTGAATGCTAAATGATTCACAGCCATCACTCCCCCCCCCCCCCAGTATGGTCAAGACACACATAAAAACAAATAGCAATAGTAAGATGAAAAGAGATAGAGTAAATGCAATAAATTTAGTTTGGGTAAATAAGTTTAATAAATCTGAAATAGGACAGTATTGTTGATTGAATACTGGCAGTTGTCCATGCTGAGGAGGTGACATTTCTAATAGATAAGAAAAATATTGTCTGAATCAATGGTTACTATTAAAATACTGGTACCTTCTTTAAAAAATGAATTTGTTATATTTAATACACACAGAGCAAATAACTACATGCACTGATTTCAACAGTTTCAACTGCTCTCTGATGACACTGCACATCATGCAAACTGTCTCTATCCATGCTTGTCCCTATGTACTGTGACAGCTGCACAGATGAGCGCTAACCGTGCAAGGCAGTTTCCTACACAGTCACAGTAGATAGTTTGTGGCATAATTTCAAGTGAGCATTACAAAGTTACTACTGTCTGAATGAAAGACATGCATTTTAAATTTTTTTTTAATTAAAAATAGTAAATCTACGACTTGGACAATGGCACACATATAACTTACCACAGTTTTTTTTAATTGTTTTACTTATTTAGTTTTTGTTAACCGGGTAGGTGCACTAGCCAAGAAATGACTATTTTCAGGCACGACCCGGGAGAGTACAACAAGAGAAACAGTGGAACAATAGCAAACATGGGTACAGTAAATGAAAAATAAGGGAAAACAATATATCGGAGAATACATCAGTACATCAGGGATACAAGGATACAATATGTAGGAGCAACAATACATAACAGTGAGATTTGTTCAAAAGTAATTGCAAACAAGATTTATATTAAGTGCAGCAGCCATGGATGGGACCTGTGGAAAAAATGGGGTAATAAGAGAGTAGGGAGGGAGGGTGGGAGGAAGGGAGGGAGGGAGAGAGAGGGAGAGGGAGAGGTGAGGAAAGTGTTCAGGGATTACAAGGAAGACTGCAATAGAAGGGGGTTCATCATAATTCAGCATCTACAATTATTTTACTAAAACATCAAGCTTCCATTCACTGCTGCTTTAAGCACACAGGACAGATGTGCTTTACTGCTACAAAGCCAGTGCCATCCGCCTACAGACTTCAAAGCCCAGCAGCAAAGATTCTGCCACATTCTGGGCAACAAGACCATAACTGCCAGCACCGCACTTCAGGAACTCACATTCTTCATTCAGGAAAATAGAGTATAAGAATCAGTGCATACTGCAAAAGTTAAAAAACACATTTTACCTTGTCAGTGGAGGTATACTAAGTCCACCGGAAGGTGAAACTGATCTAAGTTCTCGGCGAGATTTGTATACCACCACTGACAAAGTATTTTTTTTTTACTTTTATAATATGTCATTGATTCTTATGCTCTAGTTTTTAATAAAGAATGTGAGTTCCTTATGTCCAGTGCAGGCAGTTTTGGTCTTGTTAATTTATGGATAGCCAGACATTGACTGTGCTTGAGTGTGGAGTGATGTTTCTTTGCTATGTCACATTCTGGGCAAGCAGATATTGGGTATCAGTTTGAACATTTGTCTTGGTCCTGCAGCTCTGGGCTGGGGTGGTGATCTATGTTTATTGGTACAGTACTCTGAAAGGGTGAGAACTGCTTTTATCCTCCTCTGCAGTAGTACCACTTTAGAGTAAGTTTGCGGTCATGGTGGTGGCTGCAAAGGGCAAATGTTATCATTTTGAATGAGAGTGCGGCTGCACCCTCCACCCATCTCACCTACTGGATCTGCCACAGCCCGGGGGCCAATACTAAATAGATTACTGGGGAACAGGCTGAATATGACATGGCTGCTTCTAACAAAATGTTTCTTGTGCACAGAAAAGTAAAAAGTGATGTACTATGCAAGTTAACCTTTGTGTGAGCTACAGCGTGAGTAAGTGATGTCAACAGACTCCAAGGAGAAAGGCACCAGACAGTAGGTACTGGGTGTTTTTATGGTTTTGGAGTGGATCTGGCTGTTTGAGGAGGTTTCTTTTCAGTGTCAGTTCTGAGAACAAACGGACTTTCCAATGTGTCCTTTTATGGGGAGCAAAGAAACTGACACAGGCCAGTTAGGCAACTGCAGCATTAATGATTGCCATCTAGTTCTTGATAATTTTGGCTCTAATTTTCCTGGAGGTGTGGACAGTGGGCCTGATAAGCAGTATGAAAAGCATCAAAGCAACAGGAGAGAAAAAAGTTTCCCTGAGATTTGTTACAAAATTCAAATGATTTCATTTGCTTCAGAATTTCTTGCATAATACTGTAGATTATCACTATCGCACATCAAAACAAACACCTAGTGTCCGAGTCTGCTAGCCGATTGTTTTAAGCCTTGCTGTTCTGTGGGTTTAAACTGAAGCCCTGAGGTTCACTGGGCTCTAAATCAATTTGCACAACATTATTTAAAGAGCACCTCCTCTTGCAGATGGCATGGGCATCAATACAGTTCTCAGGAGCTCTGTTGCCTAGAGAATATAGCTCAGTTATACCAAACTTATGTGCTTAATGATAATGGAGATAGTTGAGATGCAGTGGTGGTGGACATGGTAAAATCAGGTCCAGTTGTCCAGATTTACCTGCTGTATTTTTGAACCCCCGGTTGCTTGAAAAACAGTCTCCATCACAAGTCCGGTTCTAGGTGTTAGCTGACTTTTTAGTGGGATGGTGGATGTCAGAGAGTTATAAAAGATACATTAGAAAGGTAATGAATTAATGTTGTTTGTGTTCTTCCAGAGTCTAACAAAAATAAGTTGGATTTGTGGCCATTCATTAATTTGCTGGACAGGGAGATGAGCAGCAGTGAGGCCTTGGGGAGAGGCACTTGTGGCTGAGTTGGGGATCAGTGAAAGTGCGCTGTAGGGGAAATCAGGGAATGCAGTGGTCCCAGTCTGTGGCAGCTGTTAGATGGGACTAGATTTGTTCAATCTGATGTTGGAGTGAGTTCTGGAGGGATGGAGCAAAGGTGCTACATGGAGGGAGGAAGCGCATCTTCCTTCGCAATAGCTGAAGATGGGCTAGTGGAAGAAAGAAAGAAGCTGTCAATGGGCCATGGGGGGCTGCAGAAAACAGCAGTAAGTGGCCGGTTGATTTGGATATTCAAATTGGAAGAAAGAAAGAGGTGGGAGGGGGAGTAGGAAATAGGAACAGAATAAAGATAAAAGGGGGCAGGGGTTACTGGGCTGGGATAAAAAGAAGGAACATAGACTTGGTGTGCATCTAGACATGTTGTCTCCTTGGCAGTTTGCACCCAGAGGGCTGAGAGGTAGATTAGGTGTGCATCCGACTACAGTGGAGAATAAGTCATGTAATATATTGAAAGCATATTAGGTAAATACATTGAATATGTATGGTGAAAGAAAGAAAGAAAGAAAGAAAGAAAGAAAGAAAGAATAGAAAAGAAAAGAAATGTATGGAAGATGTAAGTATTAATAAAGATGGCAATGTAGCATCCAATAAGATGGTGTATGTGTGTATTATTTCAAGGGAGGTGATCCCATGACATAATGGGTTGCCTGTTTAAAAGGCAACCTCTGTTGTCAGGGGTCACCTGACTTGAAAAGTTGGCCAGATAGGAAGCAAGGAGGGGGGGAAGGGTTGGGGGAAGGAGTTAAGGGAAGAAAGGAGGAGGAATTGTGAGATGTTAGGAGGGATGTTGGGAAGAAGGTTGGCACCAAAAGGGGTGGGGAATGAAGGAAGGGAAGTGACTGGGTGAGGAAAAGTCCATGGGAAAAGACAGGGTTTAAAAGGAGGAAGGACAGTAGGTTCCTCTTGCTGATTTGCTAGTGGATTTTGCCCACCCTCCCACTCACTCTGTTGGTAGGTGGAGATGAATGAAAAGAAAGGGGGTCAAGGGACCACTGGGGGCTGCTGAAAGTGGACAACAGTAAGTTGCCAGTTGGTTTGTATATTCAGACTGGAAGAAAGAAAGGTGGGAGGGAGGGGAAGGAATAGAATAATATTGAAGAGGCCCAGGGGTACTGGGCCTGATAAAAAGAAAGAAAACAGACTGAGTGTGCACCCGGATGTGTTGGTGCCTTGGGGGGGGGGGGTTGCACCTAGAAGACTGACAGGTGCATCAGGTGTGCATCCGATTACAGTGCAGAATAAGTCATGTAATAAACTGAAAGCATATTAGGTAAATACAGTGTATAGATGCGGTGAAAGAAAGAAAGACAGAAAGAAAGAAAGAAAGAAAGAAAGAAAGAAAGAAAGAAAGAAAGAAAGAAAGAAAGAAAAGAAATGTACAGAAGACGTATGTGTTAATAAAGATGCTGACTGAGCACCCTATAAGATGGTGTGTGTGTGTATGTATATTATCTCAAGGGAGGTTATCCCATGACAAAAATCAAGATCACGTCACTGTCTCTATTGGTAATATTTTCTTGTCTTGTTTCAATGAATCTGTAGGAAATGCAACCCTTTTCTTATTATAATCAGCCATTTTTAGACTTCATAAAGGGTTGCCATGTACTCAGGGCAAATACATTGTTATTATATATGAAAGCTGATTTAACTACTTTTTTGTTAATAGTGCTGTTGTTACCAGCACCATGTGAGCCAATAACTTCTTGCCGTTTCCTTTCACAAGAGCCAAAACCTCATATTTCCCCCTCCACTAATGAATATCAGCTTGTTTTACAGCCTGCTTCGAGGTGGCTTCATGGGACAATACTCTAATCTTTATCAGCCATTTCTTAGTATCTGTCAAGGACTGCCACAATTCCCTGGAAAATCACACTGTTTGATGTCTGCAATATGCACGCCTGGGGATGATGAAAGGGAAATTACAGTGTGCTTCATGAACACTGTACTAGACAATGTGTGTGAGGTAAATTATACAGTAAAACCAAAAATGACTGTCTTCTACATTGCAAGCAATCAAGATGGTTAACTAATTAGCCCAAATCAATTCTCATTTGCTGATAATTGGCAGCTGCATTCCTCAGTGTTTAGTAGCATACAAACTGTGGATACCTCTTTTGGCCATTCACTGCCAACCATCATGGTTTGTAGGAAAGACAAATCAGTAGTGCACTCAAACAAAGAGGACTGACAAATAATTAACAATGACCCACTTGCCAAATTGTAGAAATTTATTGGCAGCTAAGAGTATAATGCAGAAACCACAGTGCCTCACCTCTGAACAATGAGGCTTCATCTGGGGCTGCCCCAGCCTAATTGTTTAGATGTGAAGTTATGGATTGTTTCACTACACCTTCAGCTGGCAGTAAACCAGCATTTCTACAATTTGGCACCTTGATGATTGTTATCATTTCATTAGTCCTTTAGTCTGCGTGCAGTGCTGTTCTGTTTTTTCAGTGCTTTATCTACTGTATTGTGGGGGATAGTCTCTGAGACACTCCACATGCATGACATCATGGGTAGTGTACACCTGATAGGTTGCTTCACCTGATAGGTTGCTTGATGCACATGTAGATTTGAAGCAAGTCCGTCCCCCTTCTCCCAGGGGTCAGCTTACCTCAGGTCAGTTCTAGATGTGCATCCGACAAGGTTGCAAGCAGACTACACTTCCAACAATTGAATATACAGGCTAAGGTAAGCCTCAGAATACCATTCTAAATATATAGATTTTTTTTTTTTACCAATTATTTTACCAGGTGAGACACACTAAGCTGAAAGCTTGTTTGCAGGTGCAACCTGGGAGCACGAGGAAGTTAAGTGACTTGCTCAGGGTCACTCAGTAGTGGGGGCTATAGATATATATATATATATATCTATAGCCCCCATATATATTGGTCATATACCAGACTAAGACAGGCAGACACAAGAATAATACATGTTTTGTTAATCCTGTGGCTAATAACATCGGTTTACCAGTTCTTATATAGAGCAGCACAGCTTTGCACAACGTTCTTGTTATCTACCTGACAGCCCCTGATTGTGGTTCCATGCAGAACAACTCTCCTAAAATTAGGAAGACAATGAGAACCTGGGAACCCCTACTAGCTGTCCCAGGAGTGCCTTATAAAACTTCAAATGTACTACTCCAACAAGTTTCATGGTGGGCTACCTGGGAACCCCTGCTAGTGTTCCCAGGAGCACTCATCCTACCAAAAAAATCTCATAATCACATAAAACTGAAGTGCCATACAAATGAGCTCCTCACCCATCTAGAAAGGCTCCCTAGCAGAAATTTAAAAAATTGCTACCTGCCACCCCTTCCAGCGGTGCCTGGGTGCTGCACAACAAACAAACATTACAGTCCATCAAACTGAGCCCAATCTGTTTTGGACACGATAACATCCAGTAACTGTACCTTTGGGGACAGATTCATTACCATGCCATCCTCCTCGTGAAGTTCATCCGAATCACGGTGCCCCCCGTGGTACATCGACACTTCCTGCCATTCAACTTCGGCCATCTAAGTGAGTGCTACCTATACGGACCAAAATGGAGCCTAACAAAATGTTTCTTTATGGCTCCCAGGTCGGTAGAGGTTCTCATTCAGTAGGACATTACCCTGCCTTCTCTTCTGGTCCGAAATCTCGCGCAATGAGTGAGCCACTCGCTGATTGGCTCAGCAGCATCGTGAGACTATGGCCGCCATCTTTTTTTGAGGGGCAAGGCAGTGAGATCTCGCCATCACAGAGATCTCATGCAAGTTCACACCACAAGCCATTCCTAGGCTCTTGTAGCACAAACACTCCCCACCTTGCTAGCGTTTGCCCAGCGATGACACTCTGCCTACAAATGAGGGTCAAACTACTGCAGATACTGCAACACAAGCAGTCTTCTTACTAACTTCCCCATTCAAGGGAAATGGCTTGCCCTCTCCCACTTAAAGGGACATGACTCTGTTTAGCCTAAATCTCCCAATTAAAGGGACATGGCTCAGTTCCATTACAGAGATACTGCTCAGTCTCCCACAATTAAAGGGACATGACTCTGTTTACCCTAAATTTTGATTCCAGTTAATACAACATGGGCACAGCTAATTAAAAAGACAAGCTGTACACACAGACTTACTGCATGTAATTTCTACACTACAGCAATGTTTATTAAATAATATTTTACAACTACCAAGTCATATCTGATCTGTGCCTATCCTCCACAGATCATTATGGCCAAGAACAAATCCTGCAGACATTGTAATGTCCCTCTACCTCCTCAACAACTGGGCTGTCTCTGCGCTACATGTGTGGAGGACACTCCTCCCCCTCTCAACACAGAGGACTCTGGAGAAGGACCTAGTGGAATACAGAATAACGCTAATAAGGGAAAAAATAATAAAGAGCTTGACTTAGACAACAATTCCATTATGATGCAGAATAACCAGCTGATACTAGCGCAGCAAGAAGTATTAGCTGCCATGCTAGCTAGACTCAATGAGCTCTCTGCACGACAATATCCCATCCTTCCACCAGCAAAAAAGAGGGCCACAGGGAATCTCAATAGACCAATCGGCACCATACCTACTGAAGTGCAAAATGACCCAAACTACACCGAACAGGTCTCGGAGGAAGAGGGTGAACTGGAGTCAGAACCCCAGACCCTCACGGCAAAATGGTGCTTCCCTGACCAAATTCCAGCCCTAGTCAGAAATATCATGACTACAGTGGGGCACCTACATCTAAACTCATCCCTTCACTACAACCGCAATCAAAGCTGGTGGACATATTCCCAGTATGTGAAGCTATAGATGAGGTAGTACTAAAGGAATGAGGCTCCACAGAACCTGCACGCATCCCAGAGTGCAGGTCGTGGGACAAAATGTAGCCACTACAAGCAGATAAATTAGCCCTATGGTGCACCCCACCAACAATCGACCCCCCCAAATAGCATCCCTTAACAAGAAAACAGTACTACCCACAGAATCCACCTCAGGGCTCAAAGACCCTATAGATAGAAAACTGGAAGACATACTTAAGAAAAATGCCGAGCTGGCAGGACTAGGAACAAGGGCTGCATCAACAGCTAGTTATGCCACACAGGCACAACTAACATGGCTACAGGAGGTCATAAAAACCCTGCCACCTAAATCCACAGAAGCAGTGCTACTAGACAACACGATCCTCTCAACTAAATACTTGGCTGACATGGCAGTTGACTCCCTCAAAATTAATTCCAGATCAGCAGTACTAACCAACAGAGCTCAAAGAGCTCTATGGATGAAACTTTGGGATGCCGACGGTGAGTCCAAGGCGACTCTCCAAAAGCTTCCATTCAAAGGAAACTTACTGTTCGGTGAAGGCCTGGAAAAGTACCTCAAAGGGAAGGAAGAGGGAAAAGCACTATCCAAGGATAATGCAAGACACACCTATCTACCTTCCAGGCACAGATTTCGATCACAGCTGGCATTTTGAGACAGAAAGAGAGGCAACATATCTTACAGAGGTTAAAACTATAAACAACAGTATACGCCCTTATACCAACACACGAAAGTTAGAGGCAGAGGATCGGCATCTTATTTTGACTGCAGTGCATCCAGCCTATAAACTCATGTTTATCTGCTGGCATTTACTTCATGCTTTGTGCCTATCTCTGCTGACTTTGAATTTCAGTTACCTACTATGTCTGTTCTACACACTGGATTGCACTGGTCATGGATAAGTTTACTATACTGTATAGAAGAGTTCAGTCTTCTGAATGTTCTAAAGCACAGAAAGGAAAAGATAAACACAACATACTATTAGGATGAGTGTCACATTGTATATGTTAATGTGAATACATCTATGCCCAGTTCATGTGATGGAACAGCATGTGAGGATAGAAAAGTAAGTTACCAAAGCCAGGTTTGTTAGGAACACACATGTGCCATAATACAATTGACAAAACAGGATGTTAGAATGTGTTATAACACTGAACTTTGGTCTGATAAGATTTTTCTTCTTTTGTGTTGTATAGTAAGGAGGCCTTTAAGCATATGGAAGAGAATGTAATTAATATGACATGGGCATTTTAATTCTGTGATAGTAAGTACTGAACCAGAATGTGGTTTATGAACAAATAAAAAGGTATACTACTTATTATACAGAAAAAGTTGTCCTCAATGTAAATACAGTTTGTTTACTTTATGTTCATAATATTTATAATTTTTTGGCACAATAATTATAGCACCTTCTGCTCTGATGAAGCAGTAGTATAACACATGATGGAGTGGCCCAGTGTAAAATAATAAATACATATATATATATATATATATATATATACATATTGATGAAAAGTGTCAATGATTTAATCAGTTATATTTGGTTGCAGTTTGCTGCCTATTTTCTGCAGTACTACAGTGGCAACCAGAGATAGCAACAATAAAACACTTCCCAAGATGTACAGGATACACCACTGTGTGCCATATATAGAGATGTGCAAAGTCCGCGAAATTTGTTCCACGAATGAATTCATGAATTTCACAGAATCTGAGGAGCGATTTTCATGCACTTCATGCAATTTGTGGTCCATGAATTGCACAAATTTGAAGGCGGATCGTGTAATTTCACCTGTGAATTTTGTGCTTTGCATGCAGATTGTGCATTTTGTGCAAAAACACTCTGAAATATGGTGCAAATTTTGTGCAAACCATGCAAAGCAAATTTCAGGGGGTCAGCCACAACTCTGCAAATTTCACAAAGTGCGAAGTTTCGGTGTTTTGCGTTAAATATGTGGATGAAGTTTAACTCTGTAACACCCCTAGGCATATATGAGGTAGTGAAGCTGCTAAACTAAAATGCACAGCAGCAAAGTGCACTCTAAATGCAAAAAGCAAGTAAACAAAAAAACACTTCCAATGAGTCGCCTGGCAAAGTGTAATTAGAAAGGTAAAATGCTAGATACTGCCACTCACTGTGCTGAATACATATCCTTTCTTCTTTCACCTTAGGAGGGCTGACTTCAATAAGATGAAGAAACATAGAACATAGAATTTGCTGGCAGAAAAGGACTGGTAGGTCAGTCTAGTCTGTCCTGTTTTTCTCTGCCTAGTCTGACACCTTGATCCTATTTGGTCACCGGCATCCCTCCCATCTCCCCTTTCTCTACTGATTATGCCTGTGTGGCTATCCCACACATGCTTGTAGTTGTCCACTGACTTCTTCTCCACCCTCCTTTGGTGGTGGGCTACTCCAGGCATCCACCACCCTTTCTGTAAGAAGTATTTACTCATATCCCTCTTCAACTACTCCCCCCCACCCCCGACTCAACTTTATACCTCCTTGTTCTGGTGTTCTTTCTCCTCTGAAAGGGACTCTCCACCTGCACCTTGTTTACCCCTGTGATGTACTTATAGGTCTCAATCATGTCCCTTTTTGGTCTCCTCTCTTCTACAGAGTACTTGTTGAGATCCCGCAGCCTCTCCTGGCATGGCATTCTGTGCACCCCATACCACTTTAGTAGTCCTCATCTGGATTGCTTCCACCCTGTCAATGTTTTTGTAGAGGTCTGGCCTCCAGAACTGGACACAATACTGTAGTTGGGGTCTCACTTGTGAGTGATACCGTGGCAACACCACCTTCCTTCTCCTGCTAGAAGTCCCTCTCCCTATGCACCCTGGCATCCCACTAGCATCCCTACTGCCTCGTCACACTGCCCTGCCACCTTGACATCATCAGATACAATTACGTTGAGGCCTCTTTCGTGCTTGGTGACCGTCAGTACCTTGCCTCCATCTTATACACCGCTCCTCGGTTTTCCACCCCAGTGCAAGACTTTGCACTTTTGGCATTGAAACCAAGCTGCCACACACTAGACTACCCCTCTAGTTTCCCAAGATTCCTTTCCGTTCTCTCAACCCCTTCCTGAGTGTCCACCCTGTTGCAGATTTTTGTGTCATCCACAAAGAGACACACCTTCCCCTCCAATTCCTCAGCAATGTCACTTATGAAGACTTTGAAGAGGATCGTTTCCAGTACTAATCTTTGTGGCAACCATCTAGTCACTTTCCCACCCCCCGAGTGTCTGCCATTTACTACCACCCTCTGTCTCCTATCCTTCAACCACTTTGACACCCAGCTTATCATTTTCTTCCCTACCACAAGGCTGCTTATTTTCTTTGTTAGCCTTCTGTATGGCACAGTGTAGGCCCTACTGAAATTAAAATAAGCCACATCCGCTGTCCTTACCTGATCCACTTCCCTAATCACCCAGTCAATGAAATCTATGAGACTTGTTTGGCACAACCTCCCCTTTGTGAAATCATGCTGCTGGTAGTCCTGTAGCCCATTTGCCTCCATGTACCCCCTAAGTCACTCCTTCAGGAGGTCTCCATTTATTTCCCCTCCACTGATCTGAGACTCAGGCCTGTAAATGCTAGCCTCCTCCCTTCTGCCGGTCTTGTACAGAAGGACCACATTGGTCTTCTTCCAGTCCTTTGGAACAACCCCATTTACTGTGATGTGCCGAACAGTGTTGACTGAGGGGGTGGATAGCACCGTGCTCAGTTCTTTTAGAACCCTTGGGTGAATCCTGTCAAGTCCCATTGCCTTTTTCTCCTTCAGGGCTTCCAAACCCTTCTGTCACTCTCCTCTGAAAATGAATTGGGTCCACTCCTCCCTGGTGCCTGCTGACACACGTTGTTTTGCAACCCCCCCACCTGTAAAGACCAAGCAGAAGTACTTACAGGTATTTAAAATTTTAACTTTTCACTGATCTTTTTCTGCACAGTTACCCTCTGCCTCCTGAATCTCACTATCTCAAACCTTGCATTCTTCTTTTCACTCACGTATCTGAAGAAGGTCTTATCCCCTTTTTTGACCTTCTTGGCAATTCTCTCCTCTGTTTGTAAAATGCCTTTCCTTGTCTTCTTCTACACAGACCCTGCCTACCCACCTGATTCTCAAATATCCCACCCCTTGCTTTCTTGTTTTCACTCAAGTACCTGAAGAAAGTCTTATCCTATTTTCTGACCTTGATGGCAAGTCTCTCCTCTGTTTATGCCTTAGCTGACCTCACCCACATTCCAGCATCCCTGTTTTTCTAGATATGCCTCCCTCTTCCCCTCCATCTGAGTCTCCTTGTACGTCCTAAAAGCTGTTTTTTTCTCCTTCTCTGCCTTAGTCACCTCTTTTGAGAATCATTGTGGCATCTTCTTCCTCCTACCCTTGCTTACTTTCTTCAAACCAAATGCCTTTGCCGTAGCAATTCTCCCCTTTATCTTTTTGCATTAGGTGTCCACCCCCCCGTCATCCCCCTTTCGAGGTATTTACTGAGGCAGTATCTCATTTCTTTCAAATCTGCCCTGTTGAAGTCCAGACTCTTGCCCAATTCTTATAGCAAACCACACAGTACAGTGATTGCTTGTACCCAGGGGACTGCCTAGTGTGAAGTCTGTATTGCTGTCCATGTTCATAAATACAAGGTCCAGTACCACCCTGTCTCTAGGGGGGTTCCAAAACCAGCTGACTGAGAAATACCCTCTGTAGGGAGTTGAGGATAGCCCTGCTTCTTGTTGTTGCCAGAATGCTTCAATCTGAATATGGTGGATTAAACTTCCCCATAACCAATACCTCCCCTTTGTCTGACATTCTGCCAGTAGCCTCCCCCCAAACCTTGCCTAGCTCCTCCACCTGTGTTGGTGGTCTATTCACCACCTCATGCAGATAAAGGCCCTATACCCTGTCTCTAAACTGACTCATAGTACCTCCAGCCCTTCCTTATCCCCCTGATGTCCCTGTAACTGTATGGTCCTATACCTTCCCTCACATGTAAATATCCCCCCCCCAACTTTCCTCCCTATCCTGTTCTTCCAGAACATGGTGTAACCTGATATGGCCACTTTTCAGCTGTGGTTGTTGGCGAATCATGATTCCATTATGGCCACCAGATCCAAGTCTAGCTTCACAAAAAGGAAGGAAATCAGAGGAAACTTGAAGGGAGTGGCAGAGGCAGAAGCCAAATGGGAGATCATTAAGAGGGGTACCCTGGAAGTCACATGAAACTGCTTTAGGAAAGTAGCCATTGAGCACCAGAAACCTATTTAGTTTTCCAAAAAGGTGGGGGGAACAGTGAGGGTGAGATGGATTGCCTTGAAAAATACAAGGGTGGGCAACATGAGGAGAATTGGAAAGACTAACAAGAGAAATTGAAGAAAAAAAAAAACAATGCAGTTAAGAAGGCAAAGGCAGATACAGAATTAAGAATAGCAGAGGGGGTTATAAAGAGGGACAATAATTATTTAGGTATATTAGGGAAAAGAACGCACCAAAAGGGGGATTATTATACTAAGTAAGGACTTTGATGGGTGGAAGATGATGAGCAAAAGGCAGATTTACTGAACGGTTATTTCTTTTCTGTATTCATAGTGGAGGAGGGGGCTGACTCCTTCTGGAGAGCTGCATTAAGGATTCTGAGAGGGGTGTTAGGGAAATGAAACCTGTTCAGGTTATGGAGGGCATAGAAAGAAAAGATCTGACAATGACCAGGTGGACAAGGCAATGGATCCTGATGGATTACACTCAAGGGTCCTAATTGAGCTGGGTCCAGAACTTGCTCCCTCCTAACAGATCTATTCACATGTTTTCTTGAGGCTGGGGGTCTCCAAGTTACTGGAGGAAGGCAGTAGTAGGACAACATGCCAAGAGTGGGGAGAAGGAGGAACTAGGGAACACCTTGATAGTTAGATTTACCTTGACTGTGGGTAAGCTCATGAAGACCGTACACAAGAAACAGATGGTGGAAACCCTGGAAACAAACAGGTTGCAAGCCACTAGGTGACATGAGTTTGTGGCAGGAAAATCATGTCAAACCATCCTGATAGTCTTGTTTGACTGGATCACCAAGGCAATGCATAGGGGTCAGGCTGTCATTGTACTGTACCGCAACATCAGCAAGGCCTTTAGGAAAAAACAGAGGGTGGTGATAAATGGGGGGGGGGGGATCTGAGGTGAGGGGGATCACAAGTGGGTTGCTGAAAAGGTTTGTCCTTGGTCCTGCCCTGTTCAGGTTGTTTATTAATGACTTAGGGGAGAGTATGAAGGGCAAATATGTCACTTTGCAGATGATACAAAACTATTTATTTATTTATTTGTTTGTTTGTTTTTGTTACTGGGGAAGTGCACTAGGCATAGCAATGCCTATTTTTAGGCACGACCCAGGAGGAGACTCAGTTACCTTACTCTGCTGGGGGAAGGCAGGCTCTGGGTCAGTCGGAATAAGTGGAAGTGATGACCTCCTGCCATCCAGGGATGAGAGTAAGAAGAAGGCAGCTAGAAGAATCCTAGTGGTTGGGGATTCTATTATCAGGGGAGTAGAGAGGGTAGTTTTGGGTATCGGAGAGGTGGGGGACAGTCAGGTGGTTTCCTGAGGCATCAGCCATCCGGTAGATAGAACAGGGAGGATAGTTTAGTGGGCTTGCTGGTACACTGGGGTACCAACAATCTAGTAAACCACCCTTTGGAGCAACTGCAGTGGAACTTCCAAAGGTTTTTTTTTTCAAATTGTTTAACCAGGTGAGATACACTAAGCTGAAAGCTTGTTTACAGTTGCAACCTGGGAGCCCAGGAAAGTTAAGTGACTTGCCTAGAATCACACAGTATGCAAGTGGGGGCTGTGGGATTCATACCCAGGTCTCCAGATTTGCAGCTCAAAGCCTTAAACCACTGCACTATACTGACTCCCATTTCCCATTTCCAAGAGGTTGGGGGACAGATTGCAGGAACGCTTGGCCTACTTGGTCTTTTCTGAGGTCCTTCCTATGTGGAGTGGGGCATAAGAAAAAATAGAGTAAGGAGGGAAGAGATAGGGGAATTGAATGATTAATGTAATGGTGTCAGGAGAAGGGGTGCCACTTTGCAGAGGACTTGGGGGGGCTTCTGGGACAGTAGGTTCTTCAAAGGTGATGCTCTTCTCATGAAGAGAGAGAGGGGACCAGCACACTGGCCAGAAACATGATTCTACATTAGAAAGCTAAACTGCAGGTGCTAGTGACCGGCCAATGTGGCGGATGAACTCTGAGACAGCTCTGGATATTGAATGGATGATTTAATATATTTCAAACTTTTTCAAGTCTGGATAATTTAATTTTCTCTAGATAACCAACGGAGCATACCACATAGACCAAAGATGGGTCCAAAAAAAGAAAATCGGCAGACTTCCCATGGAATGGATGCCTATCTTTCGCCTCCGGCAGCCACTCAGGGATCGGGGCCTTCACAGCATTGTGGCGTCACAGGATCGAAGCTGCCAACCCACCAAATCTTAGCCATGCTCCAGAAGGTTCAAACAACCTGTGATGAAACTAACCAATGGATGGCAACGGTAGAATTGAAATTGTTGGTGTCTGAGGCAAAAATTAACGACAGCACATCAGCTATGCAGGGACCTACAATGGAGGCAAATAAGCAGGCAGAGAGGAATGCTTTGTTTGTACGGGATATGCAGTATATCCAAGCAAAAGTGGAGGTACGACAAAATACACAACGCCAAGCAAAAATCCATATAGCAGGATTCCCCTCTACACTAGCCAGTATCACTGCTTTCCTCACGACTCTAGGGAAAATTATCTTTACTGACCTTCAACTTTTACCTCCCGATTCGGGGATCCAAATAACATGAGCTTTCACAATTCCATAGCGGACCCGTCAGCGTGGGACAGATACAGCCATACCTCTCACAGTAATTGCCACGCTGTCTCAGGCTGAGGCATGAATTCGACTTCTTCAAGCAGCTCAGAACCTAGGTGACATTACCTGGGAGAACTGTAGGCTTTCTTTCTTTCTTGACCTTTCTTTACAAACCCAGAACAGGAAAAAAGAGCTGCAAACCATAAACAAAGTCTCATTTGGAACAGGGAATACATGTACAGCTGCTTTTCCCAGCGCAACTGCAAATGCAACATCAGACAAAAACTCATATTTTCACTGACCCAGAAATAGCATCAGCCTTTGCTGAAAAACTGCTTAATGACATTACTGCTGTGCCTGCTTCTGAAGAGGGTGATGGGTGAAGATCCTTCAGAAACTTACATTTGTAATTTCAGCTTTTGATTGTACCTGAGGCTGCTATCCTTGCGGTCTATCACAGCATTTGAAATGTAGACTGTTTCATTCACTAAATGCAAGACTGTGTTAGTTTTTGTTCCCCAGGTTCCTTTTTTTACCTTCTATTTACTGCCTAATACAGTGATCCAGTGCTGGTTAAGTGTTTAATCTAAATTGTATTCTGCTGTGTTTTCTTTATTTTCAGTCATTGTGGTCTCTGAAAGCTGCCATCTTAGGCTGCTCAAATACATTTTAATATGAAAATAACTTCCAATCCAGTTGGGGTGAATCAGAATTCACATGGTGTGAAAGTTCACACTGCTCAATTTGTTAACTGACAGAAATGGCCTTTTAGAGCATTTTGTTTCCCTATTTGGTGTTTAGTTAGTCTATCACAAAGTGTAAGGGTGCTCTTCAGCTTAATTGAGCTCAAGCCATCTTCAAGCATGTATGTCCCCCATTCTGGAGCCCATCCCTCCACAAAACCTCAATTCCTATGAGGGGTTTGGAATACTGGCATCCAGTTTGTCTCAAATATGTCTAGGTGAGAGAATTCTAGCCTACAAAATTACTAGGCTGGACTTGTCTCCTTCAAGTTAGTATAGACTCTTTCTGTTAATGCATTGGTACAGCTCTTTTTTATTGATTGGTGTATACTCTTGTATATAGTGTATATAGTGTTCCTCTGTATTCTCTGTGCAATATGGTGTTTGCTGTATAACATGCAACGTCATAAACAAATTTTACAAATGAAAAAAAGGTAAACTGACTGTGGGGGACACTGCGACTAGGGGAACCACGGTAAAGGGAGTGAGGGAGGGGAACCTAGCTACTGGTCCCCTATACTGGAGATGGTAGCAATAAGGTAACATAGAAACATAGAAATTAATGGCAGATAAGGACCACTTGGTCCAGCTAGTCTGCCCATTTCCCTACCTACCTACTGTAATACCACAAACCCTACTTGGTCTACGGCTTCATCCCCTCTTTCCTAACCACTAACGTTCCCTTATTCCTATCCAATGCATTTTTGAATTCTGTTACCATTTTTGCCCCCACCGCCTCTTCTGGGAGGCAGTTCCATGCATCCACTACCCTTTCAGTGAAGAAGTACCTTCTCACAATTCCCCTAAGTCTACCCCCTCCAGCTTCATAGGATGACCCCTTGTTTTTGAACATCTTTTTCTCTGGAAAATGTTTCCATCCTGTACCTTATTTATATCCTTGAGGTATTAGAAAGTCTCTATCACATTTCCCCTTTCCTCCAGGGTATACATTTTGAGGTCCTTTAGCCTGTTCTCATAGCGCTTTTGGTGTAGACCCTGCACCATTTTTGCTGCCCTCCCCTGGACTGTCTCTACTTTGTCTATGTCCTTCCAGAGATTTGGCCTCCAGAACTGGACACAGTACTCCATATGAGGTCTCACTGATGATTTGTACAGTGGTATCACCACCTCCTTCTTTCTGCTGGTGATACCCATCCCTATGCACCCCAACATCCCACTGGCTCTCCCCACTACCTTGTCAGACTACTTGGCCACTTCTAGGTCGTCAAATATGATTACCCCCAGTTCCCTATCTGGGTACCCAGACTCGAACTAATAGGAATAGGAAATGACAAAAACCCTATGGGCTAGAAAACCATATAGACACTTTCAAATATCATTTCTGGGTATTGAAGTTATCCCATGCTGGGCTGAGAACATTATCCTTAGAATCTTTCACATACACTATACTAGCAGTTCAAGGGCATTCTCCTGAGCAACCCTATATCTCCTAGGTGAAAAGTTGAGAATTGCAGTGTCATGGTAAATGAAAAAAATAAAAAGAACATGAATCGTCAGAAGAATGCTGTTTGTCATTATCTGTGCCCCCCTTCAATTTTGAACTTTGGTTGTTTGTTTGTTTGCATTGGGGTGGCTGCATATTGAAGAATTAATTAATTTCCCATGGAACCACCGAGCTAGCTCGGGACTTTGCATGCTCTATGGTGATCATCAGCACCATGCCCCCCCATCATGTACTCTGCCCCTGGGTTTCTGTGCCCCATGTGCATGATTTTGCACTTCTTCACATTGAATCTTAGTTGCCACACCCTTGACCACTCCTCAAGCTTACTTAGATCCTTCCTCATTTTTTCCAACCCCCTGGAGTTCCAACCCTATTGAAGATCTTTGTGTCATCTGCAAAAAGGCCTAACTTCCCTTCTAACCCCTCTACAGTGTTGTTAGTAAAGACATTAAAAAGGAACGGCCCCAGTACTGACCCCTGTGGCATCCCACTGGTCACTATGCCCTCCTTAGAGTGAACTTTGTTTATCACCACACTCTGTCACCTATCCCTCAACCAATTTCTTACCCATTTTACCACCTTAAGACGTACTCCTCGGCTGCCCAACATGTGTATGAGTCTCCCATGAGAAAAGGTGTTGAAGGCCTTACTGAAATCTAGGTAGGACACAACCACCGCTCCACCCTGAACTAATTCCCTGGCCACCCAGTCAAAGAAATCTATCAGATTTGTTTGACACAACCTCCCCACAGTGAATCCATGCTGCCTCGGATCCTGTAAGCTGACAGATTCAAGATATTATACAATCCTTTCTTTTAGCAGTGATTCCATTAATTTCCCCAACCTCTGAAGTCAGGCTGACTGGCATGTAGTTGCTATCCTCTTCCCTGCTCTCACTTTTTGTGAAGTGGGGCTACAACTACTCTCCTCCAGTCCTCTGGAACCACTCCAATCTCCAATGAGTGGTTGAACAGGACTGTCAGTGGAGCTGCCAGCACCTCTCTAAGCTCCTTCAGTATCCTTGGATGTATTTTGTCCAGCTCAATTACCTTGTCCACTTTTAGACTTGCAAGTTCCTTCAGGACTCTCTCTTCCATAAATTGACTGGAGTCCACCTTCCTTCCATTGATGCTTCTGTCGCTTATCTATGGTTCTTCTCCTTCCCCTTCTTCTGTGAACACTGATCAAAAATATTTGTTTAGGATGTCTGCTTTGTCCTGTCCTCCCTACACACACTCCTCTCCTTCCCTCCTTAGTATTGCAATCATTCCCTTGGTCTTTCTCCTTCTGCTTATGTATCTGACAAATGAATTGCCCGCTTTCTTTACTGCGTGGGCTATTTTCTCCTCCATTTGTGCCTTTGCACACCTGACTGCTTTCCCTGTCTCCCTCTGTTTCACCTGATACTCTTCCTTATCCTCCTCTCTCTGAGTCTCCCTATACCTCCTGAATGCTAACTTTTTTGCTCTTATCTTCCTCGTCACCTTCTTTGAGAAGAATAGCGGTGTTTTTTCCTTTTGCTTTTGTTTACTTGCCTAATTCAGAGGTGTGTTGCTTTCACTGTAGCTCCTTTTAGTTTCACCCACTGTTCCTCTACTCCATCCAAGTTCACCCCCACCACCACCAAGCATCCCTGAGGCATTACCCCATCTTTGTTAAGTCAGCCCTCCTGAAGTCCAGGAGCCTCACATTCATGTGGTTCAACTCAGTCACTGTTCTTATATCGAACCACATCATTTGGTGATCACTGGTCCCTAGGTGGTCACCCACTGTGATGTCTGCAACACTGTTCCCTTTGGTGAGTACTAGGTCTAATATTGCTCCCTTATGAGTGGGCTCTTTTACTAATTGCCTGAGGAACGCCCCCTGCAGGGAGTCCAGGATATCCCTGCTTCTAGATGAAGCTGCATCCAAGATACTCCAATCCACGTGTGACAGACTGAAGTCTCCCACCAGCAGTACCTCTTCCTCAGTTGCCATCTTATTGATGGCTTCTACTAGAACTCTGTCCATCTCCTTCCCTTGTGCTGCAGGTCTGTAGATCACTGCAGTGCAAACAGTGTCTCTATTTCCCGGTTCTAGGTGACCCACAGTGCCTCTGCCCCTCACTGTATTCCCTGTATTTCAGTTGCTTTTATGCCATTCCTCATGTATATAGCCACTTCTCCCCCTTTCTTACTCACTCTGCCCTTCCTGAACAGAGTACAGCTTTGTATGGCTATTTCCCAGTAATGATTCTTATTGCACCATGACTCAGTAATAGCAACAATGTCCAGGTCAGCCTCTGCCATTATGGCCACTAGGTCAGGGATTTTATTTCCCAGACTATGTACATTTGTGCCATGGCCTTCAAATTTTGCTAACACCCCTCCTATCAGCCCACTTTACCCCTCTTGCCTACTCTCCCTACCCCTTCTGCCTTCATTCCTTTCCCTATTGTTGTCTACCATTCTGCTTTTCCCATTTTCTGGTACATATGGGGTTTCCCCTCTCTTAGGGTTCTGGCCACTCACCACTTCCACTTGCAGAAGGGTGGCAGTTTGATTCTCACTGCTTTCTTCCACTAGCCTCCTCAGTTAGTTTAAATGCTTGCAATGAAGCATTGAAACAGTTCACTGAGGACCCTGGTCCCCCTCCCAGATGGATGCAGGCCATCTCCCCTGTAGAGACCTACATCCCTCTAGGTATGACCCCAATCCTCAAAGAATCCAAGCCCCTTCTCTCTGCACCACTCCTTCAACCATGTGTTGAAGCTCCTGGTGCAGAGAACCCTGTCCTCTCCCCTGTCATAGACTGGCAACATCTCAGAAAAAGCCACTGAGTGTGCTACCTACCTAAGACCCTCCCCAACTCCTTGAACTCCTCCTGCACATCCCTAACCTCATCCCTAGCCAGGTCCTTTGTCCTCAAATGGACAATGACATCTATCTCTTCCTCCTCTCCTGCTGCCCCAGAGATTCCCATGATTTGCTTTCTATCCCTCTGAGCCATGGTTAGAGATGGGCGAGGTTGGAAAACTTCACTCTGAGGAATAATTTGCAGATTGTTATGGTTCCATGAATTATTCTGAAATGCAAACTCGAAATTTGTGGCACAGATGCGGCTTTGCAGAATTGTGAATTTTTGACTTCATGGAACATGTTAAGATAAAGTAGGATTGGTGCCACTCCATGAAGCATGCAACTTTGCCTGCGAAGTTTGCACTTTACTATGGGATAGGAGGTCACATGATGCTCTGGGGAGGTCACATATTGCTGAACAGCCTATATTAAGTTGAGTATGTTGTTCTCAGTACAGTGTTGTGGAGAGAGACTCAGAGCAGAGAATGTGCTTCTAACTGAGCCTGACAAACCTTAAAAATCTAAGCAAAATTAGCATTTTGCATTCTAAATTGCTCCCAAACTGTTTGAGTGCCTTGTACATGCACAGTAGTAGTTTTTTGTTAATTTTCTCATTAATTATATACAGTAGTTTAAAGTAATTGTTTCAGTTTATACAGTGCAGTAGTGGTTTGGGTGGCTTGTGTGGGGGAGGGCAGCAGCAATTAGCGAGTCCAGGCAGAAAGATCTGCAGTTTTTTTTTTTTTTGTTAAGCAGGTGATTTCTGTTACATTTTGGTGTTGTTACATGTTCTTGATAATCTTTTATTTTAGGATCTGTACAGTAATTTCTATGCTGTGTGCACATTAATATTAAGTAAGGGTTCTGTCACTATTGGCACAACAGTCCCCTTATTGAAAAAAATCCCTCGCTGTGTGCGTATTAAGTAAGGGTTCTGTCACAGTGCTGGCACAATCCTCTTGTTGAAAATATCCCTGCGCTGTGTGTGTATTAATATTAAGTAAGGGTTCTGCCATTGATGGCACAGTCCCCTTGTTGAAAAAAATCCCTGTGCTGTGTGCGTATTAAGTGAGAGTTCTGTCATTGTTTTGGCACATAACCCTTGTTGAAAAAATCTCTGTGTTGTGTGCATATTAGTATTAAGTAAGAGTTCTGTCACTGTTTGCACAGTCACCTTGTTGAAAAAGTCCCTATGCTGTGTGCATATTAAGTAAGGGTTCTTGTCACTGTTTTGGCACAGTCTCCTTGTTGAAAAAATCCCTGTCCTGTGTGCATATTAGTATTAAGTAAGGGTTCTGTGACTGTTGGCACAGTCCCCTTGTTGAAAAAATCCCTGCACTGTGTGCATATTAAGTAAGGGTTGTCACTATTTTGGCACAGTCCATTTGTTGAAAAAAAGCCCTGTGCTGTGTGTGTATTGATATTAAGTAAGGGTTCTGTCACTGTTGGCATAGTCCCCTTGTTAAAACAAATCCCTGTGCTGTGTGTGTATTAAATAAGGGTTCTGTCACTGTTTTGGTACAGTCCCCTTGTTGAAAAAATCCCTGTGCTGTGTGCGTATTAATATTAATAAGAGTTCTGTCACTGTTGACACAGTCACCTTGTTGAAAAAATCTGTGTGCTGTGTGCATATTAAGTAATGGTTCTGTCACTGTTTTGGCACAGTCCCCTTGCTGAAAAAATCCCTGTGCTGTCTATGTATCAAGTAAGGGTTCTGTCACTGTTCTGGCACAGTCTCCTTGCTGAAAAAATATCTGCACTGTGTACATATTAATATTAAGTCAGGGTTCTGTTACTATTTTGGCACAGTCCCCTTGTTGAAAAAATCCCTGTGCTATGTTCATATTAATATTAAGTAAGGGTTCTGTGACTGTTGGAACAGTCACCTTGTTGAAACAATCTGTGTGCTGTGTGCGTATTAAGTAAGGGTTCTGTTACAGTGTTTGCACAGTCCCCTTGTTGAAAAAATCCCTGCACTGTGTGTGTATTAATATTAAATAAGGGTTCCGCCACTGTTGGCACAGTCCCCTTGCTGAAAAAAATCACATCTGTGGGGGTCAAAGAGTGGTGCAGCTACCAAAAGAATGTCAATGAGAGCAGAGGCACAGTGTTCTAAGGAGTCTGTGGCTGGTAGTAGCACTAGCACAGGAGTATGTAGCAGTGGTTGGATTATTGTAGCTAAATCTTTCTCAGCCAGATCTGTGTCAGCCTTGTTGCTGGATGTGTCAAGTGACAGGGGAACCAGCAGTGTCAGCAAACAAGAAGCAGTGGGCACGGAGGTGGTTGTTGGTGTGCCTTTGGGAACTGGTGGTGGTGCTGCTGCTGACTGTGAGCCTCGCAGTGTGGGGCCAGTGGGTGAGGTGGTAAATTAAAAAAAAATTAATCAGACTTGTCATGATGAGGAAGTGATGGTCAGAGAGCCTGTAGATGTTGAGGATGATAGAGCTGTGGAGGAGGAAGACAGCAGTGTCTGCGCTGATGATGTTTATGATGTGTCAGACTTTGATCCCTTATGGGAGCCTGAAAAGAAAAGGCATAAGGATGGTGAGGATGCAGATGGTGCAGGGGATGTTGTGTGTACCATTGATTCAACCACTAAGGCACCCCCAACTACTGTTCATCAGGTTCTCAAATTCATCCCAAAAAACACAAAGCCCACCCCTTCTCCTCTGCAGTCCCAGTCCTGGCACCATGTTAAAACACAGCCAACAAAATCCCTAGCACGGAATTTCTATACACCAGACTCAGCTGATGAGACAGTTGCAGTTTGTCAGCTGTGTCAGACCCAAGTCAGTAGGGGTAAAAAGGGCAGCCACCTTGGCACAGGTGGGCAGCATATTCTACACACTTGAAGAACAGGCACCCATTACACTGGATTCAATACAAGAAAGAAACCAGTGCAGTGGATCCCAGTTCATCATCTTCATCAGGTGTGCCAATCAGAACTTACAGGGCACTAGATGAGGTGGAGGGAGGGGTAGGTAAGGAAATCTCTATAGTGGAGGATTAGGAAGATTCTGTAGTTCTGTCGAGTAGTGGGCAGAGCAGCACCACCGCCCTGAGTCAAAAAACCATAGTTACGCCATTACTGAAAACACAAAAAGTCACTGGTGTCACTCGTGCAGCAGCACATGTGAATAGGAATCCCCATGAGGCAAAGAGCACACCAGCAATGCCATCACGATGAGTACAGCTGTTTGGCAGACACATGACAAGAAAGGTCCAGCCTATGCTGCATTCCATGTTTTAGCGTCACTCCAAATTACCTCCTAATCATGCTACTGCACAGGAGGTGAATGCAGCAGCTTCAGAAATGCTGTATCTTGACCTGTTGCCTTTCTCATTTGTAGAGAATGTTAGATTTTGGTGGTTTTGTGGCCTGTGTATGTCCTAAATGGAACATTCCATCAAAGACATACTTTGCCCAGTGTGCCATTCCGGAACCATATGGTAGTGTGTCAGACATGGTGAGCCCTGCCCTGAAGCATTCATCCTCACCATACATACATCCCAGCATGGACATGTGGACCAGTGGCAAAACAGTTGGTAGCTCGTACTTGTACATTATAGCATACTAGGCACAGGTACCTGGGGTACTAATTGACTCAGGGTGTGGGAAAAATTTCTCTAAGCCCAACTGTCATGGTAACAACATGCTGGGTGTTTGCCAGCAAGCGACACTGACCACAAAGAGTGTACCTGGATCACACATGGGTGAGAAAATGCTGGAAGTAGTGCTCACCGAGATAGATGAGTGACTCCATCCATAGTCACTGAAAGCTGGATTCATTGCTAGTGATAATGACTCCAATGTTCGGAAATGCATCAGTGATGGGGGGTTTGTCAGGGTTCCATGCCTGACACGCTGTCTGAATCTCATTGTGCAGCATTTTCTCACCCATCTGGATATCAAGGACAAACTGACTGAGGCCTGTCACATCTGTGTCCACTTTGCACATTCAGGAAAGGCCCTTGACCACCTCCATCAGCTGCAGATACAGAACCAGCTGCCTAAGCAGCATATGAAGCTGGATGTTGTCCCCAGATAGAACTCCACTCTGTACATGCTTGAGCAGTTATATAAGCAGTATAAAGTAATATCTGAGTATCTGCTAGTACATGCAAGTCGTGACAGCACTGAGGCATCCATGTGCCTCACAACAGAGCAATGGCGCCAAATGCATGGGCTCATCTTGATTCCCAGGCCATTCAAGCATGCAACATAGTCAGTGAGTGGGGACACCACCTATATCAGTCAGTCCATCCCACTTCTATGTGTGCTGAGGCAGACACTGCTGAATATGCAGCAACTGCTGGAGGCAAGTGGTGACAGAGTAACTTGTGCCATGATGGAACACATACTTTATGTCTTAGAATCTAATAACCACATTACCAGCATTCTGCAATCTGAGGAGTTTGGGATTGCCACTATGCTTGACCCATGATATAAGAATGGGCTGGCATCCATAATTCAGGGTGGTCATCAGCAGGTGCAGAGGTTGACTGAACTTCTTACACACAGGGTAAGCAAGGCACAGATGTGACTGAGGGCCCAGGGGGTCAATGCACATGAGGGTACTGCAGAAAGACTTGGGTGTTGCTACCACATCCTCATCACATGGTAAATGGGCAGAAAACTATGCAACTTTAAAAAAAGAAGTAATGCAAAATCCCATTTGGGATGTGTTAAGTCAGGTGGAAGTTGCAGATATGGAAATAAATAAAGAGGAGTACAATCAGGCTGTACATCTGCAAGCAGCGCAGCACATGGTAGATGCATATTTGGCAGATACAAGGCACCTCACCATTTCAGATGAACCCTTGACATACTGGAGCACCAAGGTCAATGAGTGGCCACCACTGACCTCGGTTGCTATTAAATAGCTCAGCTTCCCACCCTCGAGTGTCAGTGTGGAGCATGTTTTCAGTTCAGTGGGTGCCATTGCGCATGACAGGTGCACCAACCTGTCACCCAAAAATGTTGGCATGCTAACATTTAAGAAAATGAATGAGGTGCACATCCCACACAAAACAATCATGTCCCTTGTCACACCACATCATGGCAGTGCTGTTGAGGCGGAAGGTGCTGTTGGCAAAGTGGATTCTAGAACAATGTCTTGCAACATCGATGTGGATGAAGCAGAAATGGAGAAGGAATTCCCATCTGCTGACAATTTCAGTCTTGAAGACTATGAGCGCTGCTTCCTCGATGACGTAGAAGACTAAGACTAACAAAATATGTCTTGTTTTCCACATTCTCCCTAGCATGTAATGCTTACTGTGCAAATCCTAAAAATAATTTTATTTTGCATCATTTCACTGTTCTCCATCCACAAGTATTGTGCTGCTTTTTACTTACACCAAACTGTGAACTTGACCACACCACCACTTGGAATGAATGCCTGCTCCAGCCAGCAAGACACACAGCAGCAGTAGCTTCATCACCTCCACCTCCTCCTCCTATAATCCTAAACTATGGTCTGCTTGGATCCTACACAGCCAGAAACAGTATGGGCAACC
This sequence comes from Neoceratodus forsteri, assembly GCA_016271365.2. Taxonomy (NCBI): domain Eukaryota; kingdom Metazoa; phylum Chordata; order Ceratodontiformes; family Ceratodontidae; genus Neoceratodus; species Neoceratodus forsteri. The sequence continues at coordinate 975,041,025 of CM057453.1, forward strand.
AGTGATACAACATAAAAATGCCATTGTAACACTGAGGCACAGGCTGTCTGCTCCCACATGATAAACACAGATCCTCCTCCTCCTCTACCTCCTCTCTCTCGCTATACTCCTCATCCCTGTTTCAGCTGGGTCCTCACAAGTCTCAAACTGCATAGACAACCACTTCCACAGTGATACAACATAAACATGCCATTGTAATACCAAGGCACAGGTTGCCTGCTCCCACATGGCAGACACAGAAGTGCCTCCTCTACTTCCTCTCGCTGTACTCCTCTTGCCTGCTTCAGCGGGATCCTCACATGTCTCATACAGCATGGTCCACCAACTCCACTTCGATGAAGTAAGGGTCCCACAGCCTACAGCAAGCCACTGCATCAACACAGCAAGACCTTTTTCCTCCTAGGAAGGGCATACATGATCAAAATTAATATCCTTCCTAAACTTCTATTTCTGTTCCAGCTGCACCTATCCAGATTCCTGAACAATTCAGGAAAAAAGTGAACATGTCCCTTAGAACATTTGTATGGAAAAAAGGCAGGTGCAGAGTCTGTATGAGCACTCTAACTCAGCCATGGGGGGGGGGAGTCTGGCTCTGCCAAACCTTAAGTTATACTATTTGGCCACCCAGATGGTCCCAGTGGCCATCTGGGTCAAACAGAGAGGTAACATGGGTTTGAGGGAGATAGAGGATAGTCAATCACAACTTGTCCGTTTATTCACTCTACCACATGCCCCCATTGTCCCAGAGGTATGAAGGAAGCTCCTGAACCAATGGACCAGCCACACCTTGAAAATCCTCATGTAGGTGAGAATGCTAACACAGACTCCAGAGGGAATTGGCCCCTTATCTCAATAGTAGGGGATCCCAATTTTGCACCCCCATGATCGGATATGGGATACACTAAATTGAACAGAACCTCCTTGGTGTGATTCCAATCCCTTTACCGTAATAATATAATTCTTCCTTTTAGAGAATTACAAGAGATATATGCCCTACCTCAAGAAGATTTCCACAGATACTTCCAAACCAGACATTATCTACAATTGCATGTAGTAAATAGGCAGGTTAATAGAGATCTAACTCCCAAACAAAACTTCTTGTACTGGGCTGTTAGATTACATACCAAAAGCAGTCTAATAGCAGGGGTGTATAAAGTGCTTCAAGAGATGGCAGACCAGGCCTTGGAGAAGCTGAGAGTGAAATGGGAATTGGAATCATGGGTCCCAACCCCTAGAACATCCCATGAATTCTCCAGTGCAGAATCCACTCACAGGGATCTACCAAAGCTTCTCCCGCACATTTTCCCTCCCCACCAAAATCAACCAACAGCGCCTAAATAAGATTAAAGAAGACACTAACCTCAGGTAAGCAGCATGCAAAGAAATACTAAGTGGCCTTAGCTAAACCAGACATCACTTCTGAATCAAACTGGTTAACATCACAGGAGCCCAGGCATCTTCCTTCTCTCATTCCTCCTGTCTTTTGTATAAACACTTTAATGCAACTACGTCTTTCCTCAGAGAAGCCTCATCACGCTTAGGTGAAAATGGACAGCTTTTGCAAGAAGGGGGGCAGCACTCCAGGTTATTTTTGTGTTTGTTTGTTTGTTTTAATCCCTTTCACTGCCAAGAGAGAAATAATTGTTTTTCCCCCCACAAACCCTTGTTTGACAGTGGTGAGAAGGGGTTAAGGCATGAAACATGGCGGTCAGTTAACATCCTTTGTTCTCTCTTCTTCATCAACTGGGATTCCAGTGGAAGACCCCCACTGAAACCATAAAACCACCATTTGACACTAGTTTCTGCATATGGGTCCCAGGACAATGCCTAGTGGATTGGAATTCCAACCATCCTCAACTCCATCCCATCCTAGTCCTACGAGCAGGCCAGCTATCTGGAGCAATGGCCTGGAACCAAGCACCCAGCCTATACACAGCAGCTCCCTAATGAACTCTCTACACTATCTCTCTCCTTTGACTGTCATGCATAGCATCGACCTGTGGCTCTCCTGCTTGAACAGGGAAAAAATCAAAGATGCAGAATACAACCAATCTACAGACAATCCTTTATATTTTAAAGCAGTAAGACTCAATTACCATTGAAATCACTGCAAGTTTTTATTTTTTATAGGCAATGAAGGGTAAGGGATTGCTAGCAGTCAATTTATTTCAAAATTTTATGACAGGTGCCTGATCCATAGCAATAACATATGGGTGGGGGGCTGTCCAACCTACAGGGGTTAGAATAGGGAGGTAATGAGCTGCATGTAGAACTGAAAATGTGAAACTAAGAAGTGCACTATTAAGCTGAATACTTCTAAAGAACGATCTGATGTAGAAAAGTAACTAGAGGAACTAACTTCCCACCTGGAGGTTCTCTGTAAGCATCATACCAGCCTTGCATACACATATCGAGGGGGTTGGGGTGGGTGTGTGGTATATGCCCATGTGTGATCACATGCTTGTGTGTGTGTGTGTGTGAGTGCAGTGGAGACATGCATAGACATTAACATCTAACTCAGAATCAGCCAACTCAAGTCAGACTTTATTGCAGTACATTAAAACTGCTTTGCCCCTCTCTCACCCACACACACACATACACAAACAAACTCACACACACATGCACGCACACACACACACACACACACAGATTTGTAAAATATTTTGCTGCATTTACCTTGTATATTATGGGAACTCGCTATTATGTCATGCAATTGAACTGAGTGCCAAAGATACTGTTGCAGTAATCACACAACTAGAGGGGTTGAGTATGCTGCACACTAAGCCCCCTCCGGTAAGACGGGCATGCTTAGCACCAGAAACCAAATGATCAGCAAATTCCAACAGCGGTAAGCAACCACGCAGCCTAACTCACAATGCCCACTCCTTGGTTGGCGCTGGGGGGGGGCAAATGCACCACAGCAGGGGAACTAACACTATGGATGGGGCCCCTCACTAGAATATTATTACAGATCCAAAGGCTGTGAGCAGGGTGGTCCCCACCAAGCAGCAGGTCCTCACTCCACAGCCCCAAATTAGCTACATCAAGACCATGGCCATCTGGCAGGGTTAAATAAAAGGGATGCCAAACTGCATGCAGTACTGACTGGTTGTCTCAGGACTCCCCCTTTCCTGTTGTGAAGTCAATAAACCACTTTAAGGTGGGGGGGGTGCTACACACACAAGCAGTGGGTAACCTGCAAACATGCCTGATTTATCTACCTCATATAGTTAATTCTAGGTATAACATTAAAGAACAATGATTGTGTAATACTTGATAAGAATGTTTTGCCCTTGCACATAGCTACTAAACTTTGGATCACAGGCAGAGAGCAGCACTGGATGAGAGCCTTGCATGGACCAAAGGTCTCAGGGGCTAGCCCCACCTATCTGTGTCCCAGACTGTGGAGTCTGGGGTGATAGGCTCCAGCAGGCCCTGCCCTTGCTATTCTCTGTTTATAGTTATAGTTAGTATTATAGTTAGATTATGTGTTTGCACTAGCCTTAGTAGCGCCCTTAGCATTAATCCTAGAACTTTTCAGACATGTAGTTGTTGTGTTTTTGCATATGCTTTTGTCAAAACAAGCTTTTACTGGGAGACAATTGAACTTCTCAGTCAGACAGTATTGCTAGCATCCTCTCCATGCCATATTGGGGGGGTGGGTCACCAGGAGCAGAAGACTTTGAGAAAAAAAGCCCAACCCCAAACCAACACTGAACACAAAGCAGACCCCACCGGGTGGGTGGGGACAGGGTGTTCTGACCCCTCCTTTGCACACCCGACAACCAAGGTTTATGCCATGACCACATACCATATAGGATAATATCCACAGGCTATAATCTTACCACATGAAATGTTAAAGGGGCTCAGACAAAAGAAAAATGACACCAAATTCTCTGACATCTCAAACACTTAGGCACAAACATTGCATTACTTCAGGAATTACACACACTCCCCCTGCCCAAGCCAACCTATGGTGAAGGGAATGGGTAGGCCAGGTCAGATCCATGACTGGTCGTCGACAAAAATTTTGTCGAACGACCAGACAGTGAAACCAGCAAGTCGATCACTTTTCACTGTTGGCTGCCGGTTCCACGAAACACACAGCGTTTTCTTTCTGCATGTGGTGCTGCACCCCCACCCCACCCCGCACTAAGGATTATCAACTCTGAGTCGGAACTGATTTGGTGGGGTGCAAGACCCCCAACAGACAGTGCCGGGTTCCAGGGTGGACACTACAGTGAAGTGGCACTGTAGTAGCTATAGTGTCATTCGCTGTGCCGGTGTTGCTGTCGGGGGGGGGGTGTATACAAGCCAGGTCTACACAGCAGGGGCCAATACCAAGCGAGCCAGAACAACTATCCTCATTCACCGCAATACCTCTTTCCTGTTAATTAACCACACCTCTGATCCTAATAGGCATTTTGTTGTCCTCAGAGGAGTGCTGGACAGGACTGAGATCCTACTGGCATCAGTGTATGACCCTAATAAAGACGACCCACAGTTCTTCTCCTCCCTTCTAGCAGAACTAGGGTCACACCAATCAACAACAGTGATCTTGGCAGGGGACTGGAACTCAGTTCAAGATGCTACACTGGACAGGTCCAACTCAGTTAGGAAAGGCCTCATCCCAACTCAACGGGCCATGCGGGAAATCCAAGACTCACTGGGGCTTATAGAAACATGGAGGGTTCTTCACCCAGGAGACAGAAGCTACACCTTCCTATCCCCTGTGCACAATTTGTCCTCAAGTCTGGATTACTTCCTTACCTCCCCTGACATCCTCACAAATTTAAAAAATGTGAAATCCTTGCTAAAGACATCTCCGACCATGCGCCAGTCCAGCTCTCCTTCTCATCCCTAAACTCCTCAGACAGAGATAGAACATGGTGACTAAACACCTCCCTCCTCAAGGACCTACAGACTCTTAAGAAACTACAAACTAGCACAGAACACTTCTTTAAGGATAATGCTAATACAGTAGACAATTATGCCCATGTGTAGGAAGCATATAAATGAACCCTTAGGGGAGAATGCATATGAATAGCAGCCACCGAGAAGCGCACAAATGATCATAAAGTAGCAGAACTGCTCCAAGACATCAGGACAATGGAGCACTCTATTTCCAGATCATCCCCAGCATGTGACTGGCTCATGCTGAACTCAACCAGAGACAAGTACAAGGAAATCTTAAGGGAAAAGACAGAATTTGCCATATTCCGTGCGAGAGTCACATACATACATCAAGGGGAAAAGTCGGGCAAACTTCTTGTACTTAGACTAAAGCAACAAGAATCCCTTAAAAGAATAAAAGACATTCGCTCTTCCCCTTCAGAGCCTCTAGTCACCAACCCCAGAGCCATAGCAAAGCATTTGCTGAATACTATCAGCAACTATACTCAGAGGATACCTCAGTAACAGTCTTGGACATCCAGAGCTTCCTCAAAGCATCCCGCCTACCTAAAATACCCCAGGAGAGCATGGACAAATTGGGAGCAGACACTGCAGCAGCAGAGGTAGCCCAAGCACTTAACAATCTCCCCTTACACAAAGCCCCAGATCCTGATGAACTGCCAAACAAGCTCTATAAATCCCTCCAACAACTCCTGGTTGAGTCACTAACTACCCTCTTTAACAAAGCACAACACAATAACTGCCTAGAACCATCTCTGCAGCAGGCAACCATTACTATCCTTCCCAAGCAGGGCAAAGACCCAGAGTACATGGAGAACTATCGGCCCATCTCTCTCCTCAAAACAGATATCAAAATTCTGGCCAAGATAATTTCCAATAGGGTAGAGGCTGTATGGGGTCCCCTATTTGGGCCAGAGCAGGTGGGCTTCATGCAGGGCCACCTCTCCTCGGACCACATGCACAAAATCTGACATCTAATTGCTGCAACCAGGGACTCAAAGCATCCCGTGGGCTTGATATCCCTAGATGCTGAGAAGGCCTTAGACAGGGTCTCTTGGCCCTTCCTGTTGCAAATATTGGGTTACTTCGGCTTCCCGGAATACCTTATAGACTGCATCAAGCTCCTATACTCTAATCAATCTGCATTTATTATCTGCAATGGGGTTCACTTGGAACCCTTCGGCCTGCAAAGAGGCACACATCAGGGCTGCCTAATCTCTCCATACCTCTTTAACCTATACCTTGAACCCCTAACAAAGCAGATTCTTCAGTGTGATACAATTAAAGTAATCAAGGTAGGCCAAAACAGATACAAACTTTCCACTTAAGCGGAAGACATTCTACTCCACATAGAAAATCCAGAACAATCATTTCCAGCCACCATCTCAGTACTGAGTTCAGCACCCTGTCATGTTATAAGATAAACATAGAGAAAACCACCATAATGCCTCTCAATCACTGGACCCTAAAATCTCAGGTTCTTCAGTGGGTCTTGGCATATGTTTTGGTGGCCTCTGTCAGACCCAGCTTGATAATGGACCATTTTTGATCAGCATCCATCTCTGGGCAAACTGTGGCAAGATGCCCATCTAGGATGTTACCTAACTTGCCTAAGTCCACCCTTCTGAAGTCCACCACTCTCATCTTGGTGCTGGCTGCTTCCTTGCCCAAGTTAAGGAAGGACCACACTGTGCTATGATCACTGCCCACTAGGGGGTCCTGCACGACTATATCCTGGACATCATCCCCATTTGACAACACAAGGTCCAATATGTGAACCTCCCTGGTTGGCTGTGTTAACCCCTGCATGAGGTAACTGTCCTGGAAAGTCTCCAAAAGTACCTGTTCCCTGGCATGAGAGGTAGCCATGGTACTCCAGTCCACCCCAGACAGATTGAACTCCCCCTCCTCCCTGGTACATAGTATCCCATCCATTATATAAATACCCACCATTCCCCATTTCCCCACCACTCTGTTCCTGCAGTGCATGCTATACCCAGAGATCATGAGGTCCCAGTCATGGTATTGGGTGGCCCAAGTCTCTGTGATGGCTGCAATATTGTTCCGGGCATGTACGGCGGCGCTCCTGCGCATCAATTCGTAAGTTCCAAATGTAGCAGCCTCCTCTTTTGTGCTCCCATGCCCCCATCTAAATATTCCAACTCTGGGGGGGCAGACCTTGGGAAGGGGGCAGCGTATTTGGCCATGTGGTGTCCTAATGACAGGCGCTGTGCCACAGGTGCACAGATAGCTAGAAGGGCTGCAATATCAACCTCCCCCTCCACCATCATCAGCACCTGGAACTCTACTGCCTTGTTCAGCAATCTCCTCACATTCAAGGATACTACCTTCCAACAGACCCCTGACCCTCCATCTCCCTTCCCAATCCTCTGCTTTTCCCCCTTATTGAATTCCCTTCCCTTCCCTCCTGACTTTCTGGGGGGGGAAGCCTTGTGGTCTCCATTGTGTGGTGATTCCAATCTGCACATACCTGTTCAGTGCCCCCCCCAGTTTAAATTAATTTTAGTTATTATCTATTCTTTGAGTTTCTGCTTCAGGAGCCCCATGCCTTCTTTACTTAAATGCAGTCTATCTGGTACACAAAGTTCTGTGTTATCCCACATCCTGCCCCACCCACACACCATCCCGTACACCATGGTTTCACACCATACTCCCAACCATTTATTGAATTCCTTGATTCTTTGTTTCCTAGCGGAGCTTGCCCTAGGTACTGGCAGAACCTCAGAGAATGCAACCGATCTCCCCACCTCACTGCAGATTCTTCCAACGTCTCTGAACTTGTCCTGCACCCCCTCCACCCTACACCCTTCCAGATCTTTTGTACCTAGGTGTACCATGATGTGAAGCTTATCCCCTTCCCTACACACACTTTGGAATAAACAGCCCCAGCCTCCCCACCATCATGCCTGGCATACACTCTACCCATGTGTGGCTTTTCCTTGCTCCCTTGCTTCCCAATTACACACTTTTCAGTATCTAATCTCCCAGTATGACTACCCTCTGTCCTATCACCTGCCCTCCCCCTAGCCCCATGTTATGCCCCACCTTTGGTCCTTGACCTAGAGTCTCCCTCCACTCTCTCTTATCTCCCTGTTTATCCCCTGTGATTCCTCCACATCTGATCTCCCCCCCCCCATGTTTCCAGCCAGGACTATCCCCTTCCCCTCCCCTATAGCCACCACACAACTGTCCTCTGTTCTTTGTTGTGAACTCTTCTCCCTTTACTGCCCTACTATCCCCCTTGCCCCTGCTACATTGTGGTGCCTTGACTTTACTCCCTGCTACCCTATCTCCCCCTTCCCCCCCAGTGCCCTTTTCCTTCAAGTGTTCAGTGCCCTCATCCCCATCCTCCTGTTCCCCCAAACTGGCCAGCACTGAGAATCTATTCTTAGACTCCATCCCACTGGCTTGGTCTTCTCCTGTTGTCCTGCCCTGCCTCTCCTTTCCCCTGGTCATGCACCGATCCCTTCCTCTCTCTGTCCCTGGTCTTCACCACCTGCCACTTTCCTGACCCAGTACCGCATGGTCATTGCTGTTCTTGGCCCCATTTTCTCCCCTCCACACTCTATCCTATGCCTACCTGCTGTGCTTCCTGGAGGAACCATCTTCTGCTCCTGTGGCCCCCACTACACACCCCACCCACTCCTACCTGCCCTCCCCAGCTCCAATTGTGACCACCCTCCTTTTTCCTAAGTTGACAAATCTGCTTACACATCGGACAACCTCCTTCTAGCCACAAAATCCTGAAGAAGATGGCTGCCCCAAAACCATTGAAGCTCACCACCCACCCATCCTCCCCCTGTGTTCTGCTCCACTCTTCCATTCTCCACCCCATGCCACCCCCCCCCCGGGTCACTACCTGCTCCAGTTCCCTGGTCCCCACATCCTCCCTGGATTCCCTTCCTGCTTTTACCTGCTTGTTCCCCAGCCTCTGATAAAAGCTTATCTGTGACTAGGCAATGTGTATCATCTCTCCTTTTTATAGAAATGTAGTCACTTCCTTATGTGTTCTGTAGGTAGCCCAGTCCCTCCAGAAGCTGTCTTTACTTACTTTTCTCCTGATGCCCCCTCTCACTGAATGCCCTGCTCAGTATGGCCTGTGGCATGTGGTCCTTCCTCCAGATTCCCTGCAGATGTCATGAAGTCAGATGCCACACTCCTGCTTTGTAGCACTTCTGCTTCGGGGTCACTAATGTGAGAGTTCACTTGGCCTCCTGGGTAATTTAACTGGATTGCAGCCTCCCTATGGGCCGCCTAATGCTGCGTGGTCTCTGGCATCTACTCCTAGTCCCTCCCTCTTCCTCCCTCTATCAGTTTCCTCCCTCCTCACCAAACCCAGTGAACAAAAAGAGTTTTTATTCTTATTCAATACAGTCCCCCACGCACAGCTCAGCAAAAAGAAAAGAATGCACAAAAAGGACACTTCCCAGTGTTCGGTCCACCCTATCTGTTCCACTTGGTGGCGGGTCCATATAGAGCAACAGACACATTCTGACAATTACCTGAAATTATAGCAACAGGAACAGAAATCACTTAGTATGACATCAGCACACTTTGCACTGAAGACCACACTCTCTCACCACCACCCAAAAAAAGAAAAAAAATACTTACCTTCCAATACTATGGAGCAATCCTAATGGAAAGCATCATGGGACATGATGGCCAACACAGCCAATCATCAGAAGCATTGAGGCACAACAAATATCTGCAAGGAAGTAGACACAGTGATTTAAAATGTCTGTATCAATTCCATCCACAGAACAACCAAGCCACTCAAAACAACAAAGGAAAAGTACTTACCTTCAACCGAACCACAGAAACATTTTAATTAAAAAAAGACTTACCTTCCCATGCTATGCAGCAAACCAAAAAGAAAGTATCATGGTCAACAAACACTTCCATCAGATTTAGAACCACTGAATCTCCATGATGAAGCCCTACTAGAAAACAGCCACAAGTGAGATGTTTAAAAGCAAAATGATTTAACATTCCTCTGTCAATCAAACAGAATCCAGCTCCCCAAAACCAAATTATTTACCATTGGTAGTGTCCGGGTACAGATGCAACTGGCATCATCTCTCTGTCACCACAACAGCAGCAAACAGCTGCAACACAGCAAGTCATCCTCCCAAGCTGATCTCAAAAACAGCAGCAGCAAAACCACCAGCATCTAGTAACTGCAACACTTCAACTTCTAGGGCTTTTACCTTCTCAGTAGTATATATCATAGTTCATGAGAATTTCTCAACACAGCATACTGAATTTTACTTCTCTTGCACTTTTTGAGGGCATTTTTCCACCAGCAGGAAAGCAGTTCTTTATTTACTTGGGCCACTACTTGACATTTCTGGCTAGCAGGAGACATCTTCAGGAGTAAAACAAGAATTATGTTTCACTTCTCGGGAAAGTTTGTCATGTGATTCTTTGCGACTTCTTTTTTGGACAGTTGCACACCATTGCAACAGCATCACCCAGAAGAGGGACAGCAGTTTGTGGTTGACTTGGGGCAGGACAGTAGATTTATGGATATCAGCAGAAATTTTCACAACTGGAAGAAAAATCAGAATTATTGATTGTTAGGGGCATCTTTGACACTACTCTTAATCTTTGGCATTTCATATTACACACTCTCAACTATGGTACAGCATGCAGCATGATGTAGCAGCCTGATAACTTTAGATGAGATAGGAAAGTTTTTCTTTCACTTTTTTTGGTTTGTCTGGTATTTGTATTTTATTGAGGAGATTACTACAAAATTTAAAAACAGTACAGACTAGACTACAGAAGGAGAAAGAGGATAGAACAGGAAGGAAACATTTAGGGACAAAGGGGCACTTATACAGTTTTTTTGTGAAAGTTAAAGAGATTACTAAATTGGAAAAGAAATTCAAAAGTAAAACAGGAGGATAATGTTTTGTGTGTGTTTTTTTCTCAACTTTTTTTTTGGTGGAAAGGAGTGAAAATAAAACAAGAGTGAAAGAAAACTATTCATACAGAAGAAAAAGAAGACATTATAGAAGACAGAATACACATTAATACTGGGGTGGGGGCCCACACAACACTCTTCAAGGAGCTTTATTATCTTCTCCTGTATCTGAGCACTGCTTGGATGTCCTGTCATGCTTCGGTGATCTCCTGGTGGATATCAGCCACTTTGGCACACAGGATGATCAGATCCGCCTATGTGACTGGTGCTTCTGGTGCTGCTGGTGGCAGGGCTGCTGGGACAGCTGAAGCTGCCTCTGCAGCCAAATGGTCCACCCTCCCCCTAGCACTATGGTCACTCCTCCTGGCATGCTGGCACTGGCCTGCCCCCTCATTCTGTCCACCATCCCCTTGTTGAGGAATATCTGTACTTGGTGCATCTCATAGCTTAGCATCCCACTCGGCATGGTGGGGCACATTAATGTGGATTCATTGCCCACCTGTTCCCAAGTGGCTGCCATTTTTCCCACTCTGCACCAGCATCTGGCACAAGTTGCACTTGGCCACACTCTCGTCATCTGACTGTGTGGTTAAGAAAAAACACCAGAGAACTCCTTGGAGGATGCAGTGGGGGGTGTCCCAGATGTTGTTGGCTCTTCTGTGGGGGGGCAGGGGTGCTTGTGGTGCTGGTGGAATGAGACAGAGGGACGGGTGCCACAGGCTGCTACTGCTACTTGGGCTGCTATTGCTGGCTATCTTCCAGAACCCCCTCTGCTACATAGGCAATGCTACTCCCATCCTGGGCTGCTGCTGCTACATTGGGAAAAGGTTGGTGGGTGCCTGACTCCCACTCAAAACAATATTTTTGTTCAGCCTGATGGCTCTACCACCCCGTATCCTTGAGCCACGTTGCACACTGGGTGCATGTCCCACTCCCTCTATTAAAATAAAAAGAGAGAGAAAGACAGGGAACAAATTAAGAACTTATAAGAAAAAAGATTAAGTATAAAGTGAAACTGCACAGTTAATTAAACAAAGTACTTGAATGAAATGAGGTGTTTGAAAATAAAGCATAACAAGGCTGGCTAATCAAATCAAACAGTTTTTGAGTACATTCCAGCTACTGCTACTGCAACAACCACTACTACTGAAAACTGAAACTAACTCAGTCACTTCCTGCCTGATTCACTTCCTTCCTGCCCATCATGTGACTTGCTGAAACTCAAACATGTGATACAGCCTTTTTTTTTTTTTTTTTAGTAACTTCACTTGACAAAATGGAAAGCAAAGTTACCAGGCAAATTTACCAAGCAAAGTTACAAGGCAAAGTTAGCATGCGAGAGTTTCAGCGGCAGGCAGGCAACTTCTTGGTTCCTTGCTTCTACCCTCTGCTTACCTCAGTCCCTTATTGTTCCCTAGGCTCCCTTCTGGGATGCAGAGTCCCTGGCTGCTGGCTGCTGGCTGCCTCATTGGGCTGCCTCTGGTGGGCAGACTCCAACATCTTTACAGTGTTGGTCCTTCACGTGACGGAGCCGCAGCATAGGGGGCCTCTTGAGGGCTTCTTCCTTTTAAAGTAGTAGGAAGTGGCCTGGATTGGCTTACTGATGAGTGGGAGGGGTGGTTTCACTTGTGATTAGCTCCTACCTGGAGCCTTGATTCAACCATCCAAGCTCCACTCGCAAGCTGTCCTGTGTGCAGCTCTTGTAGTGCAGGTGAGGGGTCCTTTCCTTCTCTTCAGGATACCCTCACAGTCCTGCTTTGTTTCCCGAGTTGGTAAAACATAGAGTCATAGGACCATAGGATCACAGAAAACTATAGACAAGAGAAGGTTATATACCTGTCTACTGTAGCTTGTCTATCTTTTAATAAAAATTGCATATAAACATTTATTTCCCTTGCCACTAAATACTGACCCAATCTTTGTTTTAAGATTTGTAGATTTTTACTATCCAGAACAGTTTTTGGTAGACTATTGCACATATTCACAACTATTTGGGAGAACCATCTCCTTCTCTCAACTTTAAAATGTTTACCGATCAAATGAAATGTATGCCCCCATGTTATTTTCTCCATTTGGTTAAACACCAGATATAAACACATTCTCAAATTTTGATCAATTGATGACTTCTAAACTTTTATTATGTCTTCCTTCAGGCTTCTCTTCTCAGATTTATACAGTTGTACATTTTCTAACCTTTCACTGTAATTTAAACCCTCCAATCCCCTAATCATTTTTATTATTCTTCTCTGGACCTATTCTTGTCTGAGCATATCATTCCTGTTATGTGGTGCCCAAAATTCCTGACAATACTCCAGGTGCGGACGTATCACAGACCTATAGATAGGAAAGATCACATCGCTATCCCTACTGGGAATATTTTTCTTTACATCTGACAGTATACGGTTGCATTTGTTATCTACCATATCTCACTGCCTTGAGTGTTTAACACTACTGTACCACCCACCATAACACCCAAATCTTTTTTTGCAATCTGAATAACTTAAAATTGTGCCTCCTATGGCATATTTTGTTTTTCGATTATTATACCCAAAATGTATCACTGCACATTTCTCAGCATTAAATTTCATCTTGCTTAAAAGTGACCAGCTGTATAAGTAATTTATTTCCCCCTGTATTCTATCTACATTTTCCTGAGTATCTACTACATGACCAATTTTTGCATTATCTGCACATTTGACATCTACCCACCTTGAGTCACCTGCATGCTGGGAATGAATATATACTGAAACATATTGGCCCCAGGACTGACCCCTAAGGTACTCCACTAGTCACATCTACGTCACTAGAGTCATAGCTATTTAACCTGAAAATTTGCATCCTATCAGTAAGCCATGACCTTATCCATTCTATCATCTTAGAGTTGAGTTTGATTTTAGTTACAAACATGACTAATTCCATGTGTGGCAAAGTATCAAATGCCTTACTAATATCCAAATATATGACATCCACTGGTTTTCCAGCATCAAGACCAAAGCTAGCTTTTTCAGAGAATTTCATTACATTTGTCAGGCATGATCTCGTCTGCCTAAATCCATGTTGTTATTATCCCAAAAGTTGTTATCAGTTAGAATGTTATTTATTTCATCTCTTATATGTGTCTCCAGTAGATTTCCCACCACAGATGTCAAACTCTCTGGTCTGTAATTTTCTGCCAATGCCCTACTTCCCTTCTTAAATATTGATGCTACAATCACTCTCTTCCATGCCACAAGTATCTTCCCCAATTCAAGTTTGACTTAAATATCATGGTTAATGGTCCAGTGTCCAGCAGCACACCAAGTTTGGAGAAGCACTGCCACCAATGATGAAAAAAATACTAGTTCAGAGTTTTCATCTGCATCACTTTACTGAAGATACAGACATGGTGACAAGTGCTCTAGTGCAGACACAGACCCCTCAAATAGCAGGTGCCCTGACACTTCACTCTGGTGGAGCTTCATCAGGGGACCTTTGAACTGGTATGTGTTCATCATTGGTGGCAGTGCTTCTCCAAAGTTGATGTGCTGCTGTATTCTCATTTTGATATAACCATGTCCGAGGAGTTCTTCTCCTTCTCAGCGGCACCTCGATCCTGCACCAGAGAGTGGGTGCCTTCATGAGCTGTTTAATGGTACAATGAGTTCCTGCCCCATTCTTTTAGTATCCTAGGATGTAGATCATCAGGACCTAGTGATTTCTTTATGTTAAGGTTGTAATTCATAGAAACATAAAACCATAGTTCGTTGGCAGATAAGGATCACTTAGCCCACCCAGTCTGCTCATTTCATTCCTGCTTATACTTTCACCACAAAGGAGTGGTAGAAGAGGCAAAGAAGGGAAGGCTCTCATGGTCTGAAAGCAATAGGAAAAATAATATGGTAAGGAGAATGAGAAGGAATGTAAGTGTAGGATCATAAAACAGAAAAAGAGGATCCTGAGTTAGTTGGAAGGAGGTATGCTTTGATGCCAGGAGTCTGGGTAAAAAAATAGTGTGCTCCAGGCATTGGTGGCAGCCACTGAGTGGGACCTTGCAGCCATTACAGAAACCTGAGACACAGAGAATAATGACTGGGACTTGTCAAGCCCAGGATACACAATGTTTAGACAGGATAGAGGGATAGGCAAAGGGGGAGCATAGCCTTTTATGTCAGGGAGGGCACAGAGGCTGTGAAGAGGGACAAATCAGGGGGAGCAAAGGGGGAACAGAGTTTTAAATATGATTAGGTAGAATTAGCATATTTTGGTGGTAGATCCCTTTTTTAAGTATGCCATAGTATGCCATGGATATCCCCTTCCATGTCCAGTTTATAGGAGGCAGTAAACCTGAGGGATCGACTGGTTCATAGCAACCAACCTCAAGTGCCAAACAGGGCCTTTATATGTCTACACCTCCCACTGAAGAGATCCATACCTTGTGAAGATGTAAGTCCTGTAAGATGGTCCCTAAAAGTAAAGAGGTTCTGAATCCTAGAAATGGAAAAGTTATTGAACTGAGGACCCTGGTGACTTGTGACACTGAGGGTGTAATTTACTATATATGGCAGTATGTACGTGTGTTCTCCACTAGGTAGGGGAATTGGTGAACATATCAAGCAATAAGTGATGAGGACACAAACTATGTTACAGCTATGCACATTGCAGCATGCAAGTGTAAACATGACCATAGTTTCCACTCCATAGGTTTGGAAAAGGTGCCTGCAAATCCCTAAGGTGGAGACTATGATAATCTGCTTTCAAAAAAGGAGAATTTCTGGATATATTTTACAGCGGACCATCCTTTCCTGGATTAAACCAATATCTGGATCTGACTCTCTTTTTGAAAAATTAGATGGTGCTAGTTAACAATATTTACTGTGAATCCTGATGGGCTTTCCCATCTCCATTTATCCTGCCAGGTTTTAACCTTCACCTTCTTTGTGCTTACCAACACCCCTGTTTCTCCCTCCCCCCTTCTTCCTCTCACTCCTTCTTCCTTCAAGACAGCATTAGTTAATTTTCCATATTTTTCTGTGCACTTTTCTCCTTGATCTATTGATAAGGTTCCTATAAATGTATTAAAAAGAGTAGTTAATATATCATAAAATTGAATGTGGCAATTCATTTAATATGCTTTTTTCTTTATGTTATACAGGGACTATTATGACCAAAGCCTAAAAAGTGAACTGGTGTCCCTAGCCAGCTGGATGAAACACTGATGACCAAGTTTTTAATATGGACATTTTATTGCTACACTTTATTTCATGTTTACATTTTAGTATGTTTTGTGTATTTAATAATATCGGATTTGTGTTGCACAACCCTGTTTTTGCACTTTGAATATGCCACACTGTATTCGAGAGTCAGGCATGGTCAGCCAGCTAAAAACTAAATGGAATACTTAGCTAGGGGGTATATCATCTAGGTTTCAGAAAATGGTACTTTTGAAAAAAATTAGAGGTAACTTCATGAACTGTTAGGTTTGCCTGAAGTGACCCCCCTAGCTCATCTCACCCTGTCTGTACAAGAGTATGTGTCCTTAATAAAAACCTGTCTTTATCACAGTTCATTTTTTTCTGGGGATTTCAATTTCAAAGGGGTATTGCAAAAGAATATGTTCAGCAGAGACTAGATAATTTTTCAGCTTGGAGGGATGAGTGCAGCTCATTGTGGACCATCCAGAGAGCAATGGTCTACTTTTGACTCAGTACCACACAGTAGATTGCTGAAGAGGTTGGAGGAACTGAATATGGTTAGATGCATAGTTAGATGGAACGGAGGAGTCACGTGATGCAGCACACTCGATTGACGTGGCCATGGTTTGCTCCCTCTTGGTTCCCAGTGATTTAAGTACCAATCTTTTCTTTTGGTTTCTTTTACCTTTGGCCATTGGGTCTGGTGTGAGTTTCAGTTGGGACTCACTTTCTTCTAGGACAACATGGAGTTGATGGATGTGGCAGGGGTTCTTGAACCGTCTACTTACCACATGCTGCCAGAAACCCCCGAGAAGTACAGAGAGCCAAAACGACTAAAAGGAGCAAATATATCAGCTTCTAATTTGGTGGAGATGGAAGAGGTCATCTCAGTGGGTGCATTAAGGGATGACTTTTAAGACTATTAAGGCTGTGGTCCTTGAGTTGCCAGCTGATATAAAGCTGCTATGCCCGGTGCTCGATTTGCTTGCACGACGCGTTTCAGACATGGAGACCCACATTAGCTCAGTAGAAAATTAGCACGCTAGAGAAGAAAAAGACCAGATAGCCTTGTGGCAGAAAGTCAATAAACTGGAATCCTGCATTGAAGACCAAGAAGGTCAAGACCTCCAGAATAATCTGATTTTGATGGGCATTACAGAGTATGAGGAGGGCTCAGATATGCTGGGCTTTGTTCAACAAATATTTCACCAGGTGTCAGGCCCTTCTCCTCATGGTCCTGTTTACATCATGAAGGAGGCTCTCAGATCTCTCCAACTGATTCTGGGTCCCTCGCAGCACCCAAGACATATTATTGTGAAACTATTGAATTATTGAGACAAGATATATACTCAGCGGAAGGTGCAGGCACAGGGTGAACTTTTGTGGCATGCTAAATGCTTTTACATTTTTAATGATTACACTCCTTTGATGAGGCAACTTCATGGGGAATACGGAACCTTCACTTCCAAATTAGTGGCAGCTGGGATCCGCTTTTGACTGTTATATTCCACAAAGCTGATAATCTCTTCTGACAAGGTCTCACACCACTATGCATCTGCCAATAAAGCATAGGCTGGTCTGCCTGATATGTTTCTGAACCTCTTCCCTCCTTCAAAGTCTTCAGGTGTCATAGTCTCCAGCGGCTGATTTATGGAGTTTTCACTGTTAGTGTTGCTGCTTATGGTTTTGGTGGAGTGTGACTGACTGTGTCTATTATTTGCTCTCCATATCTAGATTCACATTGGGACCTTTCTTTATACTGTTTTTGCATATCTTTGTAGTGGTAGCTGTTGCTTTGTTGGGTAGGTTCAGTTTCTTGATATAGACTGGTTACTTTGTTGTTTCTTTTTGGAATGCTTTTGCTAATGATTATGTGCAGTTATGTATCATCTCTGTGGTTATTACAGGGGAAGTTTGAGGATGGGGGTATTCTCTTTGTTCAGCCTTCACCATCGGGTAGGTGTTTTAGTAATATCCTGTTGGTGCTTAGTGTGTTTGGAATGTTTTTATGTGGATTCCTTATGGCTTACCGGTGCAGCACCATGCATGGTATTCCAAGGGGAAGATAGTAGTTTTGTCCACTTAATGTTTTATCTTATTAGTGTAAGTGTTTCAGAGGATTGTTAGAGCGGTTGTTTGGGTTTTGGGTTTTTCTTCTTCTGTAGTGCTCCATGTATTACTATTGGATACTGGGGGGGTTGTTTTTATATGTGGCAGGGTTTTGTTTGTTTATTTTTGGTGCTGTATTTTCAGGGTTATATTCAAGGGAACTTCTGGAATTTGGTTGGGACTTTACCCTCTTAGGTGGGTCTCTTGGTGAGCAGTTTATTTAAATTTGGAAGAGGCAGTCTGATCTTTACTCAGGCCACTTTATTTCTGCCTATTTTTCTTGTATGGGTGTTGTCACAAACCCACTCAGCAGGTCAGCCCTCTACTCCAAAAGTGCCAACCTCTGAGCGCAGTCTTGTTGAACAGTTAACAGAACAAGGTAACCCTCTTGTCTGTTTTTGTGGATTTGAATCAACCTTTGGTCTCAAGTTCTGGAGGGATTCAAACTGTGAACATCTTGTTAGTGTTCTCAATGTACAGGCTCAGATAATTCTGTAATTAGGGGGCCAAATATCTTTGCCTATGGGCAGCTAACCAGGTGTTCAGAAATGAACCCTTAAAAAGTGTAATAAAAGACCTCAGATTTAAAACGCTTACCTTTTTCCAGTTTGGTATCACCATTCAAGCTTATGTATAGTGTCTGCTTTAACCATATATACTCTACTTGTAAAGGAAAGAAATCAAAGACAGACAAAGTAAGCTCTAAAAATAGAGTTTTGCTAAAATACATAAAAAATACGTAACATGTTAATTTACAGAATTATTATATCACAAGACATACAAATCTCTTTAACAAAACAGGTTTTAACAGTGCAGTTCTTACTGCAGTACTTAGATTTGTCTCTCTCTCTCTAAATACCTGCTTAAAGTGCTCTCAGATGTTTCTTTGTCAGAGTCTAGATAGAAGTGTCTCTGTGAAGTAAAACAGAATATTCCTTAAAGAAAACTGTATTTGCCAATCCCTTTGTGTGAGGTCACCTAGATCCTCCTCTGTCAGAATATATAAAAACAATATATATATATATCTAGACAAAAACAGGATGCCTTTTCAAAGTATTAAATTCTGTAATCTTCAGCACAACTCATTTTTCTCTTTCAAATGACATTTCTTTGATCTGTGAGCAGCATCCCTTCTCACACAGACACCAAAGCATTTATGATTTCTCACCAATGCACTAAACCTGGTTTCCCCCTCAAAATGTCATAAAAGAGATACTGATTTCCCACTTAGCAGCTGAAGCTATAATTAACTTAGAAAAGTCTGTAATTAGCTTCTGGCCTTCCAGCTAATGCATTGTATCTAAAACCTGTGTGTGTGTGTGTGTGTGTGTGTGTGTGTATGTATGTGATCTCACATGCTGTTTCAGCATTCCTCATGGCAGACAGTACATCACACATTTTTATATTACAAAAAAAATGGTACAGGGATCAGAACCAGCTGTCCAAGTGTCACAGTACCTCCCCACCTAGACTGAATTTGGGGGCTCTATCCCCTGTATGGGATGAGCTTCTCAAATCAGTTCACTCCTCATAGACCATAGACAGCCCATCTGAGTTCTGATTTTTGGCTCCAGCCCTATGTAACATTGTCATATTATACCCTTGCAAAGCAAGACTCCATCTTAGCAATCTACCCTTGTTCTTTCCCACCTGTGTCAGGCAAACCAGGGGGTTGTGGTCAGTCTGCACCACAAAATGCTGTGCATATAAGTACTTATATGGCTCTAATTTCTTTAGGGCCCACACTATGGCAATACACTCTTTTTCCACAGTGGAGCATGCCTGCTCCCTTGAAAGTAATTTCCTACTTAGGTACACTACTAGGTGATCTGTCCCTTGGCTGAATATCTGACTCAGTACTGCCCCAATACCCACATCTGAAGCATCAGTCTGAACTAAAAAGGTTTTTCTATAGTCAGGACTTGTCAAAACAGGAGCACTGTACAATGCCTCCTTTACTTTGGAAAAGGCTTCCTCACAGGCTGGGCCACAGGTAATTTTCTTGGGCATCCTTTTCTTTGTCAGGTCAGATAGGGGAGCAGCCAGTGCACTGTAATTGGGTACAAATTTTCTGTAGTACCCTGCTGTCCCTAGAAAACTCCTGACATGCTTCTGTGTTTCAGGTATGGGCCATGTCTGGATTACCTCTATTTTTATTTGGTTAGGGCCCGAGCTGTTCCCGGCCTACCACATGCCTGAGGTATGCCACCTCTCTCATGGCCACCTGACACTTCTTGGCTTTGACAGTGACCCTGGCCCTCTGTATCCGGCCCAGCACTTCCCTAAGGAGGGATAGGTGTTCCTCCCAGCTGGTACTAAAGAGGGCAATGTCATCCAGGTATGCCATGGCATACTCCTCAGCACCATTTAACACCTGGTACACCAACCTTTGGAAAGTGGCCGGGGCATTCTTCATTCCAGAAGGCATTACTTTAAACTCAAATAAGCCTATCAGAGTGATGAAGGCTGACCTCTCCTTAGCTCTGTCTGTTAACTCTACCTGCCATTACCCCTTTGTCAGGTCAATGGTCATAAGGTAGGTCGTCCCCCCAAGTTGTCCAGGAGTTTGTCCGTCTGGGGCATCAGGTGGGTGTCAGACTTCCTGATTGCATTAAGTCCATGATAGTCCACTCAGAAATGAGTAGAGTCATCTGGCTTAGGCACAAGGACTATGGGTGAGGCCCAGGGGCTGTGGGATCTCTAGATTATCCCTAAATCCAGAATCTCCTCCACTTCCCTCCTAATGTCCTTTTAGACAGCCTCTGTCACCCGATATGCTGTCTGCCGTATGGGCATCTGTGTCTCTATCTCCACATCATGTGTCACTAAGGGGATTAGTCCAGGCTTGGCGCTAAACAACGGGGCAAAGTCTACCAAAACCTCCCTTACTTTCTGGATCTGGTCCAGGTCCAGCTGGGGAGACAATTTTACTGCCTCCACAGAGGACTCCCACTTACTTTCTTCCAGCAAATCCAGAAAGGGGTCTCCTTCATCTGTCCTCTCCCCATGACTGCACACTGCAAACACCATGTCAGCCCTATTTGCATATGGCTTTATCGTGTTGACATGATACATCCTTTCTGTCTGTCTTCAGTCAGATAACTCCACAATGTAGTTCATATCATTTACCTTCCTAACCACTTTGTATAGTCCTGCCCACTCAGCCTACAGCTTGTCTTTCTGGACAGGAATAAGCACCATGACTTCCTGACCCACCATGTATGAGCGAGCTCTGGCTCTGCGGCCATACCACACTTTTTGTTTCTGTTGGGCAGCTGCCAGTTTGCTCTGGGCTGTCCCCATAAGCTGCTTCAGCCTTTCCCTAAACCTAAGGACATAATCCACAATGGGAGTTCCCTGGGTGGTGTGCTTGCCTTCCCAGTCCTCCGGGATCAAGACTAGAGGCCCATGTACCCAACGTCCATATAAGAGTTCAAAGGGGGAAAATCCTGTTGACTCTTGGGGCACTTCCCTGTATGCAATCAACAGGTGGGGAAGGTATTTCTCACAGTCCCTCCCATGCTGTTCAGCAAATGCCTGGAGCATTAACTTTAGGGTACCATTGAATCTTTCCACAAGCCCATTGGCTTGTGGGTGATACGGTGTCGTGCATCTCTGAACCACCCCACACTTCTCCCATAAACATTTCATCAGGTCCGACATGAAGGAACCCCCTCAATCAGTGATTACCTCCTGCAGAAACCCAACACGGGAGAAAATCGTAAGTAAGGCATCTGCCACTTTGTCCTTAGTGAGGATAGGGCAACTGTCTCTGGGTACCGAGTGGCATAATCCACCACAGTCAGGATGAATCTCTTCCCTGAGGAGCTGGGGGTATTTAAAGGCCCCACAATATCCATTCCCACCCTCTGGAATGGCTCCTCCACTATAGGCAATGGAATCAGGGCAGCTTGGGTTTTCTTGCCTGCCTTCCCTATTTCTTGGCACCGGTGACAAGATCTGCAATACTCCTTCACCTGCTGGGTGAAGTTAGGCCAGTAGAAATTCTGGGCTAACCACTGCTTAATGTGCGTGATTCCCAGATGACCAGACAAGGGAATATCATGTGCAGTTTTGAGCAACTGCTCATGATACCCCTGGGGAATGACAAGCTGCCTGCCTAGCATCCCTTCCTCTGTCTGTACTGCCTGAGTATACATAAGTCCATTTTCCCAATAAACCTTATGTCTGTTGTCACCTCCCTGTGCTCCGTCAGAGTGTGCCCAAGCCCTCAGCTTCTCTAAACTAAGGTCACTCCTTTGAGCATCTGCAAACCCCTCACACAGTCCCAAGGCATGGGACAGGTCCCCTTCAGTCATTAAACTAGGGTTCCTAGCACTCGCATCAGGGCACTCAGGATCACTGTCAATCCCAGTCCTCTGACAATGGGTCACCCCTCCCTCTTCAGAGTAACCCTCTGTAGCTGTGTGGTTACTTGCTACTGGGGAAATTTCTACCCCCTCTTCATTAATCTCCATATTAGGAGACACAGGCTGGGGGACCATCCTCTCAGTCGTTTCCACAATGGCTTCTGTGGGGTTCATTGAACTACAATTTTCCCTTGCCACTTGGTTATGGGTAACTGCACATACCATCCCTTGTTTGAGATTGTTGCCCAGGATCACATCCGCTCCTAAGGTTTTGGCTACAGCCACCTGTTGCACAGTTCCCCCTGTTTTATCCCAGTCTAGGAGAACACTAGTGAGGGGCCATGTTTTTGCCTCACCAGTGAAGTCCTGTACAGTGACGTATTTATTGGGTATAAGCTGACCAGGATCTACCAGATCCCCTTTTATCAAGGTCAGGGATGCCCCTGTGTCCCTTAAACCCCGTGTCTGTACACCATTCACCATGACTGGGTGCATGTGTTCCCTCATGTTCACTGGTATGCTTCCAGGGACACACAAACAATTCACTTTCTTTCTAGCACCACTATGAATATTATTGCTCACCTTTTTGGGCACTGTCTGGCAAAATGCCCAGTTTCATTACATAACCAACATTCACGTCTCTTTTCAGAAAAATCTTTTCTCTGAAACCTGGGGCTAACTCGTTTCGGTGGAGGCAGTGAGGGTTTTAGCTGCCTTGAAGGAGCGCTTTTCCCTTTCTGCGCTGCCACACCCACCCCATTTGCTCTCAGAGCAGGTCTGCTCTTGGCATAGCGGTCCGAGAGTTCAGCAGCCTCTTGCACTGTTTTGGGATCTCGGACCTCTAGCCAGGTTTTCAGCTCTGCTGGGCATGCCCAGAAAAACTGTTCTAACAGAATCACATTTTCAATTTTATCAACAGAGTTTGCCTCAATTCCTTCCCACCAATGTTTTAAAAACTGACGTTGCTTCATGGCTAGCTCCTCATAGTTCATGTCAGGGCTTCTCCTGAGCTTATGGAATTTAGCTCTGTATGATTCAGCAGTTAATTCAAACTTTTTTAACAGTGCAGTTTTAAGTTTGCTGTAATCATCACTGTCCTCATTGTCCATTTGACCCAAAGTATCCTGAGCTTTCCCGGTAAGTAGCGGGGATAGCTGGAAGCTCCAGGACTCTCTAGGAATTTTAGCCTGAATACAAACTTTTTCAAAAGAATTTAAAAAGGTATCCATATCCTCCCCCTCTTTAAACTCAGCTATTAATTTGGAATTCAATTTGTAACCCAGTCCTGCAGTTCCAGTTAAACCCAAGCCACTTACCTGCTCTGGTGCCACTGGTAGGAGTCATAGCTTCTCCAGTTCATGTTGCCTCTGGTGCTCCTCTCTCTTCTCCTCTGCCTCACCGCATTCTCTCTCTCTCTGCCTGATGGCGTTCTTGCTCTGCCTTCTCTTCTGCAGCTTGCTGGTGCTCATGCTCCTCACAGTCTGCCTCCCACTGTTGTCACTCTGCCTCTTGGCATTCTCGCTCTGCCTCATGGTCCACCTCTCGCTTCTCTCACTCCCTCTTCTCCTGGAACTCCAGCTTCATCCTGCAGAACTCAATTTGCAGCCTGAGTACTTCCGGATTCAGGATACTGGTGACCTTTCCCTGCTGCTGTGGCCCTTCACTGACAGTAGCCCTGTTGCCTTCCTCATCAAATCTGGACACTGCTCTGGCCACTAGCCCTGCCACACTTGAAGTTTGGTCCTTTTCAGTCATGGTCCGTGACTCACTGCTCTGGGTATCTGCTACCATCAGGGCAGCTATGAGGTTCTGCTTGCTGGTTTTCACCACAAACGGGACTCCTCTGTCCCCACACAACTGCTTTAAGGAGTCTACAGTGTGCCTGCTGTAGTCAGAAGCCATCTTCTTCCTTCACTACTGCTACTCTGACTTGCACTTTTTAACAAAAAATTAAATGGGTAGGAACTTGACTGTATGCCAAGTGATATAGTTCTGTTTCCTTTTTAAAAATAAATCACTGCCTTTTTCTTTCATTGCAAGTGAGTGTACGGTCTCAGCTGACACACTGAACAATAAAAGCTTGTAATTCCAAAATTATGCCACCGCTGCCAATCAGTCTGTCACAAACCCACTCAGCAGGTCAGCCCTCTACTCCCAAAGTGCCAACCTCTGAGCGCAGTCTTGTGAACAGTTGACAGAACAAGGTAACCCTCTTGTCTGTTTTTGTGGATTCGAATCAACCTTTGGTCTCAAGTTCTGAAGGGATTCAAACTGTGAACCTTTTGTTAGTGTACCCAATGTACAGGCTCAGATAATTCTGTCTTCAGGGGGCTAGATATCTTTGCCTACGGGAACCTAACCAGGTGTTCAGAAATGAACCCTTAAAAACTGTACTAAAAGACCTCAGATTTAAAGCGCTTACCTTTTTCCAGTCTGGTATCACCATTCAAGCTTATGTTTAGTGTCTGCTTTAACCATATGTACTCTACTTGTAAAGGAAAGAAATCAAAGACAGACCAAGTAAGCTCTAAAAATAGAGTTTTACCAAAATAGATAAAAAATAGGTAACATATAAATTACAGCACTATTATATCACAAGACATACAAATCTCTTAAACAAAACAGGTTTTAACAGTGCAATTCTTACTACAGTACTTAGATTTCTCTCTCTCTCTCTCTAAATACCTGCTTAAAGTGCTCACAGACGTTTCTTTGTCAGAGTCTAGATAGAAGTGTCTCTGTGAAGTAAAACAGAATATTCCTTAAAGAAAACTGTATTTGTCAACCCTTTTGTGTGAGGTCACCTAGATTCTCCTCTGTCAGAATATATGAAAAAAAAAAATATATATATATAAACAGGATGTCTTTTCAAAGTTTAAATTCTGTAGTCCTCAGCACAACTCATTTTTCTCTTTCAAATGACATTTCTTTGATTTGTGAGCAGTATCACCTCTCACACAAACACCAAAGCATTTATGATTTCTCACCAGTGTATTAAACCTGGTTTCCCCCTCGAAACGTCATAAAAAGGATACTGATTTCCCTCTTTGCAGCTAAAGCTATAATTAACTTAAAAAAGTCTTTAATTAGCTTCTGGCCTTCCAGCTAGCACCTTGTATCTAAAACATGTATGTGATCTCACATGCTGTTTCAGCATTTCTCCTAGCAGACAGTCCATCACACTTTTTTATATTACAAAAAAATGATACAGAGATCAGAACCTGATGTCCAAGTGTCACAGGTGTCACTTCTTTTTTTTGGCATTATATTTTGAGGGGTGGTCCTTTGCCAGTAGTTCTTCTGCTCTGCATATAGGTTGGTTGATTCCTTTGGCCTAGTGAGGCAGTGTGATTTGTTTTGTTTTTTTACCAGAATTTGGGGGGGGGCTCTGAGAGGTGCATTTCTGACTGATGTGCACTTCGTGCCATATCATGGGTATGGGTTTTCATTAGGTTGATATTGGAGGGGAAGGGGTTGATGGGGGTGTTGGGAGAGTTTGTTGGTATGATTTATTATTGAGGTAATTTTTGGGGTCTTTGGTAACTGGGGGGAAGGGGGAGCTCCAGGTGCACTATGCTGGGCTCAAGTGTGGAACATGGACATTTCTCAAGGGGATGCTTATGTTTTGTTTCTGTTTTTATTGTCTTCTAGGTTTTTTTATGTTGTATATGACTTTAACTTATAAGTTTTGTACGTGGAATGTTAAGAGGGCCCAATCTCCTGCTATGCTTTATAAAATATTGTCTCACTTAAAACAGCTGCAGATAGATATTGCCATGCTCCAAGAGATCCATTTACTGGTCTATTAGCTTCTTTTGTTTCTCTGCCAGGGGTTGGTCATGTTTTTGGGGCTGGGCCAGATACATGGAAATGGGGGGTGCTAGTTCTGGTGGCCAGTTCAATTCCTTTCTGACTTTTGCAGGGAATTTAGGACTCAAAGGGGTAGTATATTTTTGTTACGGCTTTGTTAGGCTATCAGGAGGTTGTTCTGATATCTATTTATGGATCTACCTCTGACAACCCTGGTTATTTTGCTAGTCTTCTAAATCTCTTGTCAAGTTGGACTACTCTCTCGATCCTGTTGGCCAAGGACTGGAATATTGTATACTGTAATGAACTGGACCAGTCTAGTAATAGAAGACAGTGGTTCTCTCCAGCGCAGTAGGCTCTACATGATGTAATGGACTCAGTAGGGTTGGTGGATCCTTGGTGGGTGCTGAATCCTGGCTTGAGGGATTATATGTTTCACTTGATCAACCATAGTACCTTTTCACATATTGATTTTTTTTCAGATCAGGGTTGAGCATCTTTCCGGGGTTCAAGGGTGTGAGCATACTGCTAAAGCATTATCAGATCATCACCCAGTCATGTTGTGGCTTGCTTTTAATCCTATTTATTATGCAGATATAGGGTGGCACTTGAATAATCAGCTTTTAAAATCCCCATAGCTCGTGGGTTGTGTCACTATGTTTATTACCTCTTTTCTGGATCTTAATTTGCCCTCTATGCCAAAGCTTGATATCTTATGGAGAGCTTTGAAATGTGCACTATGGAGGGAGTTTATTCACTTGGCTTCCAAGTGGAAAAAACTTAAGGAGCCAGATGCGGTTGATCTTTTGTGTCGGATCCGTGAGCTGGAGTGCACTCCTTTCTCTTCTTCTACTGAGGGTATTTGGCTTCAGCTGGCTGCCCTCTGAGCTCAATATGGGGAGTTTTTGAGGGAGTGGGCAGAGCACGCTATCTAGAGAACTCAAAATATTTTGATCAAGGGGAATGGGTGAGACAACTTTTGGCTATGTGTCTGCTCAACAGACCATGGATATGATTATTCGCTCACTTATTATGGACCAAGGTAGGATAGTTACTCATCCTAGAGATATTTAGGAACAGTTCCAGGTGTATTATCAGCACTTGTATTCCCCTGCTCAACTGGATTGGAATGTTTCTCTTTTCGATAATTCTTTTTAGGACTTACAGCTCCCATGGTTGTCTGAGGCTCAGCATTTGTTTTTGAAGGCTCCTATTACCTTACAGGAAGTTCTTGAGGCTATTGATTCCCTTTCCCCAAATAAGGTACTTGGCCCTGATGGATATACCCTGAATTATTATAAGACATTTTGGGATTTGTTAGCTGTGATTTTTTTTTACTTCTATAATTATCTTTATTTCAATGGTACTTCAGATCCATCATTTATTGAAGCACATATTATGGTGTTGCCAAAGCCAGGGAAAGGCCCCACTAATGTGTCTAGTTACAGACCTATTTTGTTGCCTAATCTGGATTGCAACAGTCTTTCCAAAATTTTGGCTACTCATCTTACTAAAGTATGGTATGTTTTAATTAGTAGGGAACAAGCAGCTTTTGTTTTGGGTTGTTTTTCATTGAATCATATTAGGATGTTTATTTATTTATTTAGCTTTTGTTAACCAGGTAAGTACACTAGACAAGACAATTGCCTATTTTCAGGTACGACCTGGGAGAGTACAGGAATTACAGATTTCATACATAAGACGACATGGTACAGATTAGAAACTGGTTTAAGTCACATCTTCTCCGTGTCCAGAGACAGCAGAGACCTGACGATCCTGGTGTCACTAGATGCAGAGAAGGCATTTGATCTGGTGTTATGGGAGTATTTATTTTTAGTGTTATGCAAAATTAATATACCATGTGAGTTCATTGCCTGGATCCGAGTTCTTTACAATAGTCCATCAGCTAGGATTGTTTGTAATGAGGTCCATTCTAGTTCATTTGTCTTGCGGAGGGGTACTCAGCAAGGCTGCCCACTTTCTCTTTTTTTGGTTAATCTTTTCTTGGAACCATTAATATGGTGGATTAATGGTTCTGCTTAGATACGGGGAATTAATGTTGTACCCAATCATTATAAATTGTCTATTTATGCGGACAATATTTTGTTGCATTTGTCTTGACCAAGAACTTCTCTGTCTGCAGTCTTTAACCTTATTAGGGAGTTTGGTACCATTTCTCCATTTCTGATTATAAGTTAATCTTGACAGAACTGAAATAATGCCTTTGAATGCTTTTGTGTACAACGCTGACTTGGTGCAGTTTACTTTAGTTTCGGTCTCGGATAAACTTAAATATTTGGGGCTTTATTTTAGCACTTCTAAGTTGTGCATTAAACAATTTAATTTACATTTGATGCTTGATAAGCTTAAACTGGACTTGGCCCATTGGGCCCATCTTCCTCTCTCACTTTGGGGTTGAGTCAATGTGGTTAAGATGAATGTGTTGCCTCAGATTCTGTACCCTTTAAACATGATAGCACAGTATCTTCTGCCAAAATGGTTCACTGGTTTGCACCATTTAATATCAAACTTCATCTGCATGGTAAAGTAGCTTGGTGGGCATTTCATAAACTTACGGCCCCCAAAAGGAGGATGGACTCTGAATTCCAAATTTTTTCCTATATTACTTTGCTACTCAAAGTGCTAAATATTTTCAGGGGTTTCATGACGTTTCTGATGTCTACCCCAAACTAGTTTTTTCTGTGCCAGTGGAAAAAAGTAAATCCTAGTGCTCTCCTTTACACTTCATCTTCTACCTTCCCCTGTATGTTTCAGGGAACTCCAATTGAGATGTCAGTGAAAGTTCATCATCAATTATGTACTCTACTTCAGCTGGGTAATGTTATGGATGCTACCCAGCCAATCATAGGTAATACTAATTTTTGATTAAATGGGCAAATGATTTAGTTGTCATCTTGACCTTATCCAACTTTTAACTCGGTAGATTGACTTTTACAAAACGGTGCCCTTTTACCTTTTTGGAGTTTCAGCAATGTTCGAGAGCTCCTACTAGGCATTGCATTAGACATCTGCAGCTTTCCATTTACTTTGTAAACATTTTGGACTTGGCTATTGGGTTGCTGACCATGTTCAAAAACTTTTATCATTAGCTCCTCAGGCCATTTTGCCACATGCTATTTATGTTTTGTATTCTCAGTGTTATGCCTTATTACCTCCTGTCATGCTGAGTTCCACCCTCACTGGGATCAAATACTTCCTGTATCTTCTGGTTCTTATGATTGGGCGTGTGATTGGGGGAACTTGTGTAAGTATATTAAGTTTGATAAATACAAGTATATGCAATTTAAATTGTTACACAATTTGTATTACATGCCTGTAAAATTGTACAAAATGGGTCAGGTGTAGTCAGACCCATGCACTCAGTGTCAGGATGCCACAGGGTCACTTTTGCATGTATTGTGGAAGTGTCTTGGTTTGCACCCTTTTGTGGTAGTATTCACTAGATATTAGACCCCCCTCTGAGGTTAGATCATGCCTTTTCACTGGGTATTTGTTTGTCGGGAGTATATGAGGATACTGTTAATGGGGCACAGCGATATCACAGGGCATTAATTTCTTCCTGGGCTAAAATAGTCATACTACGGCATTGGGGAGATCAAGCTGAACCAACCTATTAAGAATGGCATAAGGAAATTTTGTTTGCATTGGAAGCAGAAAAAATGATTGCCAGTATGGCTGATTGTTAGGGTTTTTACCAATGGATTTGGGAGCTCTTGCACCCCTTGTTGTTGGTTGGCGTCTGAGCCTGGGTCTGCCCTCCTATTGCTTAATGTTTCCTGGTTAATGTTTATGTACATTAACCTTTCTTCCTTTACTTATGCCTTTTTACCTGGTTGGGAGTTGATATGGGTCCCTTATATTTTGTGTATGTTGCTTGTCAGCAGTAGTTTTATTATTGTGTTTATATTGGTCTTCATCCTCCGTGAACTCTTTTTTTTTCTACACCTAGCA
The DNA here is from genome assembly GCA_016271365.2 of Neoceratodus forsteri. Classification (NCBI taxonomy): domain Eukaryota; kingdom Metazoa; phylum Chordata; order Ceratodontiformes; family Ceratodontidae; genus Neoceratodus; species Neoceratodus forsteri. The sequence goes on from CM057453.1 coordinate 975,071,318, forward strand.
TATTGCTCTGGAGATTGGAGTGGTGGGGTTCTGGGGGAAGGTTTTTATTTGTAGATTTGGGTTTGGGGGTGGTTATTTTGTAGGGTAGGGCTTTGGTTTGTGCCTTTTTTTTTGTCTTTTTCGGTTTGTATTTGTTGGATTTGTAGAGTATTTGTTTTCTCTTGTTTTCATGTTTGTCTATGAAAATTAATAAAGTTTACTCAATGGAAAAAATAGTTACTGTAGATGGAAGAGAAACTGGTTGAAAGAGGCACAGCAGAGGGTGGTAAATTGGGTTAAATCAGAAGAGAGGGAGTTCATGAGTGGGGTACCGCAGGTTTCTGTCCTGGGTCCTGACCTCTTCAATATGTTCATCAGTGACATAGTAGAGGGCATCCAGGGCAAGATATGTCTCTTTGCAGATGGGGCAAAGCTCTTCATTAGGGTAGAAAGTGATAAAGAGAATAGGGAGATGCAGATGGATCTATAAAGGCTAGAGAAGTGGTCTAAGATTTGGCAGTTGAAATTTCTATCACCAAAAAATACAAGGTTATGCATCTGGGAAAACTGGATAGGAGGGGTTAAACTGTAAACTACGGCAGAGGAAAGGGACCTGGGAATCATCATTAGTGATGCCATCAAACAATCAAGACAATGTAACAAGGCCTTATAGTAAGGCTAATAGGATGCTGGGGTGTACTGGAAGGAGTAATGACAGCCGGAAAAAGGAGGTACTTAACAGAAACATATGATAATGCCATCCTAAAATATCCACAGTAAGACTCTGGAATGTAACTCAACAGGTATCCTCAGTGGAAGAGGTTTTTAAAAATTACTAGTGGTATCCATCGTTAATAATGTGCATCATTACAGTACAACAATAGCTATGAAAGCTGTTTTAAGGGTGATAGGAAACAGTTTTTTACACCTCTACATGCCCTCCTGTTGTCCTTCTAGTGTCTGTCCAATATTCTGATATGTTTCTGACCTTTTTTGTTAAATTAATAATGTAATTTTTTGAGCTGGATGGTGGCACGGAGGGCAAAGGCAACAAGCCTCATCTGCCACCATGCCGATGACCTGGGATTTGGAGTGACCTCTCGGCATTGTGGGTTTGCTGGGGAAATGAGGATCCAGTGTCCAATAAAATGCTCTCCTCCTCGGGGGGGGGTTGGGTAGAGACTGCTGCTTGCCTGTCCCCTGGCAGAAATTGGGGGAAAGAAAGCTCAAGCCAGCAGATTGGGAGATGGGGCAGACATTGTCATATGCCACACATTCCCATGTGACATGCATAAACATCTACCCCATCTTCTGATCTGCTTCTTACCTGTCTTCAGTTATGCAGACATTGTTCATGACTCTACCCCCATGACTTCCCTTTCTAAATTTGACACCCTCCAAAATTATTTCTGTTTCTTTGCTACCTCTTCTCCACCAATCACTCACCGCTGTCTTCTCTATACCTCCCTCTCCATCATGCCACTATCCCACAGGCATCTGGTTCACAGTGTCTCCCTAATTGCCAAATACTGGTTCAGAACCTCCACTACTATATCTCCTCCCACTAATCACCCACTTACCTTTCTACCTAGTCCATCAGCTCTAGGGATACTAGTTCTTTCTCCCTCCCCCCCCACTACCACTCGAGGGCTGGGTCATCTGCTGTTTCCTATCACCTCCTCTCTCTCTGTAATCAGCTACCCTGGGAAGTGCATCACTCCCCTTCCCTTTCCTCCCTCAAGTATTTTCTGTGTCTTATCCCTAGCTCTGACTGCTCATGACTCTCCTTTATCCAACATCTCTGCTCCTAGCCAGTGCTACCCCTTGCCCTTCCCTCCCCTTGACTAACTCCCCCCACTTTGTACTCCAAATGCACTTACCACCTCCAATATTTACTAATGCAGTGGTTTCCTACTCTTATTGTGTTACTTTATTTTTGCTCAATCATTTTCTGTCAGTTTTGACAATATTGTAATTCTACTTGTTCCTGAAATGCTGTTCTTACATAAAATTTATGTTTTGCTGTACTCATTGTTTGTTTGAACTGTCCACTGTTGTTTGCTTGTATTTTGTTACTCTCCTACTCAAAACCTTCCCAGGGTCACACATGGAAACAAACTTTGGCTCAGTGTGCCTTTCACGGTTATCACATTTTAAATAAATAAATGAATAAAGCACGTACTGTAACAGCTGAATGTACAGTACACGCTCATTGACTGACCAGTCTGTGGCTGGCCATGGTAGAGAGAGGAGGGATGTGCCAGTTGCCAGCTCCATGATGGGTTGGGGGAGTGGGGTGATAGGGCACTACCTGCTGGGGGGGTCCCCTAGACATCGGGGACTGTTAGGTATGTCGGACAGGGTACTTGGGGATGGGAGAGGGAACTGCTAGCTACCAGGGAATGCTTTCTATGTTGCATGTTACCGGGGATCATTGACAGGGAGGAGAGCCACCAGACACCATGGAGGGGATGCATATTGTACATTTTACATTGATTGGCAGTGTGAATCACTGTACACCAGGGAGTTCTTTATTTATGCCTACAGGGGGCATTGAGAATCAGGAACAGGGACTGCTAGCTACCGGGGAACCGTTTTATTTTATTCAATAATATTGCTTATTTTAAAAGCACTTTTATCTTGATGTCTGCCTTTGAAATTCATAGTACCCTGCCAGATTATGTATAATATCATTGTGCTGTTTGGTTCCAGTATATATATATATATATATATATATGTGTGTGTAAAAATTGATGTCATTGTGTGGATATCTGTGCATTACCCTACTTCTTATGTCTAACCTTCCAGGAATGCCACCCACAGTGCCTGCAGCTTCCAGCAAACCTCTCAGGTGTACTAGCTCTTTGGCACATTACCATCTTTGCTGCAAGCTGCTGAACTTCAGTGCCGGGACCCTACCCAATAGAAACAGGTGCAGGGTCTCTGGCACACTGGCAATTGGCACAGTTGCCATTGGTACAGTTTGCATTACTATTTAAGAATTGGGAATAGAGTTTTGAATAAGATTAGAAATTACAAAGTGATAAACAATAGTCAAAACTAATAAGACTTAATCACAGTGAATGGAACAGGACTCACAGAAACATAAAATTTTATGGCAGATGAGGAACTTTTGGCCTGCCCAGTTTGTCAATTTCTTTCCTTGCATATGGTGTCACCACAGACCCTACCTGATTTCTGTCTCACCCCTTGCTTTCCTCTAAGAAACCCTTATGCCTACCCCACACATTCTTGAATCCCATCACTGCTTTCCCCCCACCACCTACTCCAGAAGACTACTGCAGTCATCTGTCACTCTTTCCATGAAGAAGTACTTCCTCTCATCCCTCCTCAGTTTATCCCTCTCTAGCATCAGTGCATGTCCCCTTGTTCTTGTGCATCTTTTTATGTAAAATACTCCCCTCCCATACCTTATTTACCACTGTGAGATATTTATATGCTTCTATCATAGCCCCTCTCTTCATCATCTCTTGAGATGTAGCCTCCAGAACTGGACACAGTATTCCAGGAGAGAAGTCAGTAGCAATCTATAGAGTGGCAACATCACCTCCTTCCTTCTGCTGGTGATACCCCTCCCTATAAACTCCAGCACACCACTGGCCCTACCGACTGCCTTGTTGTACTGCTTGGCCACCTTCATGGCAAAGCAGAGTGCAAATATCTGTGCTGTGCCTTGCAGTTGCCCAGGAGTCCAAAAATGCTATATTCAGTGGAATAATGCCCAGGTGCTATTAGACTGAATATTGGGACACTGCTATCCAGCACTAAGCCACTTAGTGCTGGGCAAACATGACTCCTGAAATAGGGCATCATAATGGTTTGCACTTATGCTAAATTTCCAATAGTCAAATGGACCGATGCAAAAGAGTTCATTGGGCATTCAAGATGCTAAGGGGCCATTTGCATGTCCATTATGGGCTTATTTGCATGGGTAACCAAGCAATTTAGCATGGTGCCACCCCATGCCTGCCTGGTCCTAGAGAGATATTCCTGGTGCTAGTGGTCCCCCTCTCTGATCGCTGGCCTGATGTAAAGAAAATGTTTTCCCTGATGTCTAGTGGCCCCCCCATCAATCGCCAGCCTAATATAAAAAAAATGTTTTCCCTGGTGTCTGGTGGTCCCCCTCACCGATCGCCAACCCAATTTAAAGAAAACGTATTCCCTGGTGTCTACTGGTCCCCCCCACCACCAATCACTGGCTCAATATAAAAAAAAAATTTTCCTGGTGTCTAGTGGTTCCTCCCTTGTTGATCGCCAGCCCGATGTGAAATAGTAACGTTTCCTTGATACTAGTGGTTCTGGGTGTACAAGTATGCACTCATTGACAGCTCAGTCAGCAGTGGGCTGTGCTGAACAGCAGAGGGATGTGCTGGTTGCTGGCTCAGGGTTGGGGTGGGGGGAGCAGGGTAGTGGAGTGTTACCTGCCGGGGTGAGGAATCCACTGGGAACACATGTACTTTAGTATACAGGGGATCTGGGAGTGGGGGGCCTAGACACCAGGAAATGGACATCCTTTCATCTACAAGGGATCAGGATGGGGGGACTACTTGACACCAGGGAGTACTCCATTCTACATTGTGCATGGATGGGGGCAGGGACAACTGGCACCATGGAGTACTCAGTACTACATCAGGCATGGGTGTTGGTGGTGGGAGGGACCTCTGTGCACCAGGGAAATATTTATTTCAACATCAGGCCAATGATCAGTGGGGGTATCACTAGAAACCAGGGAAAATATTTTCTTTGTATTAGGCCAGCGATCAGTGGGATGGAACCACTAGGCATCAGGGAAAATATATTCTTTGTATCAGGCTGGCAATCGGCAGCAGGACCATTTGACATCATGAAACCTTATGACATATATTGGGCCGGTGAATGACGGGGGTGGAATGGGAAACTGCTAGGCACCAGGGACTTCTGTATTGGGAGTCAGGGGGCCACCACACTTCTTATGCCAACCTGCAGGAGTAATTTGAGGTTTCGATTAGCAATATGTGTGTTGTGCAAGGGGACTGAGCAAAACAGCCTGGCATGGCGCACATACTCTGAATATTGGACTGTGCCAATATTCAGACCCCCACTCCTTCATTTACACTGTGCCCCCCCTTTGAATCTTGGCTGGGAGCAAACCCTGTTTGTCCATGCTAACTGGGCCTTTCAATATTGGGCATCCGCTCAAAATTCAATTTGCGCAGGCAAACTCAGATTTGCGCCCAGGCAATCTTTTGAGTATCAGACCACAGATATGATTACCCCAGGTCACTTTGCTGTTTGGTGACTGTCAATACCTATTCTGCCATTTTGTACCCTGCCTCTGAGTTTGTGTGCCTGAAGTGCATGATTTTGCACTTTTTTGCATTGCAACTCAGTGGACATGACCTTGGCTCTGGGTCAATGGATCCCTGCTCAGAAGAGAAATACTGTAAATTTGCTGTTGGGGGCTGACCAGATAGAGTGTGGCCTTACTGCAGAGTTTCACCTTTAACATTCTAAATTTCTATCTCCTCAGTAAATCAACCTGTTTTCTTTTAACACAACCCCCAACCCAACCTCCACAATCTTTTTTTGTTTCTGCTATTACATCTCCACAGGAGATATGTTATAAGTATTTTTTTTTCTGTGTAATTTTTTTATACTCCACCTACTCACACTGGCCACTCTCTTCTTCAGGTCATCATGGATTGGACTCAGCCCGGGCAACCCCCATGCACCCACCATCCCACATCACAGCCTACCCAAGGGTAACCTGATGTGTCCCTTCATCGGACGGGTCTCCTCCCTGCAGAGGGAATTAGCCTTACTAGACTGCTGTCTTGGCCCTTGGGTGCTGCTGGGACAGTCATCAGTGGTCTGGGGGCTCCAGCACTGAGGGTTCAGGCAGTCATCATCTGAGCAGCCGGTGCACCATTTTTTCTCCACCACTCCCACCACGTTCTCAGCCTATGATGGCATCTGAACTCGGGCAGGGGTGTCCAGAGGGCATGTCGAAGCCACACTTCCCCACAAGCATGCACCCAATCTGCCCAGAGGGACATAGGCAGAGCCCATCCCCTTGGCAGGGAAGCAGCCAATGGACTCTTGTACATCCCTCCCTGCTGGCCTCTGCTCCTTGCACCCAGGCTTGGGGCATGAACCCAGGTTGCCAATGTGCTGAGTGAATCCCTTCACTTGGCAGCAAGGAGCCAGCATGTTATAAGGTTTTGCGGTGTCCCTTTAGTATATCTGTATAAACCCTGAGCTGTGTATTAATGAAATTGCAGGGATACCTGCCTTCAGGACTTATCCCAAGCCATTACAAATTACACACACACTTTTGAAAATATATTGTCTGCAGTTGCACTGCCACCAACCAAGCATTATCCAGAGGACAGTCCAAACTTAAAGCCGATGTTCTTACCACTCAGTTGACCACACTTCTTCCTCATTGTCATAAGCTGTCATTGTATCCAGACTATGCCTCAGCATAGAGCACAGTCAGTGAGCACCAATGGATAGAAACAACTTTTTTTAACAGTCTGCTTCATGGTGCTGTCTGCTAATCAGCCTTTAGCAGTTTGGAGATGATAATTTGGTGTACATTCTGTGCTTACTTACATATGCCTGCAGGCTCCATTGCCTGCTCAAACCTCTTTTTGAGCCTATTGGGAGCCAATGTATGTCACCTGAAGGCAACAGAGGCAAGGTAGTTGACTATGCTTCAAATCATGATGTTGATAATAAGGAATAGTTTGAGAAAGTTGTTTGGTACTGTAAGTTAAAGAACAGATTTAGTCATTTCTGTCATTGCTTGGTCTTTTTCCTTGAACTACTGTAGACATAATAGTTTGAGCAATTTAGGCAACAAGACTTTCCAGCTAAGACAGATTGCTATAGATTTAAAAATAGTGGGTGAGTATTTCATGTTAATTCAATTACACACTTAGTGAGGATTATGTGGTACATTAATAATGATTATAAAAACACTGTTTTAGTAGCAGTTCTTTATCACAAGGATTATTTCAAACTACTTTACCATAATAGTGCTCTTGAAAGATTTATTTTTTAAACTTTAAAGTACACAATTGATTGGAGTTTTCCGTTTTTTCTTTTTCAAACAAGGGTGTCACTCAGATTGTGGGGATATGACTGTGGAAAATGGTGGCCTGCACCTCCTATCTGAACTATGAAATACTGCTGGAATAAGTAGACAGATCTTAGTCAAAGTTTTAACCCTATCCTCCCTTTCTTGTCTAGTGACTGTGTCTTTAAAAGGCATGCATCTTCCCGTTCTTCTCCAGTGACTGTGCTTTTAAAGGGAATGACATCCCATGCACATACCCTTCCCTTCCCTTCCCTTCCTTCCCTTCCTTCTCTTCCCCTTCCCTTCCTTCTCTTCCCTTCACCTTCCTTCCCTTCCTTTCCTTCCTTCCCCCATTTCCTTGTATTACAGGTAGGTAAGCTGTGTACCCCAGTCATCTTTCTGCCAGAATGAAAGTCTTAGATGCTACTGTATCAGGAAAAATAAGAGAATTCACTAAAACTTAAAAGTTAATGCAAGCATTCACACATACCATTGCTGTCTACTGACCTCCAGGACAAATAGAAATATAAGTATAGTACTCGAGGTAGTGCTCAAATAACCGGAACGATAGCCCATTTAGTCAGGATATGGAAGTATAATTACTTGGTTGTAAAAAAGGAAAAAAATATTCTGTGTTCATTACTGTACAGCAGGTCTTCCATTTTAAAAATGAAAATTATATTAGTGTAACTGATGATGGAATAAAGGCTAAAGCTGATTCATATATTGATCAGTGCTGCAAAGTGCCTTATAAAGTACTCAAGTAAGGGAAAATAGTTGAGGAAATAAATTGTGGACTTAAATCTGGTCCTTCATCTTTGTCAGAGAAAATTGGTATTGTGGTTTTTAGATAATATGTTTAGTTCAAATTCAATTCAAAGGCCTCTGGAAGAAAAAAAAATATTGGTTATTTTATTTTCAGAAACTACAACAAATCAAAACATTTATATTGTACAATTATTTTTATATAATATGAGTAATTTTTCCAACAGTTTAGTCATGGTGACCTATTTCTATGTATTTCAAAATTAAGAACTTCAGAAAATGAAACACAGAAACATACAATACATGTTTATGGACAGAAAAAGACTTGTGGTCTATCTGGTCAGCAGAGCTCCTACCTAGGTTCATGCCAGCCTAGAACTGGCCAGGCCTTAATCAGATCAATCATCCTTCAGTTCCATTTGAACTAATCCTCTACCCTCCATTCACCCCAAACCCATCCTTGTCATCTTTACCAATCACAATTGTCTAGCCCACCCCCTCTTGAAACTTGCAGCTGTCTTAACATTGTCTAGCCCCTCAGGAAAATGGTTTCACTTTTCCACCACACTCTGTGAATAAGCATTTCCTCACATTCCTGCTAAATTTGTCCCCTAGCAGCTTATATTTGTGGTCCTTTGTAATGAACCCCATGTTATGTTTAAATAGTTTCTGGTGGTGCGGGGGCATGTGGTTTTGCTTGGACCAAGATGGCAGCCTAACCTTTATCTGCTGATCCCAAGAGAGCTTCATTCACCTGAATCCTGAAATAAAGGGAATATATAACACTAAATTCACACTCTATCTGCTTCCTCATACCAGTTTATTACTCGGATCTGAAAACTTTGATTCAGCTAGACTTCTCTCTTACAGCAAGACTGCTCTCCAATTCTAGCACCATCAGGCAGCATGGCTGCAGCATCATCTGCTCAGTGAGACCCCATGGCGATAGAAGAGATGTTCACCAAATTAATGTTTCAAATGACGGAGGTCAGGGCAGCTTCCCACCATGCTACTCAAGCGATCCAGCAGGTGGAAGCTTGTCTATTCAGAAATGAGCTATAGGTAGCAGTGCACGAAAATGAATTTCAAAAAATAAATGTGGCCATGCGGGAGCAAAATAGAACAATCCATATGCTTCAGGAAAAGGTGGACGATCATGAGAACCTCAGCTGGAGAAATAATCTCTAGCTGCTAGGATTTCCAGAAAGGACTGAACTGAATAATGCTGCATAATTTCTACAACATGTGCTGCCTACAGTGGTGGCAATCAAAGAGGACTACCACCGCGGAATTGAGAGAGACCAACAAACGGTAGCTCCTGCTCCAAAAAAAGGTGAAAGGCCCTGGCCCATACTGGTAGTTTCTTATTTTTATCTCCTGACAGTTTGTGATGGTGAGAGCCAGAGAGATCGGGCAAGTACAGTGGCAAGAGCACCTGATACAAATCAACATGGAGACTGGCTTATACAGAGGCCAGACACTTGATTCAAAATTTGGGACTGCAGTACTCAGTCTGATATCCCACCACCATGCAGGTTGTGCATAATGGAGTGTCCTTATTATTTGCAACCTCATGACTTTGCAGGACTTTCTAAACAGAATCTGGTTGCAAGAAATTAGATGAATTATCCAACCCTCAAACCAGCTAGAAACTGGCCCTGATTCAGCACTGGGAGATACTTTCTAAAGTTCTACACAAGCAGAAATGGAGACCCAAGCAGCTGGGGAGGACGACGAAGAGTGGGGCCTACCTCATTGAACCCAAAAAAGAAACTGGAAGCAAAGTACAACAAAAGGGATCACCCAGGGGACCAGCACTGATCAAGAAGTCACAGCAGAGAAGGTTGCTTAAGTTCTTCCAGATTCCTTGATCAGTACAATTCTGTCAATCATTATGTGGCCTTGCAGCTTCAATCCTTCACCTCTCCACAGTGTAATGCTGCATCTCCAGCTCTACCAGAGGAGGACCCCAATCCCAAACCAGGCCCTGCTCTGACCACAATTTGGGCAGAATGAGTCTCTGCCACTGCAACTAGGAAGCACCAGACACCCATAGAAGACCACCCAAGCTTCAGAGCTTCCCCAATCACTGGCATTGAATCGACACGTCTGGGACACAGAATGAAGGAACTGCCATCACCCATGACACCCCCTCACTATTGATCAGATACCATTACCAGTAATGTCACCTCTGCTCTAATCCAGCTGCAAGACTGTCTCCTCTTCCCCTCCCCATATTTTTCCTTCTCTTTGTAAATAACTTCTTGACTACTAGCTCTATTCCTTCTCGAACCTTGTTGCTGACCATCCACTGTTGTTTTGCCAGTTCAGTCCTTCTTGTTATGTTTGAACATTCCTCACATTTCTGCCTATATAACTTTACTATCTTATTAACCCTTTCACTCCACAGGCCGTGTCCATGGTTTCTGCACTTATTATATATCTTACTGCCATTATCTGTAAAATGCTTGCCATTATTTTTTGTTGTTTCTACCCATTGTATTTTTGTAGCACTGCTGTACTTTTCCTCTATTTGTATTATTGTACCCATGTTGCTGTTGTCCAACTGTTCTCTTTTTGTTGTACTCTCCCGGGTCGTGCCTGAAAATAGTCATGTTATGGCTAGTGCACCTACCCGGTTAACAAAAACCAAATAAAAAAAAAAAAGATAAGTTGGTGTTTGTTTTACTTTGGAGGGGAATATGGGGAAGGGGGGGCAGGAAAGGGTGCCCTAATGCCACACAGTAATTGTTACCAGTATTGGTAAGGGCAGGGTGCTCTTGTTAGTAACCTCTCTCCTCCATGTTGGAGGAGCAATAACTACATTGCAGAGATGAAATTCTCCTTCCCATCTTTGCCATGGCAAGTGGAGCACCAGGCCACTATTTGCATGAATTGACTGTGTGTGATTAAGGGACTTCAGCTTCAAATATTGTTTCCCTTTTCCTTAATGACAATTGTAATTTACCATGGCATGCGGAAACCAGACCCCACCAGGAACTGGCACATTTCTAAACATAGCACCCTTGCTCCCCGGGGGGCTGGGGGGGCTGGCAGGTTTTGAATGTATATACCACTCTAAGGGGATATGCCTGCCACATCATTCCCGCAGGTCTGGAGGCTGATTGTTTGCTGTCAGAATTCAGGGTAATGTGAGTTTTCCACACGGGATGTCCAGACCTCAGTTCACTAAGTGAATAGCACTGACACACCCATTCCCTCACTTCTATCTCTCAGCGTGCTACCTTGAAGTGCATGCTGGCATATTAGTTGGTCTCCATAGAATCACATTCACAGTGTCAGCTACAACAGCTAACCTCCCAGCCATGTGGATGACTGTGCTACTACATGGCCATGGGGGGTTACATACCCAGGATAGGGCTCTGTCAGGGCCTCCTGTCCATTGCTGACTCTTTCCCACAGTTCAGGATCAGTCACAGTGGCTTCTGGAATAGAAGGGGAAGGGAAGGACTCCTGAGTATCTACATAACCCTGGTATTATGTGGCCATAATCACTTAGGTGTCATTATCCTGGTACCTTTGCCCTTCCATCAATGGCTGTGCCAACCTTTACTATTCCCAGGAAGGGGACCCAGATATCACACCATTCTCTTCTCAGTCTAGGATCTATACCCTAGTGGGGTGAAGTAGGCACCTAACTACATGTTTTATGCCTTAGATGCGGACAGGGACACCAGATTGGATGGCTGACTATCTATGTTGCCCCACAGTGTAGCTATGCTAACAGGTTTCCCATCTGTCCTCAGGATTCTAGACAAGCTCCCAAGGGGTAAAGAATGTGCCTTTGTTAGCCTGACTGTGCTATCAGCTATACGTTCTTGTTACCTCCCATGTCACAATTATGTGTAATATATATATAGTTTTTCTACTTTGTTTTTTGTAAGCTTTAGTAATTTTTGCAGAGAATGTATCTCACTGGGCAGAAGCTATAATATTCAGAGGTGTATGCGTATACTAGGATGGGCAAGTTGGTCTAATTGAGCTCCTGGGGGGTTTGTTTATAATCAGGCAAGAAGTTTCAGGTAGGAAACTTGCATTATCTTATGCTTATGCCCCACAAGGCCAGCTTCAGAATCAGACCCTTATACATCTGTCCCATACAATGCAGGTGGTAGACACAGAAGAACTGCATATTATTCCAATTAACCTTATTCCTATACTGCTACACCTTCTCACAAAGAACAACCCCTGTGGTGTTCCTTTGCATTTGACTCTCAGCATGAAGACCTCTATCGTCTCCACATTATATTACCCCCACAACGATCATGGGTGACCTAACATGTCACTCCTGGAATGTCAGGGGTTTGAATATACCAATAAAAAGGAAAAAGGGTTCTATCATATCTGAAAAAATCTAAAACTCAGTTTGCCTTCCTGCAAGGGAACAAATTAAATGCTAGGGACTGGGTGAGCCAAGTGTTTCATGCCTCTGCCCCTACCAGGAAAAGGAGGGTGACAATTCTGAGCCACAAAAATCTCAAATGGACTCTCATTAAATCAGTAGCTGACCCACTAGGAAGATGTATTTTTGTCCTTCTCGACACACCTGAGGGCCACATTATTTTAGGAAAGCTATACACCCCCAATGAGGATAATCCAGATTTCTTTCATGATATCTCCCAGACACTTGCTTCTCTATCTCAAGATAATGTCCCCACCATCCTGGGAGAGGACTTTAATCTAGCTCTAGAACAACAGATGGATCAAAGTGCACTCTCAACAGACTCTCATTTTAAGAGTCACCTTGCTTTGCACCAATGAATGACAGACCATGGTCTGATTGACATTTGGAGAATTTTCCACCCTAGGGATAGGGACTAATCCTTCCTTTCAAATGTACATGTATTTTTTAGCAGTATTGACCTCTGGCTTACACTCCTGTATGTCACACAAGTTGTTCTAGACTCATCCATCCTCCTCCTGATTATATCAGGGCATGACCCTATCCAGTTGTTCTTGATGTGAGGCTCACCCAACCGTGCCTCTCCCTCCTGGAGGCTAGATTCTCTATTACTAAAAGACCCTGAGTTTATTGCATGGTCCCAACAGAAGGCTGCCATATTCTTTAAAGAAAACCCCATTGACAATATGTCTATGAGGATCACATGGGAAGCCTTCAAAGTCACTATGAGTGGCAAAATTATAGGCTACTCAGTAAACAAAGGCAACGTGAGAAACTTTGCAAACACTGGATCAGGGGTTAAGAAAGGCAGAGCAAGCCTTTAAATGTTTGAAGCTCCCCACCCTTAACTCCGCACTGGGCCAGAAAATAATGGGGCTTAGACTAGAAATCAATTCTCTCCTTTGCAGGAAAGCAGAAGTATCTATTCTTAGACTTAAACATAAATACTGGGAAGGGGGAGCAGAAAGGCACTAGCCTATGGACTTAGGAAACAGCAAATGGAAATGCATATAGTGTGCCTTAAGGATCCCACAGGAAGGGTGCACACAGTGCCTGAACAGATAAATTTAGTTATAAAATCATTCTACACCTCTCTTTACACCTCAGCCAGGAAGGTTGATATGGTGGTGACGTTGACTTTCCTGAAGTCTGCCACCCTTCCATATCTTACTATTACCCAGGCAGATTTTCTGGAAGCCTCACTTACTTCTGAGGAGATAGAAAAGGCCCTTATGTCCCTGCAACCAGGAAAGCCCCTAGGTGATGGTTCACTAGTGGAATTTTAGTAGGCATTAGCTCACACTATATCCCCTATCCTTCAACAGGTCTATGTGGAGGTTGAGACCTCAGATATATTCCCCCCCACCTTAAGGGAAGTCACGATCACAGTGCTCCCCCAAAAAAGTAAAGATCCACATGCCCTGCCAGCTATAGACCCATCTACTGTAATTGATGTAGATAGTAAAATCTACACTAAAGCACTAGCCCTTAGACTTAGCCCTCTCCTCCCCAAACGTATTCATCCCACACAAGGAATTTGTCCCAGGAAGGTACAGTGCCGACCATGTCAGAATACTATTCAATCTAATCCACATGGTCAAATCTCTCTCTTCCCCCACTGTTGCGGTTGCAATTGACTTTGAAAAAGCATTCAATTCCATAGAATGGGACTATCTTTATCTTGTTTTGGAATGCTGAGATTTTGGTCCTCGCTTCCGTTCACAGGATCACACTTTATACTGCTCTCCCTCAGCATGTGTCTTAATCAATTCACTGCTGTCAGAACTCTTCCAGTTAGAGAGAGGGATGAGGCAGTGGTGACACCTCTCCCCTGTCCTCTTTGTGCTGGCAGTGGAGCCTTTGGCTGCTGATATTAGGCAAGATGCAGGCATTCATGGGACTTAGGTAGGAGATGAAGAATACACTACACTAATGTACACTGATAATCTGCCAGTTCCACTACTCAACCTTAACAACTCACGAGATCCACTACTACATCTCCTCCAACCTTTCTCCATGTACTCTGGCCTGCACGTTAATCAGTCAAGGACTAAGGTCCTTTCCCTTAACCAACCCTGTACAGCCAGTGGGTAAATTATATTGACCTATGTTGGACGAAAGAGGACATCACTTATCTGGGTATTAGGATTACATCCGAGTTATCTAAGGTGTGGGACATCAACCTACAACCCCTGAAAGCTGCCCTAATCACAGAAATAGATCACTGGAAAAAGCTCCAGCTGACTGCGGACAGGAAAGTGGTAGCCATTAAAAAGATAACTGCCCCCCAAATTTTTCATTTGTTTTCACTCATCCTGTTAGAACTTCCCTCTGTATGGTGCACAAAAAATAGATAAAGCTGTGGGCAAGTTCATATGGGAAGGTAAGCAACCGAGATACAGCTGAAACAAACTGAGGGCTCATTGGAGGCTAAGTGCTTGGGGACTTCTATGGTTTGAATGGTATAAATGGGCCTTTCAGACCTCTCAAATCCTGCAATGGTTTCTCCCCTTGGGGAGAATTTCCTTTATTACTTTATAATTCCATCCCTCAAGGCCTGAAGTCCCCACCCCAGGATAATGTCCTCAGTCCTATATTGGACCAAAGTGCAGCGCAGACTAGACACCAGTCTGACACCAATAGAACTCACTGCACTATGGAGTAATGCCTCACTTTTGGTAGGCTGAAAAGCCTGTTCTTTGGCCCACATGGGCACTTAGAGGGATACAAAAGTTGGACGATCTCCTGGCCCCCTGCTCCATGACTGTAGATAACTTTCAAAACACAAAATCTCATTGAAACTTACCAGACACAGACTTCTAGAGGTTTCTGCAGATCCGAGGTGCAGTACAAGCCTTTATTAAGAAAGCGCCCCACTCTGGCAAAGCTACCATTCTGCACACATGGCTTTCTAACCTCCAACATATAACAAGTAAAATATACTTGGCCTTAAGCGATACCTTTCTGAATCAATCTGCATTTCCAAAAGCAAATAAGAGAAGGCTCTCCAACAGCCAATCACAGACCAGCAATGGAATGAATGTTGGCAATCTGGACACAAGGCTTTTAAAGATGCCAGGAGCAAGTTAATTCAAAACAAAATTCTGCATTTGGGGTACTACCCTAGATGTTCTATATGCTGCAGGTTTACTGAATACTAATACATCTTAGAGATGCAATTCTCACAGAGGTGACCTACTCCACATATTATGGTCATGCCCGAAACTACAACCATTACAGAATCAAGTGTGCTCGCCTGGTCACACTGTTCTCCAAAATCCCATCCCATCCTCTGCCTCCCTATTGATCCTGGGCATGAGATCAGTAGCCCCTCACCTCATGGCCCTTGAGCATTGGTGGCTGGCCTTACTATCTATGCAGGTGAAACATCTCATCCTCTGCAAGTGGAGGTTGCCTGATGTTCCTTCCAGTTAGGAGCTGTTGTCCTCACTGGTGCAAATAGACATGCTGGGCCACCTCTCCCATCTTGCCAGCAACACTTCCTCTGACTCTGAGACATGCTGACACCCCTTTCTAAAATTTACCGCTCTTAGAACTGAGATTGGTTGATTATCTAAGCACAGTCTACCTCCTTTTGTTGCTCTATAAAACACCTGTATTAGCCTATAATAACTGGTGACCCCCAATATCAACCCATAAAAGCATTGTTTCAAATGCTGTATCAACCCACTCAGATGTTCTCCAAGGTGATATGGCATTGGTGGCCTTGCAAGCTCTGGGGAAGGAAACAAGAGAAACCATGGAGCAGTAGAACTGCACAGAGTCCTCAGGACACAACAGTCACTTCATTGCCTGAAGAAATAACACCCGGGTTGGTGGTGGCTTGTCCAAATGAGTCAACTCTACTTACACAGTGCTTGGTTCACTTCCCACCAAGGTTCTGGACCAACGCAAAGGTTTTAAATATGGTAAGTCCTTCATAGATGTGCCTAGTACACATTCTCTTAGCAATACGCTGTATATCTCTTGCAGGGCCATATTGGAACTTGTTGGACCCATCTTATGTTTATATACAGCTTGTCAAGGGTGCCCCAGTATACCCAGTCCTGGTGGTTTTCTTCAATGATGTCCCATATCAGTTCAGCCAGCATGGGTACACAAATTGGGGGTTCACCTGCCGTATCTTCCTCCAGATGATCTGTGACCATTTAGGCAGGCTTCTCCTCATGGTCCTTTGGGGCTGACCATCTGGCAGCCACACTCCTTCTCAGTATCTCTGCACCTGAGGATCTCCATCCTGAACCCCTTCATACTGCTCATGCTTCTTACATTTTTTTGCAGGCAGGGTGGGTCAATCCTTCCAAGGGGTCAGGTGCATGGATTCATATTGCAACAGAATGTCATTCTCCAAATCATCATCAATGAGTTTAGCTGCTCCCTCCACAGGGTGTCCACAGGATCAGGGTCACTTGGCTTTGTCATTGCAGCAGGGTGGCCACTGGCTTCCACTGGCTTCTCAGGCTGCCACTTCAGTTTTGGTGCAGTTGCACTCATTGGTTCTTTAGGCACACTCAGTGATGGCTTTTCCAACATAAAAAGTCTTTAGGGGTCAGTAACTTTATCTGTGCTCCATGGCCCCAACTCCTTCCCTGTGGCACTGATACTGGCGCTGTGGGTGAAGCTGCACTTTTTGGCTGAGCTACTCCACTGGGCACAGGAGATTTATATGGTCTAAAGAGCTGATGGCTGGCTTCCTCAACTTTCTGTGCCGCAGACAGACTGAGTTGGCTACTCATCTCCTCCCAGCTTTTGAGGGCCAGCTCTGCTGACATAACAGATTCACTAGCTTTTGGAAAGATGGCCATTCCACATTTGATGGGGCCTTTTGCTGGCACCCTGTGCACACTGGCAAAAGAGTCACTCCAGGGCCCTCGAACTGGCACAGAACACACTTAGAGATGGTGGACTTTTCAACCACATCACACATCCACCTAAACATGGCAGAAGGGATGGTTACCTTGGAAATCTCTGGAGCTTTAGCCATGTTGCAATTCAAAAATGTCACTTTCTCGTACTCTGCACCATTGCTCACGCTCCAAGAATCTGGTTTGATCTTCCTTTTCATAGTCCAAAACATGCCAAGCAACAGTTAATTCTGACCACAAAAGGTCCCCAAGTCAAATCAGTAAGAATGCCCAGGGCATTTGCATAAGCTGCACATGTTCTAGCCCTGTGAAGTGCACCAGCTCCAGATCCACTGGTGCCACACTGTTCTTCAAGAAGTCACAAAATTCCTTGTTACTGGGCCATACTTTTTTCAATCCTAAACAGATCAGAAAGAAAATTCACAGAGCCTGTGCCTTGCCCAGGACCCAATGAGGAGATCTAAGATTGTCCTGGCACCCACAAAATGCCATCCAAAATGAGCCCTCATGTTGTAATTCCCCCTCCTTGGTGTCTAGGGGTATGAGATGATAATTTGTCCTTGGGAGGGAAACTAAAAATTTGTACCTTACCTGGAATGGCTGGCGTTGTTTGGGTCCATGATGCAGTGAGGTGCCATCTTCAGGTGCTGGACTGGGAGCAAATTCATGTTAACAGGCATAAACAGTCCCATAAAATAACTGAAGTCCACACATGCATAACGTTAACCAGGGGATCCCATTTAATGAATAACTTTATAGCATCATTCAATCAATTTATTTGTATGTCTGGACTGAGGAGCACCTTGCAGGGAGTTTAGAGGTTGCATTTAGTGGCTGAAATGGCCCCACTAAACTTGGGCAGCTTTCTTCTGGGATGTGCTGGCCACTAGCAAAATAGGCAGGAATTGTCTGGGGCCAAATCAGGCCCTGCAAAAGGCAGCAGGCAATCCCTCTCCCTTTCACATCTCAGCTCACGGAAACCTCTCTGTCTGTCTGTCTGTCTCTCTCTCTCTCTCTCTCTGTCTCCACACTGGGGACAGAATACTCTTCACTCCCAACCACTGAATTTCTGAAAATGCTGGCCCTGGTGAGTGATTCTACCCTGGCACACAGGCAGACATCCCCACTGACTTGCACCCTATGGGAGGGCATTTTGGGCTCCGGGGCTTTTGCTATGAGCCCTGGTTTCCCTGAGACCCCCCCTGGCTGACATGAATCTTCCTCACGCTCGAACTAGATCCAATCCTAGAAATGCAGGCATGGTTGTGACCTGTGTCCCTGTCCATGCACTACCAGAGCTGCCACAACCAGGTTGGCATGTCTACTCTGGGAGCTTACACTCTACCTCTTTCTTGCAGGTTTCAATTTTCCCCTCTGGTCTCTCTCTCAACTGTCCCATGAACGTGGAGCACACACAGGAGCCATACTGCTCAGACATCTCCAAAACACCAAACTTCATGGGGTGGCTTTGCAAATGATAACCCGCTGACCATGAACTGCAGCCACCACCATGTCCACCACTGGACTGTTTTCAGATGCCCCAGCACACCATGAACTGCTGGCCCCGAAAGCAGGCAAATGGTCTGCCTCTCCTACAAGGCCTCGCTGCACCTTTTCCTCATGGCTCACTACCGCTTCTCCCCTTGAGGCACCAAACCCCAAAATTTATAAACTTGAGCAGCAATGGTGACCTCCATTCCACACAGCTCCCATCAGTGTGGCAAAGAGAAAATTAACCCTTTAATTGATGGCCTAAACTTACATTTCCCAAATTTATGTACACATCCAGCAAGGGGGGGGGGGTTATGCTACAAAACCCATCCGATGTTCAGCCCTCCAAACCCTCCCAAGTGCATAATTTTATTCTTTTTTTGCATTAAGTTCCAGCTACGAGATCTTGGACAACCTTTCCAATTTTCCAAGGTCTCTTTTCAAATCCCTTATACTCTCCTTTTAATTTACACTGACACACATCTTGATGTCATCTGCAAATAGACAAATCTTACCCAGGATTCCTTCCCTGATGTCACAAAAAAAACACACTGAGGAGTACTGGGCCCAGGAATGACTTCTGTGGTGTTCTGTTGATTACCACCCTTACCTCAGAGTATATACCATTTAGTACTGCCCTTTGGGTTCTCTCTCCTAGCCATATCCCATTCCATTTAGTTGTCCCAACCACCAATCAGAGCCCTCTGGGGGAGTTGCCAGCAAGTTCAAAAGCATGCTGGCTGCTGATTGACGGCACTCATGGCAATGCAAACAGAGTGTGGAGAGCGTGCAGGAATCAAGCAGGGAGTGTGGCAGACTCCCTCTCCAGAATCCCTCCATTGTTTTCCTTACTGTCTTCTTTGAGAACTGCTCCAAGTGCTCCTGTCATCAGTCTCTTCCAGCTTCAGAGTGTTGATTCTAGGACGCCTCCCAGCAGCCAATCAGAGCCCTGTGGGGGATTGGCCAGAAAGTTCAAAAGCACACTGGCTGCTCAGTGGTGGTGCTCAAGGTGTCAAGAACAGAGTGCGGACAAAGTGCGGGAATCAAGCAGTTCAAGTTCAAGTTTATTTTTCTGGAAAACTCCATTGAGTAAGCTCTTTTTCAAGGAGATCCTGTGAGTCTCATGACGATACAAAACAATGACATTGCTAATACTTAAAGTGCAACATTTGAATACAACACAAGCATATCAAAACATAGGAATGGACAGCATGAAGGAACTGTACAGATTTAATTGCCTAACAATGTGACAAATTTAATTTCCTAACAATGTGAAGGAAGTGTGCAAATTTCATTGCCCAACAATAAAAAAAAAAAATACAATAATTTTGAATCTTTAAACCAGTGGGGTCCGGTGTTGAGCAGTTCAAAACAATACAGTACAGCATAGCGTATGGGGGTGGTAAGGAGGCATACAAGGAGGGAGAGGTAGGAGAGAAGGACACAGTGGACAGCAGAATGAGGAGTGAAGAAGGGGTAGAAGATTGACTAAGCATAGGACAGACAGTCATGGGTGGCAATTGCATGTTTCTGCCAAATGGTTACTGACTAGAGATGTGAAAGCATTTAGTGATACTAGGCGAGTTAGTTTGAGCGTGGATTGTTGCTTGCTCCAGACTGATGGAAGGGCATAGCCAATGGCAGCTTTGCCATAGAGTGCAAAACCTGGAGACATCAAGTGTAATGAGGGAGATTTTTCCGGGCAGGGTCCCTCCCCAGTATCCCTGTATTCTGTTCCCGGGGGGTGCAAGCTCTCTCTCCAGTATTTCAGTACTCTCTTCCCCAGATTGTCATCTTTGAGAAGTGCTCCAAGTGCCCCTGCATCAGTCTCTTCGGCCCTTGGAGTGTTGTTTCTAGGAGACATCCCAGCAGCCAATCAGAGCCCTGAGAGGGAGTGGCCAGTAAGATAAAAAGCAAGCCAGCTACTGAGTTGTGGCATGCATGGTGACCCAAAAGTAATGCAAATGGAGAGCAGGAGTCCAGCAGGGAGTCCCAGCAGTGAGGACCAGAGGGCCATGGCATTCTGCCCTTTTTAAGATACTGATTTACAAACACTGTTCTCAATGTAATTCAATCATTTTTCAGCAGCTCATGTCCTGTTTCCCTTCATTTTGACCTAGTTCAAGAATCTTAATAATCATGTTTGTTCTATTTAGTCTCTATATTCTTATCACGTTGGACTTTAAAGCACTGAAAGAATTTTGTTCTGTTGGCTTTGATGTTACTGTGTTAATTTATTTTTAGTTTTTAGTTTCATTCTTGTTTTTCATCAACCCATCATTACCTTTGCTTGCATGTGCACAAGAAATGTTTTTGTTACAATAAACAGTATTTCAGAGATGTGTAACTGGCTAGATAATTGTAGCTTAAGCTTGAAGGGGCTTGGTAGTTCAAACCAATGACTACACATTGTAGTCGTGGCACCACTCGCTGCTTGCTGGGTGAAAACGTCATGTAGTTAAAAGGACTGAAGCCACTCCTATCAAAGGAGGCTTTAGTCTTTTCATTTGCATGAAGCTGGTTAGCAAGCAGTCTGTCTATTTATCTTTTAAGCAAACCGTGGTGCCCACCAATGGCACTGATACTTTCTCCCCTTCCCCTCCATGACATCTGCCCACCCACCCTTTCCAATCTTTGTAAATATGTTTAATATATATAAGAGGACTGGGGTGCCCACCTCCAGTACTGCTTCTCTTGAACCCCATCCCCTCCAGGTTGTCTGCTCCCTTTCTCCCCAGAACACAAGCCCTACACTGCGTTGTCCAATCCCGGTGTTGGAATTTCCCTGAGATAAAGATAACTGTCTCTCAATTTTTTGTTTGTTTGTTTGTTTGTTTGCTTTAAACTTGTAAAACAGAAAACAATCCCTCGTTGATCTGCCCCCACACCTCCCCACCTCAACCTCCCAACTAAGGTAAGTGTGGTTCAATCTATTTCAAAGGGGTTTTGAACTTTCATGCATAACTGTCATTTTTGCATATTTTGGCCCCAGATTTTCAACATGGCCTTTTTGGGACCCCACCTCATGACCAGTGGCTGTGTAATTATGCAGACATGGCCCAAAATGTGATTTTGTGTTTGCATTACAATATTACCTTTCAGGCAGGATTTGAAAATTTTCACTGACCTTCCTGAGGTGGGATCATAAGAAGGCTATGTTGAAAATATGGGGTCAAAATATGTAGAAATAGCAAAGTTATGTTATGTACATACACTGAAATATTTCTACACTCACTCATAAGTTGGGCAATTTTGAAATATTTTGACATCGTATTTTCAACATAGCCATTTTTTTGCATCACTTCACAAGTGTGACAGCTGTTATTTTTCAAATCCTGGCCAAAATGTGATTTTGTACCTGTGGCACTGAATGACATTTCATTGGTGCAGAATGACATTTTGGCAAGGATTTGAAAATGTTCACCTATTGGGTTCATGAGTCGGGATAATAAGAAGGCTACGTGGAAAATGTTGTGTATAAATATGGTAAAATGCCGAGGTTATGACTGAATGTTACAGTATTTCAATGTCCACTCATAACTTTGCTACTTTTTAATATTTTGACTCCAAACTTTCAGCATAGCCATTTCCCACACCATCTCATAAATGTTTTTATTTTTTTATTGTAGGTTCAGATTAGGAATGAAAGAGAAGGGGAAATTATTTAACCAGGAAAGGGACACTAAGCCGAAGCTTGTTTCCAGGTGCGACATGGGAGCAGAGGGAAGTTAAGTGACTTGCTCAGGGTCACACAGTATGCAAGTGGGAGCTGTGGGATTCAAACCCAGGTCTCCAGGTTTGCAGCTCCAAGCCCTAAACCACAGTACCATACTGCCTCCAGTACATAACCTACCCTACATTACTACATTACATAACCTTTGCACTATTGAGCTCATTTATAAAGGTTCCACATCAAAAATCAAAGTGAAGAGACACAAGTACAGACACATGTCATTCTGTAAATCCTGGATGAGACATGTTTTCACACCTCTAGTGTGAAGTGACATTTTGGCAAGTATACTATAAATGGTACATGTAATGTTTAAAAGGAGAATCTTAAAATGAGTATCTTGAAAAGTTGGGGGTGGGTTAGCTTAGTGACCCAGCTGGATGGAGTGAGGGTGAGGGAATGACACTGCTATGTGACATCCCCACAAGCAAGGGAATAAAAAGTGCAAGTTTGTCTGTATGGGCCAGGGTACCATATAGTGAAGCCCACTGTCCTCTTGGCATAGAGATCTGCTCCTCTCTACCCATGGGTGGCAGAGTGCTTTGTGCATTGGCTGACAGGTGCACTCATTGCCTTGTGCATCTGTATGTGCAGTCACATGGAAATGCAGAGACCACAGTTCCCTGCATTTTTTCAGCCCACCAGACAACCTAATAATTTCTTCATACCTGTCACAGCACAGAAGTGCAGGGCCTTTGGGCAGAGTCTTCCCTTGGTGGAGGATATCTGCATCTGTGCATTATCAGTACCAAACACCTGCACAGCACATACATGCAAGCAAATGTGCAGCATTGACTAATGCTTGTTTTCACACTGTGTTTGTTTTCAATACTATCAGACATTTACTAGACTGTCCTGTGTATTTGCACATGGATAGACTTGTTTGCCTGTGGTTGTTTATCCCTTTTTTAGATTGTATTATGTATTTATTTAATTTTTTGTGGGTCTTTGTGATCGACACACTACATTTGTATAAAAAAATATTTAAATCCAAATATGTCCCGTTGGTAACTCCCTTTATTGTTTCTTAACTCATGGCTCTAGAATAAACTATACCAAAAGACCAAACAATTGGTTACCCCTGAGTCTTGCCAAATATTTCAAAGATTCAGAGCCAATGTGTTTCTTTCATCAGTAATTCTAACTTTTTCCTTTTTCAAAAATGAATCTAGCTAATGTTAGAAATAATCCCAAGAAATATTGGTGCATGGGGGACTCTGAAAGATGAGTTCACCACTACAAATGTATCATATGGTAAGACCATATCTTACTCAGATGAGGGTATATGTGCTTTTTTTTTACTGAAGAACCTGCAATGTCAATAAAAAATGCTGGTTTGTCTTCTGGTGATTCAGTTTGTGAGTTATTTGCTGAAAGCCCTCCTTGAGACTAAAGTTTTACTTCAAAAATATCAGGTCTACCGCAGTCTTCAAATTACTATGTTCTCTGAGAGAGAGGAGATGGCTAAGGGAATTAACAATTTAGACAATTGACTCCTCAAATGCAGCGCTGATATTTTGACCCCTCCCATGACTCATTTATTTAATTTATCTTTGGCCATGTAAACCTTTCCTACTGCATGGAAACACTCTTTGGTCACTACTCTTCACAAAGGTGGGGGCGAAACCATGGTAAACAATTATTGACCTATCTCTCTTCTTCCTGTAGGTTCAACATTTTTGGAAAAAATTGTATTATCTCAGATAAATGGTTACTTTGTTAAATACAAGGTTTTATCATGCTTCCATTCAGGTTTTAGGCCTAATTTTTTGACCCAAAAAGCATTGATTGACTTCTGTGATTCTGTGTCTAGGGTACTAGATCAGAGATATTTTGTAGTATCTGTTTTATTAATTTGTTAAAAGCTCTTGATGTTATTAGTCATCCTTTGCATCTAAACTGTTTATCTGCTCTTGGCTTTTCTTCTAATGTTATCACTTAGTTTTCTTCTTACTTGCACAGGAGAACTGAATCTGTTTCTTGGAATGGTAGTCTTTCCTCACCTTTACTTGTTCCTAATAGGGTTCCATTAGGTCCTATTCTATTTAATCTTTTCATGAGTCCTTTATCTCTCATTTCTGAATCTTGTTCCATCAGACTTATGCTGACAATACTGTGCTTTCTTATGCTGACAAACCTCCTTCTGTTCTTTCCATGACTCCACAGGGTGTTTTTTGACAAAGCTGTGCAATGGTTCTCAAATAATCCACTAATGTTAAACAGCAAGAAGATGCAAACAGTGCTATTTGGGTCCCCACATTTGGTGTCTCTAGTAGATTCTGCATTTTCTATTCTCTGAAGGCTTATCCTCAGGAAATTTTTAATGTATTTAAATATTTTGGTTTCATCTTCAACACCCTTTTCACTTTTAAAACACATATTATCAAAACTGTGCCTAAAATTCATCAATGCCTGGGCCATTTGAAGTGTGCCAGACATTGTTTGTCTGGCAAGGATAGCAAACACATTTTGGGCAAGCAAATCTTCCCACTGTAGATAACAACAACACTACTTATTGTCACGGCCAGGAATCACACCT
This sequence comes from Neoceratodus forsteri, assembly GCA_016271365.2. Lineage (NCBI taxonomy): Eukaryota > Metazoa > Chordata > Ceratodontiformes > Ceratodontidae > Neoceratodus > Neoceratodus forsteri. The sequence goes on from CM057453.1 coordinate 975,096,212, forward strand.
TACTCCCTTAAACACTGTTTATTTTCATCTACTGCATTTTATTTTAACATCAAATTGGAATGAACATCATTGCTTTTCATTACACAAGCTAAATTAGCTATCTTCCAGTTATAGGTGTAACATTGATTCGCTATCTCTTGTCTTTAAACTGGCTAATAAACTAACTCCTTCATGTCTCTCTGAGATGCTAGTCATCCCTGTTGATAATTATAGCCTTAGAAATGGGCCTCATCATAGTTTTCTCTCCCTAAATTTGCCACATGTTATTGCAAACAATGTTTTACCTATGGCGATCCTCTTTTCTGGAATAATTTAACCCCTCAACTTAGAACTTTCTCAAGTGTTGGCTCTTTTAAATTTGCATTAAACATAAAGTTGTTACAGGATCTATCTCTTTGCAATTGTTTTGTCAATTAATTGTGTATTACTTGTCTAATTTATATGTATTAACTTTAGTATGTGTATAATTATGACTTGGGATGTTCTGCAAACAAGATTTTCTTCTTATAGAGCTTAACCTATACACTTGAAACTTTAAATAACATAAAATAAACATGTAGTGACTTTATTCCAAACATTAAAATCTTCCAGTTTGTCTACTAGCCTTTTGTGAATCACTGAGCCAGAGGGATTGCTGAAGTCCAGGTGCAGGAGTCGCAGGACATCAGCAGCTGTTACTTGTCCAGCACTTGTGACACAGTATTTTTGTCTTAGTTTTTATTTATAGATTTGCATGAACATCATACAAATGACAGCTCCATACAGGACATTGCTTAAAGAACAACAAGTCTGATTACAAAGACATGTGAGACATTGGCCATAGGATAGAAAAATGCCTTTCTGTTCAGTCCTAGTAGTATTAATATCGTAGCTAAAAAAGTAAATGTTGCAAAGGTCTTGCCTATTACATTACTATTATAAGCAATATGGCAAAATATCAAGGGTAATACTTAGCACAAATGCTAGGTATATAAAAATTGAACATTTTAGCCAGTTATATAGCAATTATCTGGAGTAAAGGTAAAGACATTATAGGGCCTCTTAACAGTCCCTGATTATGAGGAATGTCTCTTATTTTACCTCTCAAAATGCAAGCAATAATAGCTGGCAGGGTGGGTGGTATTGGGCAATACCGGATAGCCCAGGGGCATAATGAGGCCCAGTGCCACAGGCACAGGGTCTTATAGCCCTTGAAAGGTCTGCTATTGCCCATACTGCCCATCCTGGAGGGTATTGGTGTGCTTAGAAAATGGGCACTGTAAAAAAAAAAAGTTTAATAACAAAATTAATAAAAAATTAGTTTAAAATAATTTTTATAATAAAATAGTTCCTCCGTCTGTATTGCAATGATGTGTGTGTCCCCCATAGGAATTTTTGTCCTAAAGGAGCCTCCATACTTATTACTGGAGCTGGTTGTCATGCTTACCCTCAACCACACAGACACACACATACACACTCCAGCAGAGACAGTGTGTCACAGTTGCTTTATTTAAAAACATTACCTGTCTTCACCCACCCCCCAACACACTGAGACATACAGGATGTGATTTTTTTCTTTCTTTTCTTTTTTTTTTTGTTTGTTACTGGACAGAGAGGGGATCTGTTGTTTCTGTGGAATGTTGTTAATGACCCATACCTATTTGTAGAAATGTACTTTGCATTCAAGCAGGATGCAGTGGAGACCAGGGCGCTCCCACTGCAATTGCATATGCTTAAGTTTAATACAAACAATAGAAGGTTATTTTTCTTGCAAAGAGTGGTTGGAATGAGGTATTTTTATTTTATTTAGCTTTTTGTTGACCGGGTAAGTGCACTAGACAAATCCTGCCTATTTTCAGGCACAACCCAGGGGAGGGGGATACAGATGAATGCCAACTGACCTTGAACCAGATTAAGCTGTTGGTGGTATTTTTTTAGTGAATGAGGGAAATTTGGCCAGGACACCGGGGAAATTCCCCTACTTGCTGCTGGTCAGTGGCTAGTGGGAATTCTTGCTGACATCAGCACCCGACACGGCAGACGTTCCAGAGGTCGGGAAGGAGAAGGAGGTAGAGGATTGCTAGAAGCAGAGTACCATTGCTTTCACTGTATCATGTCCTATGGTGGCTGAGAATACATCTTTCACGATCGCTACCGCACCCCAGCTACCAGATCTCAATGAACAGAGGATTGCTTCACTCACTGCAGTGCCTTTGATTCGAGCCTTTGCCTCATATTGCTCGGTCCTAACGATGGAGATCTCGCTATGGGCAAACTCATACGCCGATTATCCGAGCACAGGAACTGCTTTCCAGAGAGACGGTTCGGGAGGACTGTAGAGAGTTTAGGACCACTATCGCCATTGTTGGTGCAGCAGCACTGGCCACAGGAGAGAGGTAGTCGCGATGATGCCATGGACTGGTCAGAAGAGATGGCGCCTGGAAGCAGGATGGAAGAGGAACGACTTGGGAGATTGGGTTCCTGATATGGGCTGGACTCCGCTTTCAGGTAGGAAAACTCCTGAAACGGTACAGCACCTTTCCCCTCAGCCATCTACTTCAAAGGAGGGAAGAGGGGGTTCGGGGCCTGACCTTTCCAGTGTGCCCCCTGTTGCTATTTCTACTGTGTCCATGGGTCCTGCTACCCCCATTTCAAGCAACACTTCCAAACCACCGTTATCGGACTTGTTTAAATCGAAATTGGAACAAGCCCCTCGTCGAAACGCTGTGCGTCTGCGATATAGAGGTGGCTTGAAAGAACACCCTGATAGGTACTATGTATTTAAACAGCTATTAAAATCTAAAATGGGGTTTTGTGCCAAAGACATCTATGCTCTAATTCATGTCTCTGGGGAGGATTCCTTTGATGTTAGCTTTCAAACCCCTGCTCATATGGACAAATTCTGGGACAAATATGCCAATCAAAAAAATCATCCGGTGTGGTTGCCTTTTTTTGCTATCCCTTTAACTCGACCCTTAATTAGGTTTGTCACAGTTATGTTTCGCAATGAAGGGGTGAATGTGAGTGATATCTATCGCTGGCTGCAATCCAAATGTGAGGTATTGGGGCCACCTGAAGCTCTTCTAGACATAGAGGGTATTTGGACAGGGGGATGGAAATTCAAAGTGAAATTGTTACAAGTCAATTCTGAGGTTGTACATCTGCCAAATAGTTTTTTCTTGGGAAAAGACAGAGGAGTATGTTTTTATGCAGGGCAGCCTAAAGCATGCTATAAATGTGGAGATAGAACACACATTAGTAGCATCTGTGATATGATGAAATGTCCTTTATGTGGGGTTTTGGGCATTCTGTTGACCGATGCATCAATATCTTTCAATGTAACCTTTGTGACGAGAAGGAGCATGCCTTCCATCAGTGTCCATGGGCGAGGCATAACTGCTCTGAAGGCCTAGATCAGGACGGTTTACTTCGAAAAGCCCAGGCTAAGGTGCAGGCTCCAGGTGATAGAGTTCACCCCTCCCCCCCAAGGCAAGACCCTGTCCCACCCCCCTCCTTTCCAGATTCTGCTAAACCTGAGCAAACTGTGGTTAATGACCCCCAGGACACTGTACTTCTGGTTTCTCCTCAGTTAGGAGAGAATCAGAGTCAGGTGTCCAGTATGCCACCCCCTTTTGAAATTGTCAAGAACAGGAGGTTTACCAGAGCCTCATTAAAACAGTCCCAGGTCAGCCCGGTTGTGACTAACAATTTTCTTTCCTCCCTTCAGGAAGAGGTTAGAGACTCAGATATGGAATCTGAGACCTCTCATCTCTCTGAAATTGTGACGGAGGATGAAGATAACAAATCTACAGAACTTGCTAAAGATAGGAAGGGTAATAAAGGAAAAAAAAGGAAAGTAAGTCAGAAGCATAGCTCTTAAGCATTTTCATGGCGGCTTTAAAGTTTGCTTCTTTCAATGTATGTAGTTTAAAGACGTTTCACAGACAGATATCCATATTTGCATATCTTACATCTTTGAACTTGGATATCATATTTTTACAAGAGACAAGGATCTCTTCTATCTCTGAGGAACAAAGGTTAAAAAGACTATGGACCTGTGGCCCCTCCTTTTGGTCGTTAACACTGAAATTGCAGATGGTGTGGCCATATTGTTTGGTAACTCTTCTTTTAAGATTTTGAAAATCATAGATTTATTACCAGGTAGGGCTCTTATATTAGACTGTGTATGGGGTGACTATTTTTTCGCTTTCTTAATGTTTATGCTCCACAGACTAAATCAGGCCCGCATTGCCTTATTTTCAGAAATTAAACCCTTTTGTTTACCAAGAGACATTTAGTGTGGGAGGGATTTTAACTGCTCTTTGATATCCAGTTCCGTAAGACTCAAGGTAAAAAGTTTATTGTGATTCATATGCATTATTAGAAGTGGTAACAGATGCTGGACTTATGGATGTTTTCCGTAGCTTATACCCCATAGGTGGGAACACTTATCATAGACACACCTTTGCCACTAGGATAGACATGTTCTTTATTTCACACTATCTTCAGATTGTGTCCTGTATTATTGCTCCAGTAGAATTCTCTGACCATCATATTTTATTTTGTACTTTATCCTTACGACATCTTCCTCCTCGATTGTATTCCAGCATATCACGCTGAGATTAAATATTTTTCTCTCAGACCCGTTTATTTTTCAAAACTAGATTTTTCTTAGCTGCAAAATCCTCTACTTTAGCCTTATTTTCCTCCCCATATGAATGGTGGAAGCAATTTAAGATTGAGGTTAAACATTTATTTCAGTCCTGGGGTAAAACAAGGGTACAGGATGACTATAGGAAATATTTACTTCTCGGAACCAATTATACAGGCTTATGTCCCTCCTCCACATGACTATGTTCGCCTCTTTCTCAAATCAGGACTATTACAACAAATGAAAACTTACCAATACAATAGAGCCAAATCTTTAAATATGGAGTTTTGTTTTTCTTGTAAAAAGTCACCAAAGGCTGATCCTTTCCATGCATGTAAAACACACTTAAGAGATACTCTCATGACTGGTTTGCTTAATGCAACTGGTGAACTAATCACCTCTGATTTAGGTATGCTACAGATTGTGCAGCATTACAGTCAGCATTATTTTTCATCCCCGTAAATATTACATTCAGATTCTCTTTCAAGTATGGTTTTTTCTTCACTTCCTCAAATGCCTCAGGATTTGGTCCAATCTTTGCAATTACCTATCACCTCTACTGAGGTACTTGAAGTCATCAAACAATTAAAGCTTGGATCATCCCCTGGTCTGGATGGGATACCAAATGAATTCTATAAAAAGTGTATAGACTTTATGGGTTTTTTTTCTGCCTATTGTGTATAATTGTTATCTATCCTCAGAGGTCCCCTGTCCAGAATTTTCGATATCCTTAATGACCTTTATTTATAAAAAGGGTGATAAAACCCTGTTTTGAATTGGAGACCGATTTGTCTGCTAAATAGTGACTATAAAATTTTAACTAAAATCTTGAATAATAGATTAGAGAGATTAGCCAGGCTTTTGATTCACCCTGCACAAACTTGTGCGATTAAAAATAGGAAAATACAGCACAACCTCTTTTTACTTCGAGATCTTTTTGCTTCTCAACCTAGTTTTTTTTCCTCTGAACTTATAGCAGCTTTAGATCAGTCCAAAGCGTTTGATGCAGTTAGTCATTCTTACTTATATTTTGTGCTTTCTTCCTATGGAATCCCTGATACTTTTGTACGATGGATTTCATTGTTGTACACTTCTGCAGTCTCAATTCCAATAGTAAATGGGCTATTGGGAGAAAATATCAGGATTTCTCGGGGTTCGGCAGGATGCCCTTAAGCCCCTTATTATACACTTTTATTTTGGATCCAGTAATCAGATTATTAGTGATAACTCTATTTCGGTATTGCCCTTCTGTGGGCCTAGAAATAGTTAAGGTTACTGCTTTCTCAGATGACGTGACCCTTCTTTAGCTGACCTTTCTTTGCAGAGCCTTAGAGATTTTTCTTTTTTTGCAGATACTCTGGTGCCTCTCTCAATTTCACAAAAAGTTTTGTGATGCAATTAGGTCAGTTAGCTCCAGACTTATCCCATTGTTTCCACATTCCCCTTGTCTCTGGGCCTCAGAAAATACTAGGTGTTTGGTTTGGGATAAACAACATGGAGTTCTATAATTGGGAAAAGCAGATAGCTGTAGGTGAAACTAAAGTTAATCAGTGGATACAGTGGAAATTTGGAAAAAAGAAAAGAGTCTTGATTATTAAAAAATTTGTTTTGCCTATTTTTCTTTACTTAAGTCACCTTTTTCCACCTCCTGTTTTTTTTTAAACTAGAATTTATAGTATTTTTTTTCAGATGTTATGGGGCAATAGATTGAACCCGGTGAAGAGAGAGTATACGTACCTTCGATACAGAGAAGGGGGATTGAATATGGTTAATCCTATAGTTTTTTTTCACTCCGTCTTTCTTTTCTCTTCCTTTTCTTTCATTTGGCAGGTACCATCTCTTTCTTGGCAATTCTGGATCAAATCCATTTGGCATAAGTATTTTTTTAAATGGTCCCTTCTCCCCCCTAAAATATTATTGTCAGATGATATACCGCAATATGGCATCTCAACTTTAAAAAAATTACATCAATGGAAGATTCCTTTACAAAACTACAGTCCTTACATCGAAGTCCTTTAATGAATACATTGTATATGATGTTCAAAAAATAATATTACTTTTTCCACTCTGTTCCCCATCTAATATGCAGTATGTACTCAATAAATTGTCTGATAATAGAATTTTGTTTAAAGCTTGGGACATTATATGGATATCTGCTCATGGTAGGTTAGGAGTTCGAGGAAATCTAAAATATAAAGCAGTTACTGACAGATACTGTTTAAGACAAGATTGTGTTGATACTGAAGAAAGTCAATCTCATTTTTTTATTGAATGTCCTTATAGTAAGAAGTTTTGGGACTTGTGACTAGCCGCTGGCATATGCCTCACTTACAGTCCATCTCTTATTGTACTCTGGTGTTAGGTGTTTATCTTGGAGATTGGGACAGATATCATAGAAGCACATTGAATGTTTTTTTTGCACTTTTACAATATTATTTATGGCAAGCTCGTTGCTCTTTTGTGTTACAACAATTTCATACAGATTTTGATGTTATTTTTTCTGCTATTATGACTGATTTACAAAATGTTCATTGTCAGGATTGTAAAAAATATTCTACATCTTATGTTAATTATTTATGGAAAGGTTTTTCCTTTTTTTGATTTTTCTTGTTCTATCAGGATTTGTTTTGTAATATTTCATTTTTTTTCTGTTTCACTGTGATGTTTGGTTTTTTTGCCTAATAAAATTCCCCTACTCTTTTCGATAAGTGCCATGGGATCTTTAACATCCACCTGAACTACCACCAATCCAGGCAGATGGGACCTCGGTTTAACGTCTCATCCGAAAGACGGCACCTCAGAAATGCAGCACCCCTCTCATGCTGCATTACAGTGTCAGTACTGGGATATTAACCCAAGTGCCAGATCTGGGAACTGAACCCACAGCCCTCTGATCTCCCAGCCTCAGAGGCGAGTGTGCTACCTACTGAGCCACTGACACTGCAACCTATCATTGGACATAGTTATTAGTGAAAAAAGACAACTTTTAAAAACAGATTGGAAATGTAGATTCTCACAAGAAAAGAACCACTGAAGTAAGGTTTCAGGGATGAGAAAAAGAATGGGCACCTCACCTCAAGTTTCCAGACAAAGCACAGTATGGACCATAGGTTGGTAGTGGTCCCCCCTCTCTGCCCCCCCATACACTTCTGTGTAGTGCTTCCACCGCAGCAAGGAAATGATGAGGCAAGGACAGAGAAGTGGTACCCCTCTATTTTTTTAATAAAAAAAGTGAAGCTGGTATGTTATTTCCCCGTTGCTTTTTCTTGCGAACAGGGTAAGCAGTGAAAGAAAGGCAGGAATAGTGTGAGGCATGGGCCATGACAAATGGCTGAGACTATGCTGGCGGTTTGTTTACAATGAAAGAAAAGTATTTTTTTCTTCACTGCTGATGATTTTAAAAGTTTGAATGGCTGTTTGCTGTTGGTGTGTACTGCTGTGGTTTGGGGCATTTAATAGTGTCTACTGAGGTTAGTCTCATTAAGTGAGACAGAAAAAAATGGTGGTTATTGAGTAAAGGTGGGCAAGGTGGCCAAAATTAGCTCCATGAAGCAATTTGTGAAGTAATGCGGAATCCATGAAGTACTCCAATACAAAGTGGAGTATCACAATATATCGAGGAATGCAAAGTCCACACATAATAATGACTTTGTGTTACTCCACCTTTCCCCAACCACTTCTAAGCCAATTTTAGGGTGAAGTACATAGAAAGCAATGGACTTCGCATCACTTTGCCTTGTTATTGAGCTCCAAGGTGAATTTTGCAGTGATTCATGGAATTGCAGGTCACATGGGCTCTAGATGGTTCTGCACAGCCTCGGTTCTGTGTAGTGTGTGTGTAGTGGTAGCTGGAGACAGTTTGTTTTCAGAGCTGTGCAATTCAAGCCCTCTAAAAGCTGTTAAAAAAGCCATTTTAGTAATTTATTTGCTCAAAATTTAGTGCATCGATTGTAGGAAACCCTACTGTGCTCATATCATCGAGTGTTTATTGTTTGTGTGTGGATTTTAAATGTTAGTTTAGAACATTCAGTCTGTGTACTGACAGACATGTGAAGTGTGCTTTGGGGAAGGGCTTATCTGTGGTGTAGATAGATTAAACTGGGAGAAACAGGCAGTCTTTCTGTTTTGATAATTTTCTTGTATAACTGTGTTAATGTACACAGAGTAATATTTTAATTTATTGTTTTACATTTTTTTTTTTTTGAAATTCAAGTTTTTTATTAAATTATTACAATAGTCAAACATGAGGTACAATTAACTTCCAAGGCTATGACATGACAAAACAAATACCAGTTATCGTAACTACAGCTAGGAACAAAATGCCATACGAGCCCCACCCCCGCCCGGAAGGTGTCACCCCAAGTTCAGACCTGAAACAATATGAGCAGGTTAGAAGTGCAACGGGACCAACAACAACAACGTTCCAAAAACGGAGATAAGACAATAGAAAATGAATAATATTCCTGCCAGAGGTAACGTTAATAAGGGATTTAGTGCAAATACAGAGCATACAATTTGCCCCATTTCTGGTTAAAAGTAGACCTAACATTCCGGGAACTAGCTATTAATCTTTTCATCTTGAAACATAGGGACATTTCCTTGAGCCATTCATTATATGAAATATCCAATTGATCTAGCCAGTGTCTAAGAACCAATCTCTTAACTGCCTTTGAGATTAGGGCTATATGGAATTTCCGTTCCTTAACTCTGATATCCGAGTATAAGCCCAGTATACAAATCTCAGCTGTGAATAGCTCCCTTAGACCCAAAATCGGGTCAATATTAACCCAAATTGTGTCCCAGAGGCCACCTTATCACATGCCCAAAAAATTTGTAGTAAATTCCCTTCGCCCTTGCCACATCTTGTACAACTATTAGACTTTAACCTGCCAAATTTAGATAACCTTGTTGGCGTGTAATACATGTTATTCAGAATGAAAAATTGTATAAGCCTATTTCTATCCAAAGTGAGGTATTTATATGTATCTCTCCAAATCTGATACCAGTTTTACATTTTTTTTTGCTGATTGTTGTGGTGCAGCAGTGCATAGTTTCAGTGGCCCAGATATTCAAACTGCTCCAGGCTGTGGTGCAAGTTTGGGTGCAGCTCAACTTGGCTGTGCAGGGGTGTGGCCTGGGTGATATTCAAAGGAGCTGCGCCATGGCTCAGCAGTTTTGAATATCGCACCCTGGCCACCCCCAATGTGCATGATGCAGTGGCACTGCACCAGCGCAAGTGGCCAGAGTGGAGCAAGGAGGTGCGCTAGCACAAGTGCCATTGCGCCATTCACAGCACCCACTGTATTGAAAAGGTGACATGCAAATGGGGCCATAATTTATTCAAGGCACACATGGGGCCATTTGCATGTCATTATGGCCCCATTTGCATCCAATTTGTATGCAGGTGTGCCGATCTCCAATGACTTGCACCTGGCGCCCTACCAGGCAGCAACCATCGGGGACCGACACACCCTGCAGTCCGTTCTAGGGCATTTGTTTAAAAATAAAGTCCCCGTCCTATATCCCTGGTGGTCCAGTGGACTGAATGCTGCCTGATCATGGGCATCCGTTATAATAACCCCCCCAGTATCCCTGGTGGTCCAGTGGACCGCTATGTGCCCGATCGTGGGCATCCGTTATAATAACCCCCCCGTCTAATATCCCTTGTGGTCCAGTGGACCGAATGCTGCCCAATTGTGGGCATCTGTTTAACAGAAAATGTCCTATTACCCTGGTGGTCTAGGGTACCCCCCACCCACTGAGCCACACTGCCCCACTCCCCCCCCGGTCAGCCGGCAGCACACCACCCGCGTGCCGCCTCGCCATCCACCGACTGACACCTCAGTAGGGGGCACACCCATTGGTTCACAGCCCCTACCGTACTACACATTCCAGATATGTGAATGATTCAATCCAGCTACCCCCAAGAGACAACCAAAATGCAGTATTTTAAACCCTTATGAAGTTACTTCCAAGATAAGCAGAGTTTGCAAGCTCTTATTCAACTCCTTAGCCACCTGCAATATATTTAAAAATAGTTTAACTGTCAGAAAATCAATGATCTGCTATACTGAACATTTTTTCTTTGCATTTATTCATCTTGAGTGCTGGCTTTCTGGTTTAGTCTGACAGTGGCAGTTTTGCAGCTAGCTGCTCTCCACCAGCACCAAGCCCCAGTGTTAATGCAGAGTGCTACTGGACTGGACCTGTTATATTCCTACCTATCAATGTCTGTTTACCATGAAATATTTTGGGTGCCTCAGCAATATTACGTTTCTGTCGGGTTTGTTGAAAAGCAGGAGTGAGCAGTGCAACAATCTGCTAAACTGCATTTGTGCACTGTGAGGTGCACACTGCCCACCAAGCCCTCTGAAAACATATTATATGACTTGGTCCGCTGTTGATGGTACAAATAAAATATATGTTTTATATTCTTATCTTTATTCTTTATACCATCAACAGTGGAGCAATCATCATATATGTTTTCAGGGAGCTGGACAGTGTGTGCAACTGTGCACACGGCAGTGCACTACACACATGCTGTTTAGCACATTATTATTGCACTGCTCAATCCTGCTTTTTAACAAACAAACCCTCCATGACAGAAGGGAAACATTACTGAGGCACCAAAAATATTTCAGGGTAAACAGACATTGTTAAGTAGGAATATAACAGGGCCTCAAGAAGCACGCTGCACCATGCGATGGCTGCTGGTACACAGTAGCTGGCTCGTGTGATATAAATTAATAAAGCCACTCACTCTACATGAATACATGCCAAGAAAAACTGCTCAATGGTACTGCAACTTTATTGATGGCAAAACAAGGCACATACAAATGCCCACTGCGCTTCTGCACTTAGGCCTTTATTAGGGAGAACACTAATGACGGCCTAACTGCCGAAGTGCAAGGGTCATTAGTTTACTGTGTGCCTTGTTTTGCTATAAATACATATGCACTAGCAGTGAAAATATTTTATTGGTATTTATTCGTGTGGAGTTATGGCTTTCTGGTTTTGTTAAGTTGGAATATAATGAGGGCAAGGACAACCCTCTTTTACTTAATTTTATGCTGCCTGTTTTTGGGCAAGGTTATCACCATTTCTGGGAGTTAAACAAGGTTATGCAAAACAAAAATGAACACATACTTAACATTTTTATACACATAATGGTGCACAATGGAAGGGGAGACAAACAACAACAAAAATGGATAGTAAAATCTGTGTCAGATTGCCTAAGGGTATGCAAGACAAATGCAAAAAGGAACTAGGAGGGATAGGGAACAGAGTATACTGGGATGTATTGGGAGTAATCACATCAAAATGAAGTCAGAAAAGGACTGTACAAAGGAGGGGAACTAATATGCTGAAAGGAATGCACCAGAATGAAGACCGGTGAAGATACACTAAAGGACATTACATACAAACACAAGGAAAGGGGGGGACAGGATAGAAACTATTAAGCACAGAAATGGACTCAACAACAGAGTAGACACATCCAAAACCAAAGATGTGCATGAAAAAGGGATCACAATTTCAAGATATGGGGCGGAAGGATCAGGGGCAAGATTGGGAAATATTTTTTTCACACAGAGAGGGGTGGTGGTGGTGATGGGTGCAAGCCAGGACAAACTAAAAAACTAATAGTCCATGTTAATGTGGGACAGCAGCAGTTGAAACATCCCCGTGATTTGAAGTTGGTGCCCCTCGATGCGTTCTAACTGCTGCTCAACATTGTCAAGCTGGTGGTTTGCAGCATACATTTCTCTCCACAGCAGGCCCAAATCGGCCTGTGTGGCAGGCAGTTCCAGAGGGTTGCCACCCTCAGCAGGAGGTGCTGCAGGTTGTGGTGGTGGTTTTGGAGCAGCAGGTTCTGCCATGGCCCTTCCCCACTTCACACCATGTGTAGGTGGATGCCATTCTGCCCCCTCTTGCCAGCAGGGCCAGCAGGTGCATTGCTGGCCTGTTTGGTAACCTTAGCCTGCCACTCTAGGTGGTGGTGATTGTACATATGGGTGCACTGACCCCCTGTGCCAAGGAAACTTCCTCTGGGGCGACGGCGCACCTCCACACCACACAAATTGCACCTAATTACACTGCTGTTCCCCGGAAGAACAGTAAAAAAAGTCCACACTAAGGAGGTGGGGGGAGACCAGGCACAGGCACGTGGGGGCTCCAGATGTTGTGAGAGCCAGGAGGTGTGGCTCTACAGTTGGGGCTGGGGGCAGAGAAACCTGATGCTGCATTTGCTGCTGTGGCTCCTCCTCCTCCCACACTTCCTGCTGCTCTGCCTCTTGCATGGGGGACATAGGTGCTGTTGGCACTGAGGGGACACTCATCGGTGGTGCCACAGGAGGTGGTGCTTCCATGGCAGTACCAACTCCAGTATTTCTGGCTTTGGGGGAACCCTCAAGGTGGTGCTCCAGTCCAGATGAAACTGGCCACCACTCATGTGCACGCCCACCCGATTGTTGCCACATAGGCTAAACCCCCGTGTCTCTCACCCCTCCATTGTGGGATCACTAAAACTCTCCACAACAAACAAAACTCACACAGACACACAGAAACAATTAATAAAACAAATACTAAACAGAAAAACTGCACAAACACAAATCCAGACATCAAATATTCAAACAAAAGTACCTAGAGCAAAAAAAAAAAAAACAATTAAAGTGTTCTTTTCTAAACAGCTTTTCTTCTGTCTCACTCTCCAAGTTCTCCCAACCTCTTTCTCCTAATGCAAGGCAAAAGTGAAACTATCTTTGAAGCATGAGTCACTTCCTGCCTTCCTGGCTGAAGCATGTGACTCACACTAGTGTAAGCCATGTGATGTGTGTGGACTACCAATAGACTTCTCACTGCACACTAAAGAGAATTAAGGTGGAGTAAACAAAGCAAAGTCATAATTACAATGCAAAGTGGCAAAGTGGGGCTTTACAATGGGTACTTCACAGACAGAATTTTACTTTGCTGCATCTCTATTATTGAGACTGAAAATTTGTGGTGCCCTATGATACGTCAAGTAATGGGGCACCCTGAATTGGCACTTGATTTTCAAGCGGCTCTATGTATAATTTAATGTACCCCCCTAGAACGCCCGCCATCCAATCAGATTTATTACATTTTAAAGCCTATTTTCTAATGCTTTGTATTTCATTGGTCCCTCGTGAAAAGGATGCTACCTACAGAGAGAATGTCGTATTAATTTAGACATTAAAGCACAAATCCATAATATTCAAGATGCTTACTCAAAAATAAACTTTGCACAAGTAAACACAATGGTTTCCAGTGTTTTGAGCTTATATCTCAATGTCTAAAGAAGTGTCCCTCATTATAAATGTCAGTGTCTCTCATTGTCCCTCATTTTGAGTGTTGTTGTCCCTCATTTAAGTAACAAAAGGTTGAGAGGTATGAACAACAGTCCTCACTCCCAGTATAGGCTTTTATATGGGAAAAGCCCATGTGGTGTACAGGGGATTTATCCACATTTCAGACATACTAAGAACACAGCAAAAAGCCAGAAGCCTACAATCCTGGTTAGTTATTTATACACATAGCTCTATGTGTTCCTGCAACTGCTAGCAAGGTACAATAACAGTATTATAATATGTCAAAAAGTATCAATGTCCCCAAATTGTCCAGGAATAGGAATGTCCCAAACAATTTTCACCATAATGTGCCACATTTATTAAAACCAGAATGTTGAAAATGCAGAATAATAAATGGAGCTTGTGAAAAAAAAGAAAGTCACACCGAGCTCAATGCCTGAAATACCTCATAGCATCTCCAGGTCATCTTCGTTGCAGCAAATCCAATTAGAAAAATGTTCCAAGTCAGGAAAAGTATACTCTGATGCCCCTTCAGTGTCAGATTGATCAGAGTCCACTAGATGATCAACTGCAGTCGCTAGTTTTTCTAAGAGCTGGTGCACATTCTGACCCTTAAAATATATATGTGAGTCTTCTCTCCTACCTCCACCAAAGGATGAACTGTGAAGAGCAGGGAAATGGGAGGTTCAAAGCCCAAACTCTTCTCTTAGCTCTCTCAAAGTCTTTATGCCTCTGACAAAGTAGAGAAGGAGAGGTCTGGGTAAAAATTAATAATCACCTGCCCCACTAACAGTTCAACATGTTTCCATGCAGGAAATAGCACCTTATCCGAGGTACTCCCTTTGGTGAAGACCACCAGAACAGTCGAAGGTGTATAACTGGAAACTGCCCTCTTCATGTTCACTCTGCCCACAGAACTTGGGTGGGATGGCAATTCCCATTTCAGTAATTTTATTAGTCAGTTCTCGAAGAACAAGATCAGGCCTTTAGTCTCAAACCCCTGAGGGGCCCAAACACCAAGAGATTCCATTCACTAAGATAATTTTTAATGTGCTCCAACTGCAAATACAAGTGTGTCTTTTTCTGGATCAATGTGGTTGACAATGCCATTGCTGTCTCGGTGTAACCCACCACCTCACCAGTTACAGAATGTTCAACTTGTACCAAGCAATCTCTAAAATCATCAATCTTTTTTCCACTGTTTGAATGGATTTGTAGATCACCTTCAAGGAATTATTGATGCTGACCAGTTCATTCACCACTGAGACCTCAGGCTGTGATATTCCCAGTGAAGGATGTGCTGCCAGTGGATGTTTTTGTTTAAATAAGTGTGTAGCCAGTTGTCGAGCCACAATAGTTTTGGCTTTGCCAATTTTTGTCTCCGACATTCTGCAGACACTTAATTATAGCTACAGTGTTCTAATACAGAAGTTCACTGCTCCAAAAAATAACAAAAATAAAAGTCTGCCCCAGGTGTTCTTTCAATGCATGTCCTCTTGTTCCAGCGGCACGTCTGCCATCACAAAACAATATTAAGAACATCAATTATGTTTGTCTGACAGGACCTCCCTTTTACAAAACCATTCTGTTTGGATGTTCTGGAATTTATGGGACTCCAAAATGTTGACCAGCTGCTCCTATATTTCAGATCTCAGGCTCTGCTGGCCATTGTGGTAGTTGTACTTCCAGATGCTTTTTTTGTTTAAAGCAGACTGCAGTTGATTATTGAACCACAGTAGTCAGGCTAACCAGTCTATAACATTCTGGGACTCTCCTGTTCCACGTCTTGTGCAGGAGGACAAAATTTGCTACCCTACATGATTGAGCTGCCAGTACCTGCCACAGCTCCCTGTGCACCCGTGGGTGCAGCACATCCAGCCCTGGTAATTTAACTGTTTCAGACCTTTTTTTGCATGTTTTCTTCTGTATTATGAAATAGGTACAACAAATCTAGATTAGTTGAGGACCTCGGAACCCCATACTGTTATCCCAGCACAATAGCACAGTAAGAAGTGCCATGACCTGTTTATCCCTGCAGTGACACATAGAATCACTGCACTCTTTACTGGGTTAGAGGTGCTAACATAAAACATGGCAGTCCTAGCAGTACATCAGTTTATTTTTTATCTAAAATGAAAACAAATCTCCATCCTCGTTTGGCTGTAATCTCTTTAGGCAAAAAAAGAACTCCATAGTATTCCCCACATGGCTTGTATTGTATTGTACATCCCCCAATGTGTTTCAAACTTGATCCTAGTTACTGTAGGTTCATGTGGCTCACTCATACATTTTCTTTAATGCTATTTACAGGCTTTGCCAGACATGCCACTGTTCATTCCTGTTTTTTTTTTTTGTGAAAACTCCAAAGACAAATAATTAGGGCTGTACAAACAGCCCAAAGATTGACCATGTGAACTTTGACTGTTACACCAGGTAAGGTTTGTCAAAGTTCTCTTACTGGCACATTAGTTTGCACTGGCTCAATCATTAAAAAACATTATGAAATTAAATAAAAGGAAATAACATAATGCACTGGGCTGATAAACCACCCAAAACAGCAGGACAATGAAGTGGACCACATTAAGGGATAACCATTCAAAAAATTGTGTCCATTCAGTCAGTGCCAAACATGGGCAATGCTAGTAGTAAACAAGAGTATGTGGCTGACAGTGCTCAAAATAAAATGGTTTGCAAGACCTACGTATTGCAACAAAATATCAGTACAGAATCCCACAGCGTAGGCTATTGGTTTCAGAAATAGTGTGTTCATTGGGACAGTGCTACACATGGCCCAGGCTTGCCATTATGCCATGGATAAGTGTTTTACACACTGGTTTCCTTAGCAATGTTGCCCCAAAAATTATGTACTCGGCCTGTGTAGGCCTGGCAAAAATTCATAAATGATTAATCTGTAGAAGGCTGAGTGAAGACAGAAGTGCAGCATCCCAAACCGGCCTGTCAGTGCAGCAGTTGGATTTCCATCTGTGGTGCCAGCAACCTGGGTTCAGGAGTGAGCTTGGGTCACCAGATGGCCAGCTGGGGGGAGAAGGCTGCAGCATCCTTTGACAGCTCACCTGCTCTGGGGGGGAAGGGTTGGGAAGCAGCTCGGTGTTTGCTGACCCCTGGTGGAGGCTGGGGGATTCAGCAACATGCTGAGTGCCTCAGTGCTGGATTGGTCCTTGGCCGGAGGTCTGGGGTTCACTGGCACTATTAGGCAGCTGGGGGAGGACATCACAGATGTCAGTGGCCATGCCTTGATGTTAGGGCTAAAGCAACGCCCACAAAGAAAATCGCTAAGATAGCCTGCCTGCCATTGCCAGGAGATGGAGTTTTGCAGATGTGCCTTCAGTGTACCGTCGCTCACCTGATGGCCCCAGACCGGCGAAATATAAGTATGGGGTGCTCTGGGCCCACCTCGTCCACACTCGGCGGGGGAAGCTAAAGCTCCATGGGGATCTGGAGGTCATACAGGTAGGGTGAGAGGCAGAGGGATGTCTGCTAGGATCTCCCGATGAGTCGGGGATGGCAGGCTGGGAGGAGGAGAAACAGAAATTTCAAAAAAAGAAAAATCTTCAGCATCCCACAGTGTGGGCTCCAGGTTCCAAAGATTGTGTGTCTATTAATTTTGGACAGTGACACATATGGACATACACAGCTTCCACTATGCCATGGATAGGTGTTGTGCACCATTGCCCTCCCCAAATTATTTATTTAGCCTATCTTGGCCTGGTAAAAATTTACAGAGAATTAATCTGAAGAAGACTGAGTATAGAAAACAGTGGAATTACACAGTGTGGGCTACTGGTTCCAAAAGTTATTTTCCCATTAATCTGGAACAGTGTGACACATGAACAAGGTTTCCTGTTATGTTATGGATAAGTGTGGTACACACTGGTTTCAAGGGCAATGTGGCCCCCAAAATTATTTATTTAGCCTGTGTAGGCGTAACAAAAATTCACAAAATAATCTGAAGAAGACTGAATGAAAACAACAGTGCAGCATCACACAATGTGGGCTACTGGTTCAAAAAAACTGTGTGCCCATTGGTACAGTGTCACACATGGACAAGACTTCCTGTTATGCCATGGAAAAGTGTTGTACACATTGGTTTCCTTCGTGAGCATTGCTCTAAATATTATTTATTCAGCCTGTGTAGACCTGCCAAAAATTCACAAAACATTAATCTGTAGAAGACTGAATGAAGACAACAGTGCAGCATCCCACAGTGTATGCAGACTACTGGTTTCAAAAACTGAAGGGCACAGAAGCCGTCCTTATCCACTTCATCCTCCTCCTCTGTCTTTAGCCCAGCTCTAGTGTAGGAGATTCATCTTCCATAAACCATGACAAAAAGGGCTTTGGAAATAGGGGCAAGTTCATTTTTACATTTTCTTGCACTCATGCGCAAGAAACGTCTTGGAAGAATGGGACACTTTGGAGGTGTGCCTGTCCTGTGCAATCCCCTGCTCCACTGAGCAGGCGTGGCGGTCCTGCACCAATCGATGCGGTGCTGTGTATGACAGCGGTGGTCTTCTCTTCAAAGAAAACCACCGCTGTGTGCTGGCAGTGCGTCATGCCCCCCCCAATTCTTTGGTGCCACGCTGGGAGCCCACCCCAGCGTGGCAAACATCCTGCGTCATCTGCCGATGGAGGGTGCCCAATCCCCCGTCGGCTCCACCTCCCCCAAACAGCTTTCCTGCTGCCACACTGGGAGCCCACCCCAGCGTGGCAAACGCCCCGCCATCTGCCAACAGGGGTGCCTGCAATCCCGCGCTGCTCCATCGCCCCCCGAACAGCTTTCCTGCTGCTACGCCAGCTCACCCCAGCGTGTCAAAGGCCCGCATCGCCTGAGTAAAAACCTGTAAAAAGAAAACGTTCCATCGCTGTCTCCCCACCCCCACAACCCGCACTCCACTCACTGCGCACTCCTGGCTCCTCACACCCCACCCCCACCCCATACCTTACTCCGGAGTTCATGCGATTTCATCATCTGGACTGGGAACACGCCTCCACTCTTCAAAGCCGATCGCGAACTGAGGAAATGCCAGTAAGCTGTATAATGGGCTAGATGTTTTTTTCAACTTTGTTGCATATCTCAGGCATTTTTTGGAATTTTTGCACCAAATTTTCAACATGGGGTTTTTGGGACCCCTTCTCATGAATTCTGTCACTGTCATGGCGTTATTCTGGCCCGAAGGGTGATTTCGCAGTCACTGCGTGATATCACCTTTCGGGCCCAATTAATGAAATGACAGTGCCAGCATTTATAAGGTGGGCTCTCAGAAAGCCTATTTTGAAAATTTGGTGGAAAAATTCCTAAAAATGACCGTTTTACAAGTGTGCATTGTGCAGTTCCTATGCAGGCTCATAAGTTCACGAATTTTCAATATTTTCACTCTAGATTTTCAACATTGCCATTTTACCACACCTTCTTATGAGCAGTACAGCTGTCATTTTTCACATCCTGCCCAAAATGTGTTTCCGCCCACGTAGCGCACAATGGCACAGTTGGTGTGTGAGCTCAATGTATGGGACACATTAAGAAAATCACAGTGACACTGTTCATGAGCAGAGGTCTTAAAATGGCTGTGTTGAAAATTTGGTGAAAAAATTCCTAAAAATGACTGTTTTATGAGTGTGCGTTGCGCAATTCCTATGCACGCTCATAAGTTCACGAATTTTCAATATTTTCACTCCAGATTTTCAACATTGCCATTTTACCACACCTTCTTATGAGCAGTACAGCTGTCATTTTTCATATCCTGCCCAAAATGTGTTTCCACCACATAGCGACAATGGCACAGTTGGTGTGTGAACTCAATGTATGGGACACATTAAGAAAATCACAGTGACACTGTTCATGAGCAGAGGTCTTAAAATGGCTATGTTGAAAATTTGGTGAAAAAAATTCTAAAATGACTGTTTCACAATGCGTTCATAGAAGTTCCACGCTTGCGCTCGTAAGTTCGCGAATTTTCAATATTTTCATGGCTTCAAATACCTAAACAGCACATAGAAGCAAGCAACATTCGCACTGACAAATGCTTGTACTTCTTTGTCACTGATTTTTTTAAGCCATGTCCAAGTGCCAAATACCACTGCAAATACCTGCAAGCAAACGTTCCGCATTGACAAATGCTTGTTAAAAATGTGAGCATCTCTACATTTTGGATTGTTCGGATGTTCTCCTGCAGGTGAAAATATTGCCTGCAGCACTAAAAATACTTTTAGAGTATGTACTTGAAGGTGGGCAACTTGGGTGTTTAACTGCTACCTGTGTCAAAGTGGGGAAAATGGTATTTTTTGGTACCAGTACAATAGAGGATCATCTCTTTCTGCTAGTGGCAAGTTCTCATCCAGATAATGCTGCACAGTTGTGTTTGCTAGCTTCTCAGGCACCACTTTGTCTGAAAGTAACTTGCTGTGCTTTTTCATCTAGCCCTAGTCAGACAGTTGTTCCCCATAGTGGTTTGTCATCAGTTGCTGTCTTTCTGGGGGTGCATTATCATCATCATCATCAGTAGAAGCAGGTTGACTTGGAGGCAAAAATGTGTGACTGCTGTGACATTCAGTATTAGCACTAGAAACACATTGGGATTCTCTTTCTTCCCCTCTCTTCAACCTGGCCTGTCAGTGCGATTACAAGGGATTATGATGAGTGTTGTACTTCTGCTCCATTTGTGTTCCTATTCTTGTTTTGTGCCATATGTACAGATGGATATGCCAGACTTTATAGGACTGCTAATCTTTACTGCATTCTTGTGCATCAAATAATGTCTCAAATGTATCTTTGAATCAAGGCTCCAAGAAAGTGGCCTCAGTGCAGTGGTCATCTTTACAGATATTAGAAATGTGTGCGTCATTCCAAAAGTGTGATCTTATCTTTTCTACAAGACTGAGAGAAGTGGAATCCTCTTTTTCCTTATACTGAGTTTTCATATAAAGAATTTGCAGGTTAATAAGGGTAATGAGGAGAAGTACCTGGCTTAGATCAGCTGCATCAGCACTTATCACCCTTATGGCCCCCTCAAAGGGCTTTAGCACAGTGCAGAGGGTCTCAATTAGGCACCACTGATTTGAGCTGATGTTTACCTCTCCCTTGTCATCACCATGTTCAGTGGCATTCTGGTAGATAGCATTCTGTTATTCTAGTAGCCATTCCATCATATACCAAGTGGAGTTCCATCTTGCTGCCACATCTTGTTTCAGGTGGTGGAAGGGAAGGTGCTTCCACTGCTGATTGTTTCCTAACAGCTTTCTTGTCTTTACAGAATGGCTAAAATGACTACAAACCTTTTAAGCTAGACATATGCATGTCTGCACAGTGGTGCCTTCTTCATCTAGAAATCCCTGAACTACTAGATTTATGCAAATGAGCGAAACATGGAACATGTATATTATCCTCATTGTCAACTGCCTTTACAATGCTCTTTGCATCATCTGATACTACACAAATCTGATGTTAATTAGAGAGGTGTTAGCCACTTATCAAACTTCTGTTGAAGGAAGTCTAACAAGTTTTCTGCATGATGGTCATTGTCAATGCCAGAAATAAACAAAGCTGGCTGTTTGCAGAGGTTGGGTTGCCCCAGTGACTTGCAGCTACTGCTACTGCTGGTACCTAACCCAGAGGAGGAGGAGGAGGAGAAAGAAGAGCAGAAAGAAGAGAGGAAACTGATCCAATGAGCAGTTACTGGCATGTAATTAGTAGTTTGACCACTGGTCCATATATCAGTGGGGATGTGAATGGTTGGAACACGTGATACCTTCAGGGCATACGACATTCTTGTAGACAATCTGATACAAACCAGGAAGAGTCACTGTTTAAAAGTAGGTACAGCTGGGTACTTGATGCCTTGGCACTACAACATGCATTACCAATAGAAGACCTGCATTATTCACAAAGAAGAATGGTAGCAAGTCAGCGGTTAGCATTTCCACAATTGTGCTTGTTAGTTTTTGTGCCTCTGGTCTGTGAGCTTTACATTTCTGGTCCATTTCCAAGGACTTGATCTGTGAGAGTTGAGTGTTTTTTTTTCCCAGGACATGACAGTTGGCTCCTATTTTTGCCACCCCTGGCAGTGAAAGTGTCTGGCGATTTGCAGCTCCTCTGAGGTTTGTGAGTCAATGAGCTAAAAGATTAATGAATGGAAGATGTTGGAGTTGTGCATCAACTACCACTTAAAAGTCTTTCTTCCTCTTCCTCTCTAGCTGGTCTCCTAATGTTCTCCTCCCTATAGCCATCGTCGTTATCATTATCAGTTTCACTGCCTGGTGGTGTTGCTGCTGATGCTGCGAGTTGACATGCCTTCTCATAGTGAGATGTGAGGGGCTTCAGCAAGTGCCTTTTCATGGTAGATGTTCCCACCATGTTCCCTCCTTACCCCTACTCAGCCTGTCTTTACATGAAAGACACCCTACATGTGTCAGTGATTCTTTGTCCACTCAAAAGAAATGCCACAGCCCTGATATCACTGGGTTTGTTCTTTCCTCCTGGCACTCTTGGCTGTTACCTAATGGTCTGATTACTGTGGGTCGCTTCTACATCATCACTCTCCTCCTCTTCCTCCACCAGTTCAGGGTCTGGGAATGGTTCTTCTTTCTCTGTCATGTGTCCTGTGCCACCAGTTTTGCTTTTGTCTTCTTTATCTGTTGTCATTTCAGGTGCTTGTTGTTGTGTGGCCTTTCTTTATATTTTTAACGACCACTTTTGGTCTTTTTTGAACTGTTATGTGCTCCTGACCCAAGCTGAGTTCCCACCTGTTCCACTTCCTCCTTCTCCCCAGAACTGCTGCTGGTATCACTTTTCTTGGATATAGAATCACATTCACAATCTGCATCTCTGTCTCCAAGATCTGCCAAGCCAGTTTGCTTCACCTCCCCTTCCTGTGTCACTACCTTATTCCTTTTTCTTTTTTTTAATTCAAACTTTATTGATACATTTTCCACAATAAAAGGCAGTTACCATGAGAGTGAAACAAGAGTACAGCATCTTATTAAAATAAAACTGCCCAACTCTCCCCTCCCTCCCCATACAGCAGTAACAAATCCATGTGTCCCAGAAGTATAGAATCATTACACAGAAACCTAAAGGGCAATTTAACCTGAAGTGCAACTAAGTCTGAGCAACTAGAATTAGAGAATGAAGGTGATCTCATATATGTGTATAAACTGCCAATCTGTTATGGAGGCTGGCAATCGCTTTTTCTGTAAGTAGATTAGCAAGAATTTCATTCACCCATTCCTGAAAAGTCAGGGTGGACTTGTCTTTCCAGTGGTGTAGAATAAGCTTCTTGACAGATAGGGCTATCATAGAAATATAAAACCTTCTGACCTTAACTCTAATGGAAGACAAGTCCCCTAGGAGACAAATATCGGGGGTGAAATACTCCTGTAGGCCCAGTAAAGGATCCAGGGAAGCCTTGATAGAGTCCCATAGAAAATAAATTTTGGGGCAGGACCAAAATAAGTGAAACATAGAAACATAGAAACATAGAAACATAGAAGTTGACGGCAGATAAGGACCGCAAGGCCCATCCAGTCTGCCCATTTCTTTTTCTACCTTATAAATGTGCCATCGGCCTTTGCTCTGTCAGTGGCCTATCTATTCATAGTCATTTGTATTGCTCCCTTATGCCTATCCCATGCCTGTTTGAAACCCTGCACTGTATTCATAGCCACCACTTCTTGTGGTAAGCCATTCCATGCATCCACCACCCTTTCTGTGAAAAAGAATTTCCTCACATTCCCCCTTAATCGGCCTCCCTAATCTCATGCTGTGTCCTCTTGTCCTGCTATTTTCTTATATTTAAACATGTAGACTCTTTCACCTTGTTTATTCCCTTAAGGTGTTTGAATGCCTCGATCATATCACCTCTCTCCCTCCTTTGCTCAAGGGTATACATATTGAGCTCGTTAATATGTCCTCATATGTCTTCTGATGCAGTCCCTGCACCATTTTGGTTGCCCTTCTCTGGACTGCCTCAATTTGGTTAATGTCCTTGTGAGGGTGTGGCCTCCAATACTGCACGCAGTACTCCAGATGGGGCCTAACCAGTGTCTTGTACAGAGGGATTATTACCTCCCTCTTACAACTTGTGATACCCCTACTAATACACCCTAACACCCCCCTAGCCTTACCTACTGCTTTAGAGGTCTGCTTGGATGATTTTAGGTCATCAGTGATGATGATGCCCAAGTCTGTTTCTTCCTTTGTGACTGCTAGCAACTCCCCTCCCAGCCTATAGGTGGCTTCAGGGTTTCTCTTCCCTATGTGCATGATTTTGTACTTCTTTGCATTAAATCCCAGTTGCCACTCTTCCGACCATTCTGCTAGTTTATCCAGATCTCTTCTCATTCTGCCCACCCCATCTGGATCATCTACTCTGTTGCAGATCTTGGTGTCATCTGCAACCAGACAAGCCTTACCCTCTAGTCCATCTGCAAGGTCACTAATGAAGATGTTGAAGAGGACTGGCCCCAGGACTGATCCCTGAGGTACCCCACTTGTGACTTGCATCTCTTCTGACTGTATACCATTTACCACCACTCTCTGTTTTCTGCCCATCAACCAGTTTGCCACCCAGTTGACCAACTTGACCCACCCCGAGCCTACCCAGCTTATTTATCAATCTTCTATGTGGAACAGTGTCAAAGCTTTGCTGAAGTCAAGGTAGGCGACATCAACTGCTCCCCTTGGTCCACCACTCTGGTTACCCAGTCAAAGAAATCTATGAGATTAGTTTGACAGGACCTTCCTTTTGTAAACCCATGCTGTCTTGGATCCTGTGCCCTATGGATTCCAGGTGTTGCACTATCCTTTCTGTAAGTGCCTCCATAATCTTGCCCACTACTGAGGTAAGACTGACCGGTCTGTAGTTCCCCGCCTCCCCTGCTACCACTTTTGTGGAGCGGGATCACATGAGCCCTTCTCCAGTCTTCTGGGACCTCTCCTGTGCTCAGAGACTCACTAAACAATTCTGCTAATGGCTCTGCTAGTTCCTCCTTTAGCTCCTTAAGTACCCTGGGATGTATGCCATCAGGTCCCATTGCCTTATCCACCCTGAGCTTAGCAAGCTCTTGTAGGACCTTTCTTTGTGAAGGAGTAGTGCTCACCTCCTCCCCTGTGTCCATGATGCTGAGCTGTGGGCCCTGCCTACCTTCTCTTCAGTAAATACTGAGCAAAGTATCTATTTAGGATAGATGCCTTTACAGGGTCCTCCTCCTCACATGCTCCCTTTTCTCCATTAAGCTTAGCATACCCCTCTGGACTTTCTCCTTTCACTAATGTATCTATAGAAAGTCTTGTCACCTCTTTACTGTTTGTGCTAGTGTTTCCTCAGTTTGGGACTTTGCCTGCCTTACTGCCTTACCTGCTTCCCTTAGGGCAGTTTGGTATGCCTCTATCTTCATCCCGCTGTGTTCCCTTATATTTCCTGAAGGCCAGCCTTTTGGCTCTGACCTTTCTGCTACTGTATTTGAGAACCAAAGTGGTTTCTTCTTCTTTGCACTTCCTTTTCTGTCTAACACAATGGGATGTTGCTTCAAGTATTGCATCCTTAATGCTTGCCTACTTTGCCTGTACCCCTCACCTGTGTTTCTTTTGCCAGGGCTAACTTAACTTTGTTGGCCATCTTATCAAAGTCAGCTCCTCTGAAGTCCCATATTTTGCCTTGGAATGGGATGATTTAGATGTAGTAGCCAAATTGAACCATACCATGTTATGGTCACTGGCCCCAGGTGACCTTCTATCTGGAGATCTGTGATCCTTCTTTGTTAGTCAGTACTAGATCTAGGATAGCCCTGTCTCTTGTGGGTTGCTGTACCAGTTGTTTGAGGCCCTCCTGCAGGGAATCCACTATGAGTCTAGTTCTGGCAGATGTTCCTGCTGGTATTGACCAATCTGTATCTGGCATGTTGAAGTCTCCCATTATCAGAACCTCCCCTTTAGCTGTCATGTTTTGTATATCTTCTAACAGTAATGTGTCTATGTCCTCCCTCTGGTCTGCGGGCCTGTAGACAACCCCAGTTCTTATGGCTGTCCCATTTCCTGTTTCCAGGGTGACCCACAGTTCTTCTGGCTCCTTATGTGTATTCTGAATTTCTGTAGCTTTGATATTTTCATTAACATACAGGCCACTCCTTCCCCTTTTGCACCTCGGTCTCTTCTGAACAATACATAGCCAGGTACTGAAGTCTCCTAGTGTGGTTACTGGCAAACCACGTCTCACTAATTGCTACTATGTCCAGTTTAGCCTCTGACATTATTGCCTGCAGGTCTGGGATCTTATTTCCAGGCTGTGAGCATTTGTGTACATGATTTTCCATTGGCCAGATTTTGGTGTGTTAGTTGTTGGGTGAAGTTTGGCATTACTCCTGTGCGTCGTATCGGGAGACAAACCTTTTTTATTACCTGGTGATGCAAATGAACGGCAAACATGCTGAATTCCTGTTTGACCACTAGCTGAGGGGGGAGGGGTGTTCTTCCCATTCGACGTATGGGGTGCTGCACCCCTCTCCCCATTTGCTAGTTTAAAGAAGTGTTCCCTCCTCCCAAGAACATTTAGCACATAAGTTAGAGTCCAAGAGATCCCATTTCTTTAACTTAACCGGAGTATAATACATATTATGTAAAATGTGATAATGCACAAGACGCAGCTTGTCTTGAGAAACATATTTATGACAGGATCTCCATAGGGATTGACAATCAGGATGATACTGAGGCAGACTGGCATTCCAAAACCTTGTGGGACCAAAGGAGTCCCCATATCTTTCGTGAAACAACACCTGATATAGTTTAAATACGGTACCCGAAGCTCCAAGTAATGAGGAGACTTCTGGTATCAGGGCCATAACTGTCTGGTAAGGAGGGGTGTTGCCAAGGACTATTATTAAGTACATGTCTTAACTGCATGACTTTAAAGTGTGAAAGAGCCGGGACATTAAATTTCCAAATAATATCTCCTAATGACAACCATTGCCCCTCCTCGTCCACAAAGGAGAGTACTTTCCCATCCCCCAGTTGGGGCAGCCATTTATGGGGAATCTGCTTCTTGTTGATGGTGAAAGATGGGAAGTTCCAAATGGGCTGGGCCAAGTCTAACTGAGGGGTATATCGCAAAAAGGAACATAATTGTGCATATACCTTTAATGAAGTAGCTACTATGGGACATTCCTCAGCCACACGCACCTGAGTCATTTTAACATAGAACAAAGTTAGGGGGTCCAGGTTCATAGACCTAATTAAATTCAATTCAATTCTAAGCCATACCGGTTGCTCTTTTTCAGGGCCAGGGCTTACCCATTTCAAACATTTTGCTAAATGGCTAGCCCAAATATATATAGCCAAATGGGGAATCCACAGACCCCCTTCAGATTTTGGAGCTGCCAATTTATAATAGGCCAATCAAGGATACTTATCGGACCAGATAAACCTAGTGAAAATGCCATGCAACTTTTTAAACCAGAGTAGCAGGATACAAGTACTGAGAAGAGATAGAGGGTAAAAAATTCTAGGGAAAATATTCATCTTAATTATGTTGAATGAAATGGGGAGTTTGCTCCACCTCTCAAGGTCCTGAGTTATAAGCTGAAAGAGGGATTCAAGATTTTCCTTAAACCATGCTAAGGGGTTACAAGTTAATTTGATGCCCAAATACTTGAATGACCTGGGGGCCCAACATAAACCTAAAGGACTAATATCAGTCTTAAATATCTTGTGGTTTAAAGGAAAGAAAGAGGATTTATTAGCATTCAGTTTGTAATTAGATAGGGCACTAAATTTAGCTATTTCACCCAATAGAGCTGGAACAGAGGATACCGGATGGGATAAGCGCACAAGCAGATCATCCACATATGCAGTGACCTTGATTTCATGATGCCCAATCCAAATGCCTTGTATTAATGCATTATTGAGAATATTTTGGATAAGAGGTTCAAGGTACAAATTAAATAACAAAGGAGATAGGGGACAACGCTGCCTGGTACCTGAATGGAGTGGAAAGGGTTTAGAAAAAGCCCCATTCCCAGAGATCCTTGCTGTGGGAGTTTTATATCATGCAGCAATCCGGGATATAAATACGGGGGGGAATTGGAAGGCTTCCAAAATTCAAAACAAGAAATTCCAGTTCACACGATCAAATGCCTTCTCGGCATCCAGGGAGACCAGTCCCGTGGGAAACTCAGCATCCCTGGTAGCCGAGAAGACATGAGAAAGGGTGCGCAAGTGGTCTGATGATGAGCGTCCCTTCATGAAACCGACCTGGATCATACCTATTAGGTCAGGGAGGACAACAGTTAACCTATTGGCTAATATCTTCAAAAGGAATTTAATATCTTGGTTTAGAAGGGATATAGGTCTGTAACTTTGAACTAGCTCTGGATTCTTATCTGGTTTAGGGAGAAGGACAATCAGGGCCTCAAAGAGGTGGGGGTATGCCTCTACTCCAGTTAAAATATGTTGAAATAGGCGATAAAGTACTGGTAATAAAAGATCCCGTAAAACCTTATAAAATAGCGAGGAAAACCTGTCTGGGCCTGGGACTTTGTCTGTGGGTAACCCACTAATAACCTCAGCAATCAATTCCTGGGATATGGTGTAACCAAAAAACCCTTATGTTGCTCTGATAGGAAGAGCAGGTGGGAATCCCTTAGATAATTCTCCATACTCCCGGGACAAGGAGAAGTCTCCATGTCACTATATAATTTTTCATAATATAGAGCAAACTCTTGTACTATCTCGGTAGGGGATACTTTCAGGGACCCATCTGCCACTGCCCGAATTGGTGAGATGAATCTTGCAGATTCCTGCTGTTTTATATGCAATGCCAGTAAGTGCCCTGCTTTCTCTCCCTGATCTGTATAATTACCTCTGGTTCGAATAATAGCTAATTCTGCTTTTTCCCTTAACATCTCTAGATATCTGTCCTTGACCATTAGGAACCTCCGCTTGTCCTCATCTGAAACACTAACAGAAGAATTCACTTTGAGTGACCGAATTTGGGACAATAATGATAGTAATTCATCCTCTTGCACCCTCTTCCTACTATCTGCCATACTGATAAGGATCCCTCTCATATATGCTTTGAAGACCCCCCATAAAATATCCGGCTTTGTACTGTCTAAAGGGTTAGATAAAAAAAGAGCTCAATTTCCTCCCTTATGAGCTTGCAATACTTGACATCTTTAAGAAGCTGTTCATAGAGCTTCCATCTGGTTTCCCTTTTGGGTAAATTAAAGAATGCCAAGTTGCATAACACAAGTGAATGATCAGAGACTGGGCCAGGTTGAATCGAGGAAGTCTTAACCCCGGGCAAG
The DNA here is from genome assembly GCA_016271365.2 of Neoceratodus forsteri. NCBI lineage: Eukaryota > Metazoa > Chordata > Ceratodontiformes > Ceratodontidae > Neoceratodus > Neoceratodus forsteri. The sequence continues at coordinate 975,125,483 of CM057453.1, forward strand.
AGAGCTTGAGAAATAAATATGTAATTGATGCGGGACTGCCAGCCATGTGCCATTGACCTGAAAGTAAATTCCCTAGAGTCAGGATATAAGATGCACCAGACATCACAGAGCCCGCACTGGTCTATTAAATCCTTAAATGCCCTCTGCCCCGGGACACCCCTCCCGGTCCACTACCTGACCTGTCCAGATTAGAATCTACGACTTGATTGAAGTCACCCCCCAGAATTATTCTGATAGGAAGCATTGGAAGAATAATGTTTATGAGTCTCATGAAAAACCTTGGATCATCCATATTAGGACTGTATATACTACCAATTAGAAGTGGAACTGACCAGAGATTACCTTTAATTAAAATAAATCTGTCCTCCGGATCTTTGATAACCTGCATAGAAACAAAGGGGATGCCTCTATTGATAATAAGCATGACCCGCAACTATTAGTGGAGCCCTGATCATCATAAACCAGCCCCACCTGTTGCCTCCTTAACTGTAAAGCTTCAGATTCAAGTAAATTGGATTCCTGTAGGAAAGTTATCTAAGAACGTAATAACCTTAAGTGTTTGAGAACCTGATATTATTTGTTTTTTTTTTCCTGATCCCCTTAACATTCCAAGCAGCAAAAGTCACCTCATTGGCCATCTAACAAGAGTAAATGAACTTAGTATATTCAGCCCTGTATTCAGATTACACAAAACATTCAACCATAATCCAGATGTTACTGCGATAGAACCCTCCCTCCTCCCCATCCCCCCCACAAATGACCCATACCTCCCCCCCAACTTCACCCACTCCACCTAACAAAACCCAACATCTACCACCCCCCACCCAACCACCCATACTGCCATAAGCAACGTTTAGCGTAGTACTGGGTCCTTTCCTCCTTCTCCCGCTCCCCAAAAATGCACCTCTGCTTCCGGCAAATACAGCAGTATCCTCAGGTAAATACTAAACAGTGCAACTGTGTTAACAACCCCCATAACTAGAGAGTGGTCCTGGGCTTCCAATGTAAGCACACACAGGTGTGATAGAATAATAATGTAAAGGGAACAAGCTAGCTTGCAAAACCTGTAAATGCGCCAAAAAGCCTCGGGAGACTGAATATAAATTGGGAGCTGTGCAGCCCCATGAGAAACCTCTACACAAAGCAAAACCAGATCGGGAAGCTAAAGGAGGGGAATTACCCCATCCCACCAAATGAGACCAGAAAACCAGAAAAAGACAATAAGAACTTGGGCTCCTGGCAAAGAATAGTAAGAAATGACATCTCTGTCCTGACATTTACCGGCTCTTAGGCACAAGAGCCCCAATCGGGGTAATCTGCTGCCCAGAATTCAAGACAAGAGACACAACTGAGGGAGATCCTCCTCGAATTAAGAGCAGCGCTGAATTACATTTCATATACGTGATATGCCCTCTTATGGCCACAGCTCGATCCTGACAAGGTAATTATATGCAATTACTGAAAAAGCCCAGCACCACTCCCATTTCCAACAATCTGCGAAGTGAAAGATTAATCATAAACAATGTAACCCAGAGAACCCCTCTCTAATACTAAATTATACAACTAAATGCACTGAAACACAAAACTCCTTCCCCAAATTAAACCAGCTCCATCATCCCAGAAGTCCTCGTCCTGAACAGCAATTAGCTTTGTAGAGTTAGGACATGAGAAACTCGTAACAGGTGGCCAAGATTCTTAATTAGTACAGTCCAGATGAAAAACAAGAATTTCCAAATGCAGCCCATCAGCACTATCTTCGTAAGTAAAAGAGAGATAGCAGCTCCAGTGAGGCAACACCAGGCAACCCCTCAACATGTAGGCGGAACTTCTCAGGGCTCTTGGAACAAGTCCGGTAACACAGTTTTAAGGCCTGAAAAAGCAGATTCAGGATCTTCAAAATTTAACCAGGTTCTGTTTACAAGAACTGGTAGCCTGGCAGGATACCCCATCTTAAATTTCAGGCCCGCAGCAATGATCTTGGATACGATGGGGTGAAATGCTTTACGTTTCAAACTAATTGATCCTGGTAGATCTTGTGCAATTCTCAGTTTAGAATTCTCCCAAAGGACCTCCTGCAAAGCTCTCACTTTCTGCAAGAAGTGCTGCCTTTCTAAAAAATTTAAGAAATGGCAAATAATAGGTCTAGGGTGAACATCTGGTAGAGGTTTTGGTGGCAATGATTTGTGAGCTCGCTCAATGATATATACTGTGCTGAAGGGAGAGGGCCCAGCAACCCGTTCCACCAACTTCTGTATAAATGCTACAGCATTCTGGCCCTCTTCTTCCTCTGGTAGCCCTAGTATCACAACGGTGTTTCTGCAGCTATGGCCCTCCAGATCTTAGAGTTTTGCCTTCACCCGAGATAGCTTCTGCCGTGTAGACACTAACTCATGGTCAACTTTCTCTAGTCGTTTCTCCAACGAGACTATTTGGACAGTTTTATCGGAGGCAGTTAACGAAACTTCATCCAGCTTTTTTGACAGAGCCTTCAGGTCGATCACCATTCCTTTCATCTCCTCTTGGAAGGGTTTAAATTCTTCTAAGAACCTGTTAAGTGTTAATGGTTCTTGTTCCCTGACTTGACTCAAAGGATCAGGCCTATCTGGCCCACCTGAGGCCCAAGATTTCTTTGGGGCCTTTTCGGGAGTAGCAGGCAGAGTATCTTTCTGTGGGGCTTTCTTCATGTAAGCCTCCATCCGCAGATCGAACTCTCAAAACAGACGCTCTAGGTGTTTAGCAGGCAGGATAATTTAAAAGCAGAGGATTTTGTAAGATTTAAACATCTGAAAAAGACGATTATATAATCAGGAGGCAGAAGCTTAGCAGAGGAACTTCTACTCAGCACTCTGCATCACGTGATCTCCCCTTATTCCTTTTTCTACAATGATTACTCATGTTGCAACACTTGCAGTACCACTGTAAGTGGTTCCTACAGTGTGTGATACTTTATGGACTGTTTGAGTACTAGCCATCTTTCTCTACACTTACAGTCCCCACTGAGGCAAAGGGTCTATGACCAAATCAACTCTGCAAGGTTTTTTCTTTGGTGTTACTGGATGATCCCATGTCACCGTCTCTTTGGACTCTCTGTTTCTTCATTTCCTAATGCTTGCTAAAGGACTCAGCCACTTGGGTGATAAATGATGAAGAGTAAGACTTTATTTAATTTGATTTTTTTTTTATTTTATTAATGGAATGCCACCAAGGACTACCAAAGGCCAGGCACCTACTCTCTGTCAGCTGACATACACTTGCTGCCCACTGCCCAGATCACACTGAAACAGCACAGCTCAGGATGATGCACACACACACACGCTATTTGAGGACTCAGGAGGAAGGAAATGCAGCAATCTGGGGTAATGTGAAGAGTTTCAATTTGAAAACTGCAACTTAAAGAAAAGAATGAATTAAAAAAATGTATGGGGTACCACCAAGTTGACAACTACCAGGGGCCAGGCACTAGCACACTGTCGGCTGGCATGCACTTGCTGCTCACTGCCCAGATTACACTGAAACAGCACAGCTGAGAACAATGCATACACAGGCTGCTGCAGAAGTCAGGAGGATGAGGAAGAGGAAGGACTTCAGCAACTTGAATGAATGTGGAGAATGTTTTTTTTACTTGTTTACATTTTTTTATGGGATGCTACCAAAGTGTCAACTAGCATGACCCATGCACAGGTATACTGCTGGCTGGTACACACTTGCTGCCCACTGTCCAGATCACACAGCAACAGCACAACACAGGACCACACACACACACACACACACACACACACACACACACAGTCTGCTTCAGGAGGAAGAAGAAAGGCACAGCATCAACTTCCGGGGGGCATGAACATTTTCAGTTTTAAAACTGCCTCAAAAATAACAAGTATTTGTCAATGCCGAATGTTGTCTTGCTGGCATTGGTAGTGTAGGAGTTAGAGAGATGCATAATAAGAATGGCAGTGAAGTATGGAACCGATGTCAACCCCACCACATCCTGCAGAGACCGACAGACATTGAGGTGTGCCTTTGTGTCGTCGGCCATAACGCTCATGCCATTTCACCTCACCCTACCTTGCAGACTCTGACAAGTGTCATGTTGTGCCTTGGGGTTGTCAGATGTTACTCTCACCCCATTCCATAAGGAAGTATGTTGAGATGGGTGCAGTCTAGAAGAATTGGGTAAACTTTGGGGCCAAAGAGTCCAAGGCACACCTTGATGCCTGTCAGTGGATCCTGGGCGGGGGTGGAATGGCATGAGCATTACAGCCGACAATCCAAAGGCACACCTCTGATGCCTGTCAGTCTGTACAGTGTGAGATGTTATGGTTAGAAACCGTAATGCCCCTGGTGTTTGTTGATATTTGCACTCCAAATTTTCAACATGGCCTTTATGTAACCCCACCTCATGAAAGCATTTGGGACCTCTGTTCATGAACAGTGGCACTATCACTTTGTTAATGTGTCCTGAACGTTGATTTCCCACAGTGACCACGCCATTCTGCACCAGATGTGCAAAAACACTGTTAGGGGACGATGTGAAAAATGATGGCTCTACCATTCATAAGGAGGTGTGAAAAGATGGCAATGTTGAAAATCTGGAGTGAACATGTTAAAAATTCTCGAAGTTATGAGCATGCTTGGAAACTGAGCAATGCACACCCATAACACAGTAATTTTGTGGAAGTTTGTCACAAAATTTTCAACATAGGCATTTTGGGACCTCTGCTTATGAACAATTTCGCTGTGATTTTATTAATCTGTCCTGAACATTGATTTCCCACAGCGACTGCACCATTGTGCACTGGATGTGGGAAAACACATTTTGAGCAGGATGTGGAAAATGACAGCTCTACTGTTCATAAGGAGGTGTGAAAAAATGGCAATGTTGAAAATCTGGAATAAAAATGCTAAAAATTCTCAAACTTACCGAGAGTGCATGGAAACTGCGCAATGCATGCTCATAACACAGTCATTTTTTGGAATTTTTTCACCATATTTGCAACATTGGCTTTTTGAGTGCTCACCTCATGACCAGTGACATTGTCATTTTGTTAATTGGTCCCAAAAGGTGATTCTGTGCAGTGATGGCAAAATCACTTTTCAGGACAGAATGATGACATAACAGTGACTGAATTCATGTGGAGGGTCCCAATAACCCCATGTTGAAAATTTGGTGCCAAAAGTCACAAAAATGGCCAACATACCCACCTAAGTTGAACCCCCTCCATTGATGCCATTATACAGCTTACCGTCATTTCTTCAGTTCGCAGTCAGCATGGAAGGGTGCAGACGTGTTCCCACTCCACTGAAGATTGTCATGCCAGGCTTCTGAGGTAAGTATGGGGTGGGGGTGAGGGGATGCGGGGTGCACAAAGGGTGGTGCAGATTGGGGAGGGGCACCGAGACAACAAGGGACCGTTTTCTCTTTTACAGGCAAAACAAAAACATAAATACGTCACAGGACTTTTTTTTTTACAGGTTTATTTTGGCACACTATTGTGGGCTGCCAGTGTACCACCTGTATTTTGTGGGGCAGGGGACTGAAGCTGATGGGGTTTGGGCCCTCCATCGGCACACAAAACGTGTCTGTGTTTGAGGGCATGCATGATGCCAAGGGGGATTGGGCAACCCCTTGGCATACAAACTATAATATGGGGGACATTATGCCAATGGGGATTGTCTCCCTCATTGGCAAATGAACTGGGAAGGAGGCATGCCGATAAGGGGATTGGGCACCCCCAAAGTTGTCTTGTTGGGGACTGTGAGAGGAGGATGGCGACCGCATCGGCCAAGTTTATTGAAGTGTTACACCAGGCAAGGCATGCCCTGCAATGAGGGGGAGCTCCCTCACTGCAGTGGGGAAATCATTTCAAGTTGGTGGTACACTTTTGTACGGCTGTCACAGACAGCATGCTATTTCATTTGTGTCACAGAGCCCAGCCCAAAAACGCAGTGGCACCATTGGCCACAATGTGACCACATCTCCAAAACCTGCTATTCCAAGCTACCACAATATGTTGCTTGTACGTGTGTGCAAGACAACATAAAAATGGATTCTTTTTTTTAAATTGTTTTATTTGATGTCACCAAGGTGCCAACGGCCAGGAGCAAGACACCAGCATCCTGCCAGCTAACACATACTTGTTGCCCACTGCAACAGCAAAGCTCAGGATGATTACACAGAGGCTCTTCAGGAATTGCAGCAACTTGTGAGAATGTGAAGAGTTTTGATTTGAAAACTGCCACAAAAACAAACAAGCATCTGTCAATGCCAAATGTTCACTTGCAAGCTTTTGTACTGGGTCCTACTTGTATACAGTTTCACCCTATATTTACCCAAGATTCACCAGATGAAATGTAATATGCATTGTGGTCCTGATTTAACAGTTTTTTACTGCATTTACCCAAGGTAGCTGAGGTGCGATGCAACACCTTGTTTCTATTGTGGTCCTGCTTTTATAATGTGTTTTTCTATGACATATCATCTTAGATGCAGTATTTATTTTTCAAGTGGGTTGTGCTGTGGGGTCCTGTTTTTACACAGTTTTGCTATAAATTTACCCAGGATAACCAAGCTGAGAGTCAATATCTCATTTTCAGTAAGGCATTGCTTTGTCACATTTTTGGATTGTACATACTCAGAATAGCGCAGCTCAGATGCTATCTTGTTTTCAGTAGGAGCCTGCTTTGCCCAATTGTTACACTGTATTTACCCCAGATACCACAACCAAGAAGCAATATCTTGTTTTAATGGGGCCATTTCTTAACCCATTTTTTATAATGTATTTACCCAGGATAGCCCAGCTGAATAGCAAGTTACAGTTTCAGTAGGGTCAAGATTTTTTTACAATGTATTTTTCCCAGCATAGGGCTGTATAGATGCACAGTTCAGTGGGGTTCTTCTGTACTTACGTCCTGCTTTTACACATTTTTACTATATATTTACCTAGGATAGGCCAGAGGAGATACAATATCCCATTTTCAGTTGTGTTCTGCTTTTATATACTTTTTTATTGTATTTACACAGGATAGACCAGCTGAGATGCAATACCTAATTTTCAGTGGGCTCCCACATCTTGTTCCCAGATTTCCAACATAGTCTTTTTAGGTACTGGGTCAATATAGCACAGACAAAATTGTGCATGGAAAAACACACTGTAGGAAGTGTGAATGGCTGTACAGTGGTGTGAAAGAATATTCAAGTCTCTCCAGAGGTTCATTCCTTTCTCTAGTAGAAGACTACTGCAGTAGGGCTAAGATCTTAATTCTTTCTCTGTTGCCTTCTTTCCTGTTTCTCATTTTTCCCCTTTTTCCAGGCTGACCACATGGAAAAAGGTCTCTCTCAAATGCTTGTCTTTTTTTCTTCCTTCTTTGCACTTCTGGAGCCGTGATTTTCTCACAGTCCCCCCACCCCCCCGGTAGCTAATATAACTTAAAAGACAAAGAACCTCTGTGCGCAAACACTGAGGCAAGGGTTACCCCAAAGGGCATTTGGCTGGGAAGCCAAGTTTCAAGAATCTGTGTCGCATTATTGCAATGTTGTGGTGCTTTCACAGTGCTAGAATTTCTATGCGCAGTGTATTCTGCAGAGAGCGTTTGCCACATGGGCGTTTGCCCTGTCAGTTTCTTTATGAAACTTGCACGCAGTATACTCAGTAAAGCAGTGGTTTAAAGCTGCTGAGAAGTGACTACCCTCCTTCTCATGCGAGGTGAAATTCCCTTTTGTCATGGCAAGATGTTCAAACAGACATCCATGTGGAGGAAATTGTTAAAATGCATGGTTTGCCTTGGTAGAAGCTGTATTTTAAACTTACCTAAGGAAACACAGTTTTCTGTTTGTTTTCTTCAAGCCTAGGCATCCAATTACAACACTGAATGGTACAAAGTTCTCTCTCTGTTGTTAGTAACCTACTTAAATGAATTCTAGAAGACATGGTTATAATATTTATGTTTTCTGCAGAATCTAAGTAAGTATTGTCATAATAGTTTCAATAAAAATAAAGTAGAAATGATAATGGCCATACCAAAGAAATAAAATGTTTCTAAAATAAGATCTCTGTGTTTCCCTGTGCTGCATCATGTTTTTAATTATAAAAAGAAACTTCTGTTCTTAAATGTGCAGAATTCTAGATAAATTTCAGCTTTTGGTTAACAGAACATATAAGTTCCAATGTTAGTTTATTTATTACTTAAGAATGGAATGTCTTTTCAAAATCCCTTACCGAGGTATAAGCGGGGTAAATCTTGTAGAGGTGGTTATCTCCTTGCAGGAATAATTATGAATGGATCCTTAGGAGTCAACTGGCCCTCCATACTTATACCTTGGGTCATTCATGGGAGGAGCCATAGAGTGCATAACATTTTCTTTTTACTAAGGACTGATTTCTTTTTGTGTATATTAGCTTATACTGTATACAGAGAGACCAATATAATTTTTTTAAAGGATTATAAAAGACCTTTATGTTGAATAAAGAAAGATTTAAGTTTAAAAGTGTTGTGGCTGGAGTCTGACATGGTCACTTGCTGTTCTCTTGGGTTAAAAGGGGCTCCTAGCCTGAACCATGTCAGATTCATTTGGGGATCAGCCCTATTCTGAGCCATTTGGAAGTCTGCACCTTTTCAGACTTATTTCCATGTGTGTTCCCATGCAGCTTATGCTGTTATAGCCTATGAGAACAGATAGTTATTTTTGTACCTTTTAATTTTCTTTTCTGTATTTTGTCTTAAGTGTGATTTTATTTTGTTCTATTATTATTATAATAAATTTTTGAAGGCTTGGCTATATAGCTTTGTCACACTACGCTTGGTGTCAGTGTCCATCCTTGCATCCACACCCTTTTATACTGGTGGCAGTGGTGGGACATACTGGTGGTATTGGTGCTTTCCAGTTTTTGGACACTGAATGCAGAATCTAGATGCAGAACAGACTCGTGACAGACCTAGTGGTGTCTATACTCAGACCATGGCTACCAAGTATAGTGAACCCTTGTTGTCTGGATTGAATCCTAATGTTCAATGGAGAACCACCAAGATGGAGTGAAGTGAAAGACTAGAGGAAGAGGTTACCCACCCAATTGAGGAGCCTCCAGAGGATTTGTGCAGCCTGTTGCTGTGGCTGTGTGTCAAGCAACTGGATATGGATTGAAAGGCTGATGCTAGTTGGAATGATACTCTAAGAGCAATTAGAGAGATTGGGGTCATAATCCAGCCCCAGTAGATACCCCTAAGGACATTAAACTTACCAAATCAGGGGCCACAGATGATATAAAAGCATACATGATGACATTTGAGTGGGTTGCCCAGGTGTGTGGCTGGTCAAGAACACAATGGTTCATCTGCCTGGTACCTTATCTATCTGGGAAGGCTCAGCTGGTGAATAGCCATGTGAACAACACTCAGGCTGAGAACTATGAGGCTGTTAAACAAGCAGTATTGCAGAGATATGACATTAGTTCTGAGACTTACTGGCAATGGTTCAGAACCTTTAAATGTCATCAGGTTGTCAACCCCAGAGAAGCATACACCTGGGTGAAGGAACTCAGCCATAAATGGTTGCATCCTGGGGTGAAGACAGCAGATCAGATGCTGGAAATTCTTGTTGTAGAACAGTTTATCTGGATAGTTCCACCTGATGTGCAAGTATGGGTAAAAAACACCGGTCTGAGGCATCAGAAAAGATGATCGCATTGGCGAAGATTACCTGACTGCATGTCCTAACCATCAAAAAGGACATTCAGGACCTGGTACTACTGAAAATCTGGTAAGATCTATACCTTCTTCCACTACTGTTTCTCTACTACTGACACTGAGAGAGCTAAGACTACCTCCGCTATAGAACATTTAACCCTAACATAATATGCAGAGCATGCCAAGGAAAAGGACATATTGCCCATTTTTGTCCCAGAAAAAAAAAAAACACTGCCCAGTTAGCCGTAGCAAACTGGGGACAATACACCACCCCAGTAAGAATTGGTGAAAGGGAAGTGACTCAGTTGATAGACTTGAGTAGTAAGCAAACCCTGGTTAGAGCAGATTTAGCCCCCAGAACTGTGAAACTGGTACAAACACTGCTGTCATCTGCATACATGGGCGTCTCAATACCCTGTTACTGCGATGACATTACATATTCAGGAGAAGTCATATTTCATGCCTGTTGGTATAGTTCCCATCTTCCTGTTCTAGTAATTGTTGGTCATGACTACCCTGACTTTTCCAAACTGATACAACCATTGATAGAATGTGTGCCTTGTCAACCCGTGCCCAGAGTAGACAAGAACAGCAATGGGTGAAAATATTTACTTTTGATGATGAAATATATGGGGAACACGGCAAGAGTAGAAAAGGGAGAAACATCAATGGACTCAAATGCAGAATAATGTTGATGTCAAATGTAATATAGATAACATTGATGAACAGCATGATGATAGGTTGGAAGGGGGAATGTATATCATACAAGAATCTGATTTTGGTACTGAACAAAAAAGGGATGATTATTTGAAATGTTTTTTTCAAATGGTGGGGGCTGCTGAGACAGATCATGGGCCTATATGTTAAATTAAGGATGGTCTGTTGTACAGAAGGTGTACCCACACTATAACAGATGCCCAAATCAACCAGTTAGTAGTACCACAAAGGTACAGTAATACATTATTGCAATTGGCCCATGAGAGTCCCTTAGCAGGACATCTAGGAAGGGATCTCAACTAGCAAAGATTATTGACTGTTTTATTGGGCTGGTATTCATAACCAAGTTGTAAATTATTGTCAGATCTGCCCTGAATGTCAGAGGGTAGCAGCCATAACCTGGAAAGACCTGGTCCCTCTCCAACCATTACCCCTGATTACAGTACCTTTCAGCCTTATAACCATATATGTAGTTGGTCCCTTGCCTAAAAGCTCCAAGGGAAACAGCTTCATCCTGGTTATATGTGATTACTGTACAAAGTACCCTGAAGCCATTCCATTGCGAACTGTGATTGCTGAAAAAGTAGCTGATGAACTACTGAAATTGTTCAGTCTAGTTGGAATACCCCAGGAAATACTTATGGATAGAGGTAGTCATTTCTGTTCATGGAAGCTGGCAAGATTGCATGCAACCTTAGCAGTAACAGTGATTCACACAACTTCTTACCATCCCCAAATGGCTGGGCTGGTTGAAAGATTCAACCTGACCTTGAAGAAGATATTGAGGAAGTGTGAAAGATGAAGGAAAACCTGAGACACCTATCTTCCCCTCATATTATTTGCATATAGGGTAGTTCCACAGATGTTGACCGGCTTCTCTTCTTTCAATTTATTATATGGAAGCAACCAGAGGGGACCCTTGGACATTGTCAAAGAAGAGAAAAAAAACCTGAACTGCCAAGCTCGACGTTAGATTATATAACTAATTTAAGATCTAGACTGGTCATGTATACTCAGATGGCACTTCAACATAACCAGGGTAAGCAAAGTGTGCAAAAAGAACATTATGACCAGAGGGTAGGAATAAGGACACTAAATGAAGGAGAGAAGGTATTACTTTACTACCTTCAACAACAAGGCAAACTGCTCATGAAACGGCAAGGTCCCCACATTGTCCTAAGGCAAACTGGCTCCGTGATGTATGAAATTGACAGGCTAGATAAGCGAAAGAAGAAGGAGAGCTATCATATTAATCTTCTTAAAAAATGGGTGGAACAACCAGGTCTAGCATGTTTTATCTGTCCAGAAAATTAGGTAAATGAGTTAGAATCGGCATATAGGAGATTGGAAAAAGAAGGTGAATTAAAGGATCTCACCATCAATCCTAACCTCACCATCTAACACAAATCTGAATTAGATTCTTTACTATCTATCTATGCTTCAACTTTCACATCCAGACCTGGTCTAGTCCATGGGATTGAGCACCACATTGAAGTCAATTCCCCTAAACCAATCAGGCAGAAACCTTACTGCTTGCCTGAAAAGGTAAGGGAGTATGTAGTACGTGAGGTTAAGAAAATGTCTGAGTAAGGGGTAATCAAACCATGCAAAAGTGAAAGGGCGTTTCCAATGATGATTGTACCGAAAAAGGAAGGTGGTTTATATCTGTGTCTAGACTTTAGATGTCTGAATGCAGTGTCTAAATTTAATGCCTACCCAATGACCCGTATAGATGACATCATGGATAGACTAGGGAATGCTAAGTACATTGCTACCTTTGATTTAAATATAGGGTACTGGCAGATCCCATTGGACAAAGCCTCTTGGGAAAAGACAGCATTCATTACCCCCATGGGGCTGTATCAATTCATTACTATACCCTTTGGATTCCATGGTGCACCCACCACCATCCAATAACTGATGGATTGCACTTTACATCAACATAGGCCTTACTGTTTGGCATACCTAGCTGATGTCATAATATGCAGTCCCATATGGGAGGCCCATCTGCAACATCTAGATGCTGTTCTTACATCTCTTATAGTAGCCAGATTAACCATTAAACTCTCAAAACGTAGGATCGCTATGCAGGAAACTAAGTATCTGGGGTTTATCATTAGTGACAGGAAAGTCAAACCAGAGATTAGCAAGATAGATGCTAGCCCAGTGCCCCATACCACAGACCAAGAAGCAGGTAAGATCATTTTTAGGCTTAGTGGGCTACTACAGGAGATTTGTGCCAAATTATGCCACATTGGCCACTCCACTCACAAACCTGACAAAGAAACATCAACCCACGGTAGTGAGATGGACTCCAGAGTGTGAAGCCACTTTTTGTACCATCAAAGCCCAGATATGTACAGCCCCTACATTACAAAACCCTGATTTTTCTTTACCTGTTATACTGCAAACTGATGCTTCTGATGTGGGTATACATGCTGTCCTATCACAGATAATAGAGGTGAAGAACATTCTGTAATATACCTAAGCCAAAATTACATGACCAGCCTAGATCTTAAATTACATGAGAGGGAAATGGGCCATTGAAACTCTTAAATTTTATTAGTGGGGAGCTGAATTCAGAAGTCACAGATCATAACCCTCTTTGCTGGCTACATGTCATGAAAGAGAAAAAACCCAGAATCATGTGGTGGTACTTGGCCCTACAGTCATACAGATTTACAATATGCTGTATACCTGGTACTGCTAATAAAAATGCTGACTTCATGTCCTGCTATATGGTGAATGTGAATGCACAGTCAGACCCTTGGGAAAAGTATGAATTATGAAGGGTTGGTTTACAATTCTTCATGTGTTTAATATTTTTTAGGGTCCCAGAGGCGGAGCATTGGGAGTGGGTGGGCTAAAGCTCCATCTCTCACTTTTTGGAGTGAGGGATCTGACACTGTGTGTATAAAGGTCCATAGGAAGCTACCCAGTAGCTTCCTCTTGAGCCGGGAGGAGTGTGAAAAAATATTGAAGTCTCTCCTGAGGTTCATTCCTTTCTCCAGTAAAAGACTATTGCAGTAGCACTGAGATTTTAATTCTTTCTCTGTTGCCTCCTTTCCCGTTTCTCATTTTCCCTCTTTTTCCAGGATGGCCACCTGGAAAAAGGTTTCTCTCAAACGTTTGTCTTTTTTCTTCCTTCTCTGCACTTCTGGAGCCTTGATGGTCTCACAGTCTCCCCTCAGGTAACTATTGCAACGTTGTCTGTGTCCCATTATTGCAATGTTAAGGCGCTTTGACAGTGCTGGAATTTCTATGTGCAGTGCATTCTGTAGAGAGCTTTTACCACATGGGCATTTGCCCTGCCAGTTTCATTAAGTAACTTGCATGCAGTATACTCAGTACAGCAGTGGTTTAAAGCTGCCGAGAAGGAACCTACCCTTCCCTTCTCGCACTTGCAAGGTGAAAACACCTTTTGTCCTTGCGAGGTGTCCAAAGAGACCTCCATGTGGAGAAATTGTTAAAATGCATGGTTTGCTACAGTAGAAGCTGTATTTACACATACCAAAGCAAACACACTTTTCTGTTTGTTTTCTTCAAACCTAGGTGTTCAATCATTGCACTGAATGGTATGAAGTTGTCTCTCTGCTGTTAGTAAGTCGATGAAAGGAATTCTAGAAGACATGGTTTTAATATTTATGTTTTCTGCAGAATCTAAATAAGTATTGTCCTAGTTTCAATAAAATGAAGTAAGAATGATAATGGCCATACAAAGCAATGAAATGTTTCTTAAAATAAGAGCTCTGTTTTTCCCTGTGCTGCAGCACGTTTGTAAATATAAAGAGAAGTTTCTGTTCTTAAATGTGCAGAATTCTAGATAAATTTCAGCATTTGGTTAAAAGAATGTAAAAGTTCCGATGTTAGTTTATTTGTTGCTTAAGAATGGAATGTCTTTTCAGAATCCGTTACTGAGGTATAAGCTGGGCAAATCTTCTAGAAGGGGTTGTCTCCATGCAGGGATCATTATGAATGGATCCTTAGGAGTCAGCCGGACCTCTTTTCTCCATACTTATAACTTGGGTCATTCATGGAAGGAGCCATAGAGTGCACAACATTTTCTTTTTACTAAGGGCTGATTTCTTTTTGTGGGTATTAGCATATACTGTATGCAGACAGACTCAAATAATTTTTAAAAGGTTTATAAAAGACCTTTATGTTCAATAAAGAAAGATTTAAGTTTAAAAGTGTTGTGGGTGGAGTCTGACATGGTCACATGCTGTTCTCTTGGGTTAAAAGGGGCTCCTAGCCTGAACCATGTCAGATTCGTTTGGGGATCAGCCCTATTCTGATCCATTTGGAAGTCTGCACCTTTTCAGACTTATTTCCATGTGTGTTCCTATGCAGCTTATGCTGTTATAGCCTATGAGAACAGATAGTTATTTTTGTACCTTTTAATTTTCTTTTCTGTATTTTGTCTTAAGTGTGATTTTATTTTGTTCTATTATTATTATAATAAATTTTTGAAGGCTTGGCTATATAGCTTTGTCACACTACGCTTGGTGTCAGTGTCCATCCTTGCATCCACACCCTTTTATACTGGTGACAGTGGTGGGACATACTGGTGGTATTGGTGCTTTCTAGTTTTTGGACACTGAATGCAGAATCTAGATGCAGAACAGACTCATGACAGACCTAGTGGTGTCTATACTCGGACCATGGCTACCAAGTATAGTGAACCCTTGTTGTCTGGATTGAATCTTAATGTTCAATGGAGAACCACCAAGATGGAGTGAAGTGAAAGACTAGAGGAAGAGGTTACCCACCCAATTGAGGAGTCTTCAGAGGATTTGTGCAGCCTGTTGCTGTGGCTGTGTGTCATGCAACTGGATGTTTATTGAAAGGCTGATGCTAGTTGGAGTGATACTCTAAGAGCCATTAAAGACATTGGGTTCATAATCCAACCCCAGTAGATACTTCTAAGGACATTAAACTTACCATATCAGGGGCCACAGATGATATAGATGCATACATGATGACATTTGAGTGGGGTTGCCCAGGTGTGTGGCTGGTCAAGAACACAATGGTTCATCTGCCTGGTACCTTATCTATCTGGGAAGGCTCAGCTGGTGAATAGCCATGTGAACAACACTCAGGCTGAGAACAATGAGGCTGTTAAACAAGCAGTATTGCAGAGATATGACATTAGTCCTGAGAGTTACTGGCAATGGTTCAGAACCTTTAAATGTCATCAGGTTGTCATCCCCAGAGAAGCATACGCCTGGTTGAAGGAACTCAGCCATAAATGGTTGCATCCTGGGGTGAAGACAGCAGATCAGATGCTGGAAATTCTTGTTGTAGAACAGTTTATCTGGATAGTTCCACCTGATGTGCAAGTATGGGTAAAAGACCACCGGTCTGAGGCATCAGAAAAGATGATCGCATTGGTGAAGGTTCGGACTGCATGTCCTAACCATCAAAAAGGACATTCAGGACCTGGTACTACTGAAAATCTGTTAAGATCTATACCTTCATCCACTACTGTTTCTCTACTACTGACACTGAGAGAGCTAAGACTACCTCTGCTATAGAACATTTAACCCTAACATAATATGCAGAGCATGCCAAGGAAAAGGACATATTGCCCATTTTTTTCCCAGAAAAAAAAAAACACTGACCAGTTAGCCCTAGCAAACTGGGGACAATACACCACCCCAGTAAGAATTGGTGAAAGGGAAGTGACTCAGTTGATAGACTTGAGTAGTAAGCAAACCCTGGTTAGAGCAGATTTAGCCCCCCCAGAACTGTGAAACTGGTACAAACACTGCTGTCATCTGCATACATGGGGGCGTCTCTCAATACCCTGTTACTGCGATGACATTACATATTCAGGAGAAGTCATATTTCATGCCTGTTGGTATAGTTCCCATCTTCCTGTTCTAGTAATTGTTGGTCATGACTACCCTGACTTTTCCAACCTGATACAACCATTGGATAGAATGTGTGCCTTGTCAACCCGTGCCCAGAGTAGACAAGAACAGCAATGGGTGAAAATATTTACTTTTGATGATGAAATATATGGGGAACACGGCAAGAGAAGAAAAGGAAGAAACATCAATGGACTCAAATGCAGAATAATGTTGATGTCAAATGTAATATAGATAACATTGATGAACAGCATGATGATGGGTTGGAGGGGGGAATGTATATCATACAAGAATCTGATTTTGGTACTGAACAAAAAAGGGATGAATCTTTGAAATGTTTTTTTCAAATGGTGGGGGCTGCTGAGACAGATCATGGGCCTATAAGTTTAATTAAGGATGGTCTGTTGTACAGAAGGTGTACCCACCCGATAACAAATGCCCAAATCTACCAGTTAGTAGTACCACAAAGGTACAGTAATACATTATTGCAATTGGCCCATGAGATTCGCTTAGCAGGACATCTAGGAAGGGATCTCACCTAGCAAAGATTATTGACTGTTCTATTGGGCTGGTATTCATACCCAAGTTGTAAATTATTGTCAGATCTGCCCTGAATGTCAGAGGGTAGCAGCCATAACCTGGAAAGACCTGGTCCCTCTCCAACCATTACCCCTGATTACAGTACCTTTCAGCATTATAACCATATATGTAGTTGGTCCCTTGCCTAAAAGCTCCAAGGGAAACAGCTTCATCCTGGTTATATGTGATTACTGTACAAAGTACCCTGAAGCCATTCCATTCCGAACGGTGATTGCTGAAAAAGTAGCTGATGAACTACTGAAATTGTTCAGTCTAGTTGGAATACCCCAGGAAATACTTATGGATAGAGGTAGTCATTTCTGTTCATGGAAGCTGGCAAGATTGCATGCAACCTTAGCAGTAACAGTGATTCACACAACTTCTTTACATCCCCAAATGGCTGGGCTGGTTGAAAGTTTCAACCTGACCCTGAAGAAGATGTTAAGGAAGTATGTGAAAGATGAAGGAAAAAACCTGAGACACCTATCTTCCCCTCATATTATTTGCATATAGGGTAGTTCCACAGATGTTGACCGGCTTCTCTCCTTTCAATTTATTATATGGAAGCAACCAGAGAGGACCCTTGGACATTGTCAAAGAAGAGTGGGAAGAGAAAAAAAAACCTGAACTGCCAAGCTCTAAGTTGATTATATAACTAATTTAAGATCTAGGCTGGTCATGTATACTCAGATGGCACTTCAACATAACCAGGGTAAGCAAAGTGTGCAAAAAGAACATTATGACCAGAGGGTAGGAATAAGGACACTAAATGAAGGGAGAAGGTATTACTTTTACTACCTTCAACAACAAGGCAAACTGCTCATGAACGGCAAGGTCCCCACATTGTCCTAAGGCAAACTGGCTCCGTGATGTATGAAATTGACATGCTAGATAAGTGAAAGAAGAAGGAGAGCTATCATATTAATCTTCTTAAAATGGGTGGAACAACCAGGTCTGGGATGTTTTATCTGTCCAGAAAATTAGGTAAATGAGTTAGAATCGGCATACAGGAGATTGGAAAAAGAAGGTGAATTAAAGGATCTCACCATCAATCCTAACCTCACCACCTAAAACAAATCTGAATTAGATTCTTTACTATCTATCTATGCTTCGACTTTCACATCCAGACCTGGTCTAGTCCATGGGATTGAGCACCACATTGAAGTCAATTCCCCTAAACCAATCTGGCAGAAACCTTACTGCCTGAACGCAAAGGTAAGGGAGTATGTAGTACGTGAGGTTAAGAAAATGTCTAAGTAAGGGGTAATCGAACCATGCAAAAGTGAATGGGCATTTCCAATGATGATTGTACCAAAAAGGAAGGTGGTTTATATCTGTGTCTAGACTTTAGATGTCTGAATGCAGTGTCTAAATTTAATGCCTACCCAATGACCCGTATAGATGACATCATGGATAGACTAGGGAATGCTAAGTACATTGCTACCTTTGATTTAACTAAAGGGTACTGGCAGATCCCATTGGACAAAGCCTCTTGGGAAAAGACAGCATTCATTACCCCCATGGGGCTGAATCAATTCATTACTATGCCCTTTGGCTTCATGGTGCACCGCCACCATCCAATAACTGATGGATTGCACTTTACATCAACATAGGCCTTACTGTTTGGCATACCTAGCTGATGTCATAATATGCAGTCCCATATGGGAGGCCCATCTGCAACATCTAGATGCTGTTCTTACATCTCTTATAGTAGCCAGATTAACCATTAAACTCTCAAAATGTAGGATCGCTATGCAGGAAACTAAGTATCTGGGGTTTATCATTAGTGACAGGAAAGTCAAACCAGAGATTAGCAAGATAGATGCTAGCCCAGTGCCCCATACCACAGACCAAGAAGCAGGTAAGATCATTTTTAGGCTTAGCGGGCTACTACAGGAGATTTGTGCCAAATTATGCCACATTGGCCACTCCACTCACAAACCTGACAAAGAAACATCAACCCACGGTAGTGAGATGGACTCCAGAGTGTGAAACCGCTTTTTGTACCATCAAAGCCCAGATATGTGCAGCCCCTACATTACAAAACCCTGATTTTTCTTTACTTGTTATAGTGCTAACTGATGCTTCTGATGTGGGTATATGTGCTGTCCTATCACAGATAATAGAGGGTGAAGAACATTCTGTAATATACCTAAGCCAAAATTACATGACCAGCCTAGATCTTAAATTACATGAGAGGGAAAATGGGGCATTGAAACTCTTAAATTTTATTAATGGGGAGCTGAATTCGAAGAAGTCACAGATCATAACCCTCTTTGCTGGCTACATGTCATGAAAGAGAAAAAACCCAGAATCATGTGGTGGTACTTGGCCCTACAGTCATACAGATTTACAATATGCTGTATACCTGGTACTGCTAATAAAAATGCTGACTTCATGTCCCACTATGTGGTGAATGTGAATGCACAGTCAGACCCTGGGGAAAAGTATGAATTATGAAGGGTTGGTTTACATCTCTTCATGTGTTTAATATTTTTTAGGGTCCCAGAGGCGGAGCTTTGGGAGTGGGTGGGCTAAATCTCCATCTCTCACTTTTTGGAGTGAGGGATCTGACACTGTGTGTATAAAGGTCCATAGGAAGCTACCCAGTAGCTTCCTCTTGAGCCGGGAGGAGTGTGAAAAAATATTGAAGTCTCTCCTGAGGTTCATTCCTTTCTCCAGTAAAAGACTATTGCAGTAGCACTAAGATATTAATTTTTTCTCTGTTGCCTCCTTTCCTGTTTCTCATTTTCCCTCTTTTTCCAGGATGGCCACCTGGAAAAAGGTTTCTCTCAAACGTTTGTCTTTTTTCTTCCTTCTCTGCACTTCTGGAGCCTTGATGGTCTCACAGTCTCCCCTCAGGTAGCTATTACAGCGTTGTCTGTGTCCCATTATTGCAATGTTAAGGCGCTTTGACAGTGCTAGAATTTCTATGTGCAGTGCATTCTGCAGAGAGCTTTTGCCACATGGGCATTTGCCCTGCCAGTTTCATTAAGAAACTTGCATGCAGTATACTCAGTACAGCAGTGGTTTAAAGCTGCCGAGAAGGAACCTACCCTTCCCTTCTCGCACTTGCAAGGTGAAATCCCCTTTTGTCCTTGCGAGGTGTCCAAAGAGACCTCCATGTGGAGGAAATTGTTAAAATGCATGGTTTGCTACAGTAGAAGCTGTATTTTACACATACCAAAGCAAACACACTTTTCTGTTTGTTTTCTTCAAACCTAGGTGTTCAATCATAGCACTGAATGGTATGAAGTTGTCTCTCTGCTGTTAGTAAGCCGATGAAAGGAATTCTAGAAGACATGGTTTTAATATTTATGTTTTCTGCAGAATCTAAATAAGTATTGTCCTAGTTTCAATAAAAATGAAGTAAGAATGATAATGGCCATACAAAAGCAATGAAATGTTTCTTAAAATAAGAGCTCTGTTTTTCCCTGTGCTGCAGCACGTTTGTAAATATAAAGAGAAGTTTCTGTTCTTAAATGTGCAGAATTCTAGATAAATTTCAGCATTTGGTTAAAAGAATGTAAAAGTTCCAATGTTAGTTTATTTGTTGCTTAAGAATGGAATGTCTTTTCAGAATCCGTTACTGAGGTATAAGCTGGGCAAATCTTCTAGAAGGGGTTGTCTCCTTGCAGGGATCATTATGAATGGATCCTTAGGAGTCAGCTGGACCTCTTTTCTCCATACTTATAACTTGGGTCATTCATGGAAGGAGCCATAGAGTGCACAACATTTTCTTTTTACTAAGGGCTGATTTCTTTTTGTGGGTATTAGCATATACTGTATGCAGACAGACTTAATAATTTTAAAGGTTTATAAAAGACCTTATGTTCAATAAAGAAAGATTTAAGTTTAAAAGTGTTGTGGGTGGAGTCTGACATGGTCACATGCTGTTCTCTTGGGTTGTAAGGGCTCTAGCCTGAACCATGTCAGATTCGTTTGGGGATCAGCCCTATTCTGATCCATTTGGAAGTCTGCACCTTTCAGACTTATTTCCATGTGTGTTCCTATGCAGCTTATGCTGTTATAGCCTATGAGAACAGATAGTTATTTTGTACCTTTTAATTTTCTTTTCTGTATTTTGTCTTAAGTGTGATTTTATTTTGTTCTATTATTATTATAATAAATTTTTGAAGGCTTGGCTATATAGCTTTTGTCACACGCTTGGTGTCAGTGTCCATCCTGCATCCACACCCTTTTATACTGGTGACAGTGGTGGGACATACTGGTGGTATTGGTGCTTTCAGTTTTTGGACACTGAATGCAGAATCTAGATGCAGAACAGACTCATGACAGACCTAGTGGTGTCTATACTCGGACCATGGCTACCAAGTATAGTGAACCCTTGTTGTCTGGATTGAATCCTAATGTTCAATGGAGAACCACCAAGATGGAGTGAAGTGAGAGACTAGAGGAAGAGGTTACCCACCCAATTGAGGAGCCTCAGAGGATTTGTGCAGCCTGTTGCTGTGGCTGTGTGTCAAGCAACTGGATATTTATTGAAAGGCTGATGCTAGTTGGAATGATACTCTAAGAGCTATTAAAGACATTGGGTTCATAATCCAACCCCAGTAGATACCCCGAAGGACATTAAACTTACCAGATCAGGGGCCACAGATGATATAGAAGCATACATGATGACATTTGAGTGGGTTGCCCAGGTGTGTGGCTGGCCAAGAACTCAATGGTTCATCTGCCTGGTACCTTATCTATCTTTGAAGGATCAGCTGGTGAATAGCCATGTGAACAACACTCAGGCTGAAAACAATGAGGCTGTTAAACAAGCAGTATTGCAGAGATATGACATTAGTCCTGAGAGTTACTAGCAATGGTTTAGAACCTTTAAATGTCATCAGGTTGTCATCCCCAGAAAAGCATACGCCTGGTTGAAGGAACTCAGCCATAAATGGTTGCATCCTGGGGTGAAGACAGCAGATCAGATGCTGGAAATTCTTGTTGTAGAACAGTTTATCTGGATAGTTCCATCTGATGTGCAAGTATGGGTAAAAGAGCACCGGTCTGAGGCATCAGAAAAGATGATCGCATTGGTGAAGATTACCTGACTGCATGTCCTAACCATCAAAAAGGACATTCAGGACCTGGTACTACTGAAAATCTGGTAAGAACTATACCTTCTTCCACTACTGTTTCTCTACTACTGACACTGAGAGAGCTAAGACTACCTCCGCTATAGAACATTTAACCCTAACATAATATGCAGAGCATGCCAAGGAAAAGGTCATATTGCCCATTTTTGTCCCCAGAAAAAAAAAACACTGCCCAGTTAGCCCCTACAAACTGGGGACAATACACCACCCCAGTAAGAATTGGTGAAAGGGAAGTGACTCAGTTGATAGACTTGAGTAGTAAGCAAACCCTGGTTAGAGCAGATTTAGCCCCCCAGAACTGTGAAACTGGAACAAACACTGCTGTCATCTGCATACATGGGGGCCTCAAACAATACCCTGTTACTGCGATGACATTACATATTAAGGAGAAGTCATATTTCATGCCTGTTGGTATAGTTTCCCATCTTCCTGTTCTAGTAATTGTTGGTCATGACTACCCTGACTTTTCCAACCTGATACAACCATTGATAGAATGTGTGCTTGTCAACCCGTGCCAGAGTAGACAAGAACAGCAATGGGTGAAAATATTTACTTTGATGATGAAATATATGGGAACACGGCAAGAGAAGAAAAGGGAGAAACATCAATGGACTCAAATGCAGAATAATGTTGATGTCAAATGTAATATAGATAACATTGATGAACAGCATGATGATGGCTTGGAGGTGGGAATGTATATCATACAAGAATCTGATTTTGGTACTGAACAAAAAAGGGATGATTCTTTGAAATGTTTTTTTCAAATGGTGGGGGCTGCTGAGACAGATCATGGGCCTATATGTTTAATTAAGGATGGTCTGTTGTACAGAAGGTGTACCCACCCTATAACAGATGCCCAAATCAACCAGTTAGTAGTACCACAAAGGTACAGTAATACATTATTGCAATTGGCCCATGAGATTCCCTTAGCAGGACATCTAGGAAGGGATCTCAACTAGCAAAGATTATTGACTGTTCTATTGGGCTGGTATTCATACCCAAGTTGTAAATTATTGTCAGATCTGCCCTGAATGCCAGAGGGACGCAGCCATAACCTGGAAAGACCTGGTCCCTCTCCAACCATTACCCCTGATTACAGTACCTTTCAGCCTTATAACCATATATGTAGTTGGTCCCTTGCCTAAAAGCTCCAAGGGAAACAGCTTCATCCTGGTTATATGCGATTACTGTACAAAGTACCCTGAAGCCATTCCATTCCGAACTGTGATTGCTGAAAAAGTAGCTGATGAACTACTGAAATTGTTCAGTCTAGTTGGAATACCCCAGGAAATACTTATGGATAGAGGTAGTCATTTCTGTTCATGGAAGCTGGCAAGATTGCATGCAACCTTAGCAGTAACAGTGATTCACACAACTTCTTACCATCCCCAAATGGCTGGGCTGGTTGAAAGATTCAACCTGACCTTGAAGAAGATGTTAAGGAAGTATGTGAAAGATGAAGGAAAAAACCTGAGACACCTATCTTCCCCTCATATTATTTGCATATAGGGTAGTTCCACAGATGTTGACCGGCTTCTCTTCTTTCAATTTATTATATGGAAGCAACCAGAGGGGACCCTTGGACATTGTCAAAGAAGAGAAAGAAAAAACCTGAACTGCCAAGCTCTACGTTAGATTATATAACTAATTTAAGATCTAGGCTGGTCATGTATACTCAGATGGCACTTCAACATAACCAGGGTAAGCAAAGTGTGCAAAAAGAACATTATGACCAGAGGGTAGGAATAAGGACACTAAATGAAGGAGAGAAGGTATTACTTTTACTACCTTCAACAACAAGGCAAACTGCTCATGAAACGGCAAGGTCCCCACATTGTCCTAAGGCAAACTGGCTCCGTGATGTATGAAATTGACATGCTAGATAAGCGAAAGAAGAAGGAGAGCTATCATATTAATCTTCTTAAAAAATGGGTGGAACAACCAGGTCTAGGATGTTTTATCTGTCCAGAAAATTAGGTAAATGAGTTAGAATTGGCATATAGGAGATTGGAAAAAGAAGGTGAATTAAAGGATCTCACCATCAATCCTAACCTCACCATCTAACACAAATCTGAATTAGATTCTTTACTATCTATCTATGCTTCAACTTTCACATCCAGACCTGGTCTAGTCCATGGGATTGAGCACCACATTGAAGTCAATTCCCCTAAACCAATCAGGCAGAAACCTTACTGCTTGCCTGAAAAGGTAAGGGAGTATGTAGTACGTGAGGTTAAGAAAATGTCTGAGTAAGGGGTAATCAAACCATGCAAAAGTGAATGGGCATTTCCAATGATGATTGTACCAAAAAAGGAAGGTGGTTTATATCTGTGTCTAGACTTTAGATGTCTGAATGCAGTGTCTAAATTTAATGCCTACCCAATGACCCGTATAGATGACATCATGGATAGACTAGGAATGCTAAGTACATTGCTACCTTTGATTTAACTATAGGGTACTGGCAGATCCCATTGACAAAGCCTCTTGGGAAAAGACAGCATTCATTACCCCCATGGGGCTGAATCAATTCATTACTATGCCCTTTGGCTTCCATGGTGCACCCGCCACCATCCAATAACTGATGGATTGCACTTTACATCAACATAGGCCTTACTGTTTGGCATACCTAGCTGATGTCATAATATGCAGTCCCATATGGGAGGCCCATCTGCAACATCTAGATGCTGTTCTTACATCTCTTATAGTAGCCAGATTAACCATTAAACTCTCAAAACGTAGGATCGCTATGCAGGAAACTAAGTATCTGGGGTTTATCATTAGTGACAGGAAAGTCAAACCAGAGATTAGCAAGATAGATGCTAGCCCAGTGCCCCATACCACAGACCAAGAAGCAG
The DNA here is from genome assembly GCA_016271365.2 of Neoceratodus forsteri. Lineage (NCBI taxonomy): Eukaryota > Metazoa > Chordata > Ceratodontiformes > Ceratodontidae > Neoceratodus > Neoceratodus forsteri. The sequence goes on from CM057453.1 coordinate 975,150,296, forward strand.
GTAAGATCATTTTAGGCTTAGCGAGCTACTACAGGAGATTTGTGCCAAATTATGCCACATTGGCCACTCCACTCACAAACCTGACAAAGAAACATCAACCCACGGTAGTGAGATGGACTCAGAGTGTGAAGCTTTTGTACCATCAAAGCCCAGATATGTGCAGCCCCTACATTACAAAACCCTGATTTTCTTTACCTGTTATAGTGCAAACTGATGCTTCTGATGTGGGTATATGTGCTGTCCTATCACAGATAATAGAGGGTGAAGAACATTCTGTAATATACCTAAGCCAAAATTACATGACCAGCCTAGATCTTAAATTACATGAGAGGGAAAATGGGCCATTGAAACTCTTAAATTTTATTAATGGGGAGCTGAATTCGAAGAAGTCACAGATCATAACCCTCTTTGCTGGCTACATGTCATGAAAGAGAAAAAACCCAGAATCATGTGGTGGTACTTGGCCCTACAGTCATACAGATTTACAATATGCTGTATACCTGGTACTGCTAATAAAAATGCTGACTTCATGTCCTGCTATGGTGAATGTGAATGCACAGTCAGACCCTTGGGAAAAGTATGAATTATGAAGGGTTGGTTTACAATTCTTCATGTGTTTAATATTTTTTAGGGTCCCAGAGGCGGAGCGTTGGGAGTGGGTGGGCTAAAGCTCCATCTCTCACTTTTTGGAGTGAGGGATCTGACACTGTGTGTATAGGTCCATAGGAAGCTACCCAGTAGCTTCTCTTGAGCCGGGAGGAGGTGAAAAATATTGAAGTCTCTCCTGAGGTTCATTCCTTTCTCCAGTAAAAGACTATTGCAGTAGCACTGAGATTTTAATTCTTTCTCTGTTGCCTCCTTTCCTGTTTCTCATTTCCCTCTTTTCCAGGATGGCCACCTGGAAAAGGTTTCTCTCAAACGTTTGTCTTTTTTTTCCTTCTCTGCACTTCTGGAGCCTTGATGGTCTCACAGTCTCCTCAGGTAACTATTACAACGTTGTCTGTGTCCCATTATTGCAATGTTAAGGCGCTTTGACAGTGCTAGAATTTCTATGTGCAGTGCATTCTGCAGAGAGCTTTTGCCACATGGGCATTTGCCCTGCCAGTTTCATTAAGAAACTTGCATGCAGTATACTCAGTACAGCAGTGGTTTAAAGCTGCCGAGAAGGAACCTACCCTTCCCTTCTCGCACTTGCAAGGTGAAATCCCCTTTTGTCCTTGCGAGGTGTCCAAAGAGACCTCCATGTGGAGAAATTGTTAAAATGTATGGTTTACTATGGTAGAAGCTGTATTTTACACATACCAAAGCAAACACACTTTTCTGTTTGTTTTCTTCAAGCCTAGGTGTTCAATCATAGCACTGAATGGTATGAAGTTGTCTCTCTGCTGTTAGTAAACCGATGAAAGGAATTCTAGAAGACATGGTTTTAATATTTATGTTTTCTGCAGAATCTAAATAAGTATTGTCCTAGTTTCAATAAAAATGAAGTAAGAATGATAATGGCCATACAAAAGCAATGAAATGTTTCTTAAAATAAGAGCTCTGTTTTTCCTTAGCTGCAGCACGTTTGTAAATATAAAGAGAAGTTTCTGTTCTTAAATGTGCAGAATTTAGATAAATTTCAGCATTTGGTTAAAAGAATGTAAAAGTTCCGATGTTAGTTTATTTGTTGCTTAAGAATGGAATGTCTTTTCAGAATCTGTTACTGAGGTATAAGCTGGGCAAATCTTCTAGAAGGGTTGTCTCCTTGCAGGGATCATTATGAATGGATCCTTAGGAGTCAGCTGGACCTCTTTTCCATACTTATAACTTGGGTCATTCATGGAAGGAGCCATAGAGTGCCACATTTTCTTTTTACTAAGGGCTGATTTCTTTTTGTGGGTATTAGCATATACTGTATGCAGACAGACTCAGATAATTTTTAAAAGGTTTATAAAAGACCTTTATGTTGAATAAAGAAAGATTTAAGTTTAAAAGTGTTGTGGGTGGAGTCTGACATGGTCACATGCTGTTCTCTTGGGTTAAAAGGGGCTCCTAGCCTGAACCATGTCAGATTCGTTTGGGGATCAGCCCTATTCTGATCCATTTGGAAGTCTGCACCTTTTCAGACTTATTTCCATGTGTGTTCCTATGCAGCTTATGCTGTTATAGCCTATGAGAACAGATAGTTATTTTTGTACCTTTTAATTTTCTTTTCTGTATTTTGTCTTAAGTGTGATTTTATTTTGTTCTATTATTATTATAATAAATTTTTGAAGGCTTGGCTATAGCTTTTGTCACTACTACGCTTGGTGTCAGTGTCCATCCTTGCATCCACACCCTTTTATACTGGTGGCAGTGGTGGGACATACTGGTGGTATTGGTGCTTTCCAGTTTTTGGACACTGAATGCAGAATCTAGATGCAGAACAGACTCGTGACAGACCTAGTGGTGTCTATACTCGGACCATGGCTACCAAGTATAGTGAACCCTTGTTGTCTGGATTGAATCCTAATGTTCAATGGAGAACCACCAAGATGGAGTGAAGTGAGAGACTAGAGGAAGAGGTTACCCACCCAATTGAGGAGCCTTCAGAGGATTTGTGCAGCCTGTTGCTGTGGCTGTGTGTCAAGCAACTGGATATTTATTGAAAGGGTGATGCTAGTTGGAATGATACTCTAAGAGCTATTAAAGACATTGGGTTCATAATCCAACCCTAGTAGATACCTCTAAGGACATTAAACTTACCAAATCAGGGGCCACAGATGATATAGAAGCATACATGATGACATTTGAGTGGGTTGCCCAGGTGTGTGGCTGGCCAAGAACACAATGGTTCATCTGCCTGGTACCTTATCTATCTGGGAAGGCTCAGCTGGTGAAAAGCCATGTGAACAACACTCAGGCTGAGAACAATGAGGCTGTTAAACAAGCAGTATTGCAGAGATATGACATTAGTCCTGAGAGTTACTGGCAATGGTTCAGAACCTTTAAATGTCATCAGGTTGTCATCCCCAGAGAAGCATACGCCTGGTTGAAGGAACTCAGCCATAAATGGTTGCATCCTGGGGTGAAGACAGCAGATCAGATGCTGGAAATTCTTGTTGTAGAACAGTTTATCTGGATAGTTCCACCTGATGTGCAAGTATGGGTAAAAGACACCGGTCTGAGGCATCAGAAAAGATGATCGCATTGGCGAAGATTACCTGACTGCATGTCCTAACCATCAAAAAGGACATTCAGGACCTGGTACTACTGAAAATCTGGTAAGATCTATACCTTCTTCCACTACTGTTTCTCTACTCCTGACACTGAGAGAGATAAGACTACCTCCGCTATAGAACATTTAACACTAACATAATATGCAGAGCATGCCAAGGAAAAGGACATATTGCCCATTTTTGTCCCCAGAAAAAAAACACTGCCCAGTTAGCCCTAGCAAACTGGGGACAATACACCACCCCAGTAAGAATTGGTGAAAGGGAAGTGACTCAGTTGATAGACTTGAGTAGTAAGCAAACCCTGGTTAGAGCAGATTTAGCCCCCCAGAACTGTGAAACTGGTACAAACACTGCTGTCATCTGCATACATGGGGGCGTCCATCAATACCCTGTTACTGCGATGACATTACATATTCAGGAGAAGTCATATTTCATGCCTGTTGGTATAGTTCCCCATCTTCCTGTTCTAGTAATTGTTGGTCATGACTACCCTGACTTTTCCAACCTGATACAACCATTGGATAGAATGTGTGCCTTGTCAACCCGTGCCCAGAGTAGACAAGAACAGCAATGGGTGAAAATATTTACTTTGATGATGAAATATATAGGAACACGGCAAGAGAAGAAAAGGGAGAAACATCAATGGACTCAAATGCAGAATAATGTTGATGTCAAATGTAATATAGATAACATTGATGAGCAGCATGATGATAGGTTAGAGGGGAATGTATATCATACAAGAATCTGATTTTGGTACTGAACAAAAAGGGATGAATCTTTGAAATGTTTTTTCAAATGGTGGGGCTGCTGAGACAGATCATGGGCCTATATGTTTAATTAAGGATGGTCTGTTGTACAGAAGGTGTACCCACCCTATAACAGATGCCCAAATCTACCAGTTAGTAGTACAACAAAGGTACAGTAATACATTATTGCAATTGGCCCATGAGATTCCTTAGCAGGACATCTAGGAAGGATCTCACCTAGCAAAGATTATTGACTGTTCTATTGGGCTGGTATTCATACCCAAGTTGTAAATTATTGTCAGATCTGCCCTGAATGTCAGAGGGTAGCAGCCATAACCTGGAAAGACCTGGTCCTCTCCAACCATTACCCCTGATTACAGTACTTTTCAGCATTATAACCATATATGTAGTTGGTCCCTTGCCTAAAAGCTCCAAGGGAAACAGCTTCATCCTGGTTATATGCGATTACTGTACAAAGTACCCTGAAGCCATTCCATTCCAAACTGTGATTGCTGAAAAGTAGCTGATGAACTACTGAAATTGTTCAGTCTAGTTGGATTACCCCAGGAAATACTTATGGATAGAGGTAGTCATTTCTGTTCATGGAAGCTGGCAAGATTGCATGCAACCTTAGCAGTAACAGTGATTCACACAACTTCTTACCATCCCCAAATGGCTGGGCTGGTTGAAAGATTCGACCTGACCCTGAAGAAGATGTTAAGGAAGTATGTGAAAGATGAAGGAAACAACCTGAGACACCTATCTTCCCCTCATATTATTTGCATATAGGGTAGTTCCACAGATGTTGACCGCTTCTCTCCTTTCAATTTATTATATGGAAGCAACCAGAGAGGACCCTTGGACATTGTCAAAGAAGAGTGGGAAGAGAAAAAAAAACCTGAACTGCCAAGCTCTGCGTTCGATTAAATAACTAATTTAAGTTCTAGGCTGGTCATGTATACTCAGATAGCACTTCAACATAACCAGGGTAAGCAAAGTGTGCAAAAAGAACATTATGACCAGAGGGTAGGAATAAGGACACTAAATGAAGGAGAGAAGGTATTACTTTTACTACCTTCAACAACAAGGCAAACTGCTCATGAAACGGCAAGGTCCCCACATTGTCCTAAGGCAAACTGGCTCCGTGATGTATGAAATTGACATGCTAGATAAGCGAAAGAAGAAGAGAGCTATCATATTAACCTTCTTAAAAATGGGTGGAACAACCAGGTCTGGGATGTTTTATCTGTCCAGAAAATTAGGTAAATGAGTTAGAATTGGCATATAGGAGATTGGAAAAGAAGGTGAATTAAAGGATCTCACCATCAATCCTAACCTCACCATCTAACACAAATCTGAATTAGATTCTTTACTATCTATCTATGCTTCAACTTTCACATCCAGACCTGGTCTAGTCCATGGGATTGAGCACCACATTGAAGTCAATTCCCCTAAACCAATCAGGCAGAAACCTTACTGCTTGCCTGAAAAGGTAAGGGAGTATTTAGTACGTGAGGTTAAGAAAATGTCTGAGAAAGGGGTAATCGAACCATGCAAAAGTGAATGGGCATTTCCAATGATGATTGTACCAAAAAATGAAGGTGGTTTATATCTGTGTCTAGACTTTAGATGTCTGAATGCAGTGTCTAAATTTAATGCCTACCCAATGACCCGTATAGATGACATCATGGATAGACTAAGGAATGCTAAGTACATTGCTACCTTTGATTTAACTAAAGGGTACTGGCAGATCCCATTGGACAAAGACTCTTGGGAAAAGACAGCATTCATTACCCCCATGGGGCTGTATCAAATCATTACTATGCCCTTTGGCTTCCATGGTGCACCCGCCACCATCCAATAACTGATGGATTGCACTTTACATCAACATAGGCCTTACTGTTTGGCATAATTAGCTGATGTCATAATATGCAGTCCCACATGGGAGGCCCATCTGCAACATCTAGATGCTGTTCTTACATCACTTATAGTAGCCAGATTAACCATTAAACTCTCAAAATGTAGGATCGCTATGCAGGAAACTAAGTATCTGGGGTTTATCATTAGTGACAGGAAAGTTAAACCAGAGATTAGCAAGATAGATGCTAGCCCAGTGGCCCATACCACAGACCAAGAAGCAGGTAAGATCATTTTTTAGGCTTAGCGGGCTACTACAGGAGATTTGTGCCAAATTATGCCACATTGGCCACTCCACTAACAAACCTGACAAAGAAACATCAACCCACGGTAGTGAGATGGACTCCAGAGTGTGAAACCGCTTTTTGTACCATCAAAGCCCAGATATGTACAGCCCCTACATTGTGAGGGTGTGAGGGGATCTGACACTGTGTGTATAAAGGTCCATAGGAAGCTACCCAGTAGCTTCCTCTTGAGCCGGGAGGAGTGTGAAAAATATTGAAGTCTCTCCTGAGGTTCATTCCTTTCTCCAGTAAAAGACTATTGCAGTAGCACTAAGATATTAATTTTTTCTCTGTTGCCTCCTTTCCTGTTTCTCATTTTCCCTCTTTTTCCAGGCTGGCCACCTGGAAAAAGGTTTCTCTCAAACGTTTGTCTTTTTTCTTCCTTCTCTGCACTTCTGGAGCCTTGATGGTCTCACAGTCTCCCCTCAGGTAGCTATTACAGCGTTGTCTGTGTCCCATTATTGCAATGTTAAGGCGCTTTGACAGTGCTAGAATTTCTATGTGCAGTGCATTCCGCAGAGAGCTTTTGCCACATGGGCATTTACCCTGCCAGTTTCATTAAGAAACTTGCATGCAGTATACTCAGTATAGCAGTGGTTTAAAGCTGCCGAGAAGGAACCTACCCTTACCTTCTCGAACTTGCAAGGTGAAATCCCTTTTGTCCTTGCGAGGTGTCCAAAGAGAACTCAAAGTGGAGGAAATTGTTAAAATGTATGGTTAGCTACGGTAGAAGCTGTATTTTACACATACCAAAGCAAACACACTTTTCTGTTTGTTTTCTTCAAGCCTTGGTGTTCAATCATTGCACTGAATGGTATGAAGTTGTCTCTCTGCCGTTAGTAAGCCGATGAAAGGAATTCTAGAAGACATGGATTTAATATTTATGTTTTCTGCAGAATCTAAATAAGTATTGTCCTAGTTTCAATAAAAATGAAGTAAGAATGATAATGGCCATACAAAAGCAATGAAATGTTTCTTAAAATAAGAGCTCTGTTTTTCCCTGTGCTGCAGCACGTTTGTAAATATAAAGAGAAGTTTCTGTTCTTAAATGTGCAGAATTCTAGATAAATTTCAGCTTTTGGTTAAAATAATGTAAAAGTTCCAATGTTAGTTTATTTGTTGCTTAAGAATGGAATGTCTTTTCAGAATCCGTTACTGAGGTATAAGCCTGGCAAATCTTCGAGAAGGGGTTGTCTCCTTGCAGGGATCATTATGAATGGATCCTTAGGAGTCAGCCTGACCACTTTTCTCCATACTTATAACTTGGGTCATTCATGGAAGGAGCCATAGACTGCACATTTTCTTTTTACTAAGGGCTGATTTCTTTTTGTGGGTATTAGCATATACTGTATGCAGACAGACTCAGATAATTTTTAAAAGGCTTATAAAAGACCTTTATGTTGAATAAAGAAAGATTTAAGTTTAAAAGTGTTGTGGGTGGAGTCTGACATGGTCACATGCTGTTCTCTTGGGTTAAAAGGGGCTCCTAGCCTGAACCATGTCAGATTCGTTTGGGGATCAGCCCTATTCTGATCCATTTGGAAGTCTGCACCTTTTCAGACTTATTTCCTTGTGTGTTCCCATGCAGCTTATGCTGTTATAGCCTATGAGATCAGATAGTTATTTTTGTACCTTTTAATTTTCTTTACTGTATTTTGCCTTAAGTGTGATTTAATTTTGTTCTATTATTATTATAATAAATTTTTGAAGGCTTGGCTATATAGCTTTGTCACACTACGCTTGGTGTCAGTGTCCATCCTTGCATCCACACCCTTTTATACTGGTGGCAGTGGTGGGACATACTGGTGGTATTGGTGTCCAGTTTTGGACATTGAATGCAGAATCTAGATGCAGAACAGACTCGTGACAGACCTAGTGGTGTCTATACTCGGACCATGGCTACCAAGTATAGTGAACCCTTGTTGTCTGGATTGAATCCTAATGTTCAATGGAGAACCACCAAGATGGAGTGAAGTGAGACTAGAGGAAGAGGTTACCACCCAATTGAGGAGCCTTCAGAGGATTTGTGCAGCCTGTTGCTGTGGCTGTGTGTCAAGCAACTGGATATTTATTGAAAGGCTGATGCTAGTTGGAATGATACTCTAAGAGCTATTAAAGACATTGGGTACATAATCCAACCCTAGTAGATACCTCTAAGGACATTAAACTTACCAAATCAGGGGCCACAGATGATATAGAAGCATACATGATGACATTTGAGTGGGTTGCCCAGGTGTGTGGCTGGCCAAGAACACAATGGTTCATCTGCCAGGTACCTTATCTATCTGGGAAGGCTCAGCTGGTGAAGAGCCATGTGAACAACACTCAGGCTGAGAACAATGAGGCTGTTAAACAAGCAGTATTGCAGAGATATGACATTAGTCCTGAGAGTTACTGGCAATGGTTCAGAACCTTTAAATGTCATCAGGTTGTCATCCCCAGAGAAGCATACACCTGGTTGAAGGAACTCAGCCATAAATGGTTGCATCCTGGGGTGAAGACAGCAGATCAGATGCTGGAAATTCTTGTTGTAGAACAGTTTATCTGGATAGTTCCACCTGATGTGAAAGTATGGGTAAAAGAACACCGGTCTGAGGCATCAGAAAAGATGATCGCATTGGCGAAGATTACCTGACTGCATGTCCTAACCATCAAAAAGGACATTCAGGACCTGGTACTACTGAAAATCTGGTAAGATCTATACCTTCTTCCACTACTGTTTCTCTACTCCTGACACTGAGAGAGATAAGACTACCTCCGCTATAGAACATTTAACACTAACATAATATGCAGAGCATGCCAAGGAAAAGGACATATTGCCCATTTTTGTCCCCAGAAAAAAAAAACACTGCCCAGTTAGCCCTAGCAAACTGGGGACAATACACCACCCCAGTAAGAATTGGTGAAAGGGAAGTGACTCAGTTGATAGACTTGAGTAGTAAGCAAACCCTGGTTAGAGCAGATTTAGCCCCCCAGAACTGTGAAACTGGTACAAACACTGCTGTCATCTGCATACATGGGGGCGTCCATCAATACCCTGTTACTGCGATGACATTACATATTCAGAAGAAGTCATATTTCATGCCTGTTGGTATAGTTCCCCATCTTCCTGTTCTAGTAATTGTTGGTCATGACTACCCTGACTTTTCCAACCTGATACAACCATTGGATAGAATGTGTGCCTTGTCAACCCGTGCCCAGAGTAGACAAGAACAGCAATGGGTGAAAATATTTACTTTTGATGATGAAATATATGGGGAACACGGCAAGAGAAGAAAAGGGAGAAACATCAATGGACTCAAATGCAGAATAATGTTGATGTCAAATGTAATATAGATAACATTGATGAGCAGCATGATGAAGGGTTAGAGGGGGGAATGTATATCATACAAGAATCTGATTTTGGTACTGAACAAAAAAGGGATGAATCTTTGAAATGTTTTTTTCAAATGGTGGGGGCTGCTGAGACAGATCATGGGCCTATATGTTTAATTAAGGATGGTCTGTTGTACAGAAGGTGTACCCACCCTATAACAGATGCCCAAATCTACCAGTTAGTAGTACAACAAAGGTACAGTAATACATTATTGCAATTGGCCCATGAGATTCCCTTAGCAGGACATCTAGGAAGGGATCTCACCTAGCAAAGATTATTGACTGTTCTATTGGGCTGGTATTCATACCCAAGTTGTAAATTATTGTCAGATCTGCTGTGAATGTCAGAGGGTAGCAGCCATAACCTGGAAAGACCTGGTCCCTCTCCAGCCATTACCCCTGATTACAGTACTTTTCAGCATTATAACCATATATGTAGTTGGTTCCTTGCCTAAAAGCTCCAAGGGAAACAGCTTCATCCTGGTTATATGCGATTACTGTACAAAGTACCCTGAAGCCATTCCATTCCAAACTGTGATTGCTGAAAAGTAGCTGATGAACTACTGAAATTGTTCAGTCTAGTTGGATTACCCCAGGAAATACTTATGGATAGAGGTAGTCATTTCTGTTCATGGAAGCTGGCAAGATTGCATGCAACCTTAGCAGTAACAGTGATTCACACAACTTCTTACCATCCCCAAATGGCTGGGCTGGTTGAAAGATTCGACCTGACCCTGAAGAAGATGTTAAGGAAGTATGTGAAAGATGAAGGAAACAACCTGAGACACCTATCTTCCCCTCATATTATTTGCATATAGGGTAGTTCCACAGATGTTGACCGGCTTCTCTCCTTTCAATTTATTATATGGAAGCAACCAGAGAGGACCCTTGGACATTGTCAAAGAAGAGTGGGAAGAGAAAAAAAAACCTGAACTGCCAAGCTCTGCGTTCGATTAAATAACTAATTTAAGTTCTAGGCTGGTCATGTATACTCAGATAGCACTTCAACATAACCAGGGTAAGCAAAGTGTGCAAAAAGAACATTATGACCAGAGGGTAGGAATAAGGACACTAAATGAAGGAGAGAAGGTATTACTTTTACTACCTTCAACAACAAGGCAAACTGCTCATGAAATGGCAAGGTCCCCACATTGTCCTAAGGCAAACTGGCTCCGTGATGTATGAAATTGACATGCTAGATAAGCGAAAGAAGAAGAAGAGCTATCATATTAACCTTCTTAAAAAATGGGTGGAACAACCAGGTCTGGGATGTTTTATCTGTCCAGAAAATTAGGTAAATGAGTTAGAATTGGCATATAGGAGATTGGAAAAAGAAGGTGAATTAAAGGATCTCACCATCAATCCTAACCTCACCATCTAACACAAATCTGAATTAGATTCTTTACTATCTATCTATGCTTCAACTTTCACATCCAGACCTGGTCTAGTCCATGGGATTGAGCACCACATTGAAGTCAATTCCCCTAAACCAATCAGGCAGAAACCTTACTGCTTGCCTGAAAAGGTAAGGGAGTATTTAGTACGTGAGGTTAAGAAAATGTCTGAGAAAGGGGTAATCGAACCATGCAAAAGTGAATGGGCATTTCCAATGATGATTGTACCAAAAATGAAGGTGGTTTATATCTGTGTCTAGACTTTAGATGTCTGAATGCAGTGTCTAAATTTAATGCCTACCCAATGACCCATTATAGATGACATCATGGATAGACTAAGGAATGCTAAGTACATTGCTACCTTTGATTTAACTAAAGGGTACTGGCAGATCCCATTGGACAAAGACTCTTGGGAAAAGACAGCATTCATTACCCCCATGGGGCTGTATCAAATCATTACTATGCCTTTGGCTTCCATGGTGCACCCCACCATCCAATAACTGATGGATTGCACTTTACATCAACATAGGCCTTACTGTTTGGCATAATTAGCTGATGTCATAATATGCAGTCCCACATGGGAGGCCCATCTGCAACATCTAGATGCTGTTCTTACATCACTTATAGTAGCCAGATTAACCATTAAACTCTCAAAATGTAGGATCGCTATGCAGGAAACTAAGTATCTGGGGTTTATCATTAGTGACAGGAAAGCTAAACCAGAGATTAGCAAGATAGATGCTAGCCCAGTGGCCCATACCACAGACCAAGAAGCAGGTAAGATCATTTTTAGGCTTAGCGGGCTACTACAGGAGATTTGTGCCAAATTATGCCACATTGGCCACTCCACTAACAAACCTGACAAAGAAACATCAACCCACGGTAGTGAGATGGACTCCAGAGTGTGAAACCGCTTTTTGTACCATCAAAGCCCAGATATGTACAGCCCCTACATTGTGAGGGTGTGAGGATCTGACACTGTGTGTATAAAGGTCCATAGAAAGCTACCCAGTAGCTTCCTCTTGAGCCGGGAGGAGTGTGAAAAGTATTGAAGTCTCTCCTGAGGTTCATTCCTTTCTCAGTAAAAGACTATTGCAGTAGCACTAAGATATTAATTTTCTCTGTTGCCTCCTTTCCTGTTTCTCATTTTCCCTCTTTTTCCAGGCTGGCCACCTGGAAAAAGGTTTCTCTCAAACGTTTGTCTTTTTTCTTCCTTCTCTGCACTTCTGGAGCCTTGATGGTCTCACAGTCTCCCCTCAGGTAGCTATTACAGCGTTGTCTGTGTCCCATTATTGCAATGTTAAGGCGTTTTGACAGTGCTAGAATTTCTATGTGCAGTGCATTCCGCAGAGAGCTTTTGCCACATGGGCATTTACCCTGCCAGTTTCATTAAGAAACTTGCATGCAGTATACTCAGTATAGCAGTGGTTTAAAGCTGCGAGAAGGAACCTACCCTACCTTCAGACTTGCAAGGTGAAACCTTTTGTCCTTATGAGGTGTCCAAAGAGAACCCAAAGTGGAGAAATTGTTAAAATGTATGGTTAGCTACGGTAGAAGCTGTATTTTACACATACCAAAGCAAACACACTTTTCTGTTTGTTTTCTTAACCTTGGTGTTCAATCATTGCACTGAATGGTATGAAGTTGTCTCTCTGCCGTTAGTAAGTCGATGAAAGGATTCTAGAAGACATGGATTTAATATTTATGTTTTCTGCAGAATCTAAATAAGTATTGTCCTAGTTTCAATAAAAATGAAGTAAGAATGATAATGGCCATACAAAAGCAATGAAATGTTTCTTAAAATAAGAGCTCTGTTTTTCCCTGTGCTGCAGCACGTTTGTAAATATAAAGAGAAGTTTCTGTTCTTAAATGAGCAGAATTCTAGATAAATTTCAGCTTTTGGTTAAAATAATGTAAAAGTTCCAATGTTAGTTTATTTGTTGCTTAAGAATGGAATGTCTTTTCAGAATCCGTTACTGAGGTATAAGCTGGGCAAATCTTCGAGAATGGGTTGTCTCCTTGCAGGGATCATTATGAATGGATCCTTAGGAGTCAGCCTGACCACTTTCCTCCATACTTATAACTTGGGTCATTCATGGAAGGAGCCATAGACTGCACATTTTCTTTTTACTAAGGGCTGATTTCTTTTTGTGGGTATTAGCATATACTGTATGCAGACAGACTCAGATAATTTTTAAAAGGCTTATAAAAGACCTTTATGTTGAATAAAGAAAGATTTAAGTTTAAAAGTGTTGTGGGTGGAGTCTGACATGGTCACATGCTGTTCTCTTGGGTTAAAAGGGGCTCCTAGCCTGAACCATGTCAGATTCGTTTGGGGATCAGCCCTATTCTGATCCATTTGGAAGTCTGCACCTTTTCAGACTTATTTCCTTGTGTGTTCCCATGCAGCTTATGCTGTTATAGCCTATGAGATCAGATCGTTATTTTTGTACCTTTTAATTTTCTTTACTGTATTTTGTCTTAAGTGTGATTTTATTTTGTTCTATTATTATTATAATAAATTTTTGAAGGCTTGGCTACATAGATTTGTCACACTACGCTTGGTGTCAGTGTCCATCCTTGCATCCACACCCTTTTATACTGGTGGCAGTGGTGGGACATACTGGTGGTATTGGTGCTTTCCAGTTTTGGACACTGAATGCAGAATCTAGATGCAGAACAGACTCATGACAGACCTAGTGGTGTCTATACTCGGACCATGGCTACCAAGTATAGTGAACCCTTGTTGTCTGGATTGAATCCTAATGTTCAATGGAGAACCACCAAGATGGAGTGAAGTGAGAGACTAGAGGAAGAGGTTACCCACCCAATTGAGGAGCCTTCAGAGGATTTGTGCAGCCTGTTGCTGTGGCTGTGTGTCAAGCAACTGGATATTTATTGAAAGGCTGATGCTAGTTGGAATGATACTCTAAGAGCTATTAAAGACATTGGGTTCATAATCCAACCCCAGTAGATACCCCTAAGGACATTAAACTTACCAAATCAGGGGCCACAGATGATATAGAAGCATACATGATGACATTTGAGTGGGTTGCCCAGGTGTGTGGTTGGCCAAGAACACAATGGTTCATCTGCCTGGTACCTTTTCTATCTGGGAAGGCTCAGCTGGTGAATAGCCATGTGAACAACACTCAGGCTGAGAACAATGAGGCTGTTAAACAAGCAGTATTGCAGAGATATGACATTAGTCCTGAGAGTTACTGGCAATGGTTCAGAACCTTTAAATGTCATCAGGTTGTCAACCCCAGAGAAGCATACGCCTGGTTGAAGGAACTCAGCCATAAATGCCTGCATCCTGGGGTGAAGACAGCAGATCAGATGCTGGAAATTCTTGTTGTAGAACAGTTTATCTGGATAGTTCCACCTGATGTGCAAGTATGGGTAAAAGAGCACCGGTCTGAGGCATCAGAAAAAATGATCGCATTGGCGAAGATTACCTGACTGCATGTCCTAACCATCAAAAAGGACATTCAGGACCTGGTACTACAGAAAATCTGGTAAGATCTAAACCTTCCTCCACTACTGTTTCTCTACTACTGACACTGAGAGAGCTAAGACTACCTCCGCTATAGAACATTTAACCCTAACATAATATTCAGAGCATGCCAAGGAAAAGGACATATTGCCCATTTTTGTCCCCAGAAAAAAAAAACACTGCCCAGTTAGCCCTAGCAAACTGGGGACAATACACCACCCCAGTAAGAATTTGTGATAGGGAAGTGACTCAGTTGATAGACTAGAGTAGTAAGCAAACCCTGATTATAGCAGATTTAGCCCCCCAGAACTGTGAAACTGGTACAAACACTGCATTCATCTGCATACATGGGGGCGTCCATCAATACCCTGTTACTGCGATGACATTACATATTCAGGAGAAGTCAAATTTCATGCCTGTTGGTATAGTTCCCCATCTTCCTGTTCTAGTAATTGTTGGTCATGACTACCCTGACTTTTCCAACCTGATACAACCATTGGATAGAATGTGTGCCTTGTCAACCCGTGCCCAGAGTAGACAAGAACAGCAATGGGTGAAAATATTTACTTTTGATGATGAAATATATGGGGAACATGGAAAGAGAAGAAAAGGGAGAAACATCAATGGACTCAAATGCAGAATAATGTTGATGTCAAATGTAATATAGATAACATTGATGAACTGCATGATGATGGGACGGATGGGGGAATGTATATCATACAAGAATCTGATTTTGGTACTGAACAAAAAAGGGATGAATCTTTGAAATGTTTTTTTCAAATGGTGGGGGCTGCTGAGAGAGATCATGGGCCTATATGTTTAATTAAGGATGGTCTGTTGTACTGAAGGTGTACCCACCCTATAACAGATGCCCAAATCAACCAGTTAGTATTACCCCAAAGGTACAGTAATACATTATTGCAACTGGCCCATGAGATTCCCTTAGCAGGACATCTAGGAAGGGATCTCACCTAGCAAAGATTATTGACTGTTCTATTGGGCTGGTATTCATACCCAAGTTGCAAATTATTGTCAGATCTGCCCTGAATGTCAGAGGGTAGCAGCCATAACCTGGAAAGACCTGGTCCCTCTCCAACCATTACCCCTGATTACAGTACCTTTCAGCCTTATAACCATTTATATAGTTGGTCCTTGCCTAAAAGCTCCAAGGGAAACAGCTTCATCCTGGTTATATGCGATTACTGTACAAAGTACCCTGAAGCCATTCCATTCTGTATTGTGATTGCTGAAAAAGTAGCTGATGAACTACTGAAATTGTTCAGTCTAGTTGGAATACCCCAGGAAATACTTATGGATAGAGGTAGTCATTTCTGTTCATGGAAGCTGGCAAGATTGCATGCAACCTTAGCAGTAACAGTGATTCACACAACTCCTTACCATCCCCAAATGGCTGGGCTGGTTGAAAGATTCAACCTGACCCTGAAGAAGATGTTAAGGAAGTATGTGAAAGATGAAGGAAAAAACCTGAGACACCTATCTTCCCCTCATATTATTTGCATATAGGGTAATTCCACAGATGTTGACCGGCTTCTCTCCTTTCAATTTATTATATGGAAGCAACCAGAGGGACCTTGGACATTGTCAAAGAAGAGTGGGAAGAGAAAAAAAAACCTGAACTGCCAAGCTCTAAGTTAGATTATATAACTAATTTAAGATCTAGGCTGGTCATGTATACTCAAATGGCACTTCAACATAACCAGGGTAAGCAAAGTGTGCAAAAAGAACATTATGACCAGAGGGTAGGAATAAGTACACTAAATGAAGGAGAGAAGATATTACTTTTACTACCTTCAACAACAAGGCAAACTGCTCATGAAACGGCAAGGTCCCCACATTGTCCTAAGACAAACTGGCTCCGTGATGTATGAAATTGGCATGCTTGATAAGCGAAAGAAGAAGGAGAGCTATCATATTATTCTTCTTAAGAAATGGGTGGAACAACCAGGTCTGGGATGTTTTATCTGTCCAGAAAATTAGGTAAATGAGTTAGAATTGGCATATAGGAGATTGGAAAAAGAAGGTGAATTAAAGGAGCTCACCATCAATCCTAACCTCACCATCTAACACAAATCTGAATTAGATTCTTTACTATCTATCTATGCTTCGACTTTCACATCCAGACCTGGTCTAGTCCATGGGATTGAGCACCACATTGAAGTCAATTCCCCTAAACCAATCAGGCAGAAACCTTACTGCTTGCCTGAAAAGGTAAGGGAGTATTTAGTATGTGAGGTTAAGAAAATGTCTCAGTAAGGGGTAATCGAACCATGCAAAAGTGAATGGGCATTTCCAATGATGATTGTACCAAAAAAGGAAGGTGGTTTATATCTGTGTCTAGACTTTAGATGTCTGAATGCAGTGTCTAAATTTAATGCCTACCCAATGACCCGTATAGATGACATCATGGATAGACTAGGGAATGCTAAGTACATTGCTACCTTTGATTTAACTAAAGGGTACTGGCAGATCCCATTGGACAAAGCCTCTTGGGAAAAGACAGCATTCATTACCCCCATGGGGCTGTATCAATTCATTACTATGCCCTTTGGCTTCCATGGTGCACCCGCCACCATCCAATAACTGATGGATTGCACTTTTCATCAACATAGGCCTTTCTGTTTGGCATACCTAGCTGATGTCATAATATGCAGTCTCACATGGGAGGCCCATCTGCAACATCTAGATGCTGTTCTTACATCTCTTATAGTAGCCAGATTAACCATTAAACTCTCAAAATGTAGGATCGCTATGCAGGAAACTAAGTATCTGGAGTTTATTATTAGTGACAGGAAAGTCAAACCAGAGATTAGCAAGATAGATGCTAGCCCAGTGCCCCATACCACAGACCAAGAAGCAGGTAAGATCATTTTTAGGCTTAGCGAGCTACTACAGGAGATTTGTGCCAAATTATGCCACATTGGCCACTCCACTCACAAACCTGACAAAGAAACATCAACCCACGGTAGTGAGATGGACTCCAGAGTGTGAAACCGCTTTTTGTACCATCAAAGCCCAGATATGTACAGCCCCTACATTACAAAACCCTGATTTTTCTTTACCTGTTATAGTGCAAACTGATGCTTCTGATGTGGGTATACATGCTGTCCTATCACAGATAATAGAGGGTGAAGAACATTCTGTAATATACCTAAGCCAAAATTACATGACCAGCCTAGATCTTAAATTACATGAGAGGGAAAATGGGCCATTGAAACTCTTAAATTTTATTAATGGGGAGCTGAATTCAAAGAAGTCACAGATCATAACCGTCTTTGCTGGCTACATGTCATGAAAGAGAAAAAACCCAGAATCATGTGGTGGTACTTGGCCCTACAGTCATACAGATTTACAATATGCTGTATACCTGGTACTGCTAATAAAAATGCTGACTTCATGTCCCGCTATGTGGTGAATGTGAATGCACAGTCAGACCCTGGGGAAAACTATGAATTATGAAGGGTTGGTTTACAACTCTTCATGTGTTTAATATTTTTTAGGGTCCCAGAGGCGGAGCTTTGGTAGTGGGTGGGCTAAAGCTCCATCTCTCATTTTTTGGAGTGAGGGATCTGACACTCTTTGTATTAAGGTTCATAGGAAGCTACCCAGTAGCTTCCTCTTGAGCCGGGAGGAGTGTGAAAAAATATTGAAGTTTCTCCTGATGTTCATTCCTTTCTCCAGTAAAAGACTTTTGCAGTAGCACTAAGATCTTAATTCTTTCTCTGTTGCCTCCTTTCCTGTTTCTCATTTTCCCTCTTTTTCCAGGCTGGCCACCTGGAAAAAGGTTTCTCTCAAACGTTTGTCTTTTTTCTTCCTTCTCTGCACTTCTGGAGCCTTGATGGTCTCACAGTCTCCCCTCAGGTAACTATTACAACGTTGTCTGTGTCCCATTATTGCAATGTTAAGGCGCTTTGACAGTGCTAGAATTTCTATGTGCAGTGCATTCTGCAGAGAGCTTTTGCCACATGGGCATTTGCCCTACCAGTTTCATTAAGAAACTTGCATGCAGTATACTCAGTACAGCAGTGGTTTAAAGCTGCCGAGAAGGAACCTACCCTTTCCTTCTCGCACTTGCAAGGTGAATTCCCCTTTTGTCCTTGCGAGGTGTCCAAAGAGACCTCCAAGTGGAGAAATTGTTAAAATGTATGGTTTGCTATGGTAGAAGCTGTACTTTACACATACCAAAGCAAACACTCTTTTCTGTCTGTTTTCTTCAAGCCTAGGTGTTCAATCATAGCACTGAATGGTATGAAGTTGTCTCTCTGCTGTTAGTAAGCCGATGAAAGGAATTCTAGAAGACATGGTTTTAATATTTATGTTTTCTGCAGAATCTAAATAAGTATTGTCCTAGTTTCAATAAAAGTGAAGTAAGATTGATAATGGCCATACAAAAGCAATGAAATGTTTCTTAAAATAAGAGCTCTGTTTTTCCCTGTGCTGCAGCACGTTTGTAAATATAAAGAGACGTTTCTGTTCTTAAATGTGCAGTATTCTAGATAAATTTCAGCTTTTGGTTAAAAGAATGTAAAAGTTCCAATGTTAGTTTATTTGTTGCTGAAGAATGGAATGTCTTTTCAGAATCCTTTACTGAGGTATAAGCTGGGCAAATCTTCTAGAAGGGGTTGTCACCTTGCAGGGATCATTATGAATGGATCCTTAGGAGTCAGCCGGACCTCTCTTCTCCATACTTATAACTTGGGTCATTCATGGAAGGAGCCATAGAGTGCATAACATTTTCTTTTTACTAAGGGCTGATTTCTTTTTTTTATTTTTATTTATTTTAGCTTTTGTTGACCGGGTAAGTGCACTAGACAAATCCTGCCTATTTTCAGGCACGACCCAGGGGAAGGGGATACAGATGAATGCCACTGACCTTGAACCACATTAAGCTGTTGGTGGTATTTTTAGTGAATGAGGGTAATTTAGCCAGGACACCGGGGAAATTCCCCTACTCTTTTTCGATAAGTGCCCTGGGATCTTTAACATCCACCTGAACTACCACCAATCCAAGCAGATGGGACCTCGGTTTAACGTCTCATCCGAAAGACGGAATTTCTTTTTGTGGGTATTAGCATATACTGTATGCAGACAGACTCAGATAATTTTTAAAAGGTTTATAAAAGACCTTTATGTTGAATAAAGAAAGATTAAAGTTTAAAAGTGTTGTGGGTGGAGTCTGACATGGTCACATGCTGTTATCTTGGGTTAAAAGGGGCTTCTGGCCTGGACCATGTCAGATTCATTTTGTGATCACCCCTATTCTGATCCATTTGGGAAGTCTGTGCCTTTTCAGACTTTTTTCCATATGTGTTCCCATGCAGCTTATGCTGTTATAGCCTATGAGAACAGATACTTATTTTTGTACCTTTTAATTTTCTTTTCTGTATTTTGTCTTAAGTCTGAGTTTATTTTGTTCTGTTATTATTATAATACATTTTTGAAGGCTTGGCTATATAGTCTTGTCACACTACGGTTGGTGTCAGTGTCCATCCTTGCAGCCATACCTTTTTATGAGTTTCAGGGTTTGTTTCAGCTTGCAGTAAGAACCACTACCACTTTTGTTGTAGGTTGCCATGACGCAATATGAGGGAGGCTGCTGGGGTGGTGATTGGCTGAGATTCTACTGTTGTAGATTGGCTAGAGCACCTGCCTCTGGCAACATCGGGGGCCTGGGGCTGCAGTTCGGTTCTCCCCAGGTCCCACTGTAATGTGACTTTTTTTGGTTAAAAAAAATGTTTTCCCGATTTGAGGTTTTTTCTTTCCTTGAAGTCCATGACCCACAGAACTGATTATTATAAGTCATGGGGGTGTGGGGCACAAAGTCCCCTAAAAAAAGAAAGCCAGTTGTATTTTTAACAGTGTACGCCATTGGATGAGTGTGCAATGGCTGGAGGCAGGTCGACTTCACAGAGAGGTAGAACACCGGTGTCAGGTGCTCGAGAGGTCCCTGCTGGAGAGTTTGGATAAAGAATCAGAGGAGGTTTTTTTGTGGGCTCAGCTGGAGGACTCCCTGACTTAGCAGGATATTCCTATGTTGCCTGTGTTCGCAGGATGTTATCTGTTGGATGTCGAAGATGCAAGTATGGAACTTGAATGTAAGACACTGGGTAAGACTGTGTCTAGTGATATTATGCTGGGGTTGAAGACTCCAAGCAAGCAAGAAGAAGCCTATGAGACTGAAGGGACTTTTTCTTGTATTGTTACAGCTAAATCTATTAACAATATTGACTAGGGTATACTGCAAGCTAAAGATGCTAATGTTGTCGAAATTATACAATATGTTAAGATCAAGGAGGTGGTACATGTGTTTTATTTATTTATTAATTTATTTATTTAGCTTTTGTTGACCAGGTAAGTACACTAGACAAGTTAAATGCCTATTTTCAGGTACGGCCCAGGAGAATACAATGAGATACAGATACAGTGAGATACAGGTTCTTACAGAGGACACTATGACACAAGTTAGGCAGTATACAGAGTCAAAATAGAACCATGTGAACATAATCAGTTGACAGTAAGCACAGTTAAGATATGTACAGGATTATATATACATAGAGACACAAAGGCTAAGAACAGTACAATTTTACATGGTATGCATGGCTCTGAGTCACAGACAGAGCCACAGTCTGAGTATCTCTTGAAACAGAGAAAACATACATTATATGCACCTCAGATTCCAGTTAGGCAAGCTGAGTCAGCAGGAGCTGCAAGAGGGGTGCCAGGAAGGACATGTGACTCTGGTGCAGGGGACCGGAACTAGCTATGCAGGTATAGGACACCCACATGCAGAGAAGTGATACCACAGGGAGCTCCAGAGGCATGAGTGGGAGGAGGAGGAGTGGACTTGAGTGGGAAAGGAGTTCCACAGCCTAGGGGTACATAAAGCAAAACCTCTGTCCCCATTTGTGTGTGGGTGATAGGGACTTGATGGAAAACCTACAAAGGAGGAGAAGGGTGGAAAATGGGTTGGAACCTGCATTGGGGTAACACTAAAAGAGTGTCTACCCTAAGATGTCTGTATCAGTAGCAAGTGAAATGAATGAATCAAGAGACATAGTGGGTTTGTGTAGAGGGGTTGAACCTAGGACTGGGCCCCTGCTTAAAACTGACATGTCTGGTGGGATTGGAGCAGGTAATTTAGTTACTCACCCCTGAGAAAGTCTTTCTATGGTACTGGATGTTACAGCTGTCCAGAATTTTGGTTAAAAAATATGATGGACTTTTATTAAAAGGGTATGGGAATATACTGTTAGTCTCTGTTGAGAAATGTGTTAATGCCTCAGGGTAAAGAATGATGATATCCACTATGTTTATGATAGAATGTTTATTATTAATAGGGACCCAGAGACAGAGTTTATGAAGATGGATGGGTGGAAGCTCCATCCCTTTCTGGGACAGGAAGGTGGTAAGCAGTCTGCAATAATTGCTTCCCTCTTAAGGTGGGGGATATGTGACAAGGAGCTCCTGCCACTCTTGAGGACCAACCTTTTCTTAAATCTGTTGCAAAAGTTATTATTTTTCTTAGCCTAATCTATTCTTTACAATTTCTAGTCCATACATTTGTCCACCTATGGGCATACCCTTCCTTTTCTTGACTATGCTATTGTGTCCTCTTTAATTTTCCTTTTCCCTCTCAGGTCCTCATAGAGGGAGGTTATTTTTGTGACCTCCGCACTGATATAAAACAACAGGCTGTGTTCCTCATTGATGGATTTAGTATGCAATGGTACTATGCAATAAAATACATTGATGTATATACCTTATGTGTATGAAACCTAAAAATGTTGAAAATAATATGGCACTAGGTGTTTTTGATAAAAGTAAAAAGTTGCCAGGGGACTGTATTATAACAAGTTAGTTGCGCTATTTAAAATTCATGTAAATTGCTGTAAATTGAGCTAGTCTGAAATTTCATGGTGATTTGCATATATTCCATGATGCTTTGCATTATGGAAGTATGTGTGATATTGTGTTTCTTTAAGCGCCCCACCACCCAAGCAAACAAGGCCCACAAAGAGAAGGCTAAATCTCAACAGATAAGTTATATCAGAGATCAGTGAGTCAGCAGGTGCTGTCTAATATTAGAGGAAAAACTTGCATAGTCTGTTGCTACAAACTGATGCATTGAAGAAGGGATATGCTGAAGGTTATCCTCTGCATTTTTTTGAATAAACATTACACAGAGATTGTGTGTTGAACTTGAAGTTCAGTGTCTGGTCCATCTGTTATCTCACAACCCCACCACAGACTTGGTGCCAGAAGTGGGATAACTTACTGGAAGCATCTGGACTGGCTGAAGAGGGATGTTTTTGTGTAGATATCACCCAGATATTGCAGGTGGACTGATGCCACAGGAGTTTCCAGAGGAGAACCCAGAGAAGAAAGTCTGTGGAGTTCTGACCAGAGCCAATGCTGACAGACAGAGAGAAGCTGCTGCCTGGACTGGACCTGGGAGCTTGGAGGAATTCCAAGCTTGAAGACAATGAAAAGAAGTAGGTCGAGGCAGACTAGAGGTGCAAGAGACAACACTCAGGAGGTGGAGACCCTGATGACGATGATCCATTGGATGAGTGTGTAGTGGCTGGAGGCAGCCTGATTATGCAGAGAGGTGGAACACTGGTGCCAGGTGCTCGAGATGTCCCTGCCAGATAGTTTGGATAAAGAATTGGAAAAGGATATTTTGTGGGCTCTGCTGCAAGAGGACCCCTTGACTTAGCAGGATATTCCTTTGTTGCCTGTGCTCCCAGGATGTTACTTGTTGGAGGTCAAAGATGCAAATATGGAATTTGAATGTGAGACCCCAGGTAAGACTGTGACTAGTGATATTATGCTGGGGCTAAAGACTCCAAACAAGCAAGAAGAAGCCTGTAAGACTGAAAGGACCTTTTCTTGTATCGATACAGCTAAATCTATTAACCATATTGACTGGAGTATACTGCAGGCTAAAGATGCTAATCTTGCCAAAATGATGCAATATGATAAAATCAAGGAGGTGGAACATGTGTTTTATTTATTTATTTATTTATTTATTTATTTATTTTTTGATGGAAAGCCTACAAAGCAGGAGGCGGTTGGAAAATAGATTGGACCCTGTGTTAGGGTAACACCAAAAGAATGCCTACCCTAAGATGTCTGTATCAGTAGCAAGTGAAAAGAATGAATCAAGAGACATTGTGAGTTTATGTAGAGGGGTTGAGCCTAGGACTGGGCCCCTGCTTAAAGCTGACATATCTGGTGGGATTGGAGAAGGCAATTACTCACTCCAGAGAAAGTCTTTCTATGATACTGGACTTTACAGCTCTCCAGAGTTTGGTTAAGAAATATGACAGACTTTCCCTAAAAGGGGATGGGAAGGTACCATTAGTCTCTGTTGAAAAATGTGTTACTGTCTCAGCATAAAATATAATGATATCTACTATGTTTATGATAGAATGTTTATCATTAATAGGGGACCTGAGACAGAGCTTCTGAAGATAGATGGGTGGAAGCTCCATCCCTTCCTGGGACAGGAAAGTAGTAAGCAGTCTGCAATAACTGCTTCCCTCTTAAGGTGGGGGATATGTGACAGGGAGCTCATACCACTCTTGAGGACCAACCTTTCTTAAATCTATTGCAAAAGTTCTTCTATTTCTTAGTCTTATTTATTCTTTACAATTTCTAGTCCATAAGGTTGGCCACATATGGGCACCCCCTTCCTTTTTTTGACTATGCTATCGTGTCCTCTTTAATTTTAACTGACTCCCATCTTTGGTAGGCAAGTGAGCAAACGTTTTCAAGATGCCATACAAGAAAGATGGGGATGTAGACTGGAGAAATGGTGGTAAAGAATGGAACTGGATGGGACTGCAGAAGGGGAAACAGGCTCCCATCCCCAGTATGGGAGAGCTAACTTACACTCAATGCCACATTGAGCGGAGACAGGGATGGAGACTGTCACGATGCTGATGAAGGATGTAGATGGAGGAACATAGTTGGATAACATGACTCCCATCCCTGGCAGACAGAGCAAGCCCAGCTTTACATGACATCTCAGAAGTCAGAGTTAGGTACAGAGGATGTTGGGGTGCTGGTTTGACTGGCAGTAGTTGGTAGAGAATATAGTTGGTTGCAATGGTAGATGGTTAAAATGAACACCCATCCCTGTTAGACAGGGCAATCCTACCTATGCTCGATGCCTCAAAAGGATAGAGACCTGAAGACTGCTTTTATGGGCTGAGTAAGGAAAGGGCAGATGACTGCTATGTAGTAAGAGGATAGTACGAGGTAAACAAAACAAAGGAGAAGAATTAAGAGGATGGTAGTAAGTAAGAAGTTAGGAAACAGAAGGAGGACAAACATTGGGGAACTTGAAGCAGATGGAACACATTAATAACACACAACAGACAATGCCAAACAATATGGGAAATATATGGCAATCGAGCAGTATAAGGTGATTAGGTGTGCTGGAAGGTACGAGTACCAGAGGTATATAACCAGTTAGTATTGGAATGATATGATTAGTAGGGAATATGTATGTTGGCACTAAGAAATGGTATACCGTATGAGTAGCATAGGTGGCAGACATAAACTGCTAGGGAAGTTTGTTGTGATGGCTGTCAGAGTACACTAAATACTGTGGAATTTCAGATTCCAGACAAGGGTCAGATGGGGCACAGGACTGTTGTAATAAAAGAGAAGTAGTGGCGGAGACAGAGTGCTGGCATGAGAGGTGGTAAAGCCCAAAAGAAAATGTACAGAGCAAGGGACAAGGGCAAGAATGAGGGCCGGGGGGGGGCAGGAGAAACTGAATTTTATTTTGTTGTTTTGTTTTGTTGTTGTTGTTGTTGTTTTTTTGTGATGACGTCTGTTTGTTATGCTGTCTTGTCCTCCACAATATTGAATGGCTTAACAATGAATGAAGCAAAGGAATGTGGATCAAACAGAAGAATACACTGCATGCAGTCTTTAGGAAGAACAGCAGGGCAGAGCCAGGAATGGGTCTGGATGAAAAAGGGTCAAGTGTATGGATTTCAGCTGCACCAGATTGCTAGTGTGAAAAACTTAATGCTTACGAACAAAATTTTTGTTAAAGATTCATTAGAGATGTAGATTACATCACTCCACCAGCCAAACCACTTCACCCCACATTGCAACAGAACGGAGTCTTACTCTCCTCAAAGGAGTACGTCAAGCACATGACCAGGTACAACCGAAAAATCTTCACTTGAGAAGTGATTGGTTTAGTAGCCATTACTCAGCTAGAAGAATTAGTGAACTTACTGCGTATCTGATACGCACTGATTTCCTCACCTGCCACAAGGCAAAAACGGTTAGTTGGACACATGTACAGTAATAGTGTTGGCCAAGGGAAGTGAATTAGGTAGAACCAAGGGAACACAATGAATGCAGAAATAGTAGAACAGGGTAACTAGTGGAGGTCAGGCTAGGTGGGAGGCTGTTGGGGAGAGCAATATAGTGCCAAAGCAGCATGGAAGTCAAGGAGCAGAAATGAGAGGCTGATGCAGTCAGTCTGGAGGCAGAGGACACAGCAGGGAAGCCAGTGCTGGGGAATGGCATCACACCCTGGAACACAGACAGGGTGATGAGATGACACAACTGAAACAAAGGAATGTCAAAAGAAACACGAGCAGGGTAGATGGCAGAGGAGAGGGAGAAACGAAGGAGATAGGGGATGGAGGGAATGAAAATGAAACTAAAGCAGGGGAGAGGATGGAGAAAGAAGATGATGGAGAAAACAGAAATGGCATTGTTTGGGAAGGGCAGTATAAGGATTCAGAATAGTACAGAATGGTCTACAACCAGACAATTGCAAGTTCCAGAGAAATGGGGGCACAAACGGGAGGAGGAGGGGGGGGGGACCAGACACAACATGAATGGAGAAGAAACAGCAAAAGCAAAGCAGGAAACAGAGAGGAGGTGGGTGAAGAGCAGGGAAGAGCTGGGAAAAGCAGGAGAAACCCAGGAGGCAAAACCCACGAGCCACACTGAAGCCTGGTACTTGTGAGTGGGGGAGTTTCAAAATGTACTGAGCCAGGAACTGCTGAGGGAGGCTGGACTTTATTTGGATGTGGGAGAAGCTATTCCCCCAGATTGAATCTCTGGCTTTAGCCCTCCCAAAAAGTAATGTGAATGTGAACCATGAATTATTTAAATTTTTTATGGGATGTCACCAAGATGCCAACTGCCAGTGGGCAGGCACTGTCCTGCTGCCATCTTGTGCACACTTGCTGCCCAGTAAAATTAGCAAGTAAAAGTAACTCTCCCACCCCCAAAAAAATCACATCTCAGACTCCTGTCAGGGGATTCAGTCATCTGTTTGTATGCCCTGCTAAAATGCTAGTTCTGCAATGAAAAAAAATGTGTGCTGCACAGCTGTGATAAGGCACAAAGTGCAAACTGCCCAGTCCCACCCACACTGCTCCAGAGTTCAGTCTCTCCCTTCTCAGCTCTCTCAGACAAGCCCCTGGTCCCAGACACCTGCTGCAACTCTAGTCAGCCTGACTTTTCATTCTTTTTTAATTTTTCCCCCTCCTAAATATCCCCCTTCAGCAGCCCTGCTGTTTGCAGGACTAGTACAGGTCATAGTTGTCCAGCTTTTGAAGATTTTCTGATTTTCCTTTGCTTTTTGAAGAATTTCCTAGCTAAACTATCTATAAGTGAAAAACAGCTCTGCCTGAGCTACCTAGCAGCCTGATTGAGCTTTTTTGCTGGCTCACATTGTCAAGTTGAGTCTAGCTTCAAAACGAGGCTGTGACTAACACTGTGTCCTCGTTAACTGTTTCAGATGTGAACTGCAGTCTATGGTTCGACTGGTTCACCTGTACCACACCATTCAAACCAGAAAGTCTGCCTATTTCCCCATAACGTTTGCCACAGTCTGAAAGCATTGAACACCCAAACACCCAAAATGTGAGATGCTCAGTTCTTTTGTAGAACTAAACTTGCAGCCTTACAAAAAATTGTTCCACCACCTCAGAGTGCCAGCGGTAGTGTGCCCAGTCATTAGGGCACCAAACTGAAAAGTCGCCATTCTCTCTTGGTTTGGGGGGCTGTGCACCCTGCACCTCCCACACCCCCTCTTTCTAAATGTACTAACTTCTGGACAGGATGGACCTTGTGGAGGGGGCAGCAAATCAACAATTGGCGCCATAATGTCCGGGTGCTATAATGCCGGTGCCCTGATAACTGGTAAGGACAAAAAACTGAACTGCATGCCATAGCTCCATGCCAAAGTATATTGGTACCAGTTCCTGCTGCATGGTTCAACTTGTGACTCAGTCTAAAACAAATCCCACTCTCAGTGGCACACAAGCTCCTTGGGGTGCTTGCTTACTAAAACCAGCAACTCGCTTTCAAATGCTGCTGCTCAACATGCCATGATACTAAAAGCAAAACTGCTCCCAGTGCTACTCAGAAAAGCCCTAAAGCACTATACTTACTATACCAAGGCACTAAACCATGCAGTGTTGACACTACCTACTCTCCAAGCTGAATCCCAGCAGCAGCACAAAGGGGATCACTTTTACTGATCTTTTTTTACCTTTTTCTTTTGGTTTAACTAATTTCATTGTACACAAATTTTTCTTAAAACAATTTTGGATTTGCATCTATGCTAGCAGAGCCATTTCATAATGGTATACCATCAACAGAGCAGAGGAACGAGTGCGGGGTGATGTGGGTGAATGCATGAGGGTGAACGCAATATGCAGTAGACGGTGTATGGAGCATGTGCAAGTGTGGCCGTGCTGATGGGTAAGTGTGTGACACTTGTGTATTGGGCGAGCATGGATGTGTGGTGCATGTGTCAGCTGTGACTGGGTGTTTTGGGACCTGCATCCACTCCTTCTCCCCATAGGTATGTCTCCACTTCCCCACTGTTCCAGGAAGGTGGAGGTGTTTATGTATGTTTTTGGGGGGTGGCGGATCCCTCCGCATCACATATGTACATAGGGATCTATTCCTGAGGGACTAGTGGCTGTCTCTTGATGTTTGTCTGCTGTCTCTGACTTGTTGGACCACGTACTTCTTGGGCAGTATTTTCAGTCTCTGTCTCTCTCTCCCTCCTGGCCGAACTGCCTGCTGCTCTGTTTCATTTTACGCTGTTGTTTGCACGGCTATTTTCCTTGGCAAAATTGATTTCGCTCTATTGTGGGTGACCCTTTCATAATCACAATAAGGCACTTCAGTGTGTGTGTTTTACTGGGATAATGGCACTTCACAGGTGGTGGAAGCAACCCACCTGAGGTATGCCATTATCTTAGCACAGCATACACCCTGTTGTGTTTTACTGCCTAAAGTTTACCCATTGTCATATTTGTTATCTGCCTGACCTGGATGCTTCATTCTAGCAGTGCACCCCCCCCCCAACCCATTGTGAAAATCAAGTGGAATTATTCATTAAGAATACTAGTTTTCTCAGAAGCATTATGGGGAGTTCTTCTCATGAAACATAATAACCATAATAACATAGCAATTCAAGGTCCAAAGGGACTTTTAGTTCATCATGTCTGTCCCCATATTCATAAGCAGAGATGAAGTATGATGCACAAACCGACAAATGTATAGAGATTCCCTATGAACTATTCTACCCAGGTTATCCTATGAGTCCCTTGGTAAGCAGAAATTTGTTCAGGCTTACTTTAATGGCCTGTTCTGACTTCATGCCCATGGTCTGCTGGTAGGCTGTTCCATAGATTCACCAACCTCTGGGAGAAAAAGTGACTTTCAATATTTGACCTAAATTTACCACCCCTGAGCTTTAGAGTATATCACCATGTCTTGTTTCAGGACACCAGATCAAACATCTATAACTACAGTTTCACATCTTGCAGGTGCTCTTGAGTAAGTGAAAGACTGATATCATGTACCTTCTCAGTCTCCATATCTCCAGGGTGATCATGTTTAGGGCCTCCAGCCTCTTCTCATAGCTTTTGTTCCCACTCATCATTTTGGTGGCCCTGTGTTGTATCCTATTCACTGCCTAAGTGTACTTTTTTATGTTGAGAGGATGTAAACTGTACACAGTACTTCAGGTGTAGCCTGACCAGGGCCTTTTAAAGTGGCAGGATTACTTCCTGTGTTCTGCTGATCAACATGCTTGTGATGACCCCAGCATTTTGCTGGCCCATATAACAGCAGATACAGTCCGCTTGTCGTGCTTCACCCTCTTGTCTGTTATGACCACAAGTCCTTTTCTCCTCCACTGCAGCAAGATGAGCCCCCCTCCCATATTGATTTGGCCAGCCTCTCCCCCCACCAAGGTGTAGAACCTTTCATTTAACTACATTAAATTTGAGGCTGTAGGAGTATGATTGATTGAAACATTTCAGAGAGGTGATAGGTGAATAAACACTGCAGGGACTGTGCATTTCTGAAGGTCTACCAAGCCCTCCATAATGAGACAATGTTTCCCAGAAAAGTGAAATGTACTCTGAGGAGAATGTATCTGTTTCTTTTAACAGCACCAAGCCTATTCAGATAAAATTGCCATGCCACAGTTTCAGTGTTTTGAAAACGTTATTTCTGGATCACTTACTTCTATAGCATCACACAACATTTCATCAAGTATTTGCAAAATTAGGCTATGTCCCAACAATTGAAAAACATTTAAAAAAAATGCGATGAACCATGCAAAAGGTGTGAATTGCAGTTATCTCCATTTGGACAACCTAGGTGCGTAACCCCTTTTGGGAAATACATTCTAATCAATTCTCCAGCTTTTTGAAGTTCTCCTGAATTTTTCCCTTACCTCAAGAGTATCCACCATATTGGTCAGATACATTAACTTAATCATCCTACTGCAGACCCAGGACACAGGTCACTGATGCAGTAACTGAAGAGCAGTGCCCCCAGCACAGATCCTTGATGGGCACCACTTAATACTCCTCTCCACTTTGTGTAGTGCACTTCCACCACCACCCTCTGATTCCTGCCCCTGATCAAGTTAGTGAACCACCTTTTGTATGTGTTGTGTATACCAGACATGTTGACTTTGCCCTGAAGTTCGTCAGGCTGCACTGTATTAAAGGCCTTGCTGAAGTCCACAGAGACTATGTCCATTGTCTTGCCCTTGTCCACCTCCGTAGTCACCCCCTCGGAGAAGATGATCAAGTTGGTTAGACATGATCTGCCCCTTATTAAGCCATATCTGAGAGGTGGTCTTAACCAAACACTCCTTTATATTGACCATTTATAGACTAAAATAAATTTCTCCTGCTATACTGGTAAATCTTATGATGTACTGTAATGATATACACAATGCTGGCTTGTAACTTTGGCACCGTGTCTCCTGGCTGAGAAACAAAAGTTATACACAAGTAACTAGAGACATGGTGCCACTTCCAGTGTTGGGGCAAACCAATACTGCATTGTATGATTATTCAAATTACATGGAATGTCATGCCACAGATTAACAAGGTGCAATGGATGGTGCATTGCCTACTTTTTAAATGTAATATTGCAGCCCTAACTGATGTGTTAACAATTCTTTTGCGATGAATTTTCTTACTTTTCAAAAGTATATTTAACAACCCATGTTCAGAATTTTGTATTGACAATGCCAGCTTTTGCCTAGCATTGTCAACACCAGTAATGGCAGGCCTTTGATCTCTAATGTGCTTTTCCCCAGCTGCTGGCTTGGGGATATAGCATGATTAGTAGATTCACAGGGCCCCTCATACTGGCTCAGGCTTGTAAAATGCATGGGGCCCCACACAGAGGCTAAGGCCTATAGCATGCTTTGTGCATGGGAACACTCACACTGGATTCCCACAGCCTTCCTCACTACAGACCCCAGAGCCTGTTCCCATTGCTACTACATAAAACTCCCATTCCCTTTCTGGACATCCCCCCAGAACTGGAGACACAGTGCACCAGTACCCAGACACGCACCACCCACACAATGCACACACATCCAGTTCCCACAGAGATGAAGTTTAGTGTAAATCCTCTCATCCAGTTTCCTTAAGAAAAACACTCATTTTTTTAGCATTTTATTTATCCAAGATAGCTCAAATTAGATGCAGCATCTTTTTTTTTCTATGTGGTCCTCCTTCTACCTGTTTCTACAGATGATGGGAGAAAAGCACTGAGAGGTTAAGTGTCTTGGCCATGGTAGCACAGTGAGTATTTGACTCTAGCAGGATTAGAACTCATGATCTACTGGCTCCAGATGCAGTACTTTAACCACTACACTGCCTCTAATCCTAACATGCTAGCCTGACCACCCTCTAAAACCCCGAACCTCCCCCCCACCTCATTTCGAAAAAAGGATATATTATGTCTCTCAGCAGGCAATCAGCACATCTCTCCCTCTGTCTTGGCTAGCAGATGCCTAATTATGAGACTACAAAACTTGGTTTCATTAATTAGATGATGGCAGTGGTGACAGTACCAGTGACAGGGATGGGCTCCCAATTATTGGTTATTTAAAATACTGAAGTTGACAGGTCAGTGTCTTAAGGAGGAGGTTGGAGAGAGAGAGAGAGAGAGAGAGAGAGAGAAAGAGAGAGAGATGCAGTACTGGCAACAGTACCTGTCACGGGGATAGGCTTCCAACCACTGGTCTTTAGAGTGGCAGCAATGCTGACTTCACAGTTTCCTATATAGCCCTAATAAGGCTAATTTATGTACCACTTGTTGTTCTGCTCATATCAGAAGCTGTGGCATGTGAATTAAACTTATTAGCGCTAATCTGGATTTTTTTTTTTGTTTTGTTTTTACCACTCCCTAGCAAAACAATTACTCAAGCAAATTTCAACAAACTTAGCAGAGCAAGGGGTCCTGGGGCAGAATACATGCATTTGTTTTATTTCCAGAAATTAACTGTTTATGTTTTTCTCTGGTGTGGCCCCCACCCCCATCTCCCAGATCAGGCCCAGGCTTATTCCCCTGTGTTTTTGACAACTAACACTCTCCCTTCAGCCACACAGGCTTATCTCCCATGGCACAGCATGGCCATTCTAGACTCAAACCCACCACATCTGGTATGGGACTTGGGGGCAGTGAACCCAAAGTGGGAGGCAAGGGACCCAGTTTGCCTGGGGCCATCCTGCTCTCTCTCTCTCTCCAGGGTATTTTCCCATGTTCAGTTCCACAACCATAGGATGTCGGCTTGCTAGGGGTTTAAGCTTACACATGCCATAGCAAGCCTGACAGGTGTCCCCTTCCCCCAATGTTCCCTGCTGCAACATCACCTGCTATCACCTAGGTGGCAGTGTTGCAGCAGGGGTAACATCCTTCCCTCCTCCCTGTAGGAGGAGATCATCCTCTAAGGCCCTCAATCCTTCTTTTCCAAGCTGGTCCCTAATGACTAGAGCTCACTCCTGTGCTGGGATTGCCAGAGTCATGAGAAGTAGTGCCACTGTTTTACCAAGGGGCAGGTTCAGAATGCATGCTTTTAAATCTTTTTTGAAATTCCATAAAGGTGTGTTTGAGATATAAAGGGCTGAATATCATGATTTAATAATAAACTGCTTGCCCAACCCTAACTACAGTGGCATAACTGTGCTGCTATGCAGTGATAGCCATCACTGCCAAGAATGTAGCATGCCATTGTGTGGCACCATGTCTGCTGGTGGGACCTTAAGAAAACAAAATCTGCATTCTGGTTGATGTATTACTGCAAGTATTATGCCTGCAGATGGTGCTGGATACCACTGTGAATTGAAAATGCAGTAGAATATTAGCAAATCCATTTTTAACATTGTCAAAACCATTTCACAATGGTAATACATCACTTAAAGCAATAGCACACTGTTTGATTGTTCAAGTGAATTTTTAACCCTTTATTAATTATAGAGTGGCTAGTAACCATTTCTTTCTTTCTTTCTTTCTTTCTTTCTTTCTTTCTTTCTTTCTTTCTTTCTTTCTTTAAAAATATCACCAGGAAAGGCATACTGAACTATCAACTTGTTCCAGATGTGTCCTGGGGGGAGGGGGAGGTGGATAAAATACAAGGCATGAAATAACATACAAAACCAGATACAATTACAATTACAACAATTGAGTGCATTAAAGAGTTATAAAAATGACTCACTTCTAGGTGATATACTCTAAGATCACAGAGGGCTTGATTTCAGGGGAGGGAGGCATGGAGGTGGGGGTGGGAAGGGGGAGATCAAAGATTAGGAGCAATTGCAGGATGGGGAGGGGGAGGTAAGGCCACGGAGGAGGAAGGAGAGATCTAGAGGTGAGTTAACATTCTGTATGGCGTGGGGGAAGGAATTATAGAGCTTAGGGAAACAGTGGCTGAAAGCAGCTTGGCCGATAGTCATTAAAGTGGAGGAAACAGCCAGGGTCCAAACATTTGTGCTCCTCAGAGCATGGTAGGAGATAGGAGGTAGGGTGTAGGGAGGGAACCAAACCAGAATTTGCTAACAATGTTGATACAATGGGCATGGAGCCTGCACTCAAGAGAGGGGAAGTATAGAGACTGGTACAGTGAACAGTGGTGAGTGCGAGGGGGACAGTCAAATGCAAAGTGGCAAAAAGAATGGAAGAGAGTGTTCAATCTGGCAAGAGAAGTACTAGGGGTGATACTGTAGACCACATCTCCATAATCAAAGATAGAGAGTATCTTTCTCTGGATAATAGTGTGGTGGCCAGCAAAGGGATGCAGTTGTAGTTTCTGTACAAGGCAACAAACTTGGGGTGCAGTTTTTTGACAATAGCATCCACATGGCCAGGGAAGTTGAGGTGCTGATCTAGTCAAACACCTAAATATCTGAAGGCTGTGACATCCTCCAGTGGGGACCCTTCTAGGGTGCAGAAGGAGGGAAGGGAGGGAATCCTAGAGAGTCTCTGCCTCCTGCCAAAGGACATGGAGACGGTGTTCTTGGCATTCAGGAATAATTGGTTTGAGCTTAAAGAGCTAGTATACTGCCTAAAACTAGTATTAGTTTATAAAAGTAGTCAGCCATTACCTTTAATAACCTGAGGTACTTTTCTTTTTCCCTTTATTTAATTATAAGATTGTTTACCTGATGTTAGTAGGTGTGACATGTGGAACAGCTCTTAGATTGGCAGCTGATATATCCTGCTTCACTGCCCCACACTACATCATCAGAATTGTGATCTCACTGACTGTGATATCACTGCTACTTATGAACAGCAAGTGAGTTACTGCCAGGTCATTTGCTTGTGACGTTATAGTCAGTGAGATCACAATGCTGATGCTGTAGTGTGGGGTGGTAGAGTTAGATATGTCAGCTGCCAGGCTACGAGCTGTTCCACACATCAAGCATGATATTATCACTTAGAATACTTTCTGATGAGCAAAAAGGAAAAGAAAAATTCTTCAGAAAAAAAAAGTTACAACTGACTACTACTTAAAATTTGTATTATTTTCCTGTCTGTCTGTTTTGGCTCCACTAGCTCTTTAACCAGAGCTGAACCTGGTCAAAGTCGAGCTGTAGTCTGTGTGCCATGTCTACAGTGGCGGGGTTGGAGGTATATAGAACTGTGTCATCTGCATACGTGTGAATGGATGCAGACAAGCAGGCAATGGAGAGGTCATTGAGAAAGATGGAGAATAACAGCGGTTCAAGTACTGAGTCTTGCGGGACCCCTGAGCTTATAGGAAGGATGTCTTTCATGTATCACATTCAAGGTGTATGAAGGACAGCTCCACAATATGATCATTCCACAGGTTTGCAATGTTAATTTCATCCAAGTAAGTGAGTATCTTTCTCTTGGGAGTTGCTGAGGGTAAATATACTACCTTATACTGATGCTTACTGCACAGTCTAACTCACATACATACAATGCAAGTGTTCACAGGTAAGACGCAGGTAGGGGTGGGGTGGGTTTGGATAACTGCAGAGTTTATGGTGCCAAATGTACTAAATGGTGCTCTGGATGAAAGGGATTGCCAAGTGTGCAGGAAATTCAGGGTTCTTGCTGCTGAGTTGGCTGCCCTTACAGATAAACCAAGGGTTCTATGGAGTGACTCAGAGCAAGTAGCCAGGATGGCTGCTGTCCCTCTGTCTCCATGTACTCCACAGGTTTGAGCTTCAGAATAGCCTGTAGTGTAGAAAGGTGGAGGAGGGTCAGCACTAGAGCAATTCAAAATGTGGAATTCCACCGGCAGAATTTGAGTGAAACGGCAAGTCCACTTGCCAAATGCTTTTTTAGAATTTAGTTTTTTTAATTCCACAGAACTCCAAATAGCATTGCTATGTAAACCATGGAATAATATTCAACAGATTACGTAATCTGCAGTTCACTTAAATTAAACTGTGGAGTACAATTCATGGCTAGCGTTTCTTCTTCAAAATTTTGGAATTCCACTTCCAGCAGAATTAGACAGACTTTCCAAACTTCTCTAGCCAACACTAGGTAGGGAATGGCACCTTGGGTAGAATTTAAGAACAATTTCAAGCCACTGGTGGATTTGGATCTAGCAACTGACTTCAAGAAGAATGCAGGGGTTGACAATTGGGAGGACGTGGCTGCACCAAGCAATGCTGTGACAAGGGAAGGGGGTTCTGGCAAGAGGAGCTGGAGTAAAAGGCATAGTCTCTTCTTGGAGATTCAGAAGTTAGACTTACTGGAAGACTGGGGTACAATACTAATCTAAGGGAAATATCTCATCACTGTTTCCAAAGGATGACAGTATAGATTGTATTTTCCTGGCTGAAGAAGACCATTAAGGTAGGAGAGGGCAAGTCAGACACAATGATACATTTAGGCACAAAACAACTGGGCGAACCAAAGCATAGACAGTGTTAAGGCAGCTTCTGAGTACTATATAATAAGCTAAGGTTAGCAGTAGAGACAATAAGCTTCTCTAAGGTTCTAGCAATGTCATGCAAGAAACAGCACAGACTGAAGAAAACTAAGAAACTCAACATGTGTATAAAGGGCTGGTGCAGTAAGGAGGACTTTTACTTTTCTGGGTACCGAGGCTCCTTCTCAATGGAAGACAAGCTGTTCACAGGGTATGACTTGCATCAGAGCAAAGAGGGCACTAATACACAAGGACAATTATCAAGAATTTCAAATAGGAAAAGGGTCTGGCTCCCAACACACTTAGGACATGTAGAGGGGAATGAGTCAGTAAGGAAAGCAATCAGGGTTAAAAAGGCACCTTCATTGAACAACAGAAAGTATGGTCCACTGGGGTAGGGATAAATAAGTATAAACTACTTTACACAGATGTTGGAGTACTGAGAAACAAAATGGACAAGCTGCAGGCAATTGTTGTGAACTAAGTACTGGACATAGTGGAAGTTACAGAAACATGGGTGAACCAACACAACTGCTGTGATCTTAAGGTCGCAGGTTATGCTCTCTATAGGAAAGACAGATACAGTAGGACTGGAGGACAGTGTAGGTAAAGAAGTCTATTGCAGTGTCAGAGGGAAAAGTCCATATCTTGGGTGAGTAAAGTCACTGTGGCTTCCAGTGACTAAAGCGGAGGCCAGAAAATTCAGAATAGTAGTGATCTACAGCACATCAAGCCTGGCAGCATAGACAGACAAAGAAGTGGAGAGGGAAGTAAAGAATGCAGTAGGCCTTGGTAAATTATGCTAATGGAATATTTCAATTCCCCAGACAGTGACTGGGAAATTCCAGAGGCCAGGAGTCTAAGGAGTCAGAGATTTGTGAAGGTTACACAGAGTTACATGTAGCCCCCCGGGAGCTTACCTGGAGTTGCCTCATAATGTCCCCACTTTCCCTGTTTTGCTAGTGCTCCTGGTTCCCCCGTGCATCCTCTGATGGCCAGTATGTTGTTTTCTGCCCTGCTCAGGAGTGAATCCTTTGCCACAAGCTGCCAGCATGTCTACTTTGGTCCAGCACTTGTGTATGCACATAAAGTGCTTTGAAGTTTCTGACCGCATTTATGGCCCAAAATCTGGCAGTGTGTCTGTGGTCTTTGTGCCCTTCTTTATGTCTTGGGGACCAGAGACCTAAAGGGGCTCAGGCAGAAGCCCATGGCCATGATAAACTGGGAGTTTGAACAGGGGGCCACTAGAGGGTCATGAATATTAATGAGCAGCTCATGAATATTAATGAGTGCTGCCTGCCACTTAGGGGGACAGAGTTTCGGCGGCAGCAACAGAGGAACCCCTGGGATCAATAAGATGAGAGTGGACTGGTTTGACATGGGGCAGCTGGGGCTACTATCTGGTGGGGTGTTTGGTTACATAAAGTGTTATGGTTGGCTTCACTTGTCCTATAAAATATGGGGAACTCCATAGAACTGAATGGGAGCTGACATGTTTGTGACACTTGGCTCCAATATTACAGCCAATCAGTGATCTAGGCACCCAAAACTTGGACAGAGGGACACCTGGGAAAAGGAGGGGACTAATTCAGGCACCTAGATAATGCTCCAATAAACAAGCAGGAAATATTGATCTCTATGGATATCAATTATTATAGGCTCCATCAGCCAATCAGAAACCTAGATTTTTGGCTGAAACTGTGTGGACTTTCTGGGATTACATCAGTCTCTTCCCAGGCTCTGTATGAGTCAGGACTATCCTGTGAGAGGGAACATTCGACTTCGGGGGCTTACCCAGGCCCATTTTGGAGATTTGCTGTTGGCAGAATAGGATTGAGAAGGGGATAGAGAGAAAGAGACTGAACAGTGATTTTAATTCCCCAGGTATGAAGAAGTTGCTTTATTAGTGATGGTAGAAATTAAAAGCTGCAGAAACCCTGCACTAGGACACTGAACTAGCTGAGAGGACAGTGCAGATTGTCTGAGTGCTACAGTTGCTGTTGAGAGGTTGTTTTCTTGTGTGAAACTGTAACTGAAATTCTTAAGAGGCAAAGCGCCTCTGGTCATTGGTGTGCTAGCCAGGTAATGTGTATGTACTGAGTGAAATGGATAAAGTGGCAGAGTGCTAAGACCCAGCTGCAGCTGAAAAAAAGGTTGTGAACACTGCTTAAATGGAAAGTGTGCGTTGGTGTGCAGGGGGTTTGTTGTTCTTGGATCCCCCTGTTGGATTGCACCGGTGCTTCTTGGAATTAAGGGTAGCACCCACTCAAACTACCACTGGACATTATTGGAGTGACTTCCTGTGAACTTTTCTTGCTTAGAACTCAGTGCAGGGACTACGGAAGGACCCCCACCATTTGGGAGTCTTCACTCAGAGCCAGGGAAGAAACTTGCTAACCCAACCAAATGGGACTCACTGTCTTAGAGGTCACTGGTGCTTGCTGGGGTGCTAGGGCATCTATAACCCATTGGGGGAGCTGGGCTGTGGAGCCACTCTCAGGTCTGGGCCTTCTGGGGCTGATGTTGTCCTGCCACAGTGCTTTGCAATGGGCCAGAAATGGCTGAAGGTGACAAGCAGCCAGACGCATATCAGCCATCTGCCCACCCTTCCCAAGCAGGGACAGGTTGCCTGGAGTGAGAACTGAGGCTTCTTGGCTGGTCCCAAGGACATTGGCCATCTGCCCACCCTCCCTAAGCAAGGACAGGTATGCTCCACTTTAATTTTTGAACTTTTGCACTCTGCAAGCCAGCTGTCACCGATTTGTCTCCCAGGACAAGTCTGCCATTGGATGCAACTGCCTGATGCTCCTACATCACTGGTCTTTTGGCCAAGCTGGAGAACTGTGCAGCATTACAGGACTGCCACCTGCAGCCTGACCTAATCTGCCATACAGAATTTAAGTTTAGCTTTTGACCACTCTGTATGTGGTGTGGAGATTTTAACTTGATTGCCTCTGTTAATCTAATCAGGAGCAGCACTTGGTGCTCAATTGCTCCACAGCTTTTTGTACAGCCTTGGCATTAATTAATTTTGCAAAATTGCTCAGTCATTAATTGAGACTGCACAGGAGCTCTGATTTTCGATGCCTAGCCCGCTACTGTAAGAATCCAGTTAAAATTGTGAGCAAAAACAACCAGTTAGTGAGCAGAGTTCTTATTTTGGGCATCTGTATTATTAGTTAGAGCGGAGAGCTGGCTATGACCTCCTGCAGCCACTAAGCCAGGTAAGGGGTGGGTGCTATAGTTAAGTATAGCCACAGCTACCATTATCTGCCTCTGTGTATAGCATTCTGTTTGGT
Organism: Neoceratodus forsteri; assembly: GCA_016271365.2. Lineage (NCBI taxonomy): Eukaryota > Metazoa > Chordata > Ceratodontiformes > Ceratodontidae > Neoceratodus > Neoceratodus forsteri. Next base: position 975,189,752 of record CM057453.1, read on the forward strand.
GCTGCTGTCTTGCTTATCAACTAAATACCTAGCTCTCCCTAGAAAGCTAGCCTGATCTATATATTTCTTTTTTCTTATTTATTTATTTATTTATTTATCTCTCTCACTCTCTCTCTTGCTGTTGATCTCTTTCTTCACTAGCTGTAGGAATCTGCCTGACTGTTAATGACTCCTATCTTTACACCTCCTCGCTGTTCTATTTTCATTTAAGGTTAAACAACCCAATTGTCTCTCTTTTTGTCTTTCCTTGCTGTCTTGGCACCTAGCTCTCCCTGCCCCCACTGTGTTTCCCCAGTCTCTGCTTATTAAGCACCATGAACTAGTACCGATGCCTCCTCTCAACACCTACTCCCCTTTCTATTGTCCCTTGCTCTTACCCACTCAGACCTAGCCTGCTTCAAGTTAATTTAACCTAGAGTAATCCCCCCTGTCTCTCTCCTCAACAGGTTGCCCAGAGTGGGACTGGCACCTCCTCAGCTGGTCCCAAGCACATTGGCCATCTGCCCACCCTCCCCAAGTAAGGACAGGTACGCTTCACTTCAATTTTTGAACTTTTGCATTCTAGAAGCCAGCTGTTGCTGATTGGTCTCCCAGGACAACTTTGCTATTGGATGACACTGCCTGAAGCTCCTACACCATTGGTGTTTCGTCCAAGCTGGAAAACTGTACAGCATTACATGACAACCACCTGCAGCCCAACCAAATCTGCCAAACAGAATTTAATTGTAACTTTTGACTGCCCTGTATGTGGTGTGCAGATTTTAACTTGATTGCCACTGTTAATCTAATCAGGAGCAACACTTGGCACTCAATCCACTCCACAGCTTTTTGTACTGCCTTGGCATTAATTAATTTTGCACAGGAGCTCAGTCATTAATTGAGACTGCGCAGGACCTCTAATTTTCAGCTCCCCTACCCTCCCTCACCTCCTACCTCTATTAAATGCTCTTTCCACAGGGCTAGTTCCCACCTCTCTTCATGGGATTGGTTGTTGTCACCTCATGCCCACTTTTAAAGAAGCAGCCCCATTGCTGCACAATGGGAGAGGTTGACTCAACCTCTCTGTCTTACTGATCATGTTAATATGCTTAGCCTGAACAGACCTATCAGGTAACCAGATAGTGAGAATAGTAATTCTCTCTATGACTTTGGTTCCTGCTCAAAAGAATAGTCTATAACTTCTCAACAGACCAATTAGTCCTTCTAGTGGTTCTCTGCTCTAAAGAATAGTCTATAACTTATCAACAGATGAATTAGTCCTTCTAGTGGATCACTGGCCATATAGTTGCCTGGCTCATTGCAGCCAGTATATTAAGCTCTAACTGCTAACATACCCAGGCTGAATCCATGGCATAGCCCCTTGTGGCACTAGCAAACAGGCAAGAAGGTGAGGTGGAGCAACAATGGGGAAACATCAAAACCGCCATCACAGGGCAACAAGCCTTTGTGTGAAGCAAATAAACAAATCAAAACAAAAGAAAAAAACACGATTCTCAAAAGAAGTGGTGGGGAAGGTAAGGGAGAAAAATATAGCATTCAGGAAGTATAAGGAAACACAGAAGGAACAGGACAGAGAACTGTACCAGTTAAAGCAGAAGGAAGTTGGGAAGGCAGTCAGAATAGCAAAGGCCCAAACTGAGAAAAAGATAGCCAACTTAGTTAATAATGGGAATAAAACCTTTTATAGGTACATTAGGGAGCAAAAAAAAAGACTAAGATAGGGATACTGAGGCTAAATAATGAGGAGGGTGGTTGGGCAAAGAGCGACAGTGAAAAAGCAGGGATACTGAATGAATACTTCTGCTCAATAACCACAATGAAAGAGCAAGGGGAGATACCTAATCCAGTCAATAAAAGCACTCTGGATAGATGGTTGGCATTAGTTCTTTCACAGAAGAAAGGGTTCTGAAAGAACTCTTAATACTGAAGGTGGATAAAGCAATAGGGCCTGATTGGATTCACCCCAGAATTCTAAAAGAACTAAGGGAAGAACTAGTAACACCACTGACTATCCTTTTTAATAAATCATGGGAAGATGGTGTGATACCTGAGGACTGGAGGAGGGCAGATGTGATTCCCCTTCACAAAAGTGGGAGCAAGACAGAGGTAGGAAATTACAGACCTGTCAGTTTGACCTCAGTGGTAAGGAAAAATGATGGAATCACTTCTGAAGGAAAGAATTGTTGGGCACCTAGAGGCCAGTGGGGCACAGGACCCAAGGCAGCATGGATTCACAGCAGGAATGTCATGTCAGACAAATCTAACTGATTTCTTTGACTGGGTGACCAAAGTAATAGACCAGGGAAGGGCTGTGGAAATGGCCTACATAGACTTTAGCAAGGCATTTGACACAGTCCCACACAAAAGATTAATAAACAAATTAGCCAGCCTGGGAGTGGGTCCCAGGGTGGTAGCCTGGGTAAAACACTGGCTGGACAAGAGGACACAGAGGGTAATAGTAAATGGAGTCCACAGTGAAGAAAGGGGGGTTACTAGTGGGGCACCGCAGGGTTCAGTACTGAGGCCGGTCCTTTTTAATGTCATTATAAGTGACATTGCAGAGGGAATGGAAGGAAAATTATGTCTCTTTGCAGATCACACAAAGATCTGCAACAGGGTTGATATGCAAGGTGGGGGTGAAAAGGATGAAAAGGGACTTGGCAAGATTGGAGGAATGGTCAAATGTATGGAAGCTTAGATTCAATGCAAAGAAGTGCAAAGTAATGCACCTGGGAAACAAAAACCCAAGGGAAGAGTACACGATGGAGGGTGAGATACTGCCAACAACAAAAATGGAAAGGGACCTGGGGGTAGTCATATCAGATGACCTAAAGGTGGGCAAGCAATATGAGAAGGCAGGAAGGAGGGCTGGGGGGATACTGGGATGCATAGGGAGAGGCATCACCAGTAGAAAACAGGAAGTTGTTTTCCCTCTGTACAGACAGTTGGTAAGACCACATCTGAAGTACAGTGTACAGTTCTGGAGACCCCATCTCCTCAAAAACATAGACAGGGTGGAGGCTGTCCAGAGAAGGGCAACCAAAATAGTGCAGGGTGTGCACTAAAAGACTTATGATGAAAGACTAAAGGAGCTTAAGATGTATAGCCTCGAGGAAAGGGGGGGACATGATAGAAACTTTCAATTTTTTTATTATTTACAGTATTTAGTTTTTGTTAACTGGGTAGGTGCTCTAGCCATGAAATGACTATTTTCAGGCATGACCCCATAGAGTACAATAATCAAAGACAGGTACATAGCATGACTACAATGAAATTACAATAGCATAGGTCAAAACAGTTAGTAGTAATGAATACATGCAGCCAGGACAATAACAATCAATGCTATTCACATAGAATTTTTAGGCAGAGAAAACCTACACAGCCTAGGAAGAGATATCACAACATAGCAGCAAAGAAATATTGTTCAAATTAGTCACAACAATGAAGATTCAAATAGGCAGCAAAACAAAGGCAAAGGCAATTTCCTGACAGGACAGGATGCATTATCACGGCCTCTGAAACAAGACTCAGGTGGGGGGGGTTGGGGTAGATTAGCTCTGAAGGAGATAGTAAGGGTAAGAAGTGCTATGAGGTAGGGAGGTTAACATTAGGCCAGGCAGCATCTGGTGGGTGAGTGGATTAGGGAAGATTTATACAAGTGCAGAGATTAGCAAGGGATAAATGTAAGTGCAGCTCCTTTTTGAAGCTGTCATGGGATCCAGATTTTTGAAGTGCTTGGGGGAGAGAGTTCCAAAGCTTAGGAGCAGAGTGATTGAAAGCAACAGAGCCTTTTGATGTTTTACATCTAGGTACATTCAGTAGGGATTTATTTACCGATCGCAGTCTATAGGAGGATGTTTGAGGTACCAGCAATGTTGCAATCGCTTAAGGGGTCTGGTTTCTAACTATAGAGTCAATCAGGGAGCCAAGAGAGTATTGCTGGCAAGCTGAGGGGGATAACCAGCCCAGGTCCCTGTACAGTTGGCAGTGGTGCTTAAGTCGTGGTGACAAGGAGATGTATCAACAGATAATATTATAAGTGACATTCCACTTATGAAGGATGGTTTTGTGTGTGTCATCAAAGGTTGGCATGCCATAGGTGAGAGCAGGGAGTAATATGCCTCTGGTAATAGCAAGTTTAGCAGAGGGAGTCAACATGAAACTGGACTTGTAAGCGTTTAGCATTCACTGCCTTGCAGGCAGATTGTATATGCAGGCTGAAGTCCAAAGACTGGTGCAGAAGAATTCCCAGGTACTTAAAATATGTAATGCATTCTATTTGTGTCCCCTATTTGTGGTCTTGCACAAATAGGGGAGTTTGACATGTCTTAAGTTTAGGGGCAGATCCAAGTAACATTGTTTGGGTTTTCTTAGCATTAAGTACAAACTTATGTGTAGAAAGCCAATTTTGGACATTTGTGAAATCTGAAGAAAGGGATGCATTTATGCTGGCGATCTTATCAGAGCTTGAATAGAGTATAAGATCATCTGCATGGAGAATAGAAGAGCATGAAAGAAAAACCTCATCTATGTTATTGATAAAAAGCGAGAAAAGAAGAGGTCCCAGAATAGAGACCTGGGGAACCTCAATATTAATGGTAGCACCATAAGATAAAGAGGACTTGAATTTCACAATCTGAGTTCTATTTGACAGATAGCTTCCATACCAGGTGACAACTGGGGGTGCAAAACTCAGACTGCAAAGAGTGGAGAGGAGCGGGGGGTGATCAACAAGATCAAAGGTCTTTGTAAGGTTTATAAAAACTGCCCCTGTCAGCTGGCCAGCATCCATACTGGTAAGTACATCGGTAGTGAATTTGAGAAGCACTGTAGAGGTACTCTGACCTTTACAGAAGCCTTGCTGTGTGTCAGAGAGAAGGCTGTACTTTGTAAGGTAGTCAATGGTTTGATTTGCAACAAGTTTTTCCAGAATTTTACTTAGGACCAATTGGATGGCTATAGGCCTGTAGTTAGTAATCTCCTTGGTATCACCTTTTTTAAGGACTGGCATTACATCAGCAATCTTCCAGAGGTCAGGAACTTGGCTATTAAAGAGAGACAGGGTGAAAATTGTAGCCAGAGGGGAGGCTATGTATGGTGCTGATAGTTTCAGGAGCCGAGGCTCAAGTGTATCTGATCCAGAGCTAGTGTTGTCAGAGACAGTCCGCAATAGTTTTAATACCTGAGTCCTTGAGATTGCCTTGAAGTAGAATGGGATTTTAGACATTTGTTGGGAAGGATAGCTGGGGGTAGTGGACTGTGCTGATGATGAAAGCAGAGAGGTTGCCTGAGGAGATGGGAAGGCAGAGATATACTTAGACAGGTCCAAGAACATTTGATTGAAGGAATTAGCAATGGTGTTGGATTCATTGCAATGTACTCCATTTAACACCATGTCACTGGTGCTAGTTGACTAGGGCACACTGAGAAAGGTCTTGACATGGACCAAGAATTTCCTAGGGTCCCCAGCAGAGCCTAGCAGCAACTCTTTACAATAGGCACTCTTAGCTGTTCTGACCTGTTTTTTATAGAAGTTACGTATGGTTCTGTAGGTATCATAGTCAGATTGTAGCCCCAAGGCTTTGTACTTTTTCCAGCATTTGTCCCTAGAGCCTAAATTTTTCAGCAAGCCTTTGTAAAGCCATCTTGTTTGTTTACCCCTTACCTTCTGTGTCACCTTGAGGGCATGCTTGTTCTGGAGGGCCAGGAATTCATTAAGGAAGATACTTAGTGCAGATTCAACATTATGAGAAAGGTAAATACCAGACCAGTTTATCCTCAAGACACCATGACAAAAAGCCTTAATATCCAGGTTGGCAAAATTTGTAAAGGTGACATAGCATGGTGGAGGGGATGGAGCAGCCTCAGTACTCCAGATGCAGAAGACAGGGGAATGATCAGTAAGTGAATCTGCCAAGATGCCTGCTTGGTGTACATGATCCAGATGGTTTACCAGTACCCTGTCAATAAGGGAAGAGGATTTTATTGAACGAGTAACTCTGGTATTCTCCATTAACAGCTGGTGGAGGTTATAATTTTGTACCAGAGAGAGCAGTGTACTATGGGCAGCCCCTAGCCAATTTTGGTTAAGGTCACCCAATATAATGACCTCATTATGTTTGGAGTGCAAAGAGGTCTGATCAAATAGGTCCCGCAGACCTACAGTGCCCCCATTTGGGGGATTGTAGGCACAGACAATGTGGAGTTTCTTGGCTCCCAGGGTGAGAGTAGCGTAAAGGGACTCACAGGTGGAGGATGTTGAGAACAGGGTGTCCTTGATATTTAGATGATCTTTATAGAACATGGCAACCCCTATGCCATGCTTTGAGGATTGCCTATGCCCCTACGGATAATGGAGTAGTTAATCAGGGAGCACACAGAGTCAGGGATAGCTGGCTTTAGCCATGTTTCAGACAAACAGAGTATGTCAGGCTTGTAAGCACCCACCCAAGCCTCAAGATTACTGAAAGTTTGGGAGAGACTTCTGATGTTCATATGGGCAATAAAAGCCCTTTTCTAGAAATTGCAGAGATGTCAGCCAGGGAGAAGAGGGCACATGGACCCAGGTTCATTTCAACATCCCCTGCAAGAAGGATAACTGAGATGGTGATGAACCATAATTTTCAATAGCCAAACAGTAAAGGAACTGCTTGACTCAGAAAGCATTTTTTAAGTGTGGTCACTGCATAAAAGGTACAGCCCTTAGAGAATAGGAGGTGCTTAAAACAAGCATAGGTTGAGATGCAGTAATTAGGTTAGAGAAACTGAAATCGGCATGTAGGGTGTTTGAAGAAGTTGAGGGATAGGATCCTAGGAAAGTTATAACAACCCAGTTAAGGCAAATACCTCAAGGGAATCAACAAAGTCCAAAAGGGTAGCATCTTTCAGAAAAAGAGATGTGCAAGAACAAGAGGTCACAACTTGAAGTTGGGGAGACGGCTCAGAGGTAATGTGAGGAAGTATTTATTCACAGAGAGGGTTGTAGATGCATGGAACAGCCTTCCTGAGGAGGTTGTAGAGTCAAAAACAGCATGGGAATTCAAGAATGCATGTGACAGACATAAGGCAATTCTAGTGAGGGTAGGAGGAAGTAGGCTGTTGGTTAACTAGGATCTGCAGCTTATCCGTTAGGTAGGGAAATGGGCAGACTAGGTGGCCAAGCAGTCCTTATCTGCCATCAGATTCCATGTTTCTATGTTTCTATATGGCATTGTTGGTTCTCCTCTTCACTATCCTCCCACTGTCAGGTCAGTGACTCATTCCACTTCTTCAAAATGCATGCAGACTCCACACTGCAATTCCCCCAGATGGCAGGTCTCAAACTGGCATGTTGTCTTTCGCTAGTAGGCAAAGTCCCCTCACTCCATTAATGTCACATGTTATCCTATTTACCATCCCCAAGGGGCTGTTAATACTGGCATGAACAGTTGCTTATTCTCAGGGGCTTGGTGGCTTCTCCATATCTGCTAGGAGACACCTCAGAAGGGGCAAGGATGTATCGTGTCACCTTCAGGTCACCGGGGACATCTATCTTTCACTAATCCTCCTGGCTGGCGATATACATGCCAACCCAGGCCCCTCCCCTCTTATGCCTGAAAGTGGGAAAAAGAATGTAGACCAAAGATTGCTGTAATGAATATCTGCAGTCTGATCCACAGATTTGTCCAATTCCAGGCATGGGCACAAATGCAACGCCATGACATCATCTGCCTGATGGAGACCTGGTTGACCCAAATATTAAGGATAACTCAGTTTTGCTACCAGAGTTTAATTCATTCAGGCTTGATAGAACTGGTAAAAGGGGTGGTGGGTGCCTCATCTATATTATAGACTCTATTCGGGGGAGTGCATTGCCAATAACGAGTCACTACCAACTACAAACTGCTAGCAGTCCAACTCTTCTTAGGCAGACATGGCAAGACACTCACAATTGCCTCTATCTGCCTCCACTTAAAGCTGAACAGGCACTTGGCTTAGTCATGGAAAAGGAACTTGGAGGTATTAGTCACTGGTGATTTTAACATCAACTGGCTTAGCAAGGACACTAACATGTACAAAGACCAGATTACCAGTATCTACCTAACCCAGATGGTCTCTGAACCCACCAGAATAAACTACAAGAGGGGTACCAGCGCTATACTTGGCTGGATCTTATCTAGTTGTTCCTCTAGGATCAAAGACATAGCAGTACTCTCTGTCTGCATAAGTGACCACTCCCCAATTATTTGTAGGTGGGCAAATAAGGAGCAAAGAAATCCCCAAATCACAATTCACAGTACTTCAAAGAGGACACGCTGAAGCTTTAAGGCTGCCTTATCTCAGGTCAATTGGACCATCTTAGATGAAACACAAGACATTGACCTTGTCTTGAAACAATCTGTGGTCAAGTTTAATGAGATCTGTGACATTTATGCACCATTGAGAAGAAGGAAAATTGGAGGAACCACAAACGAATGGATCACATGTGGATTACTAGATGAGATGAGGGCCATGGATAACCTGTGGTGTTGGGCCAGGAACTCTGGCAGCACAAATGACCTACAAAATTACAAAGCTGCTAGAAATAACTCTACCCGCCTCACTAGATTAGCCAAAACAAAATACTTCAAGGACCAGTTGGATAGGATCTGGGGTAATGTGAAGTGGTTTTGGGACAACATTATGGAACTGAAGTGTAGAGAAGTTAAGAAACACCCTACCATGTGTAACATTAATGGCACCCCCACCTTGGATCCCCACTTTATTGCAAAACATTTAACTCCATGTTCACAGACTTAAGTACTGTCCTCCTGCCAGATTACCTCACCTCAGCTGATCTGCCCCAGCCTTTGTCGGGTCCCAGTTTCACTCAAGCTAGATTCTACTTCTGATGGGTCAGGGTCAAGGAGCCAAAAACCTATGTTCTAAAGGTCCTAGGCAAAACAAGGCTTGGCAGTGACAACACTGATATGAAGCTAAGTGGCTTGGCACTTAATGAAGTTTTGCGCCCGTCACCAAAATCTTTAATTAGTCTCTTGCCCTGGCCAAATTTCCATCTGTATGGAAGCAGGCTATGGTAACCCCTGTCCCCAAAAGTGGAGACAGATCTAACACTGCTAACTACAGAACAATTTTGATCTTATCACCCCTCTCTAAGGCACTACAGAAATGTTTTGCAGACCAGATCTCGGAACATCTACAGAAATATGATCTACAGTACACCCAGCAGCACAGCTTTTGCAGGAACCATAGCGCGGCTACTGCCTTAGTTGAGTTCTCTAAATATGTGCATAAGGCTCTGGATGAAGGCAAATATGTGGGATCTATTTTCATAGATCTCACAAAGGCCTTTGACACTGTCATCCACCCAATTCTGTTGCAGCAAATGCTGTCGCTAGGGATTGCCTCTGAAGCAGTCCTTTGGTTCAAGGACTACTTGACCCTCAGGTCTCAGAAGTTAAAGATAGGGTCAACTATCTCAGCTGCCAGTAAGTAAGTAAGTAAGTAAGTAAATTTTATTTTTAAGCGCTTTTCAAAGCCAAAGCACTGTACAATTAAGCAAACATTAGAATTTACAAACTATGACAAAATAACAATAATAACAATAAAATCACAATAAAATTCACAATAAAATCACAATAAAATCACTCTCCATATGCTTTTCGGAATAAATACGTGTTTAACTCTGACTTAAAACTCTCGACGGTCAGGCAGCTACGTATCCGACGAGGTAGAGAATTCCACAGGGTGGGGGCAGCGTAAGAAAATGCACGTGCCCCAGATGTTTTTAAACGTACCCTGGGAATCTCTAGCAATCCCTCGTCGGCGGATCGGAGTGAGCGAGAGGGACAGTAGGGAATAAGGAGATCTTGCAGGTACCGTGGTCCTTGTTTGTGTAGGGCTTTATAGGCCAGTAAGCCGACCTTGAAGGTGATCCGCCACTGAACCGGCAGCCAGTGCAGTCCACGCAGCACAGGCGTAATATGACTACTTCTAGATGTCCCAGTCAAAAGCCTGGCTGCTGCGTTCTGCACCAGCTGCAAGCGGCGGATATCAACCCCCGGTAGCCCTAGGTACAGGGCATTGCAGTAATCAAGGCAAGAGGTCATAAAGGCATGGACCAGTATAGGAAGGTCAGCCAGAGGAACTAGTTGTTTCACCCGGGTGATATTCCTAAGATGGTAAAAGGAAGATTTGACAACGGATGACACCTGCGATTTTAGGGTCAAACCATCGTCAATAATAACGCCCAGATTACGCACCTGGTCTGAGGTTGGGAGCTGGGCACCATCAATCCATATGCCCGAAGGAAGCCCAGCCCTACAACCTGCCTCAAGGTGACCTGGGTCCACCATCAACACCTCAGTCTTATCCGGGTTTAACCTCAGCCAGCTAGCACTCATCCAGTCCTTGATCTCGGATAGACAGCTGTTAAGTATGGAGACTGCATCTTCCTGTCAGGGACTAAAGGACAGATACAGCTGGGTGTCATCTGCATAGCAGTGAAAACCCAGACTGTATCACCTAATAATGTCTCCCAATGGCAGCATATAAACCGCGAACAACATGGGTGCCAAAATGGAACCCTGCAGTACCCCACAGGACAGGAAGATGGCATCAGAGGAATAAATTCCGGTGATAACCCTCTGTCTCCGACCCGTGAGGAAAGATCAAAACCAATACAGAACTGTACCAGACAGTCCGCAATAAAGCCGCAAGCGTTCCAGAAGCACACCATGGTCCACAGTATCAAATGCTGCAGAGAGATCAAGAAGGAATAGAATAGTACGAGCCTTTCAATCTCTCGTAATCAGGAGATCATTTAGAACTCAGACAAGAGAAGTCTCAGTACTATGTCTTTTCCTAAATCCGGATTGAAGAGTATCATAGATATTGTGATTTGTAAGATGGTCATCCAGTTGTAGCGCAACCACCTTTTCAATAACCTTACCCAAAAAGGGCAGGTTAGAGACAGGTCTGTAGTTAGCTGGACAGTCCGGATTCAGTGAAGGCTTTTTCAGGAGTGGTCAAATGACCGCCTCCTTTAGGGGATCAGGAAAGACCCCCTGCTCCAAAGATTTCCAGACAATTTCAGCAAGGATCGGGCAGATAGTATCTACGCAACCTAATAATAGTGACGTAGGGCCCGGATCCAAACTACAGCTGGTTGGACATACAGTCTGGACAATCCTCACAATATCCATGAATTCTGGCTTACCAAAGTCACACCAGGTGACACAGGTGTTTGTTTCCCCTAGCCGATCACTGCAAACCCTTGAAGAGTGAGCCTGGCCGATATCCGACCTAATGCCGGCAATCTTATCTGTGAAAAACCGAGCAAGCTCATCACACTTTATTTGTGAAAAATCTCTTCCAGACTGTAGACAGAGTGGATTGCACAGTCTGTCGGCAGTCCGAAAGAGTTGAGCTGGTCGGTTTCGCGCAGCAGCAATCTCCCTGGACAGGAATTCTGCCTTCTTACGGGTGATTGCTGATTGATAGATACCATAATGATCCAGGTACATTTCACTGGGAGTTCTGCAAGGATCCATTCTTGATCCTCTCCTTTTTAGTCTATTTTTGAACAACCTTCCTAAAGCCTGTAAAAGCAAAATCATTTTATATATGAACTTTGCTGTAATCTTGGACAGTAACACCCAGCCTAATCTGCTTCAAAAGGAGCTGCAGACTACCTTCTGCCAGCTAGAAGAGTGGTTCTGCTCGCATAAATTACTCCTCAACTATAAAAAGATCAAAGATACGTTGATTTCCTGCCACTGGCATAAGAAACTGAATCCAGTCCTGACCATCCTCAACAATAAGGACTCTCCCCTAGAACAGGTACACTCGTTCAAGTACCTTGGGGTCACTATAAATGATGCACTTTCATTCTCACAACACATTGACCTAGTAGTAAAAGTGGTCAATAACAGGCTGGGTGTCCTATATAGGCACAAACAATATCTTACTCCTTCTGCCCTCTGACTCTCAATCTCCAGCTCTATACTGGCTCGTATTGACTACGGCCTGATTGTCTATGGAGGAGGATCTGAAACTGCTCTCAAACGTGTCATGACTGCTCTTAATAGATCTTGTAAGCTTGCTCTCAGGGTAGATAAACTAGCTCACATGTGCTCTCTTTTCAAGCAAACTAATTGGTTGAATCTGAATTGTAGAATAAAGTTCCAAATGTGCTTGCTGGGGAAAAAAGTCACTTCAGGGTAAGGCTCCTCCCAGTATTGCGAAGATCATGCAAGCAAATCTGTCCCAGCTATCAGACAAGGGGCATGAATCGAGCACCTTTGGCCATCCCTTTCAAAAGAACTTCCCTTGGACAATGGTCTTTAGCCTATAGAGACCCACTTTGACTGAACGAGATGCCCACTCATATACTTAACACTGAGAGTCTCCCTTCTTTCAAAAAGGAACTTAAGCTCCATCTTGCTGACAGTAGCAGGTGTGTATGTAGGGAAACCACATGACCCTGCCCCCCTTCAACTCTTGCCCATCTACACACCCTCAACAAAGTTAGCAATGGACAATGGTAGCCTGTCTCCCTTCCCTGACCCATACATGCTCCTATACCTTGGTTGATTTAACCTCCTCATTCCCTCGCCCGATGCTTCACTCACTCCCCCTACTCAACCCCCTCCTCAGGCCCTCATCTTATCCAATTCCACTCATACCACACACCACTACCCTCTCTTCCCTTTACCTGTGCTATCCTCTCACTTGGTTGCCCAATCCACTCTTAGTGCTTCACCCCTCTTCTTTGGCCATCTCGTCCTACCTCACTGCCTTTCATAACCTGACAAAGCCTACGCTCTTGGCTGCAGCACCTATGTACGAAGCTAGGTCTTCTTCTTTCTACACCTTGCATCCTTTTCTATTTATTCTCACCTTGTTTCTACCTTCCTGTAACCATTGTAATTCTTTGAAAATGCCATGTACACTGAGTCCACCACCTCCGCACTATGTATTGCTATGCAAACAATGTTATGTTATTGAGTATTGCGTTCTCTGAATGTATTGTCACCATCTTATGCTGATGTGAAACCTTTGAAAAAGAGCACATTGCTCAAAGGTTATTTCTGAATAACTAAATAAATAAAAAAAAATTAAAGAACTACAATCAAGGTAACCAGCTGCAAGATTCTCGAGCAAGTACCATCCTGACAGATGATCCTGGCCTGCCTGTGTCTGCTTTGCTGCGCTAAATAAGGTTCTCCAAATCCCAGGTGTTGAGATCCACAAACAGGGAGTACCCAGGACCTGGCGCCTGGAAAGGAAAAGGGGAAATGGTGTTTTTTTTTCTCATTCTAAGTTTTCTAAAATATTTCAGGGCCCCAACAGCAGGCCAACCCGCAGCACCAATCAGGCCTGCACTTAGTGGGTACCCTTATAGACAATTTGGGGACACTGGTACAAGTGGGGGTGGGCTTGGCCTGTGGGCCCAAATGTTCATTGTTGTTGCCTATTTCACTAACCTCTTGTCTTTTTTCACAGCCATCCTATGTCCCGGTATCCCTTCCCTAGTCCTAACCCCCAAATAAAGCTGTGAGTCTGTTTGTTGAAATTGCTGTGTTAGTGAACTTTATTGTGCTTGCCTATTGATGAGAGATATATGGTTTATGGTGGAACAAGGTTATTGGGGACACAGTTTGCAGAATGGTTGGTTGGGGAGGTGGGGAGGTACAGTATCCCAGCAGGCAGTACCAGGTGGATACTTGGCCCACTAATACCTTACTCTGGGTGGAGGCAACATGCTATTATCAATATTTCTAGGAACAAACCCCCAATTGTCACCATAGCAGGACACAGGCCCTTTGCCTGGTACCAGGGACAGATGACAAGGGAGGGGTAGCCCACTGGCATACGGTGCTGAGGCTACATACATTTTTTGTGTTATTTATGTATGCTCTGACCCCCATGCCACATGGCCATCCACTACTTTTGGGCCACCTGGAAGACCGCAGCAGCCATGTCGTCCCCTCATCGCCATCTGCTGCTTTCCCTGATTTCCTTACTCCCAGGCATGCCCAATATATCCCTTCACTGGGGGGGGGGGGCCTTCCTTGGACAGACAAGAAAAAGACCGGAATTCAACCTGGACCTGGTGAACTGGGCTACGAGGAGCAGCTGAGAAGGACTTCCGCCTGGGCTTCATGGAGTAAGGGGACCCAGCAACTGTCATCCAGTTGATTGAGCAGCCATTTTCTGTTTTGTCCCTCATCCACTCCTACCCAAAATGTGGCCGAATGCAGACAGCTTTCTGGCAAGATGCACTGTGGCACGTGATCACCCATGCCACATAGTGAGCTAACAAAACCACGGGCCATCAGGAGCCAATCAAGAGTGATGCAGACTCACACCCCCCCCCAGGAAGGTGAGTGTCCAATGGATGCTCTGAATCCTCCCTGCTGGTCTCTGCTTCTGCCATCATAGGCTGGGGCATGAACCCGGGTAGTCAGCATGTCAAGTGATCCCCTATTGCTCGGCATATCGGAGCCAGCTCAATAACTACTTTACAGGTCACAATTTAGACTGCATCTGGAGTGTTGCGTGCACTTCTAGAGCCCACATTTAAATTAGGACTGGGAAAAGTTAGAAACAATCCAGACATGCATGTAAAAAATTACCCAAAGCCAGCACGGTAGGACCTATGGGGAGAGACTCAGCAACCTGAACATTTACTCACTGAAGATCTGCAGAGAGAGAGGGAGAGGGAATATGATATAGATGTACAAATGTTGTGCCCCAGAGTTAAGGTCCTACAGAAATAGAACAGTACACGAACATACACATTCCTTTCAGAACATGGGGTCAATTAAAAAGGCCAACTAGGAGTTCAGGAGAGGGTAGGTGCAGTCTGTAAGTGGGTGCATGGTCAAGCCCCAGGCACATACTTAGGGAAACTCACAAGAAGCATTAGGATCCTTTACTTACTTTTAGCATTTTATTCTGTCCACTTTGTACATACACCTTTTTCTCCCACCCGCCATAGCCAAGTTACATTTAGACCAGCTTGGTCTATGAAGTAGCAAGGCAGCCCCTCAAAGCCCAAGGCAGGACTCAGTTTAAGCAAAGAGTTGTTTTTTGTTTGTTTTGTTTGGAATTGACTGTTTGCCACTGATTTGTGGTATTTCAAGCAGGCAGTGCAAGGGGGGCACAGAGGCCATCCATAGGGACCACAGTCCCTGCCCAGCACATTTGATAATTTGAAAAGGACAGGCAGATGGGACCACAAGCTTAGGGTTTGTGAATGGAACATGTAGCCTTTAGAATGGGCACCCAAGTGGCTTACCTAATTAGGTTGAAACAGATCCATTGGCTCCAGTCCACCCTCCTGTCTGCAATAGATCAATGCCAGAGAATTGCAACTCCTTTTACAGCAGTGAGCAGTCCGACAGGCAGCAGCAGCAGGATCTTCACAGGTCTCCCCTCCCTCACAGTTTGGCTTTCCATCTTCTGCTGAGTAGGCCTCTTACCTCCTTCCCCTCTTCTAGGCAGCAGCTAGGCAGTGGTGTCTCCCCTTCAACCTCCTTCATTCAGATCACCATGGTTAGTAGGCAGTGGCACGTCAAGAAGTGCTGACTGCCAGTAGAGGCACAAAAAGGTGTAATTTATTTTAATTTTTTTATCTGCAAACTGCATCATGTGGTGTTCCTCGAACCAGCCAAGACCATGTGGGCAGATGGGATCTTGCTCACTCCCTTTAGACCACCCAGAGAGTTGGCGAAGGAGACAACTCCACCAGAGTTGAGAAAAGCCTAGCCAGTTTCCACAGTCAAGCCACACCTAAAGGGGGATTTCCTTGCCAGCTCCCCACCCCCATCCTTAGCAGCTAGTAAGGGGCAGGTCAGATTGGACACCAGCACTGCCTCTGGGATGGGGTAGTTATCAACCCACAGAGCTCAGCAAGCAGTGTTCCACTGTGGCAGTAGGAAAGGATGTTCCTTAAAGGGGCCCAGCATTATAGTTAGCACGTACAGCACAAATGAACCTGTACATGCTCATTTGCTATTGAACTATCTGAACATTTATGAGCTGATTTGCTATCGAGCTGTCTGAACATTTATGGGCCTCATTTGCTACAGAACTGTCTAAACATTTATGAGTCTGTTTCCTACAGAACTGTTTGATCATTTATCTACCCAATTGCTACAGAACTGTCTGAACATTTATGTGCCTATCTGCTAAATGGACTACCTGAACATGTGTGTGCTCATTTGCTAACAAACTGTTTGTACTTTTGTGTAACCATTGGCTAAACCAACTACTTCCACAATGGTGTGCCCACTGTCCAGAGAACTTCCTGAATATTCCTTTTTGTTTATTGAGTTACCTAGATTATGGTTTGTTTAATGACTTCTGCTTATGGTACCCAGTATTCTTAACTACCAAAACCTCTCTGTTACCTCGCTCAAACTGTGCAACCACATAGTAAATGCTACTTCACTTGGCAACCCACGTTCAGCTACTGCATCATTTCACACCATCTGCAAGTACATAAAGAATGCCTAAGCATTACTCTAAGCACAACTGATTCTGCATTCCCCTGGAGACACTCATTCCTTGTGGATTACGATTCAGGCAGGTTGACCCAGTTTAGTGTTAGGGCGATAGTCAGGACAGGGCCCCTACTGACCTACCAATCTGCCAAGCTTCATCTCTGTCTTGATAGAAAGTAAAAGAAGTGTATGATCTGCACCAGCTCACTAGTGAGGTACTCCACTATGTAGTGGGGTGTTTTTTTTCTCTCTTTCAAGACTAGTATCCATCTTCATCATCCAGGGACCTGTGTCATGTGGCATCATCCGAAGATCAGCACCCTGTGTCATCACCTGGAATTGTGTTTCCCTCTTCTGCACTGTGTCTGCTGTTCCTCTTGTCACAGTACTCCAGGGAAGGGTTTGTGCCAAAGAATCTTCTACAAGTTGCACATCTTTTCTGTCTTGGCCCAGCAGCTCCAGAATGAGTTTTTGCTGATGAACCTGTGGTCAGTTTGCATAATCATTCTTAAAACCCCATGGCCAAATTGAGGTCCCTTGTTGAAGAATCAGTCCCTTTGCTGTAGCCATTGACCCTCTGATCCAGGTGTCCCACTCAGGCCTCAGTTGTTCACCTCATCTTCCATGTCCTGATCTAGACTCTAGAGTGACTTGACTGTTCAGATTTCATGCATTTACAGCCATTAAACTTCATGAATTTACTGTAACTTGTTTTCATGCATTTGCAGTAACCAGATTCCTGGACAGAGTATAATTACAGTACTGGTCAACCAGCCAAAAGTGGTACCACAACATTATTGCAGCTGCAGTACTGTATAGCTGACGTGCACCTCATTACAGTTTTACAGTTATTGGTTTCTTATTGATCACTACCGCTACTTATTGCTTCCTTTTCTGCTGTGTTTTCTGACCAAAAGATTACACCTGTGACTCTTGCCAACTTCTTGCTAACAGGACAACTTTTTAAATAAATACGGAAACATAGAAATTGATGGTAGATAAGGACTGATATGCCAATATAGTCTGCCCATTTTCCCTGCCTACTATAAAAGCTGCAGATCCTACTTGATCTCTAGCTTTATCCCCTTGTTCCTATTGCTAGGGTTTCCCTATGCCTGTCCCTTGCATGCTTGAATCTCCCCACTGTGTTTGCCCCTACCACCTCTGCTGGGAGTCTATACCATGCATTCACCACCCTTTATGTGAAGAAATACTTCCTCATGCTACCCCTTAGTCTACTCCCTTCCAACCTCATATCATGTCCCCTCATTCCTGGACATCTCCTTTTCTGAAAGATACCACCCTCTGGTACCCTATTTATGCCTTTTACATATTTGTAGGTTTCTATTGTATCTCCCCTGTCTTTCCTCTCCTCCAAGGTATACATACTGAAGTTGGTATCACGTTGCAACAGCGACAGGAAACCAGCAAAAACCATCACAGCAACATTTTCTACAGGTCGCTGTGATGGTCTGCTAGGTTCCCAAAGCTGCTGCCCCCGAGGTGTTTGGCCCCTACCCGAACCAACTCCGACTCCAGAATTGGTTACCTTAAGTGCGGGAGGATGTATGGGGTGACCCCCACATGGCGGTGTGGGAGGCAAGGCCCCCCCACAGAAAACACACTTTTCCCAGTGACAGCACAGCACCAATTGGCGGTGTTGTGCCATCGTTGTACTGACAGTCGCTGTGTTTCATGTCACCGCGGCATGGTGGAACCATTCAGGTCTCCCAGTCTCTCCTCATATGACTTTTTGTGCAGGCCCTGCACCATCTTTGTTGTCCTTCTTTGAACTGCCTCCAACCAGTCTATGTCCTTATGGAGATGTGGCCTCCAGAACTGGACACCATATTCCAAATGAGGCCTCACCAATGATCTGTACAGTGGCATCATCATCTCCATCCTCCTGCTGGTGATACTACTCTCTATGCACCCCAGCATCCCACTGGCTCACTCCACAGTCTTGGCACATTATTTGGCCTCCTTTAGATCATCAGATATGATTACCCGCAAATCCCTTTCCTGTTTGGTGACCATCAGTTTCTCCCCTTCCCATCATGTAATCCTCCCCTGGGTTCTTGTGTCCCAAATGCATGATTTTGCACTTTTTCACATTAAATCTCAGCTGACACACTCTGGACCATTCCTCTAGTTTACCTACGTCCCTCCCCAATTTTTCCACCCCTCACAAAGTATTCACCCTGTTGCAGATCTTAGTGTCATCTGCAAAGAGGCACACCTTCCCCTCCGCAATGTCACTTATGAAGACATTAAACAGGACTGAGCCCAGGACTGATCCCTGTGGCACCCCACTGGTCACTGTCCTTTCCTCAGCTTGAGTACCATTTACCATGACCCTCTATCTTCTATCACTTAACCAGTTCCTAACCCAGTTTACCACCTTGTGACCACTCCCAGACTACCCAGCTTGTTCACAAGTCTTCTATGTGGAACTGTGTTAAAGGCCTTACTGAAATCCAGGTAGGCCACGTACACCACTCCCCCGATCCACGATCTTAGTCACCCAATCAAAGATATCAATTAAATTTGTTTGACATGACCTTTCTGCTATGAATTCATGCTGTCTTGGATCCTGTGCTCCACTGGATTCAAGGTGTTCAACGATCCTTTGTTTAAGTAGTAATTCCATAGTCTTCCCCACTATCGAGGTGAGGCTCACTGGTCTATAGTTTCCAGTCTCCTCCCTACTGCCACTTTTATGAAAAGGAACAACATCTGCCATCCTCCAGTCCTCTAGAACCACTCCCATATCGAGTGATTCATTGAACCGGGTTGCCAGTGATTCCACCAGCACCTCCCATAGTTCCCTTAATATTCTAGGATGTATCCCATCTGGTCCCATTGCCTTGTCCACTTTCAGTTTTGTGAGTTATTTTAGGACTTGCTCTTCTGTAAATGGACTGGTGTCCATCTCCCTCCCATATTTGTTCATGTTGCGTAACAGTGGTCCCTCACCTTCTTCTTCTGTGAACACGGAACAAAAATATTTGTTCATTATTGATTTTCCAGGTTCCCTTCCACACACTCTCCTTCTTCCCCTCTAAGCCTTACTATCCCACCCCTGGTTTTTCTCCTTACACTAATGTTCCTATAAAAAGTATTGTCTCCTTTTTTTTTACCTTCTGTGCTATTTTCTTCCTCCGTTTGTGCCTCTGCGGTCCGAACTGCATTCCCTGCTTCCCTCTGTTCATCCAGATACACTACCCTGTCCTCCTCCTGCTGTATTTCCTTGTATTAAATAAAACAATGTTCTATACTGTATTTGAGAAACACAGATACAGAAATAAGTTGATTTTAACATTTGGTTTCTAACTGAAGGCCATGGAGTAACCTGTAGGACACAATAAACAATTACAAATCTTTTTTTTTTAAAATGAGTATTTTAAACCAGTGGGGAATTTTTCTGCTTTTTTCTGCATGACCTGGGTGTTAAAAGTATTGTTTTTCCTAAACTACTGTCATTATGCTTCTGACAAAGGACTTGGTCTGAAAGCTAAAACACTTTGTTCTTTTTGTCACATCTATGTTGGTCCATTAAAAGGTATCAAATTATTTGCTTTTGGATCTTATATTTCCTGAAAGCCGTCTTTTTTGGCCTTACCTTCCTGGGCACTGACTTTGAGAACCATAGTGGCTTTCTCTTTCTCTTGCCCTTGTTTACATGCCTAATGCAAAGGTTTGTTGCTTCCACTATGGCACCTTTCAGATGGGCCCACTGCTCCTCCACTCCCCCATTTTGTCCCTCCCTAACAGAGCATGCTTGAGACATATCTCCATCATAGGAAAGTCAGCCCTCCTGAAATCCAGGACCCTTGCCTTTGTGTGGCCTGACTCTGCCACTGTATTTATGCTGAACCACACTGTGTGATGATCACTGCATCCCAGGTGTTCACCCACCCTGACTTCCTCAATTCTGTCCCCACTGGTGAGTACCAGGTCCAAAATTGCACCCTCCCTGGTGGGCTCTAGCATTAGCTGCCTGAGGTCTGCCCCTTGCACAGAGTACACGATGTCCCTGCTCCTGGCTGAAGCAGCATCTGGGATGCTCAAAACCATATCTGGTAGATTAAAATCACCTACCAGCAGCACCTTCCCTTTATTCAATTCAATTCAATTCAATTCAATCTTTATTTATATAAGGCACCATTCTGAAACCAAGGCACCTGTACAATACAAGATAAAATAATAAATAGTTAAAACAATATTAAAATTAAACTAAACAACAATATTAACAAATCATTATATGCTTTGCTAAAGAGATAGGTTTTTAAAGCTCCTTTAAAACTTTGGACAGTCAGGCAGTCTCGCACCTGAAGAGGTAGAGAATTAAACAGGGTTGGGACCATAAAACTAAAAGTTCTGGCCTCTGAAGTTTTTAAACGAACCCTGGGAATCTCTAGCAATCCCTCGTCAGTGGATCAGAGAGAGCGGGGGGGGACAGTAGGGACAAAGGAGATCTTTCAGGTAAGCAGGTCCCTGATCATGTAGGGCCTTATAGGTCAGCAAACCGACCTTGAAGGTGATTCGCCAGCAAACTGGCAGCCAGTGCAGTCTGCGGAGCACAGGCGTTATATGACTGGACCTAGAAGAACCAGTCAACAGCCTGGCTGCCACATTCTGCATTAGCTGCAGGTGATGAATCTCAACCCCCGGTAGCCCCAGGTAAAGGGCGTTGCAGTAGTCAAGGTGGGAAGTAATGAAAACGTGGACCAAAGTAGGAAGATCATCTGGAGGAACCAGGTGCTTCACCTGGGCGATGTTCCTCAGGTGGTAAAAAGAGGTTTTGACAACTGCTGACACCTGAGATTTAAATGTCAAACAGTCATCAAACACAATGCCCAGGTTCCGCACCCGGTCTGAGGTAGTTAGCTGGACACCCCCAAGCCATAGACCCAAGGGTGATCCAACCAATGAACCCACCTCCCAGTGACCCTGGTCCACAAGCCAACACCTTAGTTTTGTCAGGGTTCAACCGCAGCCAGCTCACATTCATCCAGTCCTGGATTTCCGCAAGACAGTTGTTAAAGACCGAAAAGGCAGCATCTTGGCCGGGCACAAAGGACATGTACAGCTGAGTATCACCTGCATAGCAGTGAAAACCCAGACCGTACTGCC
This sequence comes from Neoceratodus forsteri, assembly GCA_016271365.2. NCBI lineage: Eukaryota > Metazoa > Chordata > Ceratodontiformes > Ceratodontidae > Neoceratodus > Neoceratodus forsteri. The sequence continues at coordinate 975,211,378 of CM057453.1, forward strand.
TAATAATCGCTCCTAAATGCAGCATGTACACTGCAAACAACATGGGCGCCAAAATGGAACCCTGCAGTACCTCACAGGATAGGGAGAATGATGCTGAGAAAAAAATCCCAGACACCACCCCCTGAGTCCTACCCTCGAGGTAAGATCGAAACCAACTGAGGACTGTACCAGACAGCCCACAGATAGACTGCAAGCGTTCCAATAGCACACCATCATCCACAGTGTCAAATGCTGCAGACAGATCAAGAAGGACCAAGATGGAATGAGTTCTTCGATCTCTTGCTATTAGGAGGTCATTTAGTACCCGGACCAGAGCTGTCTCGGTACTATGCCTTTTCCTAAATCCAGACTGGAGAGAATCATAGACATTGTGGCTGGTCAAATGATCATCCAACTGCGATGTGACCATCTTCTCAATAACTTTACCCACAAAGGGTAAGTTAGAGACAGGCCTGTAGTTTACCAGACAGTCCGGGTCCAAGGAGGACTTCTTAAGAAGGGGCTGAGCCACAGCCTCCTTCAGAGGATTTGGAAAAATTCCCCTCTCCAAGGACCTCCAGACTATCTCAGCAAGGACGGGACCAATTTTATCCACACAACCCACTAAGAGATGTGTGGGGCCCAGATACAAACTACAGTTGGTCGGACGCAGTGATTGAATGATCATCACAATGTCACTGATTGTGGGGAGGCTGAAGTCAGACCACACAAACTGGGTGTCCGACATCTCCTTCCGACCATCACAACTCCCATTACAGAGGGTGTAAGGGATGTCAGATCTGATTGTGGCAACCTTATCTGAAAAGAATAGAGCAAACTCCTCACACCATTCTTGAGAAAAAGCTCTTCTGGGCTGAAGACAGATTGGATTGCACAATCTGTCCACGGTCCAGAGTAGCTGAGCTGGTCGATTCTGTGCAGCAGCAATCTCTCCGGACAGGAATTCTGCCTTCTTACGAGAGATTGCTGATTGATAGACCACATAGTGATCCGTCAAACTAAGTTTGTCACAATCCAGACCCGACTTCCACCAGCACCTCTCCAACCTTCATCCAACTTTCCTCAACTCCCTCAGAGTCTCATCAAACCAAGAAGACTTGGGGCGAAGAGTGAGAGGACGAACATGAACAGGAGCAATGGAGTCCAGGGCCCCTGCCACCGCCTCATTATAGGCAAGTACCAGCTCTTCTGGATCCATGCAATCTCTCGGTAAGCCCGATAGGTCCAGCACCGCCATCAGGCCATCAGGAGAAACACCCCTTAAAGGGCAATACCGGACCATCTCCATAGGGGCCGGCCTACAAGGGGTGGCCTCAAAACTGAACCCAATGGAGTGATGGTCCAACCATCCGACTGGTTCCACCACCAAATCGGATATCTCCATCCCCAGAAGGAACATCAAATCCAATGAATGACCGCCAATATGGGTCAAGGAGGGAAATAACCTGTGCGAAGCCCCCCAGTGAAATCATTGACTGGAGGAAGTCTTGACCAAATTGTGAGAGTTCATCATCGACCCAGGCATTGAAGTCCCCCAGAACCAACCACCTGGGGGACCCCAATGTCAGGTCGACAATGAAGTCTGTGACTTCCCACAGGAAAACATTCCCGTCACCTGGTGGACGGTACACGAGAAGTATCCTGCACCCCACACCCTCGCCCATGATGCATTCAAAGGATTTGGTAGTTCCCACTGGTACCTCCACTAGGCCCAGTTCTGATCTAAAACAGATAGCAACACCCCCGCCCCTACTATCCATCCTTAGGTGGTGTATCACTGAGTAACCGTCTGGAACTGCTGCCGCCAAAAGTGATCCAGCATTCTCATCCAGCCAGGTCTCAGTGATGCACGCCAGGTCAGATGTCCGAACAAAATCAGCTATAATAGCTGTCTTGTTTTTAATAGACCTGGTGTTGCACAACACCACCCGAGTAGGATGAGCATCCGAGGATGACCATGCTACCTGCTGACTACAATCAGAACCCTTGGGTATGGGAACCAGACAGGGAGGACCCCTTTCCTGGACCCAGTTCACTCCAGGGCAGCTCCTTGTCCCCACTATCCCTATCTGCCCACTCTTTTCCATTCCCTCTCCAGACCCAGCCCTCGTCCTCCTCCTTCTTCCAACAATCCCCAAAGCCCTACACCATCTATAAACTTCTGGTGATAGAGGAGGACAGGAAAAAGGACGAAGGTCCCTGAGCCTGGAGGTGGAATAATACCCGACTGTCCTTGTCCTGTCCCAGCACATATTTAACACTCTAAATAAATAACAACAAATAAACAATCCTAGTTACACCCCTGTGAGCTAAATAAATACAAAGCCCTATATAATGATTTAACAAAAATAAAATACAAATTAAAAAAACAAACCAACCTCAAAATATTGATTTAAGGGCTCTCACCCCCCAAACCCAAACACAAGATACAACCAAGTACAACAAACCACTAATTAAATTCCCCCTCCCCACCCAGTCCTCTCACCACTGGGGAAGAGAGGGAAAAATTACTCTCAGTATCAAACAAATGTTAACACAGACAACAAATCTAATAAACAAATAAATAAATGGACACAGGGTCCTCTCACCACCCGGACATCCAAATAATAAAAATTAACAAACCAATTTCTTCAGTCCAATCTAATCACCTATAAAATTAAAAAGGGCTAAAATCTGAGAGTCACAAATTATAATAGTCACATAGCTGCCATAGTGTGGATGGATTCCAGTAGAACCCTGTCCACTTTCTCCCCCTGTTCTTTTCAGTCCTAATTGTTCTATTCTGAATAAAAATAAAGCATTGTACTACTACTACTACTACTACTAAATAAATTCCTGTTGCAGTTTGACTCTGAGTATGACTCCTGCATTTTCTTGCTGGGTGTCTCCATTTACCCACCTGAAGAAAATGTTGTTGGAGGTTCTCCAGATCCACCTCAGTTCCTCTGGAGGTCCGGCTTTTATGGTGGCAGTACCCCAACTTCGGAACATTAATTCTTCAGACCTCTCAAGTGTCTCCGTGGTGGAGGTTTTCAAGAAGTCTTACAATAAATTTTTACCCTAACTTCTAATAAATATGGTTAAACCCTGCCTTGTCTGGTTTTTAATAAATACCCTGAATTTTGCTGTTTTTTTTCTGTTTCTTTATGCCTTTAAGTACAGTGCTTAGAGCTTCTGAGATGGGGTTCCTTAAAAATAAAACCTTATATAATTACTGGTGACCCCCTTTAATAACATGAATTCAGGTGCAGTAAAATCACCATGAGAACCCGAAATCATGTTATTACGACATTCACTAAACTATTTTTCACTGCTAGTGTCCATTGTCTGTCACTCAAGCATATTGAGCCACTACATTGGCTCGCGCTCTGCTTGTAGGCAGGCTGAGCAGTATTTCAAAAATGGCAGCTCGGTTTTCCATTTACCGAGGAGCCGCTTTTGTTCACTTCCCTCTCCGTTTCTCAATTCATTTTTTATCTTTATCTGGTTGATCCTGCCTTTCAAACACAAAATAAATATTTGGTTGATCCCGACATGCACCCAAATCAGTAGACACGTAACTGAAATCCAGGACGGACCCTACCTAGCATGAGCCGTGGCTGACACCTAAAAGAAAAAAATAAAGTAAGTCTGAGCAGAGCAGGAGATAGGGAAAGAGTGTGTGTGTGTGTGCATGTGTGTATGTATGTGTGTGACTGACAGTGTCTGTGAGATAGTCTGAGAGTGTGTGTGTGTGTGTGTGTGCACGCGCATGCATGTGTGTCTGTAGGTAGGGAAGACACTGAGACACTGAGCAAACTCTGCACCAAGAATTATAAAAAATAAAAAATAAGCAACTGTGTGTTTTATGGATTTTTTTACACACCCTTGGTGTGTGATGACCTCATAAACCTCTCGAGCTTTGCTCTCAAGGTTTATGGGTCATCACACACCTCAGGTGTGTAAAAATTCACCACACAGTTGCCTATCTGTTATTTTCTATTCACTTACTTGCTTGCTTGCTTACTTACCTATTTACTTACTGTACTTGCCCACATACCTATTTACTTACTGCACTTACTTCACAATTTACTTACTTTCTGTACTTACCAATGTACTGACTTACTGTACTTACCTATTTACTTAGTTAGTGTGTACAATGTTTACTGTACTGTGCCTCATTACTACTCTTACCTGTTTATCAACACTGTACTTACTTAGTTCCTATTTGCCTGTACTTACCTATTCACTTACTTACTGTATTTACTTACATACATACTTACTGTACTTACTTATTTACTTACTATTTATTTACTTACTTATCTATTTACTTACTCTACTTACTGTACTTAGCTATTTACTAACTTATTGTACCTACTTACTTACCTATTTACTTACTTACTCTACTTGCTTACTTACCTATTTACTTACTGTACTTACTTACCAATTTATTTACTTACTGTACTTACCTATTTACCAGCTTACCTTGCTGTTCTTATTTGCTTACATATTTACTTACTCTACTTACCTATTTACTTACATATTTCCTTACTGTACTTACTACCTATTTGCTCACTTACTTTACTTACTTATTTACTTAGTTTTCCTAATTAAGTCTATTTTCACTTACTTACTGGACTTACTGATTTACTTACTGTAGTTACTGTAATCACTGTAGTGTCTTACCTAGTTATTTACTTATATGTACCTATTTACTTAAGTACTCTACTTACTTACCTATTTACTTACTGTATTTTCCCATTTACTTACTGCACTTAGTTACCTGTTTACTTACATACTGTACGTACTTACCTTTTTACTTACTGTACTTATCTATTTACTAACGGTTGCTTACCCGTATCTTTCTTCTGTACTTGCTTCCTGTTACTCTATACGGTGTATCTTACTTACCTATCCATGTACTGTTTTATTCTTATTACTCATCGTACATACTTACCTATTTACCTACATACTATACTATTTACTTCCTTATTTTACTTTACTGTAACTCTACTTATGTACCTATTTGGTTACTTCAACTTCCTCACTTACCTATTTAGTTTTTTACTGTACTTACTTTCCTAATTACTTACTGTACTTACCTGTTTACTTACCGTACTTGCTTACAGTTGTGTCATAGAAACATTTCTCAGTACTCAGGTATACCTGGGTATACTGAGGCAGAATGAGCAGGATCACATTACAGTCAATACAAATTACCTCAGTGGTACCTTGAGGTAGGAAACTCTTAGATAACTACCACTGTACCTGTTTACTTTCTTACTGTACCTACTTACCTATTTAGTTACTTACTGTAGTTACTTACATACATACATACATAAATACAAAGTTGCCAGGTGAATTGGCCTATCTGTCTATCTTGTCTGCCTGAGAAGCAGCTCCTGATTAGGATTCAGCAGCTGCCCCCCCTTCTTTCACTCCCTTCTACCTGGCACCTCCCTAGCACCCTGCTATTTACCTTCCCCCAACCTGCACTTTGCCCAAATACGTGTCCCATCCCACCTTGAAGCCCTCCACAGTTTTCTTTGCCAACAGCTCACCTGGTAATGCATTCCAAGATGCAGCCACCCTATCTGTGAAACAGTGTCTCCTCACCTCCACCCGTACCTCCCCCCTACTAGCTTAAGGTTATGTCCCCTCATATGAACCTCCCTCTTCAGCATAAAGAGACCCTTTGTACTACCCTATTAATCCTTTCATGTATTTCAAGACCTCTATCATATTCCCTCTATCCCTTCTGTTCTCCAGGGAGTACATGTTCAACTCCCCAAGTCGTTTCTTGTAGGACATTTCCCCCAGGCCATGGATCACCTTGTGGCATGTCTCTGTACTCTCTCTAAAAGTGTAACATCCCTCTTTAAGTAAGGCCTCAAAAATTGTATGCTGTACTCCATGTGAGGCCTCACTAAGGAGTTATACAAGGACAGAATGACCTCCCTTCTCCTCAATGTTATTCCCCTAAAGATACACCCAAGTATTTTCTTTGCCTTAGCAGCTGCTCTTTGGCACTGTTCTGAATTATTCATCCTGGCATCTATGACCACCCTCAGGTCCTTTTCCCCCTTATATGTCAACATCTGTTTTCCCCAGATGATAGTTATGTCCAGTTTTCCTGAATCCCAGATGTAGTATGCTGCACTTCAGAACATGGAACCCCAACTGCCAAGTGTGTGCTCCCTTTTGCAATCTGACTAAATCCTCCTGAAGTGTCTTCCTACTCTCCTCACTGTCCACCACTGCACCCAACTTAGAGTCATCAGCAAACAGATTCATATTGCTCCTTAATCCCTCCCCAATGTCTGCAATTAACACATTGAACAGGATTGAGCCCAATATTGATCCCTGAGTAACCTGCTGATGACCCTCCTATGAGTTGAAGCCTCCTCCCCTTCCACCATCCTCTGCTGCCCATTGCTGAGCCAATTTGTTATCCATCCCACCATTTCTTCCTCCACCCCCAGGTTCCTCAGTTGACATATCAGCCTTCCATGCAGGACCAAATCAAAACTGTTGCTGAAGTCCAAGTACAGGACATCAACCAGCTCTCCACTGTCCAGGGATCTTGTCACCCAGTTAAAAAATTCAACTAGGTTGGTCTGACACGATCGCCTGTGGATGAACCCATGCTGTATTTCATTTTGAAAGCCATTTGCCTCTAGTAACTCCCCCATCCTTTCCTTTAGGATGGCCTCCATCATTTTCCCTTACAATGGACATCAGACTAACTGGTCTGAAGTTTCCCAGTTCATCCCTTGGTCCACTGTTGTGGCATGGCACAGTGTGTGCTGTCCTCCAGTCTAGGGGTTCGCACTTGATTGGAGGAAGGAACTGAATAATTCTGTCATTGGAGCAGCTAGGACATCTGTCAATTCCTTTACAACTCTGGGTGGATCCCATCTGGTCCTGGGGCCTTATCTGTCCTCAAGGACTTGAGACCTTCCCTCACCCTCCCCACTTGGATCTCACAATCCATAAGTGATACCCTCCCACCGTCCCTATCCTGCCTCCACTTTGTGGTAATGGACCTTCTCTTTCCCTAGTAAAGACTAAGAAGAAATACTCATTACGTATTTAGCCTGCTTTACTGTTCCTTCAGCCCAACCCCCTTCCTTCTTTAACCTGTTTATCTGCCCCTTCTGTCTCTCCCTAATATATATATAAAATGCCTTCTCCCCTTCCCTGATCCCCTACACTAGCCTAAGCTACTTATCCACTTTGTCCGCTCTTACCTGTCTACTGACTTCATTTGAGATAATGCAGTATCCATCCCTATCGTCCTCCCTGCAGGAACATTTATACCATCTGAAGGTCAACCATTTCTCCCTCACCCCCTGCTGAACTTCTCTGGACCACCAACAAGGTTTTGTGGCCCTAACCTTCTTAAGATGGGATTTAGTGCAACTTTTGTAGCCTCCAGCAAGCCAAGCTTCAAAATCCCCCAGTGGTTCTCTGTGCTCATCCCTGGCTTGATATACCTTACATAGCTATTTACTTACTTACTTACTGTGCTTACTTAGCTATTTACTTACTTACTGTACTTACTTATCTATTTACTTACCCATTTACTTACTGTAGTTACTTACCTATTTACTTCCTTACTGTACTTAATTACCTATTTACTTACTGTACTTACATATCTATTTACATACTTACTGTGCTTACCTATTTTCTAACTTACCGTGCTTACTTACCAATTTACTTACGTACTGTACTTAAATCATTATCTATTTACTGTACTTACTATACTTACTTTACTGAATTACCTATTTACTTACTTACTGTAATTACCTATTTATGTACTTACTGTGCTTATTTATTTGCTTATGGCACTTACTTACCAAATTTACTTACTTGCTATATTTACTCCCTTACCTATTTACTTACTTACTGTACCTACTTATCAAATTAATTACTGTACTTGCTGACCAATTTTCATACCTGCTGTATTTACCTATTTATCTAATTATGTAAAGTACTTACTTATTTTGCTACAGTACTTACTTACCTATTTACTTATTGTACTTACTTATTTACTTATGTACTGTACTTTTGCACTTACCTCTTTACTTACTGTACTTAGTGTACTTACTTATTTAATTACTTACTGTACTTATGATTAACTTACTTGTCTTACTTAAGTACCTAGTTACTTACTTGCTGTACTTATCGATTTACTTAGTTACTGTACTTAATGTAGTTACTTACCTATTTAATTACTTACATATGAACATACAAATTTGCCAGCAGAAATAGACCACCTGGTCTATCAAGTCTGCTCAATTGTCCAGTTAGCACCCTCACCCATGTAGCTGCTCCACCTCTTCCCCTTTCCAATTACCACCCCTGCCTTTTCGATTCCCTTTTGAAACTACTGCCTGTCTTACAGGCTACCACCTCCACTGGTAAAGCATTCCATTCTGCCACAACCCTCTCTGTGAAAAAGTGTCTCCTCATTTCTCTCCTAAATCTTACCCCCCCAATCTAGGGCCATGCCCTCTCGTGTCCCTCCCCCTCCTTAGCCTGAGTATCCCTTCAGTGCCTGCCTTGTTTATTCCCTTTACATACTTAAAAGTCTCAATCATATCCCCTCAGTCCCTTTTCTCATCCAAGGAGTACATGGTCAGCTCTCTCAGCCTTTCCTCATATGGTATGTCCTCCAATCCCTGGATACTCCTTGTTGCCCTGCATTGTACCCCTTCCAGTAATTTCACATCATTCTTCAGATATGGGTGCCAGAATTGCACACAGTAATCCAGGTGTGGCCTGACTAGTGCCCTATAGAGAGGCAGGATCACCTCCCTGCTCCTGGAGGAGATTCCTTTAGTGATACAACCCAGTGTTATGTTGGCTTTTGCTGCCACCATCCTACACTGCTTTGTATTGTTCATCTTCCCTGTTGCAACCACCCCTAGATCCTTTTCCTCCTTAGTTGGACTTAGCTGCACCCCTCCCAGCTGGTAACGTCTCCCTGGGCACTTTTTCACATTAGATTCCCAACTGCCATGCTTCGACCACTACACCAGTTTGGTCAGGTTGTCCTGCAGCCCCTGCCAACCTGCTATATCATCCACCATCAGCCCCAGTTTGGTATCATCAGCAAACAGACTGATATTGTTCCTGATGCTTGTACTTACTTACCTATTTAATTACACACTGTACTTAGTTACCTATTTACTTATTTGCTGTAATTACCTATTTACTTACTGTACTTACTCATTTACTTACTGCACTTAGTTACAACTTACTCTACTTGCTTACATATTTACTTTCTGTACTTACCTGTTTACTTACTGTATTTACTTACCTAGTTTCTTACTTACTTACTTATCTATTTACTTACTTCTGGTACTTATTTACTTACCTATTTACTTACTGTTCTTACTTATTTACTTACTGTACATATGTACCTATTCACCTACATACCAAACTCACTTGCCTATTTACTTACTGTGCTTACTTATGTACCTATTTACTTACTGGACTTACATACCCATTTAGTTTCTTGCTGTACTTACAAACTTACCTAATTACTTATTGTATTTACCTATTTACATACTCTACTCACTTACCTGTTTACATACTTGACATACCTATTGGCTTACTTACTGGATTTATCTATTTACTTTCTGTACTGATTTCCTTACCTATTTACTTACTGTACTTAATCACTTAACTATTTACTTATTTACTGTATTTATTTACACACCTATTTACTTACTTGCTGTGCATACCTATTTACTTACTGTACTTACTTGCTTGCCTACTTACTTACTGTACTTACTTGCCTATTTACTTTCTGTACGTGCTTACCAATTTACTTACTTTCTGTATTTACATACCTATTTACTTACTGTACTTACTTACCTATTTACTTACTCTACTACTGTACAGACTCACGTATTTACTGTACTCACTTGTGCACTTACTGTACATGCTTACCTATGTACTCAATTACTGTACTTATTTAGCTGTATTTACTTGCTCTATGTAGTCACATATTTACTTACTGTACTTACCAATTTAGTTATTTAGTAACTGTACTGTACTGTAACTATACAAATCCCCAGGTTCTGATGAAATTCACCCTAAGGTATTAAAAGAGCTTGCTGATTTTATCTTCTTACCCTTAACTAATATCTTTCAACATTCTCTTGACACTGGGGAAGTTCCACAAGATTGGAACAAAAGCGACCGTAGTACCCATTCTCAAGAAAGGTCCAAAAAATAACCCCGAGAACTACAGACCCATCGGTTTAACTTCTTTAATAGGAAAAATTTTAGAAAATATTATTAAAGATAATATTTTGGATTTCCTCCATCAAACTGGGTTATCTGACCCCCTTCAACATGGGTTCACCAAATCCAGACCTTGGCAAATGAATTTACTGACTTTTTATGAAAAGGTCACTAGCGAAGTTGATCTGGGCAATCGTGTGGACCTTGTGTTCCTGGATTTCGCCAAAGCGTTTGATAAATTACCACACTTGGAGCTCATAGACACCCTGAGAGTTTTCAAACTAAAAACTAATATTGTTAACCGGATTGCTAGTTGGTTGGATGGAAGAAAACAGAGCGTCATTATAAACGGAGAATATTCCAAATGGGCCCCTGTCACAAGTGGGGTCTCTCAAGGGTCTGTTTTGGGCCCCTGTCTTTTTAACATTTATGTTTCCACTCTCACCATTGACAACCCCAATATATGGATGTTAAAATTTGTTGACCACTGCCGTATCGGTACTATCGTGAACAACACAGTAGACAGTACTGCTCTCCAGCTAGTTTTGGATGACATATTAACTTCCCTGCACTAAACAGCTATCCCTGAACACCACCAGGTGCAAACTTATGCACCTAGGAATACATAACAAACACCATAAATATAAATTATGGAATGACACTCTACTTGAAACTAATCAAGAAAAAGATTTAGGAATCATTGTCAGCCCTGATTTGAAATTCAGATCCCACTGTAGAATACAAATTAACAAAGTTAACCAAAATCTAAACTGTATTTTTAGACATATATCTAGTCGCAGGAGTGAGGTGTTGCTCCCTTTGTGCATTGCTTTGGTTAGGCTGCACCTGGAATACTGTGCCTAGTTGTGGTCTCCGTACTGCAGGGAGGACATCTTAAGGATTGAGAGAGTACAGTGCAGATTCACTAGAACCATTTCTGGGATGGGAGACAGGACATATGAGGATAGGCTGAGACTGCTAAACATGTACATGCTCCAGTATAGAAGACTGAGAGGAGATATGTGTCTCACTTTAAGAGCAGTAAGTGACACCACCATTAGTAATGAACTGGGATTAACAATTAGTGAAAACAGAGTCAGTAATAGGAGACACTCCAAACAATTACTTCTGGGCAAATGGAATGCCCTGCACAGAAAGAATTGGTTTAGCCACAGGGTTGTCCAATATGGAATCACCTCTCAGCCAACATTGTAGATAGCCCTAATTCAGACTCCTTTAAACTTAATTTGGATCTTGGAATTGGAGATAAAGCCAGATTTTGTCTACATTAATTATACTTGGCATGCATCATGGATGTATGTCCATACTATCTTGTAACACCTATGATACCTATGATATTACGCTATTATGATATTATTGGTCATATTATGCCTGTGTTTTGCGAACTGCACTGGCTGCCTGTTCAGTGGCAGATCACCTTTAAGGTTGGTTTACTAACCTTTAAAGCCCTACATGACCAGGGAACCGGTTACCTGAAAGATCTTCTGATTCCCTATTGTCCCCTCCGTCCTCTCCGTTCCGCCAGTGAGGGATTGCTAGAGATTCCCAGGGTTCGTTTGAAGTTATCGGGATCTCGTGCCTTTGCCTTTTCAGCTCCAATCCTGTGGAATTCTCTACCTCGTTGGTTAAGAGAATGCCCAACCGTTGATAGTTTTAAAATTGCTTTAAAGACATATCATTTTACTTTGGCTTATTCTTCTTAGTTATGGTTGTTTTAATGCTTGGATTTTATTGTTCTATCTATTTTTGTACAGTGCCTTGATTTCGAAAGGCGCTTTATAAATAAACATGACTTGACTTGACTTGACTTGATATTTATGATACTTACCCATTTACTTACTTGCTGCATTTCCTTACCTATTTAGTTACTTACTGTACATACTTTACTGTACTTACCTATTTACTTACTGTACTTATTTACATACATAACTATTGACTTACTGTACTTGTGCACTTATTTACTTGCTTTCTTTCTTTACTTACCTATTTACTTACTGACTGTACTTGCCTGTTTATTTGCTGTACTTAACTATTTACTTACTGTACCTACTAGCTTTTCTATTTACTTACAGTACTTACCTATTTATATACATACTGTACTTACTTACCTATTTACTTACTTGCTGTACTTATTTACTTAGTCACTTGGGGTCACAGTCTTAGGCTGGCAAGAGAGAGGAAGGATATCCAGAAACACTTTTTTTGTGGGGGTGGAGCAAAAAGAACAACCCTCCAAAACAGGGATCATCAGCAAAGGGAGAGAAAACACACAAAAGGAAAGTTATGGCTGGGAAACAAGAAAAGGGCAGAAAACAGGGAATGATATGACCACAGCATACTTTGTGGCAGAAGCATTGTGGTGATATAAGGTTCTATGAGTAATCATTTGTTGGAATATCTAAGATCCTTCAGTCTTCATTTGAGTTTCTATTCCTCTATTAATCGCAAAATATGTTTAATAGTGCTGTGTCTAGTGAAGTTACTTGCTATGCCTGCATTCCTGTTATGTGGGCAGTTTTAACTGACATGGTGTGCATACAGGTAGACTTTGCATCCCTTCTGGTGTGTTAGGAATTTCCACCACATCAGTGCCCCTGTGGTGTTCTAGGCAGTGTGGTGCTTCTGGGCACCTGATATAATACACTTGGAAGACTAGAAAATTGTTGGGGATTGGCCTCCGGAGCTGTTTTCCATTTCTAGCATGAGATGCATCAGTCCTTCCCTCATCAGATCCCTATCTTGACTGGGAAGATGTAAATTGGCCAAGCCTAATTACAAAGTTGTAAGGGAGATTATAACAGATTAATGGAGGCTCAATGGAGGTCTCTGGGTGGCACATTTTTACCCAGGATTAGGGGTGGACTTGTGATTGGCCAAAGGATGCCCAGCAACCTTGAGGTAGAAGGCAGAAACAGAAAAAAACCTGAAAACAGTAGCATGCAGATTTTAAAATACAAAGCATGTTTAACATCTCTGGTATTCCTTAATTAGAATGAAAGTTTCATGAAATAAGTAAAGTTAACCTTGTGACCTTGATCTGTTAATCAGTACATAACTCCACAGTTTCTGTCTGTGCAGTTTTTCAACCTAACCCCTTTACACTGGCCACAAATTTAATTAAATCATATGTTCTGCTGTCCATAGCAAGGTTCTAGAAATGCTGTGGATAGAACAAGGCTGGACAGAAGGCTGAGAGCCGTTATGTATTGCAATGTATTTTTTATTTATTTCATCTCAGATTACAAGGCCGAGATATTCAAAAGGGTTGCGCATGGCATGCACAACCCACTATCCACCAGTCTGCGATATTCAAAGGAGAAAAAGTGCGCCGCACAAATCCCGATGCGCCGGAGCACATCAGTAATGTATGCAGGCACAGGTAGGGGGGGCATGCCCATGCATAGCCTGCACAGCCCTGTATTCAGCCCAGGATGTGCAGAGTCATACATGCGCAACCCCTACCTGCGCCTGCACAGTTAAGCCAAAAAAAAAGGAACAAATGATGGCCACCCAGAGGTGAGCTGCCGCATTGCAGGGTGCAACACGGCAGCTTCCACCTGTGGGTGGCCACCCGAGTTCCTGCCGCACCTGGTGGAGCCCCCCCATGCCCCATCATGGGCATTGGTGTATAACAATAACCCCCCTCAACATCCCTGGTGGTCCAGTGGACCGCTATGTGCCCGACTGTGGGCATTGGTATTATAACCCTCCCACATCCAATATCCCTGGTGGTCCAGTGGCCGATCATTCACATATCTGGACTGAGTAGTACGGTATGGGCTGCACGTCCATTGGTGCCCACTGTGAACCAATGGTCATGCAGCCCTACTGAGCTGTCAGTCAGAGGGCGGCGGGGCGTCAGGTGGGTGGGGTGTTGCCGCCCGCCGGCTGACCGGGGGGGAGCGGGGCGGTGGGGCTCAGTAGGCGGGTGGGGAAGGGGTACACTAGACCACCAGGGTAATAGGAATATTTTATGCTGTACAGATGCCCACGATCAGGCAGCGATCGGTCCACTTGACCACCAGGGATATTGGACATGGGGGGTTATAATACCGATGCCCGCGATCAGACACATAGCGGTCCACTGGACCACCAAAGATATTGGACAGGGGGGTTTCTTTTAGACAAATGCCTGCGATTGGGCTGCAGGGGGCTTCGGTCCCTGACGGCTGTTGCCTGGCAGGGCGCCAGGCACAAGTCATCGGGGATTGGCGCACCTGCATGATAATGGCATGCAAATGGGGCCATAATGAGATGCAAATGGCCCCATGTGTGCCTTGCATAAATTATGACCCCATTTGCATGTCCCCTTTTGAATATCACAGGTGCTGTGCTTGGCGCAATGGCATTTGCGCTAGCGCATCTCCATGCTCCACTCTGGCCACTTGTGCAGGCGCAGTGCCACTGTGCCATGCACAGTGGGGGTGGCCATGGTGCTATATTCAAAGCTGCTGCGCCATAGCGCAGCTCCGTTGAATATCACCCAGGTCACACCCCTGTGCAACAAAGTTGAGCTGCGCCTAGGCTTGTGCCATGGCCTGGTGCAGTTCGAATATCTGGGCCCCAGTACCTTTGAGCTAAACATAGTTCATTTACAAAGGTTCCATGCCAGGGGGACTGGGGTAACAAAACAGATGAAGGGAAGCTAAATAAGTGATATACAAGCAAAACTGGCAACATCAAGACATCATAGTGAACAGCAAAATAGAAAGGCAAGAAATATTGGGATTCTTACAAGCACTGGAAATACAGCATACAACATAGACAAGGCAGTATAATGTAAGGAGATACCAAATGAATATATTGTGAACCTTAGGCTAACTTTAAGCAGCAGATCAGTATAAAAATAGGTGTGTGAGAGAGAGGGAGAGAGGGAGAGAGCGAGGGGAGAGGGAGAGAGAGAGAGAGGGAGGGAGAGTAAGAGAGGGAGGGAGGGAGATAGAGTATGATACTATGCTCTAGGTTTAGTTACTTTAGTGCCCAAAGGATTAGGAGTGGAATCATAGTTTAAGGCCCTGGGTAGGAAGGTAGCTGCCAACAGCTTTGTCAGAGCAGGCTTTAGACCAAAAAATTTAAATGGGATTTGAGGAGAAGTGTGGCTCAGCTGGAAGGGGGAAGGAAAGTGGGCAGTACCCTAGAATATTAGGGGGTACAGTCACAGTGGCTTTCAGTTGCAAGATGCTGCCGAAGTACCTGCTTGTAGCATCCCATCTTCATTAGGTTAGTAAATTCAGTGCATAGTCCATTGTATCAGAGTGGTACCTGGTACAGAAAGGTCAGTTGACATTGGGAAGTCCTGCATCTGGTAACTAGGTGTTCGGTAGTAGACCAGTGGGTGTGTTGGGTCTTGGTGGATTTGTTCAGGAGGCTATCTACTCCCGGTGGGAGGATCCCAAGGAGAGCTATTTTAGCAAGCAAGCACTTTTGGTATTTAGTCCTGCCAGTGAGTTGGAGCCACCCAGATTGTGAGCAAAGCTCACACGTGTGGGTAAATTGAGGGGCACCCATTCAGAGTCTGCATACCTTGTTCAGGGTGACCATTAACCTTCTGAGTGATGTGGTGGAAGCAGATCCATCAATGACTAAGCCATAATCAATGACTGATAGGATTGAGCTGTGGATTGCAAGCTTGAGGGCTTCCAGAGTCAGACACCGTCTGTGTCAATAGAGGAGCCCTATCCTAACATTGACCGTCCTGACAACATTCTCAGTGTGGGGTACATAGGTGAGATTACTGTCCATGGTAACACCTAGGTACTTGAAGTGCTGGCTCTGTTTGAGGGATTCCTAGGCTATTTCTGATAATAAGAGGATGAGACTTGTACTTGTTGCTGGAGGATGAGAACAGCAACACTTTAGTTTTCTTTTGTGAATCTTTCCAGCTCAGGGAATGCCCACATTAAGTGTGAGTTGAAAGGCAGTAAAGCAGGCTTTACCAATATGTGTCAAAATTTTGCAAAACATTATTATTTGTGTAAACTTTAAAATATTATCCTTTGAAGAATCCATGAGATTCCATGGAACATCAGCTTGTTTCCAAGATAAACTGCCTTAATCATGGAACTGGAACACATCCACAGGAAAAAAATGTATGTTGTTTACATAGCACTGTAAACACTATTTATAGAAACATAGAAACATAGACTTTGACAGCAGATAAGGACCACTTGGCCCACCCAGTCTGCCCATTTCCCTACCTATTGGATAAGCTGCAGATTCTAGTTAACCAACAGCCTACTTCCTGCAACCCCCCACTATAATTGCCTTATGTCTGTCCCATGCATGTTTGAATTCCCCTACTGTTTTAGACCCCACAACCTCTCCAGGAAGGCGGTTCCATGTGTCCACCACTCTCTCCAGGAAAAGAATTTCCTCACATTACCCCTGAGCCATCCACCCTCTAACTTTAAATTGTGCCCCCTTGTTCTTACACATCTCTTTTTCTGAAAGATGCTACCCTCCTGGACTTTGTTGATTCCCTTGAGGTACTTAAAAGTTTCTATTATGCCCCCCCGTCCCTCCTTTCATCAAGGGTATACATATTAAACTCTCTCAATCTCTCTTCATATGGTTTCTGATGTAGATCCTGCACTATTTTAGTTGCCCTCCTCTGGACTGCTTCCATCCTGTCTATGTCCTTGCTTAGATGAGGTCTCCAAAACTGCATGCAGTCCTCCAGATGGGGTCTTACCGACTGTCTGTATAGAGGGATAACCACTCCCCTTTTTCTACTTGTGATGCCCCTCCCTATGCATTCCAGTATCCCCCTGGCTCTCCTTACTGACTTCTCACATTGCTTACCCACCTTTAGGTCATCTGATATGACTACACCCAGATCCCTTTCCATTATTGTTGTCGTTAGTACCTCCCCTGCTATTGTGTATTCTTCTCATGGATTTTTATTTCCCAGGTGCACTACTTTGCATTTCTTTGCATTGAATCTAAGTTGCCATATGTCTGACCATTGCTCCAACCTTGCCAAGTCCCTTCTCATCCTTTCTACCCCCCTTGTGTATCAACTCTGTTACAGATCTTTGTGTCATCTGCAAAGAGGCATACCTTTCCTTCCAGACCCTCCACAATGTCACCTATAAAGACATTAAAGAGGACTGAACCCAGTACTGAGCCTGAGGTACTCCACCAGCAACCCCCCCTTTCTTCAGAATGTGTTCCATTCACTATTACCTTCTGTGTCCTGTTGTGCAGCCAGTTTGCTATCCAGGCTACAACCCTGGGACCCACTCTCAGGCTGGCTAACTTGATTATTAATCTTTTGTGCGGGACTGTGTCAAATGCCTTGCTAAAGTCTAGGTTGGCCATATCCACAGTCCCTCCCTGGTCTATTACTTTGGTCACCCAGTCAAAGAAATTAATTAGATTCGTCTGACATGACCTTCCTACTGTGAATCCATCTGCTTTGGGTCCTCTGCCACGCTGGCCTCTAGGTACTCAACAATTCTTTCTTTCAGAAGTTATTCCATCATTTTCCCCACCACTGAGGTCAAACTAACAGGTCTGTAGTTTCCTGCTTCTGCCTTGCTCCCACTTTTGTGAAGGGGGAATCACATCTGCCCTCCTCCAGTCCTCAGATACCACCTCATCTTCCCATGATTTGTTAAAAAATGTGGTTAGTGGTGTCACTGGGTCCTCCCTTAGCTCTTTTAAGATTCTAGGGTGAATCCAGTCAGGCCCCACTGCTTTGTTCACCTTGAGTTTTAGGAGTTCTTTCAGTACTCTTTCTTCTGTAAATGGACTGGTGTCAACCCCCCTACCCAGAGTGCTTCTATTGTCTGGTTTAGGTAACTCCTCCTCATCTTCTTTTGTGAATACTGAGCAAAAGTATTCATTCAGTATCTCTGCCTTTTCACTGTCTCCCTCTGTCCACCTCCGCTCTCCTTTATTAATCTTCACTATCCCTCCCTTAACCTTTCTATGCTCCCTAATGTACCTATAAAAGGTTTTATCCCCCCTTCTTAACTGAGTTGGCTATCTTTTCCTCGGTTTGAGCCTTTGCTTTTCTGACTGCCTTCCCCACTTCTTTCTGCTTTAATTGATACAGTTCCCTGTCATGCTCCGTCTGTGATTCCTTATACTTTTTGAATGCAGCCTTTTTCTCCTTAACCTTCCTTGACACCTCTTTTGAGAGCCATAGTGGTTTTTTATTCCGCTTTGTTTTCTTTATTTGTTTCACACAAAGGCTTGTTGCCTCCATGATGGCAGTTTTGATTTGTCTCCATTGTTCTTCTACTAATAATTGTTTATCACTGTGTATCATATGCATTATATTTCAGAATTTTGTATAAACTATTTACTGTATTTTATTGTGTAGATTTTATGTTAAGGACAACCAGTGTTGGGTAAGTTACTTTTTCTATTGCTTTCTATTACTTTTGAAAACTTGTTCCAGAAAGCTCTGTGCAGTCACTAGTAAGGATGGAGAAGTACTGGAAAAAGTACTGGAAAAAGTAGTACACCCTACAGTTACAATTACTTATGTCTTTTTATACAAAAGAAGTACATACCTGTAACTGTAACTGATTACATTTATTTGAAAGTAACTAGCAACTAACCTATTACTTCCAAAAAAAGTAATCTGTTACAGTTACTTATCATTTTTGTATTGTTTCTGTATAAAAATAAATAAGTAACTATAATTGTAAGGTTTATTACTTTTTCTAGTACTGCTCCATCTTTGCTAGTGACTGCACAGAGCTTGTTGGAACAAATTTCCAAATGTAATAAACAGTAATAGAAACAGTAACTTACCCAACACTGAGGACAACATTGAAAATGAGATTTGCTCAACTGAGTCTCCTGTTCATATCTTAAATATGAATAACATGTTATCTACCTACATACCCGCATAGAGCTGGCTCTCAAATCATGCAGAAATAAAAATTAACCATCAAGCAACTTACATCTATGAAACATAGTTTGCATTTTATATAGAAAATACATGATTCTTCAGATTGTATAGCTATTCACTTTAAAAAGTCTGTAGTTTACTTGGTGATTTTTTTGTGTGGAATTTTCTTATGACAGTGTTGTAAATATCAAGGAAGCAGTATCATTCATTTTATTGTAATTCCACTTGAGGAATTTTAATTTTTCACAGACCCACTGTGGAGAGCAGAAGCTTAGCAGCAATAACAAAACAACCTTTACCCAGAAGGGCATAGTGGATGCAAGCATGCATTGATGTGATGAATTGTTTAGTAAGGCACCTAGCGTGTCACTGAAAGGAAGGTGCCATTTAAGTAAAGTTTCAATCAGTCAACCAATCAATCTTTGATTTTTTTTTTATTTCAATGACAACAATGTATCCAGGGCATTTGGAGGAATGCAGAGCAGTTACATTAGCTTCCTGAAAGATGTAGACCCCATATCTTCCATATAACCTACCTGCACATTTGAGAGATTTCAGAATCAATGTGGCAGTACTCTAGTGGCAATCAGCACTATCTGTAGTGATAGCAGGACATGGTGGCTGCTACCATTTGACAGATATCACTTTCTATGGAATAGGTATCATAGCACTAATGAGAAAGATATCACCTCATGGCTCTTGATTACTTTTGATATAGTTGTAGATAGCAATAGCTACCACTGTAGTATGTAAATTCTTGGCTAACCAACACAAAGGGATTAGACTGCTTACACAGCATAGTCAGTGTTTGTGGGGTGTATAAATCACTGCACAGCTTCCCAGAATCTGTAAGTGCAAAGTATTTTTTTATCATTGTTCACATAACCCACTGCGAAAAACTTAGAGTGCTTACAGTTTAAACAGAGCTTCCATTGCCCAAGGATTTCCACACAAAGTATGGAGTTTTCATTGAGACTACATTACATAACTTATTGAATGTGCACTGATACTCTTCTTTATGGGAACAAGGATGCTGTTCTCTTCTGTGATTTGAAAGTACATACCCATAGGCTCCTTGAGATCATTTGGACTGACAAAAATTATTTTTGAACTATGTGTACCACACAATACTCTGTGGTGCTTCCACTTTATTGCTTAAAGCAACTTTTGATGGGAGTGGCTGAGACTATAGTAGCTCTGGGCTACCCTGCAGCTAATAGCTTGAGTTGTCTTGGTGGACCGAGTAATCCCTGCCTTGAGTGGAAAACTTATCAGGTTCAGTAGCACAAGACGCAATTGAGCTAGTGCACTACCATGACCTTGTTCTACAGGGACTATCAAATATTCTGCAGTACAAATGCTGAAAAAAAATGTTATACTATACATACTTGCACTTCCAGGATGATCATTAAAGGGGCTGGCAGTATGCCATGCTGTGACGCTGGCACAGTTGCCAAACAGAATGTTAGTAGGTGCAAGCCCTGACTGCACCCTCTGACATCTGGTAATTTGATCTGCAAGGTAATGAAACATAGAAACTTAAAATATGACAGCAGAAAAAATGCACAGTGGCCCATCCAGTCTGCCCAGCCATGCTTTGAAGGGTAATGGGGAACTTCTCCCTGCAACTAGTGAATTGAGTTGTGCATCATGTATAAGTCATGGCAATCCATTGGGTGACTAAATGCCCCTTATTTTGTGCGGTCACCATTTATGACAGCACCATAGATTCACTTTTTACTTGAAGGACTTGAGCACTTGACCTCAATCATCAGATAAATGATGTTATCTTTGTTAATGATATACTAACATTGCTAATGATATACCAACTTTCAAATAACATACTATAAAAGGGTTTGATTTTAATTCAGTTGTGTGACTTGTGACATGACTGCTAGACCATAGAAAAAGGTTATTTAACTTTATGTCACAAGTCCCACATGTTTTGCATAGAAAATTATGGGCATGTCAAAATATGATGCATGCATTATTTTTCTGCCATACCATGGGGAAACTGGTGTAAATGTTCCAAATGTGAAAAAACAAACACAGCAATCACATGAAAACATTTTGGTGCATTTGTAGTGATGCAGCTACAACAGAAATGATGCTGCAAGTTCTCCAGAAAGATTTTCAAAAATCCAGGCCAAGTTCTTAGATATTTTTACTATATTAAGAGGTGGCCCACACAACTGTAGTGCAGGGAGGTGCGAATCTGGGGGTGGATAGCTCCAGCTGCGTCTAAAAGTTTAAAAATAGCTCATGCACAAGGATTACACAGTGCCTAAATATTTATTAGGTTATTTCAGTACTGTAGATTTCTGGATGAAGTGCTCAATGAGCAAGGTGCCAGTGTATTTGTTGGGCCTCCTTAGACTAATATTTTATAGTGCCATATATCTGTATCACTGAAGTGACCTCTTCAATATTTAGGCTCCAGCTGGCCCTTGAGTGCAAGCCTTTTTTGGAACTCAAGATGCTAGATATCTCACAAACTGAGACCATACTTGAAATATATCATGATGCTGTACTTAAAAAATGGGAGTAGAGCTGAAACAATACTTGATGCCAGCACAGTACAGTAGCATTTTTATCAGAGTAATGAAATATGATAAAAGGCTGTAGTTTCAAAAAAGAACTAATTTGTAAGGTTTGCATTTGAAGGAATGTGGTATAGCAAATACTTACTAACATGGCAGATGTGAAAGGTCAGTTGGTCTTAGTTCACATCCATAATTCAATTCTGGAATTCATCTTAGGTAGCATTTATGCTCCTACTGATACAGTACCTCCCTATGCTATATTTTAACACACCCTCCCAGTGACTCTAATCCCTCTTCTCATTCCATATGGTTGGGGGAGGTTTAATATTTATATGCATTCCACACTAGCCTAAACCTAGGACACCATAGCCTCTCCTTCTCCTGCTCTGGAGGCATAGAATCACCTAATCCTGGAACACACCTTTGTAGATGTATGGCAGTGGCTTCATCCAGATGGCCCTATACTTACTTCTTACCTCCAAACCACATGTACAGCACATTTCTGCTGCCTTCTCACAAAATCTTATCTGTTGAAATGAAAGCCATTGGCCCTCCATGTTCATTCTCCCGTCTCAGTACATGTGCCACTAGCCCTACCACAGCCTAGGTCATCAAATAGAAAGTTGGAGCTGAGGTTTCTAAAAATCATGCCTTCACCTCACGGGTAATTCAGGAAAACAAAGTCATCTTTGCCACCAGTGTAGCGCATGACATTTCCTTGGGAAGAGGGGGTGGGAGTTAAGCTTGATAACCTCAATTGCACATTTCCAAACTTTGTTGGCTTTGGGTTGAAAACTGTAATAGCACATTTCCGAACTTTTGCGGTTTGGTTTTGTCAGGTAGCAACCCTATTCTGCATTGACGTAGTTTTCTGCCATGATTTTTTCCTTTTTTTATCTTTTGAGAATGTAAATCAATAACTTGCTTTGAGCATGACCAGTGAGGAAGGAGGTGACTCAAAACGTCTTTGCGCAGTGCCGTGCAAAAAACAAGATTCACAGGGAACTTGGGTTCCGCTTCAAGAGTCTTAAATTTCTTTTTACGTGACCTTAAGGTTCCTGCACCAAACATGAAACAAGACATAATTGTCTTCCTGTTTTGCTTGTCTATTACTGTATTTGTAGTACAAAATGCATACAATGGTATTTTAGTTGCTTGTATTTTTGACCATTTTTTGGGAGTTCTCAGTTAAAAACATTTTGTTCATGTAACAATTAGAAACTTTTTTGCAATGGTTATTTACAAATCTTCATGTATCAAGTATATTATAAAAATCTTCATGAAGGATTTCTTTACAAATGTTTTGCATTTAATTCAAAATTATCTAAATTTCTAATTACATCTTAACACATATATTCGTTGTCTAATTATACTACTCCATCTCAAAAACTTAAATGTTATGCTTATCCTTAAAGGATATGATAACTTAATGTAATTAAGGTTTTTGTTCATATGTAACTTAAATACTAGCTAAAAACCTTCACACAGCACATATCGTATGTAATAACCCTCTTCTGCCAGGAGGAGGAGAGGACTTCTTTACTAACATGCCGAACCATAGAATCTAATGATTGTGAGAGACTCTGAGGGTCATTTGATGATGCATGTGAAGTGCAAACATGGCCAGGGCCGGCGTCAGGGGGGGTGCAAGGGATGTGACTGCACCAGGGCCCAGAGCACCGGGGGGCCCATTGCCCCCCCATCTGAACTTAGTCATCATCCAAACCTTTTTTTTTTTAACTGCTCATGTCGCGCTGGAGAGGAGATCAGCTACCCCCCCTCGAGAGGCTGAGAATTGGCTGCGTTGCGACTTGCGTGTGGTTGCTGCCGGCGCCGGGACGTGTGACATTTAAAAAATTAAATCCCTGCTCCCTGCACTGTAGTAGGCTTGCATCCGATTCTCCTAGTCCTCGGACATACCTGTGAGGAAGCTGCGATCCCACCGGCAATACCAACTATCACGCTGTCCTGCCTCCTCGGTAGCTCCTCCTCCATGCTGGCAGTGGAAAGTGGCATTGCAATGCTGCTCCGTCGCTCCTCCTGATGGCTGATGCTACGCCTGCTAAGCTCATTGATTTGCCGAAGACGACTTTCTCATTCCTCCCTTACTCCTGCCTCCTGCTGGCCAGTCCCTCCCCATGTCCCTCCTCCAGCCTCTGGTACTGTCTGATTTGCTGCCTCTGTGCCTGGGCTGGAGTGCTCACTGAAAAGGCTGCCACAAGTTCAACTCTCACAGGTCAGTCACACAGAAAGTATATCATTTGAATTATTATTGTGGGCGGGCCGCCGGGGGAGGAGGAGACGGAGTGAGCATCTCGTCTCGTGAGAATCTGATCTCGTCTCACTGAGTCTGTGGCAGCAGTTGGTGGGCAAACAGATGAACAAGTGGATCATGGGAGGGATCGGATCGGCTGAAAATTGTATTGCAGCGTGCATTTTGAAATTGAACTAACTAACTGTTGTAACTAGACAGTACACAACTACACATCATAAAAAAAATACATATAGTTGCTGGGGGAGGTAGCTAATAGAAATTACTCAACTTTTACTCAGGAAAAAATAGCTAGCTGGCTGGCAGCAAGCAGCCACAGGAAGGAGTGAGTACTGTGGCTGCCTAGCCTAGCCTAGGGCCCCAGTGGGTGGCGGTAGTGGCAGACCTGGCCCGGGTCAATCAATTTGAAGTCTTATTTTGTCTCAAATATATAAAAAAAATTCATATATAAACCCAGAGAGTTGTTTGAGTTGTGACACTGTGTCACTGACTGACTGCTTGGGGGGAGGGGGTTAGTAGGACTAGGGCTACCAGTACTATTACTCTACTGTCTGTGTTGTGTTGTGACTGACTGACTGTGTCATGATGACTACTTCTCCCTGAGACATAAAGAAGTTTAGGCAGGCAGATTAAGCATTGAGTCACTAGTCAGGGAGAACTGTCTTGGGAAGTAAAATAAAAGAAGATATTCAAATTTCCTGCATAATGCTACTGCAGTCTTGAATTTGTTTCATTTGTGAAGTTAACAAGAATTCTTCAGACAGGAGGATGGGATCAGTGTAGTGAGTGATTGAGTCAGTAAGTCGTGACTCGTGAGTGAAGTTAGTGTGTGTCACTCAGTCTGGTCTGTACTGTCTGACCAAGAAAGAATATAATATATCAATTTCTTCTGAGTGAGTTACTGTATTGGCATTAAAATAACAAGATATTCTTGGCTCTGCTGTGCCTCGGCCTGCCTAGTCTTCTTGAGGCGTGGCAGCAAGCATTGTAGCCAGCCTAGTACTGACTGTGTAGGAGTTCCTGTTTGGTATTAAAATAACAAGATATTCTCTGGCTCTGCTGTGCCTGCTGCCCTGCCTAGTCTTCTTGAGATGGCAACCGAAGTATTAGCCAGCCTAGTACTGACTGTGCAGGAGTCCTGTTTGGCATTAAAATAACAAGATATTTTCTGGCTCTGCTGCGGCCTGCCAGTGCCTAGTCTTCCTTAAAGTAAGCCAGCAGCAGCTAGCATTTAGCCTAGTTCCACTGCAGAAGTATCTGTTTTTGGCATTAAAATAACAAGATATTCTCTGGCTAGTAGTATAAGAGTTCAGACAGTGCCGTCTCTATCTGATGTGATTCAGTTATCGATATTCAACAACAGTCTTCCTTCTGTCTCCACAGAGGAGTCTGCGCTGTGTGTAAACTTGACTTGTAGTGGAAATTCCCCTCAGGAAAGGAATAGTCTAATTTAATCTTTAATTTCTGACAAGAAAGAAGGACAACACATCCAAATTATTTTGCAAAAGAAATACTTTATTTTGCAGAAGAGAGCAGTACATTCCAGTCTGGACTGGCTGGCTGGCCCTGACTTTTAGCTTACTGCCAGCCTGCTTCAAACTTAGGCAGCAACTGCAAAGATAGGACTCAGGAGCAGCACATCTATACATTTTTCTACACAATTGTCTGCTAGTTTTAACTGAACCACCACAGCTCAAGTCATAGGTAGTGTTGTTGAACTTAAAGTAGTAGTCAAAAAGTACATTTTACATTCATAAAAAAAAAAAAACATAGCTAGCAAGACAAACCATTCATAACAGAAAGAAAAGGAAAGAAAAATAAAGATGTCAAATACTGTAGCACTACCAAAGTACAAGTCTGGTTCTGCAAACGTAAAGAACAAAAAAGACAGCTAGAATTGAGTCAGAAAGAAGCTGAAAATGCTAACAAAATATTTTGTAAATGGTTAAGTTGTCCACCAGCAGCAGCAATCGCACACAGTGACCCATCTGGTGAAAGCACCACAAGTGAGCAACAACTATCAACCTCATCACATGAAAATGTAGCTGTAGAGGCAGTAGAGGGCAAGGGAGATGGGAGTCAGGGAACCATGAATCTTACTCTGACTCAGAAAGAAATGTACAGCTAGAAGAAATACATGAAAGAAATGTACAACTAGGCCTAGAAGAAATACAAGATGAAAGAAATGTACAGCAAGAAGAAATACAACATATTGAACTGGAATCAGGTTGTGACATAAACCCTGAACCCAGTCAACCACCTTTCATGTATAATTTTTACGACCCAGCTACCTGGCCTGAAAGTTTTACTACAGAGTCAGAGCACCTCAGGGTTGAAATTGTGCAGCATAAACCCCTGCAGCTGAAGGAAACTGACACTGAGTTCCCTAAAACAGCTGGTCGCTGGTTTACCTCAGCAAACTATGAGCGTAAAGTGGGATCCTCAAAGATTCACAGGCCTTGGTTAATTTACTCCAAGTCTGCTGATGCTGTATTTTGTTTCTGCTGTAAGCTTTTTGGTGAGGATAGGGGTGTGTTTACACAAGGTTTCTCCAACTGGCAAAAGTTATCACAAAGGCTGAGTCAGCATGAAGCATACCCATCACACATGGAGAATTTCTACAGGTGGAAATATTTAGAGTTAGGGTTACAGAAACAGTCTACAATAGACAGGAGTTTGCAAGAAAAGCTGGATAAGGAAAAGGAATGATGGCATGCAGTGCTTTGTCAAATTTTGGACAGTGTTTTATATTTAGCAGGCCAAAATTTAGCCTTTCGGGGTTCAGTAGACCATCTGTATGTAGACAACAATGGTAATTGTTTGAAATTGTTGGAACTGTTGTCCAGGTATGACCGTATTATGGCTGATCACTTGGAACGTGTTCAGCGAGGAACAAATGTTCATTATTTAAGCAAAGATAGCCAGAACGAATTTATGCAGATGTTAGCTGAAGCTGTGACTAGTAAGATTAGGGACAAGATGCACAATGCTCACTACTATAGTGTGCTGATGGACTGTACTCCAGATATTTCTCACAAGGAGCAGTTATCACTAATGATTCGTTATGTTGAAATCAATGGTGATCAAGTTGAAATGCAGGAGAGCTTCCTGGAGTTTCTCCATGTTGAAAATACAACAGGAGAGGCTTTGGCTGAATTATTGCTAAGTCAACTTATTAAACATGGCATTAAAATTGAAGACTGCAGGGGCCAGTGTTACGATAATGGGGCTAACATGAGAGGTATCCATCGAGGAGTTCAAGCGAGAATACGACAGATGAATGAATGTGCACTATACGTGCCTTGCTGTCCTCATAATTGGAACCTTGTGTTAGAACATGCAGCGGAATCATCCTTGGAAGCAAAGAATTTCTTTGGAGTTCTACAGCGGGTTTACAGAATCTTCTCTGGGTCCACCAAATGTTGGGACATCCTTGTGAAGCACATGAAACGATATACCCTCAAGCCACTTTCAGAGACCCGATGGAGTGCCCGTGCTGATGCTGCAAAGGCAGTCTGTGAACAACTGCCTGAATTGTTGGATTCTTTGCTGGAAGTATCAGAAACTGGAAACTGTGACAGCGAAACCCTGTCTGACATCACAGACCTTGTGAAAACACTGGAATCATTTCCATTTATTGTATCTTTGCTTGTGTGGAATGAACTGCTTAGTGCCATCGATCGGGTGACAGTGATTTTACAGTCACCTGCTTTAAATCTTTTAAATGCCATAGATTTGGTTTCAGCAATCAAGGAACAACTGTCTGACTATTGAAGACAATGATTCAGGCGAGTATTAGAGGAAGCAAAGCTGCTAGCCCAAACCATGGACATCGAACCAACTTTTCCAGAAAAACGCACCAGACGTCGAAAACGCATGCCAGGAGAGCTTGCCGCAGATGAACCCTTGACTGGCCAAGAAAGCTTTGAAGTCAATTTTTTCAATTGCCTATTGGATAAAGTGCTGATGGAAATTGATGAGCGATTCCGATTTCTCCATGACTTTCAGTCACTTTTTGGTTTCTTGTTCAACATAAAAACATGTGGACATGATGAAAACTTACAAGTAGCATGCAATGAGTTGGCCCGATTTCTTGGGGACATAGATGGTTCAGACATGTCCAGAGAAATTACCTTGCTGGCCTCGTCTGTTACCTGATGATGTGAAATCTCCATTTGAAGTGTTGCAGTACCTGGTACAGAAAGACCTGAGCAGAGGATTTCCAGACACCCAAATTGGACTGCAAATACTGCTTACAATTCCAATTACAGTTGCCAGTGCTGAGCGTTCTTTCAGTAAACTGTCCCTGATAAAGAATTACCTGCGCTCCACAATGTTACAGGAGAGATTGTCTGCATTGGGTGTACTTTCCATGGAAAATAGACTTGCAAGACAAGTAAATTTTTCTGATGTGATAGAAACATTTGCTGCAGCAAAATCTCACCGAGTACACCTTTAAGTTCACAAAATGGAATAACAGCAGCGATATTTTTGGGTGACTTGGGAGAACAGGGTGGGGGAACTTTGGGGGGGTGGCGGGGCCCGTGGATGGGGGGGCCCACTACAAAGTCTTGCACCAGGGCCCAGTACATCCTAGAACCGGCCCTGAACATGGCAAAGTGATGGAGGTACTGGTGTGCCTTTGAAGTACCCTTGTTTCAAGTCTCTTGCCATCCCAATTGAGAAGGGAAGTGCCCTTCATTTACAGGAGCTTTCTGAGGATGCAGTGCATTGAAATGACAGCACTCATTGTCTAGTCATCTGGTAGCCTTCACTGACAGACATCAAGACAATGGTGATAACTTTGGTAACTTGGGCTGGATTTTCAAAAGTATTAGATTGCTGCAAGCCCTGGTGACCTGACAATACAGCTCATGGGTCTTGTGGTGATCTAATGGGATTTTCCATCCTGTGAGGCAATCATCACAAGTTAGACTAACTTTTTTGGGTCTAACTTGTAGCAATCCTAGGGGCTGTTATTATGAAGCTTGCGCTAGATATTTGGCGCAAGCTGCTGTAATCTATGGAAATTGTCGCAACTGTGTCCGAGATTGTAAAATCAGGTGCAGTTGCAGCAATGGGTTTGGCACATCCACAGATTCTAAGTGCCATGGTGCAGGGCTAGATGCAAGCCCTGTCTCAGGCTTTGAAAATCCTGACCTTGGAGTCTGAAGGACATTTATTGCAAATCATTATTAATTCTGGTGGGAATAAATCGGCTCAACCTGCAATTCACATTGTCATTCACCAGGAAAATTAACCAAATTCACATGGCCAATTGACTCAAATAGCCAATTTGTAAACCATGATACCTGCTCCCACCCCCTCCACTGGCACCCTCCAGCCCCTTCACCCCAGTCCTGGTGAATTGCATTCTGCTGCACAGAGTGCATCCAAAAAGTAATTTCCTCTCTCCATCCATGCTCCAAACACACTACCCAGCCTCCTTCCAACTGTGTTCCACTGTTCTTATCAAGCACACCCAGTCTCCCACCAAACCCTCTGGTCCCCACCACTAGTGATGCAATTAAATTTAATTCAGCCGGTGAAATTCTGATGAAATAGGAAATTTCACCCCGTGAAATATTTCATGAAATTTGCATGTTTCACTGAATATAATGTGGGTGTGAAATGCGGAATTTCAAATTCATAGCTTCATAGTTCATAGCTGAATTCGAGTTCTGTAGACAATTTGTCCTTAATGAAGTCATCACCTACTTACTCCATTGGTGGTACATACATTTTTTGTTTCCCATGTATTCGTCTAGTTTATATTTAAAACTTCCTATTGTTTCACTTTCCACCACATGTTTGGGTAATTTATTCCAGCTTTTTATTACTCTCTGGCCCAGATATTCAAACAGCACCCAAAAAGTATGCAATAGCAGGAGCAAGCGCAAATCTATAGCACCCATGCACAAGAGACGCGATATTCAAAAATGGAGCAGGCCAAACTGCACCTACAGCCGACGACTGAATATCACACCACCTGCACCATAGCACAACTAGGGAGGGGAAGCTGAGCAGATCTGATGTGCCATAGCGCAACAAGGGATGTTCAACTGAGCAGTCCAGAGGTGCCATAATGCAACCAGGGACACCCCCCAGAAGCAGAGCAATGTAACTGCACAACCAGGGAGGTAGTGGACCACCACTCATGCAACAGATGGGCACAGGAACACACAGTAGAACAGACATTGTCCCCCCACACCCCATGCACTGCACAACTGGGGGAGGGCCGGAATAACCACTGGCCCATGGAGACAAGCAAACAACCCACAGCCCAGCCACGGTGCCACATCACACCAACCGGCAAGCTGTGACTGGCACACAAGGAGGGCTGACCACCCCATGCCACACCATCCCCATCAATGCAGACACACCCTGCACCATGACCCCAGACACCCCCCATGAGCACTGACTACCACTGCAGGAAACCCCATGTATGCCACCACCCCGTGACACTGCAACCCTGTGCACCACAGAACCATGCAAGCCAGCCTCACTACAAGCACCCATCAGTGTGTGGCAGCACACAGCAATGCAACAATGGCAGACACAGTGCCACCATGCACAGTCCCCCCGAGGTACTGCTGAGAGACCAACCATGCGTTGGCACAAGAGGTACCCCACACTGGACAGGGTGTGTCCTTGACACCACCACCAGTGGTACAGCACCCTGCACAGAAGTCCAGTGACACACCCCTACCATCACTGGCCACAACAGCCAGCACAGCCACACATAGTGGTGCGTAGAAGCATGCACCATACCAGATGCCACACAGTGTATGGACAGACACCCACCCATACCCAAGGTCACAACAACACAGGGATGCAGTGGTGGGGCAACCAAGCCCCCATTGTGGGGCCATGTAAACTGTGCACACACAACCCGCAGTCCTCCATGGCACTGGAGTGCCAGCCACTCTGCGTAGACACTGTGGACCTGTACACCACCATCAGTCGCCCGGAGCACAAGTCACAGACAGTATGGCACATCCCCTGCAATTCACACAAGGCACAGCATGGAGGTGGGACAACGACTGTGGTGCCCACAGTGCCACCCGAGCCAGCATGCACCACACCAGTGACAGGAGGCAACCCAGCAATGTGACGGGTACAGTGGCTTCCCTGCAGGGACTGCCACCACTGACATGCCAGCGGACTGTGCAGGTCACAGACATGCATGTGTGTCAGCTGCACAGGCCATGGATGGGCCAATGGATGCACCATGGACACAGAGTAGGCACCATGGCCCACTGCACACAGTCAGCCAGTGCACAGGGAAGAACACACACACCACAGACACTGACTGATAGCTACCCCCACACCCATAGTCACCTCCACACTGACACACACACACACACCCATGACCGCACCACCCCCGACACCATGCACACCACTGCAGCTGAGCACCTATAGCCTGCTGCAAATCAGAGACCACAACAGTATTCATATCAAAATTAAATCTATTGAAAAAATATATAACGATCAACTATTTACAATAATACAAACTATATACAATATATCATTGGAACTATATACAAGGTTGGGAGGGCCACAAACAAGGTGGGGGTGGGTAGAGGGCAGGGGTGGACAGATGGGATGGGGAAGGACGGGTGTGAGGGTGGGTCCAGGTGGGTAGGGGAATGCTGTGAGCCATCCATCACTAGCAGGAGCACCTCTCCCTGCTCTGGCTCCTCTGGGCCCTGTGCCTCCTCAGGACTCTGGTCTCATCCAATCATCGCAGGATGTCCAGTGACACCCATGCAACCACCAAAATCTCCCCCAGTGCCTCCCATATCTCAAGAAGATGGCGGGTACCTAGGACAAGGGAGCACAGTCAATAGCTGTGAATGCACAACCCCATACAGCCCGCCCACTGTGCATGGCATACGGCTGTGGGACATACCATTGTGATGGTGTGTGACCACCCACAGTGATCAGGTCCACAGGACCTGCCCACCCAGGTGCATACAGCCATGCAGAATGCTGCACACACCCACCGGTCAAGTCACACACAGCACCACCGTGGCCATTTAGTGACATGGCAATGTGGTGCAAAGGCAGTGGCACAACCATGTACCTGGTGCATGCATGGACCACCGTTGACGCACTCCCAGACATGCATTGCCACTGGTCAGTGTTGACTGTAACAAGTCACGTGCATGGCAGTGGTGTTGATGTATGGTGGTCATGCCCCACTGCCCACCCTGTCACACAGCATGCAATAGTAATCATGAATGTATGGCACTCACCCTCATCAGGCTGGTCAGGTGGGCGGTGATGGCCCTCACCCTACCTGGCTGCACCGTCTTCCTCCCTCCACCGCTCCTCCCTCACATGGCAGCATTCTTCCAGGCCTGTGGGGCAAACAAGGAGAGAGGAACATCAGTACAATCCCGAAGCAAAGTCCCCCTGCCCCCCCAGGTGTGTGATCTCCCACCCATCCAGCCAGACCCACCCACCCCACACCCTGTGAACACCACCACAGCCAACCCCAGATGGTCCCTCCCCTATGTGCTGGAAACATACAACACTGTTACTCATATGGACGATATAAGTGTGTTGACAAAACCCCTACCTGGCCATGGCACTGTGCCCCTCCTGGCATGTGCCTGCAGTCATGCCAGTAGCTCCGGCTCCCTACTCCGCAGGTCCCCGTATTGGTGCCTGCACTGTTCTGCACTCCTCCCCCATCCAGTGGCCTCCTCCAGGGCAGTGGCCACCTTCTGCCACACCTGGGTCCTGGCCCTGTCCAGGGGTGCCTCTCCGAAGAGAGGCCCATGGTGTGGCTCCACAATGGCCACTAGATTTGCAAGTTCAATTGCAGACCACTGGGCTGCCCTTCTGCGTGCCATTCTTTCACTTCTAGTTGGCAATATGGTGTTCTGCAGTGTGGCTCCCCATGTGCAGATGCTGCATGGTACAGCGCTGCCATTCCCTATTTCACTGTTACCAAACAGCAAGATAGAGGTGCACCCATGCCTGATGCATGGCACCTAGGCGGAAAAGGTTGGGCACAGAGTCAAGGGTCTCAGGAGCATGGCCATGCACAGTGCCATTAGAACACAATGTGTGTAGTGTGATTGGCTGCCTGTGTACCAGCACCATAGCGGCCTACCGTGCAAGTGGCCCATTGCGCCTATGATGGCCCAGTGCCACAGCACCATGTAGTGACCATTGCTATAGCACCACTGGCACAATGGTGGCCGTGCCCTGCATTGTCTACCGTGCACAACATGTCATCAGTGCAGCAGATGCCTGTGTCAGCAACCCAGGCATGCGCAGTGAGGTGTGTACTATGCATGTCACAGAACTGCGCCAATGGCTCAGCACATTCAACACAATTTCACAAAGCGCAACAGTGTGATATTTAGCCATCATATGCAAATCATCTAATCAGCCATTCAATGGTGCAGCACTGCAATTTGCATCTACTTAAAGTTGCTCCTCACCTCATTTGCATGGGTTGCACTATAAAAGTGCGACATTGTGCTGCAGTGGCCATAGTCAGTTACTGCAGTCTTTGGGTGAGTTGCATGCTGTTTGGGAGTGTGGACTGTGGATTTAGGGACATGCATGGGACTGCACAGTCACAAGTAACAACTGCCATTCTTTCAGATTACTTAATGGCCGGGCAGGTTGTTGGAGAGGAGGAACACAGTAGTGGGAGGAGGAGGAGGAGGAGGCTGAACTTTACAAAGGCAGAAACCGAGGCCGTGTTTGAGGCCTACCTGGATCAGGAGCCACTTCTCAGTGGATGGCGGGGAACACCTCAAGCCCATGCTGCTGCATGGGAGGAGGTGGCATGTGCTGTGAACCTGCATAGCAGCCACCAGTGCTTCATGCAGGAGTGTAAGAAAAAGATGGGCATGGACAGGAGGAGGATAAAGGAGAAGGTGGCTGCCATCAGGGCAGTACATGCTGCAACAGGTTGGGGACAGCCGGAGGTGGTACAGCTGACTCTACAGGAGGAGAGGCTTGCTGGAAGCATGCAGTGCAGTGTCATTGAGGGTGTTCCGGGTGGTGGCTTCCAGATGGGTGGTGGCCCATCACTGCATGGTAAGTCATGGTCTGTCTATGGGGGGTCAGGGTAGGTCACACACAGTAACGCGATTTTGCTTTCCCTTGCAGATCCTGATCATCTGCATGGGTCAGTGGTGGTGGGCCTGTCCTCTGCGGACAGTCAGCTGGAGTTGGAGGAGGGACCATCCACCTCCACAGGTATATGTGTAGCACTGCGACAGTGGGGCCACCTGGCTGTCCACACTGATGTCGTTGTAACAGGTGTGGAGGAAGCCCTGCCTGTGTCCCTGCATGCTGGTGTCCATGGATGCCAGCATGCTGTGACTGTGGCCGGTGCAGAGTCCATCACCGGTGATGATGACACTACCGTCATGGGCAGTGACACATGTGTGCCATGGGATGGCCACACAGCAGGGCAATTCACACCCATGGCTGTGGGTGGTGCTGCCGTGGAGGCCTGCATGTAAGCACAGTCCCAGCCTGTGCCTGTCAGCACCAGTGGGGCAGCACTGGTGTCTGTTCAGGACAGTGGGACTGTTGCAGCCACTGCGGTGGCACCACTGAGCCCTGGGGAGCGGCAGTCAGAGGGGCAGCATCATCAGTCACCCAATGAGCTTGGGGGTACAGGGTTCAGTGGCGGTGTCTGTGCACCACCTGTGGTCATGCCCAGACCTGGTCCTGGTGTGCAGCATCCACCCTCAAGGGGTGCAGATCATCAGGGCCATGCATACCCTGAGGGAAAGGATGCCAAGGAGGCTGATGACCTCTTGGATGAGCACACTTGCCTACTGCAAGCATCAGTCCAGCAGCAGATGCGGCTTGCATCATCTGTGGATGCACTGCATGTGGCTCTAGAGTGGGCAGAGGAGTGTCGCAGCAGAGACACTGCACTGATCCTGGCAGGGATGCACCATTTGCAGGAGGATGTGACCACTGCCATTGACAGGCATGCATAGGCATTCACTGCTGTCATGGCCACAATGGGCACACAGTCAGGTGCCCATGCATTGCGGACACCACACAGTGCACTATCCACCTCCCATTCCCTGCATTGTGTGACTCCCACCCTGTCGACACTGGGTTCAGCTGTGGGCATCCTGAGCACTCCTGGCGCAGGCATGTTTGGTGTGCTGCAGACCCCTGTGCGAGCACGGTCACGTTCATGCAGTGAAACCCCTGGGGGACCATCGGTGCTACCCCATGAGGCCAGTGGTCAGCCTGTCAGTGCTGGCGGGTCTTGGTGGGGCTGCCCACGCATGTGTGGTGGCCAGGGCACTGTGTCACGTGACTTACCTGTCTCCCAGTGTGGCTTCTGCCTGGTGCTTCCCAGTGTGCATTTTGTGTTTCAGTGGGCAGTGCACGGGTAGGTACCCAGCCCTGAATGTGGACACACAGTCCACCTGCACACCCTCCCAGCTGCTGTCGGCAGTTGCATATGCATGATGATGCCTGCATTGCGCTGTACACCAATGTGCAATGGTGCTCAGCATCTGACACACATACATGGACAGGCAGTGGGCGTGGTGGCCTGTGGACATGTGTGTTGCTAGGGTTGGCATTCTGGGTTCTGGGTCAGTCTGCCTCCTGCCCTCTGTGCATGTTTGTTGCATTGTGTGTGTGTGTGCGTGTGTGTGTGTGTCCATCTGCATGGCATGTTAATCCTCACCCATCCCTGGTTGTGTATGTGTTTCTGTGCCCTGCCACTTCACTTGATGGCACGCACCCTGGTGTGTGTCCATGCATGTTTGTGGGTTTTGCCTTAGCCACTGGTGGTTGCACATGGCCCCATGACTTACCTGGGTTTGCTGACGTGCTCCTCTGTGATGTTGTCCCAGTGCAGCTGTGCCAGCTGGAGCAGTCGGAGGTTCCCATAGGCCAAGGGGGGGCTGCCCATCACCATCATCACCAGCGTCCCCATTGTCCCCATCGCTGTCCCCCTCTTCGACCTGTATGGCTATCCCCTATTCATTGGCCATGTTGTGCAGGATGCAACAGGCCAGGAATAGCCTGCAGGCCTTTGAGAGGCTGTACTGTAGGGCACCGCCAGAGGTGTCCAGGCAATGGAAACGTGCCTTCAGCATCCCGAACACCCACTTAATGACATTACATGTGGTGGCATGTGCCTCATTGTAGCATTGCTGTGATGGGGTTGCGGGCCGCCAGTAGGGTGTGAGCAGCCAGAGATGGAGTGGGTATCCACTGTCACCTGTGTGTAGAGGGCGGAGGTTAGTTTTGTGGTCAGCATCACCCTGCCCCAGGCCATGAAGGCCACTACCCATGCAACCTCTGGCCATGCCCCCCCAGGCCCTATGATTGTCCATGTGGTTTGCATACTCACCCACTAGGTGTCCAGTAGGGATGTCCCCACTCTTGAATCTGTGGGACAGTGCCGACTGGTGCCAGATGAATGAATCATGTGCTCCCCAGGGTGCATGGCACAGACATTGATTATGCACCCCCTGGCATCACACACCACCTGGCAGTTGATGCTGGCATAGCCCTTGCGATTGATGTATGTGGCCCCCTCGGGGCCAGGTGGTGTGTATATGGCCACATGGGTGCAATCTATTGTCCCTAGCATGCCAGACATATATGCTACCCTGTGGAACTCCTGTATGTTTGCTGTGCGCTCTGCCACTGTGCTGGGGAAATGGATGCACTCCTCAGCATGTAGCAGCAGTGCGCTGAGGAACTGGGTGAGGTGGCATGACGTGGCCAACTGGGTTATGCCTGTGGTGTCCCCAGTTGGTCTCTAGAAGGTACCTGTGGTGAGCAAGCACATGCAGGCTGTTATCTTAGTCTCCACTGACAGGGCATGGCTCCGTCATGTGGGTGCCTGCATCACATCACATCACTGCACAGCTCACAGAGCCACCTCAGAATTGCCCTATTCAGGTGGTACCAGCCCACAATCTTAGTATCAGTGTACAGCTCAAAGCTGGTGCAGGCTTTATATTGCCTGTTGGGGGCATACCGCTGATGGGCCCTTCCACGGCCATGCCCCCTGCCACCCGCCTTCTCACCCTCTCATAATAGCCTCCATCAGGAAGGTGGCACTGGCCATGTCCCTGGCTTGTGTTCACCCCCTCGGCAGCTGTTGCTGTATTCCCTCCGCTATCCTGGCTGCTACTTCCCCTGCACCGGGTACACCTGCCTG
Source organism: Neoceratodus forsteri (assembly GCA_016271365.2). Classification (NCBI taxonomy): domain Eukaryota; kingdom Metazoa; phylum Chordata; order Ceratodontiformes; family Ceratodontidae; genus Neoceratodus; species Neoceratodus forsteri. The sequence continues at coordinate 975,248,502 of CM057453.1, forward strand.
TGCTGGCCACTGTGCTGTGTAGCTTCCCCACATCTTCCCTGTGCCTGGCTGTTCAGAGTGCCCTTTTCCTGGCCTGCTGTGTTTGTGCCTCCTGCCCTGTCTGTCTGTCTATGCTTCTGCCTCATGTGGCTTCCCTGTAGCGTTCTTGCGCCTCTCCCTTGCTCCTTTTTATTTTGGCTCATTTCTGCTATGGTGCAACTTCCGCTTGCTCCCCTATTGTGCATGGCGCAAGTCATTGAATATCGCACTGCACCATTTATGCATGGTTCCTCCCTCTTCAGTTGCGCATGCCTTCATTATCATTGTGCTGTTGCTCAGCATGATTTCATGGGTGCAACTGCCTCCTGCTGAATATCGCAGAATGGCACAATTTTGGACTTGCGCAGGTGCAACCCTATTGAGCATGGCTCAACTCTTTTAAATATCTGGGCCTCTGTGTAAAAAAATCACAGTGTTTTTTAGTTGTATTTATATCACCTTTTAACCTATAGTTGTGAGATCTAGTTTTCTTATTTTGTTCTTCACATTTTTTAATTCCTATGTTTTCCAGTAGCCCTTGATCTTTGGTGGCTCTGAGTATTAAACATTGGTCCCCTCTTAGTTGCCTATATTTAGTACAATATAGTCCCAACTTTTGTAGTCTGTCCCCATATGTCAAGTTGTAAAGGCCTCTCACTTTTTTATTATTCTCCTTTGCACACCTTCTTTCAACTTCTGACTTCCTACAGTAATTTTAACTGAGAACTGGGAACAGTATGCCACATGCAGTCGTACTAGACTAGTGTAAACTGGCAGAATCACCTGTTCATCTCTACTTTTTATATTTGCCAGGATACAACCCAATATTTTCTGACATTTTTTACCTGTTTTTTTAGTGTGCACATCCATTGATAATGTATCTGTTATAACTATTCCTAAATCCCTTTCTTCTGTAGTTGTTTCTAATATTTGATTTTTAATTTGTATACAAAATTAGGATTCTTAGTACCAAGGTGCATTACTTTACATTTAGATATATTAAACATAATTTTGTTTGTTTTAGTCCAAGCTAGGAGTTTATCTAAACTGTCTTGAAGTTTTTGACCATCTGAATGATTTTGCACCAGACCCCCTAGTTTGCAGTCATCTGCATACTTGCTTATCTATGCATTTTTCATGTTATGCATATTAAAAAAAGTATCTCCCCTCCTCCTGTCTGGGCCAACATTAAAATAAATGTTTATCCCTATGATCCCTGGTGTCTAGTGGTCCCATCCCCTCGGCCGATTGCCAGCCCAATATGAGGAATTCCCTCCCCCCCCGAGATTCACCCTTGCTGTCCTCCATCCAGAATTTTAAATAAAGATAAATGTCCTGGTGTTCAGTGGTCCCACCCCTGGTTGATTACTTGCCCAATATGAAGTAATGACCCCTTCCCCGAGATTCACAATCTCCCAACCCCTGTTGTCAATGAGTCCATTTTGAAAACTATCATTCAGCAAATAGATTTTGAAAACCATCATGCAACACATAGATTTTAAAGCCAACATGCAGCACATAGATTTTGAAAATGGTTGCACAGCACACAGATTCTTAAAACCATCATAAACATGTTCAAACTATTTGTTCAGCACAAATATTTGTAGGAAAATTTGTGGAGTTCTGTGCAAATGTTTTTGTCTTTGATAAAAGATATCTAATAACTAATTAATTAAAAAATACGCATTGGTGGACACCGTATTCATGAGCATCTGTTTGTGCCATGCCATCCCAATGCTGCACTATAAATATCACTTGCCTTCCATGAAGTGTTATTCAGATAAAGAGCACCTGTTCATCATGTGCTGCTTGTCTGAATTTCGGGCTGTGATAGCAAGCAAGCAAATTTTGTTTTATAAAGCCCCTTATCTCAAGGACCTGAATTTAAGTACATACAATTTCATTTAACCAATTAAAACATTTAAAGGATTTATAAAATTAAATAACAAGCACTGCAAAATCACTCCTGTTTAAAAATTATTTAAAAAGAGCCCTTAAACGCCAGGGGAACACAAGCATTTTGCCAATGCCAAATGTTCACTTTCTTCTGTCTGCAGTTTAGTAGTTGGGTATATACAGTGTTGAAGTTAAAAAGAACACAATAATAACACGAGTTATAATAGTGACATTTTCATGATTGGGAAATCAAAAGGTTTTCTCATAACATTGTGACTGGGCAAAGACTTTTAAGAGAGAAGGAGGAGAAAAGCATCAACTGGGCAACACTGATGCCAATGTATTAACGTGGTTTGCAAGCAAACATAATCAGCTTGATTTCAAGGATAGGGTAGCATGTGGCACATGTGATGAACCTTGTGTTTTTATGTTGTCATGACCAAACTGCCTTAATTTAGTGTTTAAAATAAAGGGAAGCAGAGTAACACAACTCTTTACCTAAATGACAAATGTGCGTAGGAACATGTTAGAACATCTGTTTTGTTTGATTTTTACCATTGTAAGAGAATAAATTAATTCTATAAGTTACAAATACTGCATCATAGATATGCAAATTATATGGGTTGTGCAACAGCTCTGCCATTCTATGAAAAACAAAACACTAAACAGCAGCACATGTGAAAAAGTAAACAATAGCACATATGTGGAACAGATAACTGGGATAAGGTTTCAAGCAAGAATTAGGTCTGCACAAGAAAATCCTCTTCAGTACCTTGCATTTTCCAGCATTGTGATTGTGCAAGGACTTCAAAGGGAAAGGGAGAATAAAGGCAAAGAATGGGAGAATTACATAAGAAATTCAGAATTCTGAATCTGTGATAGGTGGAGAAGGGTCATACACCGAAGAGCCATCTCACAGTTCAGAATGATTCCAATATGCTTTCATGCTGTGCAAGTGAACATAACAATGGTTATTAAGAGCCCTTTTAAACATTTTAGCAGAGGGCATCTAAAAAGCTGGCTTTATAAGGCATGCTACATGTGTGGGTGCTCACAGAAAAAAATCTTTCACACAAGGATTTTAATTGACCATGAGGAACCATCAGTACATTGCCCTCTGACAAGTGGAGTGACTGAACCAGAGTATATGGGAGCAAGGGGTGTTTTATGTAGTTGAAACCCAACCACTATAAGCACCATGCATATGAGCATCATTACCACATATCCCTGCTGTCTACAGGCTCCCTGGAACAAATTAAGATAGCCCATCCCAAATGGCACAGAGCCATTTTTATGAGAACCATATTAAGAGGCCCACATGTTAATGACCACATACTGTATGGCATGCATGGTGCTACAGGGCCATTTGCATGTCACTATGTGTCCATTAGCAGCTTTGTACAATGTGTTAATGCACAAATGAGGGATTCATTGTTCAGAGGCTTGGCCACCCCAACACCAGAACCCTACCGACCTATGCCATCCCCAGCAGTCTAGCAAACCTCTTCATCTCCTAATCCCTGTAAGTGTTGTGGTACTGAAATAAAGTCCCTCCCTTGCAATCTAGTGGACATCCCTCACTTACTCAGTCTCTGTTAGAATAGTAAAACTTTACTAAATCCCCTTCTGTCAGTCTGGCAATGCCCCTCCCTCTCTTGATCCTTTTCAGTATTGTGAAAGTGTAGTAAAGCCCTTCCCCTGCAATCTAGTGGACCCTCCTCCTTTGCTTTTCCCTATCAGTATTGAAGAACTCTACTAAAACTAATCCCTGCCAGTCTAATGGACCCTCTTTCTTCACCCATGTTTTTATTGAGGAGCTGTACTGAAGCTCAACATTGATAGTATTACCCCCTACCCAATCACTTTCAAAGCCAAACCTTCCCCAGATCACCCACAAAGCACCCACTATCCCCACTTGCCATTGGCATCTGACTGTCTCATCCACTCATAGGTAAGCCACAATCAGTTCCTCAGATACTGGCCGGTATAGACTCTCTGCTCATCACCTCAGGTGGCTGCCTTCTGACTGGCAGGAAGTGAGCATATACATACTATAGAAATAGCTGTTTATACAGTTCATGTGTGTTCACTCGCTGTCAGACAGACAGCAGCCAAGACAGGGGCCACCTGAGGTGACGAGTGGAGGGCTTGTGCCAGTCTCTATCTGAGTACCTGATGGTGGCTCACCTATAGATGGGTGAGTCAAAGCCAACAGGAGGTGGGATTGGTGGGTGCTCAGAAGGTGGGCAAGGGGAGCTGACAGCAATGGGATGGGGGCAAAAGTAGACTACCAGGGATGGTCTTCAGTTCACTTTCATTAAGATGGGTTGGGTGAGAAATGGAGTCCAGTAGACTGTCAGATAAGGGCTTTGATACAGTTCCACAATAATGATAGGGATTGCATGTGGGATGGAGGTAGAGTTCACTAAGCTGCCAGAGAAGAGGTTAAGTACAGTTCCACAATACTGACAGGCATCAGGTAAGTGAGGAGTGTCAGCTAGATTGCAAATGTCTGGTTCTTCAATATTGCACAGCAGAAGTATTGCAAAATACTGACAACAAATAGAGGGGTGTCTGCTAGAGGGCAAGGGTTGAGAAATGGAATATACTGTAGCTCTGTGTGAATGGGGATGTGGTGGGTGGAAGTGGGTGTCACTGGTACCAGTGCTACTGGGGGGGTGGATCATGTACCATTGTGCATGTTGAAGAAACCTGAGCTTTTTAAGTGGTAATTAGCACTGCTTCAGCAGCCTGTTAACACTTACAAAGAGTGGACCCTATGCACATAATGTGCATCAGATGCAAAAACAGGGGGCACACAGACCCACCACACCTGATCCCCCATGTCCACGGAAAGCACAACGCTGGGGGCATTCTGGGGGTTTGCCAGTGCTACATGGTATGCATGAAACCATGTAGTGCTGGCCGCATAAGTGCAGAGCATGGCACTGATTATGTCGGGGGGGACCCTGCCATAACTCCCTGTAGGCCCCCATGGACACAGGCCTCCAGTCACTGCAGAACTGGGACAGGGCTCACCATGCTGCCCCTTACTGCTGGGCAGCAGGAGGTAGCAGGGGCAGCTGGATGGGTGAGCGCACATCAATTTCAGGAGCAGCGGCACAAGGGCGGGATGGTGACGCGTGGGTCTGGGTGCCTGCAATTGTCATGCACAGCTCCGGACCAGAGCCTCCTGATGCATGGGATCCACTAAGGGTCTCAAAGGGGCATCCCATTGAATGACCACTCAGGATGATGACTCCTGCCCAGACCACCCTGCAGAGTCCTGCACACCAGGGGGGAAGGGCCGTGGACAGGAGGTGAATGCTGGTGAATGCTGATATGGGTGCACCTGTCCATGGGGCGCTGGGCTGTGGGTGGGGTACGTGACATTTCTGTGTACCTATGCCCACTTGGTGGATAGTGGCCACTATGAATATAAGAAAGAAACCTACATGTAAGAGGGAACCCTCATTTTAATGGATGCTGTGAAATACTCTGCTCATCAGTGCTCTCTGCTGTGGATAGTGTTGGATAACCTTATGGATATTGTCTCTTCCTCATCCTGATGCACTAAGTCTTGTTATTGTGGTTCAGTACCAGTTAGTACCACACTAACGTTCTTTCTTAAATTAGGGTTCATAGTGTGTCTCAATCTATCCCTCACTCACAAATGCAAAAGTATCACTCTTAGCAATTAAATATTTAAAATGTTATGTTAACAAAAATGTTTTGTTCATATGGACATTAGCCAATAACTAGTAATCTTTATACAACATGTTGAAAACTATTGTGCAGAATGTAGATATTAAAAACCGTCACACAACAGGTAGATTTTCAAAACTTTTGTAAAGGATTTCTGTACGAATGTTTTGTGAAAACTATTGAACAGCATGTAGATTTTGAAAACCATTTTGCTGCACATACATTTTGGAATCCGTAATGCAGCAGGTAGACTGAAAAAAAAGTGCAGCATGAATATTTTGAAAACTTTTGTGAAGATGTTCAAATTATTCATGCAGTACACAGATTTAAAAAAATCATAGGGATTTCGATGTGAATTTTTTTAAAATAAAGATATATAATTACTACTTACAAATAGTGGAGGGGTAAATGCATATTTTACCATTTGACTCTGAGCTTGCTTAACCGGTACACCTCCAGAGCACCTCAGTGTCAGCTTTGATGATAGTCAAATTATTCATTTGGCATGGTTGTTAAGGATTCTTGTGTGAACATGTACTGTATTAAAGATATCTCATTTCTATTGCATTTGGCTTCAGTTATTTTTATTTTTATTTTACCTGTTGCTTGTATTCATTACAGTAGGTACATTTTTAAGTGTTAAAAATAAAATAATACACATCCTTGATTTAAATATTATTTATTGCTGTTGGCCTACTTCACATCAAATAAGCATTACAAATATCAACTGGAATAATAAGCTTGAAAAATACAGTAATGATTATACTCACAGAGATAAAAATCACAGAGTCCCACCTTCACTGCAGTTTTTTATCTAACATGAATTCAACCCTGACTGAAAGCTGTGACTTATATTTGATGGTAGCTTTCATTCCAAATATTCATTACAACCAGCATCTTGTACTTGGTGGATGACTTCTATTCTGTGAAAAATTGTAATTAACTATTGTTTTCGGCAAACTGAGCATGTGAGAACAGTAAATCATTACTAACTTCAAAATTAATTACTATTTTAACAAAACAACAAAAGGACATATTCCTCCACAATATTTTACATTTGAACAGTTAAATATACTAGTAGATGAAAATGTCCACAGAAGAAGGGCCAAAAGTTCAATCAAGTGTGCTTAATGCAGTTGTACACATTTGTTGTATGTTGTTCTGCCCCCCCTCCCTGTCATTCTAACCTTCCCATTGACATTATCCCACCTTGTTTTAAATCCTCAGCTATTTTGTGATTGACTGTCCCCTCTGGTAGTGCATTTCATGCTGTCTCTCTCTCTCTCTCTCTGTGAAGAGGTGTCTTCTGGTCTTCATCTTGTATCTATCACCCCACCAAATTGTAGCTGTGCCTGTGGATGTTATTGTTTTCACTTTTGCTAAAAAGATCCCCATAATCAAGGTTAACCTTGTGTATGCCTGTAAGGTATTTGAATGTCTTCATCTCATCTCCCCTCTCTCTTCTTTCCTCAAGTGAGTACATGTTGAAGTTCACCAGACTTTGTTCATATGGAGTATTCTGCTGCCCTTGGATCATCTTGCTACAGTAGTCCTTCTCAGAATCATCTCCATCTGATTTATATCTTTCTTCACGAACAGTAGGGGCTTCAGTGCACCACACTATTCAAGGTGTAGGTGCACCATGGATCTGTATATGGGTAGAATGACCTCCTTGCTCACCAGCAGAAGAAAGGAGGTCATTCTACACGATACAGGTCCATGGTTGCACCATGGATCTGTATACGGGTAGAATGACCTCCCTTCTTCTGCTGGTGAGCCCCCTTGATATGCAACTCTTAATCTTTTTTCTCTTTACTGTGTCCACCTTGCTTTACATTGAAAGTTTTGACTCACCTTTAATTGATTTCCCCAGGTTCTTTTCCTCCCCTGAGACTTTACCCACATTTACACAGTTACAATTGCACCAGAGCAACATGACTGCTCGTGTTGCTCCAGCACAAATGCAGTCATGTAGACACTTACCGAATCATGGTAAGTTGCTCAGTAAGTCACTCTGATATCCTCACAAATGCTGGTGATGCCGACTGGAGTGAGTGGCTTAAGAAGTCATGTAGATAAGCTACACTGCTCACTCAGGCTCACAAGGGGGACACTCCCAGCCTCATTTTCTGCCCATCACTGACCAGAACCCAGAAATTCTGTTCAATATACATTTGGGCTCTTATCCTGGTGTTCTGGGTTGGAGAAGGTATGTATCAAAGAACTGCCTTCTCCTCCTCCTGCCTTTACTCTGTTCTCCAACCCTCTCAGACCTCCTCTTCCACAAATTGTGCCCAGGAGCTTACAGAGCAATTAGAATATGTCAAAAGAGCCGGTAATCAAAACTCGTATTAATTAGATTAAAGAGGGACTCTGGAGGTTTGCAAAGTAGTATTTTAACTCACCGTCCCGTAGTTCATGTGGCCCCATGTTGAAACACCTCATAATTTCATTACTAATGGATTTGCACAATAAAATATTTGTAAATGTGTACTACCGCGCTGTACCCGCGAGCTGCAGCCGCCCGATTTGTCTCTCTGACCGGAAGTGACGCACTCTCCTGAGGTAGCCACTGACAGCACTTATTTTGGTCTAGCTGTCTGACGGAATGTTCACAGGAGGCACACAAGAATTGTACCTTTTCTCTGTATTGCATGTGGAGAGGCTAAATGCGTGTAGATAATTACCTTGCCCGGTGCTGAACAGTATTATTTTTTACTTGGCAGAGAGCATAGTTTGCTGTGGCTACCGTTTCCCTGTTATTCAGTGTGTCATCTGCATTGTGATGGTTTGACAGCTCAGCTGTTATCTGTGTAGGCAGAATAGGAGTTATTGTCGTGGCTTTTAATTTTTTTTTTTGATCGTGTGCTGTAGTAAAACTATTATTTACATGGTTGTAGTTAGTAGCTGACACACTGCATTGTTAATCATGCATAATATTGATATCTGTCTGTCATGATGCAACGTGAGTGACATTTCAGTCCGTGGTACATTATTCTGTGGCTCACAAGTAATTGTGTTGTAATTTGTGAGGTGCATTACTTTCATATGTTATACTTTATCCCACACTGCTTTGTGTAGGGGTTGTAACTGAGGTGACAGTTTTATGAGACGTCACAGTTCCTCTGCTAATACTAGTGTGGGCTGCTGTGTACTACAGCTTATTATGTAGTGCTATATAATTGTTAGTCCTGATGTGTAGTGTGGTTTCTGTGTCACTGTTTTGTCATGCTACCATGTTGTCTCACCCATAAAAGTCACTGCAGTGTTTCTCATGTGGTATTCATGCCACTGTACCTTACTGTATTGAGACATTCACTTTTCTGTCTCAGTTGTTACTGACTTTTGTGCTACATTGATAATTGCTACCTTTCTTCCTTTGCCATTTCTTGGTATTTATTTTCTGAATAGTGTAAATCATATGTGGTCCTCAATAATTTTTAACAGCATCCTTAGAACAACATAATAAGCATTACTTTATGCAATTGCTGGATAGCTGTGTTCTGTGCAGATGTTTCTGCTTATAGTGGTCACATTGTAAACTTTTAATTCAAATTTATAGCTGTAGGTACTGTAGTCATTCATTACACTTGACTCTCCTCAGTGTATCTTGTTTCTCCATAATGCCATCTCAGTGTGTTGCTGTCAATTGTGGGAACACCCATAAAATGGGGTTTTCTTTGTTTACCTTCCCTAAGGACCCTCATTACCTTCGACTGTGGAACACTTTTGTGAAAACAAAGCGTGCTGACTGGGTTGGGTCTAGTGAGTTCAGTGTGCTTTGTTTGGCACATTTTACTGAGGACTGCTATGATCCCTCCATATTGCTTCGGTACAGGATGAAGTTTGTCAAGTGCTTTCGGTTGCTGCCTACGGCTGTGCCAATAATTCATTCACCACCACGCACTCCGAGTGTTACTTTGCAGGTTGCTGAATCAACGGTTGACATGATATGTCGTACCTGTGGCAGCAGTGATGGATCATCACATTCAGAACCAAGTATTAAAAGGAAGAAGATTGGTGGAGCATTTCATAAAAGACAGTTGGCAGAGGTCAGTATTGTCATGCTATTTGTTACTTTCCATTTTCCTGTGGTAAGTGACAGAGTGTTCCTTTGCGGGAAGAAACATATCTACTGTCATGGATCATCCGGTCTCTTTTTGAATGTGTGTGTGTGTATGCATATGCATGTTTGGTACTCAGCGTGTGTGTGTGGGGTGTGTGTGTGTGTGTGTGTGTGTGTGTGGCAGTGTGTGTATCTGTGTGAATATGCATGCATGGATATGCACGTGTGTGTGTGTTTTTCTGTTACTGTGTCTCTGTGACTGTATTTGCGTATCTATGTATTTGACTGTGGTTCTGACTCTATGTGTTGCTTCTGAGTGTGTGCCTGTTGTGACTGTTCAGTGCTGGTAAAGTGAAGGTATGGTTCTGGTGGGTGCCATCATGTTGCGGCATGGACATGCTTACTGTGACATAAAACATTGCGGTTTGGTCCTCCTTGTTGTAAGCTCGGACTAGGTTCAAATCCTGGGCAGTGAATCATGGGATGATATGCTTCTTGCTGCAACTACTGTGTGTGTGTTTCACTGTGTGCACTCTCACATCTGCATGCTTCAGTATAAGAATGTGTTTGTGCTTCTTTGTGTGTCATTCTGTATGTGTGTCTTCCTGTCTGTGTGCGACTGTGTGTGTGTGTGTGTGTGTGTGTGTGTGAGCTTTTTGGTGTGAGTTTATGTATGTGTGTGTGTGTGTGTGTGTGTGTGTGTGTGTGTGTGTTTATGTCATGTTTTTCATGTGAGTTTCTGTATACATATGTGTGCGTGTGTATCTTGCTGGTTTGGACTGACTGTGTGTGTGTGTGTGTGTGACGTGACAGTGTATGGATGTAGATGACTATCAATGTATGAAATAGTATGCACATCACTCCGGCCCCCGGGTCCTGAAGTAGGTGATACAGAAATAATGCAACCTGTGTTTCTGTACTGTTCTCTGACATCCTACCATACGGTGTGGAATATTATACAATGGTGTGTGAAAATCCTGTAACCTCATTGGTGTAAACATGTCAGATGACCGTGGGTAAATCCTGCATAACCCACGGCAGAGAATGTCATTTAAAAAAAAAATAATGAAACATATTTTACATGTATTTTACACATGGGTCCATTGTATAATCGCAGTAAGGCACTCCAGGCATGAGTTGTTGGGTGATTTAACCACGTGACATACCACACAAGGCGTGGGTAAATCCCCAATAACCCACACCCTATTGTTCCTTATTGCTTAAATAATGCACAATCATGTTGCCATAGTGTATGGTCCCCCGTCATGTGACTTCAACGGTAGCAGCATTGCAATGTGTTACGTTGCACAGTAAGGTGGCTACTGCTATATGGGCATGTGAATGTGTATGGTTGTACTGCGTATTTTGGAAAAGTAATGTTTCTGACCATGTATTATTGAAAGTATAACTGCCTGCTGATACTGTACATCGTGGCTACCTGTCTGTTGACAGTTATGGGTTTACACCACTACAGTCATGCAGCGGTATGGTGCTGTTCACCTGTCTACACATGTGTACAGCCTGTGAGTAGCAGGCACATTGTCACAGTTTTACCATGGCAAACGGTGTGCATATCATTTTCTTGATGCTGTAAAGCTGTGTGTAACTGGTGTACTGTAGTTATGGTGCCTACATGCAGCAGTTCTGTGGAACATTTGTCATGTGAACTGCATAACAACATGTGTTACTACTTATACATGTAATGTTCACTTTAGACATTAGCGTAAAATGACTTCATTTCACTTTGATTTACCCTTCATTCCCAAGATAATTCGCCAGTACAAGGACATTGCTGATATGGATGACACTACCGGTCTGATATCCGGTGATACTGATGTGGCGCCAGACATTGCTGATACCTGTAATCCAGCAGTTGATGTCACCTCAGATATAACATACCATGAAGTCCAAGAACACAGTGAGGTGTCAGGAACTACTTATGTGTCACGGTCCACTCAGAAATCCTTCAAAAGACCACCATGTAAAAGCATAGGTAACTAGCATGTACTATAATGCTGTGTTTTTCATTGTCCATCACAAGAATTGGGTATGAAGCTGTGTAGTGCATTGGGCCCAGTACTGTATGTGTAAAGCCAATCTCATTATACTCCCTCAATAAACAAGAAATGAGATTTCATTGTTACAAATGTGATACTTTCAAACGTCAAGTACAGTACTGTCAGGGTGAGTTGTAAAAAGTTAGCGTTTCCCTGTCCTTATTAATCAGTGCAACTGTCAAAAAAAATTAGCATGTTAAGATTGCTACACATGGGTTGTGTAAAAAAATACCTGTAAATGAATATACTTGATGGAATCAGTACAGTAAGTGGTATGTATTTGCCATGTGTTGGTTAGCTGCTGTACTATAAAACGTGCTGTACCTCTGCCAAGCTTTATATACAGACAGCATATAACTACTTTTTTAGCCGGAGTTATTCAACGCATTTGGGTCACTGTTCCACCATGTGAGCATGTTGTGGTGGTGTGACCTTTTTTTACGTAGTTAAAAGTGCGTGTTGTTTAAAGAGCAGCAACATGGCACCCTCGTCCACATGTACTTGACAATGGAAGACTTTGCCATCCACATTTTCATGATGGCTGCCTTAGCGTTTCTGCTACCATTACACGTCTGCAGTGCTGATGAGTTTCTGTGGACATGGCAGGTGTATATAATACTGTTCGGATGAGGTAGCCTGTCACCATAGGTACTTTGAGTACTCGTGGTTTTTACTCCCTGTATGCATTATGTTGTACAAAGGACATACGGACCCCAGGCATTGGGTCATAATGTCGCATGACATTGTGAGGCATGTGAAAATCACACTGACAGAACAGTTTTATTTCTGGCATGTGGTAAACACCCCACAATGAACATTCTCATCTCCATCAGGTGTGGTGTGCAACTTGGGGACAGCGCAAATAAAACAAATATTTACATTTTCTTGGATCAGGAATAAAACAGGTTCCCAGAATCATGCATGTGTTCATGCTGCTGTGTCTCATTCCTTTGAGACATGGCAGCTGCTTGGCAGAAACCAGTCCCAGCAGAGGTCCTGTACTGTGCTTGGGATAGTGAGAATGCTGAAATACCACATATATCACTAGGCGCAGTATTGCACCATTGTCTTACCTGGTCACTGCTATTCTGTGTCACCTGGAATGTCATACGCTCTGAAGTGTACCACATTATTACCTTACAGTCATAACAGATAGTTTTCGGTTACTGTTATCACATGGACCGTGCTGGTTTTGCACACATCGACTGCGGAATTCAGCAGTGTCACATGACAGTCTATGGTAGCATAACAATCCACAGTTTCATGCTTCAGCAATGTTGTACATGGTTAGCATGATGTAATGGAGATATGCATGTTACAGGTGGCATGTGTACAGGATTGCTGTCCCACTTCACGACATGCCAAGGCATGCAGCTAGCACATCATGGTTACGCTTCAACAAACAACTGATGTTGAGTCTTCATATTGTGTTTTGTATATGACAAAAGAGTTGCACATGGTGTCAAAGTAATATATATTGTGATATTTCATATTGAAAAATTACAATCATGGTGACCACCTTCAAAATTATTAATGTGTATTATGCACTTGATATCTCTTGTCAGCCATTCAGTCAGTACCACAGTATAAGGATGCAAGTGTACAGACAGATGCCATGGTGCACCACCTTTTCACATCTTCACCTGTACCTAGTTCAGAGTCCGAGTCAGACAGTGAGCCACTTCCTGATGCTAAAGATGTCAGCTATGTACCAACCAGCTCAGATAGTGAGTTAGAGGTAGACATAAGTAATGCAGAAGCAAGGTAGGATATTGTTTTGAAAATATTGTAATAAACAATGAAGTATTACAATACATACAGAATTTCAAATGTGGCACCATGATAGTAGATGGATAAGGAATACCCATTACTGATCATTTCGGCACCAAGCTCACTCTGTTACTTGGTAACACCAACATCTGTGCAGCTGTTCACAACACCGATGGGTGTGCATAGGACACATGTTCACGTATTCATACTTGAGTACTGGTCATGAATGTGCCTACTGTGTTTCAACACAAGGTAGTTGCAGGTTATGTAATTCTTGTACAGGAACAGTAAATGTCACTACTGCTTACATCGCTTTTGGTTATGGGTCAATGAGGAGAAGGATGTGAAGGTTATAATAATGTGCAGCCTGAAGAACTATTTTTAATGGTGGAGTGCATGACACAAAGGGAACTGTAGCCTTCAATTTATTGCAGGTGGTCTGATGTGTAGGCACAAGACGGTCATTTCTCCAATGTACAGGTGCATGGTCAGGCATCAGTTATCATACTGCATGCAAAGCTGTACATCATATCGAAGGAGAGATATCAGTGTGCCAAATGCAATATGTGGCACAAACCCTGTGAAACGAGCATGTCATGCAATGCACAACATTCTAACTAAGTCTGATTTACTTCAGTCTGTTCATGTTCCATGACACATCCTCCTAGAAACATGGCAGCTCCCCGACAGAGCACTGTGCAAGTGACAGGCAATGTACATCCTGCATGCCATTGGTGGACACTGTTGACATGTGGGCCTGTAGTGTGAACTTCAAAGTGTCAGCAATGGGCCACAGGATGTACATTACCTGACAGTCGCACACACATCTGTTGGTGGTAAGCTGTGGTGGTATGAGGGTGGGTTGTGCTGATCGCCGAGGGTGACATATGTAGGCATATGGGACTGTGGTGGTTAATGATTGTCTTCTTCTGGTGTGGTGGGTGATGTGTGCTGGGGAACTGAGGGTGCCAGCTTCCTGTAGATTTACTGGTCAATGGGTATGGCTCACACAGGTTTTGGTTGTTCTGTCAACTGCAATGAATTACCACATGTACCGGATGTGTAAGAAGCATGGGGGATAGGTTGTGTGTGCTTACTTGTTGTGTGCCACAGGAAGCATCATCCTGACAGGTCATGCTGTCCAGGTTGTGCATCAAATTGTCCTTTCAGGGGCACACCTATGTGTGGATGGCATGCAGTTGCCCCTGGATGGAGTGGTAGCTGTTGAATGGATGGGCCTCCCACTGGGCACTTCACCCGTGACAGGTTGTGTGGCACATTGAGTGCAATGCATCACTTCATGCAGCATGGAATTGTTGCCATGATGACATGCAAATGGTACCATTGCACCTTGCATGAATAATACTCACATTTGTTGTGCAGCCACCATAACAACAGCAAACAATTGTATTGATATTTCCATGTGTACTGACAACTGCATTGTAGAAATCATGTGTCAATAACACATGGCACACATGGCAGATTTACACATGTTACATGTAGAAATGGTCCCTATGCAATGGTTAACTTGTTAGCAAGTTATATAAAAAAAGGAAGAATGATACCAGGCATACTGTGGTACACAGTTCCTGCAATGAGCGCAAGGCAGTCAGATGGTCAAACAGAAGTGCACCATTGATGTGTAACACTCAGTGAAAGTACATCACAGTTACATACATATTGGTCACAAGTCAATATATGTATTCCACATGTACAGTTTTGCTGCAACACTCATCTCATTTCTGCTGTCTCTCATTAGGTTATCACAGGCAGAAACATCTAAACCAACAAGTGAGTGGCAATGGCAGGAAAGAAAGTTTATAGTGTTTGAGTCATGCTTACTGCAGTTGTTTAGCATCTGTATGCAGTGCCAGTCAGCAAACAGTCCAACTGTGACTAAAATAAAGGGGATATTCATTGTAGTACAGCAGAGCTGTTCAAATTGTGGCTATGAAGGAACATGGTCATCACAGCCTCTCATTGGTGACCATCCAGCAGGAAATGTACTGCTGTCAGCAACCATTGGGTTCAGTGGAGTGTCACCACAGAAAGTACTGAGGATGCTGCGACATATAAAGATTCAGTGCATCTCAGACCCAACGTTCTATGAACATTCCAAACACTTTGTGCAACCAACCATCCGTGATGTGTGGAAGAGAAGCAAGGAGAACATTGTTTCCAGTATCGCAGCACAGAATCGCAATATAGTTCTGTGTGGTGATGCAAGATGCGATAGTCCAGGACACTCAGCAAAATATGGCACTTACACCTTGATGGAGATGGAGCACTGAAAGATCATAAGTGTCAGCCTTGTTCAGGTTAGTAGTCATCAATGAGTAGTTCATTGCCTGACCAATAACTGTGAAATATCCATGAGCACCTGTTGAAATACGAACTTTCCATTCTGTTTTGATAAAATACAAGTCATTAACAGTTACATTTGACTGCACCACTTTCCCATATCTTTTTGTACTGCAGAGCAATGAGGTGAAGAGTGTGTATCACATGGAGCTAGAGGGCCTAAAAAGGGGGCTACAAGATATCAAGCACTGTGGTCTGCATCCATCCACCCTAATCATGGATCGACATCCCCAGATACAGAAGTACCTGCGCGTGAGAATGAACCATCACTTATTCATCAATATGATGTGTGGCACTTTGTAAAAGGTGTATATTCAGTATTATGTTAATCCACAAAACTTAGATATTTACCAGCACTTGTTCCACAAAATGTACCCTACGGTTGCATTCGCACATCCTATCTGAACTATGCTGTCCCATCACTTTCTTCCCTCATGTCCACCTCATACCTAGGAAGTCACACCCATCCAGTCTTCAAGGTTAGCATTCACATAAGTTCCGGAAATGTCACTAACCCACTACTACCATCCTCCATATTTATTCTTATCCCACTAAATATAACAAACGTGTAATTCATCCCAATGTGCCAAATTGCTCCACACTCCTTGACATGGGTAAAATTATAACCAAATAAATTAAGTTCCTGTTTTCAAATGTTACCTCCTTGTAGGGATAATGAAGAAGTTGGAGTCATACACTGCCCAAAAGCAGTGCGAGAGCATCCTGGAGGGGATCCCCAGTATTAAAAATATGGTATACTGGATTCCAAGATCGACACCAGATGGAAATGGTGAACTGATGCTTGCCAAGCTGGAATCCATCACCTACCATATACAGGGAGTTCACCAACATGATAACTCACTGTTTCCAAACTGTGCACATGGGCCACTGGATGACACCATTCAGAAGAGAAAGTGGATGACACCCCGTAAGAACCTTTTTCATGTTTCACCGTCATATGAAAATGGTTACATTACATTGCAGTGTACATAGCTCCATCAGTGTGTAGTCAAGACCGTGGCAGTCAATCCACATTAAACATTATAAGAAGTGGCTGAGAAATACAGCTGTATGATTAGTTGTAAACTTTGGATCATCCCTGTCTTAATGTTTCATTAACATACATGTATAGCATAGTAATATGCTGAACAATGTGTCCCGGTAATTAAAAAACATTGTTATTATAATAGCAATAAGGCACACACAGGGGTTTTGTTAATGGTTACTTGATCACCCTCAAGTGCCATCAAGCACTCAGATCCACCTCTTGCCACATTACATGACTATGTGGTGTTGTCCGACCATTAACATAACCCTTGGTCGTGGCTTATTGCTGGATCTCTGAATGCCTATACCTTATGTGTAAATCCTTGAACAGTTAACTCGTTCATATCCTGCACATGTTAAACAACTGGTTCATGTTATAATAGCTGTTATGAAGTTCATGGCATTTGTACCACTTAACACACGTCTTCTGTTGTTATCAGTCCTACAAAACAATGGAAGTCATGTGTAAATCACACAACAAAGGTCCTCTGCTGTTAGAGACCTACTCTGTTACATGAAAACTTGACAATGTGGTTTCAATGAAGACGTATAGTGCAGAAATAAATTGATTCCAATTGTCTCAATCAGATGAGAAGACATATGAGAAAGTTGAAATGGTCCTTAGCACAGCCATGGTGAAACGAGATGTCAAAAAGCTATCGCCAAACCATCAAACCTCGTCATTGGAGAGCTTTCACAGCCTTGTGATCCAGTATGCACCAAAAAGTTTAGCGTACAGCTACAAAGGGATGTACACAAGGTGATCATTAACTTTTCTGTAATATAACTGACATGTCATTTACCATCTTCAGTGTGTGTAAAAAAGTACTGTGCTTGAAACTGTACCAATGAAATACAATCAATGGGAGTGTTTTGGGGGAAAGAATGAATGGCCCACGAAGGCTAGTTGAACCATGGAATACGCTGCATGGGAGCTGATGTATGCTAGTACTGTGGAAATGGTTCAAGAAATGCGAGGACACTTACACAGTAAGGCTGCATCACTGAGCAACAAGGAAATGGAGGACCTTGTAGGGATGTAGTGGATGCTACAACTGGTCACTAGTGAAGGCAGTGACCATACAGCGCACTTGATAAACAATAGGGCATAATCTGATGTCTTCATAGTATATAATATAGAGTATAATGGCTGGGGCTCGGGTGATAACCACGCTGTAATTAGCTCGAGAGGTTGCTAGGGCAACATGGTAAACTTCCAGAGCACAGCTCAAGAGTTTAACTGTAGCCCTATCAACCAGAAGAGGTGATTTCATCTTAGTTGTCACCCAATCCCCAGCCATTATGTGTTATAGTGTATGGTGCAAAAAAACATTGTTTGCATTGTGCGTGTGACAGGTATGGAACTCTGGTGCATTCTCTTTTGTTATGCCACTGTTTGTAATTTCTGAAGTGTGGTTAACAACTTTGAAATTTGAAAACAGTGCATAACAAAGATGTGTGACTGCTATACTTTATTATTTGTTAACCATGTAATGAAAAGTGACACTTTTACATGTGTGACTATCAGTATTATAAGAAATAAATTCAACGTATAGCAAACTTTTTGCTATTACTAAGTCGAATTGTTTACACCTATGTTTCATGTACTCACAGAATGCTACTAGCAGCCATTCACTTCAACAGCAACTCGGGCAGAGAACAGGCAGTGTCTGCTGAAGGAGGCGTGCTTCACTGTTGACATACCAAAGTACAAAGGTGGTGCAGGAGTGGTCAGACCCAAAAAAATGAACACATCTTATGGTAAGCTGTACATTTTAGTTACCAAAATCAGTCATTTCAGAACAATGAATTACAGGTAACTGACCTGGTACTGAATCGGTCTTGTTCTGCAACCTACAATGTTCCCGTACAGTTATGAATAATATTGCAGCAGAAATATCAATGGACACATGTCCAACTAATCTGTGAATGATACCACGTATTCTATTTTTTTGCTGGATGGATTGTAAGTGGCACCACAGCATCGGTCATCAAATACCTTACATCTTCCGGTACCCCGCTCTGCACAACAACTTCAGTACCAGTCACTCGATTACATTGTGACGTGTGACCAGAGAAAGCGCTGTGGTGAGCAAGCACCAAACAACTGTATGTTGTCCATATTAAGTGACTGCTTCACTTTTCCACTCAGACTGTTTAAAATGGCTAAGAAGATTCTTCTAAACTAGCCACTATTAATTCGGATTGTGCTCTCTGCCCACACACTTGCCATGGCCACATGTCACCTTATCAGATAGTACGTGGTTGAATTTTTATTTGTTTTTCTTCAACTTACCCTTGGGTCAAACTCCCACCCTGCCTACTCATCAGTTCCCGAGTCCATTTCTGAAGAGGGGTCGGCAGTCGGGTTGCAGTTTTTGAGGATCCAACCACAACTCGAGGAAGTTGTAAGGGATAGGCTGGCAGATGCTTCAGTGCCACTTACAATCCATTCAACAAGAAACTGCCATCACAGTTCAGTAACTATTTTTGCTTATGTCAGCTCATGCAGCTAAAAGGTACTGGGCTATGAAGACCAGTACGTGATAGTATTAGTTTGCATCATCACTGCAACATTACAAAACAACAACCTGTGTTTATTTGTAGTAAGCAGGGTGGGGAGGGAGACAAGGTATCTTCAAAGCAACTGTCCCTTTCAATATACTTAGCATACTGTTTGAATTAGTATTATACACTAACTTCATGATGGTATCTCAATATTTGAGACGACAGATCAACAACACATTGCCATTTGAAGTACAAGACAGTAAGTGAATACAAACTGCGCTGTATAACTGTTACTCATGACTGTTTTTTCAATTTCAGCATTTGTGGAGGACATGTTATCAACCCTAGAAAGTGCTGTCCAAGTGGGCAAACCAAAACAAGAGTGGTATAACAAGGAAGTCCCACCTCCCTTAACTTCAAAATTTCCACCAGTGGACAAACAGATGGCCATTGAACGCTGGAAAAGAAACCGATGATTACATAGTACAGCTGTCCGGGTCAGTCAGCATGCAGAAACCCCACATACTGTTCTGATGGCCACCTCTCCCTTATCTGGTTCACAACACAGGCTGGCAACACCACTCTAACTTTCCTTCCCAGCCAGCCCCAACACCAGCGGATGAAGTTGCGGTAGGACAGGAATCTTTGCTGGCTGAAAAAAACAAATATAAACATTGTTTAGTAATTGAAGTGTAATGATGACACATAACACAAATAATTGTTAAATGAAATGTACAAAGTAAGGTATTGCACTTCATAGCCCAATCCTTACAGCTGATTGCTGACCCCCCCAAGCCCCTACTCTGCACACATGCTTGGTGACACTGTAACGTCTGACCTGGGAGAGTGCAGGCGAGCGGTCCATTTAAGTATGTAGGTGGTATTTCTCAAGGTTGTTTTTTTTCCCCATTGCAAAGCATATTAGGGGAAAATTACAGCAGTCAGTTAACTAGTACAGACCATAGTAGTCAAGCGACTGCTCTCATTATCTCCTAAGATGCTTTACAATCGCAGAAAACTGTATTACAAATTAGCAGCAACAGACTTACAATGTCCTGGGCCATGCACTCCCCCACCATAATGTGTACCCACGTTGGGGTGGAGGGGGTACAACCCATCAGAATCAAGCAAATAAAAGGACCAATTTACACTGTCAAATATGTGGCTGTCAGCTGGCCTGGTGGCGCTGACGGTTGAGATGCTTGACACCACACCTCGAATCACGCCAATGACCCTGGTTCACAAATGGATTCATGACGCCAGGGGTCGGCAGGGGACGAAAATGATTGAGCATCCAGAGGACTGTTCTCCTCTTTGGGGTTGGGGGGAGTGGGTGGCCTCGCTCAACAGCGGCTCCCAGTGGAGACTGGGGGCACTGTTCAGAGCGGTGCAAGAAGGGGAACACTAGATAACCAGAAAATGGCTCACTGTGTTCGACGGATGATGGCTCACCCGCTGTGCAACAGCACCACAACCTCCACGGACAATGTCTTCCTTAGCAGCGCTTCCAGGTGCCTAATTAAGAGTGCACTGGGCAAGCCCCCTCCCTATGCCTTCCTCCTTGGAGGAGGGGAACCCGTCCAGTGACGGGATACACCAGGATACTCTTCGGGAGCCGGCTGTGATATAAGGGATCTAGGTGACCCAGGAAGAGGATGTCCGCTGTGTCATGGAGTACTGTGGAGCCCAAAGGAGAGGGGAACAGTGGGGCATTAAGACGATTAAAAACAGATAAAAAAATAAATAAAAAATGTTAATGCGTTTCACTTCAGTTTGCATATAACTATTGCATGTCATGGATTTTTCATGATTCTCTGCAAAGTCAATCAATTTCACTATATGTTTTAATGTTCTTTAGGAAACATGCTGTTTCACGATGAATATCACTTGTTTTATTGCACTCTGCTAATGAACTTTGTAAACCAACCTATATGTCACATAGCAACTGCATGTCTACATATGCAATTGTATCCCAAGATTGGTACTGTAGCCATGGCTGAAAGCTGATAACAGCACACTGTTAATATCTATTGACAGGATGAAATAGTGTTGCAATGACGTCTTGTGGGCGGTAAATAAAGGAATAATGAATGACATGTTTGGTGTTATGCTGACATACCATCCTGCCTGTGCCAGTTGTGCCCCACTCCACAGGCCCAGGGCATCAAACATCACAGAAGGGATTTTGCAACACCATAACAGCCACAGTGTCATGCATTATTCCTATTATTCAACGGTTTGTTGTTTTTCAAGAATAAAAAGTAATCATTTTAAAAAAAACATTTTTTATTACTGTGTTATAGTGTTTTCTTTGTTCACAGAACATGAAACACAGACACATAAAACACAGAAGCTGACAGCAGATAAGGACATAAGGCCCAACCAGGATGCCAATTTCGTGTTGTACCTCATAAATGTGCCATTGGTCTTTGCTCTGTCAATGGCCTATCTATTCATTACCTTCTGTATTGCTCCCTTATGCCTATACAATGCATGTTTGAATCCCTGAACTGTATTCATATGCACCACTTCCTGAGGTAGGCCATTGCATGCATCCACCACCCTTTATGTGAAAAACACCATCCTGACTTTACCCCTTAATCAGCCTCCCTCTAATGTGATGCTGTGTCCTGTTGTCCTGCTATTTGTCTTATATTGAAACATGTTAGACACTTTCTCCTTGTTCATGTACTTAAGGTGTTTGAATGTTTCCATCATATCACCTATCTGCCTGCTTTGCTCTGGGGTATACATATTGAGCTCTGTTAATCTGTCCTCATATGTTTTGTGATGCAGTCCCTGCACCATTTGTTTACCATTCTCTGGACTGCCTGAATTTGGTTAATGTCCTTCTGAAGGTATGGCCTCCAGTACTACAGACAGTACTTCATGGGGACTAAGCAGTGTCTTGTCAATCAGTATTATTACCACCCTCTTCCAACTTCTGTTTCCTCTACTAATACAACCCAACATCCCCCTAGCCTTGCCTACTGCTTTAGGGTCTGTTTCGACGATTTCAGGTCATCGATGATGATGATGATGCCCAAGTCTCTTTCTTCTCTTTTGACTACCAGTGACTCCCATCCCATGTCAAGGCAATGTCATTATGAAAGCAATGGCGATGCAGTACTGTGAGGTAAGCCATGCAGTGCCTCACCCAGCTGCAACAGTGGGCCAACACTGTGCAGAGCTGCTTAATAAAAATCTGGAAATTTACAAAATGTGTCTATCACTGGTATAAAAAAAAAGTGAACAAATGCCACAATTAAGAGAAATGAATTTGTGCTGGCCCAAATAAGTTTACTTACAAGTATCCCCACTATTTACATGTAGTGGCAAAGGGTACATGACTGAGTTTATGTAGAAAAAAAATATTAACAGATTTCATACTCATTCACAGGCAGGTCTTCATTGTTGTGGTATTGTCTGTATGTGGCTTGAACTGTCTCCAGAACCCATATACTTAAGCAGACTTCAGCAAATCCAGGGTGCTCAGTGATGCAGGAAGGTACATCAGTGTCAGGTGCAACATTGGGTAGATCAGTCATCTTTTCAAGTACTCGATTGTTCTCTTGGCAGCAGCGGCATACAAGCTCAGTAGGCATCACTACACAGTTCCCACAAGTGCACCTTAAGAAAAACAAGAAACATGTAATGACAATTGACATTATTTAAGCAATAAGGCATGACCAAGGGTTATGTTAATGGTCTATTAATCACCTTCTAGGGGTATACTGTGGCACGAGGTGTAGCCGAGTGCCACATGCCCCTAGAGGGTGATTAACTGACCATTTACATAATCCCTGGGAGTGCCTTATTGCTATTATAATAAAAAAATAATTTAAAGTGTTAAACTGTGTTCAGCCAATGGCTGAGATCTACATGTATGTTAATAAAAGATTAACATAAGGCTGTTACAATGTTTGCAGCCAATCAGAAAGCTCCATTTCTCAGACCCTTTTTATAATTATTATTTTTGCCATTGACACATTACAGTGCCATTGCATGGATGTCCATTCTCTGTCCACATAACAGTTACTTGTTAAGACCATCATGGGCATTGCCATTAGGGAAGTGACATCCAATACTTGTTACCTACAGTCATGCACCCACAGACTATGGGCAACTTCCAAGAACAGTAGAAAACACATTGGATGCTGACTCACTCAATGTCTCCAGGTACCGCATACCATCGCATTGCCTGGGACACACTACTCAGTGTCTGTGTGTATGTGTCTTGGGGGGGTGGCAGAACCTGACTCACAGACACAGTCACACCATACATTATTAAAGCAATACGGCAAGACAGGATGTGGGTTATTACAGGATATACCACACTCATGTGATGTCTTTTGAGCAATGACGTTACAGGATTTTCATACCTGATTGTATAATTATGTGTAACGTGCTAGCAGGTACATCCCAAATATGTGTATGTGCCTGTGGGGGGGGGGACCTGAGTCACAGCCACAGTGAGACTGTATATTAGTTAAGCAATAATGCCCTCCAGAGTATGTGTCGTACTGGGACAACATCATGCCTCAGGTGGTTGACCACGAGGCTGCAGGCCGAGTGCGTCCAACAACTGAGACATAACGTTATCCCAAATGACACAAACCCTGGAGGGTATTATTGGTATTATACAATGGCTCCTTGTTTCATATATATAAAATAACAAAATAATTTTAATGAATGTTTTTTACTGTGGAAAATTATTTTTGTTTCTTAACAGGAGATGCAAAAAAAGAGGTCCTCTAGGTCATCATATAGATCAGCTACAGGATCACAGTGAGGCTGACACTAGACCTGTGATGTTGTGCTGGAATAACAGCAGGGTTCCAGCCCAAGATTGATCAATGAGAGACCAGGAAATTTTCTTTCCATTGTATAATTATTATTATACAATGGTATGTGAAAGTTCTGCAGCCTCAGTGGTTGAAACATGTCACATGCCTGTTGGTAAATGCTGCATAACCCACGGTTGAAGAATGGCATTTATAAGAACCAGAATTAAACACATTTTAATTCTATTTCACACCTGAGTCCATTGTAGAATCTCAATAATGCACTCCAGGGTGTGAGTTATTGGGCAGTTTAAAAACGTCTTAGGGGGTTAAATCATTCAGCTGCACCTCATGACACACCACACAAGGCATGGGTAAATCACCCATAACCCACACCCTGTTGTGCCTTATTGCTTAAGTAACATGCTGTGACATACATACCTCATGTACTGTGCACTGCAAAAATCTGTATGATGTGTGTTGGTGTAAATCCTGCATCTAGGCTGATTGTGTCAGGGTACAGACCATTTCAAATGGCGACTGCATACTATCACATTGCTTGGGACGGACTACTGAGTCTCTCTGTGTATGTGTCTGTGTGGGGGGGGTCACACACACAGTGCCACCGTACACTACTTATTTGTAACGTGCTGTCAGGTACATCCCACATGTACTGACCACTGTGTGTACGTGTCTGGGGGGGGCCGGAGTCACACACATGGTGCCACCTTACATTATTTATTGGTAACGTGCTGGCAGGTACATCCAGGGATCTATTGAACTGTAACAATTGATTAGTGTTTTGCTCATAAAACTGCAAAATCTTTGTGAAAATGAGTAGCTCTTGCCTCACTGTGTTTAACAAACACAGCACTTGTAGAATATCTATATAAATACTTTCTGTACAGTTACTATAGTCTCAAGAAAAAAATGCTAATCAATTATTTACAACCCTGACATCCCCCGTATACTAACCACTGTGTATATGTGTCTGTGGGGGGGGGGGCATGAGTCACAGTCACACTGTACATTACTCATTTGTAATGTGCTGCCAAGTACATGCCTCATGTACTCTCCACTGTAAAAAAATGGTCACTGCATACCATCACATTGATTGGCACACACTACTCAGTGTCTGTGTGTATGTGCCTTGGGGGGGAGGACATGAGTAACAGAGATAGTTCCACTGTACATTACTCATTTGTTACATGCTGCCATGTACATATGTAATGTGCCATCCACTGTACAAAGATTGCTACTGCAGACCATGACATTGCTTAGCAAACACTACTCAGTGTCTGTGTGTATGTGTCTGTTGGGGGAAGGACCTGAGTCATAGCCACAGTGCCACTATACATTACCTCAGTTAGTGTCCACTGTACAAAACAGTATGATGGCTAGTGGTGTGATTCCTGAATCTAGGCTGCTTGTGTCTGGGTAGAGACAATAGCAAATGGACACTGCATGCCATAACATTCCATTAGACACACTACTCAGTTTATGTGTGTGGGGGGGTGGACCTAACCAGAGCCACAGTGCAACTGCAGACTCTCAAACTGTACCATTTTTGATGCTAAAATAACACATTTTGTGTCTCTGCTCAGTTGCCGTGAGTGCCAGCTAGCGGAGTGTCCAACGGTCCCCAAAGGTAACCATGTCCACTTACTTGAATATGGTTGTCAAAACATACTGTGGCACCACCAGCAGATGGGCAAGCACATTAACTGCTTGACCCCGGAAGCAGTGGAGAGTGCTGCAGTCTTTACCCTGTGACATTTGACTGTCTTGCCATGCGTGACAGTCAGACTGTCAGTTCCAGGACAATAATCACTGGATAAGTCACTGTTGTTGTCTATCTTCTTGCTCCAGCATGCTCCAAGCCACAAGCACATTTTGTGACAATTAATTATTTTATTTAGTGGTGACACACAGAAGTCATCAGTGCAGGACCGGGACCACAGCTCCCCATGTACTTCTGTAACTTGTGGTGTGCTGGGGTGACTGCAGAGCCATGGTACAGTGTGCTGTGTAAACGACTTGGCAGGACTCAGAGTTTTTTAAAGTGTGGCCATAATGACCAATGACCAGGTGAGTGGACAGACCCACAGCAGGTGATCCTCTTGCCCTCACACTCACTAGTCTCAGCAGACCAATTACTGAGACACAGAGCACCAGTGCTCATCAAGCTGCATAAGTTATACTAAATGCAATCTAATTGGGGCTAAAATGAAATTGACAGATCAGTTTGACTGAATTGCTGAAAGTTCTGCCTGTGGGGGTCATTTATTGTCCGACTATCATTGGCCCAGACATGACCAAGAAGCTTGGATCATCTATGTATCTGCCTTAGGGAAACCGAATGTTAATGGGGCACATTGGCATTCAGGGGTTCACTAACTGCTTGCGGCTGAACCATAACACTTGGTGCATTTGCAATGGTGCTGTTTCATGCAGTTCTGACCAACAAGTAATGCACCACTTATTTTACTAATTGCTTTGTTTGTTACACCTGAAAACTTTGCAGAAATTATAATCAGAAGTTATGTGTGACAAATGTGGGGAAAGTAGTCATCCCCCCCAACCACAACACACAACTGTACATATTCTCATCTGACAATTGTTGGATGGCCTGCAACTGTAGTGTACATTATTAGATAACCCGTGACAGCATAAGAAAGTCCATGTTTCAGGGGACACATTAGGTCACAACTGTCTGATTTTTACACAAAGACACCGACAGAACAGTACGGTAAAGGAATATACACCCACCATGAGGTAGAGTCAAGACGGCTCCCCGATTCACAACTGCTGGGAATGGAGGACATGACTGACTCCTCATCACCGCACAGCGGGTCCAAACAATATGGATCTTCCGTGACAACATCAGAGGGATAAATCTCCCTCTCGTCTGATGAGCTGTAACTTTCTTCAGTGCTAGCCATTACTGCAGTCCAGAAAAGCGGCTCAGGAGAAGACGTCACACGCACCGTTCAGTTCAGACCGACGCGATTCACGTACAGTGCTTGCACTTCTGGTTTTGCGACTAATAATTATTAAAATTAAAAACGAACACTGCATTGTTTTTACCTATTTCACTTGCGATTCTGTTGCTTAGGGAACATGAAGTCCGCTGAAAAAAGCAAGGTATGTTTACCAGAGTCCCTTTTTAATACAAGTTTTGATTACTGAAATGATAAACATATTCCAGTTGCTCTGTAAACTCCTGGAAAAAATTATCATCTGCCACCAAGTTCACATGGCCCCTCTCTAGCATGGCTTGCATCGATGCTGAAAGAGGCCAAGTGGACCCACCATTGAATGGACTCTAATGGTCAGGTACAGCTTACAGTGCTGCAGAAGTGGCAGTATGTCAGCTGTGTAAACATGGCTTTTGATTGTCACCCCTCAAGTCTGTATTAAAGTCTGGGGTTCTTGCATCCTATGTGTATTACCTTGCACTCCTTTGCATTAAATCCTAGTAACCAGTTTCCAGATCACCTTTCCAACCTTGCCAATTCCTCCCTTATATCCCTGATGCTTTCCTTATTGTCCACAATCCCTCAGGGCTTGGTGTCAACCACAAACAGGAATATTTTGCCTTAGATGCTGTTCCCAATATAGTTGATAAACAAAGTGAAGAGGACCTGACCAAGCACTGACCATTGCAGAACCCCAATAGTACTTCCCTCATTCTAGAGTTCTTCCTCCCTACCACCAACCACTGTGTTCTCCCTCCTAGCCAGTTTACCACCCACCTGGTCAGTTTCTCTTTTGTCACCATGTCTTTTAGGTGTTTGATCAACCTGATGTCCAGGTGCAGTATGTGTACTCCTTGGTTCCTGTCTACCACATTAGTGACCCACTCAGAGAACCTGATAAAAATTAGTTTGGCAAGAGCTCTATACCATAAACTCATGCTGCCTGCTATCCTGTTGCCTGTTCACCTCAAGTAACTTAATCATGATTTCCTTTTTATCTGTCAGCTTGCCAGCAATTGATGGCAAGCTGACTGGTCTATAATTCTCCAGTTAATGTCTTAGAACACTCTTATGCAGGGGCACATCAGCCATCCCCAATAGTGTACTACCACATCTGTGTCCAGATAGCAGTTGAACATATCAGTCCGGCGTGGTGTAAGAACTGTTGCCTGCTCTCTCAGCACCCTCAAGTACATGTCTGTCAACACTGGGGATTTGTCCATTTTGAGGACCTTGAGACCTTTGAGGACTCTGTCCTCCATAATTGATTCTACACTCATCACTCATCACCACCATCTTTTCATCCCTATCTTCCCCATAGCAATTGGCCCATCTTTCTCCTTTGTGAAGGATCAGCAAAAGTACTCATTTAATACTTCCTCTTTCTCTCTCTTCCCCTACACCCACTCCATCCCCATCTCCAGCCTCACTATGGATTCCTTTGTTTATCTTTTCTCCAAGATGTATCAAAAGACTATATTATCTCCCTCTTCTACACCCTCAGGTGTCCACAGCTCCATTCCCACCTTGGCCTGCCTTATTACCCTGCTAGTTGACTTCAGTTTCTCTAAATATTCAACATTGTCTTCCTCCTTCTGGGTCTTCTAATACTTCCTGTATGAAGCCCTTTCTTGTCTCACTGCTCAGCCCACTTCCTTTGTAAACTACAGTGGCTTTCTCTTCTTATTCTTTTTTCCTTTAGCTTAAGGCAGGTTGCAGTGACTGCTTGGAACCCCTCCTTCATCAAGGACCACCTTTCTTCCACACCCATTTTTGCCCTGAAGTCATTCAGTTGTTCCCCTAATTGCACCCCATGCATGTAAAGTCCACTTTCTTGAAGTCAAAACCAGGCACTTTCATGTTTAACACTTCATGTCTCATATCTACCTGAAATTCCAAATACTGGTGATCACTCCCTACTAGGGGTAAATGATTCTGATGCTTCTAACATGATCCCTATTCTTCAACACTATGTTCAGGGTGGCCTGCAAGCCTGTCAGCTCCATCACCCCCTCTGTGAAAAACCCATTCTGGATTGTATTTAGGATCACTAGATTCCTGCTGCTGCTGTGCTGTGGGATGTTTAAATCCACATCAGTCATGTTAATGTCCATGACTATTACTATGTCCCATGCTGCCTTAGCCTCCTTATCTCATCTTCCAGCTCTCAATATGTGGTTTCATCTTGATTTAGTGGTCTGTTCAGTGCCTCCTCCTTACTTTCTTTTTCATCCTTGACTGCAGCTACACCCATAAAGTGTCTATACTCCCTCTCTCCTCATGACTTCCCTTGTGACCATTGTCCCCTCCTAACAGAAATTGATCCCTCCCACCTACCTTTCATCCTGCCCTCCAATAGAGGATGTAGCCAGGAATAAACAGATTCCAGTCATTTGTTCATGGTTCCCCAGGTAACAGTGACCAACACCCAATCTTCTCAGCTCTCAAGAGATTGTCTACCACAAACCTGTAACTTTTATAATTTAAGGCAACGTTGATGTTTGACTATGTGTTGGAAACAGTTTTGCTCAAAAGTGGGCAAAAATACATAAATGCAGTCTTCTATAGTACAGTAACAAACAACCTGAATTATATAAAATTTAGTAGTTAACTTTAGGACTGAAATGATTCGTACCAAATTTCATAGTCCTAGGTTCTAGGATGGCTGAGCTATAAGCATTTGAGTACAGGGGATCAAACAGGAATGCCTACTGCACCCCTAATATACTGGCACTATCATGTTGCTATAATATCTGTCTATAATTACTGGCTAGTGTGTTTATTGACAGGACTGACACTCCTTTCAAATGCCTTATTAACAGGGTTTTATCCATATTAACAGGCCGATTAATATGACATGTCAGTCTAGTCAATGCATTCCACTTTATTTCTATGCATCGTCCAAACTGCTGACTTTTCAAAATGGTGACTTTTCCAAACACATGGAAAACAATTTAAAGTAGATTGATAGGACATAACAAAAGCAAAAGTAACATTCATGGTCTATGGTTTTGGGACCAGCAACTGTATAACATAAACTATGGGGCATTGTCAGTATTTGTTTGCTTTACACGACCTCAATGTTTTACACCATCATAAACCACTCATGCTTTATGTAGTAGCACAGGCCTTGGGTGTATAAAAACTCAGTGTATAATGCCCCATACATTATTCTTTCTATTTATTTATCTGTCTACCTATCTGTCTGTCTGTCTTTTTATCTATCTTAATAGCAAAAAATTACATTTATGTAGATATTAGGGTTGAACAGTGTAAAGAATACAAAGTAAGGACATTAACAACTTTAGAGTTTGGAATCTCAGGAGCATAGGTGAATCAGTAGTGTGGTGTTACTTGGGATTGTCAACCCTAATGCCCACTCCTTCTCTCCAGCCCATAGCCTACTGGCAGTGCCTCATAGGCATATAGTCTGTGGAGATATAGAAGTATGTCTCTCTACATGTGGATAAAAATCAGTTTTAGCTTTCAAGGGATCATTTATAACCTTGTTTCTCAGAGGAAGGGGTGGACATTAGGGTTGACATCCACAAGAAACACAACATCACTGATTCACCAAGACTACAGAGACAAAAATGCTTTTTTTCATTTTCTCACTTTGTTCACTTTGCATTCTTCAATCCTAATGTCTGCTTTAACCAAGTTTTCTGCAATTAATTTCATTCCTCTCTATAATAGTGGAATTGTACCCTGATTCAGGCAAGTCCCCTTGGAATCTCTGTCAATAGCTGCAGATGGACAAGGCACTTCTGGCTGGTATACCGTCAAATGGGTGACTGCAAATGAGTGACTCAAATGTGAGTGACTCTATTTGTGTGCCCGACAGTAGAGCCAATG
This sequence comes from Neoceratodus forsteri, assembly GCA_016271365.2. Lineage (NCBI taxonomy): Eukaryota > Metazoa > Chordata > Ceratodontiformes > Ceratodontidae > Neoceratodus > Neoceratodus forsteri. The sequence continues at coordinate 975,279,547 of CM057453.1, forward strand.
GGGGTATATGGTAATGGTAGGTATAGCAAGTGTTAGAGGGATGTAATGGCAACAGCGAATGCTAGGGGAGCTGTACCTTTCCTGGTGAAGTACAGCAATGAGGTCTGCAACCACTGAGCTGTTAGCCTGGCATAGTAGGTAGGTCATGGACTGCTGCAGCAATGGTCCCAGGTTCGTGACTGCCAGTAGGTAAATTTTTATTCTTAACAGTGCTGTCTGTTAGGATTTTTAATTTTGCTCACAGTGTTCCCTGGACTGATGGTGACCCAGCCACGGTACTCCCTCCCATGTATTTCCCTTTTCCCCAGTGTACACTCCTGCCTGGGGTTGATTAAATTAATTTGGGGTGGAGGGGGAGTAGCCCTTTACATTAAATATTTATATGAATGTCCATCTGGCTGCCCTATTGTCGTTCAATTATGTGGGTTGGGGCTGATTTTTCTTTTGGCAAAATTTACTTGCTATTGTGTGAGTTGCCATAGAAAAATCACCTTTATGACATGGAATCTTCTTGCCCTGCACCATGGGAAGAGTCCACATGGCTATTTGCATGCAGGGCCCTGCATAAAGACAAGAATATACTGGGCTGTCTGATGCACTGCAGAAACAAGGCAGACAAGGCAAGGCAATATTATTTATATGGCACTCAATCATGTAGGCTCTGGATGCTTTACAATAAATACAAATACAAAAGAAATAAAACAGTACGAATATGAAAGTAAAACAATATACCTCTAAACCAGGCCATAACTTAAATTGAACAAATGTGCTTTAGATATTTTTTAAAAAGGACCAATGGAGGTGCATCTCTTCCTTCTGGGAGAAGGGCTTTCCAAAGAATCAGGTCAGTCTCTGGGCTCTGTGCTTCCATGCAACTACAGATCCAGATGCAAAGGGCCCAGGGAATGGTCACCTATGTGCCACTGTGGGCCCTGATCTTCCATGCAGCCACAGATGCCAACATGCAGGGCCCTCCAGGCCCTGTACCAGGACTTGATTTACTTGGTATACTTGGTTTACTTGGTAGCTAAGTGACAAAAGAAGGCCTAGGCCGATTGAAATTGTCCCCCACAATTATTGTGGTACATTGATGTAAACTTGGTTTGATTCTAGCCATTTGTCCAATCCTTCTTTGAAAGCAAGAAAAGAAGTTGAATCCATGAGTTCTTGTGGCAATTTGTTCCATAGTCTTGGGGCTCTAACTGTATGAAAGTTTAATCTTTTATTTGTTCTTGCTGTGTTTACATTGATTTGTTTGTCATGCAATCTAGAGACAATCCTTCTATTTGTAAAACTAAGTCCAAATTGCTGCATTAGATCTGGTGTCTCCTGGACTTTAAAGAGAAAGAGGAGATCACCCCTGATTCTTCTTGCATGCAGTGAATGTAATCCTGTAGCCTGCAGTCTCTTCTGGTAACTTCTAGATGATAGGTGGGGCACCAACCTAGTTGTTCTCCTTTGAATCTGCTCCATCCTTTGTATGTCCTGGGCTAAATATGGACTCCAAAAGGGAGATCTATAATCTGAATAGGGCCTGACATATGTTCTGTACAATGGAATAATACATTCCTCAGTTTTTGTGACAAAAGTGCACTTAATGTGCATAAGTAGCATGTTGGATGTTTTGGCCACTTTTAGACACTGATCTGCTGAGGAAAGTTTATTATTGATCAGTACACCCCAGTCTCTTTCACAGACGGACTCCTTCAGGGGGATGTTGTTTAAGGTATATGTCTGTAAGGGGTTAGGCACGCCAAAATGCAAGACAGTACATTTGTCTATATTAAGATACATGCCATTTGAGAGGGCCCAATTGTCAATTTGCATCAGATCATTAATTAATGCAATTCGATTTATAGGTGAATCAACCCTCCCTCCCAGCTTGGTGTCATCAGCAAACTTAGACAAAAGGTTAGCTGAGCTGATCTGCGTGTCACCAATAAAGATATTAAACAATATGGGCCCAAGGATTGAGCCCTGTGGAACACCACTAGTCACTAGCCCATTCTTGGTTAAAGTGCCAATTATCCTAACTTGCTGGTCTCTGTTGGGTAACCAGTTATTAATCTATTTAACTAAAACTGGAGAGAAGCCCACTGTTAGAAGTTTAGTAATAAGTTTACCATGTGAAACCTTGTCAAATGCTGTACTGTAGTCCAACAAGATCACATCCAGAGGGCATCCAGAGTCAAGACCTTGACTTTTATAGTCATAAAAGGCTAACAGGTTAGAGGTACACGAGAAGCTCTGTCTAAAACCATGTTGTGTTTGATCAGTAAGATTCAATATATCCATTTCTCTTTCTAATAGTGTCTTAATTTTTACATTAGTTTACAAAGAATGGACAATAAACTAATGGGTCTATAGTTTTTTGGTTTTGAATGATTACCTTTTTTAAAAATAGGTATCACTGTGGCTTTTAACCAGTCGAGGGGACTACACTTTCCTGAAGAGATTTATTAAATATGAGAGATATAGGGAGTGCTAGGGCTTCGGATGTCTTGTGCAGGAACTTGGGGTTTAAGTTATCAGGACCTGAAATTAAAGTTTTATTTAAAGATTGAAGTATCAATAAGATGTCAGATTCAGTAATTATTTATTTTTATTTATTTATTTCAATTCTAGGATTACAATTTACCTTTGAGCCCAGGGCTCTTTTACAAAGGTTCCACATCAAGACATAGGTATCACTTGACAATAGACAAAATTGTTACACAAATAAGGGTAAAGGATATCAAATTAATTTCAAACAGAAAGGGAGAGGGCAAAGTGGAAAGGAAGAGGACAATAGGGGGAAGGGGTGGAAGAAAGAAATGGGAGGGGCAAGGCGGGAGGTAAGAAAATGAGAAGAGAGGAGAGGTGGGGGTAGGTAAGGATAAGGGGGGTGGGGTGAAGCAGCCAGGAAAGTGGCATTGTCAGGTACTATAGAGCGTATGGGGCAGAGGCCCAGAGATAATTATATTATCATTATGAATGTAAGCAGGGTCAGTGGTGAGATTAGATGTTTCTTTATTTGAGAACAGAACAAAAACAATTATTGAAAGTGTCTGCAATTTCTTTAATTAATTGAATTATTTACAATAAGTGGCCCAATATGTCTATTAGTACCTTTTTATTATTAAGGTCGGAAAATAATGATTTATGGCCATCTTTAGAATGGGTTAATCTAAATTTCTTTTAGATTGTAGTATTACATTTTTCAGGTTTTTAACTGTTTCTTTATATTTGAGAATAATTATTTCTTTATCATTTTCACTACATTTCCTTAATTGGAAAAAAAAGTTTTCCTACTGTTTAATTTGTTTTTTTATTGTTTTATTTAACCATAGAGTAGTCTTACCTTTCTTTATTGTATTTCTTCCATGTCAGAACATAATTTTTTTCCAAGTTAATAATAGTAGATTTTAAATAGCTCCAGGCATCCTCAAGGGGAAGAAGTGATAATAATTCTTACCAAGCAATTTTATTTAAATGCACATTGATTAGGTCCAAGTTTGCGTGATCATAATTTTTAAACAGGGAATGGTTGGAGATTAACTGATATTCATATATTAAGGAAAATGAAATGGCATAGTGGTCACTTCCTCTTAGTGGATCCTGTGTATTAATATTAAACATATTATCTGCTATATATAGAATAGTGGATGGTTGACCATCCACAACAAGACTGTGTTTCCATCGAGGGAGTCGATGGTGTCACAGAAACCTCAAGAGAGAAGCTCGAGAGGTTTCTATGATGCCATCGACTCTCGAGATGAAACATATTGCTAGGGATGGTCAACCATCCACTATTTTATATAGTATATGGTTCCTCAACGTTCATATTCCCGCATTAAAACTGGGCATTTTGTTATTCTTGCAGTTCCCTACCTAAGGTTGCAGTCCTCCACAATGCGGTCCTGCCGCAGAAGTTACGGGTTCTCCCAACTCCTCACTGAAAATCCCACTCTGCTTTGTCATCGGTAACTGTGACAGTAGATTTAAACAAATAAAAATACTGAAAACTGACAGTTTGGCCACACAGAGCCGTCAATATAGTCCATGTCCAAACTGTATTTGTGAGCTGCTTGCCTGACTGCTCGCTAAGTGAAGCCACCATTTTCTCCAGCGTTTTTTGAATCCCCAGTGTAAATCAACCAATCAGCTGGTAGGGCAAGTCAGAAAAGTTGTTGTACTATCGATGTGATGTCAGAATGATAGTACAACAACTTTTTTGATGTTTGAACTGTCTTACAACAAGAATTTGAAAGCCACTGCTTTCTAGTCACAATAAGCCATAACCATATACTATATTGGTGATCACTAAGTCCAAGATATTGTCTCCTCTAGTGGGTTCAGTTATGATTTGTTCCAGACCTGTTTTCACTAGTAAGGACATAAAATCTTTTTCATATTTTGCTTTAATAGTGAGTTTGTCCCAATTAATTGTGGGCATATTAAAATCTCATATTATTATGGCATTTCCTTTATTAACCAGAGTTGAAATGTCATTTATTAGTGTTGCTGAATATTCATGATCAACTGAAGGGGGCTTATAACAAGTACCCATTAAGATCTAAGGTTGCCCCTTGAATCGAATATTCACCCATATATTTTTGATTATGGTATCATAGGGAATTTGAAAGGATGGGGTGTCATCTCTGACTTAAAGGAAAACACACTCACCAACTTGACCTTGTCAGTCCTAATGGTACAGTTTATAACAAGGACAACAGTCTTAGGGGCTATCTGTGGTGCAGTGGAAGTGCAGGAACAAGAAGGTCCTGTACTTTCATATGACTACAGATGCAGGTGTGCAGGGCCAAGAGTCTGTCTGGCTGTGAACTACTTCTGTGCATCTATGGATGCAGAAGTTCAAGGCACTCACTAAGATAAGAGACCTCTTCACTATATTGTTACGTGTTACCCTTGTGACAGAATACTGTACCATATCACCCCAGGCTGGAAGTGGTGCTGCACAACAACACCATCCTCCCAACCTCAACCGATCCAGTTGGTGTACTGAGTTCACCCCATAACTCAGTCCATTGGCATGGGATCATTTACATTTAACCTGAACTCAGAATAGTCTTTTTATGATCCCTGTTCTGAACATGGCAGGTGTCATTTATAAAATACTTGACAAAATGTCATTTCACACAAGAAATGCAAAAACACATTGGAAAATGACACGTGTCAGAGTCATCAGGTGAGGTCAAGAAAGGGCAGTGGGGTCAAAATATTGGAAAATAGCACAGTAATGAGTGAACATTCAAAAATGTCAATGTTCATTCTTAACTTTGTTGTTTTTTGATTGTTACACACACAATTTAGAGTTTAAGGTTTGACATAAAAGCCTTTTTTTATTTATAGGAGAGCAGAAAAATGTCTTAAAGCTCAGAATTTTATTGAATTTGCACCTCAGTATCATTACCCTCCCTGACCCAGTCAGAACAAAATTTATCAGATCTAGAAATCCTCCCATCAGCTTTACTGCTGCAAAATTTCAAATAAATCTGTCAAATGGGGGCCATCTTATCAAACTGGAAATATTGGGCTTAAAATTAAAGTGCTTATTAAACATTATTGTACAAGCACCACCGTGCCTCTGTATATGTATGTATGTATGTGTGTATTGTGTATACTGTATATATATATATATATATATATATATATATATATATATATATATATATATATATATATATATATATATATATATATATACACACACATATATATATATATAAATATATTAGAGGAAAAAAAATCCATTTAATGCATTAGTAAGGGTTGTTCCACAGTGACAAAAGTGAGGAAATTTGGTGTTAGGGTTGAAAGCCCCCCCTTGGACCCCCCAGTCCACCCCCAACCAGCATCGTGGTGTGAGTTGGGGTCATCGGCCCTAATGCTCACCCCATTACATGTGTGAAGAAGTAGAGGTATAGGAGAATGGGGTGAGAGTTAGGACCTACGACCCCGACACACAGCCTGATGCCAGTTGGGGGGTGGACTGGAGGGGTCCAAGGGGGCTTTCAACCCTAACACTGAATTTCCTCACTTTTGTCACTGTGGAACAACCCTAACTAATGCATTAAATAGAGTTTTTTGCCTCTAATATCCCTTCTTTTTGAGAATGATGATGAGAAATAGTGAATGTAATGCACCATGTGATGTCTTGTGACTTAGTAACAGGAACAGTAATGCAAACAGAAAGTGGAAATGGAAATGGTAACAGTAAGGAAAACACAAGCGCAAATGACAATGAAAAGGGTAACACAGATGGTGACATACACAGGAACAGTAACGCAAACAGGGACATAAACGCAAGTTGAAACAGTAAGTGTAACAGTAACAGAACTGCATACCCTGTTTTTGCTGGACCACCGCATAGAGAAACACAGTGTGCATAAAGAATGTATGCATTGTAATGGGAATGAAAGCTTAAAACGAGCATTGGAAGTACTTAATTGCAAATATCTCAGCAACCGTACGATGTAGAAAAAAAATGTAAATTTCACAGAAATCATTATTTTCCTGGCTACCATTCTGTATTACGTAACCCATAAAGCTATGTAAGTCATGATGAAATATCTGTATCTCGCACCATTTTTGAGATACGAGCCCAGAAAGCACGACGTATGCCACCATGGCACTTGGGTTAATATCCCAATACTGACACTGTAGTGCAGCAGGAGAGGGGTGCTGCACTTCTGAGGTGCTGTCTTTCAGATGAGATGTTAAACCAAGGTCCCATCTTCCTGGATTGGTAGTAGTTCAGGTGGATGTTAAAGATCCCATGGCACTTATTGAAAAGAGTAGGGGAATTTTTTATTGAAATCACAACAAACTAAATAGAATTCAGCAGTACGTCATACAAAATCGTGAAAAGAAAAAAATCAAAACCATAAATAAGTATTAATTCATACAATACCCTTGAACATAAAAAACCTTGTAACCAACCCCCCACCCCATAAAGGAATTATTTATTTAAACCATACCAAATTATATGCAATTCAGAATTATACAAAAAGAAAAAGGGGAAAAAAACAAGCAAAAACATAAAAAATTATTATGTTATACAAGCCCTAGACTGAAAACCATTATAACCAATTCCACCTCTACTCAGAAAATGTGATGAACAAATAAATAAGACCCCTCCCTCTCCTTCCTTAAAGCCAATCAAAATATTTCCAAGAAGTCTCCCAATCATCTAAAGAGAGCTTTAAAAACTCCCTATGTTTAAATGCTTGTTATGCCATAAATATGATAAGATAAAGTTCCCCTTCCGAGATCTCAATTTGTTGAAGTGCCAGTTTGCATCGTCCTATCCATATCCAATACAGAAAATGTACCATAATCATACGTAATGTACTATGTGGAATACGTTTTTGTGAAGCCGGAATAATGCCATAAAACAATAATGTTTCATCTGGAGGAAAATCAATTTTCCAAGTTCCTAAATTAACAATCTAATCCCAAAAATGCTTAATATAGGGACAGTCAAAATATAGATTAGTCATAGTCTCAATACATTGTATACAAGAGTCTCTTGGACAATATCGATCCTGAATCTGTTTATGCTTATAATTCCCTCTTACATTAACCTTACCATGAACTGCCAACCATACCATATCCCACATTTTCCCCCAGGATCCCAACATCTAGAATTAAATTAGAAATTAAAAGTTGATCCCCCACTGAAAAATCTGCAAAAGGGTAATCCATAAAACTTCCCTGGATAATATCTGCATACAGAATTCTCCTAGGAAATTTTAGAACTGAATCAAATGTTACCTTCCATTGTTTTACTTTATCAAAGACTCCAGCCCACTGGCTATCCAGTCGAGGGGATCTTTCATTTTTATGTAAAAAAAATTCATCTTCCACTCCATCATTACACCTTGTAATTTCGGTAACCTCCAAAGTACGCATAATTTCAAAGAGAGTTTCATTTAATAAAGCAAGTTATTATAAACAAAAATCGTAAAAAAAAAAAATGCCAACAGAGTAAGCATATTAAGACCTCCTTCCTTAATAGATTTATAAAGCACATTACGCTTAACAGGTTATAAACGACTACCCCAAATACAAGAAAAAAATCACGCCAGTAACTTTGTTTCCAAAGACCTAGGTAAAGGAAAATCATGCCAATAAACAAAAATAATGGTACCAAAAAAGATTTAATTAGATAAATCCTCTTTTTTTGACATTTTCCAAACATTCCATCGAGCTACCTTATCTATTCCTTTATTTAAAGCCCTCTTCCAATTATCTTCAGCCAAATTCTCCTGACCAAAATAACCCCCCCAAAATCTTACTGGGTTGTTTAGCAATAGGTACACCTCTGATCGCTAAGACTGGATTGTCAAAACCTTGAATAGCCAAACAAATAGATTTCTGAGGGTTCAAATGTGCTCCAATTACAGACCCTATATTTTGGATTATATCATATGCCTTGGGAAGAGACACATCATCTTGTGCTAATAGACAAATATCATCTGCGTAAGCAATAACTTTAATATTCTGTTCTAATTCAAAGCCTAAACCTTTAATTAAAGTTGATCTTTGTAAGATCTGAAGCAGTGAATCAATATAAAAAACATACAATAAAGGGCTTAATGGACACCCTTGGCATACCCCTTTCAAAATTTTACAAGAGTTACCAATATACCCATTCTCATATGGTCTTACAAAAGCCAGAGCATAACATAAATGAATCCATTGAAAAAAGGTCTCAGGAATCCCATAAGACTGTAAACATTGCCATAAAAATTGATATGAGACATTATCAAAGGCTTTGGCCTGATCTAAACTAAACACAAAACCCCCTTCTAAGCCAGAAATTGTCATACTCCTCCCACACTCCATAATTTTCTGTAATAAGTATACTGCATCTGTAAGGCTTCTATCTTGTATCCCACAACACTGTGACAGATGTATCAAGAAATCCATCATGGCCATTAATCTATTACCCAATAATTTGGCAAATATTTTGAAATAAACATTAAATAAAATAATTGGGCACCAATTTGCAATATCTGACACCTGTCCTGACTTAAACAAAAAAATCAAAAGCCCCCCATACATCTGCATTAGTAAACACACATCCTTTAACATAAAATTATAAACAGCCAAAAGTTCTACGAGCACATAATCCCACAATAATTTATATAATTCTCCAGGCAAACCATCAGAACCTGGGGAGGTATTAGATTTTAGAGACATAATCACTTTTTGCAGTTCTTCTGATGAAAAAAGGGCTATTAACTTATCAGATTGTTTAACTGTTAGCTGTGGTAAATCGGCTGCCTGTAATACCAGAGACAAAGCATAAGGATCCAGCGATACCTCCCCATACATTTCAGTAATACAGGATTCCAAATATTCCATCACAGCTGCATTATCCGCAAGTAACTCTCCTTGTTCATTTACCAAATTCTCAAAACCTCTTTTCTCCCTCCTATTCTGACAGTCTGTAAACAGATTTGTTTGATCCACTTTCCCCTGCATCCTGAAAGACTGTTCCTTCTGTAGGGACACTAATCTATTATACTGGTATAAGGACATTTCCATACGAATTATACTTATTTCATGACTATAATCCAGACTACTAATAGTTTGGGCCAATAATAAGTGATACAATTGTCTCCAAAGTTCCAAATATTTAACATTCAATGATGCAGCCTGTGTTATGGTTTTAAACTGAAAATATTGCATCAAACAGTATTTTACATCATCCCACCCCAACTAAGCTCACCTTCATATAAGAATATAGTGGAACATTTGTTAGTAAGAATCAGTCGTAAGTCATTTTTAACATCGTTTTCCACCAATAGGGATGCATTTAATCTCCAAAAACCCAGCCCGGACACTCTTGAGGGGGGGATTGCAATGTGAATTCCTATCAGCATGTGATCAGAAGTTTCAATAGGTAATGTACACGTAAAACAAATTCCAGCCATTGGCTTTACAAAGATATAATCTATTCTAGAGGATAAAGTTCCTCTATAATAAGTAGCCTTGACCTTATGACCTCCCTGTAAATGTGCATCTTGTAAACTGGCCTGCGAAACCATTTTAATCATAAAGGTTTTATCACAGTATTGTTTACTGCCAGAACGTGTCTGTTGAGAATTTACATTGAAAGCTCCCCCCCAAAAAAGTTGCCTACTAGTGTACAAAAAAGGCTGAACTTTAAGCATTAACTCTATCTGTTGAGCTTTGGATTCAGGGCCATAAATGTTAATTAAATGACAGAAAAAGGACCCAATTTCTACATCTAACAAAAGTGCCCTACCCGGCTCTATATCTACTAGCCAAAATACCCAAAGATCACAATTCCTAAAAACAATACCCACACCACATCATAAATCAGGACCAATAGACCAATATGCAGGTCCCCAAACCCAGTCTTTTGTAGCCAGGTATAAATCCGACAGGGTATGAAACCGAGTGTCCTGCAAAAAGATTATATCATACTGTAAATGTTGTAGAATAGAAAAGGTAGTAGCCCATCTGACAGGAGATTTTAAACTGTCGGCATTTTAACTAGCCAATTTAAGATTCACAGGCTCAGGGTGGGTTCTTTTTCAGGTGAACACTAGACCTTGTCCATCTAGCGGGTAATACAGGTATGTCTGATGGTGTCTCATTAACTTGAGTATTCTCCTGCACTCCTTGTGAGGGAAGAGGTTCCAAAGCCAAATCCATTGGTTGTTCTTCCTCAACTCTGTCACCCCAGGTGAAGAACACAGAAAAATGATTTGAAAGGGGTAATGGGGACACCAGCCCCTGATTCAAACAAGTACCCAAATCTCCATCTATAATTGCATCAGCAATCAAATTGGATTCCTCCAGATCTAAAGATGGGCATAACTTAATGGTCTCAGCAGTATCTTTAACAGAACACAAAACCAAAACATCATTAGCTTCAATTCCACAAGGCTGATTCTGATGTTCAGTGGTCAATACAGTACCACCAGGGAAGGGGAAGGAAGTAGTAAAGGATTCTGGCAGAGGTTGGGAAACCTCAGAAACCTGCTGACCTTCCACCACTGCTGAGGTGGGGAAAGTAGCAATGCCAGTAGGTTGAGAGAATGGAGGAACAGTCCTCAGTATACCCCTCAGGCTTCCACCACCTCCTCGTCCTCTTCCTCATCTCCTAGCAGGCATCGAAAAATCAGCACCAGCTTCTTCATTCCTAGCAAAAGAATGCCTAGCTCAAGAAAGCAAAACATCATGATCAGAGGCCTCCTCTGAGTTGTGAGCAGCCCAAGTGCATTCCTGGAAATCATGTTCGTCATTCTCGAAAAGATTGCACATGGGGGAGGCTGAACATTGCATTGCTGTATGCCCTAATGCACCACATTGAAAACACCACACAGTATCACAATCCATATTTAAGTGTGATAATGACCCACACTGATAGCAACTCTTTGGCTGACCAGCATAGAAAAGAATTCCTCTATCTCAACCCAGAAAAAAAGAGCTTGGGAGATGTTGGATACCATGTTCAGATTGGTTCAGCTGAACCCGAAAAGTCTGCCCCCCCCCAGTCCAAAAACCATTATCATCCATTATGGGGCAAGGATGGTCAAATATAGTACATCATTTTTCCAGCCAGAATATTATATCCTTAATATCCACCCCCTAATTTCTGAATAATAACGTGACTGTTTTAATGGTTGGCTTGGTAATCGGTATAGCTAGGAAATCCTTCCAACCCTCTGGACCTTTTATCTCATAATCTAACTTCCAGAACCTGTCAAGGGAAGCCATAGTACAAAAGTTGACATCATACATATGATCGCCCAGAGCATGGATAAACGCATACACCTCAGCAGGTGTAAAACCCTTAGAATCCATTAATAATGATTTACCAACCCATAATCTGTCAGGCATAATTGGGGCCAAACCTTTGTACTGAAGGCGTAGCAAAAATCTTCTTTTAGCAGCTGTATTAGGTTACTGAAATAGTCCTGCATAAGTTGTAGGACGTCTATTCCCCAAAGATAGTTCAGAATGAGATGTCCCTTCCAAGGCCTTACCTTCAGACTCCTGCCCTATCCCCCCATTGCTCTGTTCTCCCAGCATAATGCCATCCCCTCCTGAAACAGGGCCTAAAGCAGAAACACTGCCCAGAGTCCTCACGCACTACTCCGATACCCAGATGCACGCAAGGCTCAGCGTCTGGCGCAGCAACCAAAATACCCTCCTGCTGTAAATCTTGCTTCAAAGAAATAATTTTGCCAGCACTATCAGCCTCCCCAACAGCAGATTCCATCACAGGTATCGCAAATGTATTATTACTAGAAGTCAGGGAAACCAGGGATAGGGATAGCAGGGTCAGGCAGCCAGCGACCATTAACAAACACCCAACCTGCCCAGTCAAGCACTTTTCCTGGTGTCCAATCTGAAGGAGTACCCTCAAAAATCATATCCTGGGATGCAGTCCCCTCATCCAGAGGATCGGGAGCAGTAAAAAAGTCTAAGAGAGGTGTTGGTTCCAGCCCCCCCCAGGCAAACATTTACTTATGTCCTGTTGGGGGCTAGCCATCAATCGTTTTCGTTTTTTCCGTTCTTCATCTAATTGTGACTTTTCTTTTAGGAATTCCTGTTCCACCGCTGGCAACATCAGCAACAACTGTTGCTTTTTCTTAAATAATTCTGTTCGTAGCAGCTCTTTGTCCTCAGTGATTTCCTACTCTGTAGTATGTACCGAAATCAGTATACCGAAGCCCGAATCTGTATTTTCCATAGGCAGAGGGGAGAGATCCACAGTCTCCCTCATTTCAGGCTCCCTACATCCCACAGCATGTTCTTCTCCCTCTGTGTCCATCAGCAAACAGAGATCCTCCATCCCTGCAGACAGACAGACAGTGCCACCTGCCTACAGAGTAGGGGAATTTCCCCGGTGTCCTAGCCAAATTTCCCTCATTCACTAAAAATACCACCAACAGCTTAATCTGTTTCAAGGTCAGTTAGCATTCATCTGTATCCCCCTCCATGGGTCATGCCTGAAAATAGGCAGGATTTGTCGAGTGCACTTACCTGGTCAACAAAAAATAAATAAATAAATGATAGTCTATGGGAAAAAACGTCAACTTCGGAGAACCGTAACTTGGGACCCGTGCAATATTTTTTCACCAAACTACCGAAAGGCACATCTGTGAGATGTTGGCTGCCTTCCCTCGAAAGTTCAGCTGAAAAGACCAAACCATTCTTTTGCAGCAGGGTGGCAAAGGAGTGTTGTCATTTTGGCCATAGCCTTGAAAAGTAGGGTCGCAATTTGTGACATCTTTTGCAAAGTTTGTGAAAGTGTCGTTAGTGCGACACTACTTTGCGACACTACTTTTTTCAGAAATTTGGAAAACATATTTCTGAGGTGTTTAACCCCAAAATAAAGACATAGCTAGCATCCTCAGGGTCCGACTAAGTGAAGGCAAAATGAATTGTGTCTCTAGAGAGTCCCAAATTTAAATGCCAAGCATTTCTGTGATCACTAACTGAAAAAAAAAAAACTGACTAACAACACTACTGGGGTCATTTGCCACACTAAAAACTGCATGTACGACACTTTAGCGCTTTTTAACTTTTCCCATTGACTTATAATGGGAACTTGTTTTTTGAATAACTTTTGAACCGTTTAATATTTTTTCACGAAATCTTCTAAAGGCACATCGGGGACCCTGGCTGCACATTCCCTGATTTTTTTGGACTGGTTGCACAAACCATGTGACCTGTAGGTGAGAGAAAAGAATTTGCAAGAAAGTGTAAATGCACATTCAGTTGGTGCTTAATAACTCTGCATATCCAACTAGTATGAAACTGTGCAGATCCCAAGATCTACCATGCCCAATCATGCATATCAAATTTTAGGCAAATCCATTGAATGCTGGTAAAGTTATTAAGGTGCAAAGTTTGACCCTTTAACCTTAAAATGACTCCTCTACCCTATCTATGGTAGCACTACTGTGCTACCATAATATATATATATATATATATATAGACAAAAACTCCATTTAACGCATCAGTTAGGGTTGCTCCACAGTGACAAAAGTGAGGAAATTCGATGTTAGGGTTGAAACCTCCCTTGCACCCCTCCAGATGACCCCAACAGGCACCCCAATGCCAGTTGGGGGGTGGGCTGGAGGGGTGCAAGAAGGGTTTCAACTCTAACATCGAATTTCCTTGCTTTTTTCACTGTGGAACAACACTAACTGATGCATTAAACAGAGTTTTTTGCCTCTAATTTCCCTTCTTTTTGAGGATGATAACGAGAAATAGTGAATGTAAGGTGGCAGCGGGAGCGCGGGGCCCGTTACGTGATGACTTGTCACATAGTAACACAGTGCCAGCAAACACAAATGGTAATGTGCATGGTGATGCAAAGCAAAACATAAACAGTACTGTAGACACAAATGGTAAAAATAACGCAAACACAAGCGCAAATGAAAACGCAAAGGGTAATGCACATGGTGGCATAGAGGGGAATGGTAAGTGAAACGTGTACGAAACCACAAGCGGAAGCGATAAGGGTAACAGTAATGTAAGTGCACAGGCTGGTTTTCCCCAAAAGCTGCATAGAGAAAGGCAGTGAGTACAAAGAATGTATGCATAATAATGGGTCTCGGTGCAGAAAATTAAGAGTTTTAATACTAAATTGCTTATATCTCAGGAACTGTACGAAGTAGAAAAAAAATGAAAAGTCATATGATTTATGACTTTCATGGCTAGATTTGTACTTAGCCCGTATTAGGGGGCTAAGCATTTTTCTGATGAAAAGTCTGTATCTCGCACCATTTCTGAGATACGGGCCCTGAAAGACACGGCGAATGCTGTAATGTTATCCTGTGGGGAAAAATAGAAGTTCAGAGTGCCATAACTTTGCCGCTCTGTAATATTTTTTCACTAAAACCATGAAAAGGCACATCTGTGGGATGTTGGCTTTGTTCCATACAAATTTCAGTGTAAAAGACCAAACCATTATTTTGCAGCAGGGTGGCAAAGAATTCCTGTCATGCAGCGGACTCTGGAATGTTAGTCTATGGGAAAAAGTGTCAATTTTGGAGTACAGTTACTTTGCATCTGTGCAATATTTTGTCACCAAACCACAAAGATGCATATCTGTGAGATGTTGGCTGCCTTCCCTCCAAATTTCAGCCCAAAAGACTAAACCGTTCATTTGCAGCAGGGTGGCAAAGAATTCCTGTTATTTTGGGCATAGTGAGTGCGACACTACTTTGCGACACTTCTTTTTCCAGAAATTGGAAAAACATATTTCTAGGGTGTTTAACCTCAAAATAAGGACATGCCTAGCATCCTCAGGGTCCAACTAGGTAAACACAAAAAAAAATGTGTTGCTAGAGGGTCCCAAATTTAAATGCCAAGTATTTTTTGATTTCCAACTGAAAAAAAAATGGCAGATTTGCGAATCTACTAGGGCCATTTGCGACACTAAAAAGTGCATTTGCGACACTGTTGAACTTTTTGTTAACTTTTCCCATTGACATATAATGGGAAATTGTTTTTTGAATAACTTTTGAACTGTTTAATATTTTTTCACAAAATCTTTAAAAGTCACATTAGGGACCCCGGCTGCACATTCTCTGAAGTTTTTGGACCGGTCGCACAAACCTTGAGACCTGTGGGGACGAACAAAGAATTTAAAAAAGCATAAACGCACACGTAGATCATGCTTAATAACTCCGCAGCTGTATATAATTGAACAGTACGAAAGTTGGCAGATCCCAAGATGTACGGTTCTTGATCGTGTATTCCAAATTTCAGGCAAATCCGTTGAATGGTTACAAAGTTATTAAGGTGCAACATTTTAGGTTTAACTTGTAAATGGCTCCTCAACCCTAACTATGTTAGCACTACTGTGCTACCATAATATATATATATATATATATATATATATATATATATATATATATATAAATATATATAATACAAAGTCACACATGCCCCCACATTGCAAAGCATCATGGGCTCCATATGCAAATCACCACAGAATATTATGCTGGTTCAACTTTAAGCAGAAATGCATGGTGCCGAAAGGCCTCTCACACAGTTTGCAAAGGGTGCCAACAGAAGACATAGACACATGTTTTGTCCTACCAAGACTCATCAGTATGCCTCATCTGTCTGACACCCCAGTGGAATGAACCAGCTACCCTAAGATAGTCTTTCTGGGTTATGTTGTGGTGAATCCAATTAAAAAAAAAACATTTAAAAGACAAAGAACCTCTGAGCGCAAGCACTGAGGCAAGGATTACCCCAAAGGGCATTTGGCTGGGAAGCCAAGTTTCAAAGAAATGCAAAGTCACACATGCCCCCACAATGCAACGCATCATGGGCTACATATGCAAATCACCACAGAATATTATGTTCGTTCAACTTTAAGCAGAAATGCATGGTGCCGAAAGGCCTCTCACACAGTTTGCAAAGGGTGCCAACAGAAGACATAGACACATGTTTCGTCCTACCAGGACTCATCAGTATGCCTCATCTGTCTGACACCCCAGTGGAATGAACCAGCTACCCTAAGATAGTCTACCTGGGTTATGTTGTGGTGAACCCAATTAAAACAAAAAAACATTTAAAAGACAAAGACATCCATTAATGCATCAGTTAGGGTTCCTATTACAGTGACAAAAGTGTGGAAATTCAGTGTTAGGTTTCCCTCTCCCTATCACCCCCACCCCCCACTCTCCACACACCAATATATGTTTGGGTGTGCCTTGGGGTCATCATCCTTTACTCCCACCTCATTCCATGTGAAAGGAAGCTGAGATGGTACAGTATAGGAGAATGGGGTGAGAGATAAGGCCGATGACCCCCAGACACATGCCGATGCATGTTGGTGTGTGGTGGGTGGAAGGGTGGGTGAGGTAGTAGGTTTGAGAACCCTAACACCAAATTTCCATACTTTTGTCACTGTAATAGATATCCTAACTGATACATTAACATAATTTTTTTTGGAATGAATTTCCTTACTTTTTGAGGTAGTATAACAGTATCCTTATTTTACTGTGGGAGTGCAGGGTCCTTTGTACCCTTCGCTCCAATCCCTCTGTAGATGAGCTTACTGTATGTATGTAAGTGTGGAAGCACAGGGCCCTCTGGGCTCTGCATTTCCATGTGTTGAACAACAGTGATCAAATTTTCAGCACAGCCATCTTATTATCTCATCTCATTTACCCCAGTAAAGAGAAATTGTGAAATGCAAGGGAAAATGTAATTATGCACAACTCTAAGACCATTCTGTGTCACAGGTGAGAAAACACATTTTGGGCAGGATGTGAAAAATGGCAGTTGTACTGTTTGTGTGGTGGTGTGAAAAAATGACTATGTTGAAAATTTGGCAGCAAAATATTGAAAAGCACCAAAGCTATGCATCTGCATAGAATAAATTTAATGGACATATATAACTTGGGCATTTTTAAGATTTTTTTTACCAAATGTACCACATGGCCGTTTTGTAATCCCACTGCATGAACACTGGCATTGTCATTTCATTTATTGATCTAGATAGGTGATTTTGCATAGAGACCATGTCATTCTGCCCCACAGGTGTGAAAAATGTTTCAGGCAGAATATGAAAAATAACAGCTATACTGTTCATGAGGAGGTGTGATAAAATGGCAATGCTGAAAATTTGGAGTGATAATATTTAAAATTAACGAAGTTACAAGTGTGCTTAGAAAAATGTCAATGACCATGTGTAACATGGGTGTTTTTTGGTATTTTTGCACCAAATTTTCAACATGGGCTTTTTGGGACCATATCTCATGACTACTGACACTGTCATTTCATTACTCACTATTAAAAGGTGATTTCTAACAGCGATTGAAAAATCACCCTACGGGTCTGATTAATGAAATGACAGTGACAGTGTTCATGAGGTGGGGTTCCAAGAAGCACATGTTGAAAATTTGGTGAAAAAATACTGAAAAATGGCTGAGATATCTAAATAAGTTCAGAATGCTATTGACAGCTATTATGCAGCACTTACCTTGATTCTTCAGTTTGCGGTTAGGCTTTGAAGAGTGCAGATGTGTCTCGGTCCCTAAATGATGACAAGAAGATGACCTCCAATGGCAAGTATAGGGAAAGGGTGGGGTGGTGGGCTGCTCAGTGAGAGAGTTGGGATGGGGGAACAGGGAAGGGGAGGGGCGATGGCAAGGGATAATTTTCTTTTTTTCATGAAAAAAGACATTGGGGATGGTTTTCTTCTTTACAGGAAAGTATATTCTATGTATTTGAGGACACTGGGAGTGGACTCCCCAGTGTCCCAGTGTGCTAGGGTGGGTGGGTTAACATTGCCAGCATGGGGATTGGGCCTCCTGATGCTGGGAAAAATAAATAAATGGGGTCAGGGGGACAGAGAGATGATGAGTAACCATTTTCTTTTTTATATGGATATATACTGTAAATCAATATTTTGGGACACTGGAAGAGGGCTCCCCCATGTTCCATCTTGGGGGAGCTAGTGCTGACATGGGGATTTGGCACCTTGATGTCAGCAAGAGAAAAAGTGTTTTCACAAATAAAGATTTTGGAACATTGGGAGTGGGCTACTCAGTGTGGCCATTTCTGAGATGCAGTCAAGCAAAGAATTTGCACTTAAATGGTACATTTCACTTTTTTTGCAGTCCATAGCTCCACAACCACATCACTGGCTGGTACAACACTTGGCATATCCAGAGAGCTATGGTACCATAGAGTGCATGAAACATTTTGAGTACATCAATTGTACGGTTGCAAAGTTATTAAAGTGCAAAATTTTGGATTTGACAAAGAAGTGACCAGGCAACCCTAACTATACTGGCAGTACTGTGCCAGTACAATATCTATCTATCTATCTATCTATCTATCTATCTATCTATCTATCTATCTATCTATCTATCTATCTATCTATCTATATTATGGTAGCACGGTAGTGCTAACATAGGGTTGAGTACCCCATTTAATGTTAAATGGTGAAACATTGCACCTTAATAACTTTGTCGCCATTCAATGGATATGGCTACAATTTGGCAGACACAGGGCGTAACCATAGATCTTGGGATCTGCCAACTTTTGTACCAGTCAGATATATGGCTGCAGCATTATTAAGCAACATTCCAGGGCGCATTTAAGTTTTTTTGGACATTTTTTGTTTGTACCTTCAGGTCACACGGTTTATGCAACCAGTCCAGAAACTTCAGGGAATGTGTGGCCAGGGTCTCCAATGTGCTTTTGAAGATTTTGTGAAAAAATATTGAACGATTCAAAAGTTATTCAAAATATAAGTTTCTCATGATAGTCAATGGGAAAAGTTAACAAAAAATTCGACAGTGTCGCAAATGCAGTTTTTAGTGTCACAAACTACTCCTGTAGTGTCATGAGTCAGCCATTTTTTTCTGATATTCATCACAGAAATGCTTAGCATTTAAAATTGGGACCATCTAGGGACACAATTCTTTTTGTGTTTACCTAGTCAAGCCCTGAGGATGCTAGGCATGTCTTTATTTTGGGGTTAAACACCCCAGAAATATGTTTTTGACATTTTTGGGAAAAGTAGTGTCGCAAAGTATTGTTGCACCTTTGACACTTTTATGATTTTTTTTTTTACAAAAGTGTCGCAAATCATGACACTACTTTGCAACACTATGGCCAAAATGATGGGAATTGTTTGCCACCCTGCTGCAAAAGAACGGTTTGGTCTTTTGAGCTAAATTTTGGAAGGAAGAAAGCTAACATCTCACAGATGTACCTTTTGGTGGTTTGGTGAAAAAATATTGCAGGGATGCAAAGTTACTGTACTCCAAATTTGACACTTTTTCCCATAGACTAACATTGAGGCGTCCGCTGCACCTTTTGGGGACCGTATCTCGGAAATGGTGCGAGATACAGACTTTTTGTCAGAAAAATACTTAGCCCCCCACCAGGGGGCCAAGTACTAAATTAGCTAGGAAAGTCATAATTCATACAAAATGTTAATTTGTTTTCTACGTCATACGGTTCCTGAGGTATAAGCAGTTTAGTATTCCAAATCCTCAATTTCTGCTCCAAGCCCCATTATTATGCATACATTCTTTGTACTCATGGTGTTTCTCTGTGCAGTTGTTGGTGAAAAACAGGGTGTGCACTCCAATTACTGTTACACATAGTGTTTCCACTTTCATTTCCATACCCGTTTGCGTTAGCATTCCCGTGTATGCCACCATGTGCGTTATCCTTTGCATTTCTCTTCGTGCTTGTGTTTGTGTTACTCTTATCATTTGTGTCTACAGTACTGTTTCTGTTTGCATTTCACTTTGTGTCACCATGCACATTACCATTTGCGTTTGTGGCTGCCCTTCCATTTGTGTTTGCCTTTCGTTTTGCATCATCGTTGCTGTTACCATTGCTATTTGTGTTTCCAATTGCGTTCCCATGCCCATGCATGTTACGGTTTGCATTTCCATATGAGTTTGCATTTGTGTTTCTGTTTTCTTTGGCATTATTGTTGCTGTTACCGTTACCATTTGTGTTTCCAATTGTGGTACCATGACCATGCGCATTACAGTTTGTGCTTCCATACATGCTTGCATTTACATTTGCATTTCTGTTTCCTTTGGCATTATATTTGCTGTTACCATTACCATTTGCATTTGCTATTGTGGTACCATGACCGTGCGCATTATGCTTTGCATTTCTGTATGTGCTTGCATTTGCATTTCCATTTCTGTTCCCTTTGGCGTTATTGTTGCTGTAACAATTAACATTACCATTTACAGTAGCGGTACCATGACCATGCATGTTACCAGTTGCATTTCCATATGCGCTTGCATCTCCATTTGTGTCACTGTTCGCTTTAGCGTCACTTTGCACTTGTGTTTCTATTAACATTTGCTTTACCATTTACATTTCCATCACCATGTGCATAACTGTTAGCGCTTGTGTTTGCATTGCACTTACCGTTACTATGTTAGAAGACATCATGTGGTGGGAATGCAGGGCCTGAAGGGCCCACACTCCCACCACTGCATTCCATTCACTATTTATAGTCCTCATTCTCAAAAAGAAGGGAAATTCATGGAAAAAATCCATTTAATGCATCAGTTAGGTTGTTCCTGCGCACAGTGAAGTGAAGCTCAGGTTAGTTGAGCCCCCTGCACTCCGATCCACCCCTAACTGGAATCAGGGTGTGTGTTGGGGTTTTCAGTCCTAACTCTCACCCCATTCTCCTATACTTCAGCTTGTTTACACATGTAATGGGGTGAGAGTTAGTACCGACAAACCCAGAGCACACCCCAATGTCTGTTTGGGTGGGCTGGGGGTGCAAGGGGGGCTTTCAACCCTAACACTGAATTTCCTTGCTTTTGTCACTGTGGAACAACCTTACCTGATGCACTAAACAGAGTTTTTTGCCTCTAATGTGTGTGTGTATATATATATATATATATATATATATATATTATAGTAGCACGGTCATGCCACTATAGTTAGGGTTGAGCAGCCAGTTACATACTAAAGTCAAAAATTTGAACATTAATAACTTAGGACCAGTTCAATGGATTTGCCTGAAATTTGGTACATGCATTGGGGTGCACTACATCTTTTGATTTGCCAAATTGTGTTTGTGTCAGAGTGCTGGTCTTCATGTACAAAAGCTTTAAAAAATGCAACATTATTCATTTTTGGAGGCACCATTTGGCATTCGTAATGTGGTCCTGCACGGTCATTGTGTGGTGTGCCATTCTGCAAGACAGCTTGTTTGCAAGAGCTTTGATAGCTGAACATGTCACTTTTTGTTTGGTGAAAAAATATTAAGGCATTCAAAAGTTATGGCACTTTTAAGTTCCCATTATAAGTCAAAGGGAAAATTTATACTTATATCTTGCGATCAAAGAATGGGAGTTTTGGCCATCTGGTCTTGCCTGGCGATCAAAGAATTTACGGCCTCACAGTTCAAGAATCTTTGTTCCTGAGGAATTTTCAAAATCCTTTGACCGCAAGGACTGCATTTTGTTTTCAGTTTTCCAATCACACAAACACAAATATCTCGACTCAGGGGTCACTTCTGAAGGAAAACTTTGATTGGTTTTACTCAGGGGAATCTGCTTTATCAAGCCATGGCTTTGGTTCCATCCAAATCAGTCAAAAAATAGAGTGATTAGCTTTTAAAATCTTAATTCGCGTCTCGCTAACGATCTTTGATCATGAGCCTGCAAATTCTTTGATCACGAAATTCTTTGATTGCAATCTTGTATCGTGACCTAAAACACTAATTTCTCAGCTCAGAGGTGGGCTAGGGACACAAATGAGGGCTTGTTTTGCTCAGGAGGGTCCGTTTTGTCGAACCATGCCATTGGTTTGGTTCAAATCGGTGAATAAATTGCCTTTCACACTTTTTTATTCTTTGATTGTGAGCCTGCAAATTCTTTGATTGTGAGGCTGCAAATTCTTTGATCTTGAGATTCTTTGATCACGATCTTGCATTGTGAGTGAGAAACGAGATGGCCGAATTTAAAAATCATTTTTCTCAACCCATGGGTGCTCTAGGAAGTCAAATGAGGGTGGGTTTTACTCAGGGGGCTTTGTTCTGTCAAACCATGGTGGTGATTTACTGAAATTCCTCCACTTTTCTGATTTATTTCATTTTTTATTCTTTGTTCATGAGCCTGCAAATTCTTTTATTGTGATTCTGCAAATTCTTTGATCATGAGATTCTTTGATTGTGATCTTGCATCACAAGCGAGGGACAAGATGGCCCAATTTAAAATTCAATTTTCTTAGCCCAGGGATGTCCTAGGAAGTCAAATGAGGGTGGGTTTTACTCAGTGGGCTTCGTTCTATTGAACCATAGTGGTGATTTACTGCAATTGCTTCTATTTTTTGAATTATTAAGTTGTTTATTCTTTGTTTGTGAGCCTGCAAATTCTTTGATCGTGAGGCTGCAAATTTTTTGATCATGAGATTTTTTGATCGTGATCTTTTAGTGCAAAATAGGGACAAGATGGCCATATTTTTTATAATGGAATAGATAGGGAAATGTTGTGAATCTTTGACATTGAATATCTCAGAAATGGTTTGGTCTTTTTACTTGAAATTTGGAGGGAAGAAAGGCAACATCCCATAGATGTGCCTTTTAGTGGATTGGTCAAACAATAGTACAGGGTGACAAAGTTACAGCACTATGAAGTTGGTGCCATTTTTCTTAGGGTAACATTACGGCATCTGCCATATTACAGGAATTCTTTGCTGCTGTGCTGGAAAATAACAGTTTGGTCTTTTGGGCTGAAATATAGAAGGAAGAAAGTCAACATCCTTCAAATGTGCCTTTTCTGTGGTTTGGAGAAAAAATATTACAGGGTGACAAAGTGACAGCACTCTGAAGTTGACAATTTATCCCATAGGATAACATTATGGATCCATCGCGTCTTTCAGGGCCCATACCTCAGAAACAGTGTGAGATATGGACTTTTTGTCAAAAAAAAATGCTCAGCCCCCAAGTTGGGGGCTAAGCATAAAACTAGCCAGGAAAGTAATAATTCATATAAAATTTAAATTTTTTTCCTACTGTATGTCATACAGTTCCTGAGAGATAAACAGTTTAGTATTCTAAGTCATACTTTTCTGCTCCGAAGTCAATTATAATGCAGACAATCTTTGTTTTCAATTAGTTTTTTCAATGCAGTTTTTGGGGAAAAGAAGGGCGTGCCCTTTTGTTACTGTGACAGTTAACATTTCCAGTTGCGCTTCTATTACCATTTGAATCACCATTCCCATCTACACCACCGTGTGCGTAATGGTTTGCGTTTTCATATGCGCTTGCCTTTCTGTTTCTGTTGTCTTTACTGTTGCGTTACTGTTACCATTTAAGTTTACTATTGCTGTACCAAGACCTGATGTGTAACAGTTTATGTTTTCACATGCTCTTGTGTTTCTGTTTTTATTGGATTTATTGTTGCTGTTACCATAACCATTTGCATTTACAACTGTGGTTCCGTGAGTGTGTGTGTTATGGTTTGCATTTTCGTACGTGCTTGCATTTCTGATTACTTGGGTGTTATTGTTGGTGTTACTGTTACCATTTGTGTTTACAATTTTGGTACCATGAATGTGTGTGCTACCAGTTTCATTCTGTATGCACTTCTGTTTGATGTCTCCGTTGACATAACTGTTTGCTTCGGCGTCATTTTATGCTTATGTTTCTATTAAAGTTTGCTTTGCCATTTACATTTGCTTTGCCATGTGCATTACTGTTGCCGCTTGCATTTGCTTTGCAGTTCCTGTTACTGTATAACAAGACATCATGTGGTGGGAGCGCAGGGTACAAAGGGCCTTGTGCTGCCGCCACTGCATTCCTTTCATTATTTATCATCCTCATTCTCAAAAAGAAGGGAAATTAGAGGCAAAAAACTCAGTTTAATGCATCAGTTAGAGTTGTTCCATAGCAAAAAAGATCTAGGAAATTCAGGGTTAGGGATGAAAGCCCCCCTTGGACCTCCAGCCCACCCCCCAAACCGGCATCGGGGTATGAGTTGGGGTTGTTGGTCCTAACTCTCACCCCATTCTCCTATACCTCAGCTTCTTTACACATGTGATGGGGTGAGAGTTAGGGCCAATGACCAGAATACACACCCCAATGCCAGTTGAGGTGGTGGGCTGTGGGGTCCAATTGGGGACTTTCAACCCTAACCCTGAATTTCCTAGTTTTTTTTTGCTGAGAAACACCCTAACTGATGCATTAAATGGATTTTTTTCTGCCTTTCTCTCTCTCTGTCTCTCTCTCTCTCTCTCTCTCTCTATATATATATATATATATATATATGTATATATATAAAATATAGTGGCACGGTGATGCCACTATAGTTAGAGTTGAGTACCCCATTTAAGATTAAATCTGAAATTTGGCAGCTTAATAACTTTGCCACCATAAGAAAGATTTACCTGAAATTTGGAATTTGCAGTCTGGTACTATAGATCTCTGGAGTGAGCTGCCAAGTTTTGTTATGGTCAGATGTACGGTTGTGGAGCTACAGAACACCACAAAAAACACACAAATTACGCATTTTTGTGCATTCTTTGCTCATGTCTATAGGTCAAATAGTTTGTGCGACCATTCCAAAACCTTCAGGAAACATGCAGCCAGGGTTCCTGATGTGCCTTTCAAAGATTTCATAAAAAAATATTAAATGGTTCAAAAGTTATTCAAACAACAAGTTTCCCATTATAGTCAATGGGAAAAGTTAAAATATGTGAAAGTGTCGCAAATGCACTTTTTGCTTTAGCACATGACCCTTGCAGTCTTGCAAATCGGCAGTCTTGTTTTTAGGTGGTGGCCACAGAAATGCTTGCCATTTAAATTTGGGACCCTGTAGGGACACAATTCTTGTTGTGTTCACCTAGTTGAGCCCTGAGGATGCTAGCAATGTCTTTTTTCTGGGGGTAAAACACCCCAGAAATATGTTTTTTTAATTTT
Source organism: Neoceratodus forsteri (assembly GCA_016271365.2). Lineage (NCBI taxonomy): Eukaryota > Metazoa > Chordata > Ceratodontiformes > Ceratodontidae > Neoceratodus > Neoceratodus forsteri. Next base: position 975,304,988 of record CM057453.1, read on the forward strand.
TTGTAAAAAGTAGTGTCACAAAGTACTTTCTCATATGTGACACTTTCCTGATTTCATTTGTGAAAGAGTCATGATTTGCAAAAGTACTTTGCGACACTGTAGCCAAAACAATAGGGAATCTTTGCCACCCTGCTGCAAAAGAACGGTTTGGTCTTTTGGGCTGAAATTTGGAAGGAATAAATCCAAGATCCCACAGATGTGCCTTTTCATGCTTTGGTAAGAAAATATTAGAGGGTTGCAAAGTTACAGACCTCTGAAGCTGACAATTTTTTCCATCAGCTAACATTACGGTGTCCGCCGCACCTTTCTGGCCCGTATCTCGAAAAAGCTTCGAGATACAAACTGCTCGTTGGAAGAACACTTAGTCCCCCACTAGGAAGCTAAGTGCAAAAGTAGTCTGGAAAGTCATAAATAATACGATATTTTAATTTTTTTTACGTCATACGGTTGCTGAGATGTAAGGAATTTATTATTCCAAGTGCTCATTTTCTGCTCTGAGGGCCATTATTATGCATAGATTCTTTGTATTCACTGTGTTTCTGAATGCACCTTTTTGGGAAACAAAAGGGTGTGCATTTGCATTACTGTTACCGTTAGCATTTCCGCTTGCGTTTCCGTAACCATTTGCATTAGCGTTTCCATTTATATCACTGTGTGAGTTACCCTTTGCATTTGTGTTTGCACTTGCATTTGTGTTACTGTTACCTGTTGTGTTTCCATTGCTGTTTTTGTTTGCATTTACTTTTGCATCACTGTGTGCGCTGCCATTTGCGTTTGCGTACGTGCTTGTGTTTGCGTTTCAGTTTGTGTTTGTGTTTACTTTGGCATCATCATTGGTGTTACTGTAAGCATTTGCATTTCTAATAGCAGTACCGTGACCATGTGTATTACCATTTGCATTTGTGTGCATGCTTGTGTTTTGCATTTCCATTTGCGTTACTGTTTCATTTGTTGTCAACGTTAGTGTTACCATAACTGTTTGCATTTCCAATTGCATTACCATTACCATTTGCGTGTTTGTTACTGTTTGCATTTGCATTTCTGTCAGCCTTAGCATTGAATTTTTGGTAGCATTTCTATTGTTGAGTGCACTACTGTTTCCTTCTGCATCACCATTGCCGTTACCATTTAATTTCTGTTTGCGTTTGTGTTAGCTTTTGCATTTTCGTTACCGTTTTCATTATTGTTTGCATTTCCATTGCCGTTACCATTTGCGTTACTGTTTGCATTACCATTTCTGTTTTTATTTACATTTGTTCTTGTGTTATGTTGTCTACCTGTAAAATCATTTTTTCGGATATTACGGAGTGTAGGGTCTGGCAAGCAGAACATCATATGTAACTGACTGACATAGCCGAAGGAAAGTCAACATACAAATTTCTGCATTTCTATGCATGGCTGAAATGTACACCATACGTCATCCGGAAATTAAGTATTCCTATGATTGGCTATACCTACCAGATGGAGTACACTTTTCGCATGCTGGCAATTGCCATTTCCTGGGTGACCTTCAAGATGCAATTCTCAAAGTCCTCTGAGATTGTCAAACTGTTTAAACAGATGTCAGACTAAAAAAAAATGGTTCTTTTCAGAACCAAAAACACTTGGTCAAAAAATAGAATAGTTGTCATATCATGCACACTGGTGTAAGAGACAGGGGTAATGGGCTGTAGGGTGCGACTGCAAAGGTGGACAGCATGTCAGTGCCAGACAATTTCTGTACTGTTCCCACTGTATTAAGTTCAATTATAAAAAGGGTCTGATAAATGGAGCTTTCTGATTGGCTAAAAATGCTAACAGCCTTATGATAATCTTTAATTAACATACATGTAGATCTTATCCATATGCTGAACAAGGTTTAACACTGTTTAAAAACCATATTTTTATTATAATAGCAATAAAGCAGTCCCAGGGGTTATGTTAATGGTCAGTTAATCATCCTCTAGAAGCAAGTGGTACTCAGCTGCACCTCATGCCACAGTATACCCCTAGAAGTTTATTAACCGACCATTAAACATAACTCTTGGTCATGCCTTATTGCTTAATTATGATGGGCATAGATTTGCACCAGCAGAGATGATACTTCTTTGATGGTGCATTTGATTGTAGTGGGTGGAAGGCTCTAGTATGAAAGGAGTGATTGATGTGCTTTTACAGATTCTGTAATTAGGTGCTTAGATTTGTTGCAGACAAAGAACAGTGGGTTGTAGTTAACATTGGTTGCAGCCTGGCACAGCACCACATAGTTGATGATGTATAGCACCAGAGCTGCATATGTATGTAACCATCATGTAATAATAATTGGCCAGTTCATGGTCTACATACCTGATGGAATGATTTTTTTAACCCTTTACTGAATATTGTGTTTTTTTTTATTTCATAAGTTAACTTTTGGTGATGGATCCTCTTCTTGCTCTTGTACTGCTTGTGCTGTGACAGTCCCTCTGTAGGATACATAATGTAGGTGGCAATGGCACTATTTTATATACTGTTGAGCCATGCCACAGAATGGTTCAGTAATGCTTGGACTGTGCTGTGGCTTAGCTCAGCCCTGCTGCACCCTGGGTTGCAGGTACAGTTTGGCACAGTGTGAATATCTTGGAGTAAATGTTAGTTTTTCAGCGGTGAACTATATTTAATACATTAAGATGTTCACATTTCTGTGAATGCTAAAGACATATTATACAATGGCAAGAAAGTTTCCTGGACTCTGATTGGTCAGTGTGTCCCTGGCACAGTGAGATTATCCCAGCACAACCTCACTGTCATTAATGAGCATGATGAGAGTGAGCTTTTTTTGCTGCTGTCATACATGAGCTTGATCTTTTGTTTGCTGTTGTCATAGTGATGGGGTGAGAGTTAGGGCCGATGACCCCAATGCACTCTCTGATGCCGGTTGGGGGGTGGGCTGGAGGGGTCCAAGGGGGGCTTTCAACCATAACACTGAATATATATATATATATATATACTGTATATGTTCAGCAATTCTATCATGACAATTATGCAATTAATGTTGGCTTGATACACAACATTCTGCGACTTTGGATTTTGCTGTGTGTGTCAATTTGGTTGAGGGGGTGGGGGCCAAATGTTCTAACATTCAAATGCACTCTTGAATGTGATCATCACTGTGTATCAGCCACATTTTAACTGCTATAATGTATTTCTACAATCAATATGTATAACTGTTATCACATACTAGAGTGGAGTTACTATGCAGTATGTGTTTTAATCAAGAACAATGGTATTTCATTGCTACCACTGTATTAGTACTAAATATTGAACTGATGCATTAATTTGTTATCTACTGTAGAACTAATATTAATTAGTACAAACTTGTAATGTCATATGGGTGTGCAACAACTGTGCAATAGTTGAATAAGGAGAATGTTAGGTACCAGAAACATGTTAATTGCTTAGAGAAAGTGGTGCGAAATTTGTGAACATAGAAAGGAAAGAGTCAGTAAATCTGCGTATCATCTTGCATTAACAGATCATCAAAGGCAATCCCCATGTCGTGCAGAGGTAGTACCAGCACAGTCACAAGCTGTGGAGGCTGAACATTCTGACACTGACAGTGTCATCATTGTTGAGTCAGATGGTAAGATGATAATACAAAAATTACATTGGATATTTGGAGTGGTATATTATTAGGTTTTTTGTATGGTGAAATACTGTTGTGGCATAAAAGACCCACTGATGTGCCCAGGTACGATATACAAAAGAGAATATTGTGCTGTGCAAATCATGATGTGCTAGGGTGCACACTAGTAATACATGGAAGTCAGGTGAAGGGGAGCAACCCATGCATATCTGGCAGATCCTGATATTCAGTTTGTTATGTACTGAGCATATGTCGGCACAATCTCAACATCAAGTGCACAGTAATGAAAGTTCATTACAAAAACAAAACCAAAAAAGAACTTGAAAGGATGCCCACCCACAGCTGAGCTGTTGTATTGCAGGATGTAATGTGTCGGGCGTCACCTGTGGGTGTCAAATAAGCTGTACTGTGATACTCTGACAGTGTCATGCTGCAGTGCCCGTTTGTGGGATTTGTTAGTGTAAATATGTCACTAATGCTCCAATGGACCTACTCCTCACTTTAATTGCGTGCATTGTAACAATAACTGTATCTTACGTGGCCCACTGGTAGAAATGTAGTTCAATAATGGTGTTTGTGAAATATTCTGTAGCCCTGGCGTTCCACTGTAGCTACTCACAAGCTTGATTGTGGGTTTTGTTAAATTAGCAATCCGTGGTGGCACTCTGGTACACCCCTCACTGTCTACTCGGTAACACCAATATGATCCTCTGACCTGTTTAGTAGTGGGCAGCAGGGCTTACTTATATGACAGATGCCTGCCGATTGACTGACAGCATACAGTAGGTTTGCATGCTCATTGGTACAGAGTGTAAGACAATCAGTATACAGTCCCTAATGTACAACATAGTGGCAATATCTGAATGACTTACATTCAGATACTGGAACTGTGTAGTACAGAATTGTATGTTGCACACCCTTTTTCCCACACTGTATAGCAATGACTGTTCAGCTGTACTGTGTCTTGTCTATTGACAGCTGTACAGGCACTGTGTACATGAGGAGCTGCATGTCTGTCTGATTGGTGGGTGGAGTGTGTAGGGTGGTGTGACTGAGTGGATGAGTATGGAAGGTGGTACTCCTAGACCTCCAGGGATCCTAGGATTCAGTAACAATGCAATCAGGGTTGGCAACAGTTTCACTTGACAATGAGGCAGTGATTGACTATTTCAATAACCATGTTTAATCGTTATGGTGCTGTGATGCCAAACTACAGGGACTGTTGGTCACCAATGCCTGTAGGTTGGTAGAGTGGTTGATGCAAGTTGTTGTTGATAGTGTACATGCATGTATATGCGGTAATATTTAAATTAAAATGGCTGTATTTTGAATTCCCATGCATAAGTTACACACTTGCATAAGAACTGTTGAATATTGTTGTTATTTCAGTAGTGCAATTGTACTTGTACTTGTCAATCACCCAGGTCCTGATTGAGACTTGTGGTGGTATAGTGCCAGTGCATGACACATGATGCAGGAGACAACTGTAACATATTTTACAGTGATGCCAATGTTGCGGTACAATTGAATGTCAAACAGGATATGTCCTACCACATGTCTCTTTTTCTGTGACCAGGCCTCTGCTACATCCTGTCATGATCTAAACATCACACCTAGTATGGCACTGCTTCTTGTGCTACAGGTTACCAATATTGTGTAAACAGCCTGTTTTTGTTGTATTGGTGGCTTATATAAAGTTCTAGTATACCTCTCACTACAAAGGAAGTGTCTCATATCTGTTATCACATACTGAAGAATGACTGTGGGGGGCATGGATGATGTCCATGCTGTTATCAACTGTAGTGGTTGTAGGGTGACATGGTAAGCATTTTAGCGTGAAGTTCTTCGGTGTAATTGTTACGATAACAACCATGCCAGATGCTTTTCACATTGTTTTCACCCAATCACAAGGCATTCATTTTTGTACTGTATAGTCATTTTACAGACACTTGACATTATAAGTCTGATGAGTGTGAAACTGTGATGCATTCTTAGTTGTTATGTTAGTGGCTGAAGTTCTAAACACTGCTATTACAGATATGGGTAACTGGTGATAATGCTAGTCAATACTGCAGCCAAATATTATTCCACTGTAACTGCTATGTGTCCAATGTTAATCTGTTGACACTGCATTTAGTTACTGTGGTTGCACAACTGACAAGAACCTGAATACGTAGAAGACTAGACCAGGCCAAGGTTGATGATAACTCACCCTATTTATGTATTGTATCAGCAAGACGACTCCGCAACTCAAGCAGGACACATTATTTGGAAATAAAACTGTAGAAACATGTTATTATTATTCTTACCTGTTCTTTAATGTCTATGCTATATTAATTGAATTCAAACATAGCAAAAAATATTGTCCTATGTGTTTACTTAAACACACACAACTATATTTTATTTATTTAGATGCCTGCATTGTATCGAAACATTGACAGTGTTGGTAATTTGAATTATGTTTGTTTACACATCTTTGAAGCATCTACATGGAAACCTGCAGCACATGGTTAAATACCACCATGAGACAATATAGAACATGTGTAATACAATAAAAAGCATTATAATAGTTTACATATTGAGAGTGCATGGTATTACTTTCTATACTCATTTTGTTTTTTACAGTGGCCAGGAGGCAGTGGTGGTGCCACCTGTGCAGTGCAGCAGGAGCCTGGCACCAGTGCTGAGCGTAAGTGTAATAGTAGAAAATATTCAGACATGATGTACTGCTTACTAGATTATTAGAACAAAGAATCTGAAAGTGCATGTTAAGTTAATCAATATACCTGAAAAGTTACTATGGATAGTTTGTATAGGCAATTACTTTATCTGTAACAGCACAGTATCCAATCTGTCTTGTATGCCACAAATACTTAGATGAGTATTCAAAGTGTGCTTTTAGTAAGTGTTTGTGCAACAACAATCATTCACATCGGCAGATGATTTATAAACTATTTATGTTTCTATAGCTCAACAGTATAGCAAAATAGAAAGGTTAACTGTTGCATATTTTGCAAATATAAAAATAGAGTGTGGGTGTGTGATATGCAGAAATGTTCTAACTTGAGGCATAAGCTGGTTAGGGCATAGCTGAACTGTGCTGTGGCATGGTGTGGGTAGTATTAAATGGTGCTGAATCATGAATCAGCATGATTTAATATCATGAGGCAGCTCCTGAACTGGTCACGTCACACTGTCATGGTACAATGTGTACTGACACTGACTGAGCAAAAGTAGTGATTAATGAGCACAGGATATGACAGTGCCAGCAGAACTACAGCTGCACTTGACACATGGAGCACAATGTTCTGTACTAGATATGCAAAGAGTCACACTATATCAAAAGGTGAACATGGGGATATTTCTTTGTCATGATGTGTCATTTGCATGCAGGTGCACTGATCCTCAGCAACTTGCAACTGCCGCACTGCCAGGTAGTAGCCATTGGTGCCCAATGCCTCATGTCCCTCAGCAGCAATGCACTACAATATACACCCACCGTAATTGTGATGTTGAACATTCGCTGTTGATCCACTGTACCATAACACCATCACCTCATTGCAAGCATAATGAAGTAATCACAGTACATGCTGATCCACTGTACCTGGTTCCAATTTAAATTTTGGGTTTTGTGAATGATATAAGACCTGGTGATACAGTACTATGATATTCCCCACTGTAACACAAATAGCTGCCATGACACCCACCCCACTCACTCCTTCAATGGTATGCAGGATCTTGTGACCCATAAGCCAGCCTGACGAGTGGTGATTGCTAGCTAACGTTACAGCTGTGTGGCTATTTATGTAACAAATGGGGAGATGTGCATGCAGACAGTACTGTACTACAGAGTCTCAATATGTGGATGATCCATTCACATATTGAGTTTCTGTTGCGAGACTATTTTATGCATGTTCAGTGGCCCACATTTTGCATCTATATGCATACAGCTGTACTGTATGTGTCAGTTCATGACTGGTTTGGGAGGTGTGTTGCTGTGAGCCGTCACCCATTCCTGATGAGGCTAAGTGAAGATTGTGGTGTTGGGTCTCAGTGGGTGGGTGGGAAATGTGGTACTGCTGTACCAAAAAGGGATTCTATCATTTACAAAGAGCACTATCAGCCATAGGAACAGGTCTAGTGGGCCAACACTGACTGGATCTAGTTAATTATCCCAATTGCTGCTCAAGGGGTAGCCTACAGTGATTGCTGTGGCATACATGTAGTTGTCATGACCATGATCAGATGAGGGGTAGAGTCTACTGCACAACAACTATATTTATATATAGAAAGCTTGTGATCAGCTTATGGTAGGGTCCACTGGACTACCATGGCAACTCAACATATTGAACGCGAGTTATCAGTTTAAGGTAGAGCCCACTGTACCAACAGAGCTACTTTACATATAGTGAGAGTGACCAATTGTCATGCAGGGGTATGATGGTTAGGAAACATGGTCTAGTTGAGATCCACAAAGGATGGGTGGAATCTTATACTCTGCAATGTGTCAATCATGTATAGTGGCTAGATGTTCTTACTGTTTTCTTATGATGAATCTTCACCCCCATCACACAAGTGCAAGTTGAGTGTGCACCTGCATATAGGCCACACATGCCAGACTGAATAATAGGAAGTGATGGAGATACACGTTCATGTGATTTTTTTTTTCTTATACATTGCTGGTGTGCCCCATTTCATTATGAATAACACAGTGTGAAGTGTCAGTTGGAATATCGTGCTGTGATGCATCTCTGGTTTTTGCATGACACAAGATTGTTGCGCCATGTGAAAGTGATCTATATACTGTACTGTATGTGTTCCTAAGAAAAATTCATTGCTACTGGATTGCTGATAGTGAGGTGTAATTCAACAGTTTAACAATGCTGAGTGTATACATTTATCTTCTCATAGTTTGAGTATAATTAAGTAATAAGGCATAAGCAAGGGTTATGTCAATGGTCTCTTAATCACCCTCTAGGTTGTAATGTGGTACGAGATGGAGCCGAGTGCTACATGCCCCTAGACGGTGATTAGTTAACTATTAACATAACTTTTGGGAGTGCCTTATTTTTATAATAATAATAATGTTTTTTAAATAGTATTAAACATTGTTCAGCATATGATTAAGCTGTATATGTATCTTTAAAGAATACACCAAAGTTGTAAAAGATAATAATGTTAGTGACAAGACAGAACTTCTCATTAGCATCACATTCTTGTATGCTGCTGACAATAGGCATCTGCATGCATTTAAAATATTCCTAGGAAAAAACTGTTGAGATTCAAGACAGAAAGAAATTACTATTCTAAGAATAACATCTTAATAAATGTTTTTTCAGTCTTTACAGGACAGCCTCTCAAGAGACGGTGCACTGGTCACTGCCACTGTTACCGCAAGCTGGAGCGCAAGGTTAACAGTCCATAGAAGAAAAAGCTGTGCTGTGGGAGGGGCAGGATAAATTTCTGTCTCTTCTGACAGCACAGCAGGCAACTGTCAACCTTGTGCTTGAGCCTGTGGGGACAGCAGAAAGTGTCAGTGTGCCCAGCAGCACTGCTTCAACTGCAACAGTAACTTCTAGCCTCCCTGACCCACAATGAATGGCCTCCGCAGCAGCTCTGGTGTCTCCTCTCTCAGGCGCAGCAGCTTCAACTTCTTTTGCGCCTCCACATTTACATCCAACTTCTGGCCTGGGCTGCCTCAAGCAGCAACACACACCTCTCTTACAAAGGTGAACATATTGTATATATTATAAGATTGTTTTTCACTCAACCTTTTGTTAAATTTTCTATAAATCATAATTTATTTTCATAGAAAAGCTATATATTTTTATACACTATTTAGTTATATAAATCAAAGATTTGATTTAATTTCATATGTTTTCTATACTTGTTTTTCTTTTGTGTTCTTAATCAAGTTATATTTTGATATAAAAAACTAAATTTTCAAAGGAAGAGTTTATTTAATCATCCTATTTATTTTATTATGTTTAAAAATTTCAATAATAGTAAAATAAATATTTTTGTAAAAAACTTTGTGTTGTACAATTCTTGCCTTGTGGGGATACTACTTAGTTATGGATATTGACTACACAAAACTCATCTTTAGTTATGGTGCTTAACAAGGGTAATGTGCATGTACTTCAGGTTTGACATGATGACAGTTCACCATTGTAAATGTGTAATAGTATTTGCATTGGTATTACTATGCTCACAAAGGTAATTTATTTGTATGGATTCATGTTCACAAGGTACATCTAGTAAAGTCAGACAAGAAAACATTGCAGATATGTAGATATTTGACAGTGGTGGTGAGGCACAAAATGACTTATTTTATGAACTACAAGACTAATAACACTGAGTGCTAAATAATAGTGCATGAAAGATCACAACTAGATTATTTAGTCTGTGGCATGCCACTGTTACTTACAAGAAAACAAAAAATAGTAAGAGTTTTCTACATGTCAACACAATCCTAGATGCACATCATTAATAGCAAATAATATTGTTCTTCACACTGTGTTCACCTTGATTGTGTGCTGTCAAGAGATTATTCAAGATTAATATACAAGTACTGACTGAACACAATGCAACACACAACTCATATTAGGAGTTATTGACAGGTCAATTGAATACGCATGAGTTAGTGGCTATCTCACTCCTTAGAACGGACAATACTATTCCATGACTTACTGTGTTTTTGCATTAGTGTGTATCGCATTATGTATGTCTGGTGTGACCACAACTTTTTTACATATACTGTTTGTACTTCTCATTCTCAAAAAGAAAGGAAATTCATGGCAAAAAACTCCATTTAATGCATCAGTTAGGGTTGTTCCAGAGTGACAAAAATGAGGAAATTCGGGGTTTGGGTTGAAACCCTAACTCCGCATTCACCCCCCCAGCACCACACACACACACACACACACACACACACACACTTGCAAGTAGGGGGGAGTACCAAGGCAACACACCCAATGACAGACAACCAGCAGCAGGTGACAGAAATAATAAACAGTTGTCTAAATATACTACAAGATATCCCCACACACCTGACCAGGTACTGCATGCTCAGTGAAGATCCACAGCAAAACTGAGGCCATATCACCAAACGTACACATCCTTGATTGCAGGTGCACACAATGTACCACACTTAGGAGTTGCATGGCCTTACCTAGTGATGCCCCACACCCCACCACACCTGGTACTGCACCTCAGCCTACAGCACAGCAAAACTAAGTAGTTGGACAGGTATGCTATGTGTGGTTGATTTCAGGTATACAAAATCTCCCACTGTTAGGCAATGGAGGACCTTCATGAGGTAATGCCCCACCCACTGAGACCAGGTACTGCATACTTACTGGAGAACCCCAGTTTAAATGAACCCATGAACATCAACACTGTTACTGCATGATTGCAGCCTTGAAAAGGTTAGTACAATAATGAATCACACAGTCTGTGGGAGAGAATGCCCCCTCCCCTCCTACAACACTTTCTCCATTGTGACTGAAAGCTATAGTAAAAGAAAATCTGTTTATATCTACTGTACACCTGCCTGATTGCTGGTGTAGTACAATTAGCATAGTTATCACTTCTACGGCATCAGCCACATAATAGTCTGCCAAACCCAAAGACCAGGTACTACAACCTGAGTGGAGACCGACTGCAAAAAAGTGATGGTGTGGAGATAAATGGTGCACCTCACTCATTGCAAGGATACTCAACTTACCACAATTTGGATTTGTGAGGCATCAGCCAGGCTACACCATTGTCTTTACCAGGTACTACATCCTCAGTAAGAGCTACAGCAAAACTGAGCCTATGGTCATCCGTGATACACCTCTGTCATTGTAGTTACACTAATGTTAGCACGTTTAAAAGTTCCTTGGCCTCAGCCAGCTAATTCCACTCCCTGATAGAAAGACCAGTTACTGCATTCTTAGTATACAAACACAGTGAAAGTAAGTCCATGGACATCAACAGTACACCTATATCACTGAAACTGTATATCTGTTAGTGCTATTAGGAGTTGCACAGCCTTGCAAAAGCAATAGCTCCCCCATACCTCCAGATCAGCTTGTGTATCTCGGGTGGACAGATGCAGTAAATTTACTACTACATACAACACATATTTAAATGCAACACTTCTTGTATCTTGATGATGGATGTGTCTTTTACTACATTTACACAGTTGTTTTTATTTCAGTTTACTCAAAAGTGTACAAACCTTTCTACAGCTGCAATCAGAGAGTTGCATTGTTCATTTCCAGTCAGGGTGCAGTACCAGGTCTGGTGGGGTGTGGGGCATTTCTAGGTAAGGCCATGCAACTCCTAAGTGTGATATGTTGTGTGCACCTGCAATCAGGGATGTGTACATTTGGTGTACATGGCCTCAGTTTTGCTGTGGATCTCCACTGAGCATGCAGTACCTGATCAGGTGGGTGTGGATGTCTTGTAGTACATTTAGACAGTTGTTTTTTATTTCTGTCACCTGCTGCTGGCTGTCTGTGATTGGTCGTGTTGCCTTGGTCCTCCTCCCTGCTTGCATGTGTGTGTGTGTGTGTGTGTGTGTGTACGTGTGTGTGCGTGTGGTGCTGGGGGGGTGAATGCAGAGTTAGGGTTTTCAACCCTAACACTGAATTTCCTTTGCTTTTGTCACTGTGGAACAACCCTAACTGATGGAGTTTTTTGCCATGAATATATATATATATATATATATATATATATACACACACACACACACACACACACATGTTTTTTATATATATATATATATATATATGTGCTGTTCTTAGCCTTTGCTGATTGCACTGTGAGGCCTTCTGGTACCATGCAATTCTCCTTAAAGTTGAGCCAGTCCAACTTCTTTTGGGGGGATTTGCATATGTTTCCCATGATGCTTTGCAATATTGGGGTATGTACAATTGTGTTTTCGTATATATAGATATAGATATATATATATATTTTAAAGGCAAAAAACTCTGTTTAACTCATCTGTTAGGATTGTTCCACAGGGACAAATGCGAGGAAAATTGGTGTTAGGGTTGAAAGCCCCCCTTGGACCTCCTAGCCCACCCCCCAACTGGCATCGGGGTGCGCATTGGGGTCATTGGCCCTAACTCTCACCCTATCACGTGTGTAAAGAAGCAGAGGTATAGGAGAATGGGGTGAGAGTTAGGAGCAATGACCCCAATGCACACACTGATGCCAGTTGGGGGGTGGGCAGGGGGTCCAAGGGGGGCTTTCAACCCTAACACCGACTTTCCTTTCTTTTATTGCTGTGGAACAACCCTAACTGATTCATTAAATGGAGTATTTTACCTCTAATTTCCCTTATTTTTGAGAATGATAACGAGAAATAGTGAATATAATGTGGCAACGGGGCCCTGTGCTCCCGCCACATGATGTCTTGTCACATATTAACATGGTGCCTACAAACGCTAATGGTAATGCACATGGTGATGCAAAGCAAAACAGAAAAAGAAACAGTACTGTAGATACAAATGGTAAAAATAACGCAAATGCAAGCGCAAATGAAAACACAGGGTAACGCACATGGTGGCGTAGATGGGAACGGTAAGTGAAACAGGTACGGAACCACAAGCGGATAACGGTAACTGTAATGTAAGTGCGTAGACTGGTTTTCCCAAAAGCTGCATAGAAAGACAGTACAAAGAATGTATGCATAATAATGGGTCTCGGAGCAGAAAATGAGGAGTTGGAATACAAAATTGCTTATATCTCAGGAACTGTATGACGTAGGAAAAAATTGAAAAGTCATATGATTTATGACTTTTCTGGCTAGTTTTATACTTAGCCCATAGCAGGGGGTTAAGCATTTTTCTGATGAAAAGTCCATATCTCACACTGTTTCCGAGATACAGACCCTGAAAGGCGCGGCGAATGCCGTAATGTTAGCCTATGGGAAAAAAAGAGAAGTTTGGAGTGCCATATCTTTGGCTCCCTGTAATATTTTTTTGCCAAATCACCAAAATGCACATCTGTGGGATGTTGGCTTTCTTCCCTCCAAATTTCAGCCCAAAAGACCGAACCATTATTTTTCAGCAGGGCGGTAAAGGATTCCTTTAATGCGGCAGAGGCCATAATGTTATCCTATGGGAAAAAGCATCAAATTTGGAGTGCTGTAACTTTAATGCCCTGTAATCTTTTTTCACTGAAACACTGAAAGGCACATCTGGGAGATATTGGCTGTGTTTCCTCAAAATTTCAGCCCAAAACACCAAACCGTTCTTTTGCATCAGGGTGGCAAATAATTGCTGTCCTTTTCCCACAGCCTGGAAAAGTACTGTCGAACTTTGCAAAAGCGTTCACAAATTCATGCGACACAGTCGCAAATGTGAAAGTACCGGTTCAGGGGCGGGCTAGGGGATGCAAAGGGGGCTTTCAACCCTAACAATGAATTTTCTCACTTTTGTCACTGTGGAACAACCCTAACTGATGCATTAAACAGAGATTTTTGCCATGAATGTCCCTTCTTTTTGCGAATGAGGACTATAAATAGTGAATAGAATGCGGTGGTGGGAGCATTGACCCTTCAGGCCCTGTGCCCCCACCACGTGATGTCTAGTGACATAGTAACAGTAACTGCAATGCAAGCACAAGCACTAATGATTATGCACATGGTGATGCAAAAGTAAAAGGTAATGCAAACATTAACAGAAATGCAAGTGCAAACTGACAGCAAAGCGAACAGTGACGCAAATGAAGACACAAGCACGTACGTAAATACAACTGGTAATGTGCACGGTCATGGTACCACTATTGTAAATGCAAATGTTAAGTATTACAGCAACAATAATGCCAAAGGGAATAGAAATGGAAGAGACAAACACGGTGCATATGGAAGCATAAGCGTAATGCGCTGATCATGGTACCGCAATTGCAAATGCAAATGGCAATGGTAACAGCAAAAATAAAACCAAAGAAACAGAAACAGAAAAACAAAGACAAGCGTATACGAAACACAAACCGTAATATTGCGGTCATGGTACCGCAATTGGAAATGCAAATGCTAATAGTAACAAGTAAATAAAGCCAAAGGAACAGAAAGGAAATGTGAATGCAAGCATGTATAGAAATGCAAACAGTTACGGCATGGTCACGGTACTGCAATTGTAAGCGAATGGTAATGGTGACAGCAACAATAATGCCAAAGGAAACAGAGCGGAAACCCTAACTCAAGCGTGTACAGAAATGCAAACTGTAATGCGCACAATGACAGTACTGCAATTGTAAATGCTAATGGTAACAGTAACAATAACTCCAAGAAAACAGAAACACAAGTGCGTAGAAATGCAAACTGTGACATGCACAGTCATGGTATGGCAATTGGAAATGCAAATGGTAATGTTAACAGCAGAAATAATGGCAAAGTAAGAAATGGAAATGCAAAGCATGAGTGTGAATGTAGAACGCAAGGGTAATGACACGGTGGCATGCAAGGGGAACAGTAATGCAAATGGTAATGGAACACAAGTGGGAACAGCTACTGTAACAGTAACGAAGTGCACCGCTGTATTTACCCAACAGCTGCATAGAGAAAAACAGTGTGTAGAAAGAATGTATGCATAATAATGGGCCTCAGAGCAGAAAATAAGCTGTTGGAATACAAAATTGCTGATATCTCAGGAACCGTATGACATAGAAAAAAATGTTTAATTTCACATTATTCATGAGTTTCCAGGCTTTCACTGAATGCATAGCCCATAGGGCTATGCATTGTCACATTAAAAATTCTGTATCTGCACCGTTTTCGAGATACGAGCCCCGAAAGGCATGTCGGATGCCACCATGTTAGTCTGTGGGAAAAAAGTCAACTTTGGAGTACCATAACTTGGAATCCGTGCAATAGTTTGTCACCAAATCACAAAAGGCACATCTGTGAGATGTTGGCTGCCATCCCTCAAATTTGAGATCAAAAGACCGAACTGTTCTTTCACAGCAGGGTGGCAAGAATTCCTGTCATTTGACTATAGTCTGGAAAAGTAGTGTCACAATTTGTGAAAGTTCTACAAATATTTGCCAAAGTGTTGCAGGTGCTGACACAATTTTGTGGACACTACTCTTTCCAGAAATTTGAAAACATATTTCTGGGGTGTTTAACCCAAAATAAAGACATGGCTAGCATCCTGAGGGTCCGACTAGGTGAACACAAAAATAATTGTGTGCCTAGAGGATCAGTAACTGAAAATAAAATGGTGGATTTGACACTACTAGGGCCATTTGTGACACTAAAAGTGCATTTGTGACACTGTCTAACTTTTGTTAACTTTTCCTTTGACTTATAATGGGAACTTGTTTTTTTAAATAGCTTTTGAACCATTTAATATTTTTCATGAAATCTTCAAAGGCACATCGGGGACCCTGCTGCATGTTCCTGAAGTTTTCGGACTAGTCGGCACAAACCGTGCAACCTGTAGGCACGTGCAAAGAATTCACAAAAAGAGTAAATGTGCACACACATGTTGCTTAATAACTCTGTAGCTGTATATCCGACTGATACAAAAGATGTGAGATCCCAAGCTCTATGGTGCCCCGAGCCTTCCAAATTTCAGGCAAATCTGTTAAACGGTGGCAAAGTTATTAAGGTGCAAAGTTTCACCCTTTAACCTTAAAAGAACTACTCAACCTTAACTACGTTAGCACTACCGTGCTAGCATAATATATATCTAGGATACATGATGGGCAGGAGTGTGATATGGAAAATATTCCCACTCCTTCAGAGTGAGCTCTGGATACTCAGGAGTGCCAAAGGCATGAGTGAGAGTATCCAGAGCTTATGATGGGAGGAGTGAAAATATTTTCAATAGCACATGATCTGCACATCACGGGCCTGATTCTAGAAGGGTTACACCTGGCATAATTGCAGTTGCACCAAGTAGAATGGCACATGTAGCAACCTATGGCAGCAGTTGCAACATGTGCGATGCTACATAGTGGCCTACGACATGGCGCAGGCTGCTTGTGCCAAACAGCAGTTACACCACATAAACCCCCTTCGACATGGTGCTAGGGGATTTACAGCAGCAGTTGCGCCCCATTCTAGAAAGGCAGCCATAAGTGCCCACATTGGGATTCTACAGAACCCCCAGAGAGATCTGGCAGTGTAAGTTATACCAGCATTTTGCAGGTATAACACGGATTCCCTGGGGTCCTGGGCTACTGTCGGCTGTCCAGCCGGACAGTGCAGTGTTCCTCCCCATGCTCAGCACAGCCCAGCAGGGCCCCACATGGCTACACAGCCCCCAGTCCCCAAAACACTAGTTGGCAGATGCCTGCAGGTCAGTGCTGCCATCCCCCATGCATGCCCGAACCACGGGTTTGCCAGCTGCATATGTGGCAAAATGCCAGCCCTAGTAGTCCAGTGCCCCCCATGATCAACAAACATACGGTACAGCCCATCTATTTCCTGGTAGTCTAGTATGTACCCACCAGCCATGCCAGCCACCAGCATCCCCCACCCTTCACAGCCAGCGACTGGCACAGCCCACCTCTCACCACCATGGCCAACTGCTGACTGAGTCGAGTATCAGTGCATATTGAAGGATGTGCTCAGATATCAATATCTGAGTGCATCTTTACAGTATCGCGCTGATACTGAAGCTCAGTCGTGACTGACCGCCAGGTGGTGAGAATGAGCTATGCCAGTCACTGGCTGGGAAAGTGGGGTACTGAATGGGCTGGCATGCTGGGTGAAACCACTGCATGCACCAGGGATATGAGCTCTGAATATGTGTTTGTACAGTTCTGGGGGGCACTAGACTACAGAGATATGGGAGCTCTGAATATGTGTTTGTACAGTTCAGGGGCACCAGACTACCAGGGATATGGAGCTCTGAATATGTGTTTGTACAGTTCGTGGGGGCAATAGACTACCAGGGATATGGTGCTCTGAATATGTGTTTGTACAGTTCAGGGGGCACTAGACCACCAGGGATAAGGGGCTCTAAATATGTATCTATACAGTTCAAGGGGGGCACTAGACTACCGGGTATATGCCGCATATGCAGCTGGCTACTGTGGGTGGGTTGACCATGCCACTCCATTGTTGCAGCTTGCGACATGCTCTCCAGATATGCCCTCACTTTGGTGTATCTGGCCACATGTCGTAAGTCACAGGACTTAGCTGCCATGACCCTGCCCCTTCTAGAATAGAGCACAGGGTCAATGTCGCAGTTGTGGGTGGTGCAGGTTACATTCAGTGGCAATTTGCCCCACCCTTGTAGAATCAGGCCCCATGTGTTCTATTTACACAATAGGGGTAGGAGTTTCAGAAGTATTATTATGTTTTCTTGTGTTCTTTTCCTGTTTCTGTGTGTTTGTTCCTTCTGTGTGTGAGTTTTTCTGAATGGGCTGGGAATGTTACAGACACTGTGGGAAACAGTTGATTGTGTTTTGCAATGCTAATTGAGTTAGTTTTAGGTAGGAGTGAGAAAGAGACTGTTTTGTGAAGCAGTGTCGTTTAGAATTCAGGCTGTAGTCAAGCTGAGATTATCACAGTACTGGGCTGTGAGTTTTAGAAACAGCTGAGCATGTTTTGCAATGGTAATAGAGTTAGTTTGTGGTAGCAGTGAGAAACAAACTGGTTTTGAAGCAGTGTCATTTAGAATGCAGGCTTTAGTCGAACTGAGATTATCACAGTAATTAGCTGGAAGTCTTTGAAACAGCTGAATGTGTTTTGCAATGGTAGTTGAGTTTGTTTTTGGTAGCAGTGAGAAAAAAACTGTTTCGTGAAGCGGTGTCATTTAGAATGCAGGCTTTAGTCAAACTGAGATTATCACAGTAGCTGCAGACAGCAGTGAGATATCTCACTGTGGTGACATCACCACAGTGAAAATAAATCATTTATTTTCAGTGTGGTGATGTCATACATTTATTCTCACTCTGATGAGAATACATGGTTTTATTTGAAATATTTACAACTCATCCCATTGTATAAATATACACATACATATATATATATATATATATATATATATATATATATATAGTAGCATAGTAGTGACACTATAATTACTGATTACTGGCCACTTCTATATTAAATCCTAACTTTTGCACTTTAATAACTTTGCAACTGTTTGACCAACTTACCTCAGACAATCGCCTTGGCTGACCCCCACCCTCTTATCTAATCAGTCCATCCATTACTATTTACCAATTTGATGTGTATAAGTTCAAAATTTACTATTACTGCCTGTGTATATGCTTCACTGTTTTTCTTTTTTTTTTTCTCTGTAAACCTTGTATTTTGTAATGTTTGTTCAACACTGACGTGGAACCTTTGAAAATGAGTCCTTGACTCAAAGGTATTAATCAAAACTGAAATAAATAAAATAAATAAATAAATAAATTTGCCTTAAAGTTAGCATGCATGCACAGTCTGGTACCATAGAACTCTGAATCTGGCAAATTTCGTTCCAGTCAGTTGTGCTGTCGTGGAACTGCAGAGTGCCCAAAAATGTGAACTTTATCATTTTTGTGCAAATTCTTTGCTCTTCTCTAAGTCTGAAATATTTTGAAGGTGTGGTCTGAAGTTGTTAGGGTATATTGGGTCTGGGTCACTGACGTGCATTTTGAAGGTTTGGTGAAAAAATATTAATCTGTTCAAAAGTTATACAACTTTAAAGTTTCCCAATATAGCCTAATGGAAAACATAGATGTCACCCTTGAAAGCACTTTTGCCTTTCACGAAAGCACTTTGGACTGCCCAAACAGGTTTTGTACTTTGCACTGCTGTCTTGTTTTCAGTTAGTGATGGGTAAAAAACACTGTAATTCAAAAAATACTGCTCCTTAGTAAACACCAACAGTTGTGTTTACATAATCAGGGCCCGAGGCACACAATTCTTGGATTAGCTTTGAAAAACAATTCATTGAAATATGTTTTTTCAATTTTGCCATTAGAAGTTTCACAAATTTGCGGCATTATTTTTGTGAGAGTACCTCAAATTGTGGCAGTTTTTACGTAAATACAAGCACAGTTGCATGAAAACTGCTGCAAATTGCAGCACTGTTTAGCAAAAAAAAAACATTGGCCACAGTAAAAAAAACAAAAACTTTTCTGGTCACTTTTTGGGCCAAATAACTTCAGAAACATGTTCCTTGGACCCCATTTAGGTAAACACCTCTTGGTGTTTACCTAATAAAAGGAGTTTTTCTCCTTTTACTGCCTTTGAGGGGGCTGAGGCATGTTTTATTTAACAAAAATGTTTCTGTCAATATTGAGGTGCCCGATTCCCTTTTTGGCAGTAGAAATATCCCTCCCACCAGTGATGGACACTTGGTAGCCCACTCCCAGAGTCCTGAATTTTTTTTAATGCTTCTGCTGACAATGGGACACCCAATCCCCATGTTGGCATTAGAAATCCACCCCTCACCCATGTGGTACAGTGGACAGCCCACTCCCAGTGTACAAAAATATTTATTTTTCATTAACAGTTTTTCTGTCAACATTGGGGTGCCCAATCCCTGTATCGGTACTACACCCCCCCAACAGTTGGGACACTGGGTAGCCCATTACCAGTGTCTCCAGTTATGACCTCCACTCCCAGTAATGTAGGGACACTGGGGATTCCACCCCCAGTGTCTCAGAATATTGCTTATTTGAACATGTAGAAAAGGAAAACAGTCCCCCAACACCTTTTTTAAGGAAACTGGAAAGAAGAAAACAGTCCCTCCTCATCTCCTCCATTCCCCTTCCCCATCCTGACCCTCCCACTGAGCAATTCACCTCATCACCCCCCTTGCTCTATACTTATCACTGGAGACTATTGGCTGCCATCTTCTATTGACCGAACGTCTGCACTCTTCAAAGCCAAACCATGAACTGAAGAATCAAGGTAAGTTCTGTACAATGGCTGTTTATGGCATTTTGAACTTATGTTGATATCTTGGCCTTTTTTCATTATTTTTGCACCAAATTTTCAACATGGACTTTTTGGGACCTCCCCTCATGAACATTGTCACTGTTGTTTCATTAATCAGACCCATAAGGTGAATTTGCGGTCATTGTGTGAAATCATCTTTCATAGTGAGTAATCAAACGACAGTGCCAGTGTTCTTGAGGTGGGGTCCAAAAAAGCCCATGTTGAAAATTTGGTGCAAAAATAACAAACACCTGAGTTACGCACGTGTCACTGAAATGTTTCTATGCACACCGTAACTTCTACAATTTTAATATTTTCACTCCAAATTTTCAACAATGCCATTTTTCCACACCACCTCATAAACAGTGCAGCTGTCATTTTTCACATCCAGTGTGAAATGTGTTTTTGCTACTGTAGCACAGAATGGCATGTACGCTGCACAAAATCACCTTTTGAGACCAATTAACGAAATGTCAGTGTTCATGAGGTGAGGTCCCTAGAAGACCATGTTGAATATTTGGTGAAAAATTCCTTAAAATGCCCAACTTACATGCATCCATTGAATTAATTCTATGTACATGCATACTTTTGAGCTTTTCAATCTTTTGGCGTCATATTTTCAACATAGGCATTTTTCACACCACTTCATGAACAGTACAGCTGTCATTTTCACATCCTGTCTGAAATGTGTTTTGCACCTGTGATGCAGAATGGCATTGCAGTTACATATAATAACATTTTTCCTTCTATTTCACAATTTCTCTGCACTGGGGTACATGAGGTGAGGTAATAAGATGGCTATGATGACAATTTGGTCACTGCCATTTGACACATGGATATGCAGGGCCCAGAGGATCCTGTGCTGCCACACCTACATTCATATGCGCATCTATGAAGGGATTGGAGCGCAGGGTCTGAAGGACCCTGTACTCCAATAGTAAAATAAGGATACTATTATACTATCTCAAAAAGTAAGGAAATTCATTCCAAAAATCTCAGTTAATGCTTCAGTTAGGGTTCCTATTACAGTGTCAAAAGTACAGAAATCTGGTGTTAGGATTCCCAACCCTACCACCCCACCCTCACACCTTCCACATACCAGCAGGCATTGGGGTGTGCCTTGGGGTCACCAGGCCTAACTCTAACCCCATTCTTCTATACTGTACCATCTCAGTTTCCTTACAGATGGAATTGGATGAGAGTTAGGCCTGATGACCCCAAGGCACACCCCGACACCTGTTGGTATGTGGAAGCTGGGGTGGGGTGGGGTGGAAGGGTTGGGAACCCTAACACCAAATGTCCATACTTTTGTTGCTGTAATAGGAACCCAAACTGATCCATTAACAGAGTTTTGAAAATGGCAGAAACCAGACTCTCCCTTGGAATTGCCAGCAGCTCCAGCCTTTAATGAACTACTCTCAGACAAACTGGGAAAGCTGGATAAACTTGACAATCTTGACAAACTTTTTATGAATTGAACACCATAAAGCTCATACTCTGTGACCTAACAACGTAGCTAAAACAATTAAACCAGCCACAGACCACCTCAATATAGAGTATCAGGCAAGAGATCCGTATCATTCCACGGAGGAAAACAGAACAGGGACTACAAAGAGCTACAAGAAGTCAAGAAAAAGTCTCCAAGCTGGAGGACAAGCTGGAGAACCAGGAGGGTGGAGCCCAGGACAAGCAACCTTGTGACAGTGGGCATCCTGTAGCAGACTGAAGGACAGAGCATAACTGACTTCACACATAATCTGCTCCTAGACTTCCTTGGGGGTCATGATGTGGGACCAACCAACTTGCTGGATTATGCACACATATCAATAAAGCAACCCTTTCAACACAATGGTGAACCTAGAGTGATCATCATCCAGTGCCAATCCTTCCACATCAAGCAGCAGATCGAGAGACACAAGCATGGCTCAAAGGCACCCTACTATGGAAGGGGCACAATTTCCACATTTTCAGTGATGTCACGCCTGTGGTAAGGGAATGACAAAAGCTTACAGTGAAATAAAGAGAACACTCCATCAAGCTCAGATCCCCTACTGTATGCTGTACCCTGCTTGCTTAATTATCACAACAGTGAAAGGCTAAAGGAATTCAAAGCACCAAGTCAGCCCACAAAGATTTGCCTGTCTGCCTCCCCACATTGTTTTCTGCACACCAGAAGAATCCCTAAAGCAGAATGGACAACATAGAATAAGCTGCACCTTTAACCCCACCAAACAAACAACCAACTTGTGTGCCCAGAAGTTGGTGCTGTCTCTATCCCCGTTTGACACATTTGCCATAGCCCCTCAGAATGCTTCAAGAATCACCTGCCAGCCCTGCCAACAACATACACCACCTCCCCATAACACATCTGGGGAAGCTGCAGATGGCTATCCCCTCTTACCACAAACTGCCAGGGGAGAGGATGAGAACAGCCAGGACATTAACTTCCAGTTATGATCCCTAATCTTTCTCTGGGACAGTGTCAGAGGAGGGCAAACAGTTAGACTTGAACCCAGAAACAAAAATGATGATTCCACACAAAACAAAAGGACAGTCCACATACCCAAGGAGGGAGTGGCCATCCTCTTCGACCAGAAAGTTCCTGCTGAAGAACCACTACTCTTTGTCTCACAATGGCACTAAATTTTCCCAGCGAGGTGACAGATGCAGTGACTGGAAGGAGAAAGGCAGAGTTATCCCATCACTGACCCACACCCCTCACACAACAGACACAGATACTCCTGAAGCTGGCATCCACCTTTTGAAACTGCTGCTTTATTCAGATTGACAACAGACGGTGGACAGGAACCATTGCCTACTTACCAGTAGCTAAAACAGTGTTGAAGCATCAGCCCTAGCTTCACTCTGCAGTCTTGCACCACATCGCCCCCAACTTCTTCATCTACCAAGATAACAGACATCTGCAAGCAGACAACCTGGAACACCAACCACTGCCTCCCGCAGACCAACACAGCATTGATAACAGTGGAGGGACCGCCCACCACCCATCAGTACAGGGAGGCAACTGCATGTACCGCTGGGAAGATGACAGCACACCAAGATACCCAGGGCATTCATGACAAAAGGCTTAGCCCTAACACAGACCCAATCTCCTCTGACTCTGCTAAAGGCTGCAAGCAAATGCTGTTCTCTGATAAGAACTTACTGCATTAACCAATCTAAACTATTGCAGTGAGTCTGCTTTGGTTGGGGGGGGTTGTGGAGCAAGAGTCACAAAAGCACATCCGAAGCACTCACCAGGGCCCGCCTCCATCCCTAACCACAGGAAGGTACAAGACACCACATCAGGAGAAAGGGCCATGGGGGGCTCCAAAGAAACAGTGAGAGACGCAACACTGGTAACTAAGCACTGTACCTCTTTTTTTTTTTTTTTTTTTTTAGTTGTGTTTAACCAGGATTAGCACACCAAGCTGAAAGCTTTTTTACAGGCGCTACCTGGGAGCACATTATTGGTAGTATGCATTGATACTCAAAATTAAGGATGCCACTCTGGTAAATGGTCTGGCAGCCATAGTGATAAACACCCACAACAGACATCAGCAACAATGAAAAGATCCCCGCAATCTTCCCAAATCACCAGTCTTAGTTTAATCCTACTCTTCTCACTAATGATTGCCAAAACCAAAGCTTGTCCCCACATGAGTAAAGGAACTCATTAATAACTGATTCTGCAGTTAAAACCCACAACCTGACTCAAAATGTTAACGGATGGTGCTTAGCCTACCTTGGTCTGGTAAATTGTTGCTGATGTGCTAGGCATAATGAAGGTGAAATGCTATGGGCCAAACATGGTCTGATGGAGGGAGGGTACATCTTAGCAGTGGGTTGAAAACAACATTGACTGATGAACACTTGCCTTTACACCAAGACTCATAGTTGAGAGGTAGACTGTATGCACCAGGGGCAAAAGCTTGATAGAATGCCTGTTTGTAGAGCTCATGACACAAGTAAGACAACTTCATAGAAATAAAATACAGGGCAATTTATGCAGCTTATAGGTCATGGGGGGATTTGTAATTTCCACAAGCATGTCCTTAAGATGTTTTGCATGGGAACGGTACCCCTGCATCTCTGGCCCTACCTGCTTACCCAGGACTGAGGTCACGACTCTGTTTGGGGCATCGCAGTCTGCTGCAGTGGAGAGGCTGTTGTTGTTGTGGACTGGGGTAGGGGCACCGGTCATTGGGGAACAGAGAGAACAGGATATGGGGGGGTAGGATTGTGCAGGAACTAACTATTGTAAATATGTGAAGCAGCAAAAAAGGGATCGCACTGAATAAAGCCCATATCTTCTCAGGGTCTATGGGGGCTACCGAGCTCTTTAAACAACTACCAATGCCATACGAGCACACCAACATGAGAGGAGGCTGGTGGGAGGGCCATGTGGTTCTCCCAATCTGCTCGAGTTTCAGGGCCCACAGTGGGAGATACAAATTGATGACATCAATCACCAACCCCAGACAGAGAAAGAGGCACACACAATTGGCACAGATGCAATAAAGCATGGTATCAAGAGTAAATAGATCACAAGCATGAACTGTGGAGGGAAGGAGCAGCTCTCATGGGAGGACTCAATGGACTGAATGTATGGAGGGTCCTTCAGTCCCCAGGTAAGCCCAGCAATCTTTCAGCTGGGAACCGGAGTCAAACGGGCCCTCTATCTTTCCTATCATAGATAGCATGGTTATAAGTATAGTCTTTAGTATTATTTGTAATAGCAGTAGTTGCAAAAATAGAGGTAGAGGTAGTCATAGGGCATTTTACAGTGCATGCATTTACATTGGTTGAACAGAGCTAACGAATTGAAAATGCCACTATTGTCACTGGTTGCTTCTGCTCCATCCAGATTAACCTTTTTTACCCCATCCTTACCCAAAACAAATATAAGCCCACAGACAATATGTGGGACAGCAGGTACCCCAACAGGACCTGCAGTTGCACAGCCATGCAAGTGGACACGCACCCTAACACTTAACAACAAACCTCCATGATGCTAAACCCCTATGTTTGCACAATATGAAACATAAAAGGGGCACAAATGTGAGAGAAAAGACATCAAATACTCAAACACCTTAGATCTTTGAAAACCCAGATGGCCTTCTTGCAAGAAACACACCCCCCAGCAGACCAAGCCCTACTATGGAGAATGGACTGGATGGGACAGGTCTTCGCTGCTGGAAATTGCAATAAAAGAGCAGGGGTCACCATACTCATCCATAAAAACACCCAATTCAACCACACAGAAACACACCTAGATCCCGAGGGTAGATACGTAGTGGCCAGCGGCCATTTAGACAGACAGTAAGTCATCCTAGTTGCAATCTATGGCCCAAATGCAGATGAACCACTGTTCCTTACCACTCTCCTGTCCATCCTCTCCACCATGCCGACACTACCCACCATAATGGCAGGAGACTGGAACTGTGTGCTAGACAACAACCTAGAAAAATCAAAACCCAAACTCATGGGACTCAACCCCATCAAGAGAGACTTGCAAGAAATGAGATCCTCCTTGGGCCTGATAGACATATGGAAGGTGTTACATCCCACCTCATGGGGTAAACCTTCCATTCAGCACCCCATAATACATACTCTAGGATTGATTATGTCCTGGTTAATCAAGACATACTCAAAGTAACAACAACCTGTAAAATCTGCCCAATGGTTATCTCGGACCATGCCCCGGTATCCCTGTTCTTCATGCCCCCAGACCATATAACAAAAGATAAAATGTGGAGAACCAATAACAGCCTCTTAAAGGATACAGACAGCCTCAAAAGTGTGAAAGAAACAGCCCAAAGTTACTTCACCCTAAATGATAATTCAGTACCGACTCAAAAGCTCCTATGGAGGGCATTCAAGTGCACAATCAGAGGTGAATTAATTAGGCTCTCCTTCACTAAAAAAATAAAGGGAGAGACAGAGGGTAAGCACATAATGGACACCATCAAGGACTTCGAAAGGCAGGTTTCGGCTCCCCCACCTCCAACACCCAACTGCAACTTAATCTAAATAGGGCTAAATATAGAGAACTCATGAGGGAGCAGGTTGAATTCACCATTTTCAGAGCTAAAACAAGGTACATAGGCCAAGGCAAGAAAGCAGGGAAGCTACTAGCCTTCAGACTTAGGCAGCAGGAACAGTGATGGGCAATCCACTCCATTAGGGACACTGCTGGCAAGCTGCTGACAAGCCCCCTAGACATAGCATTGGCATTCCGTGAATTCTATGAAAACCTATCTGCCTCCAAAACCCCGATATCCACAGCAGAAATCAAAAATTTCTGCAGAAAGCAAAACTCCCCAAAACCACTGCTGGGGATCAAAAGCACTCGGGGGAGCCAATATCCAAATGTGAGGTTCTCCTGAAATTTTATCCCTGATGGTAGACAAAGCACCAGAGCCCAATGGCTTTTCCACTTCTACAAAGCTTTGGCACAGGAGGTTGCCAGCCTGCTGACCCACCTACTTAATGAAGCAAAAGAGATGGAGCACTTTGACCCACATATGCAGGAAGTCATCATTACACTACTTCCCAAACCGGACAAGGATCCAGAACAAATGGGACACTATAGGCCTGTCTCACTATTCAACACCGACCTCAAGATCCTACTCTCACAGAAGTGGAATACTAAATTTAGTCTTAAAGCAGTAGTTAATTCTTCTTTTAAGACTAAGTTTAGTAATCTTTAATCTTCTGTAATCATCAGAAGATGAATAATCCCTTTTGGAATACTAATTCTAAGAAGTATTCTACTGCGATTTTTTTTTGTGGACTTTATTTCTGCACCCCTACTAGAGGAACTCTCCCCAGAATCCACCTTACCTGCTCTCTACCTCCTGCTGTGACAACCGCAGTTACTCCCCTCACTCTGACCAGCCATATCCCTGGATCTAAGCCCCCACAGGAAAGGGCTGCCCTATCCTCACAGGGCGCTCAATCTTTAGTTTTAGAGTGCCAGTCAGAGTGTCGGCCATGGGGAGAAGTGAGGCATCCATCATTGGGAGTGTGGTGCAGGCGGTGGTGCCTTCATCTGTCCTCCTGGGGGGGGGTCCATTTTTCTGTTTCCCCCAGAGCTCAGTTGTGCAATGGTGTTCCAGGCACTAATGCCGATGCCCACCACAGCTCCGCCCCCTCCTTTACATGGAGACACAATCTTGGCTTCCTCCAGCCACTGCCAGAGGTCACGCTTGAGCGATGTAGCCCCTAGAACCCACCCAGGGAAAAGAAAGCAGACCTCTAGATGCTCAATCTCTTTCCTCCCCTGCCAAGCCCCAGCGGCTGAGTCCATTCCTGAACCTGGGTCACGGTGTGGCGTGAGATGTGGCGTCCAGTGCCTCAACCCTCAGCGCCACCGGGCCAGCCACTGTGATTTTTTTAAGAGTAAATTATTATTAAATGAATATACACATATTTTAAAAGTACACATTTTTGAATACTTTCGAATGATAAATGAAGACTTTTCAATAATTCTGTTTGTGTTATATGCAAGCTTTTTAATTTTCATTCTGTTCTCTTCTTTTACAGTAAGATTTGCTCTATCAAGAATGCTAAGAAAGACATTAATACTGCTCTGCCAAATACATAGATACACACACGCACACATACAATCTCAGTTGAAGAGTTTTATACAGTTACTTCTTGAGCTCTTTATGTATGTGCTTTTAACTTCTCGGATAATTTAGCTATTCAGGGGTCATTTCCTCAGTAGGAGTGACAAGAGTATCTCCCAAGGTTGAAAAGAATCTTAAATAGAAAATTATAAAACATGTCCATGTAATGTGTCGGGTACACAGTCAGTTACTTTAATGGAATATGGGCCCCATTTTCATAATCGTTGCATCACATAATGACATTGTTAGAATCAAAAGGGAAGGTGGATGGGCAGAAAAAGAGGAAGACTAGGCAGAGGAACTTAGCAAGTACTTCTGCTCAGTGTTCACGAAAGAAAGGAATAGTCCAGTACCACATGGTAAAGGGTGCAGGGGTGGAGGGGGTGCAGAGATAACAGATGGGTTACTCCAGGAGGATAGCATCTTAAAGGGCCTTAAAACCTTGCGGTGGACAAAGCACAAGGACCGGATGGTGTACACCCAAGTGTCTTGAAGGAACCATCAGAGGGGTTGGCAGGCCCTCTGACAGACCTGTTTAACACCTCTTTGGAGATAGAGAATGCACCTAGTTACTGGAGGATGGCTCATGTGGTGCTCCTTCACAAGAGTGGATCCAAGGATGAACTGGACAATTACAGACCGGTGAGCTAGACCTCTGTAGTGAGGAAGTTAATGGAGACCATTCTGAAGGACATGTTGATAACTTTTCTTGTTAGTAATGGTCTACAGGATGAGAGAAAGCATGGGTTTGTCTTGGGAAGAGCATGCCAAACTAACTTAATTGACTTCTTTGGCTGGGTCCATAGGGTGACTGACAAAGGCCAAGCTGTAGATGTCCTGTATTGGGATTGCAGCAAGGCCTTTGACGTGGTGCCACATGGGAGGATACTGAGCAAGCTGAGGGACCTGGGTTCATGACAGAAACTGGTGGAGTTGGTTGAGAGCTGGCTACAGGGCAGGCAACAGAGGGTGGCTGTATGAGGGGGCATCTAAGCCAAGGCCAGTAGCTAGGAGGGTGCCACAGGGTTCACTGCAGGGCCCTGTTTTGTTCAGTGTCTTCACTGAAAAATAAGATCAGCCTGTTCACTGATGACGATAAGATCTGTTCAAAAGTGGACAGTGAAGAAGGGAGGCTGGCATGCAGGGAGTATCTAGCTAAACTTGAACACTGGTCTAAGAGTGACAGTTGGGGTTTAATATGAAGAAGTGCAAGGCCATGCACCTCAGAGCCAGAAATCCAAGAAACAGCTATTGACTGGGGGAATGCAGATAGCAGTTACAGAAAGGATCTGGGGCTAATTGTCACAAGGGACATGAAGGCAGGGTCAGATTTTCTACAACACCAAGTACTCCTGTGCATGGGGCCCAAGCTGTTTGAGGGCCTGCCCAATTCCCATAGCACCAGCTGCCACTTCCCCTTTTTTTTCTTTCTTTCCCTACTATTACCACCCACCGCCGGTTGGATGTCTGATTTGGGGGGGGGGTTGAGATAGAACAGTTGCATTCATTTGTATCTGTGTGGGTAGTGGAGCTAGAGCACAGTGCTGCAGCAGTGGGGATTGGGTCAGGTCACACAGCTCAGACTGGTTGGTTCACACATGCGCAGCACCTAGCAGTACCAGCTTTGGCATCATACCACTTGTTTGAAAATTGCTGCTCGAGAGTTGGCTCGGCAAGTTGGTGGCTTGTAGGCTAGTTGCTGTACAACAGTAAGTTTATCCTGGTGGTGATAGTGGTCACTGTATCCTCAGGACTAGTGCAGCCTGTAAGGACAACTTCAAGAAGGGATAACATACTTCTGCTGGGAAGTGGACTGTGGATGGCGAGAAGTGGACTGCAGGACCGGGCAGAGGCAGGAGTCTGTGAGTCTTGGGAGCTGGAGCTTGTGCGATTAGTTGCATCTGGATCATCCAGGACCATTGCATTGGAACTAGTCAGATGGGCTGGGGAATAAGATACCTTCTGGCAGTGAACAGGCCCAAGCTTGCATTACTGTCCTTGTTGTGACTTCAGGACTCGGGATGCGGTGAGTGTGGGTTGAATATTACAATAATATTGCCCAAGTGTCACTCTTTTCTAGCTCAGCCCAGAATTAATTTCAGAACAGTTTTATTTTTATTCCAATACAGTCAGCAACTTGCTCCTGCATCTCTGAGCATACCCAGCACCATGCACCAACATGCTGTCTTTGATCCTTAGATGCATGCACAGCTTCTCAACATTCCAGTCTCAGAAAGCATCACTTTTGGAAACAGGGTCATTTCTGTTCATTGCCCTCACCTTTGGAATAGTCTTCTTCTGGAGATTAGATTATGTAGGAATTGGGAGCATTTGAGTGCAAACTGAAAACTTGCCTTTACTGATTGACTTTTAAAGTTTCTTCAATGTTCTACAGTAAAACTTACATTATGTTTTGTACCGCACCTTGGAACTAGTATATGGAGCAATGTAAATTGCATTTATTATTACTGCCATTTTATAGTCTCAGTATATTCCTCCAAAGATTCTGTGTCGAAAACTCAGTCATGTTTAGACTGAGGAGGCCAGGCAATTTCTTAAAATGGGACATGAACCTGCTTCAGAAACTTCTGAATAGGCAGCAAAGCAAAGTGATCAGAATACTACTGCATGTCTAGTTAGATGCTTCTGGCAATTTAAACAGACATAGAGCATAATAAACATCACTGAAGATCTGAACAAACAGAACAAACAGAAATTTGAGAACCCATCTCATAAGCAAATGCCTGTTGTTTTTTAGTTAATTTAAGCACACAGGCTGCCAAAGCATACATTGCATTGCCCCTTTTGCCAATCAACAAATGTGTGGTTTTGGTGTTGTGAAGGCAGACATTCCCTCATCTCACCAGTGTTAGAAAGGGTACATAAAGAAAGGCAACAGTTTTGAAAAAAAAAGTTGTTTCATTTGTTTTGGATTACTGTATTAAGAGCATTGGAAAGGTCACCAGAGGTGGCAAAGATGAACTGTCCCTGATCCAACCAACCCCTTCACAACAGACACAATAAAGTGTAGAAGGGAAGAAACTGCTGAAAGTAATTTATAGAAACCAGACAGGTAACGGCAGAAAATGAAGGAGTTGAGAAAAGCAGAAACTTGGTATAGCACAGGTTTTCCTGCTTTTTGGTAAAAGTCATGAAAAGGGTATTTGAATGGTAGCTCCCATGGGAAGTATCACTCCTTTTATGCAGCGTTGGGACGTTGACACACTTTATGGACCCAGAAAGCTTGCCGAGATAAAATAGGAGGTTGAGAAGGGTGTAGCACTTGGTGGGGAGAGAAGTGCAGAGATCTGGTTCCAGGCCATTATGGCTATTACCCATAAAGGGGGTGCTTATGGTGTTTTTGGTTTAATCATAATTTCTTATTGCTTTTATTGTTAAGAACATTGAGCCTTTTGGAAGAGGTGCTATATAAATAAAATTGCCTGGATTTGATTGATTGGGTTGAGAGAAAGAAGGGTAGCAAGGGTAGCAGAAGTTGAGGTAGAGACAAACGGTAATGAGGTGAAAACAGGGAGTGAGCAGGGGGTAATCAGGGAGAGGCAAGGTAGCAGGATGGGAAAATAGACAGGAGGGAGGAGAGAGAGGAGGGAGTAAAGGGGAATTAAGGGAATTAAGTGGCAGAATAAAACAGAAGGAGAGAAGGGGTCTACAAGAGGGAGGATACTGGGAAAAAGGGGTGATGGGAAGGAGAGAGGGAGTGAATGGAGAGTTAAGGAGAGTAGAGGAATGGGGAGAAAAGCAAGAGCGTGAAGGAGGTAAAATGGTCACCAAAAGAGTAATCAGTTTCGGGTGATTCAGTAATGGTAGACACTCAATCTGAGAGTCTTTAGTTTTCCATTCTGGTCTTCAGTGCATGCAGGAACCAATGACCATTAAAAAAACAAACAAACAGCACTTTAATCATATACTGACCAAAATGGTTTCTGCTATAACACCTTGCCTAATATTGTTTTCCAAATGAATCTCATGAAATGGAGATGCTTGCATACTTTAGTTTGATTTGATTATACAAACATGAATCGTCAGGCAATTGGAACTGCATGAGGTGTCGTGTGGTGACATGGTGTTCATTTAGCGTGGTCGTCGGTACCAACGCACAGTGTGCATGCGCCACAACCAAGTATAAGAGGACCTTTACATAGTACTGTGCATAGGGCCCATGGCAGTGTAAATTTGACCCCTGCATGAAGGTATCAACACAACATAGGAGGGCTGCAGCAAGGAAACTGGATGCTGGGGTGCATTGCCAGAGGATTACCTCTAGAAAGAAGGAACCCATACAGAAAAATAAGGGTGAATTTACAGTTGTTTTATTCTCAGAGTCCCTTCGTTTCTCAGTATTTGTACCATTCAGCCATTCATTTTCCATTTTTATCTTTACCCTTCAATTTTTGCTCCCAGTATCCCTTCAAATACCCTTCAGATGACCCATATTTTTGAGCAGTTTATTCTGAACAATTATTTTTCCATTTGTTATCTTTCATTGTCAAAACTGCACCCAGTATCCATTCAAATACCCTTGAAATGACCCATATTGTAGCAGTTAAATTATTTTAACCATTACATGTGTTTTTTTTTTTTATTATTATTGTGGTTGCTTCAGTTCACTGCTTTCTCTCAATTAATATTAAGTAAAATCAATGGTTGGGTGAAAAAAATCCAGGGTGGGACTAAGAAGAGCTGACAGGCTGAAGCAAGTGTATAAGGCATTTCTCCATTATATAAGGGGAAGCATTAAACTAAAGCGATAACCCAGAAGGAAGTGCACACTACAATCTAGGTCCCTGTTAGCACGTATCACTGCTGTTATTAACTGCACTATATAACTACACTGTATTGACTTTCTGTTACACTCCTTTATCACTGCATTATTTTTGTTATTTTTAGATGCATGCTGTAGAACCACTGCACACACTTAACAATTTGTCTTGTACACTTCTTTATGACTGCATTACTGTTGGTATTTTTAGATGAACAGTGTAATACCACTGTACACACTTTTCTCTCACATTATAGTTAATAATTATTGGTAACATAATGGAAATGCCTTGTAAATGTTCAAATTGCTTTTGTTGTTCTGGTTTCACTGACAGAGATTGAGGGTTAATTTTCCTCATGCATATTTCTTTAGACTAGTTCATTTTAAACACATTTTTTGTTAGGTTTTTATATCTTTTCACCATCTCACAGTTATTGTTACTGTCATATTAGCTTCATACATATAATTTGTCTATAGTAAATCTACTCCAGGTATGCACTCTACCAATACCTGCATTTGGCACACACAAGCCACATAGCCCAATGGTGGCATGCTCTATTTTCCATCCTTTCTTAGCCCTGCAGTACGCTTGAGTCCCATCCCCAGCCTCAGGCATCTCAGCCCGCATAGCGATGTTGGCAGATTCCTGATTTCTCCAGTCCCTTACAGAAATACAAGTGTGCAGTATGTGTACAGAATGTATGCCACACTCAAAATTGTTCAGTGACTGTAGGTGGATCACACACACCAAGTGAACCTAAACAAATCTGACAAAGCTTATCAGGTTCGCATGTAGCATGCTAGACATGCATGCAGCAGCTAAGTTAGAAAAATTCACAAAAATAATTATTTCTTGATAACAAAAGAGGCACTTAACTGTTTTTATCTGTTTTGCAATAGTCCCAGTAAAACTCTCCATAACTCGTAGCTCATTGTTGGTGTTGGTGGAGAATCCTTATCTTTCTCCTATCACAACCCACTAAATTCCTACTGCACCCAAGCCCAGCCTGCTGGGTTCATCACCTGCACACATGCCCAGCCCTTTGAGTCCCTCTCATGCACCCAAGCCAGCACAGAGTGTCCTCACCTGGACCCACACACAACCCAGTAGGCCCTCTTTTGCTCTCAAGCCCTGCCCGGTGGATCATTCTAGTACTCATGACCAGTCCAATGGGCTCCTCTTCAGCCAAGACTAGCCAGTTGCTCTCCCATAAGTTTGTGTTGCAGAATAGCCAGAATAGACCCTCCCATGACCCAGCAGTAAAGCCAACCTTAAAAGAACTGTACTGACTCTGTTGTACTTTTGTTTCAAAGAACTAGAGTGTGGTCTGGTCAGTAACAAGATAGAGTAGCAGCAGTAGCCACCCTGTCCATCCAGTTGTTGCAGCACAGAGTCAGTTCGTCAACTAAAATTCCAGACAACAGCAACAGCAACCAAGAGAGAAGCTGCCTGCAGAACTAGAGAGACAGGGTCCTGACTTCTTGTCCCTTTTTGTTGAGGTACATGGCTGTGTTTATTTGAAAATGTACCTGCATTGTAGGGTGTGGAGGGACTCAAGGGAGAGAGTGCATGGGACTCTATCTCCTGGCCCTGCCGCTGTGGGTGAACAAACTATTGGGACCAATTTGGGAGGTTGATAGCTGCTGGAAAGGGGTGGGATGGCTCTATGTCTTCTGCCTCATGGCTGGATGGCCCTGCTTCTCCTGGCTCAAGGAGGATGGCCCTGCTTCTTCTAGCATGGGGGGCAGGTATGGCCCTACTTCTTCTGGCTCAGAGGGTGCCCCCCAATTCTCCTGGCTTTGGAGGGTGACCCTACTTCTCCTGGATTGGGTATTTTAGTCTCCCTTATACTATACTTATTTTCATCTTGTCACATGCACCCATGGTGTAAGCCTTCTTAAAGTTATCAAGTTCTTGTTTTGTGGATTTCTGTGAATATAAGCTTTCTTAAGCAGAACTTTTGTTAAAAGATGATTTTTCCTACACTGATACCTTTGTTAGCCATTGCACTGGGAACCTCTGTGGCTCTTTTTTTAAATTAGCCATATGAACTTTTACTTCCACCTGGTTGGAGACCAGAGATGGACAAACAGGATCTTGGTTTAACATCTCATCTGAAGGATGGCATGTCAGCAACCACTGAATCTGCATCCCCCAATCTACCTCCCCTGCATGACCATTCTTCATGGACCAGGGCCACTATCAGCCCCACAACCAGCCTCCCCAGCTGAGCAACGTCCTTGGAAATCCCCCTCTCCCATCTGGGGTATGTGCAAGTCACAGGGGGAGGAAGAAAGAGCAAGAATTCAGAGTGGCTGTGTCCCTCATTCCAGTGGCAGATAGTTGAGAAGTATTGTCCATCACTACCATGGGTCATTGTCACAAATGGCAATTACATAAATACATACTGCTCGGCTCACTGTGCAAAACATTTGATTGTGCTGCTTGTATTTCTGTAATCACAGTAATTAGTGTTGGTTAAAGGCCTGCATTAAACAACATCAAGCTGAAGATGTGGATTGGAGAGCTTTACTAGTTGCCTTTGGTAGAGTAACACAGAAGGGGTATGAGGAACACCTGGACAACAAAGACTGCCTTTTTAATATGGGATGGGGAGAGTGAACAGGAGGTGCCACTGGATACCAATGACTTAATTTACTTGAAATGAGAGGACAGAGTTGTTACCCAATGGATGCTAATGAATCCTAGTCCACTGCTCCCTAACCCTTGACATAAACTCCCTTTATACCCCACCAAACCCTCTCTGAGAAAAAGGGGGGTCAAGATGTGGGATGGAGGCACATAACCAGGTATGTTCTTAAGTGGGTCCAGCTTCTGGGGCTGGCTGGTTTGTGTGAAGGGATTCCAGCTCTGAGGGTAGACTGGCCAGTTATCCCCCCTCTCACTTTACAGATCACCCTTTCACAGACCCTGAGTACTCCTCTCCAGCCCCTCTTCTAACCAGTAAAACTTGTCAGTTGCAGCAACCTTAACTTTCCTGTCCCTCTCTGGTCAGTTTAGACCCACTCATACACTTGACTCATTGCCTCCCTGCATGGCCCACCCACTGACATCTCCTAGAACCATTAAACACCCACCCACCCCTTATAGACTGCCAAGACACATTTCGTCCACAGGCTTGCACAGCTCCAGACATTAACCCCCTTCCCTTTATTACCTGATACTAGCTAAGTCTTTTTACACAGCCCCAGAT
Organism: Neoceratodus forsteri; assembly: GCA_016271365.2. Taxonomy (NCBI): domain Eukaryota; kingdom Metazoa; phylum Chordata; order Ceratodontiformes; family Ceratodontidae; genus Neoceratodus; species Neoceratodus forsteri. Next base: position 975,341,103 of record CM057453.1, read on the forward strand.
ACTAGCCTTACCTCCTTCCAAGACCCCAACATTGCCTGCCCTCCCTCCACATTCCCTCACAGCTCCCTCCACCGTAATCTTTCCATCCACAACCCAACTCTGAGTCCCCTTGCCACCTCCTTCATCCAGGACCCATCACCCCATAGTTCCCCCAACACATTTGCTGTCTCCACAGTCTCCTACCCCCCTACCACCAGCCCACAATTTGCCACCAGTGATACTGACTGGAAGAGGTTTGAGTGGGAAGTCCAGTTAGGGATCTGGAAGGAGAATGCAGTGGTGTGGAGTATAGTCAGCCAGGGGGAATGGTTCCAGTTACAGAGAGTGGTCAGCTGGAGGGGTGGTGAACTTGGGGTGGGTCTAGTTGCAGGGAGTTTGGGGGTGGAGGGTGTTTGAGATGTAGGGTGTTGATTCAGCTACAGAGAGGGTGATTAAGATGCTACTTCAGGTGATGATGGTTGGCTAAGACAGGGAGGGCAGTGTTGTGTGGGGGTAGAAACAACAAAAATCAAAAGGGACCTGGGAGTAATTGTATCAGATGACCTTAAGTTGGCAAGCAATGTAAGAAGGCAGTAAGGAAGGCTGGGAGATACTGGGATGCATAGGGAGAGGCATCAACAGTAGAAAACAGGAAGTTGTTATCCCTCTGTACAGATAATTGGTAAGACCCCATCTAGAGTACTGTGTGCGGTTCTGGAGACTCCATCTCCACAAAGACATAGACAGAATGGAGGCTGTTCAGAGGAGGGCAACCAAAATGGTGCAGAGTCTGCACCAGAAGACATATGAATAGAGACTAAAGCAGCCTAATAGTATACCCTCAAAGAAAGGAGGGGGGATGATAGAAACTTTCAAGTACTTCAAGGGAATTAACAAAGTCCAAGAGGTAACATCTTTCAGAAAAGAGACGTGCAAGAACAAGGGGCACAATTTGAAGAGAGGTGGATGGCTCTGAGGTAATGTTAGAAAGTATTTTTTCATGGAGATGGTTGTGGATGTATGGCTCTGACTCCTGTTGTGGAGTCAAGAACAGTGGAAGAATTCAAGATTGCATGGGACAGACATAAAGCAATTCTAGTGGGGGGGGTAGGAGGAAGTAAGCTGTTGGTTAACTAGAATCTGCAGCTTATCCATCAGGTATGGAAATGGGCAGACTACATGGGCCAAGCGGTCCTTATCTGCCATCAAATTCTATGTTTCTGTGTTTCTATGTAGAGCATGCAGAGTGCAAAAGAACTCATTAAACCCCATTGGTTGTTGCCATGACAACCATCATGGAAACAATGTTGTCATTGTTCTTGTGCTATGCTCTTGACCCAAATCTCCCCTCTGTGATGACATGTTTAGTCAGTCAGTGTTGCCATGGTAACAGTGTTTTTTTTTTTTTACAGCTCAAGATAGGCATCTAAGCCATTAACTCAAGCAAAACAGCCTTCTCACACCACTTCCTGACACTCTGGAATGATCTTCCCCCTCAAATTCACAACTCCTCCACCACCCACTCCTATTCTACCATTCTGGCAAATTACCTCATAGTAAATTGTTCCTGCACTTGATCACCAAGTCTCCCCATCCAAATTCCCTTGCCTGACCAAGCGACACCTTCCTATGCTTGGAAGCTGGCTTATATTAACAACCACAGCACTTACCTGGCAAATCCTGTTCTCTACTGTCCTGTCCTGAACCCATTGTTAAGTTTTAACTTTGCCTCAAGTAGCTGTGCCCTATGTATGTATCCTCTGTGATTGACTGTTAACCAATGTATAGCCAAACACACCTCATTCCACTGTATACCTGTTCTATGTTGTTGCTTGATAACCTGCATGTTATAGGGCAATTGCCCATCTTAACATTTCCACTGTTCCAGTTGCACATGCCTTCAGCACTTACAATCAGTCTTTGCACTCCAACACCTTACCTGGCATATTCCCTCGACAAGGCCCCCTGGCTGCACTGTCTCCCACCCTCGCCCACCTTCCCCCTGTATCTCCACTCCTGCCCCTGCCCCCACCCACCTCCCGTACTCCCTCTTACCCCCTGCACCTCCTACCCCCTCGATCTCCTACCCTCACTTCTCCCCCCATCGACCCCCCCCCCTTGTCTTGCTCATAGCTCAAGTTTTTGTACTGGTTATTGCATGTCTGTAAGTCAGTGACGTTATGTTTGTAACTAAAATGATGACTGTTGCACACCTGACGTGGAACCTTTTGTAAAAGAGCCTTCGGCTCAAAGGTATTGAAATCCTTGATTGAAATAAATAAATAAATCCTCCCACTGTAACCTCCCCCAGGTTGCATCGAGATGAGCATCTTGTGCTCAGTGTGCCTTTCCTGGTGAAACAATTCAATAAATAAATAAACACACAATCACACTAAGCTGGCATTTTTTCATTTTCCTAGTCAGACAAACTTGCTGGCTAGCCAATGCTGACATCTGCATGATGTCAGAATCTGACATACTGTTTTGCAACTCACGGATGCTCTTGATGTGCTCTACAGCTCTGCAGAAGCACATGTGTCCTATGAACATCTGTAAATTGAACTGGAATATAAACGGACTGTGGATGGACTGATGACCAGATGGTGGAAGGACTGTTTGAATATAAAATCAGGTACAATTAATAAAAAAAATGTAAATAGCTAGTTTGAAGAGCTTTTATTTCATTCACATTGCTAAAAAAATAAGGTACTCACAGGGGTTGCAAATAATTTAATCACACAATTGGGGCATGGCACTCAGCTTTACCTTATGCCACATTACCTCACAAGGATGTGATTTGTGTATGGTTAATGCAACCCCTGGTCATTCCTTGTTGCTTAAATATTTCAAGCCTGCCACAGCAACTTCTTGTTCAGAATCAGCTATGACCATATTTGATCTTCCAAGACTGTTCAATTATGAAGACTTGTACAGATAAGCAGGACTTCACTGAAAGAGATATCCTTTATTTTTGACAACCCTAGGTAAGTAAATGTTAAATAAAGCCAGTCTTCTATGATACAACCTAGTGTAATTGTCCTTATGACTCACATTTTTGAACAAATAATTTGGAATATCTTGCAAAACTGACAACTTGCACTTGCATGTTGCTTTAAAAATCTACTCAGCAAAGACTTCATTTCCCATTATTCTTTTGCTTTTTGGCAGGATGTGGTACTGCCACAGAGAAGCACTTCATAGTTGCCTAACAGTCCAGAGCAGCTTCTCTGTGAGACCAGTGAAAATATATGCAGAATATTTTCAGGTATTTGTTTTTTACAGTTTTGTTAAAAGTTTAACTCAGAAAGATGTTTTTTTTTTTTTAATATAGAATAGTTCTAGAGAGACTCTTAACTTAAATACAGTGCAGTTTTGCAAAGTTTCCAAATGCTGTGGTGGATCAGATTGCAATTGAAATCTTGACATACTGCATATGTTTAATTAGTGCTTTCTTTGTTTTTACTGCATTTTTAAAGTTTTGTCATAAAGAAACTGGAATTTTAGACTGAGAAATGTGTGCAGTTGCAATTATTTGAATGTATATGTTTTTGTGTGTGGTAAGAGAAGGCTTTCTCCTCCAGGCTTTTAATTCAAATGTAGTATTTGTAATGCTGTTGTGTTTATATACTGTAGTATGTTGCAAGCTAGGGGATGTTACTCGGCAATTTACTTCTCAACCCTGTGCCATTTAAGTTGAAGACATTGTTTTTGTTTGTTTGTTTGTTTGTTTTGGAATAAGGGTAAAAATCAGAGAACAACTGGCTTAAAATATTTAATATTAGCTAAAGAAAATGTTGTGGCATAGTATTTTGTGAAAAACTAGATTGTGTCACTAATATCTGACATAGATTTTATGTTTTTATGTACTGTGAATTTTATAGTTTTCTTGGAGTGACTACAGTTTGTGTCCCAGGTATCACAGTGGATGGAAATAGTATAGGGGATGGGAATACCATGAATGCCATAACTCTGCCTGTCCATTATATTTTTTCCACAGTATATTTCTGCAGGAAAGGGGGAGGGCTTTATACTGCATTCGTCGGGTGCACTGTACAGTACGGGTGCCAGGAGAATGAGGACTAGAACTGTGGAAGTGATCAGAAGTCTGTGCCGGTCACTGGCTCTCGGTACTTGGTTGACGGGGTCAGTGGGTGATCGGGTACTACCTGTCAGAGTGGGGGTCCACCAGACCACCAGGGACAGGGTTTGTCTGCTACGGACAGGTAGGGGTTAGGGAGGGGGAACCACTGGACCACCAGGGAATTCTTTCATTTTCCAAAGAAGGATAGGGATCAGGGCTAGTGAGAGACTGCTGGATCACCAGGGAGTGTATTGTTTTTAAACAAGGATAGGAATTGGCATGGGAGGGGGACATGGTCCAGCACACTGAGCCACTGCGGTAGCATGTGATGGAGTCCATAATGGGCATACGAATGACCTTGTAGTGCAGTGGGTTCATCTGCATCTTTGTTTGAATATTCACCCATAGGGGTGCAGAACTAACCAATGTGTGCTGCACATTACCCCTATGGTTGGTCTTTGGCCCATACCCTTGTAGCACAGCACAAAGCATGGTGAACACTGGCTGGATGCCACACTACCATGGCTGATATTCAAATGAATAGTGCAGTCAGTTCAGATCGTGCTACTCATTTGAATATGGTGGCAGATCCAGCTGTCCCCATTTTTTAATATGGCACCCCCGTGTGTGCGTGCAGCTGGCTGGCTTTGAATATGGGGTCCATAATGCCTTACCTATTAGATAAGTGCAGTTTGATTTGGGTGTAATGGGTTATGTGGGTATATAATTACATAATGACACTAATTTAAGGTTGGAAGAAACTCTAGGTTTTGAAAGGCTTAATGAAATAAGTGTTGCATTACCTACAATATTAAGTAGATCAACAGCATGGGAAAGTAAAAAAAAAAATAGAGACAATAAAGTTAAAATACAATTGGTGAACATCTAATGTTTTTAACACTTATGATTAATAGTTTCTCTTTAACTCTGTCTTTTCCACTAGAACTCTCCTTTCTTTACTCCTATATTGTATTATCATTTGTATCTCTCTGCTGCTCTCTCTACTCAAGCTACTGTACATTCCTCATTTTTACCTTTATTTTAACAGATCTGGCCAGATGTTGACTGTCTACCTTTCAGATAACTATCTTATCTTATCTTGTTTAATTCTAATCCCTAATCTCTTCTCTATAACCTCTGACACTTTTGTCTCCACATCCTTCTCTGTGCTTTCCTTTTAGGTACTACCAGAATACCCCAAACCCAAGCCAATCTGACCCTGGTCACTGTAATTCGAAACGGAGCAGATAAGTCATATTTAATTTAGGGTCAAATTTTGGTTTTGCAGCCACAAGCCAGCAGGGATGGTTACTGGGAAAATTGATTTTCTTGTTTGGTAGCCAGGTAAAAATCCCCAAAGACTTCTCCAGTGGTCCTGCTGGAGTACTTACTGAAGTGTTACCTTCTCCAGTACAAGTCCACAGGGCTAGCTAAAGGAAAATCTTACTAGCTAGATTCAAAATCTGCTACATTTAGCTAGTGGGAAAGTGACAATTTTGATGCCAGTGAATGAGGTAGGGCTAGTGTCATGTGCCAAGGAAGGAAGTGGGGCTATTGTCAGGGGCTGGGGGAGCTAGTGTCTGGAGAAGTGGGATGCTAGTGTATTGGACTTTGGAAGACAGGTCAGTGAGGGTTGGGAGTTGTGGAGGGAGGAAGGGGGCTAGTTTCAGAGCCAAAGGAGAGTGTAGAGGAGGGTGTATGTGTGCCTCAGGTGTCTGAAGAGGTAGTGTCCAGAGGAAGCCTTGCAGAGCAGATGGGTAACAAGTGTATATATGATTCTCAAATGGGTGAGGAGGAAGGGGTGTGCTTTCTGGGAGTCAGGGGGGCCCCGGAGGGAGGGAGGGAGGTGATATCCATGGGTTTAGAAAAGTGGGATGCCTAGAGAGGGAAGGGTGTTCAAAAAGACTATGATGAAAGAGAAGGAGGGATGGTGTCTGGGGGTTGAGTCAGGAAGTAGAGGCATGGAGTTGGTATCTAGAGTGATGGAGGGAGCCAGGGTAGTGTTGGGACTGGGTAAGGTGTACAGTCAAGGGGGCTTCTGTCATGGGGGGTGGTAAGGAAAACATGCTAGTGTCAGGTGGTGTGGAGGGAGGGGAAAGTATCATGGAGATTGTGGAGGGAGATGGAAGGTGTTGGGTGCTGTGGACAGTGGTGGCTGGTGTTGGGTGCTGTGGACACAGGTGGCTGGTGTTGGGTGCTGTTGATGATGGTGAGCTGGTGTAGGGTACTGAGGAGTCAGGTGTGCTAGTGTTGGGTGCTGTAGAGGGAGGGGGCTAGTGTCTGGAGCCATGGAGGGAGGAGGCTAGTATTGGATACTGTGGAGGCAGGTGGCATAGCTTTAGAGCGAGGGGGCTCATGTTGGGTACATAACACTGTGGGGATGATTAAACACCAAAAGCATGAGTGAATAAAGTTTTCAGACCCTGCTTAAAAGCCTCCACTCCTGGGATACAACGTACCACCTCTTGGTCATGTGGTGTTGGACCCATTTCCCTCACTGTCCTCCTCACTAGGGAATCCCTTGAAAGGAATACACAAGGTGAACTATGAGGAACTGTTTAGCCTGAGCAACAGTTAAAGGATATGGGGGTATTTATCTGTGTTGGCCTGGTAATGAGAGCTATTTTCAGACTCAGACCTACCTGGTGTTTGTTGGAGGTCTCCTGACCAGACCCGACTTTGCTTATGAGATTTGATAGAAGGCTGCAGGCACATTCAGAGAAAAATGAACCTCCTACCATACAGAATGAACCACATTGACTGAGGTTAGTGACATAATGGGCATGAGAGCAAAGCTTGAGTGCCCTCAGGATGTCACTAACCTCACAAATTGTGAGGTTACCAGAGCATTCTGCATTGAGGTGGGTTCATTATGTATAATGATATGCACAGGGAGTTTCCAAAACATACAAGCAACAGGCAAACCCTCTCATAAGTGCTGAGTTTAAAACAGCAGACAGTATTGTTTTTTTTCTGGGTGCTATTTTGAAATTGGTGCTTGTAAATGGGGTTTTCTTGTTCTAATCAGATTGTGCTCCAGGCCCTGCGTCTAGTTTGCTGGAGTGTGAATGTGATTGTGAAGCTGTTCAGAGAAATAATTCATGTTCTAAAGGTAAATTATTTCTCTGAACATTCTAATAGGTGGATTACTGGGTTTAGAAACCACTGCAGAAGCTGACTTTGTACTGATATTCAGGATGGCCCAATTGTTACTCCTCCCCACCACAAATCCAGAGCATGGCCACCTGCTTGATCTGTCAGCTGCACAATACAGGCAAAGAGCACCGAGTGAGAGGGAGTGCCTTGGTGTGACAAACCTCATTGATAATGTTAGGAAAGATTAATTTCTGCATTTCATGAATGACATTTAGAAAATGGGTCTCATATAGCCTGCACGCTGATTGGCTAAGGCCCCTTGCCACAGGTGTTCTTTTTTACCAATGCCTGATAAAAAAACAAGTCCCAATTTGGGGTGCCCCATTACTTATGATATAATTGAGTACCCTGAATTGTCACACCAAACAGGTGCCATTGTTTTGCCTTGCTTACTGACTAACCAGCCCCCCACCATCACACCACTCTGTTCAAAAAAGTTATTAACTCCCAGTGCATTGCTGCTTCTGTTCCTCCACTACTTCTCAAAGAAAAAAAGAAATACATCCTGATTTGCACACTTACTTTTTTTTCCCCAATGTCGGCTTACTCGACCTCCCTGAAAGTGAAAGCGCCTGCCCTTCCTTCTGGTCCTGCTCGCGTTACATTTTTATCGCCAGCATAGCACTACAATAAATTTAACCTTGTGCACCCCTCAATGAATAAAACACACTGTTTCTCTTTATGGTTTACTTTCCTGTAATGCTGCCAGCTCCCTCGATCTTCATCCAAGTAATGTTCCTGACCATCCTAAGTCATGCACAGTCATGTGCCTGTCCAGTTCCACCCAAAAACAAGCCACACAGGATCACCACAGAAGTAAATAGACTTGTTTTATTTTTTATTTTTTGGGACTTAGTACAAACAGATTAACACACAGCTCATGATACAACACTCATGCTCTTGTTTTACTGCTGGAGGTGGACACTAGACAGAATGACTCAGTTATGGGGGGAGCAATAGTAAATGGAACAGCACACAAACACAGGGACTACTTTACAAAAAAAGGAACTGGTCACACTTTTCAAGTTTTCACAGGTAGTTCCTCTAATATTTGATTACTTAAAATTGACACACATGTCTACTTTCTAAGTGTAATAATATCCTCCAGGGTGGGTGTTATGGGATATAATGGACCTTCCAGTGGCTATAAGGCCTTCCGCCTGCAGTGTCAGGCCTCATTACAACCCTGGGCATTCAAGTATATCCCAATAATGCCCACCCTGTTGGGTATTATTACTTACATACCATTCTGCCTCCTCCCCCCATTACAGTGGTAGCATTCTGGCTCTAACAAACTCTGTTTGTTGGAGGGTCATTGGGGGTCAAGGATGCTTGAACATCCAAAGGACTGCTCTCCTCCCAGGGGAGGAATTGCAGAGCCATGCTTGGGATGGGAGGGGGGAAACTGCAGTGGAACAGAGGCAAGGCCATGGGAGCTAGTGAGCCACATTAATCCAAGGCAGGAGGTCTGGAGTAGTTAAGGGGTGTGGCCATGGGAACAGAACTGGGGAGGGCCAGAGCAGCCCAGACCTGGGGGTTGTCCTGGGACAGGGCTATGGGAGCTAGGGAGCAAAGTAGACTGGAGAAGTCAGAGGCAGAGGGAGCAGGGGTGGACTATGGATAGAACCAGGGCAGATGTTGGCTAGTGGAAGGTGGAATGTAGTGATTTAGGTGCAGGGCCATGGGAACTTGGGGTCAACCAGGACATCCTAGGGATGGTGCAGGGTGGAGCTGGGATAGGAGGGAGTCAATGGGTGAGCTAGGGCTGAGGGAGGAAGGGTGATGGCTCAGGCATAGCAGAGGAGCTGGGGTGGTCCACAGGCAGAACCAAGGAACTATGGTGACCCAGAGGGACAGCATGGGCCAGGAGGCTGGTGTTGGAATGTGGCAGAGCCATGCTAGCCTGGAGGGACAGGTAAGCCTGGGACAAGGGAGCTGGTGTGGTCAGATGAAGGTGCATTGGAAAGCAGAGTGCCAAGGTGGGCCAGGGTAGCCTGGTGCTAAGGCAGGGAAGCTTGTGTTGTCCTGCAGCAGGGCTATGGGAGCTGGAGGTGAGGCAGCTTAGCCTGGGTTGCCTGTAGCAGGGGGAGCTGATACCTTTGGTGGGGATTGCAAGTGGGCACCACTATCCACCCACATAATGGTTGTATATATTTACAGATTCTTTTAATGGTAGTGAGAGGAAGAGGAGGGTGGGCAGCTGTAGTATAAGGGTGCTAGCTGCGCATTGGAGCAGACTAACTTAATAGACCATAAGGCCTGTTTCTGCTGGCGGATTTCATATACAGTACCACCTAGTCTTCTTCCATACTTTCTAGTTTCTGAGAAATTAAGGCACACATTGGTCATGTTTCTTTGTTGTAAAGTCTACTTTGAGCAAACACATTTCAAATATATCTTTCTTTATCACCTGGATTTCAGCAGGACAGACTTTATTAAGATGAAGGACTAATTCATGAAGGTTATGCAGGATATGATGACATAAAGTGGGTAGTGGAACAGTGGGATAAGATAAGGAAGCCCTGCACCTGGTAGCAAACCATTGTGCCAGACCCTGCAGCAAGAGCAAAGAAGAGAAACCACTGTGGTTCTTGAGGGGAGTAGCAGAGCTAGTAAGAGGAAAAAGATGACATTTCTGAGGTACAAGGCAACACAAAGCAAGGAGGACAGGCAAGAATACTTGGAAACATGAAAGAAACGAACAAGGCAGTAAGGACAGGGAGGCCAACACACGAAAAGGTAGCTAAACTGGCAAAGGAAGGAGGAAGCATTCTTTGGTGTTATTAACGAGAGAAGGAAGACAGGGAAGTGATTGAGAGACTTAAGGCAGAGGGAGGCAGGGTAGTGGAGAAAGACATTGACAGTGTGGTACCAGGGGGCTTTGTGACTCAGGTTGGAAAGGTACCCATTTAGGGGATTTTGCTTGAGCAGCTGTCTCAGTGAATGTCTGCTGGGGTAGCTGATTGTCTGTCTGTAGTACTCAGAAGGGACCCAACTTCACCCACCACCTAGCACATTACATCCTTTATACTGGTAGCATGCACATATGGTAAGTGATGTCTGCATACACACACTGTTAGCTGGATGGGACACACACTGGACTGTATGTGTTTGTGAGACTTAGGAACACTATTGGTGGATTTGTGATTGGGTTTGTAAACAACTGCAGTCAGTGAAGAGAACTGCATTCCACTGTCATGTATAGGTAGTGTAAACCATGGGTAGGACACTGTGGGGTGCAGTGGTTGTGGGGCAGCAGTGTGGATGAACATACTATGGATGCTGGGAGGGTGCCCAATATGCCACAGGCTAAGGAGGTTTAAGGAAGAAGTTCAGTAGCTTGGCAGTGAGCTTGGGAGGTTGAGGGTGAGGAGGTTGCATTGGTAGCAGGGCTGACATCTGAGAGTATTGAAGGGCACCACAGAGCAGGAACAGTGGGTCGAGGGAGGGGTAAACTAGACTGGAAACCAGCTGATGAAAGGTGGACTCTATTAGAGCCTAGCAAAGAGGAGCAGCAGTAGGCACAAGGAGGAGAAAACACATAGAAGGCAAGAGGTAAGGAACATGTTGCTGTACTACTGACACATGGGGAAGAGGATGCAGGAGGGATTTCATGAGGATAATACTCTCAAAGAGGAGGGTGAGGGGCATTGCTAATGGAGAGATTGAACATGGAGTAGCAGGGGAGAGATAATACTCAGAAAAGAGAGAATGGAGTGGGATGCTGGCAGTCAAACAGGAGGAGGGGGTCTCAATTGAGAGGGGCAGAGGGGAAGACATTGGGGCAAATGGTAAAAAGCACTATCTTGAGTGGCTCCAGGAATGAGAACCTGGGTGGCGGGGTGACGACGGGTACAAGAAAAGAAGGGTGGGGTGTACTGGTGTTGGGGGACTCCATACTCAAGGGGATCAGTTGGGGCAGCAAGGGGGGAGAGGCACAGTCAGATATGGGTGGAGTCCATACCAGGATTAAAGGCAAACAAGGCAGGATAGGCAATCCTAAGGTGTGCAAGAAGGGGCAGGAGGAAACTGCACATTGTTGTGCATGTGGGGACAAATGACCTAGTGGGGGACACAGTTGAGGTAACAAGGGAGAGGTTTGAGGAAGTGGGAAGGTTGTGTGAGGAGACTGGGGAGTCTGTGGCCTTCTCAGAGGTGCTCCTAGTATTCTGTGCAAGCACAGTGAGAAATGAGAGGATTAGGGAGTTGAATGCATGGTTGGTGGAATGGTATCGAACTAAGGGGTATGGGGTCATGGGTGGCAGGGGTGGTTCTCTGAGATAATAATAACAATCTATTTGCAAGAGATAGGCTGCGGAGGGAAAGGTGGTATTATAGCAAAGACTGGAGAGGTATATTGTGATAAAGGTGGATTTAAACTGGGGGGTGGCAAGTGGACAGCAGGTAGGCAGGGATCAGATAGAGTAGAGTCACCGCCTGCTCCATCAAGCTAGTAGGGACAGACTTGGGGCAGCCAAAAAGGGAGGGAGTAGAAGGGAAGAGATGGAGGGCAATGAAGGGAAAGGGGCACAATGGAGGGTGGTCTCGCTGAACAAAAGCTTAGGCAACAAATCAGCTGAGCTACAGCCACTCTTGGTAGTGTGAAGAGTGGATATTGCAGCTGTCATGCAAATGTGGGCAAGTGAGCACCAGGACTGGGATCTGCAATCCCAGGATACAAATTATACAGGAAGGACTGTAAGGAGGGGAGAGATGGGGAGGTGGGGTGGCAGTCTATGTGAGGGATGGGATCAAATGCACAAGGGACGAGGGAGAAGAAAGGAGAACAGAGGCAATCTGGCTGAAGCTCCTAGACTCAAGGGGTAGGAAACTGAGGATTGGGGTGGTATACAAGCTGCTGTCCCAGTCTGAAGAGCTTGACCAGGAATTAGCAGAACAAATCAGAAAGGTATGTAGAAAAAGGAAGGTGGTCATCGTGGGGGATTTCAACTTGCCAGGGGTTGACTAGAGCATTACAATCACCTCCAGTGCTAGGGAACAAGTGCTCCTGGACACGGTCCAGGAGGGACTCCTGATGCAGTTGGTCAGTGTACCTATTAGGCTAAAGAACACTTTAGATCTGGTATTGACTAATGAGGAGGAAGTAAGGAAAATAAGGGTGGAGGACCCACTAGCCGACAGCGATCACCAAACGGTGTGGTTTAATATCATGATGTGCATGGAGCCAGAGAAATCAGTAACCCGGCTGGTAAACTTCAGGGGAGCAAACTTTGAGAGGATGCAGGTAGTACTGAAAGGAAAACTGGAAGGCATAAGGCAGGAGATGGACACAGAGCAGAAATGGGATATTATTAAACTGGGGATTATAAAGGCAATGGAAGTGTGCACCAAGACACAGAGTAAGAGGAGCAGAGCAAGGAAACCATGCTGGTTGAACAGCGAGGTAGTGGAGGTGGTGATGGCAAAATGAGAGGCACACCAGAGATATAGGAGGATGGAGAAGGAAGGGGACAGGTAGGAGTATGCAAGATGGTTCAGGGAGATGACCAGAAACGTGAGAGAAGCCAAGGCCCAGAGGAGCAGAGATTAGTGCAGGGAATTAATGGGGGAGGGACTATTTCAGATATGTCAGAGAGAAAGGAAGTGCAAGAAGACAACAGTGAGGATAAAATGAGCAGGAAGTGGACGAAAAGGGTAAGGCACATGTAGAATCATTGAATGAATACATTTGCTCAGTGTTCATGGAAGAAAGGGGGGAAGCGCTACCACCATGATCTGAGAGGGTGGGGACTGGGGGGAGGAGGCGACAGATGAAAGAATTGAGGGAGGTAGAGTCCTTGAGGGACTGAGGGTAGACAAGGCACCAGAGCCAGATGGTATCCACCCCAGGGTGCTGAGACTTGGTGGAGGAGTTTTTGCAGAGCAGCTGGAATCTGTACAGCACCTCACTGGAGTTGGGATGTGTGTCACTAGACTGGAGGATGACACATGTAGTGCAATTACACAGAGCAGACCAAGGATGAACCCAGTGATTGCTCGCCTGGTAAGTCTCACCTCCATAGTGTGAAAACTCATGGAAATAATACAAAAGGAAAGACTGGTGTCATACCTGGAGGACAATGGCCTTCAGGATGTAAGGCAGCATGGGCTCATTTTGGGGAAGTCTTGTCATACCAACCTGATAACAATATTATGACTAGGTGACAGGTGAGCTGGATAAGGGTCATGCAGTGGATGTTCTTTACTTGGACTTCAGCAAGGCTCGATTTGGTGCCTTATGGGTGGCTTGGGGGAAGTTGACTTCTGTAGGGGTAGGGGAAAAAATGACGAAATGGATTACAAGCTGGCTGAGTGTGAGGCTTCAACAGGTGATGATGGAAGGGGAGCTCTCAACTCCAAGGCCAGTAACAAACACAGTGCCACAGGGCTCTGGGTTGGGACCAGTGTTATTTGGGCTCTTCATATCAGACATTGTCCATGGGGTGGTGAACAAGGTAAGTCTGTTCACAGATGACACCAAAATGGGAGAAGTGGTGGATGGAGAGGAGATTGAAGCAGCTGCAGGGGACCTAAGCAAGCTAGAGGAGTGGTCAGACAAATGACAGCTGTGGTTCAATGTAAAAAGTGTAAGATTATGCACTTCAGGGTGAAGAACCAAGAGAGAATACTGGCTTAGAGGGTTAAGGTGGGGATCACTGAGGAGGAGCAGGACTTAGGGGTAATCTTAACAGGGACCATGAACAACACTTCCCAGTGCAGAAGAGTGGCTGCAAAAGTGAACAAAATGCTGGGGTGTATAGCTAGGGTGTTTTGTCCAGCCAAAGAAGGTGATCTTGCCCACCTACAGGTAGCTGGTAAGGCTGCACTTGGAGTGTGTGTGTGTAGTTTAGGAGGCCATACCTGAAGCATGATATTAAGCTACTGGAGGGAATGCAGAGGAGGACAATGAAGTTATGCGGAATGGAGGGGAGAGACTATGAGAGCAGGCTGGGAGACCTGAATATGTACATCCTGAAAGATAGAAGGGACAGGGGGGACATTGTCGTGGCTTGTGGGTGTATGGATAGACACTGGACACAGAAGAACAATGGTGGCAAGGCAATTACCAAGCCACTAGTTAATTCAGTTTCTTCAAAGGATGGTGGGAAAGCAAAAGACAAAATCACAATGAACTGATAAATGGCAAAATAAGAAAACACATAAAAAAAAGAAAACACTCCTGCTGTATAGAGGTCTAACCAAAATCATCACCTCTCTTTAACAAATGGAGTCTAGGTCTGTAAAGGCACAGACCTCCACTCAAGGGGGTTAGTAACTAGCTGATACCAGACTGAATCTGAAGGAGTTACCACAATGAACCCCCTTTTATACCTGGGAATCATCAGGTGACCACCTTTAGCTCCACCCCTAAACACCTTGCATGAGCAAAACCTTTACAACACACATTTATTTACTTGAACATATAGGAAAGTCTACATATCTTTATTGAAGTACGTACATATCCCTGAAATGCAATAATTCCCAATATTAACCCAAAAACAGCTTATTGCCTGACTTAGTCCCTCCCCTTACCTGTCTATAGCATTTCTAGGGTGAACAGTGGACCAGCTGCCTCCTAAGGACATAGCTGGAGCAGCAGCAACACTGAGCACCACAGAGAACTTTCCAGAATGGGAAACTGGTAAGGTAAGCCTTTGACCTTTACAACATTCCTGGCTTTCTATTGTAACTGAGACACAGGAATACCAAAAGGAAATGAAACACTGTATGGAACAGGTAGAAATTCTAAAATTGTGTACACTTTGTCTATCAGCCCCTCTTAAGTTTTATTTTGGTATTTCCGGCTTTGCAACCTTTCTGCTCAATGCTCAGCATAGCAAGCCACCGTGTAGCACAGATGTACATGAACAAACAAGTTACTGCAGTTCTTCTGTGCTACACTTAGGAACACTAAGCCATTTTATAAACCATAAAACAAATATAACTGTTAGTCAAACACAATAACTGGGTGTGTTTGCAGATCTTAATCCTAAATAAGATGGTCCAGGATTGGGCCACAGTTTGCATAGTGTTTACTCTTTTCCTACATTTTGGCAATACCTGAAAACTGCTTATACAACATTGTACCACCCTCCTCTGTGAGGCACCCCTTACCAATACCCATTAGCTCCCTCCCTTGTAGCACTTAGACAAACCCACACCTCCCACCCTCCTCTGTGAGGCGCCCTCTTACCCAATTACCCTTTAGCTCCCTCCCTTGTAGAACTTAGATGTACCCTCATCTTTCTTGACCCTCCTTCTGGGCTCACAACTGTGGGGCTGCTCTCTCCCTGCAGTCCGAGCCTATCTTCGTCAAGGTGGTCCTCCGTCTGTTTCCTCCCCCTTTCTGTACCCACTAGTACCCTGCTGGCCTACTACTCTGCTTACTCTCCCCCTTGCCTATTACCTGACAATCACCCAGACTGTGCACTGCCTACGCCCCCCCCTCTTGGTTACCTGTTAATCTCCTGCCTCCCCTTGCTCCCATATTACCCTGTGGTTTACCGCCTTCCTATCGTATAGACTAGATGCACTAGATGCAATGTCCTCTCTATTCTTTTAATTCTAGTTGTAGTTGTATACATGTTTGCAATCTACCTTGTCTATATTGTCTATATTTTGTACTCTGGCCCCACCCTGTATGTGGGCACGTATGCTACCTTGACAATGTACCATGTTCTCTGTATTGAAATCTGTCTGGTCCCACCTGTATTGTGGGCTTGTATGCTACCATGACTATGTAACATGTTTTCTGTATTGTAACCTCCCGGGTCGCACCTGAAAATAGGCATTTGCTGTCTAGTGTGCTTACCTGGTCAACAAAAACAAATAAATAAATAAATAAAAATACACTGCAAGGGTTTTCTACCTCTCGCTAGTGCAATTCTGATGCCCTTGCCTCCACAAACCTATTCAAGTGCAAAGGCAGACTCAATCTAACAGAGATTCTAGCTTCTGTGTATCTATGGGATACTCCTGAGGATCTAAAGGAGCTCTGGGGAGCTGGCTAAACCTCTGGCTAAGCTGTTCAGTGGATTACTAGAAACATCTCGTGGTTTCTGGACAGGCATGGTTCTAGAGGAGGGCACAGTGGTAACCCTGCAGAAAAGTGGTAGCAAGGAGGAGGCAGGAAATTACTGCCAGGTCAGTTTGACTTTGATAATAGGTAAAATGATAGAAACCCTACCTAAGAAAAGATTGGTGGACTACCCAGAGGCAAGGGACTGCTGGACCCAAAGCAGGGAGGTCATGCCAGACCAACTTGATTTCTTTGAGTGGGTGACAATGGAAAAATACCAGGGCAGAGTGGTAGATGTGACCTATCTATACTTCAAGATGACCTTCAACACATTTCCACACAGGAGACTAATCAAAAGCTGACAAATCTGGGGGTGGAGACAGAGGTGGTCACGTGGATTAGAAATTGTTGAGTAACAGAACACAAAGGTGGTGGTAAATGGGGTTAGCTCACAGAAGGGACCAGTAACAAGTGGCGTACCCCAGGGATCACTGCTAGGACCAGTGCTCTTCAATGTCTTCATAAGTGATGTTGTAGAGGGTCTAGAAGGAAGGGTTAAACTGCTTGTGAAGGATACACAGCTATGTAACAGGGTAGATTCACAAGAAGGTATAGAAACAAGCATTTGTCAATGCTGAATGTTGATTGCTTTGGTCTGTTGAGCTTGTTCACTGCCCCGCTGTCAATCGCTCATTCTGTTTCTCCCGGTGCTGCATGCTGCCCGTTTGTACTGGGCTCCTGACTGCCTTGCCACCTTTTTCTGCCTACAAAGAAATTGGCAGCTTGCCCGACAGAACTTCATTGAGGTGGCTCACTCCCCCCCTTCTCACTCGCTCATTCTGTTTTTCCTGGTGCTGCAGGCTGCCCTATTGTACTGGGCTCCTGCCTCTGTTGGTGGCTTTTTCTGCCCACAAGGAAATCTGCAGCAGTCCTGACACAGCTCCATTGACCTCGCTCCTCCCTCTCTCACTCGCTCATTCCGTTTCTGCCAGCGCTGCAGGCTGGCCTTTGCCTCAGGATCCTGCCTGCATTGCTGCCATTTTCTGCCACACAAAGAAATCCACAGCAGTCATGATAGAGCTCCATTGAGCTTGCTCACTCCCCTCTCTCACTCGCTCGCAGTGTTTCTCCCAGCACTGCTCGTTGCCTTTTGTATTGGGCTCTTGCCTGCACTGGTACCTTTTTCTGCCCTCAAAGAAATCAGCAGCTGTCCCGACAGAGCTTCATTGAGATCGCTCACTCCCCTCATCTCACTCCCTCATTCTGTTTCTCCTGGTGCTGCAGGCTGCCCTTTTGTACTGCTCTCCTGCCTCTGTTGGTGCCTTTTTCTGCCCACAGAGAAATCTGAAGCAGTCCTGACAGAGCTCCGTTGAGCTCGCTCACTCCGCCTCTCTCACTCACTCGTTCTGTTTCTCCTGCCACTGTAGGCTGCTCTTTTGTACTGGGCCCATGCATGCATTGCTGCCTTTTTCTTCCCACAAACAAATTTGCAGCAGTCCCAACAGAGTTCTGTTGACCTCCTCCTACCCTCCCTCACTCGCTCGTTCTGTGTCTCCTGGCTCTGCAGAGCTGCCCTTTTGTACTGGGCTTCTGCCTGCATTGGTGGCCACACAAAGAAATCTGCAGCAGTCCTGACACAGCTCCGTTGAGCTCGCTCACTCCCCCTCTCTCACTCACTCATTCCGTTTCTGCTGGCGCTGCAGGCTGGCCTTTTGTACTGGGCTGCTGCCGACGTTGCCACCTTTTCTAGCCCACAAAGAAATCTGCAGCAGTCACGATAGAGCTCCGTTGAGCTCGCTCACTCTCCCTCTCTCACTCACTCATTGTATTTCTCCTGGCACTGAAGGCTGCTGTTTTGTACTGTGCTCCTGCTTGTGTTGGCACCTTTACTGCCCACAAAGAAATCTGCAGCTTTCCCGACAGAGCTCCGCTGAGGTTGCTCACTCCCCCGTCTCACTTGCTCATTCTGTTTCTCCTGGTGCTGCAGGCTTCCCTTTTGTACTGGGCTCCTGCCTCTGTTGGTGCCTTTTTCTTCCCACAAAGAAATCTGCAGCAGTCCCGACAGAGCACCATTGTGCTCGCTCACTCCCGCTCTCTCACTAGCTTGTTCTGTTTCTGCCAGCGCTGCTGGCTGCCCTATTGTACTTGGCTCCTGCCTGCATTGCTGCCTTTTTCTGCCCACAAAGAAATCTGCAGCAGTCACGAAAGAGCTCTGTTGTGCTCGCTCACTCCCCCTCTCTCACTCATTGTGTTTCTCCCGGCGCTGCTGGCTGCCCTTTTGTACTTTGCTCTTGCCTGCATTGGCACCTGTTTTTTCCTACAAAGAAATCCGCAGCTGTCCCGGCAGAGCTCCATTGAGGTTGCTCATTCCCCCTGTCTCACTCCCTCATTCTGTTTCTCCTGGTGCTGCAGGCTGCCCTTTTGTACAGCATTCCTGCCTCAGTTGGTGCCTTTTCTGCCCACAAAGAAATCTGCAGCAGTCCGATGAAAGCTCCATTGAGCTGGCTCACTCCCCCTCTCACTCGCTCATTCCGTTTCTGTCAGAGCTACAGGCTGCCCTTTTGTACTGGGCTGCTGCCAGCGTAGCTGCCTTTTTTGGCCCACAAAGAAATCTGCAGCAGTCACGAGAGAGCTCTGTTGTGCTCGCTCACTCCCCCTCCCTCACTCACTCTTTGTGTTTCTCCAGGCACTGCAGGCTGCCCTTTTGTAGTGTGCTTCTTCATGCACTGGCACCTTTTTCTGCCCACAAAGAAATCTGTAGCTGTCCCGACAGAGCTTTTTTGAGGTTGCTCACTCCCCCATCTCACTTGCTCATTCTGTTTCTCCTGGCGCTGCAGGCTGCCCTTTTGTACTGGACTCCTGCCTCTCTTGGCACCTTTTTATGCCCACAAAGATGTCTGCAGCAGTCCTGACAGAGCTCTGTTGAGTTTGCTCACTCCCCCCCCCTCACTCACTCATTTCATTTCTGCCAGCACTGCAGGCTGCCCTTTTGTACTGGGCTCTTGTCTGCATTGGCAATCTTTTCTGCCCACTAAGAAATCCGCAGCTGTCCTGACAGAGCTCCATTGAGCTCGTTCACGTCCCTCTCTCACTCGCTCATTGTGTTTCTCCCAGTGCTGCAGGCTGCCATTTTGTACTGGGCCTCTGCGTGCATTGCTGCCTTTTCTGCCCACAAAGAAATCCGCAGCAGTCCCAACAGAGCTAGGTTGAGCTCACTCACTTCCCCTCCCTCACTCGCTCGTTCTGTGTCTCCCGCGCTACAGGCTGCCCGCTTTTGTACTGGGCCCCTGCTCTAGTTCTTTCTGCCCACAAAAGAAATCCACAGCAATTCTTTTTGCAAATAACTGAGCTTTATTGAACCATTTCCAACATAAATTACATACCAAACAACTAAATAATACAAAGAAGTACAATACCATAATCATATAATGACATATAAAGGAAACATAAAAAGGGGGAGAGAGACCCCAAATCCCCTAAAGAGTAAAAAAAAAAGCCTTCCATCCCTACCCCCCCCACCCTGGCAGCTATCCCATTGATTGACTCACCATAATTAATACAAAATCATAAGATATCATCAAGGAAGGCAAAAGAAACACAACAAGACTGGTACATACTTAAAATAGAAAACAAAAGAAGTGCAGAGGAGGAAAGGACCTTGTTTGAGACTAATTTACAGAACCAGAGCCGATACCAATCCAGTAAAAAATAGACAAGAGAGACATCTATCTCTAGTACCCGTACCTGTCCTTAAGACATTGGTACAGCTTGCTAACATTGTTGGAATATTAGTGAACATTATAAAAGAAAACACGATCTTTCTGCATTCAATGCATTCATGAATTCATCCCACCATTCCCCAAGCGATGGAGTCCAATCGTCTCTCCAATGACGTAAGATTATTAACTTAGTGACCAATGCTACCATTGCCATTCGATATTTAGATAACTTGCCTGATGCGTTACCAAACATCCCAAATATACAAACCTCCAGGTTAAAGAATCTGCAGGTCGTAAAATTGACTGATCCTTGTTTCACCAAATGCCACAGTCCAACAACCTTGGGGCAAGTCCAAACTTATGGTAACTGGTAGCAAAGAGTCATTACACTCAGTACATTGTGCCGAAAAATGGCTGCTCAGTCTAGAAAGCCTAGCCGGTGAAAAATATAAGTTATGAAGTAACTTAAATTGAACGTCTCTCAATCTATCTTGTTTTATATATTTGTAGGTATCGACCCAAGCCTTCTCCCATGTTTCTGCTGATTTAGCCAGAGATAAATTTAATTCCCAGTATACCGGGATCGGAGACACATTCGAATTCCCTTTAACTATTATATATTTATAAATCTTAGAAATCACTTTGCCCGATTGTATAAACTCTTTCAATTCAGCGAACATTGGTCCCAAGATGTCTTGCCCCAGTCCTTTATGAAAATAAGATTTAACACTGCTTATTATTTGAGTTAGTTTTAGGAAAGATTGGGTTTCCACTCCAAACTTCTCCACCAGTACCTGAAATGGAAGTAACACATTATTATGATAGAAGTCTTTAACTCACAGTTTCGCAGCCATTTTAACCACGAATCTAGGTATTGGTTGGCTTCCAATTACCAGGTTCGGATTTCTTAATAGAGGTTGGGATAAATCATATGGTTGCGAAATTTTGAACTTTGCATAGAATTGATGCAAAGCTTTGATATCCCACCCTAACGGGGTACCTCCCACCTTTTTTGGAACCTTGGCCCATGGGATATATAACAAAGACTCCAAGTCAAACTTAAGACTTTTAACAAATAGTCGGTCCAAATGAAGTCCGGGATAAGAAATTTCCTCCTCACAGACCCATGCCACCAGCCTTTCCATATGAATTGCTAAATAGTATGCATAGAAATCCGGTAACTGGAGGCCTCCTAGTTGATGCCACCGGGTGAGTTTAAGGTAGCTTCTTCTAGGAGGTCTACCATTCCACAAAAACTCCGAGCAATATTTGTAGAGCGGCTTAAAAGAAGACTTTGGCAGGTAAGCGTTTAGATTTGATAGTGGGTAAAAGTTTGGGCATAACCACCATTTTAAGCATGTTGGCTCTACCGAGAAGGTCAGTGGAAGTTTGACCATCTGACCAAGTCTTCTTTAATAGACTTAATTAATGGCTTAAGATTTAAGTTAGCCAGAGTCTCTAAGTTCTTGGATATTTGAATTCCCAAATAAGTTAATGATTTGGTCTGTCGGAGTCCCAAAGAAAGGCACCAACTCTTTTGAAGAAATGGGGACAAAGAGTATACAGACGTTTTGGCCTTATTTAGACTATACCCTGAAAGTGTGCTAAACTTGTCAATTAAATCAAGAACCTTAGGAGGAGGAGGTAGTGTTAGAAATATGTAGCAATAAATCATCAGCAAATGCTGAGAGTTTAAATTCAGAGTCCCTATCTTAAGCCCTTGCACTTCCCCGTTTATCTTTATAGATCTGATTAGTGGTTCAATGTACAGATTAAAAAGATAAGGTGATAAAGGGCAACCCTGCCGAGTACCCCTTGATAGTGGAAAAGCATCCGAGATTAAATTATTGCATTGAATCTTAGCTGAGGGGCAGGAGTACAGAATTCGAACCATGTGAATAAATCTAGCCGGAAGACCTAATTTCGACAGGGTAGTAAACATAGAAGTCCACTCCACCCTGTCGAAAGCTTTTTCTGCGTCTAGCGAAACTAACGAAGCTTCCTTGGTGGGATCCGTAGATGCAGAAATTAAATAGAACAATTTGCGGAAATGGTCAGCCGAAGAGCGTCCCTCAACAAAGCCAGCCTGCTCTGGGCTCAATAGAACACGCCATACTTTTTTTAATCTGCTGGCCAAAATTTTAGCGAAAATCTTTACATCTAGGTTTAGTAAAGAAATCGGCCTAAATTACCCACTAAGTCTGGGGTTTATCTGGCTTTGGTAACAAAATAATCTTGGCCTCAAACGGCGTCTGGTCCTTGATCCCTTGATCACACCAAAAGGAAAACAGTTCTTGCAGTAAGGGCACAAGATTATTTTTAAATCGCTGAAAGAAAAGGGCTGTAAACCCGTCCGGGCCAGGCGCTTTATCCGGGCAAAAGGAGTCAATAGCTTTCTCTATTTCCTCCTCAGAGATAGGAGCTGCTAATTGTGGGCCAACGTCCTCTGACAATCTCGGTAAAGGGATAGCATCCAGAAATTCCTGGATTCTATCCACCACCTGAAGGGGAGGTTGCTGGCTTGTATAGAGCTTTCGATAAAGTCCTTAAAAATTTCTAATATCCTAGCCGAATCTGTAACCAACTGCCCGATTCTGGATGGTTTAGGCAGTCACCCACTTTGCCGAAGATTTTTGCTTCAACTGCCAGGCCAATTTCCCTGCCCTACTACCCTGCCCTAGGTATAAGGCCTTAACTCTGGAAGCTGAACTAATAACTTTCTCCCTCTGTTTGTCTGCATACCATGTTCTTAAGGAAATTAATTTACATTCTTGCTCTTCCGTTCTCCGGTTATCACTTATATTTTCTAATTCCTTAATCTCTCTTAAACATTCATCTAGGAGTTTTCTTGTTTTTGCTTTGCGTACCGTAGCCATACGTATTAGCTCCCCTCGCCACATAGACTTAAGAGCCACCCAAGTTTGATCGATAGCTTTAATAGAACCCCAGTTACTACTAATAGAGTTTTCCAAAAAGGATCTAAATCCGATTAATGCCTTGGAGTCCTTTAAAATATTATTATTTAATGACCATGAATATGACCTGCAAGGTTGGAGAGGTAAGGAACATACAATATTTATAGGGGAATGGTCGGAGATTACAGGGCAAAGTTGCGCCTCCACCACCCAAGGTAAGCTATGTTGGCTAACCAGAAAATAATCTATCCTCGAATGTGACTTATGCACTACAGAGGAAAAGGCATATTCCGAACATTGGGATTCAAAGTGCGCCAAGGGTCTGTTAAACCTGTTGATAACATAAACTCTCTTAGAGCTTTCTGTGCTGGGGAGGGAAGAGCCTTTAAAATCGATCGGTCTAGCAGTTAGACTGGACTAAGTTCCAGTCCCCACAAAATTATCGGGACATTTCCAAAGGAAGCCAAAACCAAACCCAGCTGAATAAAGAAGCCAGGTGAGTCCAGGTTAGGTCCATATATTGAACCCAACACTAGATTGATCCCACCTATATTGCCTGAAACGAATATATATCGACCCTGCGGATCAGAAATTATTTCCGAATGTGTAAACAGGGATCCCATGAGCAATTAGGATGGCAACTCCTCCACTATTTGAAGAGAATCCCGCACCAAAAACCTGGTTCACCCACTTCTTCTTAAAGTGGGCAAGGCGATCAGAGAGGACATGGGTTTCTTGTAGAAATACTATCGCTGGTTTCAAGCGGGCCAAGTGATTTAAGATAACAAATTTTTTACAATTGTCCTTTCCTCCTTTAATATTCCAAGAAACTATATTCAGCCTGTTAGCCATTTTGTTGCCCAGTCTAAGGAAACATTGGGATAGCTGCCCCCATACTGACCCCCAACAGAAAATTATTTCCCCCTGAAATTCCCCTCCCTCCCCAGAAAAAAATAAAAATACATCCATAAATGACTTAAAACCTTCCCTTCTGGCCCGAAGCCAGCTACTCATCTACTGGAACATGGTGCAACATAGAGATGGGTACACTCCTCCCTGCTTAAAGGCTGTTCTTAAAGATTTAATAAATGATCTTGCCAAACCCAGTCCCAAAACCTGGGCTAATAAAAGAAAATTTATACCAATCTCCTAATCTTCAATTGAATAAAATAATGAAACTCCAGCCAATAAGAGCCAAGGGGCATAAGTTTAAGCATTCAAATAATAAAGTAATTGCCGGCCCTATGAATATCTCCAGTCTTGTGGACATGGACAGGCTAGACTACAATTATCTCACATAATGCCCTATGCGTCAAACCCAGATAGAGGGCTCCGGCAATACCTAAGAAAGTTAAGATCAGACCGAACTGCCCCCAACAAGGAGTCACTATATGATCCAAGGTAGGGCCACAAATCCTACCATAAAATCTTGCCTTACGTTATACCCTTGCTGCCTATATCATGATTTAACATGTTTAACTCATGAAAACTCGATTACCTATGGTTCCTACAGTTAAAGAAACTGTTTATACTCTAAGGTCACCAACCATATGAAGATTCAAAAGAGAATCTGGGACCTTCTTACTAATACAAATACAGGCAGTTTAAATCGTATCCTTTTAATATATATGTCATAAGCCAGTAACTAAAGCACAATCCCACACCTTTTAGCTATAGTCCAGAATGCTTTGTTACATATATCAGCAACATATAGCAACAACTTAATTACCAAAACTCCCCTTGCAATCTGTTCAGGGGTTAAATGTAAGCACAACAAAAGTATATTATGTCTCTTCCGACTTGCCAAAAGCTATGTTAAGATACACTAGAAAATTATCATTTGTTGGATACCCCATTAAAAGTCAAATAAAAATATTAACACCAAATGAAAAATCACAACCACAGTCCTGCAAGTTATCTGAGTGGCTAAACTTGGCTTCACCCTTTGGGAAACAGGTCAGGTAGAGGGATTTCAAAGATGTCAAGTGCCTCTCGGCGAATTAAATCTCTTGGGCCTTCCTTGAGTGTAACTTCCAGCTTAGCAGGGCATAATAAGCGGTGTCGAATCCCTGCAGCCCAAAGCTTCGAGGTAATCGGTCTAAAACTTGCTCGAGCTTGCCTCATTTTCCAGGTCAGATCAGGCACAAGACGCAGTTTTTTGCCCTCCCATTGAAAAGCTGCCAGCTTCTTGACTTCTTTTAAAATGTGCTCCCTGTCAAGGTAGTTGAGTAATTCGAAAATAATTGGCCTCGGTGGTTCTGAGGATGGGGGTTTGGCTCTAAGGGCCCGATGACCCCTCTCTATGATATACTCTGGCCCATTAGGTGAGGGACCTGCCGATTTTTTAAGGAGCCTCTGGAGAAACTGGATGGTGTTCGGCCCTTCCTCCCCTTCTGGGAGACCCAGTAAGACCAGGTTGTTACGTCTGTTGCGGCCCTCTAAGTCATCTAGGCGATCCTCTAATTTGGTAATGCTTCTTTTACACTCCACCATGGTAGGCCCCGCTTTATCCATGGCTCTCTCAATAGAAGAGATCCTCGCCTCTGTATCTGTCACCCTTCACGCTAACTGAGTCAGGGCTGGCTTTATCTCGGCCACCTCTTCTATCAATTTAAATAATGCATCCTTTATTGTTGCCAGATCTCCGTAAATTTTAGCAGGCGTTACTTCTTCCTCCCATAGTGATGGCGACGAGTCTACCGCTGGTGCTTAGCTTCCAGTTCAAGCTTCCGCCTACTTGCATTTTGTCAAACGAACAGAATCAAATTTTGACACCAAAACTGTCTCTAGATGTTTAAAATAGTGTTCCAGTGCCTGTTAGCCCCGTTTAGCTGTGCAAAAATGCAGATTCAGTCGAGCAGGAACGGGAGACCCAGAGAGCTGCTGCCTCACTCCATGCGCGTCACGTGACCTCCATCCACAGCAATTCTGACAGAGCTCAGTTGAGCTCGGTCACTCCTCCTTTCTCACTCGCTCAATCCTAATCTGTCCCAAACACTGATTTCCGACAGCGACTACAGTATTCTGCGCCGGAAGCATGAAAACACATTTCAGCCAGGATGTGAAAAATGACAGCTGTACTGTTCATAAGGAGGTGTGAAAAAATGCCAGTGTTAAAAATCTGATGTGAAAATATTACTAATTAGCAAAGTTACAAGGTTGCGTGGAAACTGCTCAATGCATGCTCGTAACACAGTCATTTTATGGAGTTTCATCACAAAATTTTCAACATAGGCATTTTAGGACCTCTGCTCATGAACAGTGTCACTGTGATGTTCTTAATGTGTCCCGAACACTGATTTCCCACAGTGACCGCGCTATTCTGTGCCAGAAAAGCAAAAACACATTTTGGCCAGGATGTGAAAAAATGACAGCCACACTGTTCATAAGGAGGCGTGGAAAAATGGCAATGTTGAAAATCTGGAGTGAAAATATTGCAAAGTTGGGAAGTTATGAGCATGCATGGAACCTGTGCAATGCAAGCTCATAACACACTGATTTTATGGACTTTCATCACAAAATTTTCAACATAGGCATTTTAGGATGTCTGCTCATGAACAGTGTCACTGTGATTTTCTTAATGTGTCCTGAACCCTGATTTCCACAGCAACCTCATTATTCTGTGCCAGAACTGCAAAAACACATTTTGGCCACAATGTGAAAAATGACATCTGTACTGTCCATAAGGAGGTGTGTAAAATGGCAATGTTGAAAATCTAGAGTGAAAATAATGCAGATTGGTGAAGTTATGAGCATGCATAGCAACTGCAAAAGCAAGCTCATAAAACAATCAGTTTTGGATTTTCCCACCAGATTGCAACATATACTTTTGGAGACCCCACCTCATGAACACTTGCATTGTCGTTGTTAATCAGTCCCAAAGGTGATTCCATGCAGTGACCACAAAATCACCTTTCAGGACGGATTAACACCATAACTGTGGCTGAATTTATGAGGAGGGGGCCCAATAACCCCATGTTGAAAATGTGGTGCCAAAATTCCAAACAATGCCTGAGATATGCAAAAAAGTTGAAAAAGCCCTATGTATGCCACTATATAGCTTACCAGCATTTCCTCAGTTCATGGTTGGCTTTGAAGAGTGCAGACGTGTTTCTGGTAAGTATGGGGGTATGAGAGGCAGGGTGTGCAGTGGTGGGCATGGGTTGTGGGAGGGCTAGGGAGACCATGAGGGACCATTTTCTTTTACAGGTTTAAACAAGAAAAAAAATTGCAGGACATTTTTTCTTTACAGGGGCATTGGGCACACTGTGGTCAGCTCCCAACATGCCACCTCAATGTTTGGGGACTGTAGCTGATGAGGTGGACACCCCCATCAGCACAAGGGGCCTTGGGCATGCAGGGGTGGGCTCCCAGCATGCCACCTGAGTGTTTAGGGGGTCTGTAGCTGATGGGGGATTGGGCACCCTCATCAGCACTTATTCAGTGCTTGGGGGGACTAGAGCCGAGGGGGACTGGGCATCCCCTCGGCATAAACCAACCATTTTGGTGGGGGGGGACTATTTTGCCAACAGGGATTGGGCCCCCATCGGCAAACACACACTGTTGTGGGGGGGCACATGCTGCCGAGGGGGATTGGGCACCCCATCGGCACTGGGGGTTCGCTAATATTGTTTGTTAAAATGGCAACAAGCTGCCGCCGTGTTCACAAACAATATTACAGTACCAACCATCTTCCCAGCAATGACGGGTCACTCCCACATTGCAACGGAATGGCTGATGCTGCAATGACGAAGCAACCCCTGATTGCAGCGGCTGAAACATTTCAGGGTGGTTGCACGCTAGCTGAACTAGTGTCAGCAGCAGCATGCAACCCCATTGGGGAAAGCAGGCCAAGCCTTTAAAGGCTGTGGGGGGATTGGCCACAACAGTGCCACACCACCACAACCTGCTTCTGGCAAGCTGCCGCAATATGTTTCTTGTGCATGCGCACAATCAACATAAAAAATGAGGATGGATCTGAAGAGGCTAGAAAACTGGTCCAAGGAATGGTAGTTGGGTTTGAATGCAAAAAAGTGCAAGATTATGCACTTAAGGAGGGGAAATGCTAGGGCTAAGTATGAACTAAGTGTGATAATACTGGAGGCCACCACAGAGGAATGGGATCTAGGGGTATTCATAGAAGACAACATCAAAGTGGCTAAACAGTGCAAAAAAACTGTTGGAAAGAGTGATGGAATGCTACGGTGCATAGAGAGGGGTATAACAAGTAGAAGGAGGGAATGGTGGTACCATTGTACTACTCCCTAGTATGGCCTCATCTGGAGTACTGTGTTCAGTTCTGGAGGCCCCATCTCCAAAAAGACAAACAAAATGGAGACTGTGCATGGGAGGGAAACAAAAATGGTGTTGGGGACGTGGCATAAGTCATATGAGGAGACACTCAGAACTCCAAGTATGTACTCCATGGAGGAAAGGAGGGGGGCTGCCAGTGGGGAGCATCTTTCATATGAAGGGAACTAGCAGAACAAAGGGGCACAGCATGAGACTAAAGAGGGAAAACCTAGAGGGAACTTGAGGGAATTCTACTTCACTGACAGGGTGGTGGAGAGATGGAACAGTCTCCCACAGGAAGTGGTGTGTGGTCACGGTGCAGGGATTGAAGAATGCATGTGATAGACACATGGGAATTATCAAGATAGGGTGAGGGGGGGGCCCTTGTAGCATCTAGAATACCTTAAGCGTTAGAAAGAGGAATAGGGCAGACTGGATGGGCCACAAAGCCCTTATTTGCTGACAACATCTTTGTATATCTGTGTATCCATTAATAACTTGCTTACTGATCTGTAACTGTAGTGGGTGGAGAGCATCATAATTGTCAGCTTTAAGGTGTAAGTGCAGACATGTATCATTAAATGTACTCAAATATTGTTGGGCCTATTAGCATTATTTCGATTGGATTTAGAAAAAGTGTACATTTATTGCAGTTTTCTTCTAATGAACATAAAGAAATGTAATATACAACTGTGTTTTAATGTTCAAGTTTAGTAGTCACTCATTTTGATCATAAAGTAACATGCCTACAGTATGCAACTTCAATAATTATTTTTTCGCTTTAGGTGGTTCTGCACAGCAAAAGATCTGGACCCTCCATTTGGTATAATCTTCTTCAAACTGGTCGAATGTCAGCAAAGTTTATTTTTATAGATAAAGACTTTTTATGTGCCATAAAATATTGCCTCTCTTGCCCCTGTCCACTTGTGCATGTAGAAGTGTAGCGGGACAGGGAGCCAGTTGCAACTGGAGTGGAAGATGCCAGCGGGTATCCAGTTGGATTCCTGTACTGCCAGCAGACTGGATCTCCTGAACCATGCAGAGCAGGCACTTTTGGGTACTAGTGTACTATTACATTAAGGAGATGTATATAAAAATGCTAGTACATTTTACAGTAAAGCTTGTTAAAGTGCTAATACATATTGGAGTACTAACAAAGGTAGATACATCAGAAAAATGAGGGTGTAGGCAACAGCATTTCTGTATTGCTTTGCACTGCCAATCTGCTCATGTGTGCATTTTGAGCAACACTTGATTATTGGTACAGCCCAAAGCTGTCACTAAACATGAAATCCTGGCCACATGAAGATTACAAAACCAGCATACGGACTGTGTGCCACAGAAGGATAGAGTATAGTCACACCTGAAGTGTTCACAGATGCACACTTTAAATTTGTTTCTTTTACACCAGTGAAGTGGCGGGGGTAACAGGAGTGGGATACCCTCAAGCCATGATACATCCTATGCTTTGAGGGGCACATACAGCAGGATAGCCTGCAGGCATATAGGCTGCATGCACTACAGCAGCTGTGCTTGCTAGCAAGCCCAGGTGTAGGTGCAGCTCACGGGGATGGGGTTTGAGAAAGGACTAGCATGCATATGGCTTGTATACAGTGCCAGTGCATGGGGGCAGGCTAGCTAGCTTGCCCCCATGTACTGGCACTGTACACAGGCCATATGCATGCTGCTGCTCAAAACCAGTCCCTGTGAGCAGCACCTGCTGCTGGGTTAGCTGCAAGCACAGCTGGAGAACAGCAGGTGGCCTATGCTGCACAAATTACATATATGGCACTATATAAATACTAATTGAATACTACAGTACTACTACTTTACCACTATTAAGAAATATTCAACTAGTCTTTATGAGTCTTCATTGGTATTGTTATACAATTCACAAGTAATCATTTAAGTAATCATCTAATCTTCACAATATTGCCTTAATTTGCATAAATTTGCATACACGATTACCTGACTACTAATCGAATACTTAATTATTACTAAGTTAGTCTTCAAATAGACAGCTCATTTAAATTTTTCAGCTTGTGGGCAGACTACTTTACTTCTACTACTACTGAATACTACCCAAAATTATCATGAAATAACTATTGCAATACTAGCAAAAAAGATAAAAAGACAAAAAGATAGTATTCAGACTTCACTGAGGGTAGCCAAAGTCTTGACCATGAGGCTAGGTGCAGTGACTGGGGAATTGATAGGACTGCAGCAGGTAGGATTTATGCAAGGTAGACTGGCCTCAGAACACCTGCGAAAGCTAGCCCACATCCTAGCAGCTACAAAGGACGTACCCATCCCAGCGATCCTATTCTCCTTAGATGCTGAGAAGGCCTTTGACAGGATCTCTTGGCCTTATCTATTCGAAACACTAGTAGAATTCAGGCTCCCGGAATCTTTCATAAAATGGGTTAAACTTTTGTATCCACATCCAACAGCCAAAGTGCTATGAAACGGCGTCCTCTCACCACCACTCAGCCTACATGCAAGCACCAGACAAGGCTGCCCCTTTTACAGTACCTCTTTAACATGTTCATTGAACCTCTAATGAGACACGTCCTACTAGATGAGAGCATCCGGGGAATGAAGGTAGAAGAACACCGCTACAAAATATCAATGTACGTGGATGATGTACTCCTACACTTCGAGGAGCCTGCCCAGTCCATACCCCAGACCCTCAAGCTATTACTACACTGATGATATCTCTGGGTACAAGCTTAACATCTCGAAATCCTGTGTCATGCTACTTAATTGCCATACCTTCAAGTCACAAACCATGCACTGGGTGGGAACCTGGGGCCCAAACACCCTGAAATACCTGGGGATCAGCATATCACAGAGTCAAAAGTCTAGACAAGACATGAATCTTGACAAGCTTAGAACCAGCATTAGGCAGGACCTGACCCATTGGACCTCCCTTCCCCTAACACTGTGAGCCAATATAAATGTGATCAAAATGAATATCCTTCCCAGACTACTCTATCCGCTAAGAATGGCAGGGTGCTCCCCTACAAAGGCATGATTCACACAGCTACGATCAGCACAACCCCAATTCTTATGGAACGGCAAAACACCCTCAAAATATACCACAAGCTTACTGCCTCTAAAATGATTGGAAGGGGCTTCAACTATCAGATTTCTGGCTGTGCTGCTCATGACCCATGCCTCAAAGTTCCCCATGGTGGAGAACTTATAATAACAATCTCAACCTACACAGGCTGATGCCTGAATGGAAGCATATGGAGATCAATATCTGCTGAGTGGTGGGTCTCAGCATCAATGCACTTTCTAGCATACCTCTGTGAGAACTTCCACAAGCCCTGAAAAATACACCTATCGGCACCTTGGTCAAAGTCAGTGCTCAATTGCACACACTTGGTAAACCAAATTTCAAAATCTGGAACGAAACCATTACACAACGGTTCCTAGATCAAGTGGGAATACACCACCTACACGAATTCCTAGAGGGGAACAACACAATCCCCTTCAGCAAATTCCTACAGAGCCGACTACCAACACAAGCCCCTATTTTCCCCTTCCTCCATGTACAACACATGTTGCAGAAGGCTCTGGGTCTGAAACCATGGGACACAGGGGGCTACTCAAAATGGGATGAGCTATTTGACTTAGAAAGAAAAAGGCACTCCTTGTTCCTGCTTTACAAAAAATTGCTGGATCTTACCACCAACCCGAATAACCCAGACTGCACATACAGGCAATCGAATTCCCGAGCTAGCTGAGCTAAATAAGAGAAAATCACTTTGAAGAATACATGCAAGTTCCTAAAATGTGATGACCTTAGACTAATGCAATTCCAAATCAACCATAACCTCTACTATAACCCCATTAAACTACACAAAAATTGGTAAACAGGGGTTGAGACCTCTGCCTCGCTGTAAGCAGAGCAGAGACACTCTCAAACATATTCTAGGGACTGCCCCAATGCTGCACTCCTTTGGGAAGGAATCAAAAGGTTTTTAAATCCACTTCTGGGACTCAAGGAGGCATTCACTCCCATGAACTGCCTTCTAGGCCTAGACATGAAACGTACCACCGGCACTAAGAAATTCCACTTTGCCCTGATCTCAGCCATGGTCAAAAAATAGATTCTAAAACATTGAAAGGATGACGCTATTCCCACCCACAGAGTGTGGCATAATGCCATGCTACAGGCCCTGTGCATGGAAGAAATGCTAAACCACATCCACCATACCCCAGGCACCTGCCAAAAAAGGCGGGGTGCAGTGGAGACCCTACTACACTACCCACAGCTTGGCAGCAGCACAAGCAACCAGCCTAACTGCCACTAAACCACACTCTTCACCCAACTCAAGAAAAGAAGTCAGAAAATGTCTCATCTAGCATAATTGTGGGGCTAAGGGGGAAAAAAAATCCTTGCCTGCATGGAGGGCAAGTAACCCTATACACATCTTGAACTTTGTTCTGTTCAACATACCCATAGTGTATTAGTTTACTGTGTTGTACTGTGTATAGCATCTAAAAACTCAATAAAGTATACCTTTTTAAAAAAAAAGAAAAGAAAATGGTTCGAGATACGGATTTTTCATCAAAAAGATTCTTAAGACTAAGTACAGATGTAGGTTGGAAAGTCATGAATACCATGGATTTTGAATTTTCTCATACTTTTATGGTTACTGAGATATTTGGAAATTAGTATTCCAATGGCTCATTTCATATCTGTAGGCCAGTATTATGCCCTCAAAGATATGTGTAAGTGGTGTCGTGAGCCCATGGTCCCATCCCCAGTCATACATATAGGGCCCACTATCCCACTTACGGATATGATTATGCCCAAACTGACATATCGATGTGAAAGTGGGAGCTCGGGGTGCAGAGGGCCCATGCTCCCACTTACACATATTATTACACCAAAATTGACATATTTATGTGTAAGTGGGAGTGCAGGGCCCAGAGGGCCTGCTCTCCCACAAACACATACCAGTTACCAGTTATATTCCACTTTGTCAAAAAGAAGGGAAATTCATTGCAAAAAACTTGTTAATGCATCAGTTAGGGGCTGATAGCATAGAGACAAAGAGTGTGGAAATTCCACATTAAGGTTACCACCATACCACCCACCCCCACCCCCACACACCCCTCCACCCTCCACACCCCAACAGGCATCGAGGTGTTCAATGGGATCATCAGGCCTAACTCTCACCCCATTCTCCCATACTGTAGCAGGTCCACTTGCCTACACATGGAATGGGGTGAGAGTTAGGCCTGATGACCCCCATGGCACACCCTGACACCTGTTGGTGTGTGGAGGGTGGAGGGATGGTGGGTGTTGGGATGGGGTGGTATGGGTGGTAACTATAATATGGAATTTCCACACTTTTGTCGCTGTGCTATCAACCTTAACTGATTCATTAACAAAGTTTATATATATATACATTGTGAGAAAGCTTTGTTAATGCACTAGTTAGGATAACTTAATGCCACAACCCTAACTCCTCACACCCACCCCCCCAAGCAGCAAGAGGAGAAAAAAAACACAAGAGTTTTGGGTCTTTGGGGTCTTGGCCAATCAGTAGTGTGGTCTTTCTTGTGGTTGTCAACCATAATGCTCACCCGCAGCTTGTAACATCCAGTCCGAAGCACAAGGCACAGCTCCAAGCCAGTGCTTCATAGTAATACATTCTTTGATACATTCTTCAAAGGTAGAGAAGTATGTCTCACCACATGCTGCCAACACAATTTTTTGTAGCTTTTTTCATGCAGTGCCCTGCAGGCCCTGCATGAAGAAAAGAGATCATGTGAGATGTTGTTTACTCAGGGAATGGGGTGAGCATTAGGAGTGACAACCCCAAGGAAAACCCCACCACTGAGTTCCCAAGACTCTGGAGACCCAAAACCGTAATGTTCTTTCCTTTTGCTAATGCCACATTTCCCTATGTTTCTGGCATTAAGTTACCCTAAGTGATGCATGAACAAAGCTTTTTGCAAAGAATTTCCTTTCTTTTTGAGATAGTGGAATTGTATCCTCATTCATGCAGGTCTGAACAGGTACAGATGTGCAGAGATCTTTGGGCCCTATGCCATGGGAAGACTCGATCCACCTACAGAAGTGCATTACATTGGGTATTACACCTGATATTTAAACAGAAGAAAATTTGGGGCCCATCATATCTGTCTACCTGCATCAGCAGTCCAACTTACCCTTCCCCATTAAGTAAATCTTTGTCTAATTTATGTTTCAAAACATCTATATTACTACTCAGCACTGTATGTTCTGGAAGAGTGTTCCACAGCCTTCCTGCCCATTGTGAGAAGGCATGTAATCTCCCATTCTTTATAGTGTGTTCTGTCATATTTTTTTTTTGTGTGTGTGATCTAAGGCCAGTCAGTTTATTGTGAATCTCCAATCCCAGTTCCTTTTTCAATTCGGTATCATTCATTATTTTAAACATCATCAAGAGGTCTTTTCTCACTTGCCTTTGTTCCAGTCGATACATCCCTAGACTATCTAGCCTATCCTCATAAGTCATGTGCTGCAACCAGACAACAGCCTGGTTGTCCTATGCTGAACTCCCTCAACTCTGTACACATCCTTGCTTATAAATGGACTTCACAACTGTGTACAGTAGTCCAGATGGGGCCTGATAAATGCTCTATACAGAGGCATAATACACTGTCTGTTTCTAATCACAAACTCCTTTTTTATGCAGTTAACTAAGTGATTTGTTTTATGAACCAGCTTGATACAGCGAATACTGAATTTAAGCCCTCTGTCATGATAAACAGGTGATTTTTAGTATCAACTTTCTCAATAATAGCATTTACATGATAATCTCGATAGATTTTTTTCCCCTAGGTGCAGAACAGAACATTGCTTGACACTGAAACATATTTTGTTGTTTGTAGCCCATTGTTCCACCTTATAAAGGTCATTCACAAGTTTTTTCCTATCGTGATCAATGTTCACAGGACCCCTAACTTGATGTCATCATCAAATTTGACTACTAAACTACTAAGATTTTTATGGAGGTCATGGACGAATATTGAAAAAAGCAACGGACCCAACATGGAGCCCTGTGAAACTTCACTTGTGATGCCACCATCCCCGGAGAGGATTCACTTTATGCTTACCATCTGTGTCCAATCACTCAGCCAGTTTTGCACCCAGGTGATGATTCACTGATCCAATCCTAAGTTGTTGTTTTTTTTTAATAATAGTGAATAAGGAACTTTATAAAAATGCTTTTTGAAAATCCAAAAAGGGAATGTCAGCAGACATGTTTTCATTAATGAATTTTTCACCTTTTCATAGAAGAACAACATATTTGCGATGCTTGCCTTGCTCTTTTTAAAGCCATGCTGTGTACTATCATTTACTTTGTGTTGTATGAGGTCTTCTTCCAATTTCTTTTTAATCAGGCTTTCACCAATCTTACATATTACCGCTGTCAAGCTAGTGGGTCTGTAGTTGACCTTTACTGATCTATCTCCCTTTCTGAATAGAGGTATTACCATAGCTTCCTTCCAACCTTTAGGTATTTCTTCTAAAATGAATGAAGTATTACATAGATGAGTTAATGGCTCTGCTATAATTGCCCTTACTTCTCTCAGTAGTTTAGGACGCAGCATATCTGGCACCGGAGATTTATTGGTCTTGTCTGAGATAACAGTTTTAGCACTTCTGATGAACTGAATACTTGCTGTATCAGTGGATCATCCCTTTGTATGGTGATTTTATTGGCAGTTGCACCCTTACTGAATAGCTTACAAAAGTATTTATTAAATATGTTTGCCATTTCCTGTGTTAGTTTATTTTTGTCCCCATTTATAATTATTGATCCTATAGATGTATTGGTAGCTCTCATATTACGTACATATGCATATAAAGTCTTACTATTATCCTTGTGAATGCAATACGGAATTCTTGTTTTTGCCTTTCTGATTTAATTAGTTTTTTTAAAATGTTTTGAGTTCTGATTTACTGTATAGCTAGTTATAGAGTATTCATTTTGGTTTCTCTTTGCACATTCATTTTACACATTCACTCTTTACACATTCACTTCTTACACATACACTCCTCACCCATTCGTTCTTCGCACATTCACTATTTCTTTTCATTTAATTTTGACCCCAAATTTTCAAGATAGTAATTTTATGATTGCCCTTGTATTTTTAATTTTTTTTCCACTTATGTTTCTTCTCCCCCAGCTCTGGATCGCTCTCTGGCCACTCCGCTCACCTGATTCGCTGTACCGCCCACTGTGGACCCTGCCTTTTTCAAAGTCATTACTTTCTCCTAGAGCCCCGGGTGGCTATGGGCCTGAGGAGACCAAAGGAGCAAAGGCAAGTAACCAGCACTATGCATGTGACATAGTGGCACTGGGAGGGCCATCGCCTATGTGGGCTGGAGGTTTTTTTCGCAGTTATCCCTGAGCTACCTCCTCCCCCAAATGTGGTGTCCCCCTGATGCCATGGCACACAGCAACCCTGCTAGCATCTGCCAAACTCACCCCAACATGTGGTCTGCATCCTGCAGCACCCCTGCTCTCCACCGGAGGTTGCTGGGATGCCGGACAACCCCTAGACCTCCCCCCAGGAGAGGAGAGCAGCCCATCAGATGCTCAATCCTCTCCCTTCCTGCTGATCCCTGGTGCCTGAGCTTGCTCCAAAACTTGGGACACCGTGTGGCACCCAATGCCTCAGCCCTCAGCACCACCAGGCCAAGAATGACTGCCCTTATTAACATGATATGTAGCATTTGTTGTATATTGGCCAAAATCACTGGCGAGTGACCTAGATGGATGGGGAGGAGAAAGAGGGGTACCAGGGAGAGCACCATGATCCACTAAAAGGAGAACTGCTTTGATTTCAGGGGACCTATGTATTTGCAGCTAAGAAGAATGGTATCTGTGGGTACAACTAACAGTATTGCAAGTTTCAACCCCCTCTTTTGAGTTTTGAACTAGAGGCAAAGTGCACTGGTAACATTCATTTCAGTTTCAAACCATGTAGGTAATGATGCACATCTTCACCTGCTGTGAAGTACAGTAATTAAGAAGTGCAGTAAGCTATTAATCCTGACCCATTTGTGATTTTCAAAAGCATGAAACACAATTTTATTTGTATTTATGTAAATGTCTGAGTGCTATTCATACAAGTCCAACTTTTTATTCCGATTGCGAGCAGCAAATAAATGTAAAAGTAATGAAATAAATGTTAAACTATAATTTATCTTCCTGATTTCTTCAAACTGTGATCAGTCACAGTAAAGTTATATTTTATACTTACACTATTTCAATCAATATTTCTATTTTCATTTATAACATATTAATGCAGGTTCATCAGTTTCAATTTTATTAACAGAGTGATTATGCAGTTGAGATTCATATAATCAGCTCACACAGTGTGTTCTACTTCAGATGAATAATGCCAAAATGCAGCATTTTTTTTCTTTTTTTTTTTGTAGCCATGATGTCATTTCACTTTTTTATGGTCTTCTGCAATAATATTAGCCTTAATGAATTGCTCATTATATATAGGAAATTTTCCATTTGAGACGAGTATCGGTGTGCAACATGACGAGTCTGTGTTGGGGGGGGTGGAAATTTCTTGTTACTGTATTAGGATTGTGATGTTATTGTTGCCCAGATTGTGCATACTTGATATTTACAGCTTGTTTTCATACATCAGCCATCTTGAAATAATTAGCAAAATGAAGTTTTATTTTTTAGTGTCCTTATACTAATACCTGCTGACCACTTTCTGCATCAAACAGTGTACTCAACCCTAACTATAGTGGTGCTACTGCACCATTATAATACTATATGTGGATGTGTATACTGTATATATGTAGATGTTATACTGTAAAAATTTATTAATAGCTTCACCTCCATTCAATGGAATTTCACAAACTTTTGCATGCATAGTCTGGGTGGAGTGGTCTTGATTTGTCAAGTTTTATTCCATTTGGATGTGTGAATACAATTGTCTGGATAGTGCATTTTTACAAAAAACTATTTTCTTTTGCAGTTTTTTTTTTGGGGGGGGGGCATCACCTATAGCCCAGTTAGTTTGAAATTTTTGTCTGAAATTTTCAGAGTGGAATGGGCAACCCCAGAATGGTGCCTTTTGTTGGTTTAGTGATAAAATATTAATCCATTCCCAGGTTATAAGGATTGGAAATTTTGGCTCCGAGCATAGTCAGTAGGGTAATAAACATCTATGCCACAAAACCTTACTGAGCATGTGCAGAACTGAAATTTCAAATCCTTATAACACTTGAATGTAGTAGTATTTTTTCACCAAATCAATGAAAGGGACCATTCTAGGGCAAGATCTTTCTACCCTGAAAATTTTAAACCAAAATTCCAAACTGTCTGGGCTATAGGTGATGACAAATAAAACAGCAAAAAAAAACTGTTTTTCCTAAATTTTCTCTATCTGGATCTCGGAATTCACACATCTGACAGAAACAAAATATAGTAAATCAAATGACCTTGCCCCTCAAACTGCACATGCAAAATTTCATGCAATTCCATTGAATGGGTCAAAGCTATCAAGGTGCAAAGTTAGGGGTCTAACACTAAATAGCCTACTCATCCGTAATTGCAAGCAAAGCTGCAAGAGAATGTATTCTCTCTCTCTCTCTCTCTCTCTCTCTCTCTCTCTCTCCACCTCTTCCCATTCAAAGAGGGTTCCCACAAGGCTCAGTCCTTGGCCCTATCCTAGTCTCCATTTTCCTTAATGATATCCCCTTGGTCTGCCAATCTGCATCCATTCAAATGTATGCTGATGACAACGTTCTGTACATTTCAAGTCCCTCTGCCCATTCAGTGGTGTCCAGTCTGCAGTTGGACTTTGATAATGTCCAGCAGTGGCTATGCACTAATCAGCTGTTTCAAAACATCAAGAAGACAGTTTCCATGACTTTTGGCACAAGACAGAGATTCTCTAGGCTCCCATCTATCCCATACTTCTTCACCCTTGATGGAACCTTATTGGAAAATTCTGCCTCCTTCAGATACCTTGGGGTCTAACTTGATAAAGTCCTTGACTTCTATAGTCATGTGGATGCAATCCACAAGAAACTGCTCCCCAAGCTGGGTGCCCTTTATCGAAATCGTGATTGCGTTCCCTATCAGCTTGCAGAGAAATTTTTCTGAGAATGATGCTTCCAACACTTGACTATGGTAATGTAGTCTACAGTGCTGCTCCCAAATTCACCTTAGCCAGACTGGTCACTCTACCACTCCTTCTGCCACTTCGTCCCTTGGCTACCCTCCTACACTCACCACTGTTCCTTATACTAATCCTTGGTACTCATTTCCTCACTGATTGCTGTCTGATTCATTACACAGATTTTACTGGCAAGTTTTGGCTCAGTAGGCTCCCATCTTATTTAGCAGCCTCATTCTCTCTCCCACCAAACTCTTGCTCTCTGAGGAGCAATTCTGTCCACACCCTTGCCATCCCCCCACCCCGTCCACCTCTGCTGGTCAATCTTCCTTCTCCTACCACTTGTCCAAGCTTTGGAACTCCCTTACCATCAACATTTGAAATGCTCCTTCATCCCATGTCCTTCCTCTCTTATGCACCCACACACAACCCCTACATGTAACTGCACCTTATCTCAGGTGTTCGCCTACTACCCCCTCATGTAATCTGCATCTGATCTCATCTTCCTAACCCTCCCTCTGGTCTGGTTATCCCTATTATTTTATTACCCCTTCTTTTTCCCCGGCACTTCCACACCCAAACGCCTATGTGCTAATGGTGATCGTTAACCAATGTAATTTATAATGCAGCACTTATTGTTGTATATTAACTTTACAATCTGTATTGTAGCACTTGCTATTTTGCCTATTGTACTTAAATTGTTATTATCTGCTGTAGTATCCTTCCTCCTCACCCCAGGATGCATCTGGAAATGAGCAATATTGTTTAGTATGTCTTCCTGGTAAAACATTTCAATAAATAAATAAATAAAAACTATAGTGGAGCTACTGCACCATGATAATACATATGTGTGTATGTGTATATATATATATATATATATATATATATATATATATATATATATATATACAGTATATATATATTATATATATAGGGGATATGACATGGCCTGACTGAAGATATCATGATATCACTGGCCTGAGTGAAGATAAATATGATATCTTCAGTCAGGCCAGTCATATTCTTGTTTATACAATGTATGCTT
The DNA here is from genome assembly GCA_016271365.2 of Neoceratodus forsteri. NCBI lineage: Eukaryota > Metazoa > Chordata > Ceratodontiformes > Ceratodontidae > Neoceratodus > Neoceratodus forsteri. The sequence goes on from CM057453.1 coordinate 975,381,475, forward strand.
TGCACCCACCCCCAATACAACCTCACCACATGCCCCTCTCAATGAATGGATGATATAAAGGTGATGGCCCTAGCAATACAACCCCACTTACAGAAAAGCTGTCAAAACAGCAGATGTCATTTATTGTTTAAAAAATATCTGGTGGATTCTGTTATTTATGGTTAGTTTTAAAAAGTCTTAGCTGGTTTATCCTGCCATGCCCCCCCCAACATAACAGATTACATAGGGTTTTTAAATATTTGGTTGATCCTGTCAATTTAAATTACCAAAATATCTGGTTGATCCTGCTATTATTGTGGTGAAAAGTGATTTTTAATTCTTATCTGGTTGATCCTGCCACTGTGAACACTTTCACTTTACCTGCAATTGTAAGCGTGGCGGCGCTATGCACACTGACGACTGGCACATTGCCAAATGTTTTGTACGAGGCCCGGTTCAGTAACTGAGAAACCCTCTTCTTTATGCTTATTTGTAAGTATTTAGTTGGAAAAAAAGCTTCCGACTGCACAGAGTGCAGCAGTGACCGAGCCAGCGGCTTTTCAACAGTAAAAGGAAGTGCGAGCATCTGTTGCCTGCCAAAGACTAAAATAAAAATAAAACATATTTTTATTTAGATTAACCTGGTTTCAAATTCTAAATTCATGGCTTGCCATTGGTTGTTATTTTAGTAACGTCGTTTGACATCGTTGAACCATGCGTGTCAACCAGGCTCCTCTCACGCGTGCACAAGCAAGCCATCAGTAAAACTAACAGGAGGAGTGTCATGCATTTTGAACAGATAAGATATCTTAAAAAGACTAAGTTGCATATGAAACATTGCATAATTTTGATGATCTACTCTCTGTGGTGGTTTTGATAAGAGAAATAGATAGTAATAACTCTGCAGCAGCAACTTTGTAATGCCGAAACCTCAAGCTATCACTTTGAAATGTGCTGAAGGCAAAAAATAAAGATTTTGCACTTGCAGAAACAAACACGTTGAGTGTCAGCATGTCTGAAGTAAGTAAATATTTTTTTTTTAAATAAGGGAAATGATAAGGGAAAGTAAATTAGTTAAGTTTTACCCAGACCTCTAAAGGCTTGATAATTTATTTTTAATAGTTTTTGTTGAGTCAAATTCAGAGTGCAGATGTTGAGTTTGGATCACCAGTACTTGTATCACCATAAAACAATTTCTCCATTTATAACTTTTCAGGATTTGGACTTGATCAGTCCCCTCCCACTACCTGGAACCTCATAAGGATTAGGGACAACATTTGACTCATTTTACCTTTTGGCAACACAGAGTTCTCAAGCAACCTAAGGGTTGCCTGACAACAGATGCTCGCTCTTTTACTGTTGAAAAACGCTGGCTCAGCACTGCTGCACTCTGTGCAGTCGGAAGCTTTTTTTCCAACTAAATACTTACAAATAAGCATAAAGAAGAGGGTTTCTCAGTTACTGAACCCGGGGCTCCTCAGACGAAAACATTTGGCAATGTGCCAGTCGTCAGTGTGCATAGCGCTCGGCCACGCTACAATTGCAGGTAAAGTGAAAGTGCTCAGAGTGGCAGGATCAACCAGATAAGTTATTTAACATTTTTTTACTTAATTTTTTTTAAAAGTATGGTAGGAATAAAGATATGAGTGAGGTATGTGGTGGTGGTGGGAGGTGCAGGTCGTATAGGCACAGCAGCACAGCAGCTTGTCATTTGTAGGTGTAGTGAAGATTGAAAGTGAAATGATTTCACTTTCAGAATGATGTATAGGAGTGTAAAGATATCTCCATGACGTATAGAAACATGGAGATATCAATGTTATCTTCACTGCCTAGCTCAGATATCATGTTTTACACTTCTATTTATTCAGACACATACATTGTATAAATATATATATCACATCTATCTGTATCTACATCTATGTCTCTGTCTGTCTGTCTGTCTATCTATCTATCTATCTATCTATCTATCTATCTATCTGTCTCCATCTACATCTGCACCTATCCAGTTCACCACAGAAGAATCTTCTTTCATGACCTGAGATTCTTCCTTCATGAGCTGAATCTCTTCTTTCCTATGGCAGCCATCTTGTTTTAGATTTTTACAATAAAAAAAGTTAAAACCCCATAAAAATTATGTATTTTCAAAAACAAGCACCTGAATCTAAGTAAATGGGACCCATTTAGTCAGATTCCAGTGTTAAGTTTTTGAGAATATGCCTGTAAACATTCTTTCAGGGCACCCCAAAATCCTGGAAAGGAGCCATTTACCTGTGTTCTCAGTATGAGATCAGAGGGACTTTCTTGAATTCTGAAGCCACAGCTGGAATAGTGCTGCCGACTTCAGATGAAGCAATAAGCCAGTGATCTACTTCTCTCATTGTCTCTGTCTCTCTGTCTGTCTGTCTTGTTGCTTGTCTGTCTGTCTGTGTATGTATGTATGTATCTATCTATCTATCTATCTAACTGTCAATCTGTCTATGTTTCTGTCTGTCTATCTACCCTGTCTGTCTGTCTGTCTGCCTACCTATCTGCCTGCCTGCCTTCCTGTCTGTCTGTCTGTCTATCTATTTTTCCATCTATCTATCTATCTATCTATCTATCTATCTATCTATCTATCTATCTATCTATCTCTGTCAATTTATATATCTATATCTCATATTATAGCAGACTGTGGTGCCCACCCAAGTACCACTTTTCTCCCCTCCTTCTAGGTCACCTGCCTCTTCTCCTATATTTTAATTTTATCTTTTTAAAGGCAGATGGGGCTGTCCACCATTGCACTGGTTCTCTTCACCCCCCTTCACCACTAGGTTGCCTGCTCCATTCCCATTATACACATGGCAGCACTGGAGTATGCACCCCCAGTGCTGCCAAACAGTAGTCTGACACTGGGGTGCCCAATCCCCAGTGTCAGTTCCTCTGAAGTAAAGAAAACCATACTTACTGTTTTACCTGTAAAAAAGTAAATTATCCCTCACTGATCTGATCCCCAATACACCCCTTCAACTCCACCCCAACCTCCCACTCAGCACCCACCACTACACACTCTCCCACACACAGCCTCATTCACCTGAACATGTCCCATGACATAGATCCACTCTCTGATGGAATACACATCTTGCTGCTCGAACAGAAACATGTGACTGCAATATGAGAAAATAAGTTCAGTCAAGTTTAATTTATTTCAATGGGGTTTGAACTTTCATTCATAACTTTGTAATTTTTTTAAATATTTTTACACCATATTTTGAACATGATTGTTTTGGGACCCCCACCTTAAGATTACAGGTGGTGGAAACATGCAAATATGGCATGAAAAATAATTGAATGGTGACTTTGTGAAATCACCTTTTGTTCAAGATTTGAAAAGTTTGAACAGCCTTTTTCATGTGATGGTATCATAAGAAGGTGATGTTGAAAGTCTGTGGTCAAAATTAAAAAACTAAAAACAAATGTATGAGTGTACATTGAAATTTATCTATGCTTACTCACAACATTTGTAATTTTCAATATTTTGACCCTAGATTTTCAATACATCCCTTTTTCCACACCACCTCATGAATGTGATAGCTGTTATTTTTTTTAAATCCTGGCCAAAATGTGTTTTCACACCTGTGATGCAGAATGATGTTTTAGCTGGGATTCAAAAAGTTTCACCTACCAGGTTCATGAGGTGGGTCATAAGAAGGCTATGCTGAAACTTTGGTGTACACATGTAATAAAATGGCCAAGTTATGATTGAACATTGCAATATTTCAGTGTTCACTCATAGTGTTGTTAATTTTCAAAGTTTATTCATGCTTTGCTGCAACTTGTCTTGTTGAACTCTAAGTAAACAGACAAGCCTACTGTGGAGTGTTAATGGTGTGCTACATCATGCCCTCTTATGATAATATAGCTTCAGGGACAATGACATTTCAATGACCAGAAAATGGAGACCCCATGATAATTACAGGGACTGGTATGAACAGTGAAAATAAACTAAAGCAAACACATATATCACCAACAACTGTTGACAAGCAAACAAATCTAATTAACAAGATATGAGGGTGTAGTACATGTATTTGTGTCATATCTATATATGAATTCATCTAAGTACTGATCCCCTTACACAGCTACAGTGGAGCTTAGTAATGAACTCTCCTGAGCTGGAAAGAATGCTTCCCACAAAGCTGCATTCAAACCTACAGAAATCTGAAAGCCTCAACCAGAACTAATAAAGTTGAGTGAATAAGAATTTAAAGCTCCATGGACTGAAATGCTATTCTAAGCCCTGAAAGCCTATCACTGACATCAGCAATGACATCTAATAATTTATTTTATACAACATAAATTGTCATGAGAAAAAAAATGTGCCCTACTGGGAGTCAAACCTAGGTCCATTAAATAATGTCCTGGTGCTTTGCTACTGCCTTATTGTTCAGATGCCAGAACATAGGTTTCTAGCTAGATATGCTTCCTATATTAAAGTCTGCAATTCTAGATGTAGTGTTCACTAATTCAGAGGCAGTCAGAGCTATGAGAATAGAGGAGCCACTGAAGAACAGTGACTATAATTCCATTTGGTTTGAACTGGCCCTAGGGCCTGGAAAACCACATCTGAGAGCTGAAGTACATGATTTTAGAAGGGCAGACTTCAATACACTGAGGAGATGGTCAGGAAAAGTAAGTAAGGGGTGGACAACATACTGTAGGTGGGTTAGAAGAGAGAAGAGGCAATCAAGAATGACTTTCTTGAGGCATCTAACTTATGCATGAGAATGGTAACTAAAAAGAACAGGTTCAAGAGACTGTTATACTTCTCAGCAAGGGTCAGTGAAGCATTGAGGGACAAGAAAAAGGCCTTCTATATGTATAAAGAAAAGCAGGAGGAGGAAGATTGGAGAGAATATTTAATGAAAAATAGTGTGGTTAAGGAAGCAAAAGAAGACATAAAGCTGTGTATTGCAGAGGGGGTCAAGACCAGAAAAAATTGTTCTTCCCATATATGAGGGAGAAAAGGAAGAAAGGAGTGATAATTGTAAGACTAGCTGAGGGGCAGGAGGTAGGGTGATAGAGGAGGATGTGCAAAAGGCCACCATCCTCAATGATTACTTTTTGCTCAGTTTCATTTGGGAGGATGGTGGGCCCTTGCCAGAGAGTGGCATCAAGGCAGCCACTATGGGGCTCCAGAAGGTGAGGCAGCAAACATTTACAAGTGAAAGGTTCCAGAAAGGGCTGGCAGCCCTAAAGATAGATAAGGCACAGGGACCTAATGGGTTGCATACAAGGTTACTGAGGGAACTGGCAAAATATAACTGGCCAAATCAGTGCTAGGTCAATTCAGCAGCTCACTGGGGATGGGGGTGGTTCCAAAGCAAGTGTGGTTGTGCTCTATGGGAAGGGGGGATGGACAAGGAACAAGCAGGGAACTACAGACCTGTCAGTCTTACCTGTATTGTAGGAAGCTGATGGAGTCACTGGTCAAAGAGGACCTCATACACTACTTGAGAGCAACAGGCTTCAGGATAGTAAACAGCATTGATTCTATACAGGGAGGTCTTGTCAGACTAACCTAATTTTCTTTGACTGGGTGAAAAGGAAATTGGATAGCAAACATGCTGTGGATATGCTCTACTTTGACATCAGCAAGTCTTTTGACTTCATGCCCTACAGAAGCTTATTGAAGTAGGTGGAGGATCTGGGTGCAGCTAAGGTAATAGTAAACTGTCTGGGTAACTGCCTAAAGGGGAGGTAGTAGAGGGTTGTGATCAACAGGGTCACATCAGAAGAGATGGAGGTCATGAGTGGGGGACCTCAGAGATCTGTCCTATGTCTGGTCCTCTTCAAGAGTTTTATTAATGACATTGGTGAAGGAATCTGGAGAAAGTCGTGTCTCTTTGTGGATGACAATAGGCTCTGTGGGAGGGTGGATAGTGATGTGGGGATCAGAGAAATGAATAGCGACTTACAAAAGATGGAGTGGTGATCTAAGGCTTGGCAACTGAAATTCAATGCCAGGAAGTGCAAAGTAATGCACCTAGGGAACAAGAATCCCAAGTCAGAGTGCTGTATTGGTGGGGAGACTTAATACAGCTGAGGAGTGGGACCTTGAAGTTATCATCAGTGACTCCTAAAATAATCAAGTTAGTGCAACAGAGTACATAGCAAAGTTAGTAGGATACTGTGTTGTATCAGGAGGGTACTGATAGCAGAAGGGAAGAGGTAATACCTCCCTATATAGATCCTAAGTGAAGCTACACCTGGATTACTCACCAAGTTCTTGAGTTCTCACCTCAGGAAAGATATGGATAGGCTGGAGACAGTGCACTGTAAGGTGATGAAAGTGATTCAGGGTCAACAGGGCTAGTCCTAGGAGGAGCACCTCAAGGCACTGAACATGTACTCACAAGAGACAAGAAGGGGTGGGAGATATGGTACAGATCTTCAACTTCCTAAAAGGAATTAATAAGGTGTATTGTGAGAAACTATTTATCTTGAATACCAGCTTATGGTCACATGGATATGAGTGGAAACTAACAGGATGGAGGTTCAGGAGGGACATGAGGAAGTATTTTTACAGAAGGGGTGATGGAGTCATGGAACAGTCTACCAGCATAAGTGGTAAGTACAAAAACTGTTGGTGGCTTCAAGAATGGTTGGGTAGAATGAAGGTGTATAGTGCTTGCTTGGAGTGGCAGAAGCTGGGAGGAGAATGGGGGGAGAGTTGGGGAGGACTAGGACCCTTGAGGGACAGCAGATCCCAGGGCTACATAGGGAACATGAGCAGACTGGATGGTCCATGAATCTTTTTCTGCCATCACTGCCAACATTTCTATATCTGGCAATTAGGAACACTCATGAAGCCAATTATTAATTTGGTTGCTGTAATATTCATGCTTTGCAAGTAAATCACAAATTATAAACAGAGAAAGAACATAAATAAGGTATAACATGCAAAAATCATTAAAGAATTCACCATTGCTTGATTTATATAGTGGTCTGTATATGAATTCTAACTGACTGATGACCTCTCTCCCTCCTGCTGCAACTGGAAGAGAAGTTGCATTCAAACCTACAGAAGCCTGAAAGCGTCAGCCGGAACTAATTATTTTGATTGCAACATAGAACTAATGGTTTCATGGTCTAAAACCCTACCAGCCCTGAAACCCTATCACTGTGCCAGTAACATCTCACACGCTCACTGATACAACATATATTGTAGTGAGAAACAAAAATATATATGCCCTACTAGGTATCGAACCAAGCTTTATCATTCTAAAACCTTATATCAAGCCTTACAAGCCCAATCACAGATAGAGATGAGTGAAGTTGGAAAACTCCACTCTGTGTGAAATAATTTGTGGATTGGATCCAAAATTGCCCCCAAAAACTCCACAAGATGTGGGGTTTGAATTCTGCCAGTGGAGTTTGCCAACTTCGCCAGCTGAGTTCAAACTCTGCATTTTGAGGTCTGTCTTGACTATCTGCCAGAGTTTAGTGGTACCATCCCCTCAGCGCTGCTTGGCAACATTTAAATAAAATGGGATTCCCTGCTTGGTGGCTAGTAGTGCCTCTCCCAACTGAATCCATGCCCTTATTTTTTAATTCCCAGGTGGCTAGTGGACCCTCCCCTTCTGAACCCTTGCAAGTATTTTTTTTTAATTTCCAGGTGTCTAGTGAATCCTCCCCTCACAAACCCATGCATGTATTTTATTTTAATTCCTTGTTGTCTAGTAGACCTCCTGCATCCCAAACCCATGCCCATATTTTATTCTTAATTTCCTGGAGTCTACCAGTCCCTCCCACCTCCCGAACCCATTCCCAAATTTTATTTTTAATTCCTTTTTTTAAATTCAAAGTTTATTAATGATTTTACAACACAATACAGTGAATAGATCCACAGTTTACATAAAGCATACAGCATTAACATGACAATAATAGAAGATCTATTCTCCCCCCAAAACTCCTCTCCCCTTCTTATACCACCCCCCAATAGCCCAGCACAGAGCTACAGTTATATATATCAACACAATGGAGTTAAGGTATCATTGTTAAGAGGTTTGAGGGAGTAAAGGGATTGTAGGGGGCCCCATATTCTGTTAAACTTTTTGAATCTATTATAAAGACTTGCTATGGTCTTTTCTGTTCAGAGGTTTGCCAGGAACTCTTGGAGCCACTCTGTATAGGTAAGTTTGTTAGTATCCTTCCAATGTCTCAGGATCAATTTTTTAATGAACATCGAGATAAAGTTCAGGAAAATCCTCCACCACCTACCTTCCTTCCCCTCACCAACACCATTCTTACAGGTATGGACAAAGGGAAATTACTGCAGCTATCTTTATCGATCTGGCTAAGCCTTCAACATGGTCTTGCATCCCTGCTGCTGGCTAAACTTGTTCAAGCTGGACTGTCTGCATCTGCAATTAACTGGTTCCATTCCTACCTGGCAGGTAGGACCCAATCAGTCCGGGTTGGCTCAGCTACTTCCTCTTCTCTCCCAGTCACCTGTGGAGTCCCCAAGGGTCCGTTCTTGGACCTCTGCTGTTCTCTATCTTTCTCAACGACTTGCCTGATGCATGCCCACATACCGCCATCCACATGTACGCTGATGACATGGTGTTGTTCACCTCTGGCCCTTCCCAGGAGGTGATTTCATCCCGTCTGCAGAAGGACTTCAACTCCGTCCAACGTTGGTTCCACGCAAATCAGTTATTTTTAAACTCAAATAAAACTGTCTCCCTCACCTTCGGTACTCGGGATAAACTAACCCACCTTCCTGCCCCCCCCATGATTTACACTCTGGATGGCTCCCCACTGATGGCTTGCACTTTCTATAGATATCTCAGTGTCTGGTTAGATCAATACCTTGACTTTTCTGCGCACATAGATGGTCTTCACAAAAAACTGCATCCCGTGCTGGGTGCCCTTTACCGCAACAAAAATTGCATCCCTCTACCAACATGACTAGCAATAGTCAAAAAAATGGTCCTGCCAATTATGGATTACGGTGATGTAGTCTACGGTACGGCCCCACAAACTTCCTTATCCAGGCTTGACCCCCTCTTCAACTCCTTCTGCAGGTTCGCATTGGACCAGCCTCCTAACACTCATCACTGTGCCCTCTACCAGTCCGCAGATCTCCCCTCTCTCCATAACCGGCGACTACTACACTGTGCTAGAACTGCAGCCAAGTTCTGGACTCAGTCTCTTCCCTCCTACCTGATGTCCTCCCTAACAGCCCTCCCCTCACCTGCTTACGCTCTCAGAAACGTCAACTCTCAGCTCCTTCTAATCCCACACAGATCCACCCGGTCTGGCCAAGCCGCCTTCAGCTTCAGGTTGCCCAAATTATGGAACTCCCTTACCTCAGACCTTAGACATGCCACCAGCTCCCTGCTCCAGAATACCCTTCTGAATACTCACTTCGCTACGTCCTGCTCCTGCTTTCCTCCCCCTAGTTCCCCTCACTACCTAACTTCCAGCTTTAATCTTCGCCTGGGTATACCTTTTGTACTGGGTAATATATATATATTATTTTTTTTCTTGTCCATTGTTGCAGAATTTTACCTGTATATTGTAAGTATGACTGCTCTCACCAACTGTCTTGTACCACAGTTATTTTATGTTGCTTTTGTGTTTGTACACCTTATCATTTGTATTTATGTTGCTTTTGTTCACCTTATCATTTGTAAACCTCTCGGCATCTGGAATCGAGTGGTACTCTGCTCAGTATGCTTTCCTGGTAAAACTCTTTAAATAAATAAATAAATTAATTAATTAAGGCCATGTGGTACTTATGGATAAGGACTGAGATTGTTGAGAAGTCTCCTAACAGATTTCAGGTGAAAAAGAATCAGCTATGCCTAAAAGAGGATCTACTCTTTGTTTAATGAGTAACCAAAAGGAGGTCACTTTCGGACATGACTAGAAAATGTGAAGCAAGTTACCCTCTCCTTGCTTGCACTGAGTGCAGGTGGGAGAACTTGTAATACCAAATTTGGCCAATCTTTGTGGGGAATTATAAAGATTATGCAATATTTGAAACTGCATAAGTCTGAGCCTGTCTTGGGTGATGAACTTATGACAATTATTCCATAGGAGAGTCCAATTTATGGTCATGTCTGGGAAAAGGGAGGACCAAAAAGCAGTAGGACCAAAACTGTCTGGTCAAATCCAATCATATAGCACTCATATATTTTGGATACTGCTTGTGGAAGCCCATCATGGACTCAGTACCATTTGAAAAGACAGGTTCAAGACAGTGGAGGTGCAGCTCCAAAGGTCTTTATCAAAAGGTGATGCAACTGGTAAACCTTAAAATGTTGGACTTCAAGATGGTAGATTTGTTCATAATTTCCAGAAGAAACCATGTCTCTTCTTCTTTGACAAAGTCGTTGAGTAGGCAATCCCTAACTGCGATAGCCATCCAGTCAAAAGTTTTGCAAGCTATCCTTGATATTCAGATTACCCCTCAAGGGCTGACCCAAATCCAAGGTGTGGTTATATTTCAAGAAGGAATAAAGCTGTGTATGAATTCTAATGGAGGTCACTATGGGAGACCCCTTCCATAGAGAAGGGAGAGAGCTCAGCTTTATGAATAGAAGGGCAGCCAGAGAGAGACTATAGGCTTTTTTTGGGTAAACTCAATCTTGAGCCAGATGGGTAGGAATGGGAGAGGGGACTGGGGATCAACAGCAGATAACCGCCAGAGATATTTGTTTGTGTGGCTGGCCCAATAATAGAGACCTAGATGTGGTAAACGTAACCCACCTTTCCTTTGGGAGTGGCTTGCTAATGAAAGGTCAGCCATGGTCTTTTACCGGCCCAAATAAAATCTATAATCAGCCTCTGAACCTTTTAATCCATGAAAGGAAACCAGATATTTAAAAGATTAAGAGGATAAAAATATGAGGAAAACATTCATTTTAATCAGGTTAATTTTACTCCATAGGATACTGGGAGAAGGGACCATCTCTTCAAATTCTGACTAATCCTATGAATAAGAGAATCCCAGTCCAGCTTTTGCAGGTGAGCCATGCTCCTCATGAGTTCTATTCTGAGGTATCTCAGGGAGTCTGATTTCCAGGACAGCCCTAAGACAGTGATTGTGTGCCTCATAACCTTATAGTTATAGGGGAACACTACTGTCTTTTCAATATTTAATTTATAGTTGGACATTTTGCTAAAATCCTCAATGATTTCCAGTATGGGAGGGATGGACATGGCAGGGTGAGAAATTTGAAGAAGGTCATCTGCATAGGCCGAGACTTTAACTGTGTGACCCTGAATAGTTATACCTTGGACCCTCTGACAGTCAGTCAGTCTGCAGTGAAAGGTGTTCAAGATAAATGTTAAAGAGAAGTGAGGACTGGGGAAAACCTTGCCTTGTACCCTACTGTAAAGGGAACAATTCTGAAATTACTCCATTACTAGATACTCGATCTGTTAGAGACTTATACAGAGCACTTAACCATTTCTGGAACTCCAGGGGGGAAGTGAAATGCATTCAGGGTACGTAATAAATAGTTCCAATTAATCCTGTTAAATGCCTTCTTGACATCCAGGGAGACCAATGCAGCCAGAAAATTTGCGGCCCTGGAGACCAAGAAGACATGGGCCAAGTGCATAAGTGATCAACAGAGGGCCTCCCTTTGTAAACCCACTTGCTCTGGCCCAATGAGATCTGGGATAATTTTGCTAATATGGTCAGCTAAAAGTTTAGACAGGATTTTGATGTCTTGATTGCGGAGTGATATTGTTCTATAGCTTGTCACTGCCTCTGGGCTCTTATTGGGTTTGGGTAGGAGGACAATCAAGGCTTCAAATATATATTTGTCAGATTCGGCCCCAGAAAGAATATGTTGATAAAGGAGTAAGAGGGCAGGAATTAGCTATTTAGCAAATACTTTATAAAAATTGGGAGAGAATCCATCTGGCCTGGGCATTTTATCCATGGGGAGATCCTTAATTAGTCTAATTAGTTCTGCCTCTGAAATGGCTGCTGTCAGGGAAAGCTGCTGATGTTCGGAAAGAGAGGCAAATGAGACTCTGCCAGGTATGTATTTAAATACTGCTCTGTAGGTGGATGAGCCATGGGACTATATAGTTGCTAATAGTAACTCCTAAATTCCTTAACTATGTCTTCTGGGGAAGTCAACAAGCAGCCACTTTCTGTGGAGTTAATAGCAACAACTAACCTGGAGGATTCCTGCTGTTTAAGCCTTAAGGCAAGTAACTGAACAGCTTTTTCTCCTTGGTCTGTGTAAGAGGCTTTAACCTTCAGGGTTGCCAATTCTGTCCTTTCTCTCAGAAGCTCTAACTAGGAGTCCCTCAGTCTCGTCAGATCCTGCTTGAACTGTTCTGTAGAATGAGAGGTAAGCTAGGTCTCCATGTCTCTAATTTGTAAAAGGAGTGACAATAACGGACCCTCATTCTTTTTCTTTCATTTGGAAGCCAGACCAATCAGTAGCCCTCTCAAGTAAGATTTAAAGCACACCATTCCATGTCTGGCTTACCTGTGGAATTGTGATTTATAGAGATGAAATGTGTAATTTGTTCCAAAATCTATTTGACTAGTCCTGGACTTTTAGGATTGATTGTTAAGTTCCAACATCCTCCCATTTTAGGAAGCAGTGCAAATAAGATCTGGCAGGTGACCAGGAATGATCGGAGGGGAGTCCAGGATGAATGGATGAGTCCAGTACCCCAGGAATAAGTATTTGTGAAATAAGTAGATAATCAATTAGGGAGGAAGTCCCATGCACATGAGATATCAACGTGTACTCTCTAACATTGAGATGAAGGACTCACCAAATGTCACACAGGCCCATTTGATCCACCAAATCTCTGAACGCCCATTGAGCAGGTGAAAGGCCTTTCCGAGAACCCCCTGTTCAATCTATACCTTGGTCAAAAGTTATGTTCAGGTCACCTCCAATGATTATCAGGATAGACAAGAAGGGGGTCAACACTGAAATTAACTGCATGAAAAATCCAGGAGAATCAATATTTGGACCATATACACTACCTATTAGAATGTCTGATGTATGGAGTCTGCCTTTAACTAGCAGGAATCTACCCTGAGGGTCACAGATGGTTTGGAGTGGGGAAAATGGAACCCACCTGTTTGCTAGAATCATAACCCACATCTCTGAGTACTCCTCATGGAGAATATCTGTTCTATTTGTTGTCTCCTCAGCTGGAGAGCTTCCAAGCTACAAGTGTGATTCTTGCATAAACACAGTATCAGCCTTCAGAAGATTCAAGAGCTTGTTTAAGCTTTGCCTGGCTCCTTTAACATTCCATATCACAATGATTAAATCCATAGCTATTTATCCCTATTACACCAAATAGTAATCCCTCCAGCCATGTAAGTTGCCTAACAAACTCATGTATTTCCATCTGTGTTTTCCTCTGCTAACCTCCTTCACCATCCCCCAGCCTAACAATCTCAAACAACCAAACAAGTTTTCTATTCCCATAATCCTGGTAACAAAGTGCAAAACAACCCCTGCCCTCCCAGCCCCCCTTACTGTTTTGAACTGCATTCAGCAGAACACCACATTACCACTCTCACCCCTCCAACCACCCAATTAACTCCCCCTATTTGCAGTCAGTTAAATCCAGTGCTCTCTTTAGCCAGAATTAACATACAAGAATATTATATTTAACCCTTCCCCCCCCTTACAAACACATTAAATTTTGCACTGTTAAACACATTTGGAACATTAAACCAATGGTTTCTAGGAAGCAACAATCAGTTAAGTTGAAATTATAGCCCTGGAACTGCAGGCAACAGTACTAAATGAGTTATTTACCTTGGACCTAAAGAAAATACTGCAATGCAAAATTAGAAATGCTAAGGAAAAAAAAAACAAAGAAGGCTGAATGAAATATAACCCCCTAGCCTTCAGGTTCAGTAGGCACTATCAGCTTAACTGAAGTTAACAATAATCTGGCATAATATAACTCTGTATTTGGTTAATAAACATGTATGCAGCCTCTGCCCATATGTCAAAATGAAAAGTAGCTGTGAAGAAACAAAGTCTGTCTCCATTAAATTGGTAAGTCTTTAACACTGTCCCACAAATGTCCTGGGGTAACCTATCAAAGCAAAGATCATGTGGTCACCTGCACTCTCTGAGGACCAAAGTACTGTTGGTAAAGAAACCACATAGGCACACTGGTAATTTTCTTTGGCAATAATAGTCCAAAAGAAGTCATCTCGGCACCCAAACATTAACTCCTCATTTGACTTCTAAAATAAAGAATATCTATTGCCCCAAACCAAGATTGGTCACTTAGATGTTTAGTAATATAATAGGTTAAGCCAGTCCCAGAACAGTCCCAAACCATGAGCCATATTTGAGCCTAGTCCCAATATTTAAATGTCTCTACTTGTAAAAACACTGCACTTAGCCTCAGTCAGGTTTCCAGCAGCCAGCTCCATAAAGCAGTCTTCCTGTTCTCCAGTATCGAATTCCTTCTGATAGAGTTACTTGGTATGTGGTATTGAAGACAAAAGAAGGCCAAGGTCCACTGAGATTGTCCCCCATAGTGGGATATTGTTGCCCAAGATAATTTCAGCAAAAGAATGAGTTATCCAATTGAGTTTTAAAGATAGTTATGTTTGAACAGTCCACTAAGTTTTGTGGTAGTTTATTCCACAGTTTAGATGCCCTAATAGAAAAAGTTTTGTCTTTTATTTGTTCTTGCACTTTCAATATTTAACTGTTAATTGTGTAATCTTGATACAGTCTTCCTTGTTGCATAAGAAATGCCATATGGATCCATTAAGGAGCGGGACTGAATAATTTTAACAGTTGAAGGAGATCCTCTTTCCTTCTTTTGAGTGAATAGAGGCTGTTTTTTTTCAATTTTGCTTCATAATTTAGGTGGGATAGATAAGGAATAATTTTTCTTGCCCTGTGTTGTATTTGTTTAATCTTTTTATATCAGCAGATAGATAAGGGCTCCAAAACAGGGACCCATAGTCCATGTATCACTGAATATGAGATCTGTATAAAGTGATTATACATTGCTCAGTTTTGGAAATAAAGGTTTGATTAATTTGTCTAAGTAAAGCATTAGCAGTATTGGCTACTTTATTACAGTGATCTGTTGATGTTGGTTTATACTTTACCAGGATGCCCAGATCTTTTTCACTGAAGGATGGTTTAATATTTATATTATTAAGTATATATATCTGTTTGGGGTTGTTTTTGCCAATGTGTAATACAGAGCATTTGTTTTCATTAAAGCACATTTTATTAGCTATTTCCCACTGCTCAATGGTTGCTAAATCTTGCTTAAGCATTTTTTGATTTGCTAGATTATCTACCCATCCTCCTAATTTTGTATCATCAGCAAATTTAGTAATGATATTTGATGATTTTATTATACTATCATTAATGAATAAATTAAACAAAGTGGGTCCCAGGAATGAGCCCTTGGGGACCCCACTAGTCACTCTTCCACCTCAGACAGCACTCATTTACCCTGACTCTCTGTGTTCTACAGTCAGCCAGCAATGCACCCAGCTACCAATTGGTGGAGAGAAACCCAAAATAGTGAGTTTATCCACTAAATGGCATGAGGTACCTTGTCAAATGCTTTGCTATAATCTAATAAATAAAACATCAACAGGAATATTATGATCCAGGTGCTTACTTACATATTCATAAAAAGTGAGTAAATTGGTAGTACAAGAGTGACCTTGCTTAAATTCTTGTTGAGTTAAATCTATAATATTTAAGGAGGCCATTTCAAATTCAATGATAGATTTAATAATTGTCTCCATCACCTTACAGGGAATTGAGGTGAGGCTTATAGGTCTATAATTTTCTATTCCGGAACGTGTCCCTTGTTTAAAAATAGGAGTGACAATAGCTGTAAGCCAATCTGTTGGAATTTTAGTTTCTTGTAGAGATTTATTAAATATTATAGTGAGTGGTAAAGTAATGGTGTCTAATATACCTAACAAAAATTTAGAGTTAATGTTGTCAGGACTGGGACTAGTAGTTTATTTATGTTTTTAAGTACTGACTTTATGTCACGCGAAGAAATTATGTAGTTATTAGGGCAAGTAATGAATTTAAGAGTTTGATTGCAAATATCAGGTTGGGAGAAAACAGAGCAAAAGTAATTATTAAGTACTGTTGCTTTTCCATATCAGAGACAATTGTAGATCCATTGTTGACTATTGGGCCTACTGATCTATTATTCCTTTTTTTCATTAAGATAGAATACAGTGATTAATGGGAATTCTTAGTATGGACTATTCTAAATTCACGATTACGTTATGCTGTGGTTATGGAGTTTTTAAATCCTTGACTGATTTTCTATATTTATATAATGCTTCTTCTCTAGTATTGTTGGCACAATTTTGTAGGATTTTAAATAATGACTGTTTAAGTTTGATCTGTTTTTAATGGTATTATTAAACCACAAAGGTATCTTTCCTTTTTGTTAAATTTATTTTTACTGGAACATACCGATGTTCAAGTTCATAGCTTTTTGATTTGAAATATGTCCAAGCTTTTTCAGTATTGAGAGATGAAAGACTATTTACCCAATCAATGTTGTTTAAAGTTTTGTTAATCTTGGAAAAGTCTGCCTTTTCATATTGTTTGATCCTAAGTTTACTGTTTGGAGTATATGAATCATAGATGAAAAATTGAACAACCATATGATCACTACTGCTGAAGGGGTCTGTAATATTAAGATTAGTTATTTTATTTTCATCATTAGCGATTGGAAGGTCTAAAATATTATTCCCTCGGGTTGGTTCCCTAACTAATGGAACAAGACCCAAATCTATGATTGTTGATAAAAAAAGCTTGTCATGTTGAGAACTACCATAAAGCCTCCCAATCAATAGATGGTAGGTCAAAGTCACCTAAAATGAGGACTGTACTGTTTGTAGCTTTTGTAAATCAGTTGATGGAGGTCTGTAACAAGTGCCTACTTCCATCTTTGGTTGACTGTATGGTTGAAGGGTGACACATATGCTTTCATTTTGGGTGTTAGAAGTAATCTCAAATGATGGAATATCATTCTTTATATAGAGGCATACCCCATGACCCTTCCTGTTTCCTAATCTATTTTTAGTGTAAAGTTTAAATCCTGGCATCTCTACTGACCATAGTTTATCTGAGTTACTCCATATCTCAGTTATAGATATTAAACTGAGATTGTGAAGTTGAATTTTAAATTCTTAATCAGCCAATTTAAGAGTACTCAGAATGGGCATTAAGAGACAGAATGTTAAGTAGTTGTTTCTTATGAGCAGGACTAGAGGTATTAAGAGATTTAGGTTTAAACCCAGTCTCCACCACTGATGTTAGTTTAAATGGCTATGAATAAAAGTGCTGATCTTACGTCCCAACAGTGTACTCCCTCTTCTGCTGAGATGCAAGCTATCCCAGCAAAAGAGGGATGGGTAGCCATTAAATTCTTCCCAATGGGTTAGGCAAGGAAGATCCTGCCTAAGACACCACTTACGTAACCATTCATTGATAATTTTAACTTTACTTAAAGTGTGGGGGGATGCTCTAGGAACTGGAAAAATCTCAGAAAAACATATACTACACCATCTTTCTTCAAGAATATTATGAAGAGAAAGCAGTCTTGTTTCAGCTGTTGGATTGGTGTTTTGTTGATGTAATTAGTCCCAAGGTGGACAACTACCAAAGGGTTTTTCCTGCTTGGGATAAAATAGATTTAACCATAGGTGTTATATCAGACATTTTGCTCCTGTAACTAGAGCATGTTCTGTTGGTTTTATCTGGATTACAAATGCCTCTGTCAGTATATTTAATAATGGAATCATCCAGGACAAAAACTTGTATATCTTTCAGTTCAGGGGAATATTTCTCTGTGATTTAGTAGAAATGGTAGGTGTTTTTAAGTAACATTGGTTGATCATCAATTTTGGGGAATACTAAGGGGAAGAGGGAAGTGGTGTTTGTTGTAACTACTGTACTAATACCTGACATAGTAGGGCACTCATTCAAAGTTTCATAGCTATTCAGTCCATCATCATTTATAAAAGACAGGGAGTGAAAAGAATTGTGCATTGGTAATGCAGGAGCAACAATGGAGTTGTGACTGCAATGTTTCTTTGTCTTAATGTTTGGAATGGTCACCCATTCATCTCTTTCTGGGGGCACTAATGCCTGGGGTATAAACTCTGGATTTATATTGGCAGTTGTAGAACTTATTATACAACCTTCATTGAAGGAAGGAGCACAGTGTAATATAGAGTCCGTTCTTGTCCTATAATAGACTTGTTAATACAAGTTGTTGATGTATCGATGTTTAACAACATTGATATCTGGTCTATATAGCCTTCAAGTGCTTCTATCTCAGTACTGCATGTGGATCTAGTTGTGAGGCATTTACTATCCTCTGCAATGTAATAACTAATTGGCATTTACTACAAATAAAGTTGGGAGATTGTTTCCAATAGCATACATTTGACATGAGGAACAGCAATTTTGACTTGCTTCATGATTACAAGTACTTACATCTAATAACTGTAGATATGAAGTTTCATCTAGTTCAGCAGACAACATCGCTGTTGGTGCTTTTCAGCGTGTGCAGCATTTCTCTGTTTGGACCTTAAAACTTGAGACGCACTTAGCTTTTTAGCTTTGGAGTGGTATGCTTCTTTAGTTTTGCTTACCATTATGTCTGTTCTTTCTGCCACTGCTTATGCTTTGTAGTTGCAGCACCTCGCTACTCCGTGCTCTTTCTATGTGGCCATTGTTTTACTTAATCTTTGATTAAAGGGTTTATGAATACAGCCTTTTTCTTTTGCTGACCCCTGTGTCTTTTTTAGTGGTAACATCTAGTTATACTCTAGTGTCATTGTCCTGGTGTCCACAGTGGACACAGTAGACACACGCTATGATGTGCGTGTCTCTGCAGGCATCTCCGCGCGTGGCCCTGTGCACGCTCACCCCTCGCTAGACTGGTGATTTATCCGTAAAACCAGAAGTGTTAAGCTAACAATACTCACGGTTTCACGGGTGAACGTTGAAATAGTGGGTCCATCAATCACCATCCAATTAGGTATCTCACTCCATCTAGTGGCAGCAGTTAGATGTTGCCATAGAGAAGTCAAATGCAGTGAACGTTGTCGGAATTATGCACTATTGTGAAGGACTGGAATGCTTGATGATAACCCTGGTCACCAGTGAAAGGAGATTCCTTCCAGCTATAGAATTCTGGGAAGTCTGAAATTATTTACTGCACTTAACAGTCCTTGCCCTGTAGGCTGCCATAGAGTCCTAGAGAGGCACAGAGATCATAACAATAGGGACTCCATGCCACCAGATGGAAAGCAATACAGCGCCTTCTCCAGTTTATAGGTACATATCAAAGAAACAGTTCTATTATTTAAAATTTAGTTGAGTTATTACACCATAACCAGTGTCGGCTGATCAAGGAATGCAAAAAAGATCAGGAAGAGCAGCTTTGAGTCCTGCTGTTGCTGCCTCTGGGTCCTCATAGCTTACCCAATTACCAGCCACTAATACCTGTAGTTTTGATGGGTATTCCATTTTGAATTTTATCCCAGCAGCTATTATTTTTGATACCAGGGGCTGAAAAGCCATCTGTCTTTGATGTAGTATAGCAGGAAGATCTTGTGTGAACCGAACATTGTTGACTTTCTATCTCACTTCTTGTAATTCTTTTATCTTCATTAGAAAATGCTGGTGCTCTACAAAGTTTAAAAAGCAGAAAATCAGAGGACGTGGCTGAGCCCCTGGAGGTGGTTGTGGGCGAAGAGGCTAATGTGCCCACTCAATAATATATTTGGACCCAAAGGGTGAGGGGCCAGCAATTTTGTCTGCCTTAAGTTGCACAAAAAGCACTGTATCTTGGCCTTTTCCTCCTTCTGGAAGACCTATGAGGACCGTGTTATTTCTGCAGCTGCAACCCTCTAGGTCTTCAACTTTAGATTTCAGTAGGGACATTCTCTGCCTGGTAGCCACCAGTTCAGGATCTAATCTGTTGGCCCATTTCTCAAGAGAAGTAATCCATGTGGTATTGTCAGAGGCCCGCTGGGATACATCTTCCAGTGCCTGAGTAAGTGACATCAGCTCTCTTATGATATTGTGTAGATCCTCTCAGAATGGTTTAAACTCTTTGATAAATCTATGGAATGTGCGTGGTTCTTGATCCGCCGATGTGCTTGGTGTGGCTAATGTGTCCGCTGAGCTGGAGGTCCGAGGCTTCTTAGTGGCCTTCTCCAGCATTACAGGAGGAATATGTTTTGGCGGTGCCTTCCTCATCTCAGCATCCATGAAGAGGGCAAGTTATTCCAATCTGCAACAGGTGATTAGATCTTTTAGACAGGAAAAAGCAGGTGATGAAAAGTAGCATTTTACTCACAAAAACTTAAATTAGAAGGAGTCGGGTGGCTGGAGCAGTGCAATGCAGCTGCTAGCCAGCATGCTGCAACATGTGGTCTCCCCTTATTTTTAATTCCCTGGAGTCTACTGGACCCTCCCACTTCCTGAAACCATGAATGTATTTTATTTTTAATTCCCTGGTGTCTAGTGGACCCTCCCCCCTCCTGAACCCATGTCCAAGTTTTATTCTTAATTCCCTAGTAAACATGGATCTTCCCTCCCAAACCCATGCCCATATTTTATTTTAATTCCTTGGTGTCTAGTGGACTGCCCTCCCAACCCATGCCTGTATTGTTTTCTTTTATTTCCTGGTGTCTATGGACTCCCCAGTTCCATCAGGAAGTAGTCTCCCACCCCAACCTGCTCCCCTCACCCTAACCCAATGAGTGGGCTACTGGCTCTGTACACTGCTCTCCACAATATGTGGTCGGCAGCTGCCTCACTGAACTGTCAATGAATGAATACATGAGCTCCTTCATTCATTGGTATCTCAGTTGGGTAGTCACTGGCCATGGATTGTGGAGAGCAGTGGACAGAGCCAGTCACCTGCTTGTTGGGGTTGGGCTGGAGGGGAGCAGGGCAGGGGACCACTACCTGCAAGAGTGGGAGGAGGAGTCCACTAGACACCAGGGAATAAAAGAAAAAATACAGGCATGGGTTCGGGAGGGTTCACTAGACTCCAGGGAATTAAAAATAAAATACTGGCATGGGTACGGGAGAGGGGAGGGTCCACTAGCCACCAATGAATACTCTTTTATAGCAAATGTGCCATTTCCTTTTCTTGCTTTTTGTTTGTTTTTTAAGTGCAACTGCACTTAAAAAACAAACAAAAGCAAAGCGAAGTCACAACTGGTGAATTTGCTATAAAAGAGGAAAACTTTGCAAAATGATCAACAAGGTGGATCTGAGGGCTTTGTGGGAAATTCGCCAGTGAAGTAAAACTTTGTTGCATCTCCAGTCACCGACAGCAGCAATGACATCATATAGCTCAATCACTCAGCAAGAATGTAACCTTAACTTTACCAAATGCAGACAAGAACTACACATGATCACAAGAGGTGCTTGCAAGCTACACTTGCTTATGTGTACAAATCCTAGTATGCAGCACAGGTGGTAGTTGAAAAAGTAGATTTGATAGGTATGCTAATATTTGTATTAATTGCTTCTGAAACTAGCTTTTTTGAAGAACATTTTTGTTGCGCTGCATCCTGGATAACACTTGTAACAGTAACATTAATAATGCATGTAAAAACTTTAAAAACAAGTGACACAAACATATCACAGACCTAACAGCATCTCCAACTACAACCCTTACAAAACCAAGACAGAACCACCACGGAAAAACGTCCCTACCCTAAAAAGCACTACATCAGCTCCATCCAACATCACTCACCAAGTAACCATGTTCTTCTCTTTTCTGTTACATGCTGCAACTGACAAACCCTTCATGATGCTTCCTCCTCTATGCTGCTATTCACACTGACTCCCCGAGTTTTTCCTCACAATGATAGTCTCATCTTGCACTCCTGACTACTACTCAAGGCTGCCACTCTTGACTGCACAACCAAGTTTGACTATTGCTCCCAACTGTCAAAATACACCAGACTGTCACTCCTGACCACATAACATGACACTCTACGTAACCAAATCTACCAAATGTGCCATATTGCTGTTCTGGAAGAAAAGGCCACCTTACCATTCTGCCTATTGTAGGAAGAGTACTGAATTGGGCACTAAAGAAAAATGCACTTGCTCTCCCCTACACTATAGATAGAAACACTAAACTACAGAAAGACACTATTGAAACTTATAATGCTCTTCCAGCTTGTGTCTTTATGATTTTTTGATGTCGCAGTGGTATTGTTTCCAGAATACCATACACTGCCACTATGCATTTTCTGACTGTATGCATTCAATTACAAATAAACTACCTTAGGGTTGAAGCGCACATGTAACAATTAAGAAAATGAAAATTAGAATTCAAAGTCCTTGAGCTTTGACAAATTGATAGAGTACTGTTCCTCAGGGTTTGAAATAATAAATCAACATAGTGTTGATGTTAGCCTCATTAATCCTAATATCTGCACTCTCTGTGCAAGCATTGTTGTGCTATTTACTTTGTGTAACAAGGCAGTGCCCATATGAAGGTAATGCCAGCATTCCACTGTATGATCATTCAAACCTGAAGAAACAGGTTAGGATTCCAGAGACATTTTACCATACACTTTTAATCCCCTACTTTATATACATTGTGCTTCAATCCTAATAGATGCATTTATGTATTTTTATTTAGCAAATATGGCCTTACCTTTTGAAAAAGATGTAAGATAACTGATACCATTAGCTGTTGCATTTTTCACACCCCATGATGAACACTGTATAATGACACTCACTGCGCCAGACCTGTAGCTTTCTTCATGAGTGTCCCTGGGTTAATTGTGTAGCAGCCAGATCGTGATCCCTGCTGTCTAACCTGTAGCTTGCTTCATGAGTGGCCACAAAAGCCAGAAGATGCTATGGTTTAAGGCACTTCAAAGCCAATGTGATAGGTTGGGTTTTCTGTGTTGCCATTCCTGGCCTAGTGTAGTATGTGTGCATTTTTTTTTCCTTTTGCCATCATCCTATTAATTTCTTATTTAAAATATGCTCTTGTTACCTGATTATATCATTTTTGGGGGGGTATTTTTTGTATTTGTTTTGAAGCAGTTTTGTTGTATTTGTTGTGAAGCACACTGATATTTCAAGAAGTGCACTTCATAAAACATTTCTAGTAATTTTGCTTCCAGTCCTCACTTCTCTAGTACAGCTCTGTGTGGGATGTCAAAAGAAAATGACATTAAGAAGCTGACTGGGAAGATGTCTGTTAGAAAATGTGAATTGATGGGTAAAATTCCAGGTGATCCATGCAGGATAGTTGAAATCTATTTTGGATTCAAGATGAACCAAGTAGCTACTGGGTTAGTGAGAAGCACTGGGTTGGACATAATGTGGATGTACGCAAAACTACACATCCAAAATGAAGGCAATGGAATAATTAAACTGTGTTTAGAAATTATTTTAGTAAAATAGGCTTTTTCTAATGTTGAATGCTATGTATCTTAGTAACCTAAGTATGAATACTGATTGTACTTTATGTTCAGAAAACAGCACTAACACATTTCTACACTGTAATAAGCTCACGATTATGACATGTAATTTTTTCCATTACCATAGAGACAGATAATTTTGTTATTCAGTATAATGGAAAATATTGCTGTAGTTAAATGGCCAAACAATCCAATTTGCTAGTGAGATGATCCAAATGCACTTAAGTTACAGTACTGTCCTAATTCATGAGGAACTGTTTCTATGTTGTACATTAGCCGAAAGCTCCAGATACAATTCCCTAAGAATCTCTAAAAAAGATTTATTAAACAAAGAAACATAACATAGAAAGTTGCTGGCAGACAAGGCTTCAAGGCCCATCTAGCCTGCCCTTTTTTCCTACCTGTGTTGGTGGCTGGTGATCCTACTTGATCTTCATTGTAGCCTCTCTTACCTTATCTTAAAGCTGGCACTGTGGCATGGTGGTGGTGCTTGCTACCACACCCATGATCTGAGATCTGGAGTGGGTTCAGATTTGGGTTGCACTGGGGAAGAGGATGAGCATCCTTGGGACAGCTTTCTCATCCTGGGGAGGAAGGACTTGTAGGCAATTGCTATACTACCACATGGTGGTGACTTGGTGGCAGTGCAAGTCAGGGCCAGCAGGAAGGGTGAGGAGCTGCAGGAGTCCATGGTACATGTGTCTCTCCATAAGCTCATGCTGACATACTGTATGCTCCCCACCTCACAGGTCTCAAGAGAGAAAACAAGGTGAAAAAAGAAGCAAGGCAGGCTTGAGTTATGCACTGTGAACTTTTCTCCCACTCACACCAGCGCCGGGAGCCCAAGCCTGGATTGTGTTCAGCAAGGGGGTGACCCTTCCCATGGCCCTACCATGGCAGGGATCTATGGGGGATGCAGCTGGTGGGTATGTTCTCGGGAGGTGGTGGCCAGCTGAGGGGCAGTATGGACAGAAGATGATGGAAGCCTAGCCAACTCATGCGATGGGGAGAATAAAAACCCTTAACCAAGGTTCTTTCTGATCATCTATAGTGACTGCCAAGGTGAAAGTTAAGAATATACTGTGCTTATTTTAAAAGAAGAGCTTTTTCCCAGTGACCTGGCCAGCAGTCCCCTGTCACTAAAACAGGTATTTGTAACCCACCTCTGCAGGATGCACCTGAAAATGAGCTGCAAGGACTAAGTGGGTTTTTCCTGGTCAAAATTATAAATATTGAAAATACAGTAAATAAATAAATTTCAGCCTGACAAAGTCATTCTAAGAGGTAGACTTTACAGTAACCATTGTGCTACAAATCATGGGACTTTGCTCATGCACATTCATAAATGTACAAACATGCAACAGCATTGGGCACAATCAGAAATTAACCAAAGTGTTTAAAAAAAAAACAGTATTCAGAATTTGAACTCTGCTTGGACTAAGTCAAGAAAATCTCAGTTTCAAACACCCAATTCTACATTTCACAAACAGGCAAATGTACCTACTGTATGTGGTGCAGTAAACTGCCATACAATTACAGTTGCCAGTCAGCAAGGAAATTATAATAATATCACTATTTAAAGGGTAACTGTTAACCTTTAGGGCCCAGATTGTCCCTAGATTAAAAAAACACATGTTATGATTCCCCATTCTGTAGAGATTGCTGATGTAACTAGCAGTTTGATTCTGATTCCTTTTTTTCTTTTTAGAAGTAAAAAACAGATTGCCCAACATACTGATGTTACCACACAAGAATGTGTTTGTTTACATTCTTTGTTCAGTTTCCTCTGCATCTTTCCTGGCCTTGGAAATGCAGTGCCCCTAACACTAGCTAGTCACTCATAATGCTGTGGGAGGAGTGGCAACTATTGCATCATGAGTGGCTGCATTGTTGAGGTGACTGTTCTAAAGTTCAGGATGTGTGCAATAAGAGTACATATGGACATACGAAGAATGCCAGCAGATAAAGGCCTGATGGTCTATCTAGTCTGCTCAGGTGTGCAGCTAGTAGTTTGTTACACTGCAGCTGCTACCCCCTCCTAACCACATATCCAATTTCATGCCCAAACTAGCTGTTACCCCTCCCCTCAGTGCCTCATTGGCTATGACACGGGATCATATTGTCACAAAACATTTTGTCACATGCATGTATCGTGTTGCCAAAACAGCGTGATAAATGCCATGTGGTAAAAGTCTTTTGTTTTTGTTGGAGGCTTTGCCCACCACGCCCTTTGTTATGGGGGCTGTGCCCCCGAATCCCCCCAACTATTATAACTAACTCTGGGGTGGGTGTTTAACACAAATATTGCACAAAGTGTAAAAAAAAGAACATTTCCATGCCTCTGGGACCAGGAATCAAACCCGGTCCCAAACGCTTTGCTTCATTTTCCTGCTGCCAGTGGCTCACTGCACTTTGCCTTGGCAGCTGCTCTGTGAAATCCCATCCCAGCAGAGGTTTTATCCTCTGCCTGGACAGTGAGAGGGTGCAGTACACGTCACAGACCCATTTGTGGTATTGCACCCTCTCGCTCAGTTGTACTGCTCTGTTGCAGTTACGGGGTTTTGTTATATGCTATTGCTTACGTACATATTAACCCAATAGGATTGGTGACCATTACCTGACTTTGTCCCATCCTCTTAAAACTGCTCTACCATCTTCAAGGCTATCACCTCATCAGGCAATGCAATCTGCCCTGTCACCACCCTTTCTCCGTGAAATAAGACTTTCTCATTTCCCTTCTGAATCTACCACCCTTCAACTTTAGATTGTGGCTTCTAGTGTCCCTCCCACTCCTTAATCTAAAAATACCCTCTGTACCATCTTTGTTTATGCCATTCATATCTTTGAAGGTTTATATCATGTCCCCTTTATCCCTCCATTCCCCATTCCTCCAAGGAGTGCATTTTGAGCTCCCTCAGTCTTTCTTCATAGTGTTTCACCTCCATATCGAGGATCATCCTGGTTGTTCCATGTTAGACCCTCTCCAGCAATGTAACATATTTCTTTAAGTAGGGGCACCAGAACTGCACACAGTAGACCAAGTGTAGCATCACAAATAACCTGTACCGTGGCAGGATGACCTCCTCTCACCTGGACATGACTCCTTTGGCAATACACCCTAGCATCTTATTAAACTTAGTTGCTGCATTTCTGCACAGCACTGAATGGTTCATTTGAAATGTTATTATCACCCAAAGATCTTTTTCCTCTTCTGTAGGGGATAACTATACACCCCCAGTCGGTAATGATTCCTTGGGTTTCTTGCTCCCAAGTGCATGACTTTGCACTTCTTTGCATTGAACCCCAGCTGCCATGTTTCTGACTAGTGCTTGAGTCTAGCCAATTTATTCTGTAGCCCCTGCCACCCCTCTGTCATCCACCACTGCACCTAACTTTGTGTAATTTGCAAAACGGCTGATCTTATTCTTAAGCCCATGGGAGATGTCAGCAATGAAAATGCCCAGCAACACTGGACACACTACCAAGCCCTGTGGTACCCCACTGGTTACAGCTCTTGGAGTTGAGTTTCCCCTTACGACTACTATCTGCTTCCTGTCATTCAGCCAATTCCTGATCCACTCAACTATTTTCTCCCCTGCTCCCCAGTGTCTCAACTTGCTAATCAGTCTATCATGTGGCACTGAACTAGAGGCCTTGGTGAAGTCTAGATTCAAGACATCCACCTCTTGGCCCCTGTTGAATGCCCTAGTCACCCAGTTATAAAAGTCCACCAATGATCAAATGATGAGTAGATCAAAGATTTGAAGCAAAACAAGGCTGGGTATAATTGCACCATTCCCATGCATTTCAGTTTTACTAAGAAAGGAAGCAGATCAAACAACCAACTACTTCAGTGAGTTTTAGAGAAGGTAAGAAATCATAAAATGTGGGTTTTCATCTAGAAACAATATGACACAAAAGAGGTTAACAGTGTCCCTTTAAAGAGCCCTTCTCCATTTATGGCCAAGTGCAGTGAAATATTTTCCTGTAAGCTGCTGAAATGGGCACACATGTATGCATGTTTTGTATCCATCTACAGTGCCAAAATCACCATGTTTACATGCACTAAATTATCTAATTCAAATTGGATTATGGAAAAATCTGATTACTGAATCAGATTATTGAGATCCATGTACACGGACAATTCTTATTATGGTCAGGTTACTTAAACTTTTAGAAATCTGATTCTACAGACTGTACTTGGAGACTTCTTGTTTGAATCTGGTTATTTGCTCATGTAATGGATGTTGCCCTTAAGGTGCAGACCAGGTTGCCCTGGTGCACCCCTTCCTCTGTCATGGAATGGTAGTGCTCAGGAGGGAGGGAAGGAAGGAGGAGGGCTAGGACCAGAACAAAGGACAGGTAACAGGAAAGGGAGGGGTGAAGGGTGGTACATAAGGGACAGCACTAGGGGCCTCAGCCACTTTTGCTGGAGTTTTTGATTTACATCAACTACAGCACGTCGGATTGGCATATTCTTTTCAGGTTTGTTCACCAGGAGAGAGTTAAGGAAAACAAACAAGTGATTTGTAGGAGGAGATGTGAAGTTGTTTCTTTAAATATATATATAATAATATATATATATATATAAATAAGAATAAATGTTTACAGTATACAGTAGAGGAATATAGTTTGGATAGATTAGGCACAGAGATAGGATGGAATACAGGGTGAAGCAGGGAATTTTGGATATAGCTGTGTTAAAAAAGAAGGAGGGGGAAGAAACAAAGAAGAGCTGGAGGGAGTAATGACTGTTAAAAGGCCATTTTAGAGCTCTACTGTGGTGTACCATAATAAGTCTGTAATTATTTGTGTAACAGTCAGTTTGGCTTAATTTTAAGGATAGGGGTATGGGATAAAACACATTTTAAGAACAGGGCAGGCATGCTAGGATGCATGGGGGCCCACACCAGAGAAGGGCTGCAATAGAGATAATGGCCAGGGATGGAAGGGACCGCGTGGTGTCTGTGGTGAAAGTTTCCCCTAATTTTGGAGTTTTAATTGCTGTGTTTGGACTGTTGCTTGGTTGGGGAATCACTGGTAGGCCTGGAAGAGGCCTTGAGATAAAAGGAGTGAGAGCGTGATCCAGGACCACGCAGCGTGACGTCACACGCCACGTGGGGACTGGGGAGAAAGTTTATGCTCATTCTGTGCTTTTTTGTGGCATTTCTGTGGCCAATTTCATGTTGCAATGGCCAAAAGGAGTAGGTCTGGGGGTAAGGAAGAGGCCCTGAGGCAGAAGGGGAGAGATTGCAATCCAGGACCCAGCGGCGTGACGTCACACGCCGCGTGGGGGTTTGTGAGGAAGTTTTTTCTTTTGTTTCTGTGCTGTTGGGGCATTGGTGGACATTTTCATTGGAAAGGCAAAAGCAGTAGGCCTGGAAGAGGCCCTGCGGCAGAAGAGATAGAGCGCTACCTGGGACCACGCGGCATAACGTCACACGCCACGTGGTGGTTGCAGTAAAGCCTTGACCCCTTTTGTTGGCTGCTTGCTGTGATTTGGTTGCTGTTGGAGGAGATGGCTGGAAGAGGCCCTGAAGGAGGGGATGAGAGACCTTTTTGGCGCACCACGCGACATGACATACCCAGACGCTGCTGCGTGGTGGCCAAGTGAGGGAAACCTCCCTTTTTGTTGAGCTTGATGGGCGTGAAGCCCTGGTGGTTAGCCCAGTGCAGGCCATAAACGACACTCATCCTGGGAGGAAGCTCTGAGAGGGTGCAGCAGAGCTTGGCGCTTTCAGGGTAGCAGCAGGGTGTTAGTGCCTCAAAGGGGCACGGGTAAAATGAGGCAGTTGGGTGGATGCAAAGGGGATGAATTGGTTTGGTGAAACAGATGCTAGCAGGAGGGGCCCTGCAGCAAAGGGGAGCAGAAGCATGTCATAACCACGCAGCATGACGACACGGGGGGGAGTCGGGCAACTGACAAGGGTGGGGGGATCTAAATAAGAAGACCAGTGGGGGGAAAGGAGAGGGCAAGTAAGGTGAGGAGTCAAGCATGAGCCACAAGGGGAGACTGGCTCACATAAAATGGGAGCATGAGCATGCTGGGGGCAGCGCATGCCAGTGGGGTGCAGGAGGAGGTGCAGGACATCCCCCCGCTCACAATAAAGAACCTAGTAGCTCCGTCCCACCTGGGTATGTCATGGGAGGGGTGCTAGCCCCTCAAGGGGTGTTTTTGCCATAATTAACAGCAAATAGGGAAGAGGGGTCAGGGGAAGGCTTGGGGGGGCCAGTGAAGAGGCCAAGGAGGGGTGAGTGGCCCACGTAGCAGGGGGTCACTTGCATTGGACAAGGCAGGGAGCAGCCAAGGGACCTGGTGACCTATTGAGCATGATGGAGACCTTTACTGGGGAGCCCAACTGGTCATGCGGGCACATGGCATGAGGGACAGAAGGAATGTGTTACAAATAGGAGATATATATATATACAATTAATCCTGTTTTCTCTTCTTAGTTGTCTTCACAGAGCAAAGGAAAAGAAGGACATGGTGCCAAGGAAGAGCAGGCCATCAAATGAAGATGCTTACAGGCTATAATTGAATTGGCAGAAAATGCCAACAGAATGTGGGAACTGGTGGAGGGGAGGAACCAGGAGACCTGAGGAGAAGAAAAGCAGGCCCAGGAAAAGGTGGCAGAGGGAAACGACCAGCTGAAGGGCCACGCAGTCCCACTAGGGTGCCACCACTGGTAATGGGACCCACCAAGGCAGCTGATCCAGTACCTCTGCAGCCTATAGACTTGGTGACACCAGTACCTCCCCCAATCAAGGTGGGATCTTCCTGGCTGAACCCAGACCCTATCCACAGAACGTGGTGTTCCTCCACAACCCCTAGTAGTCCACCCTACTCCACAACTGCAGGGAGAAACAAGGGGACACTTGGAGGACTCCAGGCAGCAAGGCCCAGACAAGGTTACAGGTAACACATCCAGTGCAGTGGGGACAGTATAAACAAATATATAGGTCAAATTGTGTCTGCACTGGGAACAGGAGGTCTAGGGCAGATGGAATCGGCCATGGCAGAGATTAGGGTGGAGAAGGAGTTACCGGGCAAAAATGAAGGGGTGCAGAGAGAAGGAAAAGGTAGAAGGGAGATAGGTGCACCTGGGATGAGGATAGGTGAGCATGTGCCACTAGCCTCAAAGGAAAAAATATGGAAAGGGGAGTATGTGGATATATTCGCTTTGGTGAGCCTGGAAGCAGCAGCCAAGTATGAGGAAACTGAGGGCATAGGTAAGAGTGAAATGGCAGCGGCAATAGTGCTGTTAGGGAAGAAGGAGGATGACAAGTTCATAAACGGGAAGACTTGGGATGGGTGGTTCATAGGTTTTGCTACTTTCTCAGCCATCATACTGGAAAAGAGGCCGGAGCTAGGCATCCCACTCATCACTTATTCTTTGATAATACAGAGGGCAAAAGCAAAGGGTGGGGTGGGGTGGGTGGTTATACTTGATTAATATTTTTCGTCAGAGAATGGCAACATTCAGGGACATGAGATGGGACACCAATCAGCTAGATTTATGGACTGATTACATAACAGATCAGTCCACATCCGAAGGTGAATTG
This sequence comes from Neoceratodus forsteri, assembly GCA_016271365.2. Taxonomy (NCBI): domain Eukaryota; kingdom Metazoa; phylum Chordata; order Ceratodontiformes; family Ceratodontidae; genus Neoceratodus; species Neoceratodus forsteri. The sequence goes on from CM057453.1 coordinate 975,412,505, forward strand.
GGAAAAAAGGTGGCTACGCCCCAGAGATGCTGCTGAGCTTACAACAGGGCTTTTTGCTTGTGGCCTCAATGTCATTTCCGGCATGCTTGTTCAAAATGTGGGGGAGGGCACCTGGCAAGTAGGTGTAGAATGATGTGAACCCAAGGGGCACAGGGTCATGGGGGTCAAGGGTCAGGTTAGCAGTTTTTCGAGAAGGCCAGGGTTTAAAGGGCAGACATGGAACAGGGGAGGGAGGGTAGGGGGGAACATGAGTAGAGGGAGCAGAATCGCTGAGAGAAGAAACATTGCACAAAACAAGGGGGGCAGGAGGAGTAACGGGAGGCATGACAGGGACCAGTTTGAATAGCCAGAACCCCCATCAACTTGGAGGCATGGACAGCCTGTTTGGATGGATATCTGAACACAAGCATGTGGGATATGATTATAGGAGGTTTTAACACAGGGTTTTCACTGCAGTGTGGGGGCTCAGACAAGCGAGAGGTGAGCAACCTGGGGTCAGTGAAAGGAAAGGAAGAGATGTTAAGACAGAAGATAGATAGAAAAGGCAGCAGGGAGGGTAGAGGGCCTATCTAACACCCCCATTGTGGAACATGCAGATTTCCCATTGGGTTTGGTACTCAAGAAACAAGAAGGGGAGTACAGGGTGATCCACCACCTATCCTATCTGGAAGGGGACTCGGTGAATGACTTCATCAGTGAGGAGCATAGTAGGGTGACATATGTGACACTAGAGGACGCAGTCCGGATAATTCATGCCACAGAGGATGCATGGATGGCAAAAACGGACATTAAATCTGCTTTCAGACTGCTGCCAGTTAGGAGAGAAGACTGGGATCTATTGGGTTTTAAACTTGGGGGGCAGTATTATTTTGACAAGCCAATGCCAATGGGATGTTCCATAGCATGTGCGACATTTGAGGCATTCAGCACCTGTTTGCAGTGGATATTCCAAGAAAAAATGGGTTATACGATGGTCATCCATTATTTGGATGATTTTCTGTTCATTGGAAGGGAAAAGAGAGACACAGAGTATGCTGGGTAAGTTTCAGGAGTTATGCGGAAGCTGGGGTTCCACTGGCACCAGAAAACAGAAGGGCCCAACAGGGTGATGGAGTTCCTGGGGATTGAGATATATGCCCTGAATGAAATATTTAGACTACCGGACAAAACAGTAAATACATTGAAGGAACTGATTCAAGTACACACCAGCAGGAGAAGGGTGCAACTAAAACTAATGCAGTAGGTACTGGGGCACCTGAACTTTGCCTGCAGGGCCATCGGACCAGGAAGGGCATTCACATGGAGGTTAGCTAGGGCTACTGCAGGGACCCACGTCACTGGGTGGACCTGACACAGGTGTCAGGGAGGATTTTAAATATGGGAAGAATTCCTTAAGGAGTATAATGGATGCTCTTTCTGGCAAGAGGAGTGGCTGTACAACACAGACCTTGACCTCACACAGATGCTGCTGGGGGCTAGGCATGGGGTTACCTGAGGGGCAGGTGGTTTGCAGAACCATGGCCTGCCAGCTGGGTGAGGGATGGAAAAGTGAGAGATATAACACTTCTGGAGACCATGCTCATATGGGCATGTACCTTGGTCTGGGGGAGGAATTACGGATCAGAAAGTGACATTTTGGTGTGACACTAGAGCAGCGGTGGATGTGCTAAACAACAGGGGAGCCAGGTCAGATACAATCATGCAGGTATTACGATGTTTAGTGTTAAGGCTTGCAGCTGAACATGTGATCCAGAGCAAAACACATAGAAGGGGTACAATATCCTGGCTGACATCCTTTCCCGTCTGCAGCTGGACTGTTTTCAGAGGCTGGCACCAGCAGCGGAGGAACTAAAAATGCCCATACCAACGAACAACGAACGCTACAATGGAGGTTTATCTGGCAGGGAATAGTGTGATCTGCAGTCTAAAAGGGTGGAATGACCTGACAAAATCACTGCTCATCAGGAGAATGATGCAGGGATGGGGCAGGTTAAAACGTGGGCCAGGAGATAATAGGAGGCCAATAGGTGAGCAGTGTCTAATAAGGCTAAAAGAGGTGCTCCTGGTAATATGCAGATCAAAGGCTGAGGCCCAGTTATTTCACACAATTTATGGATAATGTTTGCAGGGGCTATGAGAGTGAGTGAGATGGTAGGCCATGGGAAAGAGGACAAGGAAAGAGGTTTGGAATGGGACAATGTGATTTAGGGGGTGAAAGAGATATGGATCAAGCTCAGGAGGTCAAAAATGGACCAAAAAGGGCAAGGTTGCATGGTAACAATGAAAGGGCAATCATAGATTGTGATATGCCCCGTGCAGGCTCTGTGGGCTTTCACTGCAAAGCAGATGACCAGGATGGGAAAGCTATTTGTACATGGTGACAGGAAAAGGGTCACCAGCTATCAAGTCACAGCAGTGCTGAAAAAGGGCATGCAATTTATGGGGGAGGACCAGGCTAATTACTCATCCCATTCCCTACGGATTGGGGCTGCCTCACAGTGGGCAGCAATGGGGGAACCCATGAAGGACATTTTGGAAAAAGGGTGCTGGCGGTCAGCCAGTTATAAGAGATACATCAGAGCGCTGAAGTTAAAAAAAAAAAAGTGTGATATAGAAGGTAGTGCTCCTCATGGGGATCACAGGTAAGAGGGTGTAGGTCAAAGAAAGGAAAGAGGTGGGGATAATACAGTCAGGGCACTAAGAATGTGTAAATGAATTAATTTTCTTGCACCCCATTGGTACAGGAGGATCACAGAAGTCTGGATCTGCGGTCATTCCTATATTTATTGGGCTGGAAAGAGAGCAGAGAAGAAAGCTGGAGGAAAGCAGCTGTACCAGGATTTAAGACAATGTAGGTTGATATGGCATGGCATACATGGGATGAGATCGACAGCTTCTTCCCGGTTGAAGGAACTCAAGGGACATCAACCCAGTCCAGACCTAATTATTATACATCTAGGGGCAGCGATCTGGCTGGCAGACGTGGGTACACATATGCTACAGATAAAATGGGACTTAGTGGCAATACTACAGTGGTGGCCCAGGTGTGCCATGCCTGGTCAGATATGATTCCCAAGAAGGGTATGGAGACAGGTGCACAGCCACAGGGCAGTGGAGAGGGTCAGGAGAAAGATGAATAGAAAGGTGGGGACATTGATAAGGTAGATGGAAGAACAGGTGATACTGTGGGGGAGAAGAATGGGTGGAGTACTTCTGCAGGTCAGATGATGTGCACCTGTTGGATCTAGCCATAGACATGTTCAACACAGAAACAATGGGTTTCATAGAGGTATGGAGAAAACAGGAAAAAGCTGGTATATAAAAACAAAGAAAGGGGAAGAAAGAGTTGTCCCACAGGTGAGGAGAGTGATACCCTAAGTATGGGGAAGCCAGACAACGAAGGTGGAGACTGGCTAGTAGGGAAAAGGGGAGGGGAAGAAGAAAGGAATAACACAAGAAGAGGAAGAAGAGGAAGAAGAAAGTGGTCTCAGTTTTCACCGTTACCTAGCGGAAAAGGAGAAACAGAAGGCACCCAGGTTTTCACCTGGGGGAGGGATAATCAGAGATTGATATGTGGATGGAAATAAATGAAATTTCTGGAAATATGATAATAAAGAACTGGAAATGGAATATTGGATTATGAATATAAATCAATTAATTGCCAATCTGAGCACAACAACAAACAATGGTTTCTGTCATTTGTGAGGGGAAAAGGGGGGAATTCGGGACAAACAGATCTGGGTGTGTTTTTGGGCTTTTAGTATGTTTGCACATACTGACTGCAAGGAGTGTCTCTCAGTCTGTCTGCAGTGCAGAAATCAGCACCATGACTGATGGGGCATCATGATTGAAAAACTATAAGACCTTTTCACACAGTATCACCTTTATGTAAGCAATAATACTCGACAGAGTGGGCAGTATTGGGAAATACCAGATTGCCCGGGGCGTAATAAGGCCTGATGCCGCAGGTAGAGGGCCTTATAGCCCCTGGAAGTTCCGGTATTTCCCAATACTGACCACCTTGGAGGGTATTATTGTGCTTAGAAAATGGTCTGTAGGTGAAATTATTTTAAAAAATACTTAAAAATATTAATATATAGATAAAAACTATATAAAAACAATTCAAATTAAACTTTCAGGTAACATGTTCCGTATGTTTTGTTTGCTTGCTGTTTTGATGTCCCCCACCCACCACCACATGCACATTCACAACAGTGGATTTAGTTTGTTTTTTATCACTGCCAAATAAGGACTGAGGAATATGGTGCTGATTGCAAGTGAAGTGAGGTAACTGTCAATTGATGACTGCGCTTTGAATTGTGCTGTGAGTGTCCACTACATTCAAAGGTGAAAGCAGACAGACCATGATTGAGAACCCAGTAGGCAGTTCAGGAAACTGTCATGGTTTAAACTAAAAGATCTGCATTGTAGTTGCAGTTTTTTTATGTGCTGGAGAAAACAATGTGCCTGAATGAAGGAGTAGCACAAGCTGTGCTCAATCAATCAATCAATCAAGTCTTTATTTAACCGGGCGTTCATTGTTGAGCAGAAGCTCATTTGCAAGATGGACCTGGGTGGAGCATGAACAATTGTATATACAGGTCAACATAGGTATTTACAAGGCAATACAGATAATACTCTTTGCAGAGAGGAAGAAAAAGAAGTTCATATGTACATAGAATTATACAGATATTGTACAGATTACACGGTATTTACATACATAGAAGTGTCTCTAGGAAGATAAAGCAGGTTATCTAAGGTTGCAGGAGGAAGTAACGGAAGGAAAAAATAAAAATAAAAATATACACCAGGTAGAGGTGAAGGTAGGGGGGAAGAGAGGGGGGGAAGTAGGGGAGAAAGGCTAGGAGATAGGAGCTAGGAGAAGGCTGTGCTACACTAGCACTATGAAAAACACCACTTATGTCTTTGCCATTTTTTAAATAGTGTGTAGCAGCTTTGATTTTGCTGTAATAAGGTGTTTTAATTAAAAGTTTTGTTTTTGTTGTAGGCAGTGTGGGGCAGGTGACTTGTCTTGCTCAAGGAGGGTGGCTGACTCACAGGCTCATCCATAGAAGTCTGTCTGCAGTTTTATATTTTTATGTGCTTCTTTGTGTTTCTGGGGCCAGTTACAGTCATCTTGCCTGTTAGGTGAGTGGAACGCCATGGGAGCTGTTTGCTCTGTCGGTACGCACTGCCCAGCTCCAGTTACATGAAGCTGACAACTTCCTTTTCCTTTCCTTCATTACTTCTTTTATTTATATGTGGCTTCTCATTAATTTATTTATCTAAATGAAAACAAGAGAGACTTTGGAGGGGTGGGGGTCTGGCTGGCCTCCAACGTACCCCCTAAGTGAGACAGAAAAATGGTGACTGGTCAGATTGAAAATTTGGAGTGACCAGTGATACACTAGTTAAAAGGGCACCCTGAATTTGAACTTATTTTTCTGTGGGCTGTATCAAAAAATATCTGCTAGGTAATGTTAGAGTCCTATCCAATCAGAATGTTAGGATTTCATATCCCATTTTCTAATAGTTAATAGTATCTTTTAAGGTTTTTACAGGCAAAGCCTGCAAAAACAAGAACGATTTAGGGTTGGTTGGGTGAGAGTTGAAATGTTTGTTAGGCAATTACCAGTATAAGATGGAAGTGTACTGTATATGGATGAAAATGTTCTACATACTGTTAAGCCGTAAAGCAAAAAAGTCATCACCAGGAAAAACACTGTGGTGCTATTGGTAAAACATAAGCACAAAGATACAGTGTTCACAGTACCCATTGCAATAAGTCTACACCACAAATGGATATTCAGTTTGGATTTTAGGAGAAGCAATGGATTGTTGCACTCATAAATAATTTTTGTTAAATCTAGAGGGTTTCTTCTGCACAACAGTAGGGAGATAAAGTCATAAGAAATGTGCTACACAAAGTGAAGCAGTTCTATGGTACTAAGACATAAATGGAAACTACCACTTTTGTATAGCAAAATCATTTATATTTGTATTATTGGCAATAGACAACATAAGGCGAGGAGTGCATTGTTCCCAAACTTATAAGTGCACAACTGTTAAGTACTTCCAGTCATTTTTCAAGGCAATCAGTACTCAATAAGATATGAATTACTATTGAGTCAAAAATCTCAGAGTCACTATATATTGAAGTCTTCCCGGTTCAGTTGTCTAATCCTTCCATGTTCTGTGACTGATTTTGCTTTTTCCAGTGATGGGTTTGACTCTTTCTTTTGGCTGAAGGCTCCTTTTGCATTCATGGACCTTGGCTAAGATCCAATAGCATGAAAATACTTTACTCAAGCTGGGTGCTTCCCAGGTGTAGCAGTATACATTTGTACACATTCATAATGACTCCTTTGGTTTGATTCTTTTCCATTGCAGCTACTGTTACCTGACCATAGGTAACTACCTTCCTGACATGAAGAAAAACATTTGCTGATTATTCAAGGTCATGCGACTCCTTCCTCACAGCACTCCTGCTACTAGAAACTGACATTTCATTAAGGAAAACCACACTTCCTCCGAGGAAACTTGGGTAATCTGATTGAAACATCAATTTCTAGCAGCGGGCATGCCATGACAGCATAAGTATGTTTGGCTGTTTTATCCACTCACTGTTTGTTTTGGATGTGAAATGCACTTTTTCATTACTAAATGGTAAGCAAACTGAATATCTGTTTGTGGCATGGAGTTACTGTAATGGGTGCTGTGGACACTGTCTCTTTATATTTGTGAAACTGCCTGAAAGAGAATTTTATTTAATAAAAAGTTTTTAAATGAGAATATATATTTTATACTTGTGCAGTAAAGCAAGTATAGGTAGGGATGAGTGGAGATCTCCTTGTTAAACCCCAATCTTTGTACTTTAATTACTTTGTGTTCAATGAAATAATTCCAAATTTGACATGTGTGGTTCAGGTGGCAAGCTCTCGAGACATGAGACGCTTTGTGGCAGCTGCTTATCTGGGTTCCAATATCTGAATATGTTGCAAATACAAAAAAAGCATCACTTTTGGCTCTTTTGGCCTTCGTTTTCTCTCACCTACAGCATTGATTATGTGGAATTTTGTTCTAGACTTTCAGGGCTAAATGGGCTTGTTGCAAGGGTTTTCTTTTTGAAAGTTTCTTGAAAAAATATAAATGTTTCCAGAGTTATAATGGTTTGAAAATTGGCTTCTCAGCATGCTCAGTAGGTTTTGAGGATATATTCTGGTGCAATACATAAATTGACCGCTGACATATCATTTTGCTGAAGTGAAATGAATGTTTTTCATGTTGAAGGAAAAATGTTCTCGTCATGATGGCTGCCATCCTTTTCTGGACACAAAATGTAATATATATAAAAATGAGTTATTTAAAATAAAATGATATATAAATCTTGCAAAACAGGACCGTTGAGCAAGATCCTCTTGTTTGTTTTTCCAAAAATGAGACAGAAATACCTTTTCAGGACTTTGGCTGTCTGATTACTGAAATGGTTGGATTATGTGTCATGAGCCATGAATTTTCCATGTTGCACATTTAAGTGTGACACTACAATTTGTAGCACTAAAATTTCCTGTGTGCACTGAAAATAGAATTCTTGGGTTTCACTTTAATGTACTAGGCAAAAATTCCATTTTGGTGTGCACAAAAATGTTTTTTTATCTCATATACAGTACTTTTGCTCATAACTTTACTCATAACTTGATTGTTGTACAATACATTATGCCCATATTTTGATTATACAGTTTACATAATGCTATCTTATGAATGAGTATGGTTGAATGATGTACAGGTCAAAAGGTAATTTTACAGTCACTCTGCAGACCCCCTTTCAGGTGGGATTTAACACATTCGAGTGACTAAGAGCCCCATATTCAGAGGTGTCTGGATGAATGGCACAAATGGATATGTCACACAAAACAAACTCTGGACAGAGCCAATATGGCTGTGAAGAGCTTTTGGATGCTTTTACCCATTATTTGTAATGAATTGCACAATGCAAATCTGTGGAGAGGCAGTTTTAATCTGATCTTCCTTTTACACATGTTTACAATGTAGTTTCCTAGAATATGCCTGCTAATTGTTATATATTTAGCCTGGATAGGTCACAGAAGAAATGACATCTTATTTTCAGTGGGCTGTACATCTACACAATTTTATGCTGCATTGTGTAAAATCAGAACAAACTAAAACAATATTTTACATCTGGGGGATATATTAAGTGCTGGATTGATGAATGAGCAGAAAGATGTGTTGCACAAACAGGGTGCACTGTGCAGCACTGATATAATATTCAAAGAGAATGCACCACAGGTACAGGGATATGCATGCAGTGAAGCCTATCAGGATGAAGTGCAGCATTGCAGAATTCCGCAGTAGAGTTACTACAGCAAACAATGCAGTTTCAAAGGATTTAATCTCTTTTGTCATGCAGTAAACCTGTGACACTGCATTTCATCCTGGCAGACTTCATCATTCCTATTGAAAATGTGACCCTGGACAGGAGTCGCAGTGCAGGTGCCACCAAGTCAGGTGCATCCAGGGTGATCCTAACTGAATACCTTCAATGGGTAATGTGGCACATACCGGTATGCACCACAGCCCCATTGGTGATATTCAGCTGAGAATGCAATAACTACTTGAGCATGCAGGGTGCAAGGGCCTTATGCATGCTCCTTACCATCCCATTTGCATGTTGGCATGGGGATGAATGTGCCAGAGAAACTGTCATGCCAAGCCCCAATCCTGATAGCTCCCATGTGGGACAGGCCCTGAAGTCTCTGGTGGTATAGTGGCACCCTCACCCTTTTCACCAGCCCTGATTGTACGGAGTTCAGGATCTATCGGTTCCATATTGTAAGGACCCCAATGCTATCCTTAATTGCACCTGAATACACCTACAGTCCATGTCCATAGTGTAGTGGCCCCCACTCCCCTTCAATGGTGCACAAACACCTTCTCCTGCCCCTCCTGCCCATACAATTGCAATGACTAGCTCTGTTATGGGATTGTACCACTCTATTGGTGGTGGCAGATCACCACAGTAGGATGCTGGAATGTGTTTTAGGTAGGCATCAGATGTGTGTGGGTGATAACACACAGTGGCCATACTCCCTCGGGCACTGACATGTGATTATCGTCCTGGTGCCATTGCACTGCTCAGTGTGGGTGATGGCCGATGCTGTACCCACTCACACAGGGCCCAAAACAGGCATGTTACAGCTGACCTCACATTCATTAGTAAAACTGGAGAACTGTGGATGAACTACCTATAGCCTGAAGCATACACTGCAAATGGCATTACTGGATACCACACCCCATGGCATCCGGAATACTTCAGCAGTCCGGATGGTGGCATGTTACACAGGAAACAGGGGAGAGTGAGTGTGAACTTTCAGCAGTGTATGACAGCAGATATATACAGCATTGACAAGGCATGCACTGGAGGTATGTAAATTCCTCTTCAGTTTGCCAGGGGCATACACGGCTGCATACACTGGTGGATCTGCAGCTGGCATGGTGCCCCAATGCACAGTACAGCCAGTTTCATCATTCCAGAGTGCAGGTGCCCAGCCTGGGTGCAGTGCAGCCAATGGCTGGCCATGGCAAGGTGTGGAAGGCAGTGCCAGTCTTTGCAACAGGTTGGGTATGGGGAGTGAGGATGTCTGTGTACAGGGTGGTGGATAGGAGTCCTCTAGACTATGGATATGGACCATGGTTTCTCTGTTGCAATTGGGTCTGGGGTGATCCTACACTATGGAGCTCTTCAGGGATGGAGTTGACTAGCTTAGGGATGGAAAGGGGGTACCTCTAGTCCACCAGGACTGCCAGGCTGCTGTGCACTTGGGTGCACAGCAGCTTGCCTGTGGGTGGCTGTCTGGGTTAGGCCAGCTATTCGTGGCCTAACTGTGGGCTGCAGTGCTCTGGACTGTGAGGAGTATATTCTCACTGAATATGCTACAGCACAGCATATGCATGGGATTACCCCCTCAACTTGAAATTCATACAGTACGAGTTGCATTAAACTGTTCCACCAATGAGTTGCTTTAGCATTGTTTTTTACAGTTGGCAATTCAATGAAAGCTCATATTGCACTCTTTTTCAGTGCTTAACAAGATAAACAGCAATGTTTGTAAAATGTTTTTTCAATTCATTTGGAATACATCTGCAGTCCAGCCACAATGTAATGCAAAACTGAGTTTTGACTCTTAAGAAACAATTTGTGCAGGTCTTTGTTCTGGATGCAGCAACACTTATGCAACTCAGTCAGAAATGCTAAAACAACTCAGTGATGGAACAGTTTAATATGACTTGTACTGTACTATTTAAGTGTGCCCTGGCCCATTCCCTTGTGGCCGGTGCATCCTGCACATTTGAATATCACACTGCTGCACATTGTTCGAGTTGTACGGCACATCTCCCTTTTCCACTGGGATGCACTGCATATCTCCTTTGAATATGGGTGCCCTGAACTAGGTAGCCTGAATAAATACATTACAAAAATGGTAAAACCATGACCTCACTGAAAACAAAACATTGCATCTAATCTGGGACAGCTGGAGTAACTACAGTGCAAAAATGTGTAAATGAACATCCCTGTGACAATGAGATGTAGCATTTCCCTTGTCCTAGCCAGGATACAAAATATTCAGTGCTCAGGCTGAACATATGGAAAACAGTTTCTTTGGAAGGTGAATGTTCAAAATACTCAGGGGGTAAAGGAGTTTTGGAAGGACACACATTTTGAGAAGGCTTATTTATCCCCAAAGTGAAAGGGCAAGTGTTTCCATCTCACCTGATATTTATCAATATGCTGGACCACTGGATCCAGATTCAGGACTTTGAGTTTAGAAATGTCTTTGGTGAGCTGAATGCCTAGATACTTCAGGGTCTGAGTTTCACACTGCAGACCCATTTGCAGACAAAAGGGCTTAGGATTAAGTGCAGAGATAGGGTAAACTACTGTTTTGGTGAGGTTCAGTTTGTACCCTGAAAAAGTGCTGAAGGTCGATATAACATCTAAGGCTGCAGGCAGGGACGTAGACCAATATGAAAGGTGGAGCAAAATATCATCAGCAAAACAGGAAAATTGAAGGCATGCCTCCCCACCTCTATACCTCTAATTAATGGGAAGGAGTTTACCATTCTGGTCAGGGGTTCAAGGTACAGATTAAAAAGGTAAGGGGAAAGGGGACAACCCTGACGAGTGCCTCTGGATAAAGGTAAAATGTTTAATAACTCATTACTACACAGGATACATGTGGTAGGAAAACTATAGAGAACTTTAATTCTGTTGATAAATTCTTCAGGAAAATAATATCCTTCTAGGATTCAAAACATAGAGGTCCAGGAGACCTGATCAAAAACTTTCTCTGCATCTACAGAAACCAGAACAGAAGCTGTAGAGGCTCCTTGGGATGGAGAAAGCAGGTGGAAAATGTTTCTAAAATGTTCGCTGAACTTCTTTCCCACAACAAAACCTGCCTGTTCAGGTCCTAAAAGAGAGACCCAGACTGAGGAAAGCCTGGTTGCTAGTATTTTCACATATACTGTAACTTAACATCATTATTTATTAATGATATAGGATGGTAACTTTCTGGTTTACTAGGGTATTTTCCTGGCTCAGGCAACAATATTATGCTGGCCTCAAAAAGTGATTTGTCAGAGGGGGTATGATCGTTCCAGAAATTATAGAGGTTAGAAGAAAAGGGTTCAAAACATTCTTGTATTTTTTTAAAAATAGGTTGGTAAATCAATCTGGGCCTGAGGCTTTTCTTAGGGGTTGAGAGTCAATGGCAGAGGTTACCTCTGAATCTAATATAGGGCCTATCAGGGAATAGGCCTGCAGCCAGAAGGGGAAGGAAGGAAACATATTCAATTCAGTGCTTTAGAGTAACTGGTAATTGCTATTTTTCTTTTAAAATTAGATTGTGGGCTTTTAGTGACACTATACTTTCTTTGTTGTCTTTACTTATAATTGTTTTTGGGCTGTTGAAAATTTAAAACATAGTGGTGGTGTAATTCTGTGCTGACTTTAATTGCTGCAAATTTCATCCCCTCCTCCCTCCCTCCCTTCTACCAACTCTTAATTATATGCCCTGTTAAATCTGATTGACAGGAGCTAAACACAGGGTATAGTAAGGGGTGTGAAGTAGGAGGGGCATAAGGGGGAAGAAGCCCACCCTCAGCACGACAAGTGTTTTGATTTATTTATTTATTGGTTTCTTTTTCTTTAAAAAAAAAATTTATCTGAGGATCAGTGGCAGGATTTTTAGGACAGTAAATTAATAAAAGGAACTAGGAGAGCTTCAGTAGCAGACAAGTAGTGGAATTGCAGTATAATGTGGGAGTGGTGCAGTGCAGTGGCTGTGGGGCAGCCATATTCAGGCAGACCTTCTGGACACTGAGGTGCTGCCCTATCTGCATGCATCTCTCTGGACTGCGGGAGGAGGTAGCCAGACTCAGAGTGGAAGTAAACTGGGTCAGGAGTACCATCACCCCTATCCAGGGACCACCCAGTCCAATGCAACTGCCTCAAAGGATGCCAAGAACGAGGAGCACTTGGATGACAGTGGGCTCAGGGAGGGTTAGAGCGGTCAGGCAGAGGCACATCCCAGATCCTATTCCACTCAAGAACTCATATGCCACACTGGCAAATGAGGACAACCAAATAGAGGTACCCAGAGAAGTGGAAGGAAAGGATGTGGAGGTTAGCCAGGGAGGTGACCCCGGGGAAAACAGTGGACCCCAGAGGAAGAGGAAGTGAATCCTGGTGGGGCACCATCATAAGAGGATCCAGCTAGGAACACAGGAGGGGAGGACAGGGAGGTGAGGTGCCTACCAGGTGCCATGGCATGGAGGGATGGAAGGAAGATCCTAGGGATCACTGGGAAGGCAAGACGGAGGGTGAGCTGGATGTCATTATCCACCTAGGTACTAATGACCTGGCAAATGGGGAGCCAAAGGAAGTTCAGGAAGAGTTTAGGAAACTGGGGAGGGTCTCTCAAGTAGCTACTTCTGTCACTTTCCAGAAGTACTACCTGTGAGAGCAAGGGAGCATAGGAGTGCATGCACCAGGAACTTTAACTCATGGTTGAAGAACTGGTGCTGTGAGGAAGGGTTTGGATTCATTGGTGACTGGGGACCCACCTGGAGGGATGGAGGTTTGTTCAAGCCTGACGGCCTGCATCCCTCCTGGAGGGAATCCAAGACTCAATGATAAGTTTAAATGCTACATTGACAAGCATTTAAACTAGGCAAGGGGTGGCAGGCCAGCAAGGAGGGTACCTACTTGCTCACCTCCCACAGCCAGCATGGAACCAGTGAACCAGAGGAGTGGCTATCTCTGCAGAGCAGTGTGCAAAAGATGGAGATTAGTGCCCAAGAGGTGGATAAGCAGAAAAGGGGCAAAATTCAGCAGAAGGGCAGACAGCAAGGAGAACCAGGGATAAATGACAACCAAGGAAGGGGCTGGAGTAGAACAGTGAAACAGTCTAGGAGGTCAAATCATGGAAAGCCATGTGTGCAAATGCCAGAAGCCTTAGCAACAAGATGGAAGATCTGGAGGCTGTCATGGTGCAGTCAGACCTGGACATTGTGGCCATCACTGAAACCTGGTGTAATGACAACCACGACTGGGAGATGGCCATACCTGGCTACAACATATTCAGAAGAGACAGAGCAGGCAGGAAGGGAGGAGGAGTGGCACTGTATGTGAAAATGACATAAGGGCCACAGAGATCCAGGAGGAACAAAATGGGGGAGAGATACTGTGGGTTATAGTGGAAAGGAAAATGGGGACAGCCATCCGCACAGGTGTGGTCTATAGACCACCAGCCCAGGAAGGAAGAAACAGATAGGAGTTGATGCTAGCCATCCAAAGGATGGCAGACAAGGGTGAGTAGTACTGGTTGAGACTTCAATATTCCAGACGTGGACTGGAGCATCCTAGCAGCAGCATCAACTAGGAGCAGATTTATCCTGACTCCCTTCAGGGTGCCTTCCTCAAGCAACTGGTCATGGAACCAACTCGGCAGAAGGCAATACTGGACCTTGTTTGCAAACAGGGACAGTGTGATGGGGGTAACAGTGGGGGCGCCTGGGAAACAGTGACCGCCAGTCATTGTGGTTTGAAATCACAGAAAGAGCAGAACCAAACCACACAAAACACGTGATCCTGGATTTTAGGGGGGCAGACTTTGGGAAAATGGGAGATACTTGAAAGAGGCATTAAGGGAATGGGACAGGAATCAGGGTTGAGGAACAGGGCAGGTATTTAAAATGGGGATTACAAGAACAACAGAATTATGCATTAAGCAGGTTAGCAAGAGGAAAAGGAAGAGAGACCATTATGGTTTTCCAAAGAGGTAGCAAAGAAAGTGAAAGCCAAAAAGATTGCATTCAGGCAATACAAAAAGACACAGGCAGAAGGGGATAGGGAGAAGTACCAGGAGAAGCAAAGGGAGGCAGGGAGGTCAGTAAGGGAAGCCAAAGCTCAGACAGAAGAGCACATTGCAAAATCAGTGGGTAGAGGGGACAAAACCTTTACAGGTACATAAGTGAAAAAGAAAGACAAAGGGAGGATAGTGAGACTGAAGGGGGAGGATGGGGCAGGTGGAGGATGACAACAGTAAAGCTGACATATTGAACAGGTATTTCTGCTCAGTCTTTACTGAGGAAGAGGAGGGTAATGGGTCTGAAGGGAGTACAAGGGGTGAGAATGGTGCAGAAATGGACACAAGTCCCTTTACACGAGAAAGGGTCCTGAAGGAACTGGAAGTAATAAGAGTTGATAAAGCAATGGGGCCAGATGGGGTGCACCCCAGGGTCCTTAAAGAACTAAGAGAGGTGGTGGCTGAACCTCTGGCTATCCTGTTTAGCCGATCACTGGAAACAGGGGAGGTACCCAAAGACTGGAGGACAGCAGATGTAGTCCCCTTATACAAAAGTGGGAACAAAGAGGAAGCAGGGAACTACAGACCAGTCAGCCTCACCTCAGTAGTGGGGAAGATCATGGAAGCACTACTGAAGGAGAGATTGGTGGAACATCTGGTTGTCAATGGACTACAGGACCCAAGGCAGCATGGTTTCACCAGGGGGAGGTCATGTCAGACCAACCTCGTTGAATTTTTGACTGGGTGACTAGGGAGGTGGATCAGGGAGGGCGGTGGACATGGCCTATCTGGACTTCAGCAAGGCCTTTGACACTGTGCCACATAGAAGACTATTACACAAACTAGGGAATATGGGTGTGGCAGGACAGTAGTGTGGTGGGTAGGTAACTGGCTGGGTGGCAGGACACAGAGGGTGGTGGTAAATGGCTGTCACGCCACAGAGGGAAGAGTGACCAGTGGGGTACCACAGGGATCAGTGCTGGGACCGGTCCTATTCAACATCTTCATCAGTGACATTGCGTGAGACCTAGAAGGAAGAATTTCACTGTTCGCTGATGACACAAAGCTCTGTAACAGAGTAGACACACCAGAGGGTGTAGACAGAATGAGAAGCAGCCTGCAGAAACTTGAAGAATGGTCAGGGGTTTGGCAGTTGAAATTCAATGCAAAGAAGTGCAAGATAATGCATATGGGGCACAAAAACCCTGGCACAATATATCAGTTGGGGGGTGAGGATATAGCATGCACCACCAGGAAAGGGATCTTGGGGTTATCATCTCTGATGACCTCAAGTTAGGGAAACAGTGTGACAAGGCAGCAGGTAAAGCAAATAGGATGCTGGGATGTATAGGCAGGGGCACCACCAGCAGGAAAAGGGAGGTCATAATTCTGCTATACAAGACACTAGTGAGGCCCCACCT
This sequence comes from Neoceratodus forsteri, assembly GCA_016271365.2. NCBI lineage: Eukaryota > Metazoa > Chordata > Ceratodontiformes > Ceratodontidae > Neoceratodus > Neoceratodus forsteri. The sequence continues at coordinate 975,428,313 of CM057453.1, forward strand.
GGAGTACAGTGTACAGTTCTGGAGACCATACCTACGTAAGGACATAGACAGGGTAGAGAAGGTTCAGAGGAGGGCAACAAAGATGGTGCATGGACTGCATCACAAGTCCTATGAAGACAGGTTGAAGGAACTGAACATGTACTCCCTGGAGGAGAGGAGGGAGAGAGGGGATATGATAGAGACATACAAGTATCTTACAGGGAGGAACAGGGTGCAGGAAAACACTATTTTAAGTGAAAAGATGTTCCAGGACTAGAGGGCATGGGATGAGGTTGGAGGGAGGATGATTCAGAGGAAACATGAGAAAGAATTTCTTCACAGAACGGGTGGTGGACAAGGGAACACCCTGCCAGAGGAAGTGGTGGGGCTGAAACAATCACGGATTTAAGAATGCATGGGATAGACATAAAGGAATTCTGGAGGTCAGGGTAAGGGAAACAGATTCTAGGAAAACAAACTGAACTTACAAGATCAAATGGGCAGACTGGGTGGGCCATAGGCCTCATCTCGCCGACACTGTCTATGTAGGCCTGAATTTCATTAAGGTGGGAAGCCTGGCAGATGTCAAAAAGTCTCTTGCTTCATAATAGTTAAAGGGTAAAACAGAGGGGCTGTAAGAAGAGATTGGTAAAATCTGGAGAAGATGGATACTATCTGTTTAGGGACTGTGGCTGGCAAGCAGGAGATAGGATCCATTAGGAAGAGGCCTACCTAAAGCTAGATTGTTGTTTAATTTTAAGGAAAGAAGTTTACCTGCCTTGCTGCCCTGCCCTATGTATGTGGCATTAATCTTTGCAGCCATTCTGTTTACTGTGTTTAAACGGTGTTCTGCATGCTGAGCTCTAAGTTGGGCCAGTTTTTCTTGGGTATGGTTGGGGGATGAGGGAGTGAGATCTCATTCTTGGCTCTAATTTGCTGGATCCAGTCAGTCACTTGCACTTGTTTTTCTGCTTCCTAAGGGATGCCAGCCTAATAAGTTCCCCCTTCCAGACTACTTAAGCCTCCCAAAGAACATCATACAGCAGAGAGGTGTCTTGGTTGCAATGTATAATGGTTTCCATAAACCGTTTAAACTGTGCAAAAGTCTCAAATCCTACAGAATTTGATTATTTAAGGACCAGGTATGAGGATGATGGGGGGATGGAAGGAGGTCTAGGGCCAAAATGGCAGGAGAGTGGTCTGAGATGACTCTGTCCTCATCATGACTATAAACAGAGCAGGTATCAAATGTTTACTGATCAGAAATAAATCTATTCTTGAAAACCAGTGTGGGTCATTGAAAAAGTATATTCTTCAGTAGAAGGGTGGAGGGTTCTCTAAGGGTTCAGCAAGCCCATGAGGTCAATAAACTCTGTTAATGCTCACTGTCCAGGTGACATCCTGGATTTCTTTCTATAAGTCGGATCTAAATCAGTGGATTGGGTAAGATTCCAATCTCCACCTATAATGAGTGGCAGATGGTTAAATGGGGCCAGAGCTATAGCTAGAAATGGGAAGAAACTAGGGGTATCTAGGTTGGGACCATCAACAGAACCCAGTAGGACTTCTTTACTTCCCAGAAGGCCATGCAACAAAATATAATGGCCCATCAGGGTTCTTAATTTCTGTAAACAGTGTAAATGGGACAGTTTTAGCTAAAAGGATGACCACACCACTTTGTCAGGAGCTATTGCCAGCTCCAATTACCCTGCTTACCCAAGATTTGGACAAGAAATTAGTTGACATTCCATCAAGTGAGTTTCTTGCAGAAAAACAATATGGGGGTTAAATGATTCAAGTTTCATAGCACTGCATACCTTTTTCTATTATCTCTTCCTCCTTAATGTTCCATGCATCAAACACATAGGCCCTGGTCATTATCCCGCTAGTTAACTGTGTAATAACTACAAGGTGGTTCTGAGGTAGATGACCATAACCCTCCCTCCCCATCAAACCCAAAAACAAGATCAAATTCCCATCTACTTACAAAACTAATGATAACTTAAAAATGAAATATCAAGTTAAACATGGCCTAATCTGGACTGCAGGGCTCTGGACTGTGAGTATTTAGAAAATCTCTACTATCCCAGGCCTGATGCCTACTCCTGAAATGTAAAGCTACAGATGGGGCACAGCTAGCGGTCCCCCACATCGCCTCAAGCTAACAGTAAATTATGAACCCATGTTGCCCCTGTATGAACACTTACCCGATAACAGTAAGGGGCTCAATGATATGGGGGTGTTTTACTAAATGGAACTGGTGAGAAAAATAAATTGTGGAAGAGTGAAATTAGCAATCTACTCCACTAAGACAGAGTCATACGTAAAATAATGAAATACATTGACCCCTTCAATTTGCTTTGTAGGATAGTGTATAACTATTTCCCATAATATGACCAGTTACAGCAAAAATTAAAAGATAAATTATCTAAATTTTGTAGTTTAAATACCAAGAGTCAAGTTCTCTCTGACCACATGAGCAACCAAAACATTTGCCCCCTGGCTGCAGGTTTCAAAGAACAAAAAGTTAGAGGAAAAAGGATCATCATAGCTAACCAGATGCCCAATAAAGTCATGACAATGTGTCCCAGACTCCATTAAGAAAATGTCAAATGAACAAAAGTGTAATCATAAGGGAGCCCATGGGTATCAATCAAGATTTGAGATGCTGAGTAGCCTACTTCAGCACCATCATATCAAATGAAGGTAAGCTTTCCAACAAATAAGGTAGGAAGCATTTAACATGTAAAGAAGCCTCATTTAGATCATGAGAATGAAACAAAATCCAAACAATTATATGGATACACCAGTCCTACAGCAAAGGCCTCCAAGGTCAGTGTATGATCTTCATCCCCATCTGGAAATGTCTGTGGCAAACCTGAGGTTATTTCCATTTTGTGTACTTTAAGAGTCTCCTTAATTTTGTCAATCAGTGTTCCAAAGATCTGGTTGTGTCTTGATTAGTTATTTCACCGTGAAAAAAGGGGTTCTAAATATGAATTTATAGATAATGTTAGGGAGCTCAGAAAAAAGGTAGCTAGCTCACCGCCAGTGTCACATGACCCCCAGAGGCTGACATGTAAATTCAATACAAAAAAACTGCAAAGTCAAACACTTGGGCCAAAGGAATCCTGGAGAGGAATACAAATTGGGGGAGGGTACTAACAACAACAAAACTGAAAAGGAACTGGGGAAAATAATGGATGACCTGAAGGTGGTCAAGCAATGAAAAGGTGGTGGGGAGGGCAGAGGATGCTGGGGTGATAGGGAGGCATCACCAGTAGAAAGCAGGAGGTGGTGATGCCACTGCATAGACAATTGGTCAGGTCACATCTGGAATACTGTGTTCAGTTTTGGAGGCTGCACCTCTGGAAGGACATTGACAGAATGGAGATGGTCCAGAGAAGGGCAAAAGAAAAATAATGGTGAAATGAATGCACCAGAAAACATATGAGGAAAGACTGAAAGACCTCAATATGAATAACCTGGAGGAAAGGAGGGAGATTGGGGATATGATAGAGACATTCAAGAACTTTAGTGGAATCAACAAGGTCCAGGACAGCAGTAAATTTCAAAACAAATGTGAAAGAACAAGGGGTCACAATATGAGGCTAGAGGGTGGGGGAGACTCAGGGGTAATGTGAGAAAGTATTTTTTTTCACAGAAAGGGTAGTGAATACATGGAACAGCCTCCCAGTGGTGGCTGTACAGGCTAAAATGATGGGTGAGCTCAAGAATGCATGGGATAAACAGAAGGCAATCTTAGTGATAGGAAAGAGAGATTAAGCTGCTGCTCATTTAGGATCTGGAGTTAAAGTAGGTAGGGAAATGGGCAAACATGGTGGACTAAGTGGTCCTTATTTGCCATCAAAATCTGTGTTTCTATGGACAGATTAACGGAGCTCGATATGCGTGTACCCTAGAGCAAAGAAGGGAAAGAGGTGATATGATCGAAACATTCAAACACCTTAAGAGTATTAACAAGGTGAAAGGGTCTAACATGCTTCAATACAAGAAGAATAGCAGGACAAGAGAACAGCATGATATTAGAGGAAGGCCAATTGAGGGGTAATGTGAGGAAGTTCTTTTTCACAGGAAGGGTGCTAGATGCATGGAATGGCCTATTTCAGGAAGTGGTGGAAATGAATACAGTGCAGGGCTTCAAACAGGCATGGGATAGGCATAAGGGAGCGATATAGATGAGTTTGAATAGATAGGCCATTGACAGAGCAAAGGCCGATGGCACATTTGTAAGGTATAAAAAGAAATGGGCAGACTGGATGGGCCTGGCGGTCATTATCTGCCATCATCTTCTATATTTCTATGTTCCTATATTATGCAGGGCCCTGCAGGCCCTGTGTGAAGAAAGGAAATGTGTGATGTTGTTTGCTCAGGGAACAGGGTGGGAATTAGGGAAGACAAGCCCAAGGAAGACCCCACCACTGATTCACCAACACTCCGGAGATCCCAAATTCTAATTTTTTTTTATTTTTGCTCCTTGGGGGTGGGGGTTGGGAGTTAAGGTTGGAAACCCTAAACTTTTGTGTCATTAAGATACCCTATCTGGTGTATTAATGAAAAGTTTGCAAAGAATGGCCTTTATTTTTTTTCTCAATTTTATTTACCCTTCTCTCTCTGGTCCCATAAACCTCTCTCCAGTGGGGGTATTTGGGGCATCCATTTCCCACCCAGCCTGAGGTCCTCTTGTACTGGTCTGCTTCTCCTATGAACTCTCCCCCATCTCCACTGACAACCCTGCCCCCCCCCGGCTCCGAGCTCCCTGGAGCAGAACGGCCATTTTCTCCTCTGGCACTCTATCTACGATATAGAATGGTGGCTGGGGAATGGAGGAGAGAGACAATGACCAGCCAGACATGACCCAGCTGTGGGTATGGGGACATCCTTTAGCCCCAGCTTTGCCTGTCTAGGTGCCAGGGCTTTTCTGTGTGTTCTGTTGCTTGGAGGCTCAGACATGCAATGATGGCTCTCCCACACCCATCTGCATGCCATCCGCCACTGCCTCCAACCCATGTGCATGTCTTCCACATGTCATAATACCCCCAGTCTCCATTGGGAACTGCTGTCACAACAGTAGATGCAATCCTCCCACCCCAGGAGAGGAGAGCAGTCCTTAGGTCATTCAATCCTCTCCTGCCCTGAGGACCCTGATGACCTGAGCACAATCCTGAACCTGGGTTGCCGGCATGGTGTGAGGTGTGGCATCTGGCACCTCAACCCTCAGTGCACTGGCTGGCTAATTTCTTATCTTTGAGATAGTGGAATCATGTCCTCATTCACACAGGTCCCAAATGCCCTGCACCAAAATAAGAGTCCATCCACCTACAGAAGTGCAGGTACCTTGTGGGCCATGCCATTCTGTGCAATGACAGATATGACAAATTCATGGGGCTGTTCTGGTAGGCTGCAAAAGTGCAGGTCCCTGTGGTCCCTGCACTTATGTGGCCACAGCCACACAAAATGCACAGGAAAAGAGTGCATCTGTGTGCCAACGCACAAGGCTATCTGCTACACAATGGGGAGAAGTGCAGGGCCCAATACCAAGAAGATAGTTATCTTCACTATATGGAAGCTAAGACAGTGTGGATAACCCTGCATCTTTCATTCCCCAGATGGGGGTGTCATATCACTGCCAACCCCCACCCTCATGTCATCCAGCTGGGTCATTGATCTCACCACCAAACTCAGCTCACCAGCATGGGCTCACAAAGCATTCCTGCTGAGGTCAAGATTGGCACAACACACAAAGTTTAATAATTATATATATATATATTCATTGTGCAACAGTTCATTAATGCACTAGTTAGAGTTAACACAACAAAAGTAGGGAAATGTGGCATTAGCGTTTCCAACCCTAACACCCACTCCCACCCTGCAGGAAGCAACAGGAAAAAGCATTATGATTTCACTTCTCCTGACTCTTCATAAATCAGGTGTGGGTGTACCTTGGAGATGGAGTTGACAATCCTAACTCTTACCCCATTCTCATATGCTAAGGTTCATACTAAGGTCTTAGGAGCTAAAGAAAGACTGTTAGCCCATATGTGTTCCTGCTCTTATCTATAACAGGTCAGAGTGTTACCATTTAGTAAGTATCTAATCTGTTTTTAAACTGTATTTTATCTTTGCTATTGACAAATTCCTCTGGGAGAGTATTCCATGGATTAATTATACATCGTGTATTAATAGTCTTTCATTTCTCTGTTTTAAATTTAGTGTATTTTACTTGTAGTTTGTGTCCTCTAGTACCTGTGTTGTGTTCTTTAATACTAAAGTTCAACTGATTCATCAAGTTAGTGTCTTGAATTAAGTTATGACATCATATCATATCCCCCCAAATCATTCTCATGCTTAATGGCATTATGTTCAGTTTTTCTTTAATCTGTCTTCATATCCTAACTCCCTACATTCATTTACAGTTTTTATTTGCCTCTGTATCCTCTCAATACTATCACCATTTGTCTGCTTGATTGGTCTCCATAATGGGCTTCCATAATCTAGAGGAGGCCTAATATAGGCTCTGTATAATGGCATAATGACCTTGGCCTCTCTACTTTTAAAGTTCCTTTTGATTGTCCAGTGGACTCTTTTAGCTTTAGCTACCTGGGTCCTACAGTGTGTTTCATGCATTAGGTTATTTGATATAATTATTCCTAGGTCCTTTTCCTCCCTTCTTTTTTTTATGGGAACATTCCTCATAAAGTCCTCAACTTCTGTGTTGCGACTCCCAAAGTGCAGTACACTACATTTTTTTGATTGAATAACATTCCGGCTGCATCAGCCCAATCAATCACTCTGTTTAAGGCATCTTGTAGTCTTTGTCTGTCGGTATCATCTGCAATCGCACTAGCCAGTTTAATGTCATCTGCATATTTACTAACCCAGACTTCAGTATTGTGTCCCAGTCTTGAAATATATCGTTGGAAAAGTAAGGGGTCCAGAACCGATGCCTGTGGTACTCCACTAGTCACAGGTGTAGCTGTTGAGTAAAATTAATTGATACAGACTCTTTGTGTTCTCCCAGATAGCCAGTTCTGAATCCACTTAATAAAGGTTCCTTCTATTTCTAGATGTATGAGAGTTTTGAATGTTCTGGTTATGAGGGACCTTATCAAAGGCTTTAGACATATCTAAGTAAATACAATCTACAGGGTATCCACTGTCTAATGATGCTGATATATTTTCATAAAAAACATAACTGATTTACAATAACTGGTCAGCAATTTTTTCCATTGTCTGGCCCAGTTACAATTTGCCATCATAACCCGTGGGTTATAACTGCAAACACGTGACACGTCATTCAAACAAGAGCCACGTCCCAATTGGCTGTTTAATCTTCCTGGGTGGGCTTTCTAGTTTTGAAAACATGGTGACTCCTCCATCCCTCTTAGTGAGGAGCCACCACACCGTGAGTGAGTGCATTTTTTTTTTAACGTTTAAACAGTTTTTCCCTCCCGTAATTGTGTCTGGCTAATCTTGCCATTTAAATCCTACTCTGCACACTTCAGACTTTCGCTGGAGAAAAACTGCTGCTGGGAATACCTCAGACATGCTTCACAGGTAAGCGCCAATGGGAGGAGGCAAACCATAATCAAAATAAATTAAAAAAGTGTGTCTAACTACTAAAACCCATGTGACAAAAAAATTGCTGAACAGCAATTATAACAAATAACAGATGAGGTGGTGTGTAAAACTCGATTTTACACACACCCTCATTGTGGGATGCTTTCATAAACACCTCGGGCTTCACCCTTGGAATTTATGTAGCATCCCACAACTCAGGTGTCTGTAAAATCTCATTATACTCACCGCTCCATCCAATATTGTATATGTAATGCAGGATCTTCCAGGCATGAAACCATGCTGAGTAGGATCTAATAGATTTCTGTGTCTTAGAGCTTTAAAAATTGCTTCCTTGATTATGGACTCCAAGATCTTACCGGGGACTGATCTTAGGCTAATTGGCCTGTAGTTTGTACAGTCCAACTTGCTACCCTTTTCATGAATGGGTATCAGAGGTACTTCATTAGCCAATCTTTTTTTGGACTATTTGCTCTTGGAGAGATTTATTAAACAACCTGGTTAGGGGAGTTTCTATATATGGCGATAATAATTTGAGCATGGCAGCAGAGCTATTGTCTGGTCCTGCTGATATTGTAGTTTTTAATGCACCTATTTTATCAATGATTGTACTGGGATTAATATGTACCTTTAAATTTACACTATTGGATTTAGGCATAGTACTATCAAGAGTAGCATTATTAGTGAATATGGCTACAAAGTATGTATTGAATATATTGGCAGTGTCCTGTGATTCTTCTAAGTGTGTTTTATTGTGATTAATTGATCTTATTCCAATGTTATTTCCTCTTAGAGAGTTAACATAGCTATATATTTGTTTAATATTGTCTTTATTTGCTGTATTCAGTACTCTATGTTCCATCCTATTTTTGCTTTTGCCTATCATTCTTTAACATGCTTTTTGACATTTTTTATATTGTATCCGTACTTCCTGCTTATTGGTTTTATTTTTTTTTTGCAATTATTATATCGATTCCTTTTCTCAGGAGCATATTCTTTATTTTTCTTGTTAACCATTTAGGTTTTATACCCTTTTTGTCATATTTTTTTTTTTATCTTTGTTAGGTGTTTATCAGAGATGTTCATTAGGTACCTTTTATTATTTCCCACATGGCATGTTATTTAACTCTCTAGATAGCCGATCTCTATTCACTGATTTGAAGTTATATAAGATTCTATACCCTCTAGAGTTAGTTATTTCTCCTATAAGTTTAAAGTGAATACTGTTATGATCACTGGTACCTAATGGTTCCTTAACCTCACAGTCATGGACCTCAATATTATTGGTTGTCAGTATGATATCCAGTAAGTTATTCTTCTGAGTAGGTGCTTTCACATGTTGTTTTAAACTTAATTCCTGAGTTGTTTTAAGGACATTTTTTCCTAGACTGCTACAAGCTTTAGACTCCTCCCATACGATGTCACCATAATTCAGATAACCTAGAAAAAGGACTTGTCCCATTTTGCAGGCGTTTTCTAACTTTTCATTAATTTGTTCAGCATATAGTGCACTAGAACTGGGGGTTGGGGGGTGGTAAAAAATACCCTATAATTATGCCCTACTGATGGCAAGCCTGGACATTTGGCCAAATGGTTTCAGTAATGGATGACTCATCTTTCATTTTGTTAGTTATATATGATGGATAATACTAATAGATATGTAAACTCTGATTACTCCCCCCCTCCCCCTTGGTTACTTCTATCATAATAGTAAAGTTGATACCCTTCTATATCTCTTCCCCAGATATCATTATTGCATGACCAGGTCTCTGTGACAAAAATCATATATACTGTTTTTTTCAGAGGAACTTAGAATGCTTTTTAATTCATCCAGCTTGCTTTGTATGCCTCTTGCATTTGTTAGTGTGAAACTCTATTTTGCCATTCTCTTGAGTAAACTATTATTTTTGTTTCTTTCTGATTTTAAGTTAGAAGGATGTTTATCTGAGGTGGCAGAACTTCCTAAATCATTACGTTTCCCACCCCCGAAGTGGCTAGTTTAAAGGTAGTTTCAAGTTAATTAGATTTGCAAGAGTCCCATCTCAGCTTATTTACTGATGGAATGGAGTAAGCATTAGTGTTGGCTACCCCAAGGCATACCCCACACCTGATTTGTGAAGAGGCAAGAGAGGTGAAACCGTAGAGTGTTTTCTCTGTTGCTGCCTACGGGGTGGGGGTGGGGTGTTAGGTTTGGAAAGCAGATCACTGAAGTTGGAGCATTGTATCCTTTCTTAAACTGATGTAATGACCAGCGGCAGGAGAACAGAATGGAGTGTGGGAGCAAGCCAGGCTGGGAGCGAGTGACCCATTTGGTTTGGGTGCATCTGGCGACTCGGTTTTGAATTGGGTTTTCTATGCGGTTGGTGATCACTACACTCTGAAAGAGGACAGAAGGTTCTGGCGGGAGAGAGTGTCTGCTTTCTGAGATAATGCCGCTTTCAGTGTTCGGGGGGAGGTCATGTGGTCAGGTGGTCATTTAGTAGGCTGAAAAGCCTTAAGGCGGGAGACAGGTGGTGGGCTGTCCCAGTGATGTGCAGCACATGGCTGCGTGGCAGTTAAAGAAAAAGCAGGCAGCCTCACAGGAGGGTGTTTTCAACTGTGAGCTATTGATTTTTGTAAAAAAAATAAATAAATAAAGGAACAGTAAAGCTCGGGGTTTGTCTTTGAATATCCAGCTCTATGAGATCCTCCTTGAGAGGACCTTTTTCGGCTGTGTGGACACCTCCTGGGTGGAAAAGAGGGATTCCACCTTAAAGGATTTGTTGTTGGAGGTAGTTGGCTGGATGACCACTTGTGTATTAGGCACTCATCATGGGGGGCATGTTTTTGCTGCCACCAAGCCATCCAGAAAGGGGCAGGACTAGGAGGCTGTGGGATTTTTCACAGCCACATGGCTAGCCCCAGGTTTAGTCCCAACTAGGAGGCTGGGTAGGAGCTGCCCATATCAGTGGGGCCTATGGGGGGGAAGGGGCCAGTGTGTAGCTGCAGCAGTGATGGATCAGGCCTAGAAGGCCTCAGGGATAGTCACCTCATTGTTAGTTAGACTGGCAGGGCCATAAGGGAGATGTGGGAGCAGACTCCAGGCCTGTGAGTTAAGGGAGTGGCAGGATAGCATTCGCCACCTGGAGGGGAGTTGATCCACCACTATGTCTGTAGCTGGGGGCCTAGTGGGGCAGCCATGGGGTGGCCACATTGAACCAGATGGTGTGAGTGGCAGTGGCCATTTTGGCAGAGTTGTGGTTAAGGTGTACGACTTTAGATGGCTGAACATGTTCCATTTTATAAGCGAGGGACTAGCAGGATGGCCCACATAGTGGCTACAAAAAATATATAAATAAATAAATAAAAATTTTGGGAAAGACGGACCGCATGGCAGCATAATAAAAAAAAAAATCATGTCATGCTCGGGACTCGAATGATGGACACTCTCAAAAGAGGCTCAGAGATCCAGGGGGCTAGAGACCTAGAATTTTCTGAGGTTTTTAGGTAAATTTTGGAAATACAGTGGTAAGGGGGGAAGGGATGAGTGGGGCCCTGTAGAAATGGTGTGAGGAAAGGGCTCACTTATGTTTTCTTATGTTACCAAGCATTTTCTGATAGCAGCATCATGGACACCAGGGGAATATGGTCAGTTAAGGCGAATGCCATAGCGATGATTATGGACAAGAGGAGGGAAGGCCCTCCAGGTTTAGGACAATGTGGGGGATTTTGAAACCAGGGAATGGGACCCCTGGAAGGAAAGGACAGAAGAGGAAGGTCAGTATGGGTTCCAGAAGGAGGAACAAGGGACATCTACAGGGTGGCAACCCGAGGTCACCCATCCCAAAAGTGCCTAAGCCCAAATGTTTCCTTCCTGGAGAGTGCACCAATTATCACCCTGGTGCCAGTGCGAGATCCTCAGCCGGTTCCTCTCCCTGTCCCAGCCCTGGAGCTGGTCTACGTACAGCAGCCCATACCGGGCCCTAGTCCAGCCTGGGAACTGCAATCAGTTCCGGTACAACACCTAAGCCAGCATCAGTGCTGGCACCTAAAATTACTTTTGATATAATACCCACTTGAACCATTCTGGCATCCCAAAGCCCAGCATAAGTACAGGTGATGTTTCAGATGAATGGAGGATTAAATAATATGTGGAGCAGTTAAAGTCGGGCACCACATTGTAAAGGTAAGGGTTAATTTACTATAGGGCCATAGTGCAAGAAAAATCCGGAATGGGTAAGCTGTTACTTGCATACTCTCGGATTATCAGGAGTGTATACAAGATGCAGGAAGGCCAAATTGGCTACAGTATGATGATAAATTACATCAGTGGATGGTCATCATTACTGGAGTACCAGAAGGGTAGGGGGACAACAGAGCTTTCTTCTTTCTTCAATTGTAAATTTAAAACATGTCTGTTCTGGGGTGTACATATGGTAGCACAGTGAACAGATGCAGGTGGGTATTTCCCAGTAGCAAGAACACCCATTAAAATGGGGATGGAAAAAGTGTTGTGTAATTGGCTATCTGGATGCAAGAGACAGACAGTGACTTGGTGAAGTTTTGCAGACGTGTTTTTAACGTACAATGCCATAGTGGGAGGAAAAGAAAATGGTCTAAGAATTTGGGATCAGTAAGAGGATGAAGAGAGCGGCTTGCAAGAAAGATTAACAAAGAGGGAAGGCAGGGGAGGGGGAAGGCATGTCAAGGAGCCCCTGTGGGCCTGCCTCTGAGTGTCACTGCTGGGACAGGTGTCAATGATTACATTAGGATCAAGGATAGCAGGATGACATATGGTACACTGGATGATGCAGAAGCCTTAGTTCAGGACTCAGAAGAAGCATGGCTGGTGAAAATGGACACAGAGTTGGCCTTTCATCACTGGCCAGCTAGGAGGGAAGATTGGGAACTGTTAGGTTTTCAGGTTGAGGGTTTATATATTTCAACAGTGCCATGCCTATGGGATGTTCAGTGGCTGTGCCACATTTAAGATGTTTAGTATAAGGCTCCAATAGTGTGATAAGATAAAATATGGGCATTGGTTGGTAATGCATTACTTGGAAGTTTTTTCTTGTATGGGATAGTAAAACAAGGGGTGGAGAAGGTGCTTAAGAATCTTCAGGATATGTGACTTAAGTTGGGAGCTACTTTGTTGATGGACAAGACAGAAGGGCATACGCTTGTTGGAATTTTTAGAGCTATAGATTGAGGCTGGGAGGGTCCATCCTGGTGGCCCATGAATAAGGTGCAGTAGTTGAGGGAGCAGTTGGAGGGTATCATGGGTAAAAGGCAGGTGACTCTTCAGATGGTACAACAGATACCAGGCATCTGGTTTGGTGTTGGCCATTGGACCTGGGTGTGCATTTAAGCATCACCCTTCCAGGGCTATGAGAAGAACTACAAGGCAGCAACACTGGGTGGTTATCACTAAGAAAGGCAAGGGGGATATTGGTGGTGCGGGAACATTTTCTCACAATCACACAATAGGAAACTTTTTTGTTAGGAAAAGAGGTTTATTCAAAATGGACCCAGATTTATATACAGAGACATCAAGGGGGATAGGTGTGGGAGCATTTTTAAAAGGGCAATGGTTTGTGGAGCCATGGCATCAGTCCAGGAAGGAGAGGGGACTCACTAGGGGCATAACTCTGTTGGAGATATTCCCAACAGGGGTAGCAATGGAAGGTGTGGAGACCTCCTACGCAGCCAATGAGTGATGTGTTGGTGTAACAATCAAGTAGTTCCACAAGGTTTGCAGCTCAACATGAATTTAGACCTGGCATTTAGAGGAAATACAGAATACCAGGGCCGGCAGCCTCTCTGGTCTGCAGATAGACAAGTATGGGGATCATTGCTCCAGAGGCAGACAAGTTGGGGACATGGACCCCAGAGAAAGTGTGGGAAATGGGCTGGAGGGAGTGGAGTTTCTCTGCTTTAGAACTCTTAGGCAGGCATCGCCCTAAAGGCATATGAGATTTTCCAGGAAACATTCCAGGTTTTGTGGGTCAGAAACAACAGGGAGGTAGGTGTGTAAGTCACTGAAGAGTAGATAGCCAGGTTTGTGGTTTTGAGATGGCTAAGTGTGAAAGGAAAGGAACAGAACAAAAGGTGACCCATCCCAGATTACAGTCTGGGGAGGCTGATAGGCCCCTTACCACAGGTATGCCACTTGGCCTATGAAGTAGTCTTGTTCACTGCAAATTACACAACTGTGGAGGTCAGTGGTCTTTAGGGTAGTGGAGATGATGGGCCCAGCTTGACCTGGACAAGGGTGGGCCGACAGTGGGGGGGTGAACATTCTGTGGGCAGGGAGATAATTAAGATATGGTTAAGAAATCCAAGAACTGATCATTTGGGAAAAAGGGACAGGGATTCTTTACAGAAACATGTAACAAAGAAAATTTAGCAAAGAGCATTTGCCTGGTTTTAGACTCATGGACTATACGGCCATCAGGCAACAGGGCAGGGTATGATGTTTGTACAGGAAAATGGTTCTGCAGCCAGAGGGGCCCTCTTTGACTGGGGTTTTTAAAGAAAATGGTTGTTACAATAAGTGAGGAACCAGGGAGATACTCCTCACACACACTGTGGATCAGGCTGCATCTGAGGTGGCAGTAAGAGGGGATTCAAGAAGAAGGCCTAATGAGGCTGGGCATGTAGATGTCCATTTGAAAAAAAAATAAAAATACATAAAACATAAAAGTTTCATTCTATCATGGCTGATGTGGTTGTATCTTCACAGTATACAGATGCATAGAGGCAGACTTGGGGGGGGAGCAGAAGGGGTTGGGGGTGTTACCATTGTGTATCTCATATGTTTTCTTTATGTATTTTAGACAACTCCCAACAATTGGAGGCTTGGATCATGGGCCACTCCTACATTTATTGGTCAGGGTGATGCACAGAAAAGAAGCGGGGGAAAGTGACTTTAGTTCAATCACCAAGAGGTGCGCATTCTAAGGAAAGGAATACTCAGAATGCGGTGGGGACAATTATTATTGTCGGTCTGGAGAGAACATGCAGGACCAAACCAGAGCCACAATTACTCATAGCTCAATAAAAAAAATGGTTTAGGAAAACAGACTTGGTTTGACAAAGTTTATCACAACTAGGAGGACTTGGAGGTGATAAACAAGAGATGGCCTATGGTCACACTAGCCTGGGCCAATAATGGTGCCACTGAGGGTGGGGGATAGGTAAAAAGCCACAAGGCTATGGAGGGAGCCTGAAAAAGGATGAACAGAAGGTGGGGAAAAATGCTTCAGGGATCTTGGGGGGACAAGGGGTGAGTCATAAGGGGCTAGATGAAAAGATAGGAGTATGGTACCGGGGGTCTGTCCATTGGAAAGGAGCAACCACATGTTCATAATAGAATTAGGGAGGGGTATAGAGGCACAGTATAAGTAATAAGTGAGTCGCAACAACAACAACAACAAAAAAAAAATAAATAAATAAAAATAAAAAAGAAGGCTTGGGTTAGTGAGGGGGGGAGCCTGCCTTCCAACGCAAGCTGGAGATGGGCTAGTGGATGAAAAGGAAAGAATGAACAAAGTCCTTAATACGGGAAGGGGGACGAACCCCACTTTGGTCTATGCCAACGGGGGTTTGGAAGGCTACTCAGGGGTGTGGACACCCAAGGTAGCTAAAGGAGGGGTCAGGTATGGACAACTGGCCCAGGATTAAAGAAAAGCCCCCCTCAGGTTTACTTCTGGGGGTGAAAATATAACAAATGATGTGATAAGAATGCATAATGAAATGAAATAAAGATGAACACATGACCCCCTCAGGTTTACATCTGGGGGTGGAAGTATAGCAAGTGATGTGATGAGAATGGGTAATAAAATGAAATAAAGATGAATACAATTATGAAGACGATATGAATTTCATGGAAAGTAAAGTCTTATATGAGTGGTGAATAAAACAATTTGGGATTGCATTATGTAAATTAAAGAAATTGTTGAGAATTTTAATAAAACGTGTACCGACTGAGCAACCAACATAACATTATGTGTGGTCTCACTTTATTGGGAGAGGGCTCTAGAACAATGAATTTTTTGCAATGAATTTCCTTACTTTTTCTGAGATAGTATAAACATACCTTTTTTGCCTGTGGGAGCACAGGGCCCTCCTGGCCTTACACTCCCATCCATCCACAATTGGGCCCTGAGTTTTCATTTGTAGCACAGCAGCAACCAGATTGGCAGCATAACCTTCTTATTACCCCACCTCATGAACCCTGCACTGAAACTTTTCAAATCCTTGCCAAAACATCATTCTATGCCACTGCAGAGTCATTCTGTGTCAGAGGCACAAAAACAAATTGTGGTGAAGAATTAAAAAATGACAGCTGTCACGTTCATGAGTTGGTGGAAAGAAATGGCTATGTTAAAAATTTGGGAAAAAAATATTGAAAATTACAAAAGTGACAAATGACCATAGCTTAATTTCAACAGATGAACATAACTTTGCAATTTTAACATATTTTGACCCCAAGTTTTGAACATATCCTGCTTATGACCCCTTCTCATCCACAGGGGCAGTAAAAAGTTTCAAATCCCACCAGAAGGTGATTTTGTCAAGTGACCACGAAATCGCCTTTCAGGTGGATTAGCATAGTTCCACTGACATTGCTCATGACGAGGGGTCTCAAAAGTGTAATGTTGAAATTTGGTCTCTAAATATGCAAATATGGCAAATGTATGCACCAGAGTTGAAAACCACTATGAACTACATTGAACCACACTTACCTTATTTCTCATATAGCAGTCGCTGGTTCCAGCACCAGAACGTGTCTTCAATCAGAGAGTGGCTCTTCACCCTGGAACCGGTTCAGATGAGTGAGGGTGTATGTGGGGGGTCTTGGGGTGTGCAGGGTGTTGGTTGCTCAGTAGGAGGACATAGTGGAGGGTCACATTGCAGGTGTACCATTTTCTTTTTTACAGATGAAAGACATTGAGTAACCATTTTCTTATTTTCAGTCTGCAATTGACATTGGATGGTGAGAGGTGCCATTAGACATTAGTGAAACCAAAAAGATCAAGGTAGACAACCATCAGAGGATGGGGGAAGGGGCACCACTAGATACAAGGGATAAAGTACACATTTACAGGGACAGGCATCTGAGAAAAGGGGGGCACCATCTGACACCTGGGATACATAAAATATTTAAGGGGATGGGCATCAGAGGATGGGGGTGGAACTAGACCCAGGGATAAATTAAACATGTATGCAGACAGCCATCGGAGGGTGGGGGGCACCACTGCACACCAGGGAAAAAATATTTCAAAAATACAGGGATGGAACTAGGAGGGTGGGGGTGCCATTAGACACCAAGGAAAAATGTTAAAAATAGCAGGGATGGCAATCAGAGAGGGGGTGACACTAGACACCAGGGAAAATTCACATAATTAAAGGGACAGCCTACAAAATCCTTGTTTCATTTGACAGGATCCTTTTTTGTGTGAACGAAAAAGTCCATAAGGCAAAAGCTGCAGTGAGTCATGAAAAAGGATTTAATTAAACAACAAAAACAAATTTCAGGGTCACTTTCCTAACAGTTAATTGCAGACTCAACCTAATGGAGTCACAATGAGCAAGATCCATTTCTTGCTCTGTCTGCAGGGTATAATTTTTGTGGGTGTTGATTTTTTTGTGTTTACGAAAAATGGAAAATAAGATAGCAAATGAAAGAAAGATTTTTTCAAATGAAAAAGGATTGGCCCCAAAACAAAAAGATCCCTTTTTGTTGTGAACAAATTGTTTTTTTGTCCCAGACCTCTATCCAAAAGACTGTACTGAGCATGCTCAGAACCCACAATTTTTAAATTGAATAACTTTGAAAGGGATTAACAATTCTTCATCAAACCAATGAAAGGCACATCTGTAGGGCAAGCCCATTCCACCCTAAAAATTGTAGACCAAAATTCCAATCCTTCTGTGTACAAGGCAATTAGAAAGAAAAACAGTAAAACACATTTATTTTTACGTTTTTTTCACTATCCACATCTTTGAATCTGCATATTTGACCAGAATGAAACCTGCCAGGTCAAGGGATATACCCCATGAGATGGCACATGCAAACTTTCATGCGAATCTGTTGAACACTTGCAAAGTTATTAAAGTGCAAAATTTGAGGTTTCACATATAAACCTGTGCTCACCACCTAGCTATAGGGGCTGTATCACAGCCCTATGATATGTATATTTTTGTGTAATTTTGACCTTAAATGTTCAAGATACTCATTTTATGATTCACCTTTTAAACATGACATGTACTATTTATAGTATATTGGAAGAAATGTAATTTTGCTCCATAAGTTCAAAAACACGTCTAGTCCTGGATTTAAAAAAAATGACACGAGTCACATTTATGAGGTGGTGTGGAAAAAAATGCTATGTTGAAAGTTTGAAGTCAAAATATTTAAAATTAGTGACGTTATGAGTGAATGTTGTAATATTGCAATGTTCTTGCATAACGTGGGCAGTTTATCATATTTGTATGCCAAATTTTCAGCATAGCCTTCTTATTACCCCACCTCATGAACCCTTTAGGTGAAAATTTTCAAATCCCTGCTGAAACGTCTTTCTGCACCACTGAAACATTATTCTGTGCCAAAAGTGCAAAACGCATTTTGGCCAGGTTTTGGAAAATGACACATCATGTTTATGAGGTGGTGGGAAAAAATGGTCACGTTAAGAATTTGTGGCCAAAATATTTAAAATTACCAAAGTTATTAGTGAGCATAGAAAAATTTCAAGGTACGTATATAACTTTGCCAATTTTGCATATACTGACCCCATATTTTCAACACAGCCTTGTTATAACCCCACCTCATGAACAAGAGTGGTGAAAAATGTTCAACTCCCACCCAAAAAATTATTTTGCCAAGCGATGGCAAAATCACATTTGGGCTTGATTTGCATAATTCCACTGCCATTGGTTATGAGGTGGAATCTCAAAAACGCCATGTTGAAATGTGAGAGTTTGTTCAGTGTGTGTGTGTGGGAGGGTGAGGGGTGGTGGGGGCTCAGTGGGAGGTCGGTGTGCGGGTCGGATTGACATGGGACCGTTTCCTTTTTTACAGGTTTACAAAAACATAGAGGAATGGTTTTCTTTATTACAGCTAACATTAATACAGAGATGGTGACTGGAAGCTGGGGGGTGCCACAAGATACCAAGGAAACAAGAAACATAAGGGAACAGTGATCATAGGGTGGGTGGTACCACTAGATACTAGAAAAACATAACACACATAAGGGGACAGGGCTCGAACTGAGGGAAGGGGTGCCACTAGACACCAGGGGAAATGACAAACATAAGAGAATGGCAACAGAGGAGAAAGGCACCAGTAAACACCAGTGAAAGAGTGGCTTACTGCTCTCACAGCAGCCCACAGCATGAGTTCCATCTTTGACTGCAAAATTTAAGAAAATCCCATTGTTCTCATCTAGAGAATGTGAGTCAGTGGCTCCTCTCACTAAGCTGGGCACCCTGGATTTTGGGGTACCCAGGGAAGCATTTCTGGCTATTAATTGAAGAAATAAATATCAGACGCTAACTAAATGGATGCTATTTAGCTAGGTTGTGGTGTTTGCTTTTTTTTAAATGATGCCATTTTTATGCACTTTCCATGTTTATTACTGTAGTTTGAGAAAAAAAGAAGTAAAATGGTGGGTCTCACAGCACAAAAAAATTCTTTGTGGTATGAGAGGCAAGCAGTGAAAAACAAAAAATGGCCTTGCAACACAGAATTTTGGGTGTCTTATTAGAACGTTATCCCAAGAACCCTACTGATTGTGATCAGAACAAAAAAAAACACAAAACTTTAAAGCCTTATAACTTTGGAGCCATTTAATATTTTTTTCACAAAACCTTTTAAATGTATTACCTTAGGACAAAACACCTGTAACCTGAAAGTTTGGGAAAAAAATGGTATGCTGTGTAAGCTATAGATGACAGTAAAAAAAAAATCCTGTTAAGTATAGGAAAAAAAAATAGCTACATAAAAATGACATATGCAGATCTCAGAAACTGAACAAGCTGCCATCATAAGCCTTTTCACAGATGTAGGTATTGACTCCTAGACAACACATGTAGCATTTCAGCTGATTTTGTCAAATGCTGCCAAAATATTAAGGTGCAAAGTTAGGGGTTTAACATTGAACACCCAACTCAGCCCTAACTAGATATGCCATTGACAGAGTACAGGCCTATGGTACATTCATAAGGTACAAAAAATGGGCAGAGTGGATGGGCCTTGCAGTCCTTACCTGCTTTCAGACTCTATGTTTCTATCTAACTATAGGGTTGCAACTGCACCCCTATAATTCCATTAATCCGTAGAGACACAGTACTTTGAATTAGTGGCACTGATTACTTTAAATTATGCTAATTGAGCATTTGGGGGAGCTATTAATTTGACATACAAATGATGGAGTGTGGGAGGACAAATTGGAGAAATCTTGTTTTCTTCACCAGCCTATAAGTGATTCCTCCTATTGTTAAAGTGACTCCTATTGAAAATTATCACTGTAGACAGGTTTTCCCTATATATGGAAGTGATGGATCAGATTTAGCACTTAACCCTGCTAAAGTTCATGTCAGTGACTCAGTAGGTAGTACGGTCTCCTCTAGGGCTGAACGATTGGAAGATCATGGGTTCTACCACTACACCAGGTAGTTAGGGTAGTACCTGTAAGTGACACTGTAATGCAGTATAAGAGGGTGCTGCACTGGTGAGGTGCTGTCTTTTGAATGAGACATCAAGTCAAGGTTACTTCTGCACTTACCTGTCACAGTCCAGGTGGATATAAAAGCTGCCATGTCACTTATCAAAGAAAAGTAGGGGAGTTTCCCTTGATGTCTCATGGCCAGCCTTCCCCCATCAATAAAAAGGTTCACACAATCCACCACCCAGAACACACATGGAAACAAACTATCATAGCTCAGTGTGTCTTTGCTGGTCAAAAATTACAAACAGATCAAAATAAAATATTAATCTGACCACTACATCTCGTTATTTCCATTGCAGCCCTGTTCATGTATCATTTGTGCCTCACTACCTCCCAAACCCTAAATGTTGGATCAGATCAACTCCTATATGTTTGTAAGCCTAATTGCTTGCCCTGTATGTGCCTGCTCTTACTTGTACTGCACATTTTGTCTGTACTTTCTTACTGCTTATTTTGCCTTTTGGTCATTTAATTTGCCAGAACACTGTTTTATTTATATTGTCTGAACTTAACCAATGAATGCACAGTATTTGTTTCCCTGTACCCCCCTCCCCCACCAGGGTCACACCTGAAAACTAGCCTTTGGTCATTGTGCTTTATCTGGTTTCCAATTTTCAATAAATAAATAACTCAATATAATAATGTAGTATATTCAGGGGGAAATGTGTGGTTTGGCTAGGAGCAGGGTATCCTGAAAGCCATTGTGATTGCTGAAGTTATTTGACTTTTACATTGTTTTTGGATTTAGGGCCACTGACCCCTATGTGATTTTGTCCATGTTCAAATTGACTTCCCATAGAAGTAGCTTCATCATATAACTTTCTAGGAATGTAACACATTGGTTGGACCTGACATTTGATGCGGCCGAGGCCTTGTTTCTCACACGTGCAACTCATAATTCCCAGTCTGGGCTTTGTTCTAGCCATATGTGAGCCCCTTATCTTCCAGACTCTAAAGGTGTATCTCCTCAACTTATATGTTGTTATACAGCATATCAGCTGTCCTCTCTAAAAAATTATTACATTTGTGGAACTGTGTTCTTTGAATGTTAAATGCGCCCCAAAAGTAATTGCAGCTCATGTAAAAATATTTCAATGTGCATTTTAATTTTTAGATCTAGGGCCCACAATTACCTACTGTAGGTCATTTTTAACATTTGTTCCATGTGACTTCCATGATAAATAGGATCATTAGCTGACTTTCCAGCAACATATTGTGTTGGCAGGTTGGAACTGGCATTTAGCAACATTATTCCACAGTATCTTGCACCAATATCCTATTATTTATTTTGTGTAACATGTCCAAGTCTCCTTTGGAGCCCATATCCCTTAGACTCTAATAATGAACCCCTCAGAAAATATGTATTTTAAAGACACATTGTTGCAAAGGACAGCAGGGTCTTACAGCCTATGAAAATATATTGTTTAGCTGGCAAAGAGGTCTTAAAATCCACTGTGGTGAACATTAATGTTAGCCTTTGTTTTAACGATTCCAAGGGTTAAAACACATTGCTAAACAGCACAATTGTTATTGTACATTTATATTCAATTCATTTATCATCATCATTTTGAAAATTTGCATGGAAGGCAGGGTGATCAAAGCATGGTGACTCTTTCTTTTGCTGTCAAAACTTTGGCAACGCGGCCCACATGTAGAATTGTTATATGGTAATGTTTGCCCAGGAACCATGAAGCTGGAATTGGATTAAGATTAGGAAGGGATCAGAGCAATGAAAATGGCACCTGGGAAACAGGATGGGTGAGGTTATATTGAATTACCGTGCCAATATTCAGGCTGGGGTTTAGAAGGGCACTAGACTACTGGGAGGGCTAGGAGATGCCGGTGGTTACTAGTTTGGTTCTGGAGTGTGGGAAATGACTAAAGTATTACTTAATAATTATGCCAGCTACTTCTGTTCCTGGCATAGTGCCAAGCACCAGGTGCTGTGCCATAAACAGAAGTCCATGGGTATCAAACTTCACGTGTTAGCATGCACACACACTGCTTGCAAACACTGACAGATGGTGACCCTCATTTGCATTAAAGCTTATTCATATGGGGAACTCATCTCACATTGACTAAGAAAGATTTCAGTACCTAGCTGGAAAGTGTGGGCCACAACAGGGAGGTATTTTTCCCCACTGTTTCACTTTTTTTTAAACTCTGTGACTGAGAATTGGGCATGTACAGTATTTATCCATGCAAATTCTTATGTTTTGTTGTGCATTGTTAAAAAAATATCAAAGTGCCCGCCACTGTACATGAACATAAGAAAAGCTATTCATGAAAACAAATATAATTGTCAGTAACATTTCTTTTTGTCTGGTCAGGGTCATCAGCTGGCATTGCACTGCACCATCCTAGGAGAAAACTGGTTTACATACTGAGCAAGGTGCTCCTATCCTGGGAAGGCCAATAGGGTGTGAGGCACAATGCAGAGGCATCATGTCCTGATCCCAGTGAGAGGGTGATATATGCTCCATTGCACTGTAGCTTGGGAAACACAGGTTTTGTATTCTCAGCCTGAGTCCCCTGTCCTAGACCAGTGGTATGTTGGTCACAATGCAGAGGCATCATTCCCTGATCCTAGAGGGAGGGTGAGATATCTTTCACTGCACCATCTCAAGGGAAACAGGAATTTATATCATGAGTCCAACTCCATTCACCTGGAATGATGAGATTGTGCTTGTAAAATATCTGTAAGCCACCACTCCTGTGAATAGGACAGTACCAGTGTCCACGCACCACTGATGTCACAGAACTGCCACCACCTTTACTATTAAGGCTCTTCTTCTGTGGCCAGCATCATGCAGATTGAATGTTAGGGCCTCACTGATGGGGGGGGGGATGAAAGTTATTAAAAATTGTGTAGTGTCAGATTTTGCATTCGAGAAAGAATGGATGTCCCTTAGAGTCCCAGGTGTCCAGTTGTTTGAGTAGTAAAGCTGATAGCACAGCAGAATAGTATGCAGAGCAATCTGCATTCAGATTTGAGCTAGGCCATTACATCTATCACTTCTGTCTGTTTGTGAGTCATACATATGCAAATTGCATCCTTCTGGAATAAATTCCTCAGCTCTTATGACCTCCACCAGTCTCTGACCCTTCTAACTTCTAATCTCCAGAGTCCCAATTCTATGTCTGGAAGTCTGTGGCCTTCTACTGAGGAAGGGGACCATTGTGGGACAGATAGCCTGATGTTGACTAGCATAAGGGTATATATGTGTGAGGTAGTCCCCACACTACATTATCTACCACATAACTACCTCAAATTCCAGTACTGGCCTGGAACCAACACAAACACCAGATTCTACCCCAAACCACTGTTGTTCTTCAGTGTTTGCTCTGCAAAGTTTTAAAACTTAATTTCCAGTTCACAGGGTTCTATGTGATAACAGTGGCCGCCGAAGGGCGATCGCCGTTACGGTGAAGTCAGAGTGCCAAAAATCAATTTCAGCACTCTGACTCCCTAGCCCACAACAAAACAGTGCCAGGGACTTGTATTTTTTACCTCTCAAATCCCCTCCTGACCCTCACTGAGTGTGCTCGCCCCCCCCCGCGCACATACCGGTGGATCATGCTAGCTCCCACCGCATACCTGTAGCAACTTCCTGTCACTACAGTCACCAACCCACCCCATCCAGTCACTGTACCTGACCTGTAGCCCCTGTAACATGCATTGTGATTGAGTCACCATTTAGGGGGTCACTCAATCACAGTCACGCACATCACGGCATACAATTCACAGCCGTTACACCACAGTACCTACCCATAATCAGCTCACACCCTCGTAGTTAACGCTATACTACTTTTCAGTGAAATGAGGATTAGTTCTGGAATGGATAATGGGTATGAGGTGGCTGTGAAGCAAATACTGAGGTACGGTGGTAGTTATGGGTCAGATAATTGTAAATGATAAGATTTATGCAGATAATAGGATGTGGTTCAATTGTATGGCAGATACAGGGATAAGGGGTAATATCCAGTTAAGTAACATGGTGTAGGGTGGGTTATTATGGGGCTGAAACTGTGATGAATGTAGGCATTGGGTAAACACATTAAGGAGGCAGTTGCAGGATAGATACTGGGGTAGGGTAGTTGTTAGCAGTACATTGAGTAGTTTTGAAACTGATACTGGAGTTTGGGTATTTGTGCGGCTGATACTCTAATGTGGGGTAGATACTAGTATCTGATGACCTAGTTTGGAGCAGATGCTGGGATATGGGGCAGTTGTGAAACAAATACAGGTGTGAGGGATAGTTGCTGGGCAGATAAAATGGTGTGGGGTAGTTATGGGTAGATATAGTAGTAAGGAATTAAGGCAGGGCATATACAAGATAAGAAGTAGGTGTAGAGCAGACACTGGATAAGTGCACAAGTGTCATTAGACTGGGGTAATTGTAGGACAGTTATTAGGGTTTGGGGTCATTGCAGGGCAGAAAATTTGGTAGCTGCATGAGTGTTTTAAATCTGGGGTACCTGGTTGTCAGAAATCGTGGTGTGGGGCAGTTGCAAGGAAGAATATTGGGTAGTAGTGAATATTACTAGAGCAAGATAGTTATGAGGGGATATTGGGGTGTGAGGTAGTTGCAGGAAAGGACATTGGATTACTATGAGCATAATACTAGAGTGGGGGTAGTTATGGGGTAGATATTGTACTGTGGGGCAGTTATAGGACAGAATAGTATGTATTACAGTGCTACTACAGTGGGTAGTTTGGGGGCAGATACTGTGGTGTGGTGTAGTTGCAGGCCATATATTTGATTACTATGAGTGTGTTTCTAAAGGTAGGGTAGTTGTGTGACACATACTAAGTAGTGAGGCATTTGAGGGGCAGAATATTGGGTAGCTGCAAGAGTGTTACTAGAGTAGGGGTAGTTGTGGGGCAGATATTTGGTGTGGAGTAGTTGCATATCAGAATATTGAGCTGCTGTTAGAATATTAGTACAGTGGGATAGTTGTGGGCAAATATTGTGGTGTGGACTAGTTACAGGGCAGAATATTGTATAGCTGTGTGTGTGTCTGTGTGTGTGTGTGTGTGTGTGGAGTGGGACAGTTGTGGGATAGATATTGAAAAGTAGGGGTAGTTGCCTGGGTGAATACTGTGTCACTGTAACAGTGTTGCTAGGCTGGGGTACAGGTAGTTGTGGGCCAATTATTGGGGACTGTGGGATAATTGCAGGATAGAATATTGGGTAGCTGCAAGAGTGTTACTGGAGTTGGAGTAGCAGTGGAGCAAACACTGTAGTGTTGGCTAGTTGCTTGGCAGAATATTTGATGGTTGTGAGAGTGTTACTACAATGGGTTAGCTGTAATGCAGATATTGTGGTGTAGTGGTAGTTGCAGGGCAGAATACTGGGTTACTGTGATTGTGTTACTAGAGTGGAGGTTGTATGACAGATATTGGGGAGTGGGATAGTTGCTGAGTTGCTGCAAAAGTGTTACTACAGCGGGGGTAGCTTTGGGGTAGATATTGTGTTGTAGGGTAGTTGCAGGGCAGAATATTGGGAAACTGTGATGATGCTACTACAGTGGGTAGTTGGGGCAGATATTGTAGTGTGGGGTACTGTAGCTGAAGGTCAGAATATAATTTCGCTGCATTTGTGTTGCTAGAGTGAGGGTAGTTGTGTGACAGATATATGGGTGTGGGTTTGTTGCACGACATTATATTTGGTAGCTATGAGAATGTCACTAGAGTGGGAGTAGCTGGGGCAAATGTTGGAGTGGTGGAGTTGCAGTGCAGAATACTCAATAGCTGCAAGGGTTTTACTAAAATGGGGGCTGTTGCAAGGCCAATATTGGGGTGGGGTAATTGCAGGGCAGAATAGTGGGTAGTTATTTGAGTGATACTAGTGTGGGGGTAGATGGGAGTCAGACATTGGAGTAGGGTAGTTGCAGGTCAGAAATTGATTAGCTAGCTGTGAGGCATTACCACACTGTGTACCTGATAAAGAGAGGTTAGGGTGTGAGATAGCTGAGGTCAAATTTCTTACTTTGTTTAGGACACAACACATTTTGTCAAAATCCTAACTGCATACTGTAGACAAAATAGTTAAGTTACAAAAATAAATTTCATGTAAAAGAAACCAAATTCATCTCAGACATGTAAACAGGCACACTGAATCAGATTATAAAGATAGTCTGCATGTAAGCAGCACCACAAAAAACTCATTCAGATTTTCAGGTAATCTGATTTCTGCTAAAATCTGATTACTGCCTGACATGTAAACATACTGATGATCTGTCTTTGGTACTTTTATACAAAATCCAAAAAAGTGCAGCTGGGAGGCTCATAGAGTGTAACATAAAATGTACCACTGTCTTCCTAACTAAAGTGTAGCTGAACTATATTAGTAGGAACATTATCCTCAAAAATATTTACATCAAATTTGTATGCTATACTCACTACCCCCTCCTCCACAGCATTTATAATTCTTAATTTCATGTTTACAGTCAGTAGTTGATTTCTATAGGACATAGGTGAGACTCAGCCTTGGACAGTGACTGGGTGGGGGCACACCTCTCTATAGGATTGTAGCATTTTAACACTGTTCTGTAATTTGTCATAGTGTTGGGATTTTGTAGACACCAAGAAAAATCTGATGTGTTAGATAAAATGAAAGACTTTCTTTTCTCTGCAGTAGGGTGTATTTTTCAATATCAGGTACAATTACTGTAACAGTGTTATTAAATAATTGTTTTGAGGAAACTTATTTCTCTTGTTTTGCTTTGTATTTTGAAAACAAGATGTAGAGTGGGCACACAATGGCCTGACTCAGATTATGCCATTTATCTTCATGAGTGTGTTTGTGTGGGGGGTGGGGTGGGGGGCACAATCATGACACCAATGACCTTTGAAGGTCCTGCCTACTCACAGATTATGATCAATGATATTCTAAACTGAGTCCAGCCATTGCATTTCTGGTTTATACACACATTTTCAAATGTAAATCTTTCAAATTAGGTCTGTTTTGGAGATACAGTTGTTTATAGTATGTTAACTACTTTGGTTAGAAGGTGAGCGGCACAGTGATAGCATCAATCATTATTACAGTAGCTTTCCTATTGACTGTTGTGACTGGGTCACAAGGGCTATGGACAAAGGATTGGTAGTGGGCACACTGTACCTGGATTTTAGCAAGGCCATTGACTCAGTCCCCCATAAAAGACTGATGAAGTTGAAAGAACTACAGATGGAGGACAATTTGATCAGGTGAGAAGGCAACTGGTTAGGGGCAATGGCTCGGGGGAAATATTCAGGGATGCAGGAGGTCACCAGTGGAGTACTGCAGGGGTTGGTGCTCAGAACAGTACTGTTCAGCGTGTTCCTAAGCAACATTGGAGATGGCATAAAGGGCAACATTAGCCTTTTTGCAGTTGACATCAAGCTCTAGGGAGAGATGACATACAAGAGGGAATCAGGGACATAATGGAAGACCTGGAAACACTAAAGAGATGATCCAGAAACTAGCAACTGGGGTTCAAAGCCAAGAAGTGCAAGGTCAAGCATGTAAGGATATTTGAAGCCTGGAAGCAATGTTCTCTAAACTTTGATTGCTAAAAAAAAAAAAAAACTCCCACCACATCAAATTAGTGCCTCAAGCAAACTACAAGATGGAATTACTAATACATCTGCTACTTCCAAACTGCAACCATGCCACATGAAGGATATGTCTAATTGTGAGCTGCAGGGATGCTAAGAGCAAATGAGCTGATACTTCTTGCAAAAGGTGATTGCTCCTGTGGAGAAAGTTGCCATATTTGACCTTCCCATGCAAATGAGCCATAGCACAGGCAAGGCATGATGGATCATTTGCGTCTCATTATGGACTTATTACAGGCTGAGGAATAAACAATTGCTCCATGGATATTGCTTAACCCCCCCTGCCCAATCACTGTTATTTCATCTTTATTGCTATTCTCTGGCAGCCTAGTGCCCCCTGCCCACCCACCTGATCCCTGTGACAACAATAAAACCAATATTTCTGGCAGTCTGTTGCACTCCCACACCCACCTAATCTTGATAACGGTGCCAATAGAGATGCTTATGCCTTATAGTCTAACAGCTTCCCCAGATCACTGTTCCATTATACTGAACACCATTCCCTGGTAGTCAAGTGTGTTGCCTTCCTGATCCCTGCACCAAACATAGGTTCTATATCCTTGGCAGTCTAATGTCCCACTTCACTCAGTTCTGATGACAGCATCAATAGTGATTCCTATGCAGAGGTAGTCTAGCGGATCCCCACCCCTGAATTCCTATGCCTAAAGCTTTGCACTTCAGTACTACCAGTCTCCTAGTGGTGGCCCAGAGATGGTGGCTAGCAGCTGACCACCCCTCACTGAAACTGCTCATCACCATCTGCCTCATACTTCCTTTTTGATTTGAACTATGTCCAAATGAGGACATTTTGTATAGTTACATAGTGATTTTCAGCAAACAAAGACCTCATGATCCATCAAGTAGGCCAGATTCCATCTAATTTTTGCATTGTACTCTACTGGACATGCACTCATTTCACATGTTTCACCACACCCCATTCATTTTCACAGTATGTCTTTCCAATCTATGCCAAAATTCCTTAACAGTATTGGAACATACCACTTCTTTGGAAGCCTGTTCCAATTTTCCACCACTGTTTCAGTGAAATAATACTTCCCAATAATTTCAGAATTATTTTGGAGTTTGGGGAGAGTTAAGGCGGCGGCGTTGTGACTTGTATGTTTTTGCAAACAGCGGTTGGATATTTACGAGTGGCACGGCTGCTGTAGGAAGGAGGATTCGCTGCTGCTGTTGGAGTTGGGCTGCATTTTTTTTTCCCTACAATGAGTGGATAGCAACTAGAAATTCTTTTGGTTCTCTTGGTTCTTGTAATATTACTCAGAAAAAAATATGAGTTGTACTGGGTTTTTGGTAGTTGGCTGGACTGTTATTGGAGTTATTTAAGCCCCTGACGCGTTACTGAGTTGGAACTGTTGATTTGTGAGTGGAGACCTTTTGGAACACGTGGCATTGAACTGAATGTTATATCGGGGTGTCTGAGGCTGGTGAAGTTTTGGGAGGAGAGTGTGATTGTGCTGGCCCCCGTCTCTGCTGCCTGTCTGCAAGGAGATGTTGAAAAGGACTTGTTCTTTTGGATCTTGTGGTTTTTGTGGTGGTCTTGGCTTGGAGGTGTGTTGCGGGATAGTTGCCTGGGGTGGTTGATGCTGGCTGGGCCTGAGGTGGGTGACTCTGGCCTCAACCTGCTGGTGGGCAGGTGTGAGTTGCTGGAAGTCTCTTGAACCTACCGGAGGGGTCTACCGGTGGGTGGACACCATTCCGGGGGTTATTGCTGAGGATCCAACTTGGATCAGTAATCCACTCTGGGGGGGCTATTCTCCATCACACGATTGCTGGGATACCTTTTTCCTCCGGACTAGAACTGTCTAAGTTCCGTTTTGTCCATCTTGCCTGCAAGACAGCCTGACTCTGATTGTCCGGGTTTTAGAGAGCCTGGAGTTCCTAAATTTGAACATTTGATGATTTTTGAAAGATCGTGACTGCTTGCATCCACTATTATATTATACTGAGAACTTTTGCTGAGCAGAACTTTATGTTATTTTTAAACTCATTATTCACCTTCTTATGCTTTCTCAGATTCTATGATATTATTTGAGTCTATATTTTGTTACTGGATTAATAGTAATTTTAATATAACTTTACTGTTTGTTTTATTTTATTTTATTATAGGTTTTGTTTGGTTAGTATAATATTATCTGTTTAATTAAGATAGGTTGTTCTAAGTTGAGATAGTTTGTTAGATATTGGTTGTTAAGATGTGTTTGATGGGGTCTATGATGGTCAGGCGCTATTCTCCTGCTCTGCTCCGAGGCCTCCGTCCTTTTCACTGTCCCCACTTGTCTAATGACGTCTTTAATAACTGTCATACAGCGGGAATAATGAGAAGGCATTTAAGGAGTGGATGAGCTGGACAGAGTGGGAGATTGGAGGGGAGTGGGCAGATAGGGATAGTTGGGATGAGGAGACGCCCTGGGGAGAAATGAGATCAGGAGAGGGGTCCTCCTTGCCTGATTCCTATACCCAAGGGCTCCACATTGTGGGCAGGTACTGCGCTCCTCTCCAAAAACCCATCCAACTCGGGCGGTGTTATGTAATGCCAGGTCCATTAGGAACAAAACTGCAATTATTGCAGATCTTGTTGCAACATCTGACCTGGCATGTATCACCGAGACCTGGCTGGATGAGAAACGCAGGTCCTATATTAGACTCTGCTGCTCCGGCTGGGTTCTCGGTGATGCACCATCTGAGGTTGGATCATAGGGGCGGAGGAGTAGCCATCTTTTTTAGAACAGATCTGAGTCTTGTGGAGGTGCCAGTGGGTAACACCAGATCTTTTGAGTGTATCCTGGCAGCAGGTGCAGAGTTTAGAGGATTCTCCTCATCTACCGTCCACCCAGTGATGTTGGAGAATTCCTGAAGGAGTTCACGGACTTCATTGTTGACATGGCATTGGAGTCGCCCAGATGGTTAATACTGGGTGACTTCAATGCCTGGGTTGATGATGAACTCTCGCACTTTGGAAAGAACTTCCTCCTACTTATGTCTATGTTGGGCCTGTCACAGGTAGTTACCTCTGCTACCCATATAGGGGGTCACTCTTTGGACCTGGAGTTCCTACTGGATTTGGATGTCACGCATCTGGAGGTGGAACCGAATGTGTGGACAGACCATCACACCATAGATTCATCTTTGAGGCACCCCCTAATAGGCCTGCCTCTATGGAGATGGTCTAGTATCGCCCTTTAAGGGGAGTTAACCCAAAGGTCCTACTAGCGGTACTGGACCTATCGGGTATTTCGGGTGAGAGCATGGGTCCAGGGGACCTTGTTCTTGCCAATAATAAGGCCGTGAGCAAGGCCTTGGACCAAATTGCTCCTGTTCGTGTTCACCCACTCACTCAGTGCCCAAAGACTCCATGGTTCGATGAGTCTTTGAAGGAACTGAGGAGAGTGGGGTGAAGGCTAGAGAGGGCCTGGTGGAAATCTTGCCTGGATGCTGACAGACTTAGGTTGATGGATCATTATGGTATCTATCAATCGGCAACAACCTGTAAGAAGGCAGAATTCCTGTCCAGGGAGATAGCTGCTGCACGGAACCGACCAGCTGAACTCTTTCAGACTGTCGACAGACTGTGCAATCCACTCTGTCTACAGTCTGGAAGAGATTTTTCCCAAATAAAGTGTGATGAGCTTGCTCGGTTTTTCACAGATAAGATTGCCAGCATTAGGTCAGATATCAGCCAGGCTCACTCTTTAAGGGTTTGCGGTGATCGGCAAGGGGAAACAAACACCTGTGTCACCTGGTTTGACTTTGGTAAGCCGGAATTCATGGATATTGTGAGGATTGTCCAGACTGTACATCCAACCAGCTGTAGTTTGGATCCGGGCCCTACGCCACTATTAGTAAGTTGCATAGATACTATCTGTCCGACCATTGCTGAAATTGTTTGGAAATCTCTGGAGCAGGGGATCTTCCCTGATCCCCTAAAGGAGGCAGTCATTCAACCATTCCTGAAAAAACCTTCACTGAATCCGAACAGTTCAGACAACTACAGACCTGTCTCTAACCTGCCCTTTCTGGGTAAGGTTATTGAAAAGGTGGTTACACTACAACTGGATGACCATCTTACAAATCACAATATCTATGATACTCTTCAATCAGGATTTAGGAAAAGACATAGTACTGAGACTGCCCTTGTCCAGGTTCTAAATGATCTCCTGATAGCGAGAGATCGAAAGGCTCATACTATTCTAGTCCTTCTTGATCTCTCTACAGCATTTGATACCATGGACCATGGTGTGCTCCTGGAACGCCTGTGGCTCTATTGTGGACTGTCTGGTACAGTTCTGCAATGGTTTTGATCTTTCCTCACGAGGCGGAGACAGAGGGTCATCACCGGAATTTATTCCTCTGATACCATCCTCCTGCCCTGTGGGGTTCCGCAGGGTTCCATTTTGGCACCCATGTTGTTTGCTGTCTATATGCTGCCATTGGAGACATTATTAGGCAATACAGCTTGGGTTTTCACTGCTATGCAGATGACACCCAGCTGTATTTGACCTTTAGTCCTGGACAGGAAGATGCAGTCTCTATACTTAACAACTGTCTATCCGAGATCAAGGATTGGATGAGTGCCAGCTGGCTAAGGTTAAACCTGGATAAGACTGAGGTGTTGGTGGTGGACCCAGGTCACCTTGAGGTGGGTTGTAGGGCTGGGCTTCCTTCGGACATATGGATCGATGGTGCCCAGCTCCCAACCTCAGACCGGGTGCGTAACCTGGGCATTATTATTGACGACAGTTTGACCCTGAAATCTCAGGTGTCATCCCCTGTCAAATCCTCCTTTTACCATCTTAAGAATATCGCTAGGGTAAAACACCTAGTTCCTCCAGCTGACCTTCCAACATTGGTCCATGCCTTTGTTACTTCTTGCCTTGATTACTGCACTGCCCTGTACCTAGGGCTACCAGGGGTTGATATCTGCCGCTTGCATCTGGTGCAGAATGCAGCAGCAAGGCTTTTGACTGGGACATCTATGAGAAGTCATATCATGCCTGTGCTGCGCGAACTGCACTGGCTGCCGGTTCAGTGGTGGATCACCTTCAAGGTCGGGTTACTGACTTATAAAGCCCTACACAAACAGGGACCGCAGTATCTTCAAGATCTCCTTATTCCCTACTGTCACTCTCGCTCACTCCACTCTGCCAATGAGGGATTGCTAGAGATTCCCAGGGTTCATTTAAAAACATCTGGGGCACGGGCATTTTCCTACGCTGCCCCCAACCTGTGGAATTCTCTACCTCATCGGATACGAAGCTGCCTGACCGTCGAGAGTTTTAAGTCAGAATTAAAAACGTATTTATTTTCAAAAGCATATGGAGAGTGATTTTATTGTGATTGTATTGTTATTAATGTTGTTAATGTTATATGTTTGTATTTTAATTGCTTGCCTATTTGTACAGCGCTTTGGTTTGGAAAAGTGCTTAAAAATAAATTTTTACTTACTTTACTTACTTACTAACATCTTTCTTGAATATTCCTCCCACCAACTTCATAGAATGTACCCTTGTGTTACTGTCTTCTTTAACGTCCAATAACACCTTGCATTCCGCTTAGTTTATTCCATTTAAAAACTTAAATATCTCCGCCATGTTACCCCTCTCCCTTCAGTCGTCCAGCGTGTAGAGATTCAGGTCTAACAATCTTTCCTTGTACAACTTGCCCTCTTGGCCTTGTATAATTTTTGTTGGTCTCCTCTGCACTGGCTCAACCATATCCCAATCTTTTTTCAAGTGTTGGTTCCAGAATTTCACACAGTTCTCCAAGAGTGGCCTCGCCAGGGATTTGTATGAGGGTAGAGGTTTTCTTCTACTTCTGAGTCCACTACCTACAGTATACATTGCAGCATTTTGTTTGCCTCCCTACTGCCTTATTACATTGAGAAGACTGCTTTAAGTCCTCATTTATTAATACTGTTTAAGTCTCTTTCCTAGTCTGTTTCATCTATTATTGCACATTTCATCATGTAAATTACTCTTATACATTTTGTGCATACATGAATAGCTTTTCATTTTCTTTGCATTGAATTTCAGTTGCCAAAACCTAGACCTTTTCTCAAGATTTTCTAGATTCTCTCTATGTAATCTTTTATCCTCATCAGTACCTACTCTGTCACAGATCTTCATATAATTTACAGAGACTCATCTTTGAATTTATTCTTTCACCTATATAACATATAAAAATATTAAAAAAGAACAGGGCCTAAAACTGATCTCTGAGGAACCCCACTAGTGATCTCTTTTACGTCTGAAATTTCTCTGTTGAGTAACTCACTGAGTCCTTTCACAAAACCAATTTCTAATTCATATAATATGTTTCTCATGCTCCAGGTTATTTTTTTTTCATATAGCTTTGTAGTCATTGGTTGGCATTGGCAAGCTTTTTCAGTTCCATCCCCAACCCTCTTTATCCTATGACCACCTCAACCCTGCCCAACAGGAACAAGAGACCCCCACAGATTGCCCCTCATCATGGTCTCAAGGTGGGGAGGGCCATCCTCCCCTCACCCTGAGATAGATAGCCAGTAGTGGGTCCAGCAAGCAAGGTGGTAGCATGGGACAGAGAGCTGCCTGGCAGGTGGGACTTCATTTAGCCGATGCCATACTTTTTCTGCTTTCTTCCCTGTTTCCCAGCTGTGGTGTCATGTGATGCATGTGTGCATGGAGGTGCACATACATCACTGAACCAAGGCACCTTCCTAGGAAATCGTTGCTATCTCAAGCATGGCACTAACCCCCAGGTCTCCACCTAGTGACAGCCAAGTGCCAAGACAACCTGCCACACCACCTTGGGAGAGGAGAGGTAGTCAGTGGACATCTATCCCCCCCCTCACCAGTCCTGGCAACTCATGCTTGTTTCTAAACATGGGTCACCGGTGTGGCAGGGGGTGAGGCCCTCAGCAGCTCAGACCTCCATGTCACCAACCTGGCAACACATTTAATTTTTTAATAAATCTCTCTTGAAGCACTGTATCAAATCCATGTACAGTACATCTACTACCAGACCTCTATCAACTGTCTGTGTGACCAGATTAAAAAAGTCTGTTAAGTTTGTTTGATATAATGTTCCCCTTGTGAAAGTGAAATCATGTTGTTTTTCACCCTGAAGCTCATTTGACACTAAAAAGTTACTAATCTTTCTTTTACAGTTGACTCGATCATCTGATATATCATAGACATCAGACTTACTGGCTTGTAGTTTCCTGGCTCATCCTTATTTCCACCCTTATATAGAGGTATCACATTTGCTGTTCTCCAATCCGTTGGAACTACACCTGTCCCTAATGAATAACTAAAGGGGTTATTCAGTGGTGCAGCTAGTATCTGTCAGTTCCTTTAATATTCTTAAATGTATGTTATCACGACCTATGACTTTATTCACCTTTAAATTACTAAGACCATTTAATACTCTTTCTACAGCTTCTTTCCCACATTGATTATGCACATCTCTCTCCTTTTCACCCACAATTTATAATTTGGTAATGGATCCTTTTCACCTACAGTAAATATTGAGTAGAAATACTCATTTAGGATATTGGCCTTTTCCTTATCCCTATTTTCCTATCTCTCACCTTTCTTTAGTCTTATACTATCAATTTTTGTTTTTCTTTTCTCCCTAATTTAGAACAAGAAAGTTTTCTCCACCTTTGATACTCCTTCAGCTTTTCTGAGATATGTATCTGATTTTGCTTTCCTCACTATTTTGTTAGCCACCCTCATGCCTGTCAGATACATTTCCTTTTTATCTTCTGTTTGTTTTGCCTTTATTATCTGTAAAAGCTTGTTTCTTTTTCCTAACTGCAATTCTCACATTCTCATTATACCTTGATGTTTTTTTTCTCCTCTTATTTTTACCTACTATCATTATGCAAAGATTGGTTGCCTCCGGAGAGCCCTGCTGAACCACAATGCATTTGCCAACCACTCCTACTGAATCCTTCACCCTATCTGTTTCAACAGTCTCACTTATTTGTTCTCTTGCAATCCACTAGGGGGTACAGTCTTAACCTGGAGGGTGGGAGGTTTAGGAGGGAGGTCAGGAAGCACTTCATCACAGAGACGGTGGTGGACACATGTAATGCACTGCCAGAAGAGGTCATCTTATTGAAGACAGTGGGCAGCTTTAAGAGAGGCTGGGATAGGTAAGGAGGAAAGTAAGGATCATGGGTAGGGAGGATGGGAGCAGTGTGGAGGGAGGACAGGGACATTAGCTCAAGCAGTGGACCCTGCAATATGTGCAGACTTGATAGACCAAATGGCCTTTTACTGCTGTCTTCTTCGTATCTTCGTATTTTGCATTTTTTCTCATTGAAACCTAGCTGCCATACCCTTGACTATTTATCTAGTTTTCTCAGTTCTCTGCTCATCCTTTCCACCCGCACCCCTCCCCCACTGGCATGTCCAACCTATTACAGAGTTTGGTGACATCCTGAAAGAGGCAGACCTTCCCAAACAGCTCCTCTGTGATGTTGCTTATAAAGACATTAAAAAGGACCAGCCCCAGCACTGATCCCTGATGATCCCGCTGGTTACCTTCCCTTCCTCGAAGTGAACTCTACTTACCACCACCCTCTGTTCCCTATCCTCTAATCAATTTCTTATCCAGTTTACCACCTTTGTACCCACCCATGACTTACCCAGTTGCTTACTAATCTCCTGTATCAAACAGTATTTAAAATTTAGGTAGGCCACATCCACTGCTCCACCCTGATCTAATTCCTTTACCACCCAGTCAAAGAAGTCTGTCAGCTTCATTTGACATGACCTCTCCCTACCCCCACCCCTGGTGAATTCACGCTGCCCCCGGTCCTGTAACCCTTTGGATTCAAGTTATTCCACAGTCCTTACCTTCATCAGTGACTCTGTTAACTTTATTAACCCTGATGTCAGGCTGACCGGTCTATAACTGCTAGCCTCCTCTCTGCTAGCACTTGAGTGAACTGGGACTACATTTGCCCTTCTTCCAAACTTCCAGAACCTCTACTATTTCCACTGAGCTGTTAAACAGAACTATCAGAGGTGCAGTCAGCACCTCCATGAGCTCCCTCAGTACCCTTGGATGCACCTCTCTGGCCCCATTGCTTTGTGCCCCTTCAGATTAATGAGTCCCCTCAGGACTTTCTCCTCTGAAAAAGGACTAGTGTCTACCTCCTTCCGTCCAAAGCTTCTGTAACTTTCTGTGGCCCCTTCCCTGAATTATCATTAACATATTGGGGGAGATACAGAGGGACTGCCACAGATGGAAATAATTACCATTGTCAGTAGGGGATATGGTTGAAACACTCCATATGAATGTGTTGCACCAACTAAACTTTCCACTTGCCAGACTCACTGTAAGCATTCCAGCACAAACCTGAAAATGGATACAGAAAACTCTGGTCTCATTTATCTGGGGAGGTAAGAGGCCAGCATCAAATGGAGTGTTGTGTCAGCCCCAAAGACAAGAGGAGGGCTAAAGGCCCCAGACCTTAAAGTGTTCTATAGGGCAGAAAAGTTGCAAAATGTTGTTAAAGTCAGTGAAGCTCAGAATGCTTCCAGTTCAGCAAATACAAGGTTTTATTTAACTCTAAAAATTGATTAGCATTTTGCTCATAAAAGTGCTAAAACACTGTGAAAATGCATAGCAACTGCCTCACTGTGTTTAACAAGCATAACACTTCTAGAAAACCTATATAAATACTTTCTGAAGAGTTAGTATTATCCCAAGAAAGAAACTGCCAATCAATTATTTTAAACCCTAAAATATAGAGCAAGCCTCCTTCAGCAAAACCAGTCTAGCAGATATAGATACATTTTTTGCCAAGTGGAATAATTCAACAACCACCCAAATGAGTAATTCCTGGGTATGCCTGATAGCACTGTTGTGGAGAAAGATCTATAGGAAGTGTGACCTAAACACAGCTACCAGCAGATTATTCCCACTTCAGGCTTGCAATGACTTCCCATCAATCAGTCTAGACATGGGATTCAAGAGATGGGAAAAGGGTGGGTTGTATTTGGTGGTCCAGGTCCTAGAAGGCCATCAGTGAAGACATTCCAACAATTATGTGTAGAAATCAACCTCATAAGAGAGGATAGGGTCAGGTACATGCAGTTATGGCACCTTTTAACCACAGAGTCCTATGAATTGACTCTGAGACTTGAAGAGAATTCTATCAGAAAGACTCTGCATAATCTAGTGCTACAGGATCAACCTAGAAAGTTAATTTCAATCCGTTACTTGGCCCTCAAGGGGCTGGAAGGAGACCAGGCACAGCAGAATAAATAAGAGACAGATGGAGTGGGGAGACTGGAGAAACTATAATTGACCAGGACTTGGCCAATATTTGGGAACAAACACACAAAAATATAGGCTCTGCTAATTGCCAGTTTGGAACACCAACTATTTCAAAACACTATATCATGCATCCATCCAATCGGTGTTGAGAGGCTGTCAGGACATAGGGATGAATAAGCACACTTTCTGGGAGTGCCCTGTGTTAAAATAATTTTGGCATGATGTGGGTAGGATAATAGGCCAGGTTTGTGAGATACTGGCTCCTAATTAATTTGAATACTTAGTGTTGTGGTTGACCCCAATGGATATAAAGTGAAAAAAATAAAAGGTCAACATACAGCATATTAGTGGCTGCAGCTTCCAAAGCCATAACCCAGAAATGGTTGCCAGTAACCCCTCTGGTCTGCAAAACTGTAAAAGTATGCAAGAAATGGGGAGGCTGACTTCCCTTCTAAGGCACAGCCTGGAGAAGCATAAAGGCCAATGGCTCCCTTTTATAAAATATCTGGCTAACAAAGATGGTAATGACATCCTGGAAGTCCTGACCTAAGTGGGCTTAATCATTGACCCGGTAATAACTAGTCCACTGGATTTTCAATCCCTAGGCTCAGTACAGAAGCAAGGCCCTTCAGAACCAAACCTACAAATTAGGTTTCCCATTGAGGGTAGATACTATACTGTGTGAGGCTTGTGCATATAGTGTATGGCTATGTATACTGTAGATTTCAGTGTAGCCAAAAATGTTGTTCTGCTGCAGCAGTGACATCCATAAAGTAGCAGAATGACTTTTTATTCCACTGCACTACAGACGTCACACAGTCATGACCGCGAGCTGCAAAAGAAGCAAGCAGCTCAATTACACATCTAATGGCATTTTGTGCCTCACAATGAACAACCAAGTGTTTTAAAAAAAGATGTTTCAAAAAGCACATACAGACATCCAAGCTTTTTAACCTACTGTCAGACTCATAACTCAGATTAGCGATGCCAGCCACGGTTCATTCCAAACCACTTTCTGACTACCAACAGTTTATTCTCGAGCAAGAAAATCTGAAGACCTTGAAAAAATGGAGAAGGATCAGAGGCAAATAATTAGTTTTGTAAGGGACAATTAGGGTTACCACCTTTTAAGAAGCCCAAAGTGGGACATTTCTTACTGAAACATGATTTTTTGCAGGACAGTACGTAACCTCAACCAATGTAACAGACTTGTTTTCTCTATATAATCAGAATTAAGGCCAAGTATTGATGCAGAATAGGAATGGCAGTGAAGTATTGAACTTCAAGTGAACCCCACCTCCATCCTGTAGAGATGGACAGGATTTGGGGTAAGTGTTTGGGTCGTCACCCATGACGGTCAAGCCATGTCACCTCACCCTATTTTGCAGACATCGACACGTGTTGAGGTGTGCCTTAGGGTGTTTGGCTTTACAGTCACCCCATTCCATAAGGATATACGTTCAAATGGGCATAGCATAGGAGAGTGGGGTGAAGTCTTGGGCCAAAGAGTCCAAGGTACACCTCGATGCCTGTCAGTGGCTGGGGGGGGTGGGATGACATGAGCAGTACAGTCTGCAATCCAAAGGCACACCCCAATGCCTGTCTGTCTGTCTGTACAGGGTAGGACATTATGCTTAGAAACCCTATTGCCTCGGGCGTTTGTTGGTATTTACAGTACAAATTTTCAACATGGCCTTTTTGTGATCCCACCTCATGAAAGCATTTGGGACCTCTTCTCATGAAGAGTGGCAGTGTGATTTTGTCAATGTGTCCCAAAAACTGAATTCCAACAGCGACAGTGCCATTCTGCACCACATGTACGAAAACACAGATTGGGCAGAATGTGAAGAATGACAGCTGTACCATCCATAGGGAGGTATGAAGAGATGGCAATGTTGAAAATCTGTAGTCGGACTATTAAAAATGCTTGCACTTCCGAGCACACATGGAAACTGTGCAATGCATGCACGTAACCTAGTCACTTTATGGAGTTTTATCACCAGATTTTTAACATAGGCATTTTACGACCTGTGCTCATGAACAGTGTCACTGTGATTTTCTTAATGTGTCCCGAACATTAATTTCCCACAGCAACCACGGTATTCTGTGCTGGAACTGCAAAAAGCACATTTTGACCAGGATGTTAAAAATGACAGCTGTACTGTTCATAAGGAGGTGTGGAAAAATGGCAATGTTGAAAATCTGGTGTTAAAATATTACAAATGTGCAAAGTTATGAGCGTGCGTGGAAACTGCACAACGCATGCTCATAACACAGTCATGTTATGGACTTTCATCACCAAATTTTCAACATAGGCATTTTACAACCTCTGTTAATGTACAGTGTCACGGTGATTTTTTTTTATGTGTCCCAAACAGTGATTTCCCACAGCGACTGCGCTATTCTGCGCCGGAAGTGCGAAAAAACATTTCGGCCAGGATGAGAAAAATGAAAGCTGTACTGTTCATAAGGAGGTGTGGAAAAATGGCAATGTTGAAAATATGGGGTGAAAATATTGCAAATGTGTGAAGTAACGAGCATGCGTGGAAACTACGCAACGCATACTCGTAACACATTCTTTTTATGGACTTTTGTCACCAAATTTTCAACATAGGTATTTTAGGACCTCTGCTAATGAACTGCATCAGTGTGATTTTACTAATGTGTCCCGAACATGGATTTCCCACAGCGAGTGAGCTATTCTGCGCCAGAAGTGCAAAAACACATTTCAGCCGGGATGTGAAAAATGACAGCTGTACTGTTCATAAGGAGGTGCGGACAAATGGCAGTGTTGACAATCTGGAGTGAAAATATTGCAGATGTGCTAAGTTACGAGCCTACATGGAAACTGCCCAATGCGTGCTCATAACACAGTCATTTTATAGACTTTTCTCACTAAATTTTCAACTCAGGCATTTTAGGACTTCTGCTAATGAACAGTGTCACTGTGATTTTTGTAATGTGTCCCAAACATGGATTTTGCACAGCGACTGTGCTATTCTGTGCCAGAACCGCAAAAACACATTTTGGCCAGGTTGTGAAAAATGACCGCTGCACTGTTCATAAGGAGATGCATAAAAATATTAATGTTGAAAATCTGGAGTGAAAATATTGCAAATTTGTGAAGTTACGACTGTGCGTAGCACCTGCGCAATACACGCTTTTAAAACGGTCATTTTTTTGGAATTTTCCCACAAAATTTGCAACATAGACTTTTTGAGAGCCCACCTCATGAGCACTGGCACTGTTATTTTGTTACTTGGTCCCGAAAGGTGATTCCACGCAGTGACTGCAAAATCACCATTCTGGCTTGATTAACACCACAACAGTGATAAAATTCATGAGGAGGGGTCCCAAAAACCCCATGTTGAAAATTTGGTACCAAAATTCCAAAAAATGCCTGAGATATGCATCAAAGTTGAAAAAAACCTATTTATTCCATTATACAGCTTACCGGCATTTCCTCAGATCGCGGTCGGCTTTGAAGAGAGCAGACGTATTCCTGGTCCACTGAAGATCATCATGCCATACTCTGGAGGTAAGTATGGGTGGGGGTTGGGGAGGCAAGGTGCACAGTGGGTGGGTGCAAGTTGTGGGGGCAGGGAGGCGGCCGAGAGACTACTTCCTGCTTTACAGGAAAAAAAAAAACATTACGTAGATAGTTTTTGTTTTACAGAGACATTTAACAGGACATTTGGCACACTGGGGTGGGCTCCGTGCGTGCCAACCTAGTGTTTTGTTGGGATGGCAGCCGAGGGGGATTGGGCACCCCCTCGGCACAAACATATGTTTTGCGTGTGTGTGGGGGGGAAATTATGCCGACGGGGAGTGGGCTTCCAAGTCTGCACATTAATTGTGGATGGGAACATTATGCCAACAGGGAGTGGGCTCCCCTGTTGACACATGAAAAAACTCGGACGGACTGAAGCCGGCCGGGATTGGGGCCCCCGTTGTCAAACAAAGACTGTTTGGCGGGGGCACATGCTACCCGAGGGATTAGGCACCCCCTTTGCACGGGGGTTGCATAATACTGTCTGTGAACGTGGCAGCAAGCTGCCCGCCATGTTCACAAACAGTATTAGGCTAGCTAACGTTCCGCCCTGCAATGATGGGTCGCTCCCTCATTGCAGCATATTTACTGATGCTGCAGTGATGAGGTGACCCCTGATTGCTGCGGTAAAAATGTTTGTATTTGGTGCACTTTTGGAGACCAGTGTCATCGTCACACTGTACCTCCACTAGTCCACCAGTGCCAAGCCCCCAAATGCAGTGCCTCCATTGGCTGTAACAGTGCCACGCCTCCACAACCCGCTTTTCTCCTAAGCCGTCACATAATGTTTCTTGTGCATGCGCACAAGCAAACATATAAATGGCTAAAAGTAATAAACCAAATCAAGCTGGGGCTCTTGCAGACACAGACATTGAAAAGTTATGTAGTACTGAGTCAGTTGGTCAGCATAATCCCACAGCACTCCTGAGCCTGGTGTTTTTTAATGTGGGTCTCTTATTTTTCCCTGAGAACAACAGAGCAATATCATCTGAAATGGGGCAACCTGCAACTCTACAAGGACACAGATGGAGCAACATATTGGAATAAAATGAGATACAAACTAAAACCAGGTCTGGTGAGAATACAAGAGACATTTGACCAGTTAAACCAAGGATGTACCAGAGACAAACTCCAGACAGAGATCCCATCTCTGCATACATGAAGTATAGGTCTGAAAGACCCCCCCCCAAAATGCTTCACCCAGATGCCCCATTTTATCTTGCCTCCAATTTAAACTACAGGCCAGGGATATCATACTGGTTTTGAGCTATGACAATTGGGGAGAACAAGATTGGGGTAATGATGAAAACCATAAAAGTTGCAGCAGGACTACTGGAGACTAAAAAAATAACCAACCATTCCACTAGAAAAACGTCCATCCAGCGTCTGGTTGACCACAATATACCACCAACAGAGATAGCTTAAGTGTTTGGCCATAGAAATCTGCAGTCTATCAACAATTACTCCTGTCTCTCTCTGAGGCGAAAGAGAGAAGAGAAATTCACTGATATTTTCCAACATGGCAACAAACACTTTTATCTCACTAGGCAGCTTCATGTGCAGCAGTGCCATCCTCCTTTGAACAGTCAAACCATCACCCATTAAGTGAACTTCCAAATGCTCAGGTATGTGGTAATAGATGCATTTTCA
Source organism: Neoceratodus forsteri (assembly GCA_016271365.2). Taxonomy (NCBI): domain Eukaryota; kingdom Metazoa; phylum Chordata; order Ceratodontiformes; family Ceratodontidae; genus Neoceratodus; species Neoceratodus forsteri. The sequence continues at coordinate 975,471,697 of CM057453.1, forward strand.
ACAAGTCAGTAACTGTTAAAATAGTAAACTCCTTGGGAGTAGCAAAAAGGAAACTGGTGGCTGTAATCGAGGACTCCTCCCCTGACTCTGACTGAGGTTAGTCTGATTGGTTTTTGTAGTTATCAATCTGTTTTTTTTTTCTGGCATGATGTAATGGGCTGGTCAAATGTAAATGTGCTTGAATGAGGGTGGGAGGTACTAAAAAAGTGTCAGGAGTCATAGGGCAGCTGACCATGGACATCCGTTGTTTTTCTTGTTTCCATTTGGAAGGGGGGCAATCATATTGCTGTTGTCAAAACCACTACAGCCACCACCGATTGTAAGACTCAGCGGCAGAGAGGGATCATTACCACTGTAAAAGAAGTAAGTGAGTGATTCAAATTTCTAATGCCATTTCTCCTTCCCTTTTCCCTGCTTTGTGTCTCAACAGATATCAGTATGACGGCATTACAGAAGAAACAGAAGACAATGTGAACTTTTTTTCCTGTCAATGTTTCGCTGAGAGATCTATTACTTAGAACTGTACTTAAATTAATTTGATAGTGTGTTTCAAATTGCAAGTAAAATGTTAGCAGTAGTAGAAACTCTCTTGTCATGCATATTTTAGCTTTTTCCAAAACACGTTTTAAGCCATACACTATAAAGAAAAGTGTATGACACCCCATACACAAACAAGGTTAATCTCGACCCTCATGATTACTATGCTGACTGAGAGACCCCTCGAGCTTTGCTTTTGAGGTCATCAGTTGGCATAGTACCTACTCAGGTGGAGAATAGCCTTGTTGTGCATGGGGCATCATACACTATCCTATATGTTGTCCTTGATATAAAAGAAATAACTAATTGTCCCCATGCTGTTTCCTTGCTGTAAGGTTTAACAGTTTGTCTTGATTGTTGTTGCTTTCATATGTGGGTTTTGTAAATGAAATTGCCAAAACATTGAACAAACTATGATTACGAGCAAAAGAAATAGTTAGTGATAGCTTCGTCCCTAACTCAGTCCACCTCTTGATTGGAGGAATGTGTCTCACTGGGGAACAATAGGAACACAGCAACAGTCACAGTCCTTGCCTACTCTTAAACTGAGCTGCCAACACTGTATTCAAAAAGTTCTGAAGCCCAGCTGACTTCTCACTCCAAAACACACCTCCCTACAGCAGCAGTACTCAGCAGCAGCTGATCGATTGATGACAGTGACAAGACTTAAAAGCGGCTCAGTTTTGCAGCTGTAGCTCCAGCCTTAAACTCAGTCCACCTACAAATTGGAGGAATGTGACTCACTGGGAACCAAAAGGGACACAGCAACACACACAGTCCTTGCCTACTTCCAAACTGCAGGCACTGACACTTGATACCAAAAGGTATGAAACATAAAAACATAGAAACATAGACTTTGATGTCAGATAAGGACTGCTTGGCCCACCTAGTCTGCCCATTTCCCTACCTACAGGATAAACCACAGATCCTAGTTAACCAACAGCCTATTTCATCCTACCCCTCACAAGAATTGCCTTATGTCTGTCCCATGTATTCTTGAATTCTCCCACAGTTTTAGACCCCACACCCTCCTCAGGAAGGCTGTTCCATGCATCCACTACCCTCTCTGTGAAAAAATACTTCCTCATATTGCCCCTGAACTGCCCCCCCTCTATCTTTAAATTGTGTCCCCTTATTGTTGCATGTCTCTTTTTCTGAAAGATGCTACCCTCTTGGACTTTGTTGATTCCACTGAGGTACTTAAATGTTTCTATCATGTCCCTCCTCTCCCTCCTTTCCTCAAGGGTATACATATTAAGATCTTTTAGTATCTTCTCATATGGCTTCTCTTGCAGACCCTGCACTATTCTAGTTGCTCTCCTCTGGACTGCCTCTGTCCTGTCTATGTCCTTGCAGAGATGGGGTCTCCAGAACTGGATGCAGTATTCCAGATGTGGTCTCACCAACTGTTTGTACAAAGGGATAACAACTTCCTGTTTTCTGCTGGTGATGCCTCTCCCTATACATTCCAGTATACCCCCGGCTCTCCCTACTGCCTTCTCACATTGCTTGCTAATCTTAAGGTCATCTGATATGATCACCCCCAGGCCCCTTTCCTTTTTTGTTTTTGTTACTACCTCACCCCCATTGTGTAATCTTCCACTGGGTTTTTCTTTCCCAGGTGCATTATTCTGCACTTCTTTGCATTGAATCCTAGCTGCCATACTTCCAACCATTCCTCCAACCTTGCCAAGTCCCTTTCTCATCCTCTTTGTGTATCAACCCTGTTGCAGATCTTTGTGTCATCTGCAAAGAGGCATACTTTTCCTTCCAGTCTCTCTGCAATGTCATTTGTAAAGACATTAAAAAGGACTGGACCCAGTACTGAACCCTTCGGCACCCCACTAGTAACCCCTCTTTCTTCAGAGTGGACTCCATTTACAATTACCTTCTGTGTCCTGTTGTCCAGCCAATGTTTTACCCAGGCTACCACACTGGGACCCACTCCCAGGCTGGTTAATTTGACTATTAATCTTTTGTGTGGGACTGTGTCAAATGCCTTGCTAAAGCCTAGGTAGGCCTTGTCCACAGCCCCTCCCTGGTCTACTACTTTGGTCACACAGTCAAAGAAATCAATTAGATTCATCTGACATGACCTTCCCACTGTGAACCCATGCTGCCTTGGGTCCTGTGCCCCACTAGCCTCTAGGTACTCAACAATTCTTTCCTTCAGAAGTGATTCCGTCACTTTCCTTACCACAGAGATCCTGCCTCTGTCTTGGTCCCACTTTTGAGAAGGGGAATCACATCCACCTTCCTCCAGTCCTTGGGTACCACACCATCCTCCCATGATTTGTTAAAAAGGGTAGTCAGTGGTTTCACTAGTTCTCCCCTTAATTCTATTATAATTCTGGGGTGAATTCCATCAGGCTCCATTGCTTTGTCCACCTTCAGTTTTAGGAGTTCTTTCAGAACCCTTTCTTCTGTGAAAGGACTGGGATCAACCCCCCTATCCAGAGTGCTTCTGTTAATTAGATTAGGCTCCTCCCCCTCCTCTTTTGTGAATACTGAGCAGAAATATTCATTCAGTATCCTTGCTTTTTCACTATCCCCCCGCCCACCCACCATTCATTCTATTCAGCCTCACTATCCCTCCCTTTGTCTTTCTATGTTCCCTGATGTACCTATGAAAGGTTTTATCCCCTTCTTAACCGAGTTGGCTATCCTTTCCTCAGTTTGGGCCTTTAGCTATTCTGACTTCCTTCCCTGCTTCCTTCTGCCTTAACTGGTACAGCTCTCTGTCCTCTGTATGAAGCCTGACTGTCTTCTCACTCCAAAACACAGCTCCCTACAGCAGGGGCACTCAGCAACAACTGAGTGTTGACTTAAAAAATATACCTGTAAACCTGTGTTGTAGCCAAAACTTACATATTGTATGGCGGATTGGCACCAAACTTGGAGGATATATTAGATGCCAGTACCCTCATGGACACATAAATGGGACCACTGAACACCAACTCAAAATATTTTACTTCTTTAGCTTTATTTAGATATTTTTATTGACTGGGTAAGGAGGCAATTCTGCCAATTTTCAGCCTTGTCTCAGGTGAACGGGTGAAGATACAGATGCAAACTGACAATTCTAATCAGTTTAAACTGTTGGTGGTATTTGTAGTAAAGTATATCATAATATGGCTTTGGAGGCTACTTGTGCCCCCCAAAGCCATATTTTGAGTTGGTGTTCTGTGACCAAGAGGGTGGGCAGTATCTAAGATAGTTCCAGGTTTGTTGCCAATCTGCCTTATGGTATATAACTTATGGCTACTTCACAGCAGTGTACAGGAATATTTGCTAGGTCTGTGTGGATGCACAATTTCTCTATATTCAGGATTAGTTCATGTAACAAAGGCATTGTGTGGCAGATGGCGACCACTAGAGATACTGCAAAGTCTTACTTCGCTGGTGAAATTGCTAAATTTACCTTAGTGAATAACTTCACATATTGCCACTTCACACTGAGTTTTCCTTGGGAAATCTCACTTTGACAAGTGAAGTCAGGTGAAGTGAAGGTGAAGCTGCAACTTCACAAGGGAATTTGCATAACTTCCCCTGAAAAAGTGCCACTTCACCTGCCAAAAGCTTCACAAAGGTGGCACTTCACACATCATGAATTTGACAAACTTCACAAATTATTTCACAGAGCAAAGTCTGCCAACTTTGCACATCTAAAGTGGCCACCAGTGGCAGTGAGTGCTGTGCAAGTGCCAGCCCCTATCACTCTGCTGTGTCAGAAATAACTGAAGTACTGCAGAGCTACTGTATAATATGGGCATCAGGATCGAGTGTGGGGGGGGGGGGTCCACTAGACCTTCAGGGTTTAGTAATCTCTTCTGACACAAGCATTGAGATCCGGGGAGGGAGCACTAGTCTGCCAGGAAAATAAGTCTATATTCAGCACATGGATCAGATGGGGGTCACGAGACTTTCAGAGAATGATGTTCAGAATAACAGAACAGTGATTGGGGTGGGGGCACTAGAATACCAGGGTATAGGAATCTCAACTGGGGCCAAAACTGGGATTCAGTAATCTACTAGGCTACCAGGGCATAGGAATATATATTGCCATTGGCATTAGGATTGTGCAGAGGTGGACACTAGACTGCCAGGCATACAGTTTTTTTTTTTAGCAGGGGGGGTTTGGGAAGGGTTCCAGCACCATGCACCATTTTTAGTATAAGGTTTAAGGCAGGATTAATTAGAATTCCACTAAAGACAGATTAGCAGTTCCACAAGCCTTTAAGTATGCCATAGTGCCTGTATGCAAGGCATATTCAGAAAATTTGCATAAACACCTGGCATTCATTAGCACTGCTTTCTGATGTGTTAGCGCCTCACTAACCGTGCCTTTCAGTATGGTACTTTTAGTGATGCTCCAACTTCCCAGACTTTGCATAAGAGCTGAGACTCTCCTGCTTAGCACCAGATCTCTAACCCACCATGTACACGTCTTCTATCCCAATCCTCACAAAACATGGTTAGTAAGGCATTAACCCTGTTTGCAAATAGTAATCCATTTGAATATCCTGGCTATAGAATTTCACCTACTATCTTTGCTTGCATCATGTCTAACACCACTTATCTTGCTATTTTGCTGGTAGGTATGTTGTCAACAAAATTATACAATGGTGTGTGAAAATCCTGTAACCTCATTGGTCAAAACATGTCACATGACCATGGGTAAATCCTGCATAAGCCATGGCTGAGGAATGGCATTTATAAAAAACATAATTAAACCCATTTTAAATTTATTTTACACATGGGTCCATTGTATAATCACAATAAAGCACTCAAGGGTGTGAGTTATTGGGTGATTTACCAACTTCTTGTGTGGTTAAGCCACTTGGCTGCACTTCATGACACACCACACAAGGCGTAGGTAAATCCCCAATAACCCACACCATGTTGTGCCTTATTGCTTAAATAACACAGTTTATTTGGTGAAATTAGTTTTCACTGGTGTGGTAAAAATGCATCAAATATGACTTGGCCTCTCTCCAGATGTCATTCATATGTTCACTCATTGCTATCAGTCTTTTTGTCATCACTTGTGGCTATGACACTCACAATGTCACAATGGATTACAGCAATGAATGTAAACATAAATAAAAAAAGAAGTTCAGCAATGTCATATACAGTGGATATGCTATGGCCTGACTCAAAGTACACTATTTATTTTCACGTGTAAGGAAAGGACCATAACTCATGAATGTCTGAGCCATGAGTGCATTGTAAAAGTTCTACTCTCTCACAAGTAATGATAAACTGTGTATTTTGAGTCAGGTCATTGTGTGTTTGATTTCTACAACATCAGTATACCAGTTTAACTTTTAAATCTACTATTTATTTAAAAATGTAACTGTTTCTCCTTGATTTCAGCTGCTGGCATCAGTGCAGACCTAGGCAACTGTGATGACATCAGCCTTATTAAACTTTCTCTGTGATTGTTTCAGTATTCTATCTGTGATAATACTAACCTTAAAGATGTCTTTTGTGACAACAGGGACAGTTACACATTTGTGATATCTTGCTGTTGCTGTTATCATCTACCAAGGTATTATTTTATCTTGTCATTTTTACTCCACTCCTGTAGTATAGAAACACAGAAACATAGAAACATAAACTTTGATGGCAGATAAGGACTGCTTGGTCCACCCAGTCTGCCAATTTGCCTACCTATCGGATACGCTGCAGATCCAGTTTTACCAACAACCTACTTTACCCTACCTCTCACTAGAATTGCCTTATGTCTGTCCTATGCATTCTTAAATTCCTCCTCTGTTTTTGACCCCATGACCACCTCAGGAAGGCTGTTCCGTTTGTCTACCACCCTGTTCACAAAAAAATACTTCCTCATGTTGCCCCTGAGTCATCCTCCTTCTATCTTCAAATTGCGCCCCCTTATTCTTGCACATCTCTTTTTCTGAAAGATGTTACCCTCTTGGACGTTATTGAATCCCTTGAGGTACTTGAAAGTCTCTACCATATCCCCCCTCTCCCTCTTTTCCCCAAGGGTATACATATTATGCTCTTTTAGTCTCTCTTTGTATGCCTTCTGGTGCAGATCCTGCACCGTTTCAGTTGCCCTCCTCTGGACTGCTTCCATCCTGTCTATATCCTTGTGGAGATGGGGTCTCCAGAACACTCCACATGCTGTATATCCTGTCAAAACAACTCATGATTTGTCAAAATATATTTCCTGACTGCACTATACCTAGCCCTTCCTTTGTTTTATGTCTTCTTGTCTGAGCCTTGTGCTAGCTCTGACTGGAAGGGAAAGTGTCAATATATAATCTTTGAAATCATTAGGCTCCAGGAGATTAACATCCTGAAACATGGTGTCACTTTTGATCAGTAAATTATCTATCTCTGACTGACACACATAATCTAGATGACAGACATTCTTATATTTAATTTACAGCAAATACAGTATTAAAATGAAACAATTACATTGTGCTAATCTTGTGTAAGAAAGTGGAAATGGATTTTACCTTTTCAGATATTCTTAGTATTCTTCTTGAATGACACGCTAATACTCCAAACAAATGGTCTTTCTGCTTTGGGAATATTTGCGGTTACAAAAAAAAATAATTCTTCTGGTTAACTAGTTCAATAGAAAGTTTTTTTTTCATTCTAAACTTAAACATTTCATTACCACTGTCACTGGTGCAAATAATTATTTAAGTTTAATTTTATTGCCCATTCCCTATGCTGATATAGTTTAGTAAATCAGCAATCCAGTTTGAGTTATTTTTTAAGCAATAAGGCATGACAGGGTGTGCATTGTGGTGGGATAATGGTATACCTTGAGTCTACTGTGAGGCATGAAGCATTGCCGAGTGCCTTCATCTGCCTGAGAAGTGCCATTATCCCAGCATAAAGCATACCCTAAACTGCCTTACTGTGATTAAAAAATGGGTCCGAGATATTTTCGGGAGGGTAAAACACTGCACAAAATTAAAATAATGTTAAACATGTTAATGTTTTTTTTTTTAATTCATCCACCCCAACAAAATAGTCCTAGCATGTACCAGCATAGGCAAGCCATCTTAGTTTCAAATATTATGCACAGCAAAATATGGTACATTGTTTTAATTAACTCTTAAACCATTTATTTTCCCAAACCATCCCCATTTACCTGTTTTCTCACTTTTCAGCTTTCTTCTTTCTATTATTTCTTTTCTTTTCCCACTATGTTTCTTAATAAGCTTTCTTACATTCAATAGATAGAAAGTTTACTATGAAGGGGAAACAAGAATTCAAATATCTGCTCAGTTCTACTGGGAGAATGTTCATCATCATAATCACACAACTGAATGCCTTAGATGGAACCAGGGCTTCTGTTTTATCTGTAGCAGGTTAAATAGCAGAGATTTCCATGGTAAGCAGGTGAGGATAAGAGGAGAAGTTGATTGGGAACTGCAGCATGTGGGGAGCAAGCAAGGACAAGGCTGAGCAGGGAAGTGCTGGGGCTTTTGATAATTACAAACTAAGTTTAAAATGTGTTTTGACACTTGTGGGGTGATGGGAGGAGGGCTGCTTGGGGAGGGATGAGGGCAGGAGGTCTGTGAGGCATACTGGCCATGATTCATGAGGGCAACACAGTGCCAGATTACAGCCAGCTAATAGGGTGGCTATAATCTTCATCACTTAGAAGCTGGCCTTGCTGCTTCAGTTCCAGTATTGATTGGGAGACTGCTGGCATGTGGGGAGCAAGGGAGGACAAGGTTGAACAGAGAAGTGTTGGGGGCTAGTGATAATTGCACAAACTGAGTTTTAAATGTGTTTTCTTGTGACTTGTGGGGGGATGAAAAGAGAAAGGAGAAAGGAGAGCTATAGAGGAAGGGACAGGAGTGGGAGGTCTGTGAGGCAAACCAACCCCAATTGGTGGGGCAGCATGGTTACCAGGTTACAGCCAGCCAGCCAGCCAATAAGGCAGCAGTAATTTTATATAATACCCACAGTCCTGACCAACTCTGAAGCATGAGTGCTACATAGCAGCCATGTGGCATCTACCTATGTGGCATCTGGGAACATCAGCACAGCATCCAAAGGGAGGACTCTAGACTGGAGATCATTCTGCCTAACTGGGTCCAGGTAAGGCCAGGGTGCTTGGTAAAAGGTAGGCCTTATCTGGGGATTGTAACAGGTAGGTCTTGTCAGGGGATTGTAGCTGATCCTATCTCAGGTCAACCCACAAATTGGTTGGTGTAGGGTGATTTTAAAGGGAGTGCAGCTGGTCCCTATCTAAGATCTGTGAACAACATAGCATGGGGGATTGCAGCTTTTCTGCCTTTCTCTTATAGGTTAAGTGGCTAGTAGTAATCTTGCAGGGAATGCAGCTTTTCAGCCATCCCTGTCTAGGATAGGGTACTTAGTTAAGTGAATAACAGATTAAGGTGTTGCAGTTTTGCAGCAGTCTGTACCTGGGATAAAGTACCAGTATCATAGCAAAGGTTTCCATGAGGATAGCAGCAAAACCCTATACAGGGTAAGCCACAAAAGTTGCAAGGAAAGGACTGATATGTAGTCAGGGGAGGAAATAATAGTATAATGTGGAGGGTGGGCGCAGATGGAACAGGGGCAGGTAGGGTAGAACATTGCAGGGGATGCAGGGCAGCAGTTTTCCTTGAAGCTCTCTGGGAGGTTGGGAGATGCCTGGTCTGCAGGAGCCTTGATCAGCAGAGAAAAGCAATATGGCACCTTAGAAGGGAGTTAGGAGCACTAGAGAAAGGGTGAACTGAAATGGGGTGTGGGTGGAGAGGGGAAGGGAGGGCCAGCTTGTGGGAGCCAAGGGATGGAGCTCAGACTGAGTGAGGATTGGGGTAGGAATGGAGGGGGGGGGCTAAGGCAAATTTTCGGATGAGAATGATGGACATTAGTAAGAAGAACATGGAGGACAAATAAAGGAGGGGGGCTGGTGGGAGGAACCCCAGGGGTGCTGTTGTGGGATAGATTCCTTCCACTGATTAGGGAAGGCATGGATATGATTGGTAAGGGGTGGAGGGGGTGCAGCAACAGGAGAAAGAGAGATGTGAAGGCTATGGGAGGTGTACATGGGAGGGGGGTTGCAAGAGGATGAATGGGGAGTGAGTAGAGAAGGCAGGGCATGGATGGGATGGGGCCAACCAGGGATAGAGCCCAGAAGAAGAGGCAGAAAGGGGAAATGGGTGAAGAGGATGCAAGGGGGTGCAGGTGGCCAGAGTGGGGCGCAGGCAGGATGATGGGGGGGGGAGGGTCAGCATTAGTAAGACAAGCATGAGTGGATGGGGGATGGGAACTCAGGCAGCAGGTGGGGAAGGCAAAGTTGAGATTCTAGGAGTCTACATAGTTAAAGGAGTGAGATGGTGAGACACAAGTGTTAAAGTGACTCACACAACAGTGTATTGTATGCTGTTGATGACTGCAGCATGGATGGGGCCAGGAATAGCAGAAATCAAGGAGAAGGGGGGGCAACTGCACCTCATTGTTTACTTGAGTATAAATGATTTGACTGACAGTGAGGCGGGTGTGATTGAGGCAGGTTCAAGGAAGTGTTACAGATCTGTATGAAGGTGGGAAGGTCAGTAGCCTTCTTGGAAGTGCTACTAGTATGAAGGGTCAAATTGCAAGTAAGACTACGATAGAGGAATTTAATGTCTGCTCAGGGGATGGAAGTAAAGGGGAGGGACATGGAATAATTAGTGACTGGGGGAACACAAGGGGGAACAAAGACCTTTATGCAATGGACAAGTTGCAAATCAACAAGGAGGGAGCATGGAAGCTAAAGGACAGATTCAATAAATATATTAACAGGGAACTGAATTTAAACTGATGAGGGGGCAGCAAGGGTCAAAATACTCCTTGTTACCTGGAGGAGGAAACCATTAGGCCTACCCCTAATCAGGACAAGAGGATGAAGGGGCAGATGAGAGGCAAGATTGGAATGGCAGGGGAGTATGACCAGGTATGGGAGGAAGGGCAAGCAGTCCGGGGTGGTGGGGGACATGGGTCATTGTGGAGGGTGGTGTCTGTAAATGCAAGTAGCTTGGGAAACAAAATGGTTGAACTGAATTTGCTCATGGCAGAGGGGGAGGTGGACATGGCTGCCATCACAGACACATGGGCTACACTTAACCCTGACTGGGATCTGTCCATTCCAAGATACAAACTGTATAGAAGAGAAAGGAAGGCAGGTAGAGGGTGGGAGTGGCTCAGTTTATAAGGGACAGTATCACCTAGGCTAGGAAGGAGGAGATACTGGGGCAGACAGAATTGCTGTGGGTGCAGGCGCAGTCATCAAAAAGGAGAAAGCTAAGGATTGGAGTTATGTATAAGCCACTGAACCAGGATGAGAAATTGGAGAGGGAGCCGAGGTGCAAAATTGTGGAGAAGTTCAGCAAAGGGGAGGTAGTGATCATGAGGGACTTCAACCTACTTGTGATTGATTGGAAGATACCTGCTAAAATGTATACCAGGACTCAAGTGCTGCTGCAGGCATTCCAGAGTGGGTTTTTCTGACACAATGTGTCCTAGAACATATTAGGAGGAAGGCTATACTGGACCTGGTTCTTATGAATGGAGTGCACATCCAGAAGGTGAAGGTGGATGCACCACTGGCAGAAAGAAACCACAACATGGTGTGGTTTCACTTAAACATGGGTAAAGATAGGATAGGAACTAAGACAAGGGTTTTGGACTTCAGGAGAGAAGATTATGGAAAGGCAGATTGAATTCTGGAAAGGCACCTTGCTGGGATCAGGAAAGAAATGGAGATGGAACAGAAATGGGTCATCATCAAGGAAGGCCTATTGGCAGCCGTTGTGCAGGCAGTAAGAAGCAAGAGGGCAGCTTTCAAAATGTACAAAGACACAAGGAGGGATGAGGACAGGGAGGAATATAGCAACAAAGTAAATGAGTTGTACAAGGGAGTATGATTGCCAAGGCCAAGAAGGAACTGCATCTGGCTGAGCGATTTTATCAAGCTTCCTTGATGTTATTATTTCAAAAGATGGCATGCGGGGAGTGACAACGGATCTCAGCCATAAACTTATGGATAGAAATATATTGCTACATGCCAGTAGTAGTCACTCTTTCAATATGACTGCAAGTGTACCAAAAGGAAAATTCATCTGTATTAAAAAAACTATGGAGATTATAACAAGTATGAAGAAAGAGCTTTAGAACTAGAAAAAAAAGTTGGCTAAGAGATGGTACTCAGAGAACATTGTACATAAAGCGAGGTATGAGGTTGCTCAATCTAATTGGAGGGATTTGCTTGTTGAGAAGGATGCTAGGGAGAATAAGGATCACAAAGGGAATTTTGTTTCCACCTATAATGCCCAGTCTAGAAAGATTACTGAAATTTTTAAAAGAAACATTGGCATTTAATGGGCCTAAAACCAGGCTTAGATGAATTAAAAGATATTACACCCTGGTTTGTCCATAGGAGGGCTAAAAACATAAAAGATTGGATTTTCTACTCCGTGCAAAGTATGCCTAAAAGACCTAGAATGTGGCTACCAGCCAGAAACAATGGCTGTTTTAAGTATGGAAAATGCAAATATTGTACCATAGTAAACAAAAAAATTTCTGAATCACAAACCAGGACTAATAAGTAAAGTTAGGGGGTTATCACCTATGCCACTAAAGGGGTTACCGATCTGGTTTCTTGTACATGTTGTTGCTACTAAATTGGTAAGACCAAGTACCAAGTACCAGTTTAAAATATATATAGGAGAACATATGAGAGCCATTGATAACCAGTATTTCAGTTATGCACTAGCTATGCATTTGAATGGGTGAGAGACAGGAGTATTTATAAAATCTCTTTCACAGGAATTTAAAAAACCTATGAAACATCCTAGAAGGGGTGGGACTATGACAAGGTTCTCCAAAAAACATAACAATATCGAATCTTTTCAGTTGTTGAAACAAATCCACCAGGACTCAATGACAAGCTGGAACTGGAACCATTATTTAATATAGCAAGTGCCCCCCCAATCAATAAAAACCTTATTAGACACTGCTGATTCAATACGTTACATTGGGAAATGTGATGCAGCTAGAAAATGCTGTAAAAATGTTGTTATAAACTTTTTAAATATATATCAAGTTTTTGTTTGTGTTCTTAGTATGCCTTGTGCTGGATGCATCCTTTTTAGCTGTCAGCTTTACAAATTGTGCATGTTTACTTATTAATCTCTTGTGTATATTTCTTTACCTTACAGATGTGACCCACCTTTGGCAACCAGCACCTCTAGGAGCTTGCCATTTTTGGATGTGAAATGCTGAAAGTATGATGGGTAACTCCCTCTTCACTTCAAAGCTATATTTCAGATACTGTGGGTCTCCATGTTTGTTGTAGTTCCTGTCAGTGCCTATCAAGAAATTGTTTAGGTGCACCAGGACTTTTCATCACATATTTGGCTATACCTTATGTCAGGTAAATCACTGATACACGTGGTTGAGCTTTCATATGTGGAATAATTTATCTTGAACTATAAGTTCTTGCCCATGTTCCGGGTTTGAACATGGGTATGATGTAATCATCTTAATGTGCTGTATGCATAAGTTTATATAATCAAACATTGTTTTTATCAATATATTTTACTATGTAATATGAGGGTATGTACTGTACATGAACACATCACTTACATTCACCTGTGTTTAATATTTCATTGTATTTAAGGTGATATATCTTTAAGGGTGTGCAGTACAAAATGACAGTGTATTCCTCATCATGCTAGCCTTTGATAAAATGCATCATTGCGTGAAACGCATCAGGTGACTTGGTACCTGTATGTAAGTGGAGAGGGAATTGGAAGATGTCTCGAGCACTGTGGATTTCATTACCTGTTTTTTTAACTTGCTGAGCACAATGTGTGTAAACAGAATAAAGTGAAGCACATGTTGGTGAATATCTACAGGTTGGCTCTCTTTTCTTTATTACAAAAAGCAATGATTGTTAAGTGTTTGACCGCAGAAGTTTGCACACACTTTAGACTTGTATTGAGCATCCTTGGCAGATTGCAGGTGCCAGCTACCAATACATTCCTATTATCAAGGATGGGATAGTCGGGGCGGAGCCTGGCAGCCAACATGGTGGCACACTAACTCTTGCAGGAAACACCCTGTGAACCCCTTGCAGCCCATCCACGACGTCCAGTCGGGAGTTCAGCACTTCTAAAAGCAAGCTTTCAACGTCGGATTACCAGTTCTTCTAAATAAGCCATTTTTTTGCTGGAATCAGAGGCAGATTCACAAATCTAGGCTGTGTTTAACAGCCTGGGCCTAGCTGCATCTCACGCTCTCTACAGGCCAAGATTTAAGCACCACCTGAGTTTCGGAGCTCCCAACCTGATGCATGGTGAACAGGTAACAATCCAGAGACAGCAGGGAGAGCAATGGCCTCCTCCACCACCTCCAAGAGCATGGCCAAAGACATTGCACATATGACAGCGATGTTAAGCAAAGTTTTACAAGATACTACAGAACTAAAGCAGGCATCTACACAAATAAATGGAGTTGCAAGTGTTAGCTCTTCAGGTGGAGGGCTCCGAAAACGTTATAAAGCAGCAAGCTGAGCAAATTTCACAACACAACAGACATCTGAGGGAACGTCATGGCCAGATTCAGTACTTACTCTCCAAAGTTGATGACATGGAAAATAGAGCTCGGAGACGAAACATCAGAATTGTGGGCATTCCAGAAGGAATGGAGGGCAGGGACATGATATCCTTTCTGGAAGATGCGTTGCTAGTGATGCTAGGGCTGGAGCTCAAGGCCCCACCAGAGATTGAGTAAGCTCACTGCACACTTGCTCCCAAACCCAATTCAGGAGAGCAACCTCGCCCTATATTGTGCAAATTTCTATGATGTCCGGTAAAGGAGCACTATCTCTACCTAGCCAGAGAACTAAAATCCCTGACATGGCAAGGATGCTCCATCCAGCTTTACCAAGATTTCTCTCAGGACCTAGCAAGGCAGAGAATAGCATACGCAGAGGTGAAACAGCAACTTTACAAGTTAACTATTCCCACCTTGCTCAGATATCCAGCACAGCTAAGAATCCAGTATAATGGTGTCTTTCCTAAGTTTAGCAACCCTGGAAATGTGGAACACTTTCTGCAAAACATAAAATTTTTGGGCAGGAACATGATCAAATCCCCGCAACTTTCGAGTAGCACTAATAGACCGCACAGTGAGAACTCCCCAATATCCATGGATATAGCAACCAGCACTGCGCCGAAAGACACAGAACTGGGGGGGGCCTGGCAGAGAGCTCAATGGGGTCATTCAAGGAAGCCTGGGAGGGATACACCAAGTAAAAAATCGATGGCCAAGAAGAACAGATCAAGGAGCCACCAGAGATTGCAAATCCTCTCAAATGACAGCACGATATCCCCAGCAGCTACGCCAATTAAGGTGTCCATCAGATACGAACCTTTGAGGGACCTTGTGTCACAAGCCCTGGATTTAACAAAGAATTCGGATTGCCTGACACCAGAAGATCTTACGGACCAGAGTCTGCTCATGGACTGGGCCCCACATTGTACAGACTGCCGAATGTGTGGGGAAGCTGCTGACCGAGCAACAACTGCCAAGATGACTGAGAGGTTCTAACCATTTCTTTTTCCTGCCCAGCTCGCTTGGGTTTCAAAGGGCTGTGGAGGGGTTGAGCTATTCTCCCCATCCCTCCCTCTTGCCAGTAAACATACAGGGGCTGGGTCTCCATGTTAAGCTGGCACCCGACCAAGGAATTTTGTGTTTGGCCGGTTATGGCGTGGAGGCAATATTTGGGGCCTGCCCTCTTCCTATGCCAGATGGCCTATGGCCTAAAGCTTGCCAGGGTGTTTTGGTGAACCATGTTAGGTGGTTTCTAAATGCAGGAGAGAGTTAGTGCAAAGTTTTTTATTTCTTCTGTTTTGCATAGCACTCTCAAGGCTCACTCCGCTAGAGAGAGTGCATCCCCCCTCTACTGGTTATAAAGGGGAACTATCTCTGATCTGGAATGTCTTATTTGTTTAATCATGTTGTCAATTTCTTAGTTTTAAGGTTCAAGAATTGCTGCTCTATAATCTGATGTTCCCTGCACTGTTAATTTAATGGGGGTTCATAGGGCCCTTTTTCAGGTCAAGTAGTAGAGTTGGTTACACTATCTGATGATAGCCAAATTGGCGGTTTCTGGTAAATTACCAGGCCCCGTGCTCAGGAGGGGTTCTCTTGTTCATGGACCATATCCATCTGTAATGGTCAGGTCATATAAGGAGAGCCTCATGGGCAAAGGTATGGTACAACGAAAATGGTATGGAAAGGTAAAAACAAAAGTTGCTATAGGGACTAGAGCGTCAATATGTGAACTGATCCGCAATGTATGTGAGGATTGCAGAATTACAAGGGAAAGACAGGGGAAGGGGTTAAGGGTTGATTAGAAGGACAGGCTTCCTGTAAATAGACTTCTTGGTTTCCTGGCAATTAGGTGGGGACCTCGGGTATTACTGACCGACATAACTCATGGCAGGTAAAGATATGGTGATGGCTACCTCTTGGAATGTGAGGGGCCTGAACTCACCCATTAAATGTAAGAAAGTACTTGCCAGACTTAAATCCCTGAGAACTCAGATAGCCTTCTTACAGGAAACTAAGCTAAATCATATGGAAGCTCAAAAACTAAGGTGGGAATGGGTGGGCTGGGAGGTCCATAGTGTGGCCAACAAAACTAAAGGTGGGGTAGCTATACTGTGTCATAAAAACTTAAAATAGACTCTACAGGAACAAAGGGCTGACAAAGGGGGGGAGATGGGTATTAGCCAAAGTATGCACCCCCACAGGGAATATAGTATTAGCTAACATTTACGCCCCAGATGAGGACACCCAAGATTTCTTTCACAAACTCTCACAAGATCTATTGGAGTTGGCGGCAGGGGAGGTTGACATTCTTCTGGGGGGGATTTTAATTTGACAATGGACTCCTTCCTGGATAGATCTAGCTCCAGGCTGGATGCACATCCCCGATCTATTAGGGCTTTAAAGGATATGATCTCCCTGCACAATCTGCAAGACATATGCAGAGTAGCCCAACCCGGTTGAGAGGGACTATACCTATTTCTCTGAAGCTAAACAAGTTGCTAGTAGATTAGACTATTGGTTTATCTCCCAAAACATTATAAATAAGGTACTGGATGTTACAATTGCCCCCTTATACATCTCAGATGATGCTCCATTGACATTAGTCTTGGGGACCTTTGTTCCCTCTACTAGGTCAGTTAGTTGGAGGCTAGACCCTTTATTGTTGCAAGAGACAGACTTTAAAGAATGGCTTAAAGGGGAGGTTAAAACCTTTTTCTCTGACAATCCACGTGGGTCTGCAACTGCAGCAGCCATCTGGGAGGCTTCTAAAGCCACAATCAGAGGTCGCATTATTAGCTATGCTGCCTACTGTAGGAAGCAAAGAGAAAATGAAGCTAGGGATTTGGAGAGGGTATTGGGAGAGAAAGAAGGCCTGTACAAGAAGGACCCTGCTAAACTCCAAAACTCAGACCTGCTGCATGACCTCCTGGCCTTACGAATGAACTTGAATATGCTAGCATCTAGAAAAGCAGAACTACAAATTTTAAGATTAAAACACAAATACTAGGCAGGGGCAGAAAAAGCTGGGAAACTCCTAGCATTCCAGCTCAAAAAACAACAAGCCATGAGGCACATAGCCCAACTACGGGACAATAAGGGGGGAAAACATAGTAAACCAGAAGTCATTAACCAACTCATGCTGTCTTTCTACAAAACCTTGTACAGCTCCCACACTACCTGGGACGAGTCCAAATTTGAGGAGTTCATGGCAGGTACACAGCTTCCTAGGCTCACAGATGCCCAGAGAGACCAACTAGAGATGCCCATTGAGATACAAGAAATAAGGGAGGCAATTAATAAGATGGCCCAAAAAAAGCACCGGGGGAGATGGGTTCTCTGCTGATTTTTATAAGGTAATATCAGAGATAGTATCTCATTCCCTGAGGGATATGTTACAAGAAGCTTGGGCTCAGGCGATTCTCCCCACCACCCTTAGGGAGGCGTTTATCACAGTCCTTCCAAAAGAAGGTAAAGAACACACCCTACCTACAAGCTATAAGCCCATTTCGTTGATTAACGCAGACACCAAAATTCTAGCTAAGGTATTAGCAGCTAGATTGGAGAAAATCCTTCCCTGTTTGATTCATACTTCTCAAGTGGGCTTTGTGAAGTGCTGTGCCAGTTCTGATCACATTAGATCCTTAATATCCCTTGTACAGAAGGCAGGGAAAGCCACTACTCCAGCAGCCACTATATCGGTAGATTTCTAGAAGGCCTTCAATTTAGTAGAGTGGGATTTTCTCCATAAGATGCTGCAGCACTACAACTTTGGGGATATGTTCAGGGGCTGGGTCAAAACACTTTACACGTCTCCTATGGCCAGACTGCTTACTAATAATACAATCTCAGAACCATTCGAATTGCATAGGGGTACTAGGCAGGGATGTCCCCTCTCCCCAATGTTGTTTGTACTGGTCGTAGAAGCCCTGGCTAGTGCTCTGAGGGAACATCCAAATATTAAAGGTATACGGGTAGGCTCTGAGTCGTATCATGCACTGTTATTTGCTGATGATTGTCTCATTCTAATTGATGATTTTCAATCCAACGTTGAACATATTGTGAAGTTATTGCAATCCTTTGCTAGCATCTCAGGCCTTAGGATTAATCAAGGTAAAACAGAAGTCCTCCCCCTAAATAAGCAGCTTTCATCTGAAGATATCTCAGCAGTGGGCTTGGTTAGGGCCAAGGCGGGTACTAAGTATCTAGGCATTAGGGTAAATGCCAATGTGTCTTCCCTACCGGAGACTAACTTCTCTCCATTAATTGATAGCCTTAAGGTAGAAACTCAAAGGAGGAAACAGTTGAACTTCTCTCTCCCTGGGAAAGTGGCAGCAATTAAAATGATGATTGCTCCGAGGGTGTTCTACATACTATCCCACCTTCCAATTGAGATCCCCAAGAAATGGTTTCAATCACTAGACAATCTAATATGGACTCTCATGTGGGACAATAAAACCCCAAGGTATAGTAAAGCCAAACTCCGAGCTCCATTGAACAAGGGTGGGCGGTGCCTTCCATATTTTAAACACTACGCATATGCATTCTCAGCAGCAGCCACATGTAGACTGCTTCGGAGAAGTACTTCCGACTTACCAGCATGGGAATCAATAGAGAGGATGGCCCTGCATGAGACCCATCTAGTTGGATATATGGGTAATCCCCTCCCTCCCTTCCAAATTTCAAATTTGGCTTACAATAAAAGCAGCTCACAAGGTCTGGCAACAAGTGGGGGCCATAAGTGACTCCTGTTTAAACCTGGGTAAACACCTCCCTTTATGGAATAACCCTGGCTGGACCATCGACCATAAACCCTTTTACTGGGAGAGCTGGAAGGGGAAGCAGACCAACACTCTACAAGATATACTAATGGGGGATGGCCATACCATAGATAGTTTTACCTTTCTGAAAGGGAACTACAACTTGGGCCCCAGTGATTTTTGGAGATATCTTCAAATGAGACATGTTTATTCATCCTGGTTGAAAAGAGGGTGCATATGTACGATATGCCAAAGTAATGACAAAGCCAAGCAAAACAAATTGCCTTTAGATAGCTAGCTACAATCACAGAAAGGACTGGCAGGCCATATTTATAGGATCGTGAGGGATTCCTTATCAGATCCATCCCTACCCGCCAAAGCAAGATGTCCGCGTATGTTGAACCTTCCCTTTAGTGAAGATGCCTGGCAAAGTGGCTGGTTAATAGCAAAAAAAGCCTGTGGGGATCCCAGAAGTTTCTTTATCCAAAATAAAATAAGACACCTCTGGTGCCGTACTCCAGTAGTACTAAAGAAAATGAATTTACTTACGAACGATATGTGCTGGAGATGTAATGTGGCTGGAGCAGAATACTACATGTATTGTGGCAGTGTGATCCCATTCGTCCTTTCTGGTCTGAAATACTTACATGTTGTTCCCATATATTGGGACAAAAGATCCCTAGCTCGCCTAGTTTTTGGATCCTGGTGCTCTCGCCGACTGAACTCAGACCATTGAGCCCCCATCTGACATGGCTTATACACGCCTCAGTGGAAGCCAAATGGTTACTTTTATGTAGATGAAGGACTAGAGAAGTACCTTCACTCACGGCTTGGTTAGTAGCCATGGTTAATTTGGCTAGTTTTTCTAAGCTGACTCATTTGGCTGCAGCATCTCTGCGAGCCTTCTCGGACAAATGGGCTCCGTTTATGCAGTACCTTCAGTATATACCCTCTCATTCCATAAACCCTTTGGGTAAAGATATGTTAAAGCCACCTTGAGTGGTCCAGGCCTCATATCTTCTCACCCTCTGTTGATAATAGTGTACGGAGTATGAAACCCCCCCAGTACCCCACCCTGTAAGTAACAACCCAGTCCCATGTCATGTCCATGATTTCTTCCACTCCCTTCTAAGTATTGTGAAAAAACTGTGAATACCTTACTATGTTACAGTATGTAAAGTCTGAATGGAATGTAATGCTCATATATGCACTGTGATACATGCCTTGTCTCTATAACACAATAAAATATCTAACTACAAAAAGGATGGGATAGTCAGGCTGAAGGAGAAGGTGTGGGTGTTTGGTGTGTAGCGTTGAAAAGGCAGATATACTTAAGGGAAGGGGTAGTCAGGCTAAAGAAGGAAGAGGCGTGGGAAGTAAGTAGCATGGAAAAGGCAGACATACTTAACAAATGCATCTGTTCAATCTTCATAAAAGAGAAGGACAGACCAGTCCCTCAGGAAAAGAAGGAGAGGGTAATGGGGGGAGGAGCTACTAATGGGGAGATCAACATTGGTAGGGTGAGGAAGGGTTTAAAAGCCCTGAAGGTGGTTAAGTCTGGATCAGATGGCATACACCTGAGGGTTCTAAGGGCACTAGCAGATGTACTTGTGGCCCACTGGCAGACTTGTTCAACACCTCTCTTGAAAAAATGTGGTACCCCTGGACTAGAGAACGGCACATGTAATCCTGTTGCATAACAGTAGGCCAAGGGATGTCACTGATAATTATTGGTTGATTTGTCTGACCTCGATAGTGGTGAAGCCCATAGAGGCCATTCTGAAGAAAGACTGGTAAACCTTCTGGTTGTTAATGGACTCCATGATGATAAGCAGCATGGGTTTGTGTCAGGGTGATCATGCCAGACCAACCTAATTAATTTCTTTGATTGGGTAACAAGGACAGTGGACAGAGGCCAAGCAGCGGACATACTGTAACCAGATTTCAGCAAGGACTTTGACTCTGTTACCCACAGGAAATTGATTAGGAAGTTGGAGGACTTGGGGGTTGGGACAAAACTGACTAGCTGCATAAAACACTGTATGCAAGACAGAAACCAGAAGATTGTGCTCGGGGAAGGGATTCTTGGATGCTAGGTCAGACACTAGCGGGGTCCCACAGGGCTTGTTGCTTGGCTGAATGTTAGTTCAACATCTTCATCAGCGATACTGCAGATAGGGTAAAAGGCAAAACATGACTGTTTAGAAATAACATGCAGCTCTGTGGGAGAGTGGACACAGAGGAAGGGAGACAGGACATTATGGAGAACCTGGTATAACTAGACAGATGGTCAGATATTTGGCAGATGGGATTCAATGCCAAAAAGTGTAATTTAATGCATTTGGAGGCAAAGAACCCAGAGACCAAATACTGGCTGCAGTGGTGTGCATGTCACAAAGTTAGTGGACAAGAATGACTTGGTTGTGATTATAATGAGTTACATGAAGTACTCAGCACATTGCAAGAGAGCAGCAGCCAAAGAAAATCAGATGCTAGGATGTATACCCAAAGGTATAACCTTTAGGAATATGGAGGTCATTCTGCCACTGTGCAGGTCACTTGTTAGACCACATCTGGAATACAGTGTGCAGTATTGGAGCGCTTAACCAAAGAAATACATCAGGGCAACCAAGATGAACCAGGGACAGCAGGCAGGTCCTATGAAAAGAGACTCTGAGATCTCAACATGTACAACCTGTAGGATGGAAGGGAGAGGGCAACATGGTCAAATCCTTTAAATACCTTAAGAGTTTCAACAAATAGAGCTTTCAGGGTCTATTCAAACTTTGTGGAAACAGGACCACTGGGGGAACTGTCTCAAATGGGTGAGGGGCATGATTCAAGAGGATATTGAGGGGCACCTTCACTGAAAGGGTGGTGGCAAAGTGGAATGAGTTGCTTCAGGGAGTTATTTCTTTGGTGACTAGATAGTTTCAAGAAGGGATGGGACAGGGTAAAAGGGAACATTGCTTGAAAAATGGAGAAGGTGGGGGAGAGGGGACATCGAAGGGGTAGGTGAAGTGGATAGTGGGGAGGAGGCCATATCCCTCAGTAGAAAGTGGGAGGTCTACAAACCTTAGCAGATTAAATTGATTGTAAAGCTTTTTTCTGGTGGCTACTTTCATATGTTCATATGTTAGTAAACCAAGACCACAGATAGGTCAGCTGTGATCACATGACTGTGTGTTATTCCAGTACAACAGCACAGGTCAGCTATACCTAATATTCTGAACTGCATTACTCAGTGTTCTAAAAGCAATGTTGAGGCACCATTTTATAATTGCAATAAGACACTCCAGGGTGTGCTTTATTGTGGAATAAAAGTGAGTCTTGGGTGTATAAGGCACTTGACTTTGCCTCATGCCTCACTTCCTATGGTGTGCCATTATGCAACATATAATTGCCTCACTTCCTAAGTTGTGCTATTCTGCCACATAAACAGACATGTTGTCAAGCTGTAGTGCTTAAATTTAAAATGCAAACATTTCACATTAGCTCTTTTCCAGAGCTGTGACTGTTATTGTGACTTCAATGCTCTGGTTAGAATGCTGCATAACTTTACTGTGATGTCATTAGAAATTGTTTCAGCTACATTCTCATTTGTTAAGTACAGCTTTATGACACATCTAACCCATGTTTTTTTGTTTGTGACATATCTGTTGTCAAGATAACACATTTGTACAGTATCTTCAAAGCAGATAGGTTAGGAAAATAACAGCATTTATTTGTTGAAATGTATTCTCACTGGTGTGGTATAAACTGTCTACCCAACTCCTGGTTCTTGAGCACCTTTTCCTTTGAAAAATACTTCTCTTCTGTGCCTTATTTACCTCCATGAGATATTTAAAAGTTTCTATCATATCACCCTTTTCCCTTCTCTCTTCCAGGGTGTACATAATGAGGTCCTTTAGTCTCTCCTCATGGGCTTTTGATGCAGACTGTGCACCATTTTAGTTGACCTCCACTGGACCACATCCTCTCTGTCTAGGTCCTTCTTGAGATGTGATCTCCAGAACTGGACACAATATGCTAGAAGGAGTCTTATCAGCGATCTATACAGAGGCAACGCCACCTCCCTCTTTCTGTTGGCAATATCCCTCCCTATGCACCCCAATATTCTGCTAGCCCTTCTGAATGGCTTGTCATGCTGCCAGGCCACCTTTAGGTTGTCTGATAAGATTACTCCCAGGTCTGTCTCCTGCCTGTTGGTCGTCAATACCACTCCACCCATTTTGTATTCTGCCCTTGAGTTTCTGTGCCCTAAGTGCATTATTTTGCACTTATTTGCATTGAAACCTAGCTTCCATACCCTTGACCACTACTTAAGTTTTCATAGGTCTCTGTTTATCCGTTCCACCCCCCCCCTTGGATGTCCACCCTATTGTATATTTTGGTGTCACCCACAAAGCGGCAGACTTTCTCTTCCAGCTTATCTGCAATGTCACTTATAAAGACATTAAATAGGACCAGTCTCGGCACCGAACCCTAAGGCTCCCTGCTGGTCAACCTCCCTTCCTTCCTCTGAGTGAACTCTGGTTACCACCACCCTCTGTCATCTATCATCCAATCAATTTCTTATCCAGTTTACCACCTTTGGACCCACCCCTAAGTTACCCACCTTGCTTATTAGTCTCTTATGTGGAACAGTGTTGAAAGCCTTACTGAATCTAGGTTGGCCATGTCCACAGCTTCACCCTGATCTAAATCCTTTGTCACCCAGTCAAAGAAATCTATCAGATTCATATGACATGACCTCAAGTCCTGTGAACCCATGCTGCCTTGGGTCTTGTAACCCCCTGGATTCAAGATATTCCACAAGCCTTTCCTGCAGCAGTGATTCCATTAAAGTTCCCACCACTGATGTCAGGCTGACTTGCCTATAATTGAAAGCCTACTCCCTGCTACCAGTTTTGTATATTGGGACTTCATCTGCCCTGCTCCAGTCATCCAGAATCAGTCATGCTTCCAGTGAGCTTTTAAATAGAAATGTCAGAGGGGCACCCAGTATTTCCCTGAGACCCTTCAATATCCTTGGATGCATCCCATCTGGCCACATTGCTTTGTCCTCCTTCAGATTAGTGAGCCCACCAAAAAAGGATTAGTGTCCACCTCCCTCCCTCAAAAGCTTCTGTTACTTTTTTGTGACCCACTCCCAGTCTCCTTCCTCTGTGAACACTGAACAAAAGTATTTGTTCAATATGTCTGCCTTTTCCTGGTCTCCCTATGCACAGTCTCCCCCTTCCATTTTTAACCTTACAATCCCACCCCTGGTCTTCCTCTTTTCACTCACATACCTAAACAATGTCTGAACCCCTTTTGTTACTTCCTGTACTATTCTGTTTTCAGTTTGTACCTTTGTGCACCTTACTGCATTCCCTGCTTTCTTCTGTTTCCCCTGATACATTTCCCTGTCATCCTCCCTCTGCATCTCCTTGTACCTTCTGAACATTACCCTTTTATCCTTTACCTTTTCAGCCACCTCTTTTGAGAACCATAGTGGTCTCTTTTTCTTCTTCTTTCTTTTGCTCACTTGTTTGATGCAGAGGTTTGATGCCTTTACTATGCTCCCTTTTTGCTTTGCACACTGTTCCTCTCCCCCATCCAGGCCATCCCATCTGCCAGTTTATCCCTCAGGCATTCATCCATCTTTATAAAATATGCCCTCCTGAAATCCATGACCCTTGCCCTTGTGTGGTTCGATTCTGGAGTCATCTTTACATTGACCTGCACCATACGGTGATCACTGGTCCCCATGTATCCTCCACCTTGACGTCTGCAATACTGTCCCTGTTAGAAAGTACCACATCCAGTATTGCCCCATCATGAGTGGGTTCACTGGCTAGTTGCC
The DNA here is from genome assembly GCA_016271365.2 of Neoceratodus forsteri. Taxonomy (NCBI): domain Eukaryota; kingdom Metazoa; phylum Chordata; order Ceratodontiformes; family Ceratodontidae; genus Neoceratodus; species Neoceratodus forsteri. Next base: position 975,496,447 of record CM057453.1, read on the forward strand.
TGAGGAATGCCACCTGCTGATACTCCAGGATGTCCCTGCTTCTAGCTGAAGCCACTGCTGGGAGGATCCAATCTATATCTGGCAGGTTGAAGTCCCCACCTGCAGTGCCACCCCCTCTTCTGCTATCTCACCAATGGCTTCCACCAGTACCTTATGAACATGAACAGGTAACTCATAGAACTAAGGATGTTCCTGAAGGTAATGTATCTAGGGTGGACTTTGTGGTTTGGGGGGATCTTGTGGATTAGCAGTGAACCACTAAGAGCCTGGTGCAAAACAGAAAGTTTTGTTTTCTTGGTCATACCTGCTAAAGGAGAAAATGGGAGTACTTGCCAGGAGAATGGAATGATGTAGGCTACAGGACAGCTGTGGTTGATATTTTTTATTGCTCAGCTAGGCAGCCATAACACCATGTTAATGAATACATAAAAGTACTCTAGGAAAGCAAATTACAATATGACAAGTACAACATGTTATAAAAAGTGCATGTACTGTAGATACAGATACAAGTAGAAAGGAATCAGCAATAAACAGATCTTTACAATAATAAATTGCAAATAATTTATATGCCTTAAAGCAAGGTAAAAGAAAAAAACTCAGAAACTCATATTGCACAATTACATAAAGTTACAAGTGCAAAAATATGTATTTTAATAGGTTAATACAGATAGACAATGTTTTCTGTCAAGGATGTAAACCAAGTGAGAACCATGATAATCTCTTGTCCTAGTGACTGAAAGTCAGTAAGGACAATAAATGCAACATCCTGATCAGGATCCAAAAGAGTGGGACAAACAAATAACGTTATATTGTGTCCCTGTCAGGAGAACGCATTAGCCAATGCTACAAAATGGGGAAGAGGCTGGTGAGGGGATTACTGAGGGAAGAAGGCAGGAGGCAGAAACTGGAAAGCACTGGGAGAAGGGAGAGCCCAGAGAGAAGAACCACAAAGGGGGAAGAACACAATGCAGCAACTGCAACACTTGCATGTAGGTTGATAGGTGGAGCACACTGAGAAAACTGAGTGAGTTTGAGATCATATTCTCTGCAATGGTCAGGACTCAGTGGCACTCACAGAGATCTGGAGGGGGAAGAAAAGGACTGAGATACCATGACATAAGTTCTGGAAGGCTGCAAAAATGAAATACTGTGTATGGTTGTAGGACCTGGTTTTCTGCTTATAGATAGCAGCAAATTGACTAACAGCTGAAATCTGAAATTTCAGGTTTGTTCGATTTATGGCCTTAGCAGTTGCTTTGCTGTTGAAAATGTGTAGAATTTGAATTATTAACAAAATAAGATTGAATTTTCATATATGTGCAGTTTTTTTTGTTTATATATATACATATATGTATGTATATATTTATAAAATGGGCAGGGACAATCATGCTCATCAGCACCAACAGCACTGGACAAACACCATCACATGACCGTGCGTATATCAGAGAGCGACCGCACACCTGCGCTTTACCCCCTCAAAACAATTTTGACATTTTATAAGATAGATATACCACTCTGAGGTGTGCGATGCGCACTCTGATATCGTCGCGCCTTGGGCGGTTGACTACTTGACCTTGCGGCTTCATGCGTACAAGCGCACCAAGGCGTCATATATCAGAGTCGCGACACCTCAGAGTGGTATATCTATACATATATATATAAAAGTTGAACCAGTATAATATTCTGTGATGATTTGCATATGCAGCCCATGATGCTTTGCATTGTGGGACATGTGTGATTTTGTATATATATATATATATATATATATATATATATATATATATATATCATGGTAGCATGGTAGTGTTACCACAGTTAGGGTTGAGTAGCACTTTTAAGGTTAAAGGGTAAAATTGTGCACCTTAATAACTTTGCCACTGTTCAATGGATTTGCCTGAAATTTGGTATGCTTGATTGGACATGACAGATCTTGGGAGCTGCTAACTTTCATACTAGTCAGATATATGGCTGCAGAGTTATTAAGTGACAACAGAATGCGCAATTATGCTTTTTTTGCACATTCTTTGCTCTCGCCTACAGGTCGCATGGTTTGAACGACTGGTCCAAAAACTTCAGGGAACATGCAGCCTCAGTCCCCATGTGCATTTTGAAGATTTAGTGAAAATATTTTGAACGGTTCAAAAGTTATTCAGAAAACAAGTTCCCATTTTGAGTCAATGGGAAAAGTTAACAAAAAGTTTGAAAGTATCGCAAATGCACCTTTTAGTGTCGCAAATGGCCCTAGTAGTGTCGCAAATCTGCCATTTTGTTTTCAAGTTACTGATCAGAAAAATGCTTGGCGTTTAAAATTGAGACCCTCTAGGGACACAATTCTTTCTGTGTTCACCTAGTTGGACCCTGAGGATGCTAGCTATGTCTTTATTTTGGGGTTAAACACCCCAGAAATATGATTTTTCAAATTTCTGGAAACTGTAGTGTCATAAAGTAGTGTTGCACCTGCAACACTTTCTCAAATTTTTGCGAAAAGTGTCACAAATTGTGACACTACTTTTCCAGGCTATGGCAAAATGACAGGAATTCTTTGCCACCCTGCTGCAAAAGAACATTTTGGTCTTATCGGCTGAAATTTGGAGGGAAGGCAGCCAACATCTCACAGACGTGCCTTTTCATGGTTTGGTGAAAAAAACTTGCATGGATGCCAAGTTACAGTACTCCGAAGTTGACATTTTTGCCCATAGACTAACATGGTGGCATCTGCCGCACCTTTCGGGGCTCGTATCTCGAAAACGGTGCGAGATACGGAATTTTTGTTATGGCAATGCATAGCCCTATGGCAAAAATGTAGCCAGGAAAATCATGAATCAAGTAAATTTTTTTTTCTATGTCGTATGGTTACTGAGATATAAGTAATTTAGTATTCCAACACCTCATTTTCAGCTCCGAGGCCCATTATTATGCATACATTCTTTGTGCACACTGTATTTCTCTATGCAGCTGTTGGGAAAAAATAGGGTATGTGCTTCTGTTAATGTTACAGTTACTGTTTCCACTTGCATTTACATACCTGTTTGCATTACTGCTCCTTGCACGCCACCGCGGTGCGATAATTTCTTTATGCTCACTTTGCACTTTGCTTTTGCGTTACTGATACCATTTGTATTTCCACTACTGTTTGTGTTTGCGTTTCTGTTTGCATCACCTTGTACATTGCCATTTGAGTTTACAGCAGCCCTTTCGTTTGCGTTTGCATTTGTCTTTCATTTTGCATCTTTGTTGCTGTTACTGGTACCATTTGCATTTCCTATTGCGTTACTGTGGCCATGCGCATTATGGTTTGTGTTTCCATATGTGCTTGCATTTCCTTTTGCATTTCTGATTCTTTGGCATTATTGTTGCTGTCACCGTTACCATTTGCATTTACAATTGCGGTACCATGACCATGTGCGATACTGCTTGCATTTACATACGCGTTTGCGTTCACGTTTACAATTCTGTTTTTACTTTGGCATTATTGTTCATGTTAACTTTACCATTTGTGTCTACAATTGCGATATCATGCCTGTGCACATTATGGTTTGCGTTTATATGTGCGCTTCTGTTCGCGTTTTTGTTTCTGTTCCCTTTGGCGTTCTTCTTGCTGTAACACTTTACATTTACATTTACAATACCGGTGCCATCACTGTGCGTGTTACCAGTTGCGTTTTTCATACACACTTGCATGTCCGTTTGTGTCACTGTTCACTTCGGTGTCGCTTTACACTTGCGTTTCTATTAATGTTTGCTTTACCATTTACGTTTGCTTTACCATGTGCGTAACCATTGCCGCTTGCATTTGCATTGCAGTTCCTTTTACCATGTAACAAGATATCATGTGGTGGGAGCGCGGGGCCCTTTGGGCCTCGCACTCCTGCCACCGCAATTCATTCACTATTTATCATCCTCTTTCACAAAAAGAAGGGAAATTAGAGGGAAAAAAATCCATTTAATGCATCAGTTAGGGTTGTTCCACAGTGACAAAAGCCAGGAAATTCAGTGTTAGGGTTGAAAGCCCTCCCATGGACCCCTCCAGCACACCCCCACAACCGGCATCAGGGTGCGGGTGGGGTCACTGGTCCTAACTCTCACCCCATTCTCCTATACCTCTGTTTCTTTACACATGTGATGGGGTGAGAGTTAGAGCCAAAGACCCCAATGTGCACCCCGATGCCGGTTGAGGGGCTGGGCTGGGGGATTCAAGGGGGGCCTTCAACCCTAACACTGAATTCTCTGGCTTTTGTCGCTGTGGAACAACCTTAATTGATGCAATAAATGGAGTTTTTTTATATATATATATATATATATATATATATATATATCCCCTGGCAGGTGGCTTTGGCCCTCTGAATGGAGAGATTCTCTTTCTGGCTCTGCCACTCCCATACTAGGTGATCCCAGAAATTCCCCCATGGATTTCCCCATGGTGGGGTTGGGGGGCAGGTTGCTGGCTTCTCCCTCCCCCCAGAGACCCAATCCAGACTCTGGGACTGCTGCCAGAGGTGGCACACCATCATCAAGCCTGCCAGGATTGATTTTCCTGGTTTTTCTCCCTTCCTCCCTCCCTGCGGACTAGTACGTCAGCTCAAGCTTCCTGACCCATGTCCCCTTCCAGTCATCGCTAGAGGGCAATCAGCGGATGAGACAACTATCCCTCCCTCTACAAATGAGGACAGCAGTCGTCTGGATGCTTAGTCCTCTCTCTCTCTCCCCGGCTGACCCTCAGAGGTCAGGGCTCATTCCTGAACCTGGGTCACCAGCTTGACATGAGGTGTGGCATGCAGCATCTCAATCCTCAGTGCTACCAGGCCAGTCATGCAGTTTTGTTTGGTGTACCATTTTCATGATTCAATTTCTCTATGCACGAAATAGATTGACAGCATATGGAGTAAGGGTTTTGCTTCTAATTTTTTTAATTAAAAAGCTATTCTTGAAATATTAATAGAAATAAAAATATGCTGTTTTTTGTGAGTGGCAACCTCTTTTCCTGACTTGACACCATATGATCACAAAAGTGGAAAAATCGTATTATAGTGTATGGTTTGGGCTTATTCTCCCTTGAAATCTCACAAGTCAATAAAATTTTTGTTTTCCTTCCCCTGGCTTATTGTGCATGTTCCATACGAAAATCCCTCTTACTGCATTTTACATATGCAAATCACCTTCCCAGTAGCTCACGCAGACATGCGCTGACTTCTCTGCCTCTTTTCCTTCATGGCACTTCAAGTACCTAAGAGAAGTCAAAATGGCGCTTCTCTGAAAAAAAAAATTCAGGCGCAGCTCAGTAAAAAGCAGGTCAGTCCCACGAACTGTCCAAAAAGAACAATTCATAATTGAGCAAAAAAACAAGTGGACTGCTCAATAAGCTCAAAAAAGACATTGCCAGTATAGCAGTGACTCCTGCTTCCTAGTGTCACGTCTCTGCTCACTGTACTTCAGCATTATGCTAAGCGCAGTTAAAAAAAAAAAGATGTCAACTGCTTTTTTGTTTTCACCATACACTATGATAAATAAAATATGGGTGCCCATACACATCTTGCTTTGTGTTTCCATCTCGGGGTTGAGATACCAGCATGGATCTTTTGAGTTTCAGGATTGTTGTGTATGGACACAAATACATTATTCCTTATTTTTTTTCCCTCATGCTGTACATCTCTAAACAGGTATTTGTAAAACATATTGTTATAGATTCTGCTTTAAAAATGTCCTACAGGGTCGTTCACAAAATATGCTATAAGCTTGATGCACATGTGCAAAGCAAGCTACCTGTGTGGGAACACACTCCATAGTGCACCTGCTTTTTGCAGAAACACAGACAATAATGGCAGAAAAAGATCATTTGTCCTTTTAGTCTGCCAGAGCACCCTGTCACACCTCAAGACCTTATTTCAGTACAGAGTTTGGCCCACACTATCCACCTCCATGCTCCCTGTTTTATTGCTGCCCTTTATAATAACTAAACCCTTCACTACATCACAGTTGTGCTTGAACCATTATTGGTTTTGCACCCACCACATCACCTTGCAGACTGTTCCATAGCTCAGTCACCCTCTCTGTAAAATACAGCTTTCTCACATCCCTCCTGAACATCCCACCTCCCACCAGTTTCCAGTTGTGTCCCTGTGTTCCTGATTCTTTATTCCTACTGAGTAGTTTCTCACAGTTCACCTTGTTTATTCCTTTTAGGAACTTGAAGGCCTCAGTCATATCTCCCCTCTACTGTCTGGCACCAGTGAGTACATGCTCAGTGCCCTAAGCTAATCCTTACCCTACTGGCCCTGAATCTTTCTGTTCATTGTAAATTGCACTGTCTCTAGCCTGCCCTTACTGTTCCTCAGTTTAGGACTCCAGAGCTGGGTACAGAACTTCAGGTGCAGCCTCATCAGTGATCTATAAAGAGGTAGTTTTATCTCCTTTCCTCTGCTGTTAATACCTCTTCCTATACAGCCCCAGCATCCTGTTTGCCTTATTGTAGGCCTTGTTATGTTGGCTAGATTGTTAATGGGAGTCAGTCATGAACAATCCTTTTTTATGTCCCACAAGACCACGTGCAAAGCAGAGGGGGAGTGTTCCAACTCAGTCTCCAGACCATAAACGAGGAAAGAAGATGTCATTCAGAGAGTAGTCTGTTCAAATGTAGATAAAATCAGAAGCACAGTGAAACACACTGAGAAAGCATATACTCATCTGAATTTTCAAGAGATTTTAAAGCAATCCATTTTATAGAGATATAAACCTGCTAGCCCACCAAAGTATCAGGGTTCTAAATAACCTGTTCCTTGTGGTGGACAGGTTGAATACATTTCAGTGGCCTTAGAATCCAAGGCTGAGCCCCCATTGGCACATAAATGTCAACTATGACCATTCAGATCTGTTAGCATTTTTGTATTTTTATTTTTCTTTTTAATGAAAAGATATGCTGACAACTGTGTCTCCGAGACACTCCTCATTCAGAAGTCTGCCTGCTAAAGGACACAGACATCCCCAAGCTGTCAATCCTCAGGAAGGGTTTTAGGACTCAGAAATGCTGGTGGGCTAGCAGGTTCACATTTATATCAAATAAATCTTTTAACCATCTCATTAAAAATTTGAGTGAGTGTCTAATTGTCCAATGTTTTCTGCTGTACCATGCACAAAGCAAGCTACAGGCAGGGGCCAGGCATAATGGGGCAACCGCTTTTTGTGTGTCCTGAAGGGACATAAGCAAAGCAAGCTGCAGGTCAAGGACCATGCCTAATGGGGACACTGCTTTGTGTGTAACCAGCAGGGACATAAGCAAAGCAAGTTGCATGTCTGGGAGCATGCATGATGGTGTATTTGTATGCATATTGTGAAATTAAGGCAGGTAGCTAATTTATTACATGCATATGTTTTAATGTACACAGGTGTTAGTGAACTGTAAGCAAAGGGTCAAGAAGATGGGGCAAGAGAAAAGTGGGATTGCAAGCCTAAAATGACAGGTAAATAAGTAAATGTTAAACAATGTAAGCTGGTAAAAGAAGTGTAAAATGGTTTGAAATGAATTGTTAAAATGGACAAAATGGTACTTGCGACAACAAGCATGGAGATATATAAATGTGGGTGAGAAGGCATAAGCTGTGTTTTAAACAGATGTCCTAAGCAAAAATAATTTGCTGGGTTTAAGCAGAAAATATTTTGTACAAAAACATGTTTTTCCTCTGTAACATAAAGATCATAGTTAAAATAAGTCTACATAGCCTGTGTCAGCAAAGATAAAAATGTACTTGACTAGTCAGTTGTCTGGTCCACTCCCCCATTTTGTGATGACTTATGTTTAAAAATATGTAGCAAAATAGTTGATAAAAGATTATCTATTCTGCTTGCTTTAACAATTATCTATTATAACACTATTTTGTAACATGAGTCTGTACTCCTAAGCAGGATATTTTGGGTAAAGTAAAATTCCCCTTGTTTTTCCACCAAAAATGATGTTAGAACAAAACTCCTTACTTTTGCAAAACAACAGATGTGTCTTATGATCAATGTATTTATTGACCCCTACCTCATGACAAATTTGATGACATATTGTTTTTGTCAGATATGCTGTAATAGCTTTGAAATGTCCCAATAATGCATCTTTGTTGTAAACAACTCAGGTATAAGTATGGAACCTAAATTACATGTCCAATTTCTCTCTCCGAGGAAAAATCAGCCCAAGACTAGGCTGTCCATGGATTCAGGATAACCCAGAGGAAAATGGGTAATATTGCTTAATTTTCTCTGAAAACCTGTAGCCCTATAATAAAATATTATTAACTGTTTAGACTGCATGTTAGAAACACCCCAGTGGAACTGCCCCATTGGCTGCTTAGATTTGAGCTGTGCTAGAAACACCCAGATAGTAGTGGACTATCAGATGCTTAAAGGTTATGTTAGAATGCATCTGTCTTAGCACCTTAGAATTGTTAATCATGTCTGGATGCATCTCCATTATTAAAATTGGATTCTTTTGGTTTGCCTTTTTGATACTAATAAATAACAACTAATTTAGCACTATGTCTAAGGTGTATGTGGCTTTATTTGAGTTTCTGGAAGGCACTAACCAAGAACCTTTGGGGTATTCACTCTCACTACTTAAAGTGAGCATTATTTGGTTAATTTACAAATTGGCAAGCCAGCCAGGAGCTGGTTTGGTATTAATTCCAGTGAGTCTGGCAAAGCCTAAACTAGCAGTAATCTAAATAGAGTCCGCATAGGTAAGGGTCGTAACCTAACTGCGGGGCTGGGAAAAGGGGTTTTAACAGACTCTGAGTGTTTGAGTAAACTTGAACCTACAGGCAAAGGTCCATGGAGATGCTAAAGAAAAAGCTTGACAAGTGTAAATGTGTTTATGAGTAAACTAAGTGTTTGAAAGGGTCTGAAGACCCATGGCAACAAGCCCAAGGGCATGCAGAGAAATGTATCAAGGAAAAGAGTCTTTCTAACAAAGAAAGCACAAATGCCCTTATGTTTGGTGCTTGCTGGCTAGCAGGTCAGTTTAAAAAGGAAATGCAGGCTCTTAAAGCCTCAAAGGAGAAGCTGTGGTAACAAGTTAGGGTTTTAACAGGGGATAACCAACATCTTTCCCTGGTAGTACAGTCTGCTTATGCTAAAGAGGCAACAGCTGCTCAGGTAATACTGGAAAATCAATATTGAAAGAAAGAAAGAAAGAAAGAAAGAAAGAAAGAAAGAAAGCGATTAACAAAATGTTTAGAGGAGGCACAAGGGGCCATTAGATGCCTTTGACAAGCCAATACCTCCTCCAAGCCTGATGTAGACCACTGTAAATGCCAACAGCACATTACAGAATTAGAAGCTCAGTTGGGAAAACACCAAGTGGCAGTTGCTGCTTACAATGGTGCCTTCTTAAGGGATGATGGGGATGATGATGATGAAGATGATGTTGACTGGGGGAATAGATGATGCAGATTGACAAGAGCATTGTCAAAAATATTGTGATGACTGTGTAAGCTCTAGGTGAAGTTGCTTTGACACAAATAATCTGCCACCCCCACCTGATTATACATCCCATCCCCCATCAGCACCTATGGTCACCTGTACCACCATCTAGACAACAACCATCTATGGCACCCATGCTTACTACAGTGCAATCCTTTCAAGACCCCACTCCAGCTGGCACTGACCAACAGCCAACCCCCCCCACCACCACCAGTGGTCACCACTTTTACTGAAAAGTGGCAGATAAATCCCAAGGATATGGCAGCTTTAGGTAAAGAGTTGGGATAAATAAATGCAGAGGATGATTTGTCAAAGGTAAATGTTAAAATTCAGACCTTCATAAGGACGCATTCTGATTTACAGCCAGTAGATATAAAAGATGTGCTACTGTACTGTCTGCACCCATCACTCAAACAAGCATTACCAGATTAAGTATTAGATTGGTCACGTCCAAATCTGTTATATGAAGTATTATGTCTGGTGGCAGGTGGGGCTGTAGGCTTTCACCAGGCATTTGCACTGGTAACCCAGAAAAGGGGAGAACCAGGTGTTGCTTGGGCAGAAAGACTATATTGTGCTTATGGCATGGCTTTCCCAACCTGTGCAGCAGACAACCACAATGGGGAATTTAAGAATCAATATGAAGACCTCATGTACAAAAGACAGCTCCTAAGTGGGATGTTGCCAGAATTGCGAGCACTCTTAGGGGCCACAGAGGATGAGACAACCACTTATCTACGATTAATCTCCATGATTAAGTGGGTGGAATCGCTGCTCAAGGCTACTGTGCCAGCTGAAAAGGGGATAGTGGTGGCAGTGAAAGGTCCTTCTGAACCAACCCCAACTCTCAACAGCCTGTTATTTGTTACAATGGTCGGCAGCCTGGACACATAAAACCCAGATGCCCCTACCTACAACCTATGTCCCAGCTACCCTTGCCACAATATCCCCCTCAAATGTACCACGCCTCCAGGTGCTATAGCACCAGCATTTGCCCAGCCACCACAACCAGAGCCTCAGTCAATGAGGGGTGCAACACCCACCAATGCTGAAGTGCTTAAAAAGCTTCATGAAATGACCCAAATAATGCAGAGCCTCTCTGCAGTCCAGGTGGTGAGTGAGATCACCAACTCCCCATAGGGATGTCTGACCTCCATTCAGCAGGTAGTGAGGTTCCTAAGAGATGACTGGAATAGACCCATCATTCAAGCTGCTGCAACTGGAGGCCTGCAGCAGGTAATGCTTATTGATATGGGAGCTTCCATGTCAATTGTACATACCTCACACCCAGAAACTCATCCGTTTGCAACACATGAGATTATTACACTATCTGCCTTTCAGGGCTCTGATGCTACAGCAATCAAAACTAAGCCAGTTACAATAACTATAGATGACTGTACCTTTGATTTACATGCACATTTAATGAATCCGCCTGACCAAATGGGTATTTTGGGATCTGACTTTTTAAAATCTACAGGGGCGGTAATAGATTATACATACAATCCGCTTTGGCTGCATGCAAACTGCCAGGAAAATAATGAAATTGTTGTTGTCTCAGATGTACATGCTATTTCTGCTCTTAAGAACCCACAAAATTTGCCCCTCCCCACACATGACTGCCCCCTGGTAAACCAGTTAATTAATCAGCATGCAGAGGTTTTTGCAAAACACAAATATGATTGTGGATTGTTAGAACAGGAAGAGATTATAACTGGTAAAGCTCATGTAGCCCAGAAGCAATACAAGATCCCAAATGAATGTAAGGCTAATGTAGATGTTATAATACAGTCATTACTGCAGCAAGGGGTACTAAGAGAGTGCGAGTCCACTACTAACTCCCCTGTTTGGTCCATGGTTAAACCAGGTGGTAGTTACGAATACGAGTACCAATGCCCGTAGTCTGGGCAACAAGTTCCCTGAGCTGGTGGCCTTGATGGAAGAGGGATGCCTGGATATCATAGCAGTCACAGAAACATGGTACACAGAGAACTATGACTGGGCTGTTAACATACCAGGGTACATAACCTACAGGATAGACAGGCAGGGGAGAAGAGGGGGAAGAGTAGCTCTATGTAAAGGAAGGGATAAAAGCAGCTGAACAAAAGAGTAAACAGGGAGGAGAGGAGGCACTGTGGGTCACCTTGGAGACTGGAAAGGGCACCACAATCTGCACAGTGGTTGTGTACAGACCCCCTTGTCAGAGGGAGGGAATGGACAAGGATATGATAGAAGGCATTCTTAGAATGGCAGAGAAAGGGGAGATACTGTTGAGTGGAGACCTGAATATGCCAGATGTTAACTGGAGCACATTTGCTGCAGCCACATCCAAGAGCAAGGCCATTCTTGATTCCCTACAGGTGGCAGGCCTCAGACAGCTAGTTTCAGAACCCACTCATGAGGGAGCAATCTTAGACCTCATACTCTCAAACGTGAGCAGTGAGAAGATCTCAGATCTAGAAGTGGGTTGTCATCTGGGAACAAGTGACCATCAAACAGTGTGGTTCACATTAAACTCAGCTACAGAGTCAAGCCATACAAATGTGAGGGTACTGGACTTTAGGAGGGCTGACTTTGGCAATATGGGAGAGTGCCTCAGAAAAGCACTAGCAAACAGGCTAGAAGGAGGTGTGGAGCAACAATGGGGAATCATCAAAACTGCCATCACAGAGGCAACAAGCCTTTGTGTGAAGCAAATAAACAAATCAAAATGAAAGAAAAGCCACTATGGTTCTCAAAAGAGGTGGCTGTGAAAGTCAGGAAGAAAAGATAGCATTCCGGAGTATAAGGAAGTACAGAAGAAGCAGGACAGAGGCTGTACCAGTTAAGGCAGAAGGAAGCAGGAGGAAGTCAGAATAGCAAAGGCCCAAACTGAGGAAAAGATAGCCAACTCAGTTAAGAAGGGGATAAAACCTTTATAGGTACATCAGGAGCGAGAAAGACAAAGGAGGGATAGTGAGGCTGAATAGAATGAACGGTGGTGGGCAGAGGGACAGTGAAAAGCAGGGATACTGAATGAATATTTCTGCTCAGTATTCACAAAAGAGGAGGGGAAGTGCCTAATCTAATTAACAGAAGCACTCTTGATAGGTGGGTCGATCCCAGTCCTTTCACAGAAAAAAGGGTTCTGCAAGAACTCCTAAAACTGAAGGTGGACAAAGCAATGGCTCCTGATGGAATTCACCCCAGAATCCTAAAAGAATTAAGGGAGGAACTAGTGAAACCACTAGCTACTCTTTTTAATAAATCATGGAGGATGGTGTGGTACCCGAGGACTGAAGGAAGGCAGATGTGATTCCCTTCACAAAAGTGGGACCAAGACAGAGCAGGAAACTACAGACCTGTCAGTCTGACCTCTGTGGTAGGGAAAGTGATGGAGTCACTCTGAAGGAAAGAATAGTTGAGTACCTAGAGGTCAGTGGGGCACAGGACCCAAGGCAGCATGGGTTCACAGCGGAAGGTCATGTCAGATGAATCTAATAGATTTCTTTGACTGGGTGACCAAAGTAGTAGACCAGAGAGGGCTTTGGACATGGCCTACCTAGACTTTAGCAAGGCATTTGACACAGTCCCACACAAAAGATTAATAGTGAATTAACCAGCCTGGGAATGGGTCCCAGGTGGTAGCCTGGGGAAAACATTGGCTGCACAACAGGACACAGAAGGTAATTGTAAATAGAGTCCACTCTGAAGAAAGAGGGTTACTAGTGGGGTACTGCAGGGTTCAGTATTGGGTCCAGTCCTTTTAATGTCTTCATCAGTGACATTGCAGAGGGACTGGAAGGAAAGTATGCCTTTGCAGATGACACAAAGATCTGCAAAAGGGTTGATACACAAGGAGGCGTGGAAAGGATGAAAAGGGACTTGGCAAGGTTGGAGGAATAGTCAGAAGTATGGCAGCTAGATTCAATGCAAAGAAGTGCAAAATAATGCACCTGGAAACAAGAACCAAGGGAAGAATACACAATGGGTGGGAGGTAGTAACAAAAATAAAAAAGGAAAGGGACCTGGGGGGTAATCATATCAGATGACCTTAAGGTTAGCAAGCAATGTGAGAAGGCAGTAGGGAGGGCTGGGGGTATACTGGGATGTATAGGGAAGAGGCATCAGCAGCAGAAAACAGGAAGTTGTTATCCCTCTGTACAGACAGTTGGTGAGACCCCATCTGGAGTACTGCATCCAGTTCTGGAGACCCCATCTCCACAAGGACATAAACAGGATAGAGGCAGTCCAGAGGAGGGCAACTAAAATGGTGCAGGGTCTGCAACAGAAGCCGTATGAGGAGAGACTAAAGGAGCTTAATATGTATACCCTTGAGGAAAGAAGGGAGAGGGGACATGATAGAAACTTTTAAGTACCTCAGTGGAATCAACAAAGTCCAAGAGGGTAGCATCTTTCAGAAAAAGAGTCATGCAAGAACAAGGGGACACAATTTAAAGATAGAAGGGGGCATTTCAGGGGCAATGTGAGGAAGTATTATTTCACAGAGAGGGTAGTGGATGCATGGAACAGCCTTCCTGAGGAGGTTGTGGGGTCTAAAACTGTGGGAGAATTCAAGAATGCATGGGACAGACATAAGGCAATTCTTGTGGAGGGGTAGGAAGAAATAGGCTGTTGGTTAACTAGGATCTGTGGCCTATCCTGTAGGTAGGGAAATGGGCAGAATAGAGGGGCCAAGCAGTCCTTATCTGCCGTCAAAGTCTATAGTTATCGGCTCACTATTGACTACCAGAAACAGAATTCTGTTACACTGGCATGTGCCCCAGTAGTACAAGAGGTTCCCTCACAGCTGTCCCAAATTCCTCCCTCTACCAAGGTTTTTAGTACTCTGGACATTGCCAAAACAGTTTACTTGGACTTGATTGCCCCAGGGTTTCTGTAATAGGGCCAGAGTGTTTCACAAGAGAATGGCTGCCATTTTAAGTCATTTTCCTAGCCTGAAGCTGTTTTACAATATGTTGAGGATTTGCTGCTGGGCACCAAAACAGAAGAGGAACATCTCAAATTATTAAGTGAACTGTTGCAGTTGCTGCAGAGGGTGGGACTCAAAGTGAATCCAAAGAAGTGTCAGCTGGTAAAGGAGGCGGTGGCATTCCTTGGCATTACCATCATGCCCAGTGGTACGCAGCCAGATGCTGAGAAGGTAAAGACTATTCAGAGACTTGATCTGCCTGTTAAGACTGCATTATGATCCCTTCTTGGCTTAACCAGCTATCACAGACACTTTATTCCTTTTTATGCTGAACTGGTGAGGCCACTTTACAATCTACTTAAAGCCTCAGTAGACGATGACATCAGACCACACTGGACAGAAGACCACATTACAGCTGTGAAACAACTAAAAGAAGCTGTCGCAACAGCAACCCTCCTTGTGCAACCAGATCCTGCCTCGCCCTTTCACCTAGAAGTATCTGCATCACCAACTGTTATAGCTGCTGTCCTGTGTCAAGAACAACAAAACAAGCTCCAACCACTTGCATACACCTCAAGAGTGTTAACAGAAGTGGAAAATAAGTTTTCAGCCTGTTTAGAGCATCTACTAGCAACTTTTTGGTCAGTTAAGCATTTTACTTATATTATTGGACTGCAAAAGACTGTTATTCATACACCCCATACTGCATTAAACTGCTTGCTAAAGCCAGGAGAGACTGCTGTTTCCTCACAGAGGCTTTCACAATGGACTTTAATGTTGCTGCAAAGAGACATGGATATTACTCCAAAGAAGACAACCTTGTTGCCTGCCAGTCTTCTTTATGTTGGGGAGCCCCATAAGTGCCCAGTAACCTTTAGTCTCCCCAAGCCTCTCTCACATACAGCCCCAATACCCCTTGCAGAGAAATGGTATACAGATGGATCATCATATCATGTGAACAGTAAGCCAAATATTGCATTTGCAGTGGTCACACCACAGCAAACCTATTTTTATACTTGTACTCCATACTCTTCTCAGTATGCTGAGCTAGCAGCTCTTGCTTGTGCTTTGGAAAATATTAAAGATTGCTCAGTTAATGTGCATACAGACAGTGCATATGTAGTAAACACTGTTGCTATGCTTCCATTATATTGTGCAAATAAGTTTTTAATTAACATCAAATGGTAAGCCCTTATCTCATGTGTTTTTGTTACAGTATATAGTTCATCTGCTAAAAACATTACCCAGCCCAGTGGCTATACTTAAAGTTAAGGAACATTCCACCGGCACTCCACAAGCCGAGGGAAATCAAGCAGCCCAAAATGTAGCTCAAGCTGCAGCCCAAAAAGGTGCCCCTTGGTCCCCTGCCCCTTCATTTGCACCAGTACCCATTATGGAATTTAACCTTGCAACCCCCTCAGATCTCAAATCCTTACAGTCTACATATGATCCTTACCAAATAGTTATTAATTGGCATTTGCAGCAATGTCCTTTACTCGCCCCTACTTCTTGGGCAAGCAAAATCTTATTGGGTGGGGATGACTCCGCCAACTCAGTCTTGAGGTATCAAGAAAATGAACAGTCTTAGCCTATTGCTTGTGTTCCCCCAGAACTAGCAGATGAGGCATTTCACCACTATCATGCCCACCCAACAGGAGGGCATTACTCACTAGATACAACTTTAGAAAAGGTAAAAGCAGCTATGTGGTGGCCAACACTGCACCAAGATCTGCAAGATAAATGCCACCGGTGCCTCCCGTGTTTACAAACTAACCCTCCCCACACCTCAAATAGAGCACTATTGTGGTCAACAAAAGAATCCAATGGTCCCTGGGATCATATACAAGTTAATTTTATCACCGGATTGCCAAGAACACCAGGTAACTATACTAATTGTTTAGTTGTCATTGACATTTTCTCAAAATGGATAGAGGCATTTCCTACTAAAAATAAAGAGGCTTATACTGCAGCTCATGTACTGCTATATGAATTATTTTCTAGGTGGGGACTGCCATGGGTGATTTCTTCAGATAGAGGACCAGAATTTACAGGAAAAATGTTTAAACAGCTGCAAACAATGTTAGACATTAAGCAGGAATTACACGTGGCATTCTACCCACAATCATCAGGAGTGGTAGAGAGAGGAAATCGAACTTTAAATAAAACACTGTTAACCAAATTCTGTTCTGATAAGCCCACGCAGTGGACCAAAATGTTACCCTTGTGTTTAATGGCAATTCGGTCTATGTCAAACAGAACTACTGGTGTTAGCCCATATCAGGTTATGACTAGGAAGTTAATGAAAACCCCCGGGCACTTGCTGCTACCAATGGCAACCTCCCTCCTAAAAGGAGCTGTAACTGAAAATTGGGTAAAACAAATGCAAGATTACATTGCAGAGGTACAGTAAATAAGTTTGTTGCTGTGAATATTGGCAAAACAAAAAAGGAAATGAAAAAATACTTTGACAAAAAGGTACATCAATTTGAATACCAAATTGGGGATTTAGTTATGGTAAAAGATTATGCTAAAAAGGAACACTGCTTTGTACCCACCTGGAAGGGACCCTTCCCTGTGGTAGACAAGGCAAGCCCTGTCATATATTTAATCCAGCTGGCAGGCAAGAAGAAACAGTCTGTGTTAAAATGGTATCATGTTAACCAGCTGAAAAATGTGCAGTAAATGGGAACAGGTACTAACCCTGATCTTATTTTTGTACAATAGACTAGATATCAGACAACCCCCGACTGCAAGATGGAAACAGTTAAAGGTTACTTGCCTTCCTCCATCACCATTATCATCCAAATAATTATCCTGCTCGGATGCCTGGCCCTACTCCAGGGACAGCAAACAGTTTGGTTTCAGGGCCATAAAGTAGGACTGGAAAATGCAAACAAGATTAAAAGAATGCAAAAAGTTGGGAACACCCAATATGATGGTTACATATTTAAGGTGTGGTTCAAGCCAGAGTGATATGGACCAATTTCAATTGGAGGACAATTCACTATACCCATTAAAGCCACTAGAAGCAACTTAAATGCTTGTACCTTGTATTGTTGTCCACCCAAGTGAGCTAATCATGCTTGAAAGACAAAGAACCTCTGTGCGCAAACACTGAGGCAATTGTTACCCCAAAGGGCATTTGGCTGGGAAGCCAAGTTTCAAGGAAATACAAAATCATATTAGCACCCTTTTCAAACTGTGTGAGAGGCCTTTCGGCACCATGCAATTCTGCTTAAAGTTGAACCAGCATAATATTCTGTGGTGATTTGCATATGCAGCCCATGATGCTTTGCATTGTGTGGGCATGTGTGATTTTGTATTATCATGGTTGAGCTGTTAACTCAGTATATGGGGCAGCAGGACACCTGTCGCATGGGTGTAGTTATGACCCTGTGGGGCCATATTAGCAAGGAAGAGTATCAGTTGAATATAAACTGCAGGGATACTTATGGTTGGTAAGGGTGACAAATGTGCAAAAAGATGACTATGGCTCATGGTTGTGTAAATATCAAGTGTCATCACCTGCGTGGCAGGAGAGAGATGAATATGTAGTACAGGTGGAGCTGATACTAAAGAATCTATTAGGAGTCCCTGCACAGTCTCCCAAACCTTGAGTTCAGGTAACCAGTACACCAGTACCAACCCCGACCCCCACTGAAGATCCCTTCCCAATCACAGTTGACAATTCCCAAAATAGCAGATTCCCAGCTTGCCCTACCCTAACTCCAGGGCCCCCTAGTGGATTAACTGTCACCTCAATATCAGGAACCCACATAAATAATGTGCAGTATATGCATATCCCTGTTGTGTTAAACATCTCACCCTGGAATATGGCAGAGTTTGTAAACTGTACTAAAAGCAATGTATCTTTGTTTTATGCCTCCTTAGTAATAAATATAATAGCAATCCATCATCAACGGGCTCAGGTTAGAGTAGCCGGACAGGAAACCCGAGTAACATTCCAGTCCAGATGCTTAAATGCTTTGGGTCTAGGAACCTTGGGAGAAATGGTGGGAACAGCCCCAGGTCTGTTTGGGTCAGGTATATCCATTTAGAATAGGATGGATGTAGATAGAATCAAAAATCATATGAGGTACTTTGAGACAAATCAAGCCCAGGTAATAGATAAAGCTGAGTTTCATGGCATTGAAAGTTTGGCCCAAGAACAAAGACTTACTTTTTTTAATATGCATGACATAGCGACATTATGTGAGGAAACAAAGGAAAAAAATAAACCAGCTAGTTGAGGTTAACAACGAGGAGGGACAGGAGAAAAAGATAGGAAAATAAATTATCTGCACCACATATGGGGGAGTATGTTCTCACTACTATAACCAAACTACTAGAGGACATACAGGGTGGATGTCTTCTAGATCTGATTAAAGATGGGTGTTTGGCCCAAAGGTTTTGCCCCCAATGTGTCCAGAGCAAAAAGAGTAAACTGGCAATGTGTGCAAGACTGCAGCTTCCTCTCCCCTGGCACTATGCATAATTTGGGCTATATAACCCCACATTCTAATAGAGGGCATTGCTTTGCACAGGGGTCCTGTACAGTGAAAGATATCATGTATGTCTCTTTTACTGTGTTACTTCCCTCACTTGATCCTCACACTGCCGTATTTGATAAAATAGCAGCTGTCCACTCAGTAGGTTATATGGAAGAAGATGTTTATAAAGAATGATTAGATTCCCCCTCCCTTTTAGTGGACCTCCCCAATTTACAAACTTGGGTTGCACCACATCTAACAAGTTGTGCTATAAAGGGATACAGGTACCTATGTAGATGTGATGTATTTGATGTCACTACCCCAGTGTGCTGTTATGAAAATAAATGAGCAGATGTTCATTATAGCCCAAATGCTACTATTACCTGCCCAGTTAAGCTAACTAAATGGCATAGACCCACGGCTAAGGTAACATATAATGGGCAAGGACAATATTGTGTGGCCACCAATCAGAAAACATTTTTTTATGGACCAGTGTCATGACAAATCAGTATATCAAACATTTGATTTACTCCCACCCAGCATACTGTTATTGGTCAAAGAATCCTAAAACCTATCCCTGTCTTTAAAGAACAAACCATTATGAGCCACCCTGACCATCAAGATATGGAAGAGTATTTACCTTATTTTGATGTGTCCATCGAAATGCTTACTTTAATCCTTAAGGCCCTGTTAGCCAGAAAGGATGCCCACCTGGCTGAGGTTGGCAACAAGATGTATACTACAGAACAAGTTATAAAGGAGATGATTCATCAGGGAGATTTAAATCTTATGCTTACTAATAATAGATTCGATTCAGCTTTTAAAGCTTTTGTGGTAATTCAGGCAATTCTTATTGTGATACTAATAATTATGTCATGTTGTCTCAGAAGCACTATTAAGAATCACAATAAACAGCTGTGAGATTTGCGAATGGCTCATATATCCAAGCTTTGAGATTTATTGTAAGGAATATAGGATCTCAGTAGGATAGATAAGATTGACATGTTTGTGACTTACTAAAAGTAATTACTGAAGTTTAAATAACCCTTTATGTTTTATGTGAAGGTTCAGGATCCCCCTTTAGTGTCTCCCTTTCCCTTTGAGTTGGGGACTATGAAATTATGTCAGGTAGCAAATTTATTACATGCATATGTTTTAATGTACAAAGGTGTTAGGTAACTGTAAGCAAAGGGTCAAAAAGATGGGGCAAGAGAAAAGTCATATTACAAGCCTAAAATGGCTGGTAAATAAGTGAATGTTAAAGCAATGTAAGCTGGTATAAGAAGTGCAAAATGGTTTGAAATGAATTGTTAAACTGTACAAAATGGTACCTTTGACAACAGGCATGAAGATACATAAAAGTGGGTGAGAAGACACAAGTTGTGTTTAAAACAAATGTCCTAAGCAAAATTTATTTGCTGGGCTTAAGCAGAAAATATTTTGCAAAAAACATGTTTTTTCTCTAACATAAAGATCATAGTTAAAATAAGTCTAAATAGCCTGTGTCAGAGAAGATAAAAAGGTACTTCACTAGTCAGTTGTCTGCTCCACTCCCCCATTTCATGATGACTTATGTTTAAAAATATGTAGCAACATAGTTGATAAAATATTAGCTATTCTTCTTGCTTTAACAATTATCTATTATAACACTATTTTGTAATATGAGTCTGTACTCCTAAGCAGGATATTTTGGGAACAGTAAAATCCCCCTTGTTTTTCAACCAAAAATGATGTTAGAACAAAATTCCTTACTTTTGCAAAACAGATGTGTCTTATGATCAACGTATTTATCGAACCCAATCTCATGACAAATTTGATGACTTATTGTTTTTGCCAAATATGCTGTAATAGCTTTGAAAGGTCTGAATCATGCATCTTTGTTGTAAACAGCTCAGGTATAAGTATGGGACCCAAATTACATGTCCAATGTTTCCGAGGAAAAACAGCCCAAGACCAGGCTGTCCATGGATGCAGGAGAACCCAGAGGAAAAGGGGTAATATTGCTTAATTTTCTCTGAAAACCTGTATCCCTTTAATAAAATACTGTAGAACAGAATATGTTTGCATCTGCAAATATTTGCGCTTCAAGACCTAAAGACTTTATCGTGGTTTGAAATGTTCACACCTGGTGATGACATCGGCTGGTATTCACTTTTGGTATTAGCATTTGCTGCTGTAATGTAATGTAATTGGTCTACTGTGCTGTACTGTAGTTGGTAGGTTGTGATGTACTGTAATTGGTCAATTACAGGACTCGACTGCCAATTAAGATCAGCCTGTCCTGACTGCAGTATTTACAAATGAAGAGTGGGAGGTACCTAAAACAAACAGTAGAAACACTCTGGATACAGTAGTTGATACCAGCCCATTTACAGAAGAAAGGGTTCTGAAAGAACTCTTAAAACTGAAGGTGGACAAAGCAATGGGGCTTGATGGGATTCATCCCAGAATTCTAAAAGAACTAAGGATAGAACTAGTGACACCACTGACTACCCTCTTTAACAAATCATGGGAGGATGGGGTGGTACCCAAGGACTGGAGGAGGGCAGATGTGATTCCCCTTCACAAAAGTGGGAGCAAGGCAGAAGCAGAAAACTACAGACCTGTTAATTTAACCTCAGTGATAGGGAAAATGATGGAATAATGGAATCACTTCTGAAGGAAGAACTGTTGAGTGTCTAGAGGCCAGAGGGGCCCAGGACCCAAGGCAGCATGGATTCACAGCGGGAAGGTCATGCCAGATGAATCTGATAGATTTCTTTGACTGGGTGACCAAAGTAGTAGATCAGGAGGGGCTGTGGACATGGCCTACCTAGACTTTAGCAAGGCATTTGACACAGTCCACACAAAGATTAATATACAAGTTAGCCAGCCTGGGAGTGGGTCCCAAGATGACAGCCTGGGTAAAGAACTGGCTGGAGAATATGACACAGAGAATAATAGTAAATGGAGTCCACTCTGAACAAAGGGGGGTTACTAGTGGGGTACCGCAGGGTTCAGTATTAGGACCGGTCCTCTTCAATGACTTTATAAGCGACATTGCAGAGGGACTGGAAGTAAAAGTATGTCTCTTTGCAGATGAGACAAAGATCTGTGACAGAGTTGATGCACAAGGTGGGGTGGAAAGGATGAGAAGGGACTTGGCAAGGTTAGAGGAATGGTCAAATGTATGGCAGCTTAGATTCAATGCTAAGAAGTGCAAGGTAATGCACCTGGGAAACAAAAACCCAGAGGAAGAGTACACAATGGGGGGTGAGATACTAACAACAACAAAAATGGAAAGGGACCTGGGGGTAGTCATATCAGATGACCTAAAGGTGGGCAAGCAATGTGAGAGGGCAGCAAGGAGGGCTGGGGGGATCCTGGGATACATAGGGAGAGGCATCACCAGTAGAAAACAGGAAGTTATTATCCCTCTGTACAGACAGCTGGTGAGACCCCATCTGGTGTACTGTGTGCAGTTCTGGAGACCCAATCTCCACAAAGACATAGACAGGATGGAAGCTGTCCAGAGGAGGGCAACTAAAATGGTGCAGGGTCTGCACCGGAAGACATATGAAGAGAGACTTAAGGAGCTTAATATGTGTAGCCTCAAGGAAAGGAGGGAGAGGGGGGACATGATAGAAACTTTCAAGTACCTCAAAGGAGTCAAGAAGTCCAAGAGGTAGCATCTTTCAAAAAAGGTGTGCAAGAACAAGGGGCACAATTTGAAGATAGAGGGGCAGCTCAGAGGTAATTTAAGGAAGTATTTTTTTCACAGAGAGGGTTGTGGATGCATGGAACGGCCTTCCAGAGGAGGTTGTGGAGTCAAAAACAGTGGTGGAATTCAAGCATGCATGGGACAGTCATAAGTCAATTCTAGGGGGTGGGGGTAGGAAGAAGTAGGCTGCTGGTTAACTAGGATCTACAGCTTATCCATTAGGTAGGGAAATGGGCAGACTGGGTGGGCCAAGCGGTCCTTCTCTGTCATCAAATTCTATGTTTCTATGTTTC
Source organism: Neoceratodus forsteri (assembly GCA_016271365.2). Lineage (NCBI taxonomy): Eukaryota > Metazoa > Chordata > Ceratodontiformes > Ceratodontidae > Neoceratodus > Neoceratodus forsteri. The sequence continues at coordinate 975,519,292 of CM057453.1, forward strand.
TAGTGTAGTGTAAAACAAATGCATACTTGATCGTTGATTCATTTCCTAGTATTTGCTGCTCTGTTTGCTGCTGAATCGCTGGAGAAATGTCCATCTTGTTTTGGATTTCTGCTAGCAAAGCTATCAAAAGAGAGTACCCTCTTGATCTACACGAGGTGTCCTTTGAGCAGCTAGCAGCAACACGAACTGGCCTGGACGCGGACACCGTTAGTGCAGTTGCTCTGGAATTAAGTGCTTGCCAACCAACACTCCACAAAAAGATCCACCCTTCAACCTATGCCTCTTACACTGGTGAGGTCTGATTTGAAAGCAGATGATATGTGACCGAATATGGGGTGATGTCAGTGGTCAGGTACTATTCTACCAAGTATGGTCACAACATCAATGAGTCCACAATCAGAAAGTTCAAAACTGACTATAAAGAGTGACTAAAACTTAGCCCAGATCCCACTCTATTAAAGACATCTGTCCCAACCAACCCTCATGGCAGACCTACCATGCTGATAGAGGAGTTGGAGGACAAGCTATGCTTCATTAATACCAGCCTCCGAAACAAGGGTGCGGTGGTGAATGCACAGGTGGTGCATGCCATTGCCCTCAGAATTGTTAAATCAAATAACCTCCAGATCTTGGTGGAGAATGGTGGCAGTGTTACTATCACCACCAAATGGGCTTGGGGTTTGTTGAACAGGATGGTTCACAGCTGTCCTAAGGGCACCAAAGCGGACCGCAAAACACCACTCAATTTAATGCACTTGAAAGAGGGTTTTTTGGCCAGAATCTCTAAAGCACTGGTTCAAGAGCTGATCACCCTGGGAGCTTGTGGTGAACATAGATGAGACGGGATAAATCTCGTCCTGGTGTCACAGTGGACAGTGGCGGCAACAGGGTCCAGACAAGTGGCCCTAGCAGGACTAGGAGAAAAATGGCAAGTGTCTTTGGTAATTATGTGTACACTTGCTGGTGATTTACTGTCACATCAAATGACCTATGGAGGTAAAACTACAGCATGTTACCCCGGTCATAAATTTCCCAGAGATTGGTGTATCACACAGTCACCTAATCACTGGGCAATCGAAATTACAACACAGCAGTACGTTGAAACTGTGCTTGTACCACACCTTGCTAATGTCAAGCACGATCTGGGGCTGCCAAATGAACAGAAAGGGACTCCTCATTCTAGACCTTTTCAGGGCGCATACTACAGCAGCTGTACTCGAGCAGTTAGAGGCGGCAGGTTTCATTTCTGTTTTTGTGCCAGCTTCCTGCACTGACTTACTGCAGCCCCCAGATATTTCACTAAATAAGCTCTTTAAAGATCATATGAAACAGTGCTTCACATCTTGGTATGCCAGAGTAATATCAGACCAGCTCTCTGATGGATCATAGAGAGTGAAAATTGATCTGAAAATGTTCACATTAAAAGAGAAACATGCGATGTGGGTGGAGAACAGATTCAATAAACTAAGAGAGAGAAAGGAAGGTTGTGTCTGGGGGTTTATGGAGGCAGGCATTTCTGAAGCCCACAAGAGAGTAGCAATCAGTTTTTGTTGTTGTTTGCCTGCTACTACAGTGATTCTTTTTTTCTTTTGTCTTCCAGAACACTTCTGAATGTGAGGTAAATTGAAATTGAATTGAGTTACACCGGAGTACAGATGTTTGCTGTTTTGTTTTTTTTTGCTTTTTTTTTTAAAATACTTTTAAAACAATTTAAATAAATTATGATGTTTTATTTGTAAATCCTGGTAGCTTCCTTCATTACTGTTTCCAATGATCTGGGACACAATGCTGCCCATGTCCATTTCATTTGTCTGCATCTGGCGGCATCTGGCAGAGGTATTCAAAATATGTTTGCTCCCTGTTAATGTTCGTGCTAAGAATGTGAAAATAAAAAGCTAGCGAACATTTCCTAGAGTACAGTATTACTAGCTGTTTAGACTGCATGTTAGAAACACCCCAATGGGACTGCCTTATTGGCTGCTTAGATTTGAGCTGCACTAGGAACACCCAGATCGTAGTGGACTATCCGATGCTTAAAGGTGATGATGTTAGAATGCAAGTCTTAGCACCTTAGAATTGTTAATCATGTCTGGATGCATCTCTATTATTAAAATTGATTTCTTTTGGTTTGCCTTTTTGATACTAATAAATAACAACTAATTTAGCACTAAGTCTAAGGTGTTTGTAGCTTTATTTTGGTTACTGGAAAGAACTAACCAAGAATCTTTGGGGTATACAATGACTACTTAAAGTGAACATTATCTGGTTAATTTACAATATGGCTCACATGGCCATGCAAAAATAATCTGCAGGTCTGGGTTTGCACTTAATTATCTAAATTCTTTGTGATTGGCATGCAAGGTCACATGTATAGGGTTGTGCCTCATCATGCACCTGCTCTGAGTGCAATATGCACAAAGCAAGTTACAAGCCCAGCCACATGCTTGATGGGGCACATGCCTTGCATGTGGCCCACAAAGCTAGCTACAGGTCAGAGACCATACACTTTGGTGCACCTTCTTTGCATATGGCCCATAGGGAGACATGCAAACCAAGTTACAGTGGCTATCTGTTTCAAAAAGACAGAAAATGAATAGCAAAGAAACTACATTAAATCACAAGTTAGGGTTTATTACTAAAGGGAAACAGTAAAGAAATACAATGTTAGAGTACTCCTCTCACTCTTAAAAGTGCTTGAATGTATCATCTACAATCAACTTGTCGACTACCTTGAGAAAAACCAGCTGCAGTACCCACAGCAGCATGGGTTCAGGAAATAACATAGTACAACAACCGCACTGGTGGAGTTCACAGGCTACATTTATGAGGCGCTAGATTAGGACGTTGTGGTGGGGGCAACCTACATAGACCTCACCAAGGCCTTCAACATGGTCAGTCATGAACTACTACTAAACCAGTTAACCTGTACTGGGCTATCCTCAGAATCAGTGGGGTGGTTCTGGAGCTTCATCTTCGGGAGGATGCAGCAGGCTAAAATCCTAGATGTTCTCTATGAACAGTGGAATCTCAGTACAGGGTCCCCCAAGGCTCAGTCTTGGGCCCCCTGCTTTTTAGCTTGTTTCTAAACCACCTCATGCTAGTGTGTCATGATAGAGTCCTATTGTACGTAGGTGATGCAGTGCTATACTCTAGCCACACAGACCCCCCCCCAGCACCGGAAAAGCAAATGTAGGAAAACTTCTCAGAAGTAGAGGCCTGGTTTCTTAACTCAAAGCTCTTGCTAAATTACAAGAAGACCAAAATTGTTATTCACCTCCTCCCATAACAGGCACAGGTCTCACCAACTAAAAATACTGAACAACCACACTGCTGCATTAGAAATGGTCCAAAGCTTTAAATACCTAGGGGTCACTCTAAACAGCTCCCTCACCTTCTGACAACACATAGACCAAGTAGCAAAGTCAGTAAACTCCCAAACTGACCAACTTTAGGCACAAACACTGCCTAATTGATGTGGCCCTAAAACTTGCTGTCAACAGCTCAGTCCTACCAATAATTGACTACAGACTGGTAGTCTATGGTGTAGCAACAGACACAGCCGAAAGAGGATCAAACTAGTGCTAAACAAAGCATGTAGGCTGGTCTTAGGAGCATACTGCCTCACTCATACCTGCGATCTGTATTCTCGTTCCGGGTGGCTCGATCTCCACAGCAGGATTCAGTACCTGGTGTGCCTGCTTGCAAAGAAGTCCACCCTTGACCTAACGTCCATTGGGGTCCAGGGCCTCCTTTGCCCAATTGTCAATCCCAGACAAACAAGAGGAGCAAATAATAAGCTGCTTAAAGTTCCTTTCTGCTGCACCTCTCAAGGACAATGGTCTTTTAGGTACCAAGCACCCGACTGGCTAAACTCCCTTCATGATGACTTAATTGTAGAATCTAATTTGGCCCTTTGAAATCAAAACTATGCTCTCACCTTGCTACACTCAGTGGGTGTGACTGCAGCTCCTAACACCTCTAGAGTTACACTGGCATTTCTGCACAATGTCAGCACTTACCCACTACCTGTAACCTCTGTCCCATATCCCCCTCTCCATTGCCCCCTCACACTACATTCTTTCCAGTCCTTTCTCACCCCTCCCCTGACCTATTTGTCCCCCTGCACCCTGTCTCCTAGCTACATCTATCTCTACCAGGTACCCTGCCACCATCAAATAAATCTTTGACAAGGCCCCGTAGGCTGCTCCCATGAATCCCCCCTATCCCCCCCCATGTCCTCCTACCCACTGGTAAGGTTCTAAGTGCCCTCTCCTCCTGATCCCTCCTAGTCTCCTATCCTGTCAAACCTGCTTTACCCCTTTGTTCTACACCATGTTCAACCAATTTCTGTATCTTGTTTGTTATCGCATGAATGAAAAAGTAAATGTAATTACTATATTTTTGTAAGTATTGGTCTGATTTCTGTATCTGTTGCTGAAATATTGTTTCTATCCACAGGTACTCTTCTATATTCCTAACTCTCTGCAGTCAGCCTCCTATGCAGAGCTGCCCAGAGAAAATGGAACTATATTCGAATGATAGAACTATCATTGGTTTGTGACACATATTCTAACTGCTGTCTTATCTGCTGCAAGGTTCCACCAACATATCAGTTTTCTTTCTTCGCCTCACTACTCAAGACACCCAGGAGATTTCCCATATCAGTCGTTCCTTTTGGATCTTCATTGAATATAAGTAGTTCTTATATTATTATTCTTACTGCTGCCTTTATTTTCTAATTTTACCTTAAATGTTAGCTGTATTATTATTATTTAGTGTGCTTTAGTTTAGTTTCTCGGTTTCTCATGGTTTAGTATAACCGTTGAGGAACCGGAGTTTAGTAACCATTGTGGAAACTTTATTTGCTAAATTCCACTATTTAATTTGACTGTTTTACTTATTTAATTTGAAATAAATTTTGTATTTGAAATTGCTAACCCAGTTTCTGTGAATCAGTAAAACAGTCCGGATCCTTAAGTTCTCGGGTCATTATCAGAACCTTCATCGGTTCCTGAACTGACCACAAAGAATAAAAAAAAGAGTGAAATCTTTATTGAGCTTCTTGTTTTTCTTCATCGGTTGATGATGGCAGAAAAACCTAAGAAAAAAACTGGACTCCCGGGTTTAAAAACTGCCTGAAGTGTAGGGACGTTTTTGCAAAAGCAGGAAGTACTATTTATGTGGGGAATGATCATTTTTCAGCAGATTATGATATCTGCAAATCATTCCCACAAAAAACAGTAGAAAAGAGACTGGAAAGACTACAAAAAAGAGATAAGGGTATTACAGGATCTCACCAGCCCACACCCTCCATGTCTGCGAGTGAAACTGCTGTCTCTTCTTTAAACACCCCTGATAAGAGTGAAACAACTACTGGAAAAAGGATAGGTAATCCGGCTGACTCTCTGGTTCCCACCAAAAAAACTAAGAAAACAAAGCATGTTGAACCCCTGGCTGATAAACCAAAAGGGGTTTCTTCTGTGCCTCACAGCCTGCCATCATCAGAGGAGATTGTCCAGGCCACGAAGGTCATACAGGCTCTGCAGGGTTTCATACCTACTCCAACCCTTCTTCCACAGGTTTAGATCCTGGTTGCTCCCTGCTCTGAACCAAACCCACCTCAAGAGATGGAGTTTGAAGAATATGATTTACCTGAAATTGATGAAGGTGAGCCTATTGAACCAGAGATGTCACCAGAGCAGGAGTTTGGCTCTCCCCCTAGACCAGAGGATTTTTCCTCTTATTCTTCCTTTGTAAGGAAAATAGTGGATGCCCTTGACCTGGCTACCACAGAGGTAATAGAAGATGAAGAGGAGGCCGCATATATGGAGATGAAGGGGTTAACACCCACAAAGAAAATTCTTCTCCCAATAAACATGTTTTTAAAAAAAGATTTGTTTGAAATCCTGCAGACTCCAAATTTTATTCCACCTCTGGATAAGAAGGTGGATCAAAAGTACCAACTGGATAGACAAGGGACTGAATTCCTCCTCTCTTCTCTCACTCTGATCATCAGGTGGTAGTCCAGAAAGCAGCCTGTGAGAAGGTGAGGATCTCTTTATCTTCTCACCCACCTGAGAAGGACTCTCGAAAAATAGACAGCATGTCAAATAAAGGATATTTGGCTGCTTCCCTGGGAGTAAGACAGGCTAACTACCAGGCTTACTCAGCACAGTACCAAAAATCACTGTGCAGTCCATGTTGTCCATGGTAGAGAAGGCTCCCTCACCTCTCTCTGATGATTTGGCTGAAACAGCCATGTTCGAACTTGAAGCAGCCAAGCACTAGTTTCAAATGGCAGCAGATGCCAACAACAATGCTGCCAGATGAATGGCTTTTACCATAGCCCTTAGAAGGCTTGCATGGCTCAGGGCTACTAATTTAACTCATTCAGGCCTAGATACGCCTGTAAGTGGCATCTGAAAGCATAGCCACTCAGGCCAATAACACCTGTAGGCGCACTCAGCTGACTTGCACTAAGGCCTGGAAATGTCTGAGGAAGTCAGCAGTTTGCACCTAAATATTAAACAAATCAAATTGCTTAGAAATGATTGCATAGCACTGTTAGAAAGGTAAAATGTGCTCAACAATTTTGCTGCTGATACTTTGTGTCTATCATGTATTCTTTATGAGTTGTTTGCAGTTGTTTAAAGTATAGAGTGCATGGCTGACATCTGTCTCTCAAGCCTTACCTAAGCACCTTGAATAAATCTAAAAAAAAACACAGTTGTTTGGTATTTCAGCTAGTATAAAATAAAAACCAAATTGATTATAATTGGTTGCATAGCACCAATGGAAAGGTAGTGTTGTGCTGAACAACTTTGCCACTCGTACTTTGTGTGTAGCACTTACGGTTCAAGAGGTATTCACATTTGTTTGTGGCATGCTGATTATGGCTTGATTTTGCTTAGAAAGACCCAGTATGCAGTGCTAAGAGTATACAGGGCACAAGTGGTAGAAGTCTCAAAGAACTGTTGTGGTGTGACAGTTTTACAGGATACCCAGGCTATAGCCTTGGATCACTCTTTATTTGGTCAACAGACTGAAGCATACATGAAGAAGATGGATGAATATAAAGCCACCTATAAGAGTAATTCCTCAAAAGGAAGGCATTCTTCCTCCTATAGGGCATATGGAAGGGGAGGCAGAGGTAGGACAGCTTATAGTAGGGCTTTTTATCAGGCACAGGCTATCCCACAGTATCAACGATACCCACAGCAGTCTGGGTATTTCAGGTCCAGAGGTAGAAGTGGCTCTAGGAGAGGCTCCCAAACTACCCAAGCTCAGCCACAGGCAAAACATAACCCCTGACATAATGATCGAGGCCACCTTCACTCTACCAGTAGGGGGCAGACTGGCACACTATTTCCAGGCCTGGGATTCCATCACCAGCGACAAGTGGGTCCTGGAAGTACTAAGTCAGGGTTTGTCCCTGAGTTTCAAGTCTTTTCCTCCCTTTAGAACAAGGGAATTCAAACCAGCTTCCCTCATAGAGAAAAAAACTCCTGGTCAAGGAGGCTCAAAGCTTACTCCAGCTAAAAGCAGTGGATTGTGTCCCCAGTAATCAGAAAGGAAGAGGCTTCTATTCAAAATACTTCCTCACCAAAAAGAAAAATGAGGAGTGGTGGCCTATTCTAGACCTCAGACTTTTGAACAGGTATCTAATAAAACCAAAGTTCAAAATGGTCACACTGGCAATGATTTTGCCAGTAATCCAGCAGGGAGATTGTCTGGCATCTCTAGATCTAAACGATGCTTACTTTCACATCCCAATAAGAGAATCTCACAGGAAGTACCTCAGGCTCAGACTTCCATCAGGACACTACCAATTCTCACCTCTGCCTTTTGTCTCACTTTAGCACCCAGGGTGTTTACAAAGTGTTTGGCAGTGGTAGTGGCATACCTAGGAAGGTTAGATATATCAGTCTTCCCTTATCTCGATGACTTGCTAGTGGAGGGAAATTCACCACAGCAGGTACAAAGATCATCTAAAGGTAACACTAAACCTGTTACAGTCTGCAGGATTCCTGGTAAATCAGGAGAAATCCATTTTTACTCCAGTACAAGTCTTGAATATCATAGCAGCAAAACTGAACACAATACAGGGAAGAGCTTTCCTTCCTCAGGACAGGGTACAGTTAGTTGCCTCATTCAAGCTGAATGAGCCATGACCAGCAAGAGTTTCTGCAAATCCTGGGACATATGACTGCAGCAACAGGCACAGTCCTGGGAACCAAGTTCCAAATGAGATATATACAGTTTTTTCTTAGAGAACATTGGTGCCAGAAAAAAGACAAACTGACAAAACCAGTTCCAGCAACAAAAACCCTGTTTCAAGCACTTCAATAGTGGAAGGAAGCAGACAACCTCAATCAATCAATCAATCAATCACAGTCTTTATTTAACCAGGCGATCACCATTGAGCAAGCTCATTTTCAAGGTGGACCTGGGTTTGTTAACAAGGAACAAGGGACAATATACATGAGATGCAACACACAAGAAAATGGAAATAATACAAATAAAGTGAGATACAATAATACAGTATATACAAATTATCAGCAGGTAGCATTGACAGTAGTATATGTTTGGAACAGAAGATACAGCTAGTTTTGGGTATCATAGGTAATACAGAGCTAGTAGACCTAAGTCCATAATGCTCGGCAATATCAATTATAACCCATTATACAATTTTGTCCTATGTAAGTATCCAAGTGTAATTTAAAGGTATACATATTTTCGCATGCTATTACATCCATTGGCAAATTATTCCACATTTTGCACACTTTTATTGAGAACCATGTACTTCTTTTTTTAGTTTTAAATTGTTCTACTATGAGTTGAAGTGGATGTGCCCTGGTATTATAAACAGATTGCCTGAGTCTCAAGCCAAGCCGCTCCCATAATTGATCATCATGTAGGGCTTTAAATACCAAACATAAATCTCCTCTCATTCTGCGATATTCCAGTGTATACAGTCCGAGTTTCTTCAGTGTTGCATTATAATCCAAGCCCTTTACCTCATCGATTTTCCTAGTGGCCATCTTCTGGATTTTTTCAAGTGCAATTATAGAGCCCTTATCACCTGGTGCCCAGAACTGGGTGCAGTATTCCATGAGAGGCCTCACCAGCGATGAATACAAAGGAAGTAAAACTTCACTACTTTTAATACTAATATGCTTATTTATACAGTGTAGTATGCCTGCAGCCTTCTTAATTACCATGTGACAATGAAGTTTAGAGCTTAGATCACTGGATGCTCTGACTACCAAGTCGCATTCATCATCAACTACCTTTAAGATCGTTCCATCAAATTTATAATAAGCATGCAGATTGTTTCTCCCAAAGTGCATTACTACACACTTATCAACATTAAAGGTCAATTTTTTTAGGGTAGACCAATTCTGTAGTTCATCAAGAGCATACTGTAGGGTATCTATATCTTCAGTGTTTATAACCAGGGATCCTAGACGCGTGTTGTCTGCAAATTTAGTCAACCAAGCCTTGGTTGTTGTTTTAAGCAATGCAATATAGATATTAAACAAGCAAGGACCCAGAACCAAACCCTGAGGAACCCCACTGGTCACATTATCTCACTCTGAATAAGAGCTCTTTATACATACTCTCCGAGTACAACCCTTCAACCATGACTCCACCCATCATGTTATATTACCCCCTATTCCGATGTTAACAATGTCATCAATAAGTTGAGCATTGGGGACCTTATCAAAGGCCTTAGAGAAATCTAGGAGAATAACATCCACAGCCTCACCCCTGTCCAAAGCCCCACTTACTCCACCTTAAAAACCCAACAGATTGGTCTGACATGATCATGCCTTGACAAAGCCATGCTGTGTAGGGTCCGGTTGAATCAACTTACGGAGGTAATCTTTAATGATTCCTTCAAGCATTTTTCCCAGAATGGATGTCAAATTAATAGGTCTATAATTAGACACATCCTGCCTGGAACCCTTTTTAAAAATAGGAACCACAGTTGCCTGTCTCCAAAGTCAATAACCTGCCCATCCTGTATAGATTTCATAAACAGGGCAGCAATAGGGCCAGAAAGGGGAATAGCCAGTTCCTTGAGAATACGTGGATGGAGACCATCTGGACCTGCTGATTTATATGGGTCTAAATTTTGTAACAATTTTTGAGTTGTGGCTGCATCCACAGTAAATTGCCCATTCAAGATGTGATCATTGTGTTTATTATTGGTTACTGTTTTAATATTAAAGACTGAAGAAAAGTGCTTATTACAAATAGAGGCCATTTGTGTCTTATCAGATACCAATTCGCCTGAATTAACTTTTAGTGGACCTATGGTGGGAGTACCTCCTCTTTTATTATTAATGTATTCATAAAAGGGTTTGTGATTATCTCCTACTTTATTAGCTAATCTTACCTCATAGTCCTTTTTTGCTTTTCTAATACTCAATGTGGTCACCCTTGGCTGAAATTTATAATTTTCCCAACTTTTTTTGGACCCGCAAAACTTAGCCCTTTTGTATGCCCTATTTTTGTATTTAATATGTTTTTTTTTTACTGTTGCATTCATCCAGGGCCTTTTTAACTGGATTCTATCAGCTTTTTTAATGGTAGGGATATATTTGTTGGTAGCTGCTGTTACTTTATTAACCAGAATCTGCCACATTTCTGAAAGAGGTTTATCCAGAAACAACAGATTCCAGTTCCAGGTTGCCATATCATTTATCATACCCAGGAAGTTCCCTTTTTTAAAGTTATAGACTACTGTATCACCAACATCATGCCCCAGGTTGCCATTATAAGTAAATTTAACCATAGAATGGTCACTAGAGCCAAGGAGTTGTAACACCAAACATTTTGTGATTTGACTGCCTAAATTATGTAAAACTAAGTCCAGGGTATTATTACCCCTAGTACTATGTTTAACTATTTGTTCCATGTTAGACATCAAAAAAGTTTCTAGATACACTTTTTCAACAGGAGACAAAGGCCCGGATATTCAAACTGCGCCATTCTGAGGCGCAAGCCCTTGCGCTGCTCAAAATAGTTGCGCAGGGGTGTGGCCGAGGCGATATTCAAGGAGTTGCTGTTGAGCAACTCCTTTGAATATCATCCCACAACCACAGCCACTGTGCATGGTGCAGTGGAACTTGCGCCACCGCAAGTTGTCAGAGTTGAGCATTAAACTTGCAGTGGCGAAGTACCATTGCGCCATGTGCAAATTTCCGATATTCAAAAGGTGACATGCAAATGGGGCCATAATTCATGCAAGGCATGGGGGGGCCATTTGCATCTGATTATGGCCCCATTTGCATGCCATTAGCATGTAGGTGCGCCGATCCCTGAGGACTTGCGCCTGGCCTCCCTGCCAGGCAGCAGCTGTCGGGGACCGATGCACCCTGCAGCCCGATCGTGGGCAGAACGTGAAAACAACTCCCCGCCCAAACATCTCCCAATGCCCGATCATGGGCAGAATGTATACTGACAACCCCCGCCCAAACATCTCCCAATGCTCGATCGCAGGCAGAGCGTGAAACAACCCCCAATGCCCGATCGCGGGCAGAATGTAAAGACCCCCAACCTGAATATCTCCTGGTGGTCAGTGGACTGTAATGCCTGATCGTGGGCAGAATGTCAGTGACAACCCCCAAACATCTCCTGGTGTCTAGTGTCCCCCACCCACCCATGAAGCCCCACCACCCGCTCCCCTGGCGGCGGTGGGGCAGCATCCACCTGCCTGCCGCCCCACTGCCCGCCGACTGACTGTCGGTGAGGCTGTCGCCCATTGGTGCAGAGCTAGAGCCAATGGGTGTGCAGCCCATACCATCATGACAGTCCAGATTTGTGAATGAACATCATTCACAAATCTGGACATCGCATCTGATATGGGCTGCCATAAAACTCTAACTCTCCCTGTCGTCTGTCGGTTCAGGCATCGTGGCGATCGAGGCAGGCAGGTGGGATGCCGCCGCCCTCCGGCTGGAGGCGAAAAGTGAGTGGGGCTAAGTGGGTGGAGTGGGGTAGAGACACTAGACACCAGGAGATGTTGGGGGTTGTCACTGGACATTCTGGCAGTGATTGGGCATTACAGTCCACTGGACCACCAGGGAGATATTCGGGTTGGGGGGTCTTTACATTCTGCCCACGATCAGGCACTGGGGGGTTGTTTCAACGCTCTGCCCATGATCGCGCATTGGGAGATGTTTGGGGGTTGTCATTATACATACTTCGTGATCGGTCATTGGGAGATGTTTGGGCAGGGTTGTCATTATACATACTGCCCACGATCGGGCATTGGGAGATGTTTGGGGGTTGTCACTGGACATTCTGCCCATGATCGGGCATTACAGTCCACTGGACCACCAGGGAGATATTCAGGTTGGGGGTCTTTTACATTCTGCCCGATCGGGCACTGGGGGTTGTTTACGTTCTGCCCGTGATCGGGCATTGGGAGATGTTTGGGGGTTGTCATTATACATACTGCCGATCGGTCATTGGAGATGTTTGGTGAGGGTTGTCATTATACATACTGCCGCGATCGGGCATTGGAGATGTTTGGGGGTTGTCACTGGACATTCTGCCATGATCGGGCATTATGGTCCACTGGACCACCGAGAGATATTCAAGTTGGGGGTCTTTTTACATTCTGCCCACGATCGGGCACTGGGGGTTGTTTCACATTCTGCCCGTGATCGGGCATTGGGAGATGTTTGGGGGTTGTCATTATACATACTGCCCATGATCGGGCATTGGGAGATGTTTGGGGGTTGTCATTATACATACTGCCTGCGATCGGGCATTGGGAGATGTTTGGGGAGTTGTCAGTATACATTCTGCCACGATCGGGCATTAGGGAGATGTTTGGGTGGGGGTTCTTTTCACGTTCTGCCCACAATCGGGCTGGTGAGGGCACAGGGACTGAGTTGGGGCCAGCCACAGGTGGCAGCTGCTGTGTTGCACCCTGCAATACAGCAGCTCACCTGTGGTGGCCTTCAACTGTTCCTTTTTTGCTCAAAGTTGTGCAGGCGCAGGTTGGGGTTGCGCCTGCACAACTCTGCACAACCCGACTGAATATTGGGTTGTGCAGTTTATCATAGTTCCTCCCCTCCTGTTGAGCATGCATTCATTTGCGATACGTTGTTGCTCAACCTGTTTTCAATTAGGCATAACTGTCTCCCTGCTGAATATATGAATAGGCGCAATGTAGGACTTGCGCATGCGCAACCCTATTGTGCATGGCGCAATCCTTTTGAATATCTGGGCCAAAATATGTAAAGTCTTCCAATTGATCCCTGGGAGATTAAAATCTCCTACAAGCAAGATAGTATTAATGGAGGATATTTTCTCCAAAAAATTGAACAAATGAGGGTCATCCTCATGTGTTATTGATGGAGTCCTATAGACCACACCCATATTGATACAAGTTGCTGACTTAGGGAAAATTTTGACCCAAACTGCTTCAATATTTGGCCACTGGGTTAATTCAATGTTTTCAGAATTAATAATATTAGACAGATACAACGCCACCCCAACCCCTCTAGTATTACTCCTGTCTTTATGAAACAAGGTATAACCCGGAATGTTCTTATCTCAGGGGTCATCATCATGCCACCAGGTCTCAGTGACTGCACACATATGAATATCAAGTTGATCCAAAGAAAGAATAAGCTTGTCCAACTTATTAATAAGACTTGTAGCATTAATAACAAGACAATTCCATTCCAAAGGGCTAGTAGGGGTAGTTTTTTTGAAGATATTACTTATAGGAATACAACCCCCCCCCCACCTAGTAGTTTCAACACTGGTCTGTCTGGTGTCTTAATCTAGTAGCAAAAATTTGTTTGCCCTGTTAGTTTAAATGCAGACCATCCCTAGCAAATAGACCCTGATTTAAGAACCTTGTCCAGTTTTCCAAAAAAGTAAACCCTTCTCTGAGACACCACCATTTAAACCATCCATTTAGTGTCATGGTATCTCTCTTTTTTTGGCATTATTAGCCCTAGGGATTGGTGGAAGCCCAGATATAATTAATTTACCCCCTTGATTTTTTATCCTCCCACCAATTTCATCAAAATCTCTCTGGATTTGCAGTATAGATCGTCTACCCAAGTCATTTATTCCTGCATGTATAAGGGTAAGAGGGGAGTTTGTGTGTTCCTGTAACCCTAGAAACATATGTTTAATATTGTCTATACCAGCTCCGGGTAGGGTGCTAACAGTAGTGTACATATTTCTGTTTTTACATAAAATATGATCAGTATAGCGTATTGTAGAATTGCCAATAACTAAAACATATTTTGGAACAACCATGTTATTATTAGTAAATGTGCTTGGAATATCCTGTATTTGGGGGGGACCACAGATACTAATGACTCCAGTGTATCAGTCTCACCAAGATCACTTTTAATACATGCTTGTACAGGGGAATTAGATGTGCTTGATGTAACTTGAGTTAAAGGAGGATCCACAGGTGCAGTTACTTCCCATGTAGCAGCCTCACAAGGATTTTCAGGAATGGGCTCAGCTGTTAAAGCATTAAATCTATTTGTAATCTGAATGTCAAACCTTCCCCCTATATTTCTTCTACCTTTTTTCCTGTAGATTTCTTTATGAGGCACCAATCATTGCCCTCATGTTCAATTTCAACCATCGACTGCTTAAGCTATTCCTCAGCTAGGCTATCAGCTACAGAATCTATGTAATCTTCCAAATTGTTAATATCTGCATGAACCTGCAAACGTTTTTGAAGTGCATCAATCTCAGCCCTCAAGTTATTTATCAAACAGCAGTTTTCATACACAGAATCAATACTAAATACTTCTGTAGTGTACATACCACAACTGGAACAACAGTAGTATGTAGTGTCCATATCCACTGCCTGAATTACTCAATTTGTATACTATAGAGGCCCCTGGCCCACTGACCAACAGACACAGCTGACCAGCATAGCATGTGTCTCTGTCAAGTACAGGCCGCCTCTGCCTACCGCAGGTTTTGTAGTGTTGTGTGACCCAGAAGTGAGACTCCAGGGGTCACAAACACTCAAGAGATCAAATTTGGATTTTTAAGGATAAAATTTGTGCATACAATGTTCTAGACGTCCTGCTATCCCCAAGACACTGCTAGAATGCAGTATAAGTTAAAACTGGGGTCCAAATAGTGTACTGCAGTTCCACTAGACAGGGTTTGGAACTACAGACACTCTCGTCCCACTTCCTGTACTAACAGGGGTTAGGACTCCAAAAATATGTGGTTTAAAAAGTAAAATAACTAGTCACAGACTCAGAGATAACATCCAATGGTATATATTTTAACACTCAAACTGCCCAGCACTTGTAATGTTTCATAAATTTCCACTTGCCCACTCGCTGCAGGGCCATGTTTTGTAGTGTTATGTGACTTGAAAGTGGCTCCAGGGGTCATAAACACTCAAGGATCAAATTTGGAATTTTAAGGATAAAATTCACGCATACAACGTCATAGACGTCCTGCTATCCCCAAGACACTGCTAGAATGCAGTATACGTTGAAACTGGGGTCCAAATAGTGTACTGTAGTTCCACTAGACAGCATTGAAAACTACAGACACTCTCCTCCCACTTCCTGTACTAACAGGGGCTAGGGCTCCAACAATATGTGCTTTTAAAAGTAAAATAACAAGTCACAGACTCAGAGATAGCATCCAATAGTATGCAGTATATTTTAACACTCAATCTACCTAGCACATGTAATGTTTCATAAATTTCCACTGTAGAGTAGGATGCAATTTTTCATAAAAGTAAAGAAATATACATATCAGGTGCACCGAACACAAATAAAACCTAATATGAAAAGATATGTAGTGATACGGTATGGAGAATTTAGAGCTGGATCCAGGGTCAAAGGAATGTGGAAGGGACAGATATGGGGGTAGAAAAAGGGGAGAGGGAAGAGTCGATTATAGATGTGATCAGTCTTTTAACAGTAGTGATTAGAGTGTGCTTGGACTTATAGGAGTCACTATTTAGGGTAGACAGGCACAGGACTCCTTATTATGATGTAGATATAGAGATTTAAAAGCTGCTAGGCTGATGAGGTGAGTTAATTTCAAAGTTTTTTGTGGCTTGTTCCACAGTTGAGGGAGCAGAAAGCTGATGGCTGCTCTATCAATGCAAGATTTTGCTTTGTAAACATAAAGGTAGATATATGAGGTGTTCTCAGGGCATACTTCCCCAGAGTGCACAAAGGTAAACAGGCAGAGATATACTAGGGCAGTTTATTTGAGATAGCTTTGTATGTCCAAACCACAGAATTTATTTGCCATCTGTAATCAAGGGATGACCATTCCACTGCCCTGTACAATGCACAGTGGTGAGCTGAGTATGAAAGACCTGTGATAAATCTTATGGCTCTGTGATAAAGTGTATTGAGTTTAGCTAGGGTACCTGCAGGTCCCTGACTATATAGAAAGTCTGCATAATCCAATAGGGAAAGAAAGGTAGTTTGAACCAGTTTCAGTTTAGTGTTTCTTGTGAGGAGATTATTAATGCTAAAGAACAGACCAAGTGTTTGTCTAAGTTTCTTTGCCAGTTCTTCTAAGTGATCTGTGAAAGTAAGTCTATGGTCTAACCAGACCCCCAGGTACTTGAACTTTGGTACGTAGTCCAACTGCTCACCTAGAATGGTAGTGATCTGCAGGAGTGTTCCAGCAATTGCAGGATTTATTGCATTTTGAAGGGGCAAAAGGAACATTGCTTTGTTTTTTGTTTTTTTTTTGCATTTAAGAGCAGTTTCTGGTTTATAAGCTGATGTTTCAGCAGATTAAATTCATTTTGAAGGGCTTTACAGGCCACTTCAGGTGTAGGACTACTAGCATAGGGTACCATATCATCCGTGAATAGGTGTATTTGTGCTTCTTTGATGGGGCATCTACATTGTTAATATAAATGGTGAAGAGCAAGGGACCAAGAATAGAACCTTGCAGTACACCCCTCAGTAGGGGTTTTGGTGGAGAAACCTCCCCTTCTGCCTTTTACTTGTTGAAGTCATTCTAAGAGGTAGTTGGAGAACCATTTAAGGGATAGGGAATCCAAACCAATGTTCTGGAGGAATGACAGAAGCAGTCTGTGATCAACGATATCAAACGCCTTGCTTAGATGTGAGAAAACTGTGCAGACAAAGTTTTTTTTGTCTAATTCAAGCTGCCAGTCATTTGTCACCTTGGCTAAAGCAGAGATTGTACTGTGCTGTGCTCTAAAACTGGATTGTAATGGGTTGAGCAATTTTTCTGATTCCAGGTACTTCCAAAGCTGAGAGTTCACTATTTTCTCCAGCATCTATGACAGGATTGAAAGCAAGGAGATTGACCTGTAGTTATTGAGATCATTAGGATCTCCTGACTTACACAAAGGGAACACAAGTGCATTTTTCCAAATGGGCGGTAGGTCACCCTGGGACAAGGATAAGTTGAAGAGATGAGTAATTGGGACTGCGAGGACACGGTAGTCGACCTTTAAGAAGTATGGGTCAATGAGGTTGGCCCCAGCACTTTTCCTAGTGTCCAGCTGAAGGAAAAGGTCTTCGACTTCTTTCAGGGAGGTAGGCTGCAGAGAGAAGGATGGACTGGGGATGGGTTTTTCTTGTGTATCCAATCTATGTTGTTGGCTGAGGATATTCATGGGAGAGGAGTCAAAGGCTAGCCCTGCAGTGGCAAAATGATTATTGAGAGCATCGAGGATAGACGGTCTGTCGGAGATGACAGTATTGTCGATCAATAATTTAGTAGGTAGGGAATTTACAGTGGTGTGACCTTCAATGTCTTTGATAGTCTTCCAGAATTTGGAGGCATTTCTTGAACAGCTCTCCAGCTGAGAGTGGTAGAAATTAGCTTTGGCTTCTCTGACCATTTTGGTGCCGAGGTTCCTTGCCCTCTGGAGAGAATTCCAGTCATTTATTAAATTAGTTTTCCTAGCAGTTCTCCAGAGTACATCCCTACTCCGCAAAGCATCTTTCAGGTCTTCTGTAAACCACCGACAGGATTTGTTTCTGGCACAAACTTTTACTATGGGGCCATACTTGTTGAGAGCCCCTAGACAATTTCTGAGAAAATATCATAAGCCATAGACAAGAACTTGCCTAGATAGAAGTCCTGCCATTGCATGGAGTCTCTTAGGTCTGATATATACCAATGGAGATCAGAATTGTGTATGCACCTTTTAAAGAAGAATTTTAGTACAGTTGTAGATTTAAGAGTGGATCTTACACATGCGATGAAGCAATGGTCACTAATATCAGACAAAAAGATGCCAGCATGGGAGAACAAATGGGGTTTGTTAACTAAAATGATATCCCAAGGAGTACTGTTATTAGGGTTGAGCTTGTTAGGATGAGTAGATTTGTTTATTAGCTGTGACAACCCAAGGGAATCACAGAACTTTTTAAGGGTGGTGGATGCACTGGAGAGCCAGTCTAAGTTGAAGTCCCCTAGTATGATACACTCTGAAGATGCCAAACCCAGGATGTTTTTGAGATGTTTTAACAACTGTAGTCCAGCTGATGGGGGTCTGTAGCATCCTATTATACATAATGATACACCGGTGGCAATTTCAATCTTTAATGGCAAGCTTTCGAATTCTTTTGGGACAGAGGTCGAGTCAATTATGGAGGCAGAGAATTTATCCTTGATGTAAATAGCTACCCCACCACCTCTGGTTTGCCTGTCAGCTTTTAACAAAGAGTAGGAAGGGATGTTCACTTCATTGTTACTGGTCGCCAGTCAGAGCCAGGACTCCATAATCACCAGAACATCTGGAGCAGTATGACATACCCAGGCCTGAACAGAAGTGATGTTTTTTAATAGGCTGCATACATTAACATGCAAGAATGTAAGTCCCTTGAGACTTAGTAGCTCTGCTGGGGATTCCATGGGTGCCAGAGGGCTTGGATTAAGCTCAACATTTTCTGAGCATAGTAAAAGCAGGAACAAGAGTTTTCTGCAGAGGTCTAGGAGAAGTGTGGGTGGATGGTTCTTCTTTCGGTTACGTGATTTGTCTGCAGCAGTATAGGGAGTTCTGAGGCTAGTTCCCAGTTTTCCTGATGGTGCATACAATAATACCCTGACTGAGAGAGTCAATGGGAGTAGGGGGGAGTATGCAGAAGGTGGTGTAGCCCTGTGGGCAGGCTCTAGGAGAGTTCCTGTATGCCGGTGCAGGTGAAGG
Source organism: Neoceratodus forsteri (assembly GCA_016271365.2). Lineage (NCBI taxonomy): Eukaryota > Metazoa > Chordata > Ceratodontiformes > Ceratodontidae > Neoceratodus > Neoceratodus forsteri. Next base: position 975,538,472 of record CM057453.1, read on the forward strand.
ACCAGCAGCAGGCTAGGGGAAGTTAGAGCACACACAAGTTCTTCTACTTGATAGGAAAAGTCCCAGTCAGACAATGTAAAAAGAGAGCCATTCGCCACTCTAGGAGTTATTTTTTGATTCACGTTCGGGTCCAATACATGTAAGATGAGCAGAGACAACCACAGAAGCAGGTAATATGCCCTCATTATGAGACTATCACCCAATGGGTACCACAAGTGCGGGCAAGAGAAGGGATTCTCAATGGAGGAGAATTTCTTAATCCCTGCAGAATACTACTATAGGCAGTGGAGCCTGAAGCAGTAATCCTTAAATACAGCTCCTAGTCAGGCTAATAAGAAAAGAGTTCACCTGACTATAGAGTAGTACTGGGGCAGAGAGACTTTGAAGCAAATTTCTTAGCTACTACTCTGGAGCAGACTAAGTACTAGAGAGATCACCTGACCTAAATCAACTGCTTTAGCAAGACAGGATATGCTAGTCAGCAATAAGAAAACCTAAAGTACCAAAATGGTATGACTCAGCAAGACAGAATGAGATAAAGCTGCTAGAAGGCTTAGTTGCAAAAAGGGGATGGGAGGAATTGCAGTTGTTGACAGTAAGTAACCAATAAATTGAAACATCAGATAGGAGTGGGTGGAGACTGTGTGCATTTAAAGGAGGCCGGGGGGGTGGGACAAAAAATCAAGGGGAAGTTTGCAGAGCTAGCACTGAATCAGTGCACATACAGTTGGAGAGAAACTGCAGCAGGGGGAGAATGGTAAGTTACTTTACACAGGCTGAGCAGAAAAGGCTATATTAAAATATATAAATTAGAAGCCGAGCACAGGGATGCAGGCTTATATTAAGCCACACGTTTCAGGTGCTCCTGTCTCAGGTGAGTGAGACCAACCAATCAGGGAGCTCTACACAGGTGTGGAGCCAAAAGCGCTACCCTGAGAAGGCGCTGAAATTGAAAACAGCAAATTGCAAGTGATGATCTGGTTCAGCGTTCACCCAGCCCAGAGAAATTGTGGCACTTTTTCAAGTGTTGTACCTTATCTATCTCTTTGGGGGGGTGGATCAGGCTCCTTGCACCGTAATGGTGCTATGGCTGGATCGTGACCACTGCCCATGGGGGCATGTGGCACCTGTAAGGAAGGAGACAGCAGATTAAATAGCAGCAGTTTGGGGGGTGTATAAACAGAGACACACAAAGAGAGCTGAGCACCAACTTGAAAGACAAGTCAGGGGGCTGTCTCAGACAGAGGTAAGGTGCCGGCTAACTCAGGAATCCAAAACAAGCACAAAAGAACAGACTGATGGGGGAGGGCAGGAGGGACATAACAGAGACAGAGGAGGACAGGGGGACAAAGGAAGATGATTAAGGATGAAAGTCAAGGGCAGGAGCCTTAGGCTCAAGACAGAGGCTACACAGATTTTACAATTCACTGAATTTTCTAAGTCCGTAGCAGTAAGAATGTAAACCCAGTACAGTTTTAAATAGGATTAAAAATATATATATTAACAAAGCCAGTAAAACTTTTTTACAAACTCAGTTCAAGGCAGTGTACAGAGTGAAAGCTTAATCAAGGAAAAATCAAGGGGAAGTTTGCAAAACTAGCACTGAATCAGTACACATACAGTTGGAGAGAAACTGCAGCGGGGGGGAATGGCAAGTTACTTTACACGGGTCGAGCAGAACAGGCTAAATTAAAATATGTAAATTAGAAGCCAAGTACAGGGAAGCAGGCTTACATTAAGCCACACGTATCGGTGCTCCTGTCTCAGGTGAGTAAGACCAGCAAATCAAGGAGCTCTACACAGGCATGGAGCCAATAGCACTACCTCGAGAAGGTGCTGAAATTGAAAACAGCAAATTGCAAGTGATGATCCAGTTCAATGTTCACACAGCCCAGAGAAATCATGGCAATTTTTCAAGTGTCGTACCTTATCTATCTTTGGGGTGGGTGGATCAGGCTCCTTGCACCGTAGAAGTGCTATGGCTGGATCGTGACCACTGCCCGTGGGGGCAAGTGGCACCTTATCTATCTCTTTGGGGGGTGGGTGGATCAGGCTTCTTGCACTGTAGAGGTGCTATGGCTGGATCATGACCGCTGCCCATGGGAAGGGGTACCCTTTCAAAAGGAAACCCCATCAGCTATCCTCACAACTGGAAAAAGTCATAAGTAACCAGCTGAGGCAGTATCTAGAAGTTAATAACCTGCTTAATCCAGTCCAATCAGGATTTAAAGCTAAACATAGCACCATCACAGCACTTGCCAAAGTGACTGATGACTGGCAAAGAGAGCTAGACAACAGGAATTACACTTGCGCCATATTCTTGGACCTGAGCAAGGCCTTCGACACTGTCGACCATTCTCTGCTACTCTCTTCCCTGACCTCACTAGGTGTTGACCCATAATCTTTACAGTGGTTCAACAAATACCTCTCTGATCATTTCCAGCAAGTGAAAGTGGAAGGAGATCTCTCAACTGTCAAACCACTCCTAAGAGGTGTTCCCCAGGGTTCTATCTTAGGACTGATCTTATTTGCAATATACATCAACAATATTGATGAAAGCATAACTAACGCCAATATTCATCTGTTTGCAGATGACACAGTTCTTTATGTAAGCCTCCCATCATTACAATCTGCATGTAATGACCTTCAATCTGAGTTCAACCTGCTGCAACACCAACACCTAAACAAAAAACTATTACTTAACACCAAGAAAACAAAAGCAATGCTCTTTTCTCCCTCTGCCCAAATGGTAAATTCAGCCCTATCAGATGCTGTGCCACAGATTACTACAATTCTTGGCAAGAAGTTGGAATTTGTCCCTAAATTCAAATACCTGGTAGCATGGCTGGACTGGTTTACTCACTAAAGAGCTTATTACAGGCCATTCATGTACCAGGAAAGGACAATACCCTGGCAGATGCCTTGAGCAGAATCAACCAGGCACATCACAAGTGGTACATCAACAAGCAGGTGCTGTACTCAGTGTTCAGGAGATGGGGCACACCAGAGGTGGATCTCTTCACATCCCAAGAAAACCACCTCCTGACCCTCTTTTGTTGTAGACCACCAGCCAAAGGCACAATCCCACTGGATGCTGTGGACTGGTCAGGGAAAAGTCTGTATGCTTTTCCTCCCTTCAATCTCATCATCAGAGTCCTGATCAAATTCAGGTCACAAGCTGCATCAATGATCCTAATAGAACTAGACTGGGCCAGGCAGCCTTGGTACCCTCTATTACTTTCCATGTTGGTATCCAAACCAATACACTTACCCAGGAGGCACAACTTGTTGACTTCCCACCAGGGGAAAAATATTGTATCCAAATCTCAGGTCTCTCAGGCTCAAGGCATGGCTCTTGAGGACTTGGAATATGCAAATCTAAATCTTTCTCAGGCTGTTCTGGATATCTTGAAAGGATATAGAAAACATTCTACTAAGAAAACCTATTCATCAAAATGGAAATGGTTCTATATTTGGTGTAATTCCTAGGATATTTCCCCTACTTTAGTGGAAATCCCAGTTGTCCTGGAATACCTCACATAGCTGCATTCCCAGGAGTTGAAACATACATTCCTGAAAGTTCATCTGTTATCAATCTCTGCCTACAATTCTGCTGGGAAAGGTATTTCCATAGCAATCAATCCCATTTTCCAAAAGTTCTTTAAAGGTTTGTGCTATCTGCACCCACCTATTAGGGAACCAGTTCCACTGTGGGACCTGAACATATGCATTGCTCATCTCATGAAACCATCTTTTGAGCCTATGTCCTCTGCACACTGGGAGGCAGTATAGCACAGTAGTATAAGGCTCTGAGCTGCAAATCTGGAGACCTGGGTTTGAATCCCACAGCCCTCACTCACATACTGTGTGACACTGAGCAAGTCACTTAACTTTCCTGTGCTCCAAGGTTGCACCTGTAAACAAGTTTTCAGCTTAGTGTGTCTCACCTGGTTAAACAATTGGAAAAAAATATGTTACATGGAAAACTGTGTTTCTGGTTGCAGTTACTTCAGCCTTATGTGTTGAGAAGGACTATTTTTCCTTCCATAATGACAAAGTGGTGCTGAAAACAAATAGGAGATTTCTTCCCAAGGTGGTTTCTGATTTTAACTTAAACCAATCCATTACACTCCCAGTTTTCTTCACTGAACATGCTAGTTCAGGTGAACATAGACTCCATCATCTAGAAATCAAAAGAGTATTAAGATACTACATGACCCATGCCAGGGATCATAGGCATGACAAGCAACAGCTATTTCTTAATTATGGGGATGTAGGTAAAGACACCCCAGCTTCTAGAAGATCAGTCTCCAGCTGGATAGTCCAGTGCATTCAGTTTTGCTACTCAAAAGTGGGCAAGGAACCCCCAGCAGGCCTGAGGGCTCATTCAACCAGGGCCACAGCTGCTACTATAGCAGCATCCAGAGATATTCCTTTAGTGGAAATCTGTAAAGCAGCTACCTGGAAGACAGTACACACATTTACTAAACACTACAGTTTGGACATACATTCCAAAAGTGATGCCAGGTTTGACACGGCAGTCCTGCAGAGCCTCTTTCCTAAGTAGGTTCTCTGCCCACCTCCAAAGGTATTGCTTTGAACTCAGAAGGGAGTTAGGAATATAGAAGAATACCTGGGGTTAGATGAAAAAATTACACACCTTAGTAATCTTGTTTCTTCCAAGGTGTTCTTCTGTATTCATATCTCTCCCTCCCTACTGCCCCTTAAAGAACCAGAGCCTCTGCACTCCTGATCGAGTTTTCTAATTAAAAATCCCAAACACTAGTATATATTTTTTTCTAACCCTAGTGGGAAATATTTAATTCCCTTATTTTTCCAGGTGATTCTGGCATTTTGGGGGGGACGGGGTTATAATTATATTATGTTAAGGATGTTTCATGCTGTCATGGCAGCTTAAGTTGTATTGTATTAGATACATATATTTAGATAAGTCTTAGTATAGGTTGTCTTGTAGGCTCCTTAGAAATCTAATACCTTGATGGAATGTTACAGCAGATAAGGGCAGCAGTTTGAATATGTGTCATGAGCCAATGATAGTTCTATCATTTACATATAGTTCCGTTTTCTCTGGGCAGCTCTGCTTAGGAGGCTGACTGCAGAGAGTTATGGATATAGAAGATTACCTTGGAAGAGACAAGATTGCTAAGGTAAGGAATTTTTTCTTACCTCACCACATGGACCAACTGTAAACGAGTTGCCAGCTCTAAGGTGTTATAATCCTAGACAATAATAACTGAATAAATAAAGAGTTTCTTGTTCTAATTTTTTCTGTTATATTCACAAATGAATAACACATACACTTCAGTGTCACCTTTTACACATAAAGAATGCAATCCATGACCACTACACTAATTAAAAATAAAGTCAATATAAAATAGATAAACATAATGAATTATAGATAAATAAAGGAAACATGAGCTAATTTAATTAAATCCCTTAAGAATGGAGGGTGGTCCAAGACAGAAATAGTGATGCAATTCAAAATGAATGCTTTACATACGATACTAATTAGGGAGGTGCCACAAATTGATACCATTTAAATATATCAAGAAATATCCTTTCTAAGAGCAAAAGAGAAAATGTGAAGGGGTAAAACTTAAATTATAACAATGTTACTGGTTTGAGAAGTGTAAGTATGGTATTGCCATATCTATACATCAGATAAAATTAATCAGACTATATCTTCAAATATCTCTTCCAAATAGTTGCTGCTTATGTTCTGGTGATTTGTCATCAAAATCATTCTAAGCACAAAAAAGCATGTCTTATTGACAGGAGGAATGACTGGGCAACCAGTGTTGCTTCGGAGGTAGACTTCCCTGCAGTGCAACCTTAAAAGCTGCTCTCTCTTTACACTGATTAACTGGTGTCTTGCAGCATAGCCCCTTTCTGTGATGGCGGTGTTGTCCCATGCAACGAAGGCTGTGCCTCCAAGGCAGGCATTCCTCACTCAGACAGGATCAGATTCAGAGGCAAGTGTTGCACCCAGAAAGAGACAACTGCTGACTCTGTGGCAAGAGTCTCACCTACTAGGGCAGTCCTTGTCTCCAAGGCAGACATTGTCCTTACAGAGAAGCACCCCCTACATTGTAGCAAGTGTTACCACCTGACTGAGACAACCCCTGCTTCCAAGGCAGGTGTCTCTACCAGGTAGATCCTACTGTACATTTTTGCCAAAAAAGTAGGATGCACACAAGGACAACTCTGTTTAATGAACAACGGAGGGGAGGTTGTTGGGGGCTCACTTAATGCTGTGTGCACAATACACTGAAGTGCTCTATTATGCTTCCAGCAGAGCTTTGCTATGCAGAGGTGGGACAGCACTAACAAAGTCAAGGAATCCAAAATGGTCTAACCCTAGTATAATCAAGACAAAAGATATAAGCTGGAAAAAGACAGTTACAATGTGTGATTCATTTTCTTTGAATGAGGGAACCACAGAGACAGTCCAACCTTTGAAACTTTCCTTTTTATTTGAGTAATAATGTGTGGTGCATCATGTGCAAACAAAAGGAGAACCCACACTGTACCACAGTATTTCTTTAACATAGCTTGTAACAGCATTCAGGAAAGTTGCTATGTCCTTTGAAAAATGGAAGACATAGCTGAGTTCCATGAGTGTCTCATGAGCCTGTATTGTTCTGTTTTAATCAGCAAGGTACTTTTTGCACTTTGTGTGTGCTATCCTTTTGTTTGCACATGAAATACTGTACCTGGTCTAAATACTTTCCATGGAGACGGGACTGCTGAGTATGGGCAATGCCTGCCTCAGAGTCAGACCATATGTGAGTGAGGGGAATGACTGTCTCAGAGACAGGACTTGCTTGGTAGGGGCAACGGCTGCATCGGAGGCAAGGGCTGTCTTGCTAAACACCAGCCAATTAAAGGAATGAGATAGAGAGAGAGAGAAAGAAAGAAAGAGAGAAAGAGGAGCTTTTTAGGTTGACTCAGATGTAGGTATGCCTCTAAGGCAGTGTTGTTTCTACAGTAATTCCTCCTCCATTTATTAGTGATTCATTTCACTTAGTCTTTTGATAAGTTTAAAAACTCTGGATTGAAAACAAACTGTATTTTTTAGATTAAACAGAAGAGCACATTTGTCTGGGAAATGAGGTGTATAAGTAGTTCCCAGATAAGCAATTTTGGCCTTATATGAAATAATTTTTCTCATTATACATGTGTAGTGACCATCACTGCAGGGCAATATGAAATTTAGTCTGGGTTTTTTAAACCCTAACTGCACCCACCTCCATCCACCACCCCCATAAATCCTACAAAACTGAAGTGCAAAGCACAACCCAGGGCACTAGAGTTGTAGCTTGCTTTACAGAGGGCCCTGATATGCCACCTAGCATCACTAAAGATGCTACTGCATCACCCCTCCATCATGATCACATACCCACTTACTCACTCCATTCATATTAAAATACAGGCAACTTATTCTGGAGGGAGGGAGTGAGGGTGTGCTGCAGAAGGGAGACTGACTAACTAGCTCAGACAAAGTACAACTAGCCCTCCCAAGTCAAGGATGCAGGTTTGAGGCACTGAAATGCAAAATATCACAGAAAATTGGATATTCGAGCAAGGGTGGGCGTGTAATTTAAAAGACTCTGCCGTCTCCCGTTATAGTGCCTGGAGTTGACAATTTAGAGGATTTATTTTTAGTTTCTGGGGAACTGGGAAAGGAAGAGATAGGTGGAGAAAAGGCTTTTTTTTTTCTCTGCTGAATAGTGGGCTATACAGGAACAATTCCTGAATATTTGGGAACCCTTTATTCATCATATGAGGGAAACAACAAATGGGGTGTGCACAACTATGTTAAGGCAGACATTAGGGTTGTAGAATGCAAAGTGCACAAAGATGGGAAATTAAAAACATTAGTAGTTTGGGTCTCTGGAGAAATGGCGAATCAGTGGTGGGATTTGTCAACACTAATGCCCACCCCCTCCTCCCAGACCATAGCCTCTGATCCAAAGCACAAGATACAGCTCCAAACTATTGCCTTATAGTGGCACAGAATGACCACCATAATCTGTCGGGTAGAACAATAGTCTGAATGTCTCATAAGAAGTTTAAAAGGGCATCAAGCAGATTTATCATTTCCTTTTAACCTGGTTGATACATCATTTTAAACTGCATGAATTCATTTTTTACCCTAATGAAAGTACTTTAAAATTTAGGCGTAATCTTTGCAAACACTGCACAGAGTGGTTGGCCTTTTAAAAATCCAGCCTGGAGAGCTTTGGGAAAGCAATTATATAATTTTTGAACCCACAACATTCCACAAAATTTCTAGCAGTTAGCTGCTCTATTCAACACATGCTGAGTCACTCCGGTTGTTTGTGGAGCCTAGAAGTTTGAGTCTAGAGAGACAAAACTGGTGAGCCAAGTATAAAGAGCAACCATACCACTTACTCACTATGTGGCCTTCATTATGTTGCTTAACCTTTTTCTAATAACCTCCTTTCTCTTTCTTGGCCACTGTACTTAACCTCTCTGAGCTCTCCTTAACATTAGCCTCAGTTAGCCCCCACCCCATGGCTGCAGGAATTGCTCATTGTACTGTACGTAAAGTACCTTAGTATGGAGTGTAGATTAAATACTTTTTTACTGCATATGACAGGTGCATTATAAAACAAAGTTCTTTGCTTTCTTGTGGCATCGGCAGATACTTTTATTAACATAAAGAACAAATCAGGACAAGGAAACAACATTTAAATAAAAAGATAGTTCTTACTATTGAAGTTGCAGACTAATTACCCCTGATAATGGTGAGTGTGTTAGTGTTTTGCTCAGTTTAATCATCTGAAGTGTTAAATGTTGCCGGCTATTGTCAGTAATAATGAATACGTTTGGTTCTCTTTTCAGCTGTGTGAGTTCATCATAATATGGTCACTGCCTGGACGTGTACCACAGTCAGTCAAAACCTTAGGACCAAAGTTGTTGGCAATAAAATGATGGCTGTCTCTGTAGCTTACCGTAGTAAGAGTGAAGGATCCAGCTCCAGGAGTTTACCTTGATATGTTTGGTATAGTATGCTTGTGTTTCAAATTCTTTTTCAGTCTCTGAGAACCTGGACAGATACATGAGTGACATACTGTAGATCTGAACAACGATTATTGCAGACAAAGAGGAGGAGGTGGAAATGGTCTGGATGACTTTAGACCTTCTTCCATGATAATCCTTGTGTGTTTATGTTCTAAGCTAAAAACTGCTAAATAATGACTTACTAATCCTGTTGTGAGATATTATTTAGATAGGGTAAAGGTGTACACTCTAAATAACCTTGCTACTCTTTAAAGAAAAAGCCCATGACAGCAGCACCTTTGTCTAAATTTTAGACTGTGAAAAGGTGATAGTTTTGTTTCTATTTCTGAACATGTTACACCTGGTTTATTGACAGATTTATTAATAGTGAAACTGCTCTTCTCTAATGCATGTTTCAGATTATAGCAAATTAGTGACTGTGTACCATCAGGCTGTGGTTAACTATGCCAAACTGTTAACAATTTTAACTTGGTAAAAATTTTAGACCCATCTCTATGAGTTGCCTTAAAGGGATCACTCGGTATACACCTGCATCTTTCAGTGCTTTGAGTCAGAAGTTGTGTAGACATAAATTATCACAACCCATTCAGCTTTGTTAGTAAATTTCAGAGACCCAGATCTGGGAGACAGTATTATCATGGTCTCTGAGCTGGTAGCACAGTCTGTTTGAATCTCTGGGAAATGAAAACTCCTGTGCATCAATAAACTAATCCTAGTGAGAGATATTAAAATGTAGTTAAGGTATGTGCTAGAACTAACCTTGTTAATACCTAAAGTAGAAATCATAATGGACTGGGTTACCAGGGTGGATGGAAGTCCTTTTGGACAACTACTGTGGTTGTGTGATGCATGCCATACCACAGGAGGAAGTGGGTGCATCTCCAGTTGCTACAAGCTAGTTGCTGCTCTGTAGATACATGTTGCTGATTTGTAATAGAAACTGGCTATGCCATGTGGGCCTTGGAATGAGCAATGGCAGCAGTGGGGACTCTTAGGAATGAACATGGTGCAGAGGCCAGCATCCAGGACATGGGGTGAAAAGAACAGCTTGTGCACTGCCAGGGCTGTGTGATGTACTCTGCCTGTCTATTCAGGGTGATAGTACATTGGCAACCATTGTGCGGTAATCTTTTTGCTCAGAAGGCACATGACTAGGCTTGAGTGTCAGTTTTAGGAATTATTAGAGACCCGGCTCTGGGGGTCAACATTAGTTTTGACTCCCAGAGCTGGGCTTCTAACATTTACTAATAAAGCATGTAAGGAGAGGGCAACTCAGGAGAGGGAGACAATGCTTTGTACTTAGGCATTATTTCTGGGAGGGCAGTTGGCAGGAACAGTTGTGTTGGGGGCAGTGTGGCAGGAACTTTGATTTCTAGTGCTAGTGTTAGTAGTGGATCCCACAGGAGAATGGCGGTAGCAGAAAGAGTCCGAAGGGGACAGCAGAGGGAGGTGGGGAAAGCATTCAGGAGTGCAAAGGTGCAAACTGAGGAAAAAATAGCCTAGGCAATTAGGAAAGGAGACACAACCTTTTTCAGGTACATTAGTGATGGAAAGATGACCAGGGGTGGGATTATGAGGTTAAAATGGGAGGAAAGGGGGTGTGCCAAGTAGGACATAGAAAAAGCAGTGTTCTTGAGCAAATCTTTTTGTTCAGTATTCACAGAAGTAGGGGAAAGAGAAGGACCACTATTGGGGATTGAAGCACCAGTGGGAAAGAGGTGGACACTAGCCCGTTTACAGAGGAAAGAGTCCTAAAGGAACTTGAGAATCTGAAAGTGGACAAGGCTATGGGGTTGAATGGGATACATTCCAGAATATTAAAATAACTTAGAGAGGTGCTGGCAGCACCACTAACAGACCTATTCAACAAATCAGTAGAGACAGGAGTGGTTCCTTGGGACTGGAGGAGGGCAAAAGTACAGTTGTAGCCACAGACATTGCCAGCTATTTCGCAAAATTTCTAAAGAGTTTCTCTCTGCTGCCCCTACTGTAGAAATGGAGAAAGCAGGAGATATTTCTGGAAATATCACAGAAATTTCAGGAAATAGCTGTCAGTGTCTGGCTGCTACTATAGTCCCTCTCCACAAACGTGTGAACAGGGAGGAGGCTGGCAACTACAGGCCAGTCAGCCTGATCTCAGTGATGGGGAAATTAATGGAGTCACTGCTAAAGGAAAAGAGTGTGGTATTTCTTGAATCCAGTGGAGCACAGGATCCATGGCAGCATGGATTCACAGCGGGAAGGCCTTGTTAAACAAATCTGACAGATTTCTTTGACTGAGTTACCAGGGAGGTAGATAGGGGAGGGGTGGTGGATGTGACCTACCTTGATTTCAGCAAGGCCTAAGACACCGTCTCACATAGGAGGTTGATAAATAAGTTGGGCAGCCTTGGAGTGGGCCCCAAGGTGGTAAACTGAGTCAGAAACTGACTGAGTGACAGGACACAGAGCGTGGTGGTAAATGGCGTTCAATCTGAGGAGAGGGTGGTGACCAGTGGGGTGCCACAGGGATCCATACTGGAGCCAGTCCTCTTTAATGTCTTCATAAGCAACATTGCAGAGGGGCTAGAGGGGAAGGTATGTCTCTTTGCAGATGACACTAAGATCTGCAACAGGGTCAACACTCTAGGGGGTGTGTAGAAAAATGAGAAAGGACCCTAGCATGTTTGATGAGTGGTTGAGAGTGCAGCAACTAAAATCATGCACTTGGGGCAGAGAAATCCAAGGGAGGAGTACAAGATGGAAGGGAGGTACTGATGGCCACCAGTCAAGAACAGGATATGAGGGTAAATATACCTGATGACCTAAAGGCAACCAAACATTGTGAGAAGGCTCTGGGGAGAGCCAGTGGGATTGTAGGGTGCATAGGGAGGGTATCATCAGCAGAAAAAAGTAGGTGGTAATGCCACTGCACAGATCACTAGTGAGACCTCATCTGGAGTACTGTGTACAGTTCTGGAGGCTGCATCTCCAGAGGGACATAGACAAAATAGAGGCAGTGCAGAGAAGGGCAACAAAAATGGTACAAGGACTGTACCAAAAGTCATATGAGGAAATACTAGAGGACCTCAATATGTATTCCCTGGAGAAGAAGGGAGAGACAGAGAGAGAGACAGAGAGAGATGATAGAGACATTCAAGTACATCAGGGGTATAAAGAAGGTACAGGAGGGTAGCATCTTTCAGAACAGAAGGTGTACAACAACAAGGGGGCATGATATGAGGCTAGAGGGGAGCTGGCTCAGGGTAAATGTCAGGAAGTACTTTTTCACAGAGAGAAAGAGAGTAGTGGATGCTTGGAACAGCCTCCCTGCAAAAGTGGTGGGGGCAAAAACAGTAGGGGAATTCAAGAATGCATGGGATAGACATAAGAGTACTCTAGCAAAAGGGAAGAGAAGGTAAGCCACAGATAAACTATGGTCTGTGGTAATTCATTAGGTTGGGAAAAGGGGCAGATTAGGTGGGCCACACAGTCCTTCTCTGCCTTCATCTTCTGTGAATCATGTATCTGTAACACCATCACAAGTGGATACTAGCAACAGGTATCAGCATTTGGATGGCCTGGCTGAAGGAGGGCAACAAGTGACTAGCACTGGTGGGGTAGTCCAAGCACCAGGACACCTGGCCTACTACAAAAAAAAAAGACCGGGGTGATGGACAGGAAGATAACAGTCACTGGGGAATCAATAGTTGGGGCACCAGATGTAGTGGCGCAGACATTGCTGGATCAGGATGGTTAGCTCAGGTGAAGTGGTTTGCCTGACTGGATTTTAGGTTGAATGAATGCTATCCAGGGCCCAGTGGCACAGCTGTGGACAGGAGAAGACCACTGTCATTCGTGTTGGCAAAAACAACCTGGGGAGCACAAGTCCTGAGAACGTAGAAACGTACAATTTGACAGCAGATAAGGATGCATGGCCTACCCAGTCTGCTCAATCCTCCCTATCTACTATTACAGCAGATCATACCAAATTTACTGCTTTTTCTCCCTCCCCCTTTCTTTCCACTATGATTCCCTTGTGCCTTATCCCATTCATTCTTGAACCTTACCATTGTTTTCATCCCCAGCACTTCCACTAGAACAGGGTTTATCAAATGGTGAGGCCAGCCTCCCAGGTGAGGCCCCAACCTGCTCCAAGGGAGGCTCAAGCAGGCCTTAAAATGTACTATATTTAAATGTCAAGTTTTGGATGCTTTGTGTGAAAGGATGCAGCAAACTGAAAGCGAATAATGGTGTGCGAATGTATGTACAAAATGGTTACCAAGAAAACACACTCAACAAACACTTGCTTCCTGGTATGACATGGGGAAAGCTGAATTGAGGAAATACAATTCTTGGAAACTATGCAAAACAAAATGCAAAATAATACAAATGAAGAGGAACAAGATAACAATTGACCCATTATACTGGCTGCAGAAAGCACAAATACAAAGGCTAAGCAAAGAGATACTAGGAGCAAGGCCAGGAGGGAAGGTGTTGAAGAGCAGGATAAAACTGACAAAGAAAACAGTCTGACTTATGGAGGTATTGCAACGAGGGGTAAATAGGGCCAAAACTCAGAAGCGTGGAGCGAGCAGACTGACCTGGGGAAGGGGGTTATAGAGAGGGAGAATGACAGCGGCAATAAAATGAGAATAAACTCAACTACTCACATGCAAGTCATTGTATTCTTCCTGTAATGTACAAAGTATGATAGTTGTTCTAACTATGGGGAGGCCCATAATTATTTCTATATTAGGGGGAGGCTCAAGATATTTTCCAAGGATTGGGGGAGGCTCACTATGACAAAGTGTGAGAACTCCTGCACTAGAAGTATGTTCCAGGAATCCTCCACTCTTTCTGTGAAGTATTTGTTCACATATCTCTTTTATCTACCCAACTCCTTGTTCTTGAGCACCTTTCCTTCTGAAAAATTCTTCTCTCCTGTACCTTATTTACCTCCATGAGATATTTAAAGGTCTCTATCATATTGCCCTTTTCCCTTCCTTCTACCAGGGTGTACATAATGAGGTCCTTTAATCTCTCCTTATGGGCTTTTGATGCAGACCGTGCACCATTTTAGTTGACCTCCACTGGGCCACATACACTCTGTCTATATCCTTCTTGAGATGTGGTCTCCAGAACTGGACACAGTATGCTAGATGGGGTCTTACCAGCAATCTTTACAGAGGCAACACCACCTCCCTCTTTCTGCTGGTGATATTCAATTCAATTCAATTCAATTCAGTTCAATTCAATTTTATTGATTTGGAAGATACCCTTGAGCCCAAGCTCTTTTACAAAGGTTCCACAACAGTGACTAGACAAGGTACAAAGTAGTAATCATAGAAAACATATAAAAACAACTCCCTGTTTAAACATATGCACAAAGACATTGTGGATTACAGGTGAGAGCGGTGAGTTACATGTGCACAGTTATAATGGCAGAGAATAGTGCAGCCCCTAGGAGCCTTGTCATCAGGTAGGGGAGAGGGAGAATGGTCAGGGGAAGTTGTAAAACAATAGGTGGGTGTTAAGGGTAGACTTTGGTGGCCTTGTCTTGACAAAGTGCAGCCAGGAGGGCGTGAGACGAGGAGAGACAAATGCTGCATCAATCATTAATTGACAGAGGATTGAGATACCCAAGATTAGTTGCAGGAACATTTAGAAATTGTATTTAGATGTTGTTTGAGGTTAGTTTTGAATTTGGCTAGACAGGTGGTAGCAAGGAGGTGCTCAGGTAATTCATTCAGCCACATGGGGGCACGGTAGGCAAATGCCCATTGCCTGAGCCAGGTACGGTGGAAGAGGATGGACAGGGCCCCTCTCGTCCTCTCCCTAGTGTCCTGCGATGTGTTTGCAGCAACTAACAGATTGCCAACACAGGGTGGTGTTTTCCTCATAAGTGCTTTCTTCCCGAGAGTGCACGTCTGATAAAAGACCCTGTTTTTTAGGGATGGCCAATTTGTAAGCTCACACAGTGTACAGGTGTGCATATCATGCTGTAAATATAGGGCTATCCTACAGGCCTTGTTTAGAGCCACCTGTACCCATTTCAATGCAGTATCCATTGCAGCCCCATATATCACTATTCCATAGTCGATATGTGATAATATGGAGCTGTGTACTGCAAGGCGGAGGGCCTCGGGGGATAGGTATTTCCTATGCCTGTAAAGGACACCAATCTTAATGTTGACTGTCTTAACCAGGGAGTCAATATGTTGAGCAAATGTAAGGGTTTCATCCAGTGTGATCTCCAGATACGTGAACATGCAGACTTGTTCCAGTGGCTCACTGCAGGAGTTTGTAATGCTGAAGGGGTTTTGTTTGATTTTTTTTGTGTGTACTGTTATTATGCATGGCCTTGGTCTTTTTATAATTCAGTAGCAGCTTATGTCTGCAGTACCAGATCTCTGATGAGGAGAAGGATGCCTGAAGCTCAATTTGCAGATTAGCAAGGGATGTGCTGCTTCCCAGGAGCACTGCATCGTCTGCGTAGAGTATCAGTTTGGTTTTGCAGGCAGTTGGGATGTCATTTAGGAAGATACTGAAGAGTAGGGGGCCCAAGGATTGATCCCTGGGGTACCCCCAGTGATATGTCTCTTGCACTAGAAACTGTATGTCCAATTTTGACACATTGAGTTCTGCTTGTAAGGTAATCTTGGAACCAACACCCATGTTTGACATTTTGGTCAGTAACAGGGAGTGATTGACTGTGTCAAAGGCTTTGGTGAGGTCTATGAAGATAGACCTTATCATTTGCCTTCATCAAAGGCCATGTGTGCATAGTTCATAAAGCCCAGCAGAGCAGTGGTTGTGCTGTGGCTTTGTTTGAAACCATGCTGGTTAGGGCAGAGTCGGTTATATTTGTTGAGGCAGTCAATGAGCTGACCAGCCACAATCTTTTCCAGTGCTTTGGACAGTGGAGAGAGTATTGAGATGGGCCTATAGTTAGCTACCAAGGATTTGTCACCTCCATTATGCATAGGTGTGACTAGGGCCTGCTTCCAGACCTCTGGGAATTGAGCAAGAGTCAGTGATTTGTTGAACAGCTTGGTGATGGGCACTATGAGGATGTCCAGGGTGAAGGATAGCAGTTTTATGTTGATCCCATCACTACCCTGTCTTGTTTTGCCCAGCACTTTCCTGACCTTAGCTAGTGTCTCCTTCACAGTCACCCTTTTAAGGAAGAAGGGTGGATGAGAGTGCTCGGAGAGTCTATTGTTGGTCTGGCTCTGCTCAGGGTGGAAGTAGGCTGGTGGTAATACTGCTGTGAGATCAGTGAAGGCCTTGTTGAAGGCCTCCCCCATGGCTAGGGGGTCTGTGATGTGATTGCTACTGATGTTAAGTAGATGGGGATGCATCTTGTGCTCCTTGCCAAGGATGCTCTTGATGCTATCCCAGAAACTTTTGCCTTCTCCCCAGGAGTTAGAAAGCTGTGCTTTGTGATAATTGGCTTTGCTGAGCTGGATTAGTTTAGTGCAGTGATTTCTGGCTGCTCTGTAACACTGCCTGTTTCCCGTGTTTCTTGCCTTCTCCCAAAGTGAATTCCTTTCATTCATAAGGGAGAGTAGTTCTCTATTAATCCACCCATTAGTCTGCCCTTTAATTTTCCTCTTTGGAGGGGGGGTATAGATATCACAGATGCTGTGATATCACAGATGCTGTTGAAGCCATTTGTGAAGTAGCTGAGGGCCTGATTTAGGGATGATGCCTGATTGATTGGGGTCCAGTCATGAAGGGTGAGTGCCAATTTGAGGGCTCCAAGCGTACCCTTTCTCAGGACCCTGCTGGTTATGAGGTTGGGTGGGCTTTTGGCGAATTTGTTAGACCACAGCAGTGTAATAGGGGAGTGGTCACTTAGCGTGTCAGGCAGAACCTTGACCTCGGAGATTCGAGACATTGATCTTGCAAGTACCCAGTCAAAAAGGGTGCTGCTACCAGTCTTTTAATTCTGTCTGGTAGGACGGGTGACTAGTTGTGACGTTTTGGCAGTGGCAATCATGTCCCTAACTTGTGCTGCCTCCTTCCCATTCCAGTTTATATTAAAATCTCCAGTAATCATGAGCTCCAGTCCATGAGGGAAGGTGCCTATGACTTCTATCACTTTGGTAAAACCTGTAGTGGCTCCCTTTGGGGGTAGATATACTGTGGCAAGGATTAGGGATTTGCCATTCTGCCCGATCTGTGCTTTTAGTATTAATATCTTGTGGTCTTCATTCTCCCTGGTTTCAGGGAGAACAGTACACCATAGAGAGTCCTTAGCATAGATAATGCATCCCCCTCCTTTTTTTTCTGTTCTGTCGATTCTGAAGGTTTGGTAGTCAGACAGGGCAATTTCACTGTCTGATTCTAAAAGTCAGCCATGTTTCTGTTAGGCAGAGGACATCTGGGGTATGGAGGGCCATCCATGCCTGCAGCTGTACAAATGTTGCAGTTAAGCTGCAGATGTTTAGGGAGGCAATTTTTAGCCCATGGGTCTTACGCACACCAGTACCCATTGTACTGACTTGGTCTGGGTTCGAGTGTATGCTGCCGGAGAGTAGCAGAAGCATAAGGATGATCTTCCTAGCTGAGAGTTTTATGCTGTGGTTAGACCTAACCTTCCATCATCTGTGCTTCAGGTGGTTCAGACAGTTGGATACTGGTTTGACCTTGAGGGTAAGGCTAACCGTTACAATCCCTATGCCAGGGTTGCTCGTCAGTCTTTCCAAATGTGGGAGATTGGGATGTGCAGTACTCTGCACCCAGCTGGCTGTGGTGGGTTCCGATGATGCCATGGCTGCCCAATCAATACTCAGAAGTGGATCAAGTGGAGGCAGTTGTGGCCCAGCTGGGCATCTGATGCCAGCTACACCAATCCAGAATGCAATGAGCTGTGTTACACAACACCCTTTAAGAAGGAGCATGTCTATTCAAGTCAGACACAGACTTTCAGAGCCTGGTGGGTGACAGAAACAAAAGTCCGGGTACGAGTTTAACAGCTTAAGAAGCTGTGGCCAGTAGTGCTTAAAGCTATGCTATTCGATAGCATTTTAAGCCTTGTGGGTGACAGGAACAGTGAGTCAGAGAAACTTGCTATACCTCTTTAAGAGGCTGTGGCAGCTGGTCCTATGCAGGTGTGTTCGAGCAGAGACAGTGCATAGCTTCTGTCTAATTAATAGAGGCTGGGATCAGGGCAGGAGAGGTGGGAATAAAAATCAGTCCCCAAGTGTCCTGAGCCGAGAAGAGCACCTGTGGGATTCCTAGCACAGACTTGGCTTGTGAGCTGCACCAATAGAGGAGCGAGCGCTGCTCATTGCAGCCAATCCCAAAAGGAGTGCCAAACAATCAAACCCAGGGATGCAGGGACCGAGGGCGGCCATACCTTGCAGTGGTAGGATGGGCAGCTGGCTGCTGGGGATGGCTGTAGCTTGTTCACCTTTTCATGGGCTTTCCGAGCCCTTGGAAGTGCCGGGAGAGCCCCACAGCCTAAGGGGAGGAATGGAGAGAGAAATTAGGCTTTTAATCACCAGCAAATCGGTGGGAGGGGGAAAAGCTCTAGTTAAACAAAGAAATGTGAGAAGCGCTTACGGTGATCGGCGCTAGCGGTCTCGGGGGGGACAATTTGGATAGAGTTTGCAGTGAGAAAATGGTTCCCGCTCAGAGTGCCTTTGGCCACCAGGGCTGCACAAGCCTCTGAGTCAATTTTAGTCCCAAACACAAATTATCAGTTTAATTCCCCACACAATTATAAGAAATCCAGATTCACTAAACTGGGAAATTCATGCTGCTGTACAGGACAAGGTGGTCCAAGACATGTGAATACAGTTGAATCCCCCACATAATTCTTTAGATATAGTACACTGATCAGGACCCTTGGTGCTACTGTTTTAGATATCCCTTCCTATGCACCCCAGTATTCTGCTAGCCCTTCCGAATGCCTTGTCACACTGCCAGGCCACCTTTAGGTTATCTGATATGATTACTCCCAGGTTTGTTTCCTGCTTGGTGGTCGTCAATACTACTCTACCCATTTGTACTCTGCCCTTGAATTTCTGTACCCTAAGTGCATTATTTTGCACTTGCTCACATTGAAACCCAGCTTCCATACCCTTGACCACTACTCTAGTTTTCTTAGGTCTCTTCTCATCCATTCCACACCTCCCCCCGGAGTGTCCACCCTATTGCAGATTTTGGTGTCACCCGCAAAGTGGCAGACTTTCTCTTCCAGCTGATCTGCAATGTCACTTATAAAAACATTAAGTAGGACCAGTCCCAGCACTGATTCCTAAAGCTCCCTGCTGGTCAACCTCCCTTCCTCTGAGTGAGCTTTGGTTACTGCCACCCTCTGTCTACTCTCTCTAATCAATTTCATTTCCAGTTTACCACATTTGGACCCACCTCTTAGTTACCCAGCTTGCTTACTAGTCTCTTTTGTGTAACGGTGTTGAAAGCCTTACTGAAATCTAGGTAGGCCATGTCCACTGCTCTGATCTAAATCCTTTGTCACCCAGTCAAAGAAATCTATCAGATTCATATGACTTGACCTCCATCCTGTGAACCTATGCTGCCTTGGGTCTTGTAACCTACTGGATTCAAGATATTCCACAATCCTTTCCTGCAGCAGTGATTCCATTAATGTTCCCAGCACAGATGTCAGGCTGACTAACCTATAATTCCCAGCCTACTCCCTGCTACCAGTTTTGTATAGTGGGACTACATCCGCCCTCCTCCAGTCATCCAGAACCACTCATGTTCCCAGTGAGCTGTTAAATAGAACTGTCAGAGGGGCCGCCAGTATTTCCCTGAGATCCTTCAATACCCTTGGATGCACCCCATCTGGCCCCATTGCTTTGTCCACTTTCAGATTAGTGAGCCCTCAAAAAAAGGATTAGTGTCCACCTCCCTCCCTTAAAAGCTTCTGCTACTTTTTTGTGACCTTTCTCCTTCTCCTTGCTCTGTGAATATTGAACAAAAGTATTTGTTCAGAATGTCTGCCTTTTCCTGGTCTCCCTATGCGCAGTCCCCCCTTCCATTTTTAACCTTACAATCCCACCCCTGGTCTTCCTCTTTTCACTTACTGTACATACCTAAACAATGTCTTGACCCAATTTGTTACTTCCTGGGCTATTCTCTTTTCATTTGTACTTTTGTTCTCCTTACTGCTTTCTCTGCTTCCTTCCGTTTCCCCTGATACACCTCCCTATCCTCCTCCTCCCTCTGCATCTCCTTGTACCTTCTGAACGTTACCCTTTTATCCTTTACATTTTCAGCCACCTCTTTCAAGAACCACAGTGGTCTCTTTTCCTTCTTGCCTTAGCTCACTTTTTTGAAGCCTTTACTATGCTTCCTTTTTGCTTTGCACACTGTTCCTCCCCCCTCCATCCAGGCCATCCCATCTGCCAGGTTATTCCTGAGGCATTCACCCATCTTTCTAAAATCTGCCCTCCTGAAATCCAGGACCCTTGTCCTTGAGTCGTTCAATTTTGGAATCATCCTTAAATTGAACCACACAGTACAGTGATCACTTGTCCCCTGCTATCCTCCCACCTTGAGGTGTGCAATACTGTCCCAGTTAGAAAGTACCAGATCCAGTATTGCCCCATCATGAGTGGGTTCACTGGTGAGTGGCCTGAGGAACACCACCTGCTAAGACTCCAGGATGTCCCTGCTTCTAGCTGAAACCACTGCTGGGAGGATCCAATCTACATCTGGCAGGTTGAAGTCCCCACCAGCAGTGCCACCCCCTCTTCTGCTATCTCTCCAGTGGCTTCCACCAGTACCTTATAAACATGAACAGGTAACTCTTAGAACTAAGGATGTTCTTGAAGATAGTGTATCTAGAGTGGTCTTTTTGGTTGGGGGGGGGATTCTGTGGATTAGCAGTGAACCACTAAGCAGGATAATTCACTAAGGGCCTGGTGCAAGAAGGAAAGTTTTGTTTTCCTGGTCATACCTGCAAAAGGAGAGAATGGGAGTACTTGCCAGGAGAATGGAATGATTTAAGCTACAGGATGGCTGTAGTTGATATTTTTATTGTTCAGCTAAGCAGCCATAACACCATGTTAATCAATATACATACATACTCTAGGAAAAGCAAATTACAAAATGGCAAGTACAACATGTTATAAGACGTGCCTGTACTGTAGATACAGATACAAGTAGAAAGGAATCAGCAATAAGCAGATCTTTACAATAATAAAGAGCAAATAATCCATATCCCCTAAAGCAAGGTAAAAGAAAAAAACTCTGAGACTCATATTGCACATTTACAGAAAGTTACAAGTGCAAAAATACTTATTTTATTAGGTTAATACAGACAAAAAATACTTTCTATCAATGATGTAAACCATGTGAGAACCATGGTAATCTCTAGTCCTAGTGACTGAAAGTCAGTAAGGACAACAAATGCAACATCCTGATCTGGATCCAAAAGAGTGGGACAAACAAATAGCGTTATATTGGGTCCCTGTCGGGAGAACGCATTAGCCAATACTACAAAATGAGGAATAGGCTGGTGAGGGGATTACTGAGGGAAGAAGGCAGGAGGCAGAAACTGGAAAGCACTGGGAGAAGGGAGAGCCCAAAGAGAAGAACCACAAAGGGGGAAGAACACAATGCAGCAACTGCAACACTTGCATGTAGGTTAATAGGTGGAGCACACCGAGAAAACTGAGTGAGTTTGAGGTCATATTCTCTGCAATGGTCAGGACACAATGGCACTCACAGAGATCTGGAAGGGGAAAGAAAAGGACTGAGACACCATGACAGAAGTTCTGGAAGGTTGGAAACATGAAATACTGTGTATGGTTTGAAGGACCTGGTTTTCTGCTTACAGATAGCAACAAATAAATTGGCAGAGAGCTGAAACCTGAAACTTTCAGGTTTGTTCAATTTATGGCCTTAGCAGTTGCTTTGTTGTTCGGTTTTATTTGAAAATGTGTAGAATTTGAATTATTAACAAAATGAGATTGCATTTTCATGCAAGTGCATTTTTTTTATATGTATATTTTGCACTCTGAGCCCTGGCAAGTGGCTTCGGCCCTCTGAATGGTGAGACTCTCTCTCTGGGTCTGCCAATCCCGTATTAGGTGGCCCTGGAACTTCTCCCACAGATTGCCCCCACAGCAGGGCTGTCGGGAGGTTGCAGGCTTTTCCCGCCACCGAAAGACCCACTTTAGACTGCAGGACCGCTCCAGAGGGCAGCAGGTCATCATCAAGCCTGCCAGGCTTGATTTTCCTGGTTTTTCTCCCTACCCTCCTCCCTGCTGCCTCGTACATTGCCTCAAGCTTCCTAAACCTCATCTCCCTCCAGCCATCATTGCAGGGTGATCAGCAGGTGAGACAGCTATCCCTCCATCCCTTCCCGAGAGAGTAGGGCAGTCCTCTGGATGCTCAGTCCTGTCTAGCCCCTGCTGACCCCTAGAGTCCCGGGCTCATTCCTGAACCCAGGTCACCGGCATGGCGTGGTGCAAGATGTGGCATCCTGCTCCTCAACCTTCAGTGCCACTGAGCCAACCATGCAGTTTTGTTTCTGGTGTCCCCTTTTCATGATTAGATTTCTCTATTCATGAAATAGATTGACAGAGTACGGGGTAAGGGTTTTGTTCTATTTTTTTAATTACAAAAGCTATTCTTGAAATATTAATAGAAATAAAAATATGCTGTTTTTTGTGAGTAGCAACATCTTTTCCTGACTTGTCACTATATGGTCACAAAAATTGAAAAATCTTATTATAGTATATGGTTTGGGCTTATTCTGCACTGAAATCGCACAAGTCAATAACCTTATTGTGTTCCATCCGCTGGCTTATTGTGCATGTTCCATATGAAAATCCCCCTATTTGTTCACATTCCATGTACAAATCACCTTCCCAGTAGCTCACACAGACTTCCACTGACTTCTCTGCCTTTTTTTCTTCACGCCACTTCAAGTACATAAGAAAAGTCAAAACGCTGCTTCTATGAAAAAAAAAAAGTCAGGCGCAGCTCAGTCAAAAGTAGGTCAGTCCCATGAACTGTCCGAAAAAGAACAATTCATAATTGGGCAAGAAAACAAGTAGACTGCTAAATAAACTCAAAAAAGACATTGCCAGTATACCAGTGATTCCCTCTGCCTGGTTTCACTTCTCTGCTCACTGTCCTTCAGCGTTATACTAAGCGCAGTTAAAAAAAGAAATGTCATCCGCTTTTTATTTTATGCATACACTATGATGAATAAAATATGGATGCCCATACACAACTTGCTTTGTGTTTCCATCTCGGGGTTGAGATACCAGCATGGACCTATCGAGTTTTGCTCTTAAGGTCCATATGCTGGTATCTCAACCCCTCAATGGAAACACAGGATTGTTGTGTATGGACACAAATACATTATTCCTTATTTTTTTCTCATATTGCATATCTCTAAACAGGTATTTGTAAAACATGTTGTTATAGATTCTGCTTAAAAATGTCCTGCAGGATCATTCACAAAGTATGCAATAAGCTTGGTGCATATGTGCAAAGCAAGCTAGCTGTGTGGAAACATCCCCCATGGTGCACCTGCCTTTTGCAGAAACACAGATAATAATGGCAGAAAAAGACCATTGATCCTTTCAGCCTGCCCATACACCCTGTCACACCTCAAGACCTTATTTCAGTGCAGAGTTTGGCCCACACTATCAACCTCCATGTTCCCTGTTTTATTGCTGCCCTTTGTAATAATTAAGCCCTTCACTATATCACAGTTGTGCTTGAACCATTATTGGTTTTGTGCCCACCACATCACCTTGCAGACTGTTCCATAGCTCAGTCACCCTCTCTGTAAAACAAAGCTTTCTCACATCCATCCTGAACATCCCACCTCCCACCAGTTTCCAATTGTGTCCCTGTGTTACCAATTCTTTATTCTTACAGAGTAGTTCCTCACAGTTCACCTTGTTTATTCCTTTTAGGAACTTGATGGCCTCGGTCATATCTCCCCTCTGCGGTCTGGCACCAGCGAGTACATGCTCAGTGCCCTAAGCTGATCCTTTTAAAATCTACCCTACTGGCCCTGAATCATTCTGTTCATTTTAAGTTGCATTGCCTCTACCCTGCTCTTATCTTTTCTCTGTTGCAGACTCCAGAGCTGGGTACAGAGCTCCAGGTGCAGCCTCATCGGTGATCTATAAAGAGGTAGTTGTACCTCCTTTCCTCTGCTGTTAACACCTCTTTCTATACAGCCCCAGCATCTTGTTTGCCTTATTGTAGGCCTTATGTTGGCTAGATTGTTTAAGGGAGTCAATCCTGAACAATCTTTTTGTATGTTCCACAGGACCACATGCAAAGCAGAGCAGGAGAGTTCCATCTCAGTCTCCAGCCCATAAAGGAGGAAAGAAGATGTCATTCAGAGAGAAGTCTGTTCAAATGTAGATAAAATCAGAAGCATGGTGAAACACCCCGAGAAAGCATACACTGATCTGAATTTTCAAGAGATTTTAAAGCAATCCATTTTATGGAGATATAAACCTGCTAGCCCACCAAAGTATCGGGGTTCAAAACAACTTGTTCCTTGAGGTGGACAGGTTGAATATATTTCAGTGGCCTTTGAATCCAAGGCTGAGCCCCCATGGTACATAAATGTCAACTATGACCACTCAGATCTCTTAGCATTTTTCTCTTTTTACTTTCCTTTTTAATGAAAAAATATGCTGACAATTGTGGCTCCAGGACACTTGTCATTCAGAAGTCTGCCTGCCAAAGGGCACAGACATCTCCAAGCTGTCGACCCTCAGGAAGGGTTTTAAGACCCAGAAATGCTAGTGGGCTAGCAGGTTCACATTTATATCAAATAAATCTTTTAAACATTTAATTAAAAATGTGATTGTCTAGTTGTCCAATGTTTTTGCTATATCATGCACAAAGCAAGCTACAGGCAGGGGCCAGGCATAATAGGGCAACCGCTTATGTGTGCCCTGAAGGAACATAAGCAAAGCAAGCTGCAGGTCTGGGGCCATGCTTAATGGGGACACTGCTTTGTGTGTGCCCTGCAGGGACATAAGCAAAGCAAGCTGCAGGTCTGGGGCCATGCTTAATGAGGACACTGCTTTGTGTGTGCCCTGCAGGGACATAAGCAAAGAAAGCTGCAGGTCTGGGGGTATGCATGATCGTGTACTGCGTTTGCATATGGCTCACAGGACCATGCAAAAACAAGCTAAAGGTCTGGGTTTGCACTTAATTATCTGAATTCATTGTGATTGGTATGCAAGGTCACATGTATCGGGTTGTGCCTCATCATGCACCTGCTCTGAGTGCAATATGCACAAAGCAAGGTACAAGTCTGGGGACATGCTTGATGGGGCACATGCCTTATGTGTGGCCCACAAAGCTAGCTACAGGTCAGAGGCCGTACACTATGGTGCACCGTCTATGCATATGGCCACTATGGAGACACGCAAGCCAATTTACAATGGCAATCTGTTTCAAAAAGACAGAAAATAAACTGCAAAAAAACTTCATTAACTCACAAGTTAGGGTGTATTACTAAAGGGAAAAAATAAAGAAATGCAGTGTTGGAGTACTCCCCTCACTCTCCAAAGTGCTTGAATGTATCCTCTATGATCAACTTGTCGACTACCTTAGCAAAAACCAGCTGCGGTGCCCACAGCTGCATGAGTTCAGGACACAGCATAGAATGACAACTGCACTGGTGGAGTTCACAGGCTGCATTCATGGTGTGCTAGATTGGGGGATTATAGTGTGTGCAACCTACATAGACCTCACCAAGGCCTTCAACATGGTCAATCATGAACTACTACTAAACCAGTTAGCCTGTATTGGGCTATCATCAGAGTCAGTGGGGTGGTTCTGGAACTACCTCTCCGGGAAGGTGCAATAGGTTAAAATCCTAGATGTTCTTTATGAGCAACAGAATGTCAGTACAGGGGCCCCCAAGGCTCAATCTTGGCACCCCTGCTTTTTAGCTTGTTTCTAAACCACCTCTTTCTAGCATGTCATGATAGAGTCCTACTGCATGCAGATGATGCAGTGCTATGCTCTAGCCACATAGACCCTCCAGCAGTGGAAATGCAAATGCAGAAAATCATCTCAGAAGTAGATGCCTGGTTTCTTAACTCAAAGCTCTTGCTAAATTACATGAAGACCAAAACTATGCTATTCACCTCCTCCCATAAAAGGCTCAGGTCTCACCAACTAAAAATACTGAAGAACCAAAATGCTGCATTAGAAATGGTCCAAAGCTTTAAATACTTAGGGTCACCCAATACAGCTCCGTCACCTTCTCACAATACATAGACCAAGTAGCAAAGTCCACAAACTACAAAACTGGACAACTCTTTAGGCACAAACACTGATTAACTGATGTGGCCCTAAAACTCTCTGTTAACAGCTCTGTTCTAGCAGTAATTGACTACAGACTGGTAGTCTGTGGTGCAGCAACAGACATAGCCCTAAAAAGGATCAAACTAACATTAAACAAAGCATGTATACTGGTCTTAGGAGCATGCTGCCTCACTCATACCTGGGAGCTGTATTCTCATTCCGGGTGGCTGAATCTCCACAGCAGGATTCAGTATCAGGTGTGCCTGCTTGCAAAGAAGTCCACCCTTGGCCTAATGCAAGTTGGGGTCCAGGACCTCCTTTGACCAACAATCCCAGACAAACAAGAGGAGCAAATAATAAGCTGCTTAAAGTTCATTTCTGTTGCACCTCTCAAGGACAATGGTCTTTTGGGCACCAGGCACCCAATTGGCTAAACTGCCTCCATGATGACTTAATGGCAGAATCAAAACTTGGCCCCTTCAGATAACAAATATGCTCTCACCTTACTACACACAATGGGTGTGACTGTAGCTCCTAACTCCTCCAAAGTTACACTGGCATTTCTGCACAAGCTCAACACTTACCCAGTACCTGTAACCTCTGTCCCATATCCCCTGTCCATTGCCCCCTTACACTACATTCTTTCCAAACCTTTCCCACCCCCTTCCCTGATCTATTTGCCCCCCTGCACCCTGTCTCCTAGCTACATCTATCTCTCCCAGGTACCCCACCACCATCACACAAACCTTTGACAAGGCCTGCAGATGCACCCATGAACCCCATCTCCCCATGTCCTCCTACCCACTGGTAGGGTTCTAACCACCCTTGCCTCCTGTTGCCTCCTAGTCTCCTATCCTGTCAAACCTGCCTTACCCCTTTGTTCTACACCATGTTCAACCAATTTCTGTATCCTGTTTGTTATCCCATGAATGAAAAAGTGAATGTAAGTACTGTATTTTTGTAACCATTGTTCTGATTTCTTATCTGTTGCTGAAATATTGTTTACCTCACAACATGAAACCTCTGTAAACTAGCTGCTAGCTCAAATGTGTTATAATTGGAGGCAATGATAAATGAATAAAGAGTTTCTTTTTTTAATTATTTCTGTTATATTCACAAATGAATAACACATACACTTCTGTCACCTTTTATACACAAAGAATGCAGTCCGTGTCCACTACACTAATTAAAAATAAAAAGAATAAATAAATAGATAAACCTAATGAATTATATACAAATAAAGGAAACATGAGCTAATTTAACTAAATTCCTTAAGAATGGAGTGTGGTCCATGACAGAAACAGTGATGCAATTCAAAATGAATGCTTTACATACTGTACTAATTAGAGAGGAGCTACACATTGATAGCATTTAAATAAATCAGGAAATATTCTTTCTAAGAGCAAAAAAGAAAATGTGAAGGGGTAAAACTTAAATTATAACAATGGTACTGGTTTGAGAACTGAACATATGATATTACCATATCTATACATCAGCTAAAATTTATCAGATTATATCTTCAGATAAGTCTTCAAAATAGTTGCTGCTTATGTTCTGGTGTTTTGTCATCAAAATCATTCTAAGAAGAAGAAAGCATATCTTATTGACAGGAGGAATGACTGGGCAACCAGTTTTGCTTCAGAGGTAGTCTTCCTGCAGTGCAACCTTAAAAGCTCCTCTCTCTTTACACTGATTAACTGGTGTCTTACAAGATAGCCCCTTTCTATAATGGAGGTGTTGTCCCATGCAAGGAAGGCTGTGCCTCCAAGGCAGGCATTCTGCACTCAGACAGGATCTGATTCTGAGGCAGGTGTTGCCCCCGAAAGAGACAACTGCTGACTCTGTGACAAGATTCTCACCTACTAGGGCAGTCCTTGTCTCCAAGGCAGACATTGTGCTTACAGAGAAGGACCCCCTACCTTGTAGCAAGTGTTACCACTTGACTGAGAGAGCCCCTCCTTCCAAGGCAGGTTTATCTCAACCAGACAGGTCCTACTGTACATTTTTACCAAAAAAGATGAATGCACACATGGACAACTCTGTTTAAATGAGCAACGGGGGGGGGGAGGGGGTTCTTGGGGTCTCACCTGCTGCTGTGTGCACAATACCCTGAAGTGCTCTATTGTGTTTCTAGTAGATCTCTGCTATGCAGAGATGGGATAGCACTAACAAAGTCAAGGAAACCAAAATGGTCTAACACTAGTATAATCAAGATGAAAAGTATAAGCTGGAAAAAAAACAGTTACAATGTATGATTCATTTTCATTGAATGAGGGAACCACAGAGACAGTCCAACCTTGGAAGTTTCTTTTTTATTTGAGTAATAATGTGCCGTGCATCATGTGCAAACAAAAGGAGAACCCACGCTGTACTGCAGTACTTCCTAAACACAGCCTGTAACAGCATTCAGGAGAGTTATGTCCTTTGAAGAATGTAAGACATAGCTGAGTTCCATGAGTGTCTCATGAGCCTGTATTGTTCCGTTTTAATCAGCAAGGTACTTGTTGCACTTTGTGTGTGTTCTTCTTTTGTTTGCACATGAAATACTGTACCTGGTCATAATACTTTCCATGGAGACGAGGACTGCTGAGTATGGGCAATGCCTGCCTCAGAATCAGACCATATCTGAGTGAGGAGAATGACTGCCTCAAAGACAGAGCTTGCTTGGTAGGGGCAACAGCTGCAACAGAGGTAAGGGCTGCCTTGCTAAACACCAGCCAATTAAAGGAATGAGAGAGAGAGAGAGAGAGAGAGAGAGAGAGAGAGAGGAGGGAGAGAGAGAGAGAGAGAGAGGAGCTTTTAGTGTTGACTCAGAGGTAGGCATGCCTCTAACCCAATGTTGTTTCTACAGTAATTCCTCCTCCATTGTTTATTTGTGTATCATTTCACTTAGCCTTTTGGTAAGTTTAAAAACTCTCTGAACTGGTCTGGATTGAAAAAAAATCTGTCTCTTTTAGATTAAACAGAAGAGCACAGTTGGCTGGGAAATGAGGTGTACAAGTAGTCCCCAGATAAGCAATTTTGCCCTTATACGAAAGAATTTTTCTCATCATACACGTGTAGAGACCACCACCGCAGGTCAATATGAAATTTAATCTGGGTTTTTAAACCCTAATTGCACCCACCTCCATCCACCACCCCCATAAATCCCACAAAATTTAAATGCAAAGCACAACCCAGGGCACTAGACTAGTAGCTTGCTTTGCAGAGAGCCCTGATGTGCTTCCTATGTAGCATCACTAAAGATGCTAATGCATCACCCCTCCATGTGATCACATACCCATTTACTCATTCCATTCATATTAAAATACAGGCAACTTATTCTGGAGGGAGTTGGAGAGGGTGCGCTGCAGGGGGACTGACTAACCAGCCCAGATAAAGTATAACTAGCCCCCAAGTTAAGAATCCAGGTTTGAGGGGTTGAAATGCAACATATCACAGAAAATTTGATAGTCGAGCTAGGGTGGGAAAGTAATTTAAAAGGCTTTGCCGTCTCCCAGTATAGTGCCTGGAGTTGGCAATTTAGAGGATTTCTTTTTTAGTTTCTGGGATACTGGGAAAAGAAGAGATGAGTGGAGAAAAGGATTTTTTTGTTCTCTGCTGAATACTGGGTTGTACAGGAACCATTGCTGAATATTTGAGAACCCATTATTCATTGTATGAGGGAAACAACATATGGAGTGTGCACGACTATGTTCAGGCAGACATTAGGGTTGCAGAATGCAAAGCACACAAAGATGGGAAATGAAAAACATTAGTAATTTGGGTCTACGGAGTAATGATGAATCAGTGGTGGGGTCTTAGTTGGGTTTGTCAACACTAATGCCCACCCCTCCCCCCAAGCCTGTAGCCTGTGATCCGAAGCACAAGATACAGCTCCAAACTATTGCCTCATAGTGGCACAGTATGGCCAACATAATCTGTCAGAGCTTTCGTGAAGACATTGCATTTTGATCTTGTCTGATCAGGGGAAGGGTGGGCATTAGGGTTGACAACTCCAAGCAAGACCCCACCACTGATTTTCCAATACTCTGGAGACCTAAATCCTTAATGTTTTTCATTTCTCATCTTTGTGCACTTTGCATTCTACAACCCTAATGTCTGCATTAATATAGTTTTTTACAATGAATTTCCCTTCTTTTTGTGATAGTGCAATTGTATCCTTATTTGCACAAGTCCCTTTGGGACCTGTGCTAATTGAGTGAAATACAATACTGGAGACAGTCCCGACCCAGTGCATGGCCCAGCAGACCCCTGCCCACATGTCTATACCTTGTGGGTGAAGTTCCCTGACACACAACAGGGTGCAGCATCTGCACCAAAACACTGCTTCATCCCTACTCGGACTGGGGCTGGTGTAGCATGCTGCAGCACCTTCCCCACCAGACTTGTCCCATAAACCGACTCACTGAGTTCACACCTAAAATAAGCTCACCTGCACAGTAAGGCTGCATGTTCCCCAGTGGTGCAACGGACAGTTCTGCAAACAACATTACTTAATAAATTCTTTGTTTTTTCAATATTTTGATCCCAAACTTTCAACATAGTCTTCTTATGACCCCACCACATAAACCACATAGGATAAAATTGTCAAATTTGTGCCAAAATGCCATTCTGCACCACAGGTGCAAAAACATGATTTGGACAGGATGTGAAAAACCAACCCAGCCAATATGACATTTAAATGACAATAAACCCCATTAATGAACCTGCAAAGAAAATGAAGTTAGTGGTACCACAAAATAGTTTATTTTCCTTTCTTTGAAAGGTTACATTGTCAGTAAAAGTCTATATGCTTCTGTGGGCTGTTGAAAGCTGTAGCAGAGTCCACAGTCATGTTCCAGTGGTGTTAGCTTGTGAGGGCACATCAGCTCCTTCAAATGAGATCTTGCTGCCAGCGGACACAGCACCCAGGTCCGCAGTCACTCTATCTGCCCAGGTGCAGTTCTTACTGCCACCAGCATTTGGAGTAGGCAAGTCCATGTTGTTATCGGGAGCCTACTGCAAAGAGTTCTGATGAGGGGAGTCCGATTTGTCCAAATGTTTAAGTTCTGGCTTCCCGAAGGAATTGCTGCACATGGAAATGCTAGAGTCTTGGCTGCTTGTTCTGCAGACACCTCCTACTGACCACCATGATTTACATTTATTCCCACCTCTCCTCTTAGATATGTTTTTTGTGATTTCTCTGAGAACCTGTTGTAGGAGAGCTTTGATCTCTCCTAATTCACTGCCAGATATCACTGCTGCCATATTGCCCATAGTCACAACTAGTGGCAATAGGCCACAGCAATTTCTGACAGAAAACTTTTTTTTCAAAAACAATTGTTCATTTGGAAACTTCACATTTCTTTAGGAATAATTTTCCTCTAAAGAAAGATGCTCATTTGATGTTTAAAGCCAACGACATGCCTAAATTATTTCAAATAGAAAAAAAAAAACAGGTGACACGGAGACCTTCAACTATGCTGCCATTCATCTTAGTTTAATAAAATGGGTATTAGGACAATAAGAAACAGGAAAATGCTATACAAAAATAGCACTGTATATCATAGAACAAACATATTCATATATTCAATTCAAGTTTATTTGTTCGACTTTTTTTAAAAGTCATTACAAATTTTTTAAAGTGCCAATACAACAATTTTGACATACTTTAAATATTAAAACCATGAAAAAAAAATCTTCCTATCCATATTAATTAATACAAATAACATTTCATTATTCTTTCCTGTTATCCTTATTTCAAGATTAAATGGAACAGTGCAAACTTTTCAGGATACTTCTAAATTTATAAAATGCAACCATCTAAATAAAAATTGCCTCTGGCCACGTAATACTGCAGGTGACCTTATACTCTGATATCTGTCTTCAGTCTGCCCAGACAGAGGGGTTATCCTGCACCACAAGAATTACACTAAAAAAGTGCCCAATGTGCAGTAGAAGAGACCCAGTAAACACACATCTGTTGCTATACTACTGTTAGCCATCTATTACTTTTCTGACGCTTACCATATTTAAAAGCACGTAGTGCAATACCTTAGTTCCTTTTATATGGGACCCCATAGTATGCTTAAAGGGTTAACTCTCTGGTGCATAGAAGTCCCCAGTTAAGGCATACCTATTAGACCCCCTAATTAGTCTCTCCTCGGCAGGCTTCCCAGAGAGGCTTCAATTGGGTCACAATATGGTCCTAAGCCACCAACTTTTAGGAAATCAGACACTGAGTAGCCCAAGCAACATGGGCATAGGACAGCTATGTGTCCAGGCCCAGTCTACACAATTTGCTGTTATAACATTGTTTAACCTCCCACAATTTCTAGATAAAACATTTTGTGGCTGGCAACCTTTAGTGTCCACCAAAATTCCCTCACCTGCTCTAGGCAAAGTTAAAGCATAACCCAAGTGCGCTAAACTACCACTGAGGGAGCAACCTTTATAACATCAAATCAAAGTAACTAAGCCAATTACTTAATGGACACATATAAAATTATAATCACTCTTTCCTGGGTTAATAACCTGTTCAAAATCATATTCCACACTTTCATAGCTTCATTACTGGACCCTAGGCTATCCAAATCACTATTCATTGACACGCCCCTCTCCCCATCATCAAATTATATATGGCTAAATTAAGATAGCATGAATTAGATGCTAAATACTAGATTATGAACTTTCATCAAATTAATTCCCCTTTAAACTGAACCAAACAAACTAGTATAATCCTTCACCAAATAAGTATGGAAGTTTAAGATCTAGATAGCCAAGTACAGGGAGATTTCAGAGCAACTACAGTTTAAGATGAAATAAAATTAAACTTCTGATTCTAAAAACAGCTCTTACCATTTACAGAGTCCCCTTCACAAAGTACACTAAGCCATATCCAGAGTATTCAAACATTCATGATGATCCTTGCACTGAGTAAAGATGGTCAGGCCCAAACAAAAATCTCTATGATCAGAGTTTTCAGGATTCTCAGTCTTGAATCGGCAGTATAAATAATTCAAAATACCCTGTGTAAATAGCCCTGCAAGTAGCCTGAGCCCAAGTAACTTTTCCTTATTTTCTTCCTCTGAAGTTTTTGGATGAAACTTAGTTAGTATACAGTAAAATGAAACTCAAAATCTTTTGAAAGAGTTACCCTCTAGGTGGCTTCCACTGTTGCTAGAACAGCATCGCTGTATCAGTCTACAACA
Organism: Neoceratodus forsteri; assembly: GCA_016271365.2. Classification (NCBI taxonomy): domain Eukaryota; kingdom Metazoa; phylum Chordata; order Ceratodontiformes; family Ceratodontidae; genus Neoceratodus; species Neoceratodus forsteri. Next base: position 975,571,999 of record CM057453.1, read on the forward strand.
GAAAACCACCACTTACAGTGTTTTTAAACAAAATTCTCTCTCCTCTTATAAATGGTCAGGGACCCCACACTTCCATGTATGATCCAGTCATTCAGACTTCTACTTCTTTTTCAGAACTTTCAAATCTTTCTCTAGCAATTTGTGCTCTGTGGTTCTACATCCTGTTTTATTCTGAGCACCTCACCCTGATTAAATTTCTCCTCCATGTCAGGCAGGTTGTACCTAGAAAAACAAGAATTTGTCAGTGGCGAATGTTTGCTTGCTGGTAATAACATTGGAAATGCAGGAGTTAGACAGATGCAGAATAGGAACGGCAGTGAAGTATTGAACTTCACGTGAGACCTACTTCCCTCCTGTAGAGACAGATAGGCATTGGGGTAAGTTTTTGGGTCATCACCCATGATGGTCATGCCATGTCACCTCAACCTACTCTGAAGACACCAACATATGTTGAGGTGTGCCTTAGGGTGTTTGGCTTTACAGTCACCCCATTCCATAATGACATATGGTGAAATGGGTACAGCATAGGAAAATGGGGTGAAGTCTGGGGCCGAAGAGTCCAAGGTACACCTCGATGCCTGTCAGTGGCTGGGGGGTGGGGGTGGGATGGCATGAGCAGTGCACCAATGGCAGAGAAGACAGGAACCTCACCAGTCAATAGTATACTTGGAAGAGAAGGGAGAAGCCAATAATAATAATAAGTAATAATATTAATAATAAAACTTTATTTTTTAAGGCGTCTTTCCAAAACCAAGGTGCCAAACAGGTTTAAAAACAAACAATATATTGCACCATTTACAGCAGCTTGATTAAAACACAATCATCTGAACAAACTTGCAAAATTAAAATCACAACACCACTCAGTCGCCAAATGCTTGGTGCCAAAGATGAGTTTTTAAAGCACATTTAAATCCCTCCACTGTCACGCACTCATGTAACTGGTGGGGTACAGAATTCCAAAGAGAAGGAGCTGCATGCATAAATGCCCGGGCCCCAGATCGATTTTAAACACACTCTTGGAATCTCTAGCAGCCCCTTGCCAGCTGAGCGGAGTGATCGCCCAGAGTGGTAGGGAATCAGAAGCTCTTTCAGGTAGTCAGGGCCCTGTCCATGTAGGGCTTTGTAAGTCAAAAGACCAACTTTAAAGGTGATCTGCCATTGTACTGGCAGTCAGAGCAGACGGTGCAGCGCCAGAGAAATATGACAGAACTGGGAGGTTCCTGTCAAAAGCGAAGCTGCTGCATTCTGCACTGGCTGTAAACAGTGGATTTCTACCCCAGAAAGTCCTAGATACAGGGAGTTGCAAGAATCCAAGTGGGAGGACACAAAGACATGGACTAGTATAGGAAGGTCGCCGGACAGAACAAGATGCCTCATCCTGGTGATATTCCTCAGATGATAAAAAGAGGTCTTGATGATGGCTGACACCTGCGAATGCAGGGTCAGTCCCCCATCAAAGATTACTCTCAGGTTATGCACCTGTTCAGAGGCCAGGAGTGGCAAACCCCCAAGGAATAATCCTGAGGGTGAACCTACTCCCTACCCCCCTATCCAGCGTCCTGGGTCCACGACCAGCACTTCAGCCTTTCCTGAGTACAACTTCAGCCAGCTCAGATCCATCCACTCCTGGATTTCTGCCAGGCAGTTATTAAAGACTGAGACGGCTCCATTCTGGTTGGTGCAAAAGAAAGGTATAGCTGGGTATCATCAGCATAGCAATGAAACCTCAGCCCATACCTCCTTATAATGTCTCCTAGGAGCAGCATATGTACTGCAAACAAAATGGGGACAACACCAATCCCTGAGAAACCCCACAAGACAGAGGGATTGGGTCCAAGAAATAAATCCCGGACACCACCCTCTGAGTTCTTCTGGTGAGGAAAGATGTAAACCACCTGAGAACCGTATCAGGCAGGCCACAGATGAAGCACAGACAATCGAGCAGAACCCCATGGTCCACAGTATCATATGCTGATGAGAGATCAATGAGAACCAGGAAGGAATGATTCTTCTGATCTCTAGCCATCAGGAGATCACCGAGCACCTGAACCAGTGCTGTCTCTGTACTATACTTCTTTCGGAAACCAGACTGGAGGGGTTCATAGATGTCATGGATGGTCAAATGGTTCTCCAGCTGTGCGGTCACTACCTTCTCAACCATCTTCCCTAAAAAGGGAAGGTTAGAGATTAGTTTGTAGTTTGCAAGGCAGTTTGGGTCCAGAGAAACTTTCTTCAGAGGGGATGTTACCACTGCCTCCTTCAGGGAGGTAGGAAACTCACCTGTTTCCAAGGAGCACCAAACAACTCACCTGTTTCCAAGGAGCACCAAACTATCTGAGCAAAGACTGGTCCAATGGAATCAATACAACCCTAAATCAGGGAAGTTGGTCCTGGATCCAAACTACAGTACATAGGGTGCGCACCCTGGTCAATCCTCATGACATTCATGAACTCCAGGTGGTCGAAGGTACTCCAGGAAAACTGAAGGCTAATGGCCAAGCACTGGTCATCAGCAATGCCCATAGAGTGTGCTGACTGGAGAGCCACCCTGATGTCGGCTACCTTAGTCACCAAGAACCAAGCAAGTTCATTGCACTCTGTGAAAATGCTTTCTGAGCTTGCATACAAGCCATGTTGCACAGCCTGTCCACAGTTTGGAAAAGCTGAGCTGGTCAGTTCTGAGCAACTGCAATCTCCCTGGAGAGGAACTCTGCCTTCTTACAGGTGATTGCAGATTGATAGGCTTGGTAATGGTCCAACAACCTAAAGTGGTCAGCATCAAGGGCAGATCTCCACCAGCAGCGGTCTAACCTTCTACTTTGTCACCACATCTCCCTCAAGGTCCCATCAAAACATGGAGACCAAGGGAGAAGGGAGAAAGGACAAACACGGACAGGGGCAACAACGTCCAGGGCTGCCACAGCGGCCATATTATAGGCCACTACAAGGTCCTCTGGGTCGCTGTTTGCACCCAGAATGGATGACAGGTCAAGCACCACCATAAGACCTTCAGAGTCAATATCTCGTAAAGAGCAGTACTTGACCATCTCCACAGGGGTAGGCCTTCTAAGGGGGCTAAAATTGAACTCCACGGTGTAGTGATAGGATCATCCAACTGGGTCTACCCAGAAATATGAGGCTTTGATCTCCAGGAGGAAAACTAAGTCAAGGGAGTGACCATGTTTATGGGTAGCAGTGGTAACTACCTGTGTAAGGCCCAGAGATATCAACTGGAGGAAGTGTTGTCCAAATTGCGAGAGTTTGTCATTGGCCCTGGCATTAAAGTCGCCCAGGACCATCAACCTGGGAGACTCAAATGCCATGTCAATGATGAAGTCTGCCACTTCCTGTAGGAAACGTTTCCCATCCCTGGGTGGACAATAGATGAGGACGATCCTACAACCTACACCCGCTACCACAGTACACTCAAATGACTCAGCCTCCTCAACTGGTACACTCATGAGGCCCAATTCAGTCTTGAAACAGACCACAACCCCCCTCCCCTGTGATTCAATCTCGAGCAGTGAATGACTGAGTAACCAGCTGGAACTGCGTCCTCTAATACAGGGCCAGAGTTCTCATCCAGCCAGATCTTGGTGATGCAAGTCAGATCCACTGAATTTAGAAGATCTGCAATTATTGCAGTCTTGTTTTTAATGGATCTGTTATTGCATAACACCGCTCGAGTTGGATGGACTTCCAGGGCCACCCAAACTACTTGCCCACCCAATTTGGTGGTGCCCTTGGGTATGAAAACGAGACATCGGGGGCTGCAATCTGGATTCCATTTTGCCTCAGGGTGTCTTTTGGACACTACAACCCTGATGTGATGGCCCCGTTCATTCAACCTCCACTGTTCACACCCCCCAACCCCCTCCTCCCCCGGCGAGCAATACCCAGTGTTCTACAATGCAGGTAGGTGGAAAACTGTAATGGGGGAGATAAAGGGGCAGAGGAAGTGAAGGTTAGAGAATGAATAGTGAACAACTGTGGAGGCAGGCCTCCAACACATTCCGATGACCAAATTAAACAAAACCTAAAATTCATATAAGTTTAACACTAAACATAAAATAAACACCCTCCCCCTCTAACCAAAACCACAGTAATTAAAATAAATAAAATCTAAAATCACAACAAACTAGCAATTTAAATACAAAAAAACACACAAAACAGAAAGTCCTCAAAATTACAAAATGTCACAATAATAGGGAAAAAGAAACCCAAATTCCCAGTCCCCGATGGATCTCTCACCTCCAGGGAGACAACATATCTGTTTTCCAAAACAAGACAGATAGAAAGATCTTGATGGGTTCTTCAACCCCCTTAGTCACTCATACCAAGAAAAAAGCCAATCCAAATATTTTGGAAAAGTTGGCTGAAATAAGTCAGGAAAATGTGACCAGTGACCAAATAAATGTTAAGTAAGATGAAACCAGTGACTGGAGAGCTCTCACCAGTCCAGGCACAACCAGGTGACTTCAATAGGAGGCCCAGCTTTCAGACCGGGTCCTGGTGGAAGGATGAGCATTGTACCTGAGTTGCCAGTGGACATGGGAAGCTCGGACATCGGTGTCAAAGGGAGCTGCAGCCACTGGAAAGCCATGTCAGGGCACAGTCTGAGTTTTGAGTGGAAAATGAAAACTTGGCCGTCAGCATTGAAGGGAGCCACAGCCACTGGAAAGCTCAGTCAGGGCACAATCTGAGTTGTGAGCAAGCAAGGGAAGCTCAGCCATCGGCGGGGAAGGGAGCCACAGCCACTGGAAAGCCCAGTCAGGGCATGGTCTGAGTTGCGAGTGAAGGGGAAGCTCAACCATCAGAAGTTAAGGACCTGCAGCTGTTGAAAGCTCGGTCATGGCATGGTCTCAGTTGGAAGTGGGAAGGGGAAGCTCAGCCATCGGTGGCAAAGGGAGCCACAGTCACTGGAAAGCCCAATCAGGACACAGTCTGAGTTGCAAGCGGGCAGAGAAAGCTCAGCTGTTGGTAGTGAAGGGAGCTGCAGCTGTTGGAAAGCCCAGTCAGGACAGTTTATTTATTATTATTTATTTATTTAGAAAAGTTTCACCAGGAAAGATGACATGAACTGTGAACAGCTTGTTTCCAGAAGTGTCCTGAGGGAAGGGGTTACATGCAGGTGGAGAGTGAAAAAATCAAATAAAATAAAAACAGTGTACAAGACAAACTACATCCATTGCAGGCCAAGTCAGTAAAACATAGACATTTATAGATATAATGCTAAACAGTGAATGGAAAAACTTAGTGGACAAACATAACTTTTAGGACACAGCATATGCATTATTGATTCTTAATGAAAATATCTGCATAAGTACAAGAATTAGTACATTGGTGGAGCTCTATGAGGAGTGTACAAGGCTAAGTACATGAGGGCGAGATAGGAAGTCAGAACAATAATTTTCTAATGGGTGCCAAGTGCTTAGAGAACAGGGGAAGGAAAAGTATACAATTGCTATAGGAAGTGAGAGGGGAGGCAAATGAGCAGGGTGGGCAGACAAGGGCTATATGAAGTGTAAGGGGAGGAAAATGAGCAGGGTGGACATATAGGAGAGGAGAGAGAGAGAGGTGCCAAAAACCTACGCCCCTTCAGGATGCTAAGAATCCTGCAAAGGGACAGGAAACTGGCAAGATGAAGGAGAGGGGTGAAATAAAGGGATAGAGGAAGCAGTGGGTGGAAGGAAAATGGAGGAGTAGGTGGGGGGCGATGAAAGGTAGCAAAACACCTAATCCTCCTAAGGATGCTGAGAACCCTGTCAGATGCTGGGGACTGGCAAGATGAAGGAGAGAGGGAAGTAGAAGGGGGACAGGTAGCAGTGGAGTAAGAAATTGAGCGGCAGAGGTAGCAGTGGTAGGACAAAAGGAAGGTGGATGGAAGGGTAGAGTAAGTAGGTGAGTAGGGGGAGAGGAAGGGAAGGAAGGTAGCCAAGAACCAACTCACCCACAGGATGCTGAGAACCCTGCAAGGGGAATGGGAACTGGAGAGATGATGGGGGGATGGGGTAGAGGTAGCAGTGGAGTGGGGGAGATTGAAGGCTAGAGGTAGCAGGGATGGCATGGAAGGAAGGTGGGTGGAAAGATAGAGAGGGGAGGCAAGGAGAGATGATGGGGAGTGGGGGAGGTACATTTGGGGTCAACGGGGAGGAAATAAAGGGCAGTGGTACAGAAACAGGAGAGAAGAAGAGGTTGGTAAAAGGGGAATAAGCGGTGGTTAATAGGTGGGAGGAGGTAGATGGAACAAAAAGAAAGGGAGGGACTGAGTAAATAGGGGTGGCTAGTTGGGGGCTGATTGCAGTTGCAACAGTGAACAGTGTGTTGGTGGAGGAGGCGCATAAGAGAACGTTGAGATTGGGCAGAGCGAATTTTGAGGGACAGAGAGTTCTAGCTACTAGAAAATTTGTACAAGAAGGCAGCATGACCCAATGATGTATGCTGAGGTGGGAGGGCAAACATTCTGTGTGTGGAGGAATGTAGGGTATAACAGCATGGAGGAAGGACCAATAAGATGAAGGACGAGTAAGATGGCAAAGAGCCGAGCCAGTACTTACTTGATAGATTAGTTGTTTGTGACAGGCGTCTGGCTGAGAGGGATGGGAATAAAAGCAAGCTATAAAGAGCACAGTGGTGGGTGAGAGGATGGCAGCCAAGTACAAAGTGGCAGAAGGAGTTGAAAAGAGTGTCCAGCCTGGATAGGGTCATCTTAGGGGCAAATTGTAGACAATGTCCCCAAAGTCGAAGACAGTGAGAATTATCTTTTGGACAATTTCATGCCTAGCTTGGATGGGCAGGCAGCTGTAGTGTCTGTACAGGGCACCAAGCTTAGGGAGAATTTTTTTGTGTATGGCATCAAAGTGTACACTGAAGTCTAGATTTCTGTCTAGCCACTGCCCAAGGTATTTAAAAGAAGGGATGTCATCCAATATAGAGCCTGACAGGGTATGAAATGAAGGGGTAGAGTCTAATCTGGACTTTTGTCTGGTGCCAAAGGTCATAGAGACTGTTTTCTTTTGACATTCAGAGAGAGTTGGTTAGTACTAAACCAGCGCTGGACATTGTTAAAGTCCAGTTGAAGGCTGGTAGTCACTTCTGCAGGTGAACTCCAAGAGGAGAATAGCACGGTGTCATCTGCATACATGTGAATACTAGCAGATATGCAGATGTCAGGGAGATCATTCAGGAAAACTGAGAAAAGAATTGGTCCAAGTACCAAGCTTTGGGGGACACCTGTGTTGATTGGGGGGAGGAGGTGGAGTTGCTGACTCTGACAGATTGGGTCTGGGCCATGAGGTAAGATTGCAACCAGTTGGTAGAAGTATCAGAGAGACCAGCCACTGTCAGCTTGAAGAGGAGAAGGTAGTTGGTGACAGTGTCGAAGACTTTGGCCAGGTCACCAAAGATGGCAGAGATGATGCATCCCTGATCCATCCCTGTGAGAATGGAGTCAGTGAGCTGGAGGAGGGAGGGAGGAGGTAGTGGAGTGGGCTTTCTGGAATCCAGACTTGAAAGGGGTGAAAAAGGTGGAGGAGTCATGGAAGAGGGAGAGTCTCTCCAGAGTCACATACTCTTGGACCTTAGCCAGAATAGGGAGCAAGGAAATAGGATGGAAGTTGCAAGAATTGGAGGGGTCCATTACCTTTGTGAAGAGGGACCACGGTAGTGGACTTCCAATCCTGAGGTACCATCCTTTGTGAGGAGGAGAGACTCAGAAGACCGGTCAGTGGGAGAACAATAGTGTTAGAAGAAAGGTGAATGAGTTTAGGGTCAAGATCATTAGAGCTTTTACCTTTGTTGAAATTAAGGGCAAGTGATACTCGCAGGGTGTCTTCAGGGAGGACAGGCTTAAAGGTGAAAAGCGGGGTGGTGGAAGATTGAGTGTGGGAGATGGCATTAGGAGGAGAGGCAAAAGGAGGAAGTGAGGCAAGGAGGGAGGAGGTGCAAGTAGTAAAGAAGTCACTGGACTCTTCAGTCAAGGTCGGTGGGTCGTCTATTATTCGGGAGTTAATATTTAGAACTGGAGAGGGGATGGGGGGGGGGACAAGGTGTGAATAACCGTCCATAATTTCATTTGATATAAAACTGAAGTAAAAGAACTTCAACTTTAAAAATGAAGAAAATAAGATTAAAAAAAATTACATATGGGTTTATTCCTTTAACACTAACACTAAGAATACATAAATACCATGGGTACTGGGAAGGTGATGTGGACTCATGGTTCAGATTGCAAAACTGAAGTAGGAATCACAGGTGTACTATATCACTTCAACCACTGACTCATTGGTCTTCTGTCCCTCCTGATAGGAATGAGATGTGGCAGCTCAGTCAGGCTAGACTAAAGTAAAATAAATACACTGCTCACTTTATTAAAAGTGCTTCACACCAGTATGCATGGCACCTTTGTAATATGCATATAGTAAAGTGATATTGTAACTGACATTTTCAACACCATTAGGTCAAGTCTATGGAAAAAGCAAACCAAAGGAAAACAATTTAAAGCATGCATTTCTACTGTGGTCAGACTGTTTATGTGTCACAAGCCCAAGCTGGACAGCTCAATTTAAAGGGAAAGTGATCATTGCAATAACTGCACCCCCCAAAATTAAAATTAAGGGAAAAATAACTGTTTTTTAACTGTTATGCATAATTGTAATAGGTGTTGCATACAATCTTTCCCTTCCCCACATTAAATTAAATGTTTCATACCCCCCCCCACCACCACCACCACCATGTAAAGGGCAAATGATTGCATTAAGTGACACCAAAGACCCCTCAGTTAAGGGCCAAATGATCATTGCAATATATGTTGCATAAAATTATATCACTCATTTGAAAGGCAAATGATTATTGGCAATAAATGTATCCCACCACCAACCCCTGCATATACGATCATTACATTAAATGCTGCATAACTCTTTCCCAATTAAGAGGCAAATGATCCCTGCTTTAAAAGGTGCATAACCCCCAAGGGCAAATGATCTTTGCAAAAAGTGTTACAACCTCCCCCATGCAAACAAACTCACAAGCTCCTTCCTCTGATCTGGCATCATTATGTGAATGAAGCCTTTCCCCCTTCAATATTTATTACTGGGGTCCCTAAAACATGATTTTGCTAATGAAAGCACTGGCCCTTCTCCCGGATTTAAAGTTATCACAAGCATAGTTCTTTTACCGACATTTAGGGGGAAGCTAACTAAAAGACAAGGTCCTGCTGCAAACAACACCCATGACCCTACCTGCAGAACAGCACTCATTGTTGTAATTAAGTTTTCAGTCATTCCTGGTAAAGGGAGTTCTGTATTGCTCTGAAATTAGTAACTAACTGCCTGCACCTCAAAAAATGATTGAATGCTGTCATAGCAGCCCTTACCTGCATGAAATTCAAGATTTAAGAGAGCCTTTGGACACAGCACTTAATTGTTAGGATTTTGTACTCCACGCTGGAGAAAGTTACCAATAGTGATCTTGTAATAGTAAATGAAGTTAACGTGTTATCTGGGATTTCTCCTCACCGGAGGGCAGGTTCAGTTTTGAGTTTCTGAAGGTAACCAATCCTTCTTCCAAGTTTCATTTTCCCAGATGGTACAGTCCATGTTTGTACTGTACAGACTATGTTTAACTCTGTACTTGACTTTCATGATGCTGTGCACCTCAAACATTACTGCTCCCACTTCAACTACAGCCAGCGTTTTTGTTTCTCAAAGGAGTACTGTAGCGACATTAGATTCAAAAAGCACAGATATCAGAAGTTATATAGCACCTTCATATTGGCACAGAGCTTGTGCACCATGCAAAATATAAGTACAGTTAGTGAACTGGACTAAATTAGCTATATTTCTGGGTTGTGCCTGAAAATAAGCAATGTTTTGTTTAGTGCACTTTCCTGGTCAACAAAAATGAAATAAACAAAAATATTGCACAGATTTAGTGCAGAATTTATGCAAGCTCACTTAACACAGTAGTATGTGGCCAGGCTCTGAATATGGAAGTGTAGAAGCAAGTGAACAAGCAGTGCATCCTTAACAGGTTAGCACCTTCATGCCACACTGTCATTTTCAAGTGTTTCTATGTTAATGGCCCAATAGCCCAGGCAAGTTAATGAAATGACATTAGCAGTCACTTATAGGGCCATTAACATGTCTGCATTATGCCTCTGCACCTTGAAGTGCATGGAGGCATTGTGCAGTGTAAGTCAGCACTCCTCTCTTTAAGCTGGAAACCTGGGGTTTTAGGTGCCCAGAAAAGGCATTTGTGCGCACAATTATAAAAAACAAACATGCCCAAAGGCTCAGGTATTCTGGAAACTATATAAAGCTCATTAGATTCCCATTTGGGATTGGATCCCCTATTTTTGCCCAAAATCTGTTTACCTAATTATTTTCCTTCAGAGACAATCAGACAGCGGAAAGCTTACATGGCCGTAATATCAGCTGTAGCCAAGCTGATAATCATGAGACACTGGAGACACTGGATAGGTGACTCTATCCCCTCCGTGCTCGATTGGCACAAACAAATCCTGCTGGCCTTACAACTTGAAAGGCATATAGCCAAGATGAATGATAGCTTGCAATCTTATTGACTTGATGCCTTATTAGCAACATGGAAGCCTTAGGAAGTATATAATCTGGATTAAAGTAATGTTTTTTTCCCTCCTCTGTGTCTTCTATTTTGGTTTTACTGTTACTTAACTGGATCTCTACACTTGGTTCTAATGGGTGGAGTTTCTGGGTACAGGTTTTGAAATGTTGTAAAAATGTTTCATAATGCTGGATGCTGTGGATGATGAGGCCTCACAGTTATATGTCAACCTTTAATTTTGTAATATGAGGCTTACCTGTCAATTCTACTGTTATTGTGGTGTTATGAATAAAGTATACTGAATTAAGAAAAAAAAACATCAGAATCTAGCTAAACAGGTCATGTTCAGCTAGGTTCTGATGTTTGTTTTTGAAACTCTCAGCAGTTTTATGTATTTTCCACCTTTTGTAGTTGGTGGAAGAAAAAAAAAACAAGATGGCAGCTTATGAAACAGGATTTTTTGCTCACACAAAGGATTTTATTCTCACAAAAAAGGAATGGATCTTGAGAGAATTAATCCTTTTTCATGGGATCAAATCCTATGCCGAACTTTTTACCTCTGTCCAGAAAAATTAACTTCCCATAGGAAATATTGGGAACTGAAAAACGAAATAACTCTAAATAAGAGGGGGGAAGGGGTGATAGATGAGGTAATTACAAAGAGCAGGGTGCTGGAGGATTTGAAAGCTCTGAGGGTGGATAAGGCACCAGGACCAGATAGCATTCACCCTAGGGCACTGAAAGAACTGGCAGAGGTCCCAGAGGGGCCACTGGCAGACCTGCTCAATACCTCCCTGGACACAGGATGCGTACCACAGGACTGGATGATGGCTCACGTGGTGCCCCTTCTCAAAAGTGGCCCAAAGGATGAACCAGGCAATTACAGACAAGTAAGCCTCACATCCATTGTAGGAAAACTAATGGAGACAATCCTGAAAGAGAGGCTGGTGACCTTTTTGGAAGACAATGGACTCCAGGACAGTCAGCAACATGGGTTTGTCTCAGGGAGATCCTGCCAGACCAACCTAGTTGAGTATTACAACTGGGTGATGAGGGAACTGGACAAGGGCTATGCAGTGGATGTCCTGTATTTGGACTTGAACAAGGCCTTTGATTCAGTGCCTCATGGGCAGTTGGGGGGAAAGTTGGAGTATGTGGGGACAGGGACAAAGATGGTGAACTGGATTGTGAACTGGATGAAGGGGAGGCAGCAAAGGGTGGTGGTGGTGGGGGGAACTCTCATCCCCAAGGGTTGTGATGAGTGGGGTTCCACAGGGCTTGGTACTGGGCCAGGTGTGGTTTGGGATTTTCATATCAGATATCTCACATGGCATCAGGTGTAAGATCAGTCTGTTCACTGATGATACTAATATGGGGGTAATGGTGGACAACATACTGTAGTAGGGTGGCAAGGGCTACAGGGTGACCTAACTAAACTGGCAGAGTGGTCAGAAACATGGCAGTTGGGGTTCAATGCTAAGAAGTGCAAGGTGGTGCATTTCAGAGCAAGGAACCCTGGGAGGAGCTACCAGTTGGGAGGAGTTCAGCTAGATACCACCGAGGAAGAAAAGGATCTGGGGTGGTTATAACTGGGAATATGAACTACTCAGCTTGGTGCAGGAAGGCGACAGCTAAAGCCAACAGGATGCTGAGGTGTATTGTGAGAGGAATCCCCTCCAGAAGGAGGGAGGTGATCCTACCTCTGTACAGGTCACTGTTCAGACCACACCTAGAGTACTGCATGCAGTTATGGTGCCTCAACATCTCCCCAGTCCCCCCTCCCCCATCCCCGCCCTCCTCCTACTGAGCACCCACCTCCTTACCCCCATTACCCATACTTACCTCCAGAGGTCAGGAGCAGTGATCTTCTCTGGATCAGGGACATGTCTGCACTCTTCAAAGCCGAACTGTGATTTGAAGAATCAAGGTAAGCTGTAAAATAGGAGTCAGTGGGGGGGGGTCAACTTATGTTGATATCTCAGCCAATTTTAGGAATTTTGGCCCCATATTTTCAACATGGGATTCTTGGGAACCCCGCTCATGAACACTGACACTGTTATTTCATTACTTGGTCCTGAAAGGTGATTTCACGGTTGCTGCATGGAAACATCTGTTGGGACCAATTAACAAAAAGACTGTGCCACTGTTCATGAGGTGGGGTCCCAAAAAGCCCAAGTTGAAAATTTGGTGCAAAGATTCAAAAAAATGACTATGTTATAAGCATACATTGTGCAATTTCTATGCACACTCGCAGCTTTGCCACTTTTTAATATTTTAACTCCAGATTTTCAACATTCCATTTTTTAATACTTTCTTATGAACAGTACAGCTGTCATTTTTCACATCCAGCTGGAAATGTGTTTTTGCACCTGTGACACATAATGGCATGGTTGCTGTGCGAAATCAACTTCTGGGATGTAGTAACAAAATCACTGTGCCACTGTTTATGAGGGGAGGTCCCAAAAAGGCCATGTTGAAAATTTGGTGAGAAAAAAAAAAGACCATGTTATGAGCGTGTGTTGCACAGTTCCTACGCACGCTCATAACTTCACAACTTTTTCATATTTTCATCCCATTTTTTCAACATTGAAATTTTTTCACACCTCCTCATGAATCATACAGCTGCCATTTTTAACATCCTGCCTGAAATGTGTTTTCATGCCTGTGCCGCAGAATGGCGCAGTCGCTGTGCAAAATTAAATTTCGGGATGGATAAACAACATCACAGTGTCAGTGTTCATGAGGGGAGGTCCAAAAAAGCCCATGTTGAAAATCTGGTTAAAAAAAATCACAAAAAGTCATCATGTTTCAAGTGTCTGTTGCACAGTTTCTTGTGAAACTTACCATAGGATAACACTGCAGCACCTGTGATGCTTTTCGACACCTGCAGCTTGACAATAGTTCGAGATATGGATTTTTTTTGCTACATGCACTGTGTCCACTGTGGAATAAGCATGCATGGAGGTTTCCAAGTCATAAATACAGTCACAGTGGGTTGTTTTTTATAGTTGCTATGGTTACCGAGATAATTGTAAATAAGTGTTCCTAATGCTTTTTTTTTTATATTTTTCTTATTGTGCAATATATTATTTCTGAGAAATATATTTGACTGGTAATGTAGATTTCAGCTAGATTTATTGATGTACTGTATTTATTTCATTTTGGTACTAGTTTGCACTATTGTAGTTCACTTTAGTAAGCAATATATCTGCACTATCACTTTAATTGTTAGGGGATTTAAGAGTTTGTTGATTCTAGACCCACATGTTCTGATTATGGCATCAGCTTACATGTTGAAATGTAAACGTTATGTGTGGTTGGAGTTACATGCAGCTCTCATTGGAATCGGCGGCGGATTTTTAAAATATTTTGTTACCGCTTACATGCCTGACCTGATTAAAATTAAGAAGATTTATTGTTTTAGTTGCATGTCCTGCATACCTTTTTGGATACTGCTGCTGGCATATGAAAACTTTATGTATTAAAGCATGTTTATAAATCCGGAATGGAGTGCTGACTGTCTATTGCTACTGTGATGGCAAATATGGTTTTCAAGTGTTCCAAGGGTTTATTTTCATGACTCTATGCCTGTGTTATGTCCCCGTACTTATTTGTAAGTGGGAGCACAGGGCTCAGAGGGCTTACGCTCCCATATGTGCATACCATTATGCACAAATTGGCAGCATTAGAGGAGCACAGGGCCCAGAGGGCCCTGAACTCCCACAATGAGAATACCACTTACCATTTACATTATACTTTCTCAAAAAGAAGGGAAATTTATTGCAAAAAACTTCACTAATGAATCAGTTAGGGTTGACAGTACACCGATATAAGTTTGGAAATTCAGTGTTAGGGTTACCAACCCCTACAAACCCCACCCCCCATGGGCAGACTGGATGGGTCTAGTGGTCCTTATCTGCTGACAATTTCCAGGTTGGTCATGTCAGACAATTCTGATAGCATTCTTTGACTTGCTGATGAAGGAAGTAAATGGGGAGGATACGGTGGACATCACCTACCTCAATTTTAGCAAGGCCTTTGACACTGTCACACAGAAGAGGCTTATTAACAACATGGGTAGTCTGTGCATGGAGCACAAGATGATAAACTGGGTTAAAAACTAGATGAGAGACAGGAGGCAGAGGATGGTGGTACATGGGATCCAATCCAGGGAGAGGGGAGTGTCCAGCGAGGTACCTCAGGGATCAGTCCTGGGACCAGTCCTGTTCAATATCTTCCTTAGTGACATTATGGAAGGGCTAGAAGGAAAGGTCTGCCTGTTTGAAGATGACACCAACATCTGTAACAAAGTTGATACTCCAGAAGGGGTGGAGAAAATGAGGAGGGACCAAGAGAGACTTGAAAAATGGACTGAGGAGTGGTAACTGAGGTTCTATACAAAGAAATAAAAAATAATGTACCTGGGAAGAGGACACCCTAGGGAGAGCTACAGGATGGGTGCGGAAGGTGCTGACAATCACCAAAGAAGAAAAGGACCTATTAGTTATCATTTTTGATAACCTAAAGGTGTCAAAACAAGGGAAAGATAATAAGATACTTGGCATATGGAGACAATCCTATCCTAATATCCAACCCTCTCCTTGACCTGTAGAGAAATATAGTTCACTTCATAAAAAGTGAGGAAATTAAATGCAAAAACCTACATTAATGCACTAGGTAGGGTTCATATCATGCCTTTCAAAGTATCGAAATGTGGTGTCAGGGTTCTCAACCCTGATACCCCACCCTCCCTCCCCACCCAACGTATCACCCCATCCCACTCCTCCACCCCCACACACCATCAGGCATTGGGGTGTGCCTTGGGATGTTAGCCCTAATGATCACACCATTCCATATATAAATAAGCTGAGATGAACAGAGTATAAGAGAATGAGGTGAGCTTTGGGGTCCATCTCTGCTTATGTACCTATGGAATGGGATGAGTGTTAGGGTTAACAACTCAAGGCACACTCTGACAACTGATGGTGTGTGTAAGGGTGGCGGGGTGGTATGGGGTGGTATGGTTGGTGGGGAGGTGGGGTCTTAGGCTTGGGAACCCTAACACCACATTTCCATACTTTAAAGACATGATATCAACTAACTAGTGCATTAACATGATTTTGCTATATATATATATATATATATATATATATATATATATATATATATATATTCTATGCAAAAATGCGTTAATGCATCAGTTAGGGTTGAAGTGACAAAAGTCAGGAAACTCAACATTAGAGGTGAGCACCCCCACACAGTCCCATCCTCCACAGACTGACAGATGCCGTGGTGCGGCAAGGGGTCGTAAGACCCAACTGTCACCCCATTCCATGTAACCAGGCTTACATGGTACAGTAAAGGAAATGGGTGACAGTTAGGCCTATGACCCCATGCCACACATAGCATCTGTCAGTCTGTGGAAGAGATAAGGTAGTGGTTGTTTTCCACTGATTGAATTTCCTGACTTTTGTCACCAACAACTGATGCATTAACTCAGTCTTTTGCATAGAATTTCCTTACTTTTTGAAAAGTGTAATATAAGTAGTAAAAAACATGCATTAGCGTATCTCATTAACCGTGTAACCTACGAAAAAAATTCCACTGCAGGCTTACTTTATGGTTCAAAATCTTTGGGCCCCGAGCTCCCTCCAGCTTGTACATATCTGCATAACATCATAATGTAAGTACTAAAGCATATATATTGGTGGGAGCTCAAGGCCTGCCCAGCACTGCATAACAATATATTCTGCCATGCCTTTTGAGAGGGCCCTGTGTTCCCACCACATTGCCCAGCACTGCATAACAATATACTTCTGCCATACCTTTTGAGCTGTCCTATTCCTTATAATGAGATCTTCCTGTGCACCCAAAAATGTGCTTACCATGGTTTTCACAATGCATATATATACTTCCCCATTAAGTATAATGAGCACGCACCACAATTCACCAACCGTAACTGCCACTGCCATGAAAATCGAAGATCTTTGATTAGTCGTTCTACATTCCAAATTTCAGGCAAATTGGATGCACAGTTCAAAAGTTATTAACATGGAACAAACCAAATTTTCATTCATTGGAGTGGCATAATTCCACACCTGTTTAAGTTTTACACACCAAACCATTGAAACAAACCTTTGTGGCACTAAGGCTACCTACCCTATAAATTTCAAGCCACTAGCACCAAGCATAAGCCTATGGGCAAAACATTAAGTACATCACTCAATAGCTCCACAACAAATTAATTTTCCAACACCTAAACATCATCAATCACATCTCTAGGACATCCCCTCAACACTCTCCAAATTTCAAGTAAAAAAAAAAAAAGTTTCAGAGATATTTAATTTTAAAGTTTTACCACCTTTAAAAATTCTTTGGTAGCGAGAATCGGCCGTGACTTCAAGACCTAAAATCATTTTTGGCCATCATGGGGACATCGGGTCACGAAATATGGGCTATCTGGTCCCTCCCCGAGAGATCTGGTCCAGAAAAAAACCTGGACATCTGGTCAGGAAGTCACAAAAGAAGCTTGCAAACAAAAACGATCTCGCGACCAAAGAATTTGCAGGCTCGTGATCAAAGATCATTAGCGAGCCGCGACCAAAGTATTTCAAAATTAAAACTCCATTTATTTACACAGCTATGTTAAACCACAGGCATGATTCAATAGAGGGAGGCCCCCTGAGCAAAACCCATCATAGTTTTACTTCACAAGTCACCCCTGGGCTGAGATATTTGTTTTTTTACAACCCCAAACTGAAACAAGATGGCGTCCATCACGGACGATAAACTTCTCATGATCAAAGATTTTTTGATCATGAGCCTGCAAATTCTTTGATCGTGAGGAGTGACCAGATGGCCAAAACCTCATTCTTCTTTCGCAAAATAGCCATATCAATTTTCCCATAGACTTATAATGGGAGCTAAAAACTTTAATAATTTTTGAATGGATTAATATTTTTTCACCAAACAATGAAGTGGCATGTTCCCTGATCCAAGATCTTCCTACATACCAAGTGACAGACTGACAGGCCACACGGTGGCCATGCAGCACCACAGACAAAATCCGAAAAACTGCACACAAAAGTGGTAAAAAGTGCATTTTTGGGCATTTTGCTGCCCAAAAACAGTAAGTACACCCAAAACACAACTTGGCAAATCAAGAGATCTACCATTCCCCACTGCGAATACTAAATTTCATGCAAATCTGTTTAATGGATCTAATGTTATTAACGTGCAAAATTTCAAGTTTAACATTAATGTGCTTTCTCAACCCTAACTATAGGGGCGCGACCGATACTATATATATATATATATATATATATATATATATATATACACTTTTTTTCTTTGCAAAAAACAGCATTAATGCACCAGTTAGGGTAACTTAACACCACAAAAGTAGGTAAATATGGCATTAGGGTTTCCAACCTTTTACCCCCTACACCCACCCCTCCCAAGCAGTAAAAGAAACAAACATTATGATTTGGGTCTCTAGAGCCTTGATGATACAGTGGTGAAGTCTTCCTTGGACATTATCAGCCCTAATGCCCACACCATTCCATGCACAAACAACATCACACGTGATCTTCTTTCTTCATGCAGGGCCCACAGGACCCTCTGTGAAGAAAGGTGCAACAAACTGTGTTGGAAATCTATGGTGAGACATACTTCTGTACCTTTGAAGAGTGTATCATTATAAGGCAGTGGCTTGGAGGTGCACCTTGTGCTTCACATTGGAGACTAGGAATTGGGGGGAGAGGGGAGCATGAGGGTTGACAACCCCTAAGCAAGACCCCACCAATGATTCATCAAGACTCAGGAGTAGGAAAATCCTAATGTCTTTTCCTTTTGCTGCTTGGGGAGTGGGGGTAGAGTGTTAGGGTTGGAAACCCTAATGCCACATTTGCCTACTTTTGGTGTTATGCAATCCAGAATCCCAATAAAAAATAATGTTCCATATAGTATCACTCCCCAAATGAGTGGTTTGTTGTTTATATAAGTAGGCAGCACTTTATCTTTTAACTAGCTTCTGAGTAATTAGTATATGAAACAGTCAGTCACTTTATTCCTTTGATGTATCCTAGTCTTCAGGGCTCAATTGCCTAGCCCACTGCAGTTTAAACATAGAAAGATAGAAATGTAGAATCTGACGGCAGAGAAGGCCCACCTGGCCAACCTAGTCTGCCCATTTCCCTGCCTACATAAACTTCAGATCCTAAATGATCTGCAGCTTGCCTTCTCTTTCCTACCGCTAGGGTTGCCTTCAGTCTATCCCATGCATTCTTGAACACACCTATCATTTTAGCACCTTTGACCTCCACAGGGAGGCTATTCCATGCATCCACCACCCTTTCTATGAAAAAAATACTTCCTCACATTACCCCTGAGTCTCCCCCCTTCCCAGCGTCATATTGTAACCCCTTGTTCTTGCACATCTCATTTTCTGAAAGATGCTGCCCTGCTGAACCTTGTTTACCCCCTTGGGGTGCTTGAATGTCTCTATGATATCCCCCCTCTCCCTCCTTTCCTCCAGGGTATACATATTGAGGTATTTCCGTCTTTCCTCATACTGTATGTTTTCTGGTGCATTCCTTTTAACATTTTGGTTGTGCTTCTCTGGACCACCTCCATTCTATGTCCTTCCTGATATGTGATTTCCAGAACTGAACACAGTATTCCAGATGCAGACTTACCAGTTGTCTGTACAGTGGCATTACTGCCTCCTGTGTTCTACTGGTGATCCCTTTCCCTATGCACCCCAGCATCCCTCCAGCCCTCCCCACCACCTTCTCACATTGCTTGGCTACTTTCAGGTTGTCTGCTATGATTACCTCCATGTCACTTTTCAGTTCTGCTGTTGTTAGTATCCCCCCCATCATGTATTCCTCTCCAGGATTCCTGTGCCCCAAGTGAATGACTTTGCAATTCTTTGTACTGAATTTAAACTGCTACACTCTTGACCACTACTCTAACTTGCCTAGGACTCTTCTCATTCTTTCCACCCCATCTGGAGTGTCCACCCTATTGCAGATCTTGGTGTCACCTGCAAAGAGGCTTGCATTCCTTTCCAGCCCCTCAGCAATGTCACTAATTAAGACATTGAAGAGGACCTGCCCCAGCTCTGAGCCTTGTCGCACCCCATTCGTCACCCCCATCTCCCAGGTTTAAACTCTGTTAAATACCACCCTCTGTGTCCTGTTGCTCAGCCAATTTCTGACCATATTTACAACCTTGGGACCCACTCACAGACTACTCCATTTGTCTACTAGCCTCCTGTGTGGGATGGTGTCTAATACCTTGCTAAAATCTAATAGACCATGTTACCCCCCCAATCAGCCACCCTGGTTAGCCAGTCAAAGAAATCTTACAGATTTGTTTCACAAGATCTAACTGCTGTGAATCAATGTTGCCTTGGGTCTTGTTACCTGATGGCCTCAAGATATGCCACAATCCATTCCTTTAGCATGGATTCTATTATTTACCCTACCACTGAGGTAAAACTGACTGGCATGTAATTCCCAGCCTCCACCTTGCTCCCACTTTTGTGTAGTGATACCACATTCACCCTCCTCCAGTCTTTTGGTACCACTTCCTCCTCCAGTGATTTGTTGAATATGGCTGTCAGTGGTGGTCCTAGAACCTCTATGAGTTTTTTCAGTATTCTGGGATGCATCCCATCTGGCCCCATTGCTTTGTCCACTTTTAGTTTCGAGAGTTCCTTTATGACTCTCTCCTCCATGAATGGACTCATGTCCACATCTCCTCTGTGTGTGTGTTTCTACCACCTAATTGTGGGCCCTCCCTTCCCCTTCTTTTGTAAATACTGAGCAGAAGTATTCATTTAGAATGTTTGCTGTTTCTAGATCCTCCTCTGCACACCCCCATTTAGCCTCACAATCCCTCTATTGGTCTTTTTCTTTTCCCTAATATACCTGAAGAAGATTTTGTCTCATTCTTTTACTACTCTTTATTCAGTTTGCCCCTTTGCACTCCTGACTGCTTTCCTCACCTCCTTCTATTTTACCTGATACAGTTCCCTGTCTCCCTCCTTCTGCATTTCCTTGTACTTTCTGTATGCCTGTTTTTTCCCTAAGCTTCCCTGCCACTTCTTTTGAAAACCATACAGTTTCTTTCTTTCTTTTTGCTTTGTTTGTTTAAAGTGTCTGTATGGCCACACATTTTCATATGAACAACCAGCTTGCTCTGTTTTTTTACATCTGGAAAGAGGCATTAATTTCTTCTTTACAGCTGCTGGTGGCTAGTCCAGCATGACAGCAAGTTGCACACCACATAGGGGTCCTGTAGTAAACAGCACACAGAACATGTATGATGCTTCCAGGCTAGGAGTAGCTATTCCACTGCAGGTGCCCACCACAGGTATCTTTACCCTCAACATGATGTGCAAATGAATGCCTCTAGCCAGTGGTAAAAAAAACACAGGAGAAGCTGGTTGTCTATATAATATTTGAAGACTAGGATAAATCAAAGCGGTAAAGTTACTGACGGTTTCATATACTCATTAGTCAGAAGCCTGTTAAAAGGTAAAGTATTGCCTATATAAACAACAAACCACTGATTTGGGGAGTGATATGGGACATTTTTTTTGTTTTTTTCATAGGGATGATGGATTGCCAAATGAACAAAGTATAAAAAATTAAAACACGTTTTTGGTAATAAGTGGCTCAGTTCTTTTGTCATTAATATTTTTAGTAAACATTTTTCAAAAAACAAACATATCACAGAGATCAATACATAACATATAGAATAATACATGGGGTGGTGTGTTTAACAAGATTTTACACATATCCTGAGTTGTTGGATGCAACAGAAACTCTGAAAGCGAGGCTTGAGTGATTTATTTAAGCATCCAACACTGAGGGGTGTGTGTGTAAAATCTTAATTTAAACACACCACTATATGTTTTATTTTATATAATTGCTGGGGATTGTTTTTTCACCAGCAATTGTATAAAATAAAACCATGTCTCTCTGCTGTTGCTGTCCACTATTGTTTCAGTGGTTGTCTGTGGTCAGAAGTGGTGGCTGGCGAAAGGACAATTTTCCTTTCTTTTTTCTTAATTTCTTTATTTTTTAAACTGCCATTTAAATGTTTTTCACCCTTTGGCCAGTTATTAATTTGTTTTAATAAACTTACTGCCAACTCTGTGTGGCAATGTAATGTGCATCGGGGAATGATGGCTGGCATAGACGCAGGACTGAGCACAGTTAGCACATGCGCACAAGGGGCACAGGCGAATGTTCACCGTTATAACCCTTGGGTTATAATGATGAATTATAACCCAGTTTTCCTATGGGAAAAAAATGATCCCCAGTTATTATAACACAGTGAGGATTTAACACAGAAAACAACCCAGGCATAGATACAGTCAAGTGACATGGTAATGTAACTGCTAGTGTACTGGAACAACATGTATGCTAAAATATGATTGCATTCAGATTATGTTAAAAATACATCTGGGGATACAGTATCCAATATCTATAATCTGCAGAATATTACTGGTCCCCTATACCACCAGAATGACTGGACTGTGAGCAACTCTGCTAGGAGGAACTCAATCTTAAATAACAACACAAATAGAATCCTAAACACAGATCAGTCTACCACGACAATACTGTTCAGATTAAAAAAAAAAATTTAATCAGGGGATGCAAAATATTAGCTGTCAGTCTGTCCAACCTGGAATGTCAGGGTAGACATCACCAATATGAGAAAATATTATTTTTGGGTCACATGATCAAGTAACTGACCTTGATACACAGCTCAGAAAAGAGGTCCAGATACCATTATATGCTGATACCTTGTCCATTGCTAAGTAACAAAGCCTTTCATTGTAGGCAAACATGCCCCGCATTTGTTTTCAGAGGGCCAGTAAAAGGATGTCCTGAGACCACCATCTCTGCAAAATTAGACATTTAGCCTCAATAGCTACAGCCAACATCCATTTAATCTGACATAGGTCAAGGTGGGGAACATCAACAGGTGAATCCAGAATGAATAACTTAGTTGAAAATGGAATTCTGCTATGGAGAATCATTTGACATGAGGCATGGATCTGTTTCCAAAAGTCAGAAAGCTCTGAACAGTTCCATTGTGCATGAAATAGAGAGGCTTCATGGGCCTGACATCTCCAAAAAGAATCAGAGTCTAATAGCCCTGTCTTAGCTAGGACTTGAGGAGTCATGTACCAGTAATACAGATTGTATTCTGTATCAGCCAGCTTCTAGAGTTGTGCACAGTTATATACATTAATTGCCAACATTTTTCCTCCTCCTCTATTGACATATGGTGGCCCAAATCCACCTCCCAGTGGGATTTAGCTGGTAAAGTTGAGTTAACCTAAGCATCTCTTCAGATCTGATAAATCAGTCCAGCCATCTCCAACTGCTTCTGCAGCCACAAGGCAGATGGGTCCACTGCCTTTGCCTGGGGTGTCCTCGATTGTGGTTTCTGTGTAGCTAAACTGGAGCTCCTGATCTGAAGAAATTTCCAGTGGTCCTAGTTTGGAAAGCCTCTAATTTTGCACACCTGTTGATAGGATTGCAGGTGCTCTGTATTAGGTATCATGAGGTCTCAGAGTCTGTCAATCTCATTCTTTGACCAAGATTTCCACAACACCATCTTACTGTCAATGGTGGACTTGGGATTCATCTAGAGGTGGATCAGTTCAATGGGACAAAGAGTAGTGCATAGCATCTTGTTAATAGCCTTCCATCTAGCAAGGGAGCACTGGATAGTGGAGACCTTTAGCAGACTGCAGGAGAAGTGCCATATAAAGCTACACTGGAGAGGCTGCTGGCATAACTATGGATTCCTTTTCAACCCATAAGGGTAGATTTTCTGTATCATCTTGAAACCAAAGTAGCATTTGTGCACCTATAAAAGCTAAGTAGTAGACTTTACAACAGGGGAGCACCCCCCATGAACCAGTGAACTCAGAGTTTAGCCTTGTGGTAATGTGGTGGCTTCCCATTCCATAGAAAACAGACAGTACTTTTATCTAACTTAGGAAACCATGTATTGGATATGGGGAGGGGTAGGTTATGCAATAAATACAACATTTTTGGAAGTGTTATCATTCATATCACTCCAGTTATCCCCACAAGTGACAACGTAGGGTGTCACCATCTGTCAAACTCTGTAGACATAATCTGAAGCAAACCATCAAGGTTGGCATGTGGGTAAGAGCCACCTTAACGTGAATGCCCATATAAGTAATCCCTGGGCAGGCCATGCAAGGCTAGTTGCCTGAAAGGGAGCCCTGGAACAATTCTCAGTAAAAGGCAATACCTACATTTAGCTGCATTCACCCTAAGGCTGGACAACTCTGAAAAAGTCTGTAAAGTTTGCATCAGAACTGGGTTGGAGGTGTTCAGGGTGCACATAAGTACCAAAAGGTCATCCGCATAAAGCACAGTAGAATCATTTTGTGTCCCAGTGGAGATCCCCTGAATCTCTGGATTGGATTGGATAGCCACTGCTAGGGTTTCTGTGGCTAAAAGAAAAAGGAGGGGTGAAGGGGGAACCTCTGCCTAGTGCCCTTCTTCAGAGAAAAATAATTGGACAGCCAGCCAACAGTAAAAACGTTGGCCAAAAGGGAGTTGTATATTACCTGGACCCATTTCAAATATTGAGGTCTGCAACCAAAATGGACAATGGCTGCATAAAGAAAAGGCCTGCTCATTGAATCAAAGGCTTTTTCAAAGTTTATTGAGACTGCCACCACCAGAAAATGAGCTTGTTGTACTGCATAAATTACAATGAAGAGTGAACGCAAATGTTCTATCCTCAATCTACCTTTCACAAAAACTGGCCTGTGAGGGTAAGCAGATTGGATCCTTGCAAGTACTTTACACTCAGCATTTATCAGGGAGATGGGTTGGTAATTGATACTCAGGGAGGGATCCTTACATCTCTTATGTATAACCATTATGATTGCACTCCGAAGAGATGGGAGAAGTGTCCCCAAAGAAAAAGTGTGTTCATATATCTCCTTAAGTCTGAGGGCTACCAGGTCAGGAATTAACTTGTATAGATTGGCTGGAATGCCATCTTATCTCAGAGCCTTAGAGAATGAGAGTCCTGATAGCTTGAGTCATCTCTGCAACAGTAGGAGAGGCTCCTAGGGGTGTCTGGGCTTCCTCAGAAGATGATGTAAGTTCAGGGGGTCTAAAAATGGAGTGATGCATGGGGAGCTGTTGACCATATATACAGTACAAGTCACATTAAACTGTTCCATCAACTCACTGGTGTAGCATTTTTATTTTGTGATGCTACTGCAGTGGCAACTCGAACTGTTGAAGCTTTCAACTATTTTCCAACCATCCTTCACTGCCTATTTAACTCACTTGTAACTGTTTAGTGAAATGGCAGTAGCTGCATTTTCATGGCACTGTTTATAAATATCTCAGCATTCCTTAAGAGCATTGTTTATAAATATCACAGCATTCCTTAAGAGTTGTTTAGTCTTCCTTCAGAAATGAAGCTCATGAGCACTCAGCTGAAAATAAAGCTTATAGTACATAACAGCTAGATGCAAACCAATACTAACCTTTTACTAATTCATTGAATTAAACACTTCACAGATAGGAAACTCATTGAACAATGCTACACCAGTGAGTTGAAGGAACAGTTTAATGTGACTTGTACTGTAGGATCTCATAGAATTTTTTTATAATAAAATGAATGTCCACCGGCATGTGAGTAATATGCCTACCTTCATCTCTCAAGGATGTAATAGCTCTTAAAGCCTGTTGCACCTTAAGTATGTGTGCCAGTGTCTTGCCAGCACCTTCTCCTCCCTCACAGTATCTGTGCTTGGTCTGGGCTAATGCTAGCTTGTGTGATAACAGAATATTAAGTCAGTATTTCAAGGAAGTAACTGCTGACAGATTTTACTGTGAGATGTCTTTACCTACTTTAAAATTCAACTCTCTACTCTACATTTCTCAGGTCAGTTTTTTTGGTTCTTCCTCCCTCCCTTTTTTCCATCGATGGGTAAACCCTATTATGCACCTCTTAAGTAGGCCTTGTAGGCCTTCCACAGTGTAGCCGAGCTGACCACTGGGATGGTGTTCAGGTGAAAGTAAGATTAGGTCTCTGCAGATTTATATATTTTTTTTTTATTTCAACATTTGGTAACTGGGAAAGGCACACTGAGCTGTGGCTCAATTCCATGTGTGACCTGATAAATTCTTGGAATCTAGGGTCCTGCATGAAAAGAATATCTGGATACCATTGCTTAGGTTGTAATTGAGATGGGACAATTTGGAAGGAAATATACACTGGTGCATGGGCCTACAAGATCATGTCCACAATATCCACTAGATCATCTAATCATGGGGCGGAGGGAGGGGGAGTGGGGGAGGTGTAAGGAACGCATTAGTTAAGATACCCATTTTTTTTTTGTTAAAATCAGAGCACAAATGCTTGAATACCAGAAAACTACATTATGTTATTAAGTGCTCTATTGTGTATAAAACGGCCCCTCCACATACTGGTCCCATGGGGCTCTGAATCCCACTAGGTCTAACCTGCATCTCATCAGGTACCATCATTGCAAAAAAGGGAGAAAATACAAGCTAACAGCCCCAGAATATCCATAATCTCTATCAATGGTATAGTGTCCTCGAGGGAGCCAGGTTGTAACAATTCACACCATTGGATAATAATATAATGAGGAAAAGGTGGTGGTGCTGGACTAGGTTTAGTAAGTGTAAATCAGCAATCAAATTTAGTCATAACTTCTCTTACTCATGCTGTGTTTTTAAATGAAAGCCAGATCCCCTGTCATATAAGAGCTACACTTGTTAGCTGGTCAACCAGCTGGATTCATAATTAAAGTGGGAGAAAGGCAGGGAGGAGGATTTAATTTATACAATCCATGTGAGCTGTGTGAAAAGTGAATCCCTGCTATCATGCCATCTGAAGTCTCATCACTAAAACTAGTGCGAACCTTATCCCCTACTAGTAAGAAGAGGAACTGGGGCCATTGGATTGTCAAGAAACATCCCCCCACCAATGGCTAGACATAGAGTGTCAGCTTTGCTCACAATTGGGGTTGCATATTTATGCCCTCTTTTCCATTACATGTAAATCACTTCCCAGATCCCTAAAGGGCACTACCATAGAGACGTCCCTCAAAGCTCATGTACAAATGTGTACCATGTTTAAAATTCAATCCCAGTGAGACATAACACAGCTCTTAATAGGGAACCCCAACTTTAAAATTGCCAGCAACTTTCTTACTAAAGTTTTCTGGCCTTATGTAGAGATCAATATGGTAAGCTGTTTCTTTCATAATGGTAAATTGCTTACCTTTCAAGAAGCTCAAGAGAAATATCAGTGGCCCCACCTCATTATGCTTTAAATATTTTCAATTGCCCCACATGTTATTACATCATTTTGGGATTGGTTTGCGGGATGACTCATATGAGAGACAGATCCTCTCCTTTGCTTTAGGAGTGCCCGCATCAAATACTACTTTGTACTATCACCATAAAATACATGGGATCTTGTCTGACAAAGAAAGGGATCTGTTTTATTATTGGGACCAAGCACTCCCTCAACCCTAACTCTTCCTGTGACTGGCCAGGCCTATGGAAAAGTTGCTACACATATATCAAATGGGACAGCTATCGTGTCATGCAATTCAGATACTTCATAATCTATATTATACCCAAGTTAAATTGTACAAAATGGGAAGTGTCCCTTCAGATGTCTGTTCCAAATGTAAAGAACAATCGGGCTTACTGTTCCATATTCTCTGGACCTGTGAAAAGCTTACTCCTTTCTGGAAAGACATCCAATCTCACTTAGATCCTCTTTTAGACTTATCACAGGCCTTCCTCCCTGAAATATGTTTGTTAGGAGAATTCAGTGGTCACTTGATTGGCAACCAAAAACCCCATATGACTTTAATCTCGGCTTGCGCCAAAAAAGTAATCCTTAGACATTGGCGCGAACAATCTACCCCTCGATTCCTAGAGTGATACAAAGAAATATTGTTCACGTTATAAACAGAGTGTTTAATTTCTTGTATGACAGACTGCCTATCAAGATATAAGAGAGTCTGGCAACCTTTATATGTTCTTCTTAACCTTTGAGCTATTGCCTTCCATCTCTGGTTGTCATTTTTAAGGCAGCATGGGCATAGCCATGCTGTCTTATTGCTGTGAAGGAGAAGAGGAAAGGGGACAAGAACACTATCATGTGTCCCTCCATAGTGTTACAGTCATGTTCCCAGCATTGGCTTTCCACTGGCCCTCCCATCCGCAGACCTCACAACCCCCTCTCCTCCTCCTCCTGCTGGGGCACTGAAGAAATAGTTCTCTTCACTCTTCTAAAAACAGAGGAGTTGATCATCCTTTCCAAGCATATTCTGCTGTTAGTTTCTTATCAGGCAGGCACTAGGACCTTGAGGAATTTGAGTGTCATAGGCTGAATGGATTGTACTTCCTGAGTCAAAGTGAAACAGGCTATGTTGAACTTAACAGAAAGTAAACAGAACTGCAGGATTTTTAAAAACACATTTAGGTAAGCAAAGCTGCTGTTGGTAGACATCACCTGAGAGACTGTAAATGCTTTTTCTTTAAAACTCCTCAATTAAACAGTTGTGACATTATACATCCCAGCAGCCAGTTTAGCAAACAATTTAAAATTAATGGCAAATGGTTTGTAGTGTTTTGCTGTAATTGTGCCTTTTTCCAGTTTTGTTCCTGGTATCTAGAAGTACTACAGCTGTTTTGGGGCACTGATTTCATTGTGAGCACTTTTTATTTTCACCTTCTGGAGTTTTAGCCTCTGAAAAAGAAATCAAAAGGAAGTCTGTTCTGTGTTAAGTGTCTTTCTGCCTGGTCAAACAGTGCTGTGAGGACATCATGGGGTGTTACCATTTTTTCCCCACAGAAAGTCTGAGTAGCATACCAGCAGGTTAGTTCAGTAAACAACAAAGTATGCCTGCAGCTTGTTCAGAGTTGAACAGCACCTTAACTGCCATGTGTCCAGACAAGCACTCCAAAGGTTAAACAGTTCTCAGCCACCTCATAAAATACTAGTACACTACTACCATGCAGCAGGACCCTTCTGAGCTGTTCAGCAGATACGTACAGGCTCCAAGAATGATACAGCAAATTACATCATTAGTACAGTAGCCTTAGACTGCAGCACACTTGAGATGACCAGTCACAGTGCTTTGGGTAAACTCACAATAAAAGGTGACAAACTATTATTTCAAAACCAGTTTTAATAAAACAACACAAGTGCTATGTGAATCTATGTGGTTAATGCAGCAGATTCAAAAGCCTGTTTTTAAATTGCAGACATTTTATTATGTATTTATTTTTTTATTGGAATTTTGGAAACAACCTTTGAGTAAGAACTCTTTTACAAAGGGTCCACCTCCATTAAACTGTACAAAGACAGGCATCATTGAATTGACAGTACAAATACAGACATAGTTCAATTATCACTGTATTGCTGTTGATTGTATTTGTGTATTTTTGTATGTTTTTTTGTCTGGGTTGGGCCTTAAAAGGGACCTTTGGTCAAGTGCCTTTACCTGGTTACCAAAGAATAAATGAAAAATGTAAAAATCTGTACATAACTGAATTCACAGAACAAAATACAAACATAGTTGAATTATCAGTACAGGAAATAACAAAAGAATAGAAAACAGCTAAGTTTCTTATGAGTTTCATTAAGAGTATACTAAGTGCTGTATGGCATAATGAAGTATGTGAGAGAGAGGAAAATGGAAGATAGGGAGAGAGTGTGTGGGTATAGAGCAGCCCAGTAGTTGCCTTGTCACATTGCATTACAGCTTTGGAGCTCAGGGACTGGGAGGGTGCATGTGAGATAGTGAGATAGTGTGGTAAGGTGGGAGAAGGTGGTTAGAGAGAGAGGGGAGGGAGGAGGGAGGAGGGAAGGAGGTACAGATCAAGCAGTGGAGGGTGGTATCATGAGGTGGAGATTGATGGAGAAAAGGAGGAGTGGGGGAGGGGGGATAGACTGGGAGAGAGGGGCAATGAGGCATGAGACAAATGAGAGTGCAGAATAAGAGCTATGCAGCATAAGGTAGCAGAGTTTGGGGAACATGGATAGGGAGTGGGGAGGTGTGGGCTATGTGAGTGATTGCTAGAAGGCAGGATTGGTGCAGGCTCTGGAGAACTGCTCTGAACTCATAGACATTCTTTTGCAGTAGAAACTGCATAAGTTCAGCTTTGAAGGTTCCATTAGCAGCATTTAGAATGTTAACTGGGCTCTCATTAAGCCACAGTGAAGTACAGTAGGAAAAGGATCTTTGTCGAAGAGCTGTTCTTTGGAGTGGGACACAGAACAGGTGTAATTGTTTATTCCTGCCATTTGCCATTGATCTAGAGCTGTACTGGTACTGCAAGAGTCACCTTGTGGGGGGGGGGCTGGGATGTGGGTTTTCTTTCTCCTAGCAGGGCACTCGGCTGAAGACTTCAAATTCTTACCTTCTAGACATAGATCTGAGGGACTGTAGCTGCAAGTCTTTTGTGGATACACAGCACCAGTACTGAGAGACTTTATACAACCCCCCCTTGGGGGGGCTTACCTGGTAGCCCTCCCATATGTCAGCTGTACCTCTCAGGCATCCTCCTGATGAATCCCCCGGGTCACTGCCTGGCCCAAGTTCTGGTTCCCCAGGCAGAACCATTATCACATTTGAGCCCTACTGGGCTCCTGGAGCACATTGTGTAAGTGGCCGGCATTTCAGCTGTGCAGCTGCTGCTCGCACTTTTGAAGAGTGCACTGTTTGCGACTGCCAGTTGCGATCAAAAGTTGGAAGGTGTTCCCATGGATCCTGGTGCACAGTATTTAGTTAAAAAGGCACCGGGGACCTAAAGCAAGGTCAGGGACAGTGTTTTTAAATAAGTATAAGGCAAGCACCTATAGTGCTACCTCCAGGGCATCAGTATTAAAGGGCAAATGTCAGGGTAGTGAAGCCCTAATGAATATTAATGAGCTGCTGCTGATTTTAGAGGGGCGCTGTATTTGCAAGGCAGGGACACAGAAACTAGGCACATTTGGGAGAGATTAATAAATGTGTTTAAAAGCAAAATGACAGGTCTATATAACTGTGGGGAATTTATGTAAGAATAGTGTTTATTCTGGCTGAACCAGGACAGTTATGTTGGGACTGCAATAAAATGTGTGTTTGGAGCTATGCACCAGCCACCATTGTGCAGCCAAACAACCAGTCAAGAGCCTGGACCTTTGGCCAGAGACTTATGGGAATTAATGAAGACTTGTGAGGAAAAAGGAGGACCTTTTTGAAGTCCCCAAAAGCAAGCCAATTAAGAGAATGGGACAGTTTGAGATAGTTTTGACAGCCATTGAGATTCTTGGACCTTGCCATATAAAAGGGGGTAACTGCTGAAACAGTGGAAATTTTCCAGATCTGCCCTGGAGTTTAGAGTGTGAACATCTGAGGAGCCAGCCATTTCTCAGAGGTTAGGCCTGGTGGGCCTAGACTTTTCTCAGTAGTTCAGTCCGAGGAGTCCAAGGTGCATCGGTCGATGCAAGCTATGGGATGCAACAGCAATGGATTCATGCAGCAAAAGGCAGAACTGCAGATCAGCCTGCAAGCCTACAGGAAGGAAGAAAGAGGAAAAAGCAGCACCCTTACATATAGATGTGCAAAAGTTGCTGAAGTGTTTGTGTGGCTGTTCAGTTCAAGATATCCATTTCGCGGTTTTGACTTGTTGACTCCACTAAGCCATTCAGCATTGGGCTATGTGAAATCTGCTCGAGTCAATTGTTCCTGTACCACCAGACCAACTGCTATATGGGGAGCATGAGGGAATACTTTTCCTGCTTCAAGAAACATCTCCACAGGTCTTATTTTGTCAGTTTATCTCCATTGTCTGGGTACAGTGAGTAGCTCTCAGGGTAGCTCCCTGATACAAGCTTTAATTATCATTGTGGTACCACCTAATCTCCATATGACTGCTAGTTTAATGGTTCAAAAGACTGGGCCAGCCGGCCACTGGACACAAATGAAACCGCATGCCAAATCATCATGTCTTCTTTCATTAAGGACCCCAACAACACCTGCAACCCTGGGCACCATTTAGGCTATCTTGTTTTTCATCTGTGTACCCAGTATATTTATAGGACTGCAAAGTGGAACTAAATGCATGACAGTATCCTGGCTCAAACCAGTAAGGATAAAATCATTTGACCAGATTTGCCCCTTCCTTGTTATGCTCCCGCTAAATAAACCTGATTGGTGTTGCAATGTTTTATTACCTCATACATATTTATTGGTGGTCTGGTACTGTGTTTGGAATATTCCTGAACATGAAATCCTGATAACCATTGTTTGCAGGGGGTTCCAGGAGGTCACACTGAAGCCCAGACCATGGTAAGTGAAAAACCTATGAGCATATCATTAATGTCTGTTGACAAATTTATTGTGAATGTTGTGAGAAATAATTGCTTGTTCCAAGGTATAGGGCCACTAGGTGGGGTAGTGGGTAATTATATCTTCCCAGAGGGCTGCAGCGAATTTAATAAATACACACTGAAACCTTACTCTGAATGGAGGCACCATGAGTGGGTAAACCCTGGTATTAGCTAGTTATGAACCCAGCCCCTTAACCTGTGGATAGTAATACAGGCAGGGGTTGCAACCCTAGAAGCAGTGCTACAAGTCTGTTAAACAAGCAATGTAAACTTTAATATGCAGAGTTGCTCTGGTACTAGAAGAGTGGTCTGTTTGGGGGGGCTGGGATGTAGGTTTTCCTACTTTTATCAGGGTGCTCAGCTTTAGGGCTGGTCATTGGGCAGGAATGCCTAGAGGCAAGGCAAGGTAAATTTTGTTTTTCAGGCTCCCAATCCTGGAGGCTCTGGGCATCACACAACAGCAACAAATCTATCATAGTATGACAAAGGAACAACACATTTTCCAGTTTTCATATTATCACTTTCATAAATTAAAATCACTAAAACCAGAAGACAGCAAGGGGGGAGAGGGCCATCTTGTGGATGATATGGCCCACTCCAGGGCTCTAAGCTAAGTTTTGCAGCCACTAGCCAGCAAGTCTAGTGACTGGGAAAATGTACTATTTCCACAGACTCTTCCACTAGCCCAGCTGAAGTACTGTATTTTTTGGTTACATTCTACAGCACAAACCAACAGGGCTAGTTAAAGGAAAATCTTACTAAAATAATACAAAATCCACCAGAATTTGGCTACTTGGCCTGTACAAGTTTTGACCGCTGCACTCTCTGTGATGGGTTACAGTACTTAAACAACTTATATTTTAAATGTAATGACTGAGGTGTGGTCAGTTCTGGGACTGTTAGTGTCTGGTTGTCAGTGCTGTGACTTTCAGGGGTATTGATGTAAGGGGACAAGTAAGTACTATGACTGTTGAGGGAGGTTCAGAGGCAGTGTTGTGTTAAATTGTGGGGGTCAGTACTGTGATTGTTGTGGTTGGGGATGTCTGTGCTTTAATGGTTGAGGCTGGGGAGTCAGTACAGTTATTGTCAAGGAGTGGGTGGTCAGTGCTGTAACTGTCAGGTGAGAGGCAGGACTGCAACTTTTGGCATTGGGGTAGAGTGTTGTGACTGTAGGGTTGGGGATTACTGCTGTGTCTGTCTGTAGAAGGTATCAGCCCCGTGACTGTTGTGGAGGTAGTGGGTAGTGCTGTGACTGTTAGGGTTAGAAGTAAGTGCTGTCAATATTAGGGGATGAGAATCAGCACTGTGAAGGTCGGGTAGGTGGCCACTGTGACTGATGGTGGAATGTGTTAGTTCTGTGACTATGGAAGGGTGGTACAGTTCTGTGACTGTCGGGGGGGGTGGCAGTCCTGTGACCATTGTGGGTGAATCTGGGATTGCCAGTGGCTGGTTGTCAGTGCTGTGGCTGTCGGGGGCATTGTTGTAAGGGAACAGGTAAGTACTACGAATGTTGAGGGAGGTTCAGAGGCAGTGTTGTGTTAATGGTGAGGGTCAGTACTGAGATTGTTGTGGTTAGGGCTGTCTGTGCTTTAATGGTTGAGGGTTGGGAATCAGTGCAGAAGTAAGTGCTGTCTCTGTTGGAGGATGAGGATCAGCTCTGTGACTGTTGGGTAGGTGGCCACTGTGACTTATGGTGGAAGGTGCTACTTCTGTGACTATTTAAGGGTGGTACAGTTCTGTGACTGTCGAGGGGGTGGCAGTCCTGTGACCGCTGTGGGTGAGGAGGCAGTGCTGTGGTTGTTGTGAATGGGGGTCAGTGTGGTGACCATTAAGAATAGTAGGTCATTGCTGTCATTGTCAGGGTATGGGAATTAGCACTGTGACTGATGGTATGGGGTGAGATGGCTGTGGTGTGACTGTTGAGGACTGATGATCAGTGCTATAAGACGGGATGGGGAGTAGTACTGTGACTAGTGCTGTTTCTATGGGGAATGGGGATCAGTGCTGTGACTCTTAGGGGTGTATGTTCATTGCTGTGACTGCCAGGATGGGGGTAGGAGAGCAGTTCTGTGACTATTGGGAATACTAAGAAAGTGTTGTGACTCTCAGTGGTGTGGATCAGTGCTGTGACTGCTAGAGGTGGGTAGTCATTGTCAAGATTGTCAGTGGAGGGTGTTAGTCCTGTGATTGTCAGTGGGATGATACACTCCTGTTACTGTGGGGAGGTACAGGTCTGTGATTGTGGGGGCAAAAACAGTCCTGTGATGGGGCAGACAGTCCTGTGACTGTGGGGGGTTCAATTCAATGACTGTTGGGGGGTTTGGTCATTGCTGTGACTGATGGTGGATGGTGTCAGTACTGTAACTGTTAGAGCAGTGGTACAATCCAGTAATTGTCAGGAGGAGGGTCTGTTGTGTAACTGTCAGGGATAGGGTGTCATTTATGTGACTATCAGGGTGAAGGTCATTCCTCTGACTTTTGGGAGGTCTGCTTCTGTGTAATTTTACAACTTTGAATGACAGAAGCATTTGCACATATGGTAGGAAGGTTGTATAAGGCATCAAACTAAGTGACTAGGGGGGTTGCAATCCTGACTGTATGGGGTGGTCATCAGTGCTGTGATGTACAGTGTTGTGACTGGTTTGGGGGATTACTGCTGTGACTGTAGGTGGAAAGTGTCATCCATGTTACTGTCGGGGACATGGGTATAGTGATGTCATGGTGGTGGGCTGTAGTGCTGTGATTTTTGGGGATGGGGATCAGTTCTGTGACTTTCAGGCAGGGGTACCCAGTGCTGTGACTGTCTGAGAGGGTACAGTCCTGTGACTGTCAGGGGTGGCATGGTCAGTCCTGTGATGGTCAGGGGTCAGTGCTGTGGCTATTGTGTAAGTAGTGTAGAGTGGTGCACAAGTCAAGGAAAAAGGCAGTGCATAAGTGAAGCAGCCAGCTTGTAATACCAAAAGAAAAGAATGATCAGCACTCCTAGTTTCAGTTTTACATGCAAAGTGCAAGATTTATTTTCTGGCAACATGCCTTGCATGCACCCGCTATGGCCAGCACTTCAAGCCTTCAGTGGCCTTTCTGCAGAGGGCAGGTCTGAGGATTAAAAATGGTGCATCTCATTTATACAGAAATGTCAAAGTGATATACACCACACACTAAAATCAACATGCAAGTCAAGGTGAAAACACAGAAACAGCTTTTCCAGTGGTAACAAACATTTCATTATTCTTTTTTTTTTGCGTTTTGTTTTTGACACTCATGGTAAACAGTTGCTGATGTTAGCATAATTCTTAAATTAAGCATGTCTCTGTATCTTTTACTTCATTTAACTGTATACCTTTCCCTCTACAGCTGTATTTTTCACCTCATACACTGTACTATACTCATTTCATCTCTCTCCTCTCTATTGTTCCCACTTCTGCATTTACTCCATATTAACCTTCTTCTCTTTACTTTCATAGATCTCACAGGATGTGAACTCCTTCCCCATCAGATAAGCATTACAATATGTCTAACCTGTCTTATCCTTCCTTGTAACCCTCTAAGAACTGAGGATCCTTTGTGACCCCTTTCCTCAATTTTATTCTACAGGTTTAAGAAATGTCATCCCCTTATGACTCCTACATCTGACTCCATAGTACCCTGGTAAGAGACCCTGTACATATTACCTATACTTGACAGGTTTACTGTAACAGTGCAGCTGCACCCATTATGGGAGGTTTATGTATACTGTATGTGTTAAGGTCATACATACATACTGCAGCATTCCCCACTCCATAAAACATTTTGCTTTGCCGGGTGACTCAGGTTGGCTCTCAACCCTGTCCCTACCTTCCCTGTCCATTATTTCCCTGTCCCAAACTACATAGCCCAAAGTTCCCATGGATTGCCTCCCTCCTCCATGATAGGGTGGCCAGAAAAGAGAGAGCCATCCTTAGCCCCCACCCAGTCACTTACATCCACAATTGAGCCAGTCATCCAGGTGGTCATGTGCGACAGAGGTAGCGGGGGTTGGGCTTTATGGAACTTGTGTTAGCCATTTCTGCATTTTTCCCTTTCCTGAGTTCTTGCCTTCACCTGAGGGAAGCCAAAGTACAAGTCGGCATGCCTTTCCATGCAGGGATAGGACAGCTGTGTGATGAATTTTCAGTCTGCTTTCCAACCCATGGCAATCTGGTATGTTCCTGAACTTGGGTCACTGATTTGGTGGGCAAAAAGGCACCTAGCATCTCATCCCTCCATACCACTGGACCAGACAGGCCTCATCCTGCAGCAAAAGAATTATTTCTTACTACTTGGACAGGTGACTGGAGAACAATGGTGCCACAGCCCACAAGGAAATTATATTTTTTATTAACAGGCCCAGACTGTAAGAGGGTGGGTTGTACTTGTGGACACCAGAGAATGGGTTAACTTTAACAGGGCCAGCAATCACTGTTACTAGCTGCCAGTTTTAAACAAAATATTGAGCTGCTAGAGGTTATGTGTATATGTATGTATATATATACTGATATATATATATATATATATATATATATATAAATAATCACACATGCCCACACAATGCAAAGCATCATGGGCTGCATATGCAAATCACTACAGATTGTAATGCTGGTTTAACTTTAAGCAGAATTGCATGGTGCCAAAAGGCCTCTTACACAGTTTGCAAAGGGTGCTAACGGATGACATAGACACGTGTTTCATCCTACCAGGACTCATCAGTATGCCTCATCTGTTTGACACCCCAGTGAAATTAACCAGCTACCCTAAGACAGTGTTACACGCATTGGGTTCCAATGGCGCTGTGCCTGTCCGTGCACCAGAGACCCTTGACCCTGTGCCCGACCTTTGCCCCCTAGGCGCCATGCATCAGGCATGGGTTCACCACTATCGTGCTGTTCGGTGACAGTGCGATAGGGAATGGCAGTGCTGTACCACGTAGCATCTGCATGTGGTGGAACCACGCTGCAGAGCACCATTTTGAACCTACTGAGCAAGTGAGATGGCATGGAGGAGAGCTGCCCAGTGGAGCCAAATCAAACTGGCAAACCTGGTTGCCATTGTGGAGCCTCTTTATGGCCCACTGTTTGGGGAGGCACCCCTGGACAGGTCCAGGAGCCAGGTGTGGCAGGAGGTGGTCAACGCCCTGGAGGAGGCGACAGAAAGGGGGTGGATGGTGGAGCAGTGCTGCCGCGGGTATAGGGACCTGAGGTGGAGGGAACAGGTGCCATGACCAGGTAGGTGTAATGTCCACACACTTTTATCTTCCATATGGGTATCACGGTTGCATGTGTCCGGAACATAGGGGAGGGAGCATACGGTGTTGGCTGTGGTGGTGTTATCAGGGTGTGGGGTGGGTGGGTCTGACTGGGTGGGATTGTACACACATGGGGGCAAGAGGACTTTGCTACAGGATTGTACTGATGTTCCTCTCTCCATGTTTGCACCTTAGGGCCAGAAGAGAGATGGCTGGCCAGTGAGCAGAGGAGCCAGCAGGAAGACAGGGCCAATAGCAGGAGTGAAGGTCCACAGCGCCAGAGGGACCAGCCGGATGATGGTGAGTGCCTTACCTCCATGATTACTATTGCATGCTTTGTAATAGGGTGGGCAGCAGGACATGGCCACCATCCATTGACACCACTGCCATGCATGCAACTTGTTACAGTCAGCACTGTCCAGTAGCACTGCATGTCTGAAAGTGCATCAGTGGTGGTCCATGCGTGCACTGGGTACATGGCTGTGCCACTGCCTTCGCATCACATAGCCATGTCACTAAACAGCCATGGTGGTGCTGTGCAGGACTTGGACAGTGTGTGTGTGTGCAGTGGTCCGCATGGCTGTGTGTACCTGGGTGGGCAGTTCTTGTGGGCAGGATCACTGTGGGTGGTCACACACCATCACAGAGGCATGTCCCACAGCTGTATGCCATGCACAGTGGGTGGGCTGTATGGGGTTGTGCATTCACACCTATTGACTGTGATCCCTTGTCCTACATGTCCGCCAGCTGCAGGCAATCCAGGAGGCACTGCAGGAAATACTGACCATGGTGAGGGCATCCCTGGACATCCTGCAGGGGTTTGAGTGGCTGAGTGTCCGGCGGAGACATGGAAGGTGGAGCAGCCGGAGCGGGGAGCGGGGCTCCCAGTGACCATCTATATGCCCCTGATATCCCCTACCTCCCTGGACCCACCCTCACACCCCTCCTTTCCTGTCCCATTTGCTCACCCCTGCCCCTTACCCACCCCCACCTTGTTTGTGGCCCTCCCCCCACATATTTGTACATAGTTGTAAATAATTTTGTTTGATGTTTTTCATTACAAGTCTTTTGAAATGAATATCGAGGTGGTCTCTGATTTGCAGCAGGCTATAGATGCTCAGCTGCAGTGGTGTGCATGGCATCAGGCGTGGTCATGAGTATGTGTGTGTCCATGGGGAAGTGACTATGGTGTGGGAGTAGCTATCAGTCAGTGTCTGTGGTGTGTGTGTTGTTCCCTGTGCACTGAATGACTGTGTGCAGTGGTCCATGATGCATGCTCTGTGTCCATGGTGCACCTGTCAGCCCATCCATGGCCTGTGCAGCTGACACCCTTGCATGTCTGTGACCTGCACAGTCTGCTGGCATGTCTGTGGTGGCTGTCCATGCAGGGAAGCCACTGTACCCATCACAATGCTGGGGTGCCTCCTGTCACTGGTGTGGTGCATGTCTGCTGTGGGTGACACTGTGGCCTCCACGGTTGTTGTCCCACCTCCATGCTGTGGCTCGTGTGTGTTGCAGGGTATGTGCACCACTGTCTGTGACTTGTGCTCCAGGCAAATGATGGTGGTGTACAGGTCCACAGTGCCTGCGCAGGGTGGCTAGCACTCCTGTGCCATGGAGGACTGCTGGCCGTGTGTACATGGTTTCCATGGGCCCACACTGGGGGCTTGGTTGCCCCGCTACTGCGTCCCTGTGTTGTTGAGCCCTTAGGTATGGGTGGGTGTTTTTCCATGCACTGTGTTGCATCCGGTGTGGTGCATGCTTCCATGCACCACTGTGGGTGTCTGTGCTGGCTGTTGTGGCCAGTGTTGGGTCAGGGTGTGTCCTTGGGAGGGTGAGCAGGGTGCTGTACCACTGGTGGTGAGGTCCAGGGCATGCCCTGTCACATGTGGGGTACCTCGTGTGCCGACGCATGGTCAGTCTCTCAGCTGTACCTTGGGGATCTGTGCATCGTGGCACTGTGTATGCCATCGTTGCATCACTGTGTGCTGCCACCCACTGATGGGTGCTCATGGTGGGGCTGCCTTGCATGGTTCTATGGTACACAGGATTGCATTGTCACAGTGGGGGTGGTGGCATGCATGGGGTATCCTGCAGTGGTGGACGCTGCTCCTGGGCAGGTGTCTGGAGGTCACAGTGCATGGTGTGCTCTGCATTGGGGGGATGGTGTGGCAGGGGGTGGTCAGCCCTCCTTGTGTGCTGGTCACAGCTTGCCAGGAAGTGTGATGGGGCACCATGGCCCAGCTGTGGGTTGGTTGCTTGTCTCCAAGGGCCAGTGGTTATTCTAGCCCTTCCCCAGTTGTACAGTGCATGGGGTGTGGGGGGACGATGTCTGTTCTGCTGTGTGTTCCTCTGCCCATCTGTAGCATGGGTGGCGGGCCCCTGCATCCCTGGTTGTACTGTTGCATTGCTGCCCTGCTGTTGGGGGGTGTCCCTGGTTGCACTATGGTGCCTCTGGACTGCTCAGCTGAACATCCCTTGTTGCGCTATGGTGCATCAGATATGCTCAGCATCCCCTCCCTAGTTGCGCTATGGCGCAGGTGGTGTGATATTCAGTCATCAGCTGTAGATGCATCTTGGTCAGCTCAGTTACTGAATATCGCGCTTCTTGCACATGGGCGCAATGGACTTGAGCTTGCTCCTGCTATTGTGCACTTTTTGGGCACAGTTTGAATATCTGGGCCAGTGTGTATAAAGAATGTGTGCATAATAATGGGCCTTGGAGCCGAAAATGAGGTGTTAGAATACTAAATTGCTTATATCTTAGTAACCGTCAGACATAGAAAAAAAAAATTCGAATGATTTTCCTGGTTACATTTTTGCAGAGGCTACGCATTGCCATGACGAAAATTCCATATCTCACACCGTTTTCGAGATACGAGCCCCGAATGGCATGATATACGCCACCATGTTAGTCTATGGGAAAAAATGCCAACTTTGGAGTACCATAACTTGGCAGCCATGCAATATTTTTTCACCAAACTACAAAAAGGCACATCTGTGTGATGTTGGTTACCTTCCCTTGAAATTTCATCTCAAAAGACCAAACCGCTCTTTTGCAGCAAGGTGGCAAAGAACTCTTGTCATTTTGGCCATAGTCTGGAAAAGTAGTGTTGCAATTTGAGACACCTTTCACAAATTTTGAGAAAGTGTTGTGAGTGCAGCACTACTTTGCGACACTACTTTTTCCAGAAATTTGAAAAACATATTTCTGGGGTGTTTAACCCCAAAATAAAGACATGGCTAGCATCCTCAGGGTCCAACTAGTTGAACACAAAAAGAATTGTGTCCCTAGAGGGTCCCAAATTTAAATGCCAAGCATTTCTGTGATTATTAAGTGAAAAAAAAAATGGCTGACTCATGACACTACAGGGGTCATTTGCAACACTAAAAAGTGCATTTGCGACACTTTCGCACTTTTTGTTAACTTTTCCCATTGACATACAATGGCAACTTGTTTTTTGAATAACTTTTGAACCGTTCAATATTTTTTCACAAAATCTTCAAAAGACACATCGGGCATACTGATCGCACGTTCCCTGAAGTTTTTGGACTGGTCACGCCAACCGTGCGACCTGTAGGCGCGAGCAAAGAATGCGCAAAAAAAGGTAATGCGCACACAGATGCCGCTTAATAACTCCACAGCCGTATATCCGACCGATATAAAAGTTGGCAGAGCCTGAGATCTATGGTTATGTCCTGTTCCTGCCAAATTTCAGGCAAATCTGTTGTATGGTGGCAAAGTTATTAAGGTGCAAAATTTCACCATTTAATATTAAAAGGGATACTCAAAACTAACTATGGTAGCACTACCGTGTTACCATAATATATATTAGAGGCAAAAAACTCTGTTTAAAGCATTAGTTATGGTTGTTTCACAGCGACAAAAGTGAGGAAATTCGCTGTTAGGGTTGAAAACCCTAACTCCGAATTCACCCCCCCAGCACCACACACGCACACAGACACACACACACACACATATGCAAGTATGGGGAAGGACCAAGTCAACACAACCAATGACAGACATCCAGCAGCAGGTGACAGAAATAACAAACAATTGTCTAAATGTACTACTGAGACATCCCCACCCACCTGACCAGGTACTGCATGCTCAGTGGAGATCAACAGCAAAACTGAGGCCATGTACACCAAACGTACACATCCCTGATTGCAGTTGCACACAATGTACCACACTTAGTAGTTGCATGGCCTTACCTACCGATGCCCCACACCAGACCACACCATATGTGGTGGGCCACCTGAGCAATAGAGTTGAGCAAAACCAAGGAGTTGTACAGGTATAATATCTCT
Organism: Neoceratodus forsteri; assembly: GCA_016271365.2. Classification (NCBI taxonomy): domain Eukaryota; kingdom Metazoa; phylum Chordata; order Ceratodontiformes; family Ceratodontidae; genus Neoceratodus; species Neoceratodus forsteri. The sequence continues at coordinate 975,613,604 of CM057453.1, forward strand.
GATTATAACAAGGGTTTGAGAAATGCAGCTTTGCAATTGACTCTAAACATTGTAACAGCCTTATGTTTAGTTTTTATTGAGATGCATGTAGAGCCTAACCATATGATGAACATGATTTAAAGTTGTTTAAAAAACAGTTTTATTATGATAGCAATAAGCCACTCCCAGGTATAATGTTAATGGTCAGTTTATCACTGTCTAGCGATATGTGGCACTCGGCTATGCCTCACTCAACATTAAACCCCTACAGGGTGATTAACAGACCATTTAACATAACCATTGGTCATGCCTTATTGCTTAATTGTCTTTATGAGTAGATACTCTCCCTCTGCTAGGCACTGCAGCAGCTTTGCAACACAGTGTCCCACCCAGTTACACCATACACTGTCTAGTTACTAGAGAATGGCTGTGAATATGAACTCATGAAGATGAACAGTGCAACTTGATCATTACAGTCATCGAAACCTTAATGTGATTATAACTGACAGAGTCAGTGATAGAGAATAACCCCTGCTGTCATAGTAAACTTATCCCATTGTGAGTTGCATCAATACTAAAAGACATTCTGTTTATATCTACACTATACCTACTTGATTCCTGTTGTACCACAATTAACATAGTTATCACTTTGATAGCATCAGTTACAGAATTATGGCAAACCCAAACACTAGGCATACAGCCTGAGTATGAAACAACTGTTAAAAAATTAGGCTGTGTCCATAAGTGCCATAGATCACTCATTGCTACAATAGTAAATGTATCACTATTTGAGTAAGTTAGTCATCACAGATGCAATGAGATTGTCTTTCTCAGGTACAACATACTCAGTAAGTGCCTACAGGAAAATCTATCCTATAGACATCTCCGATACAGGCACGTCATTGTTGGCTCAGTAGTGCTATGATATTTAGTAGTTGCATGGCCTGATCCATGCAATTACACTGTTTCACAAAGAATACTTACTGCATCTTTAGTATTAAAAACACACTGAAGGTCTATGTATGTACATCAGCAGTAGACCTTCATCAGTAAGAATGCATCTGATCTTGGCAGTACAAATTTCACAGCATTGAACAGGCAATGCTTTTCCATACGTTTACATCAGCCTCTCTATCTTGAGTAAACAGTTGCAGTCAATGTACTACTATGTAAATCATATACCAAATGTAACACTACTTTTATCTTGAGCATGCTACTGTCTTGTAGTTAATTTATGTACTTCTCTTTATTAATGTATACTCACTAGTGTTAAAACCTTTATAGAACAGTCATCATGCACCTTCAGCATTTATATTGACTAACGGCACAGTACCAGTTGCGGTGTGGGGCATCGGTAGGTAAGGCGATGCAACTTCTAAGTGTGGTACGTTGCGTGCAGCTGCAATCAGGGATGTGTACATTTGGTGTACATGGCTTCAGTTTTGCTGTTGATCTCCACTGAGCATGCAGTACCTGGTCAGGTGGGTGGGGATGTCTCGTAGTACATTTAGACAATTGTTTGTTATTTCTGTCACCTGCTGCTGGATGTCTGTCATTGGTTATGTTGACTTGGTCCTCCCCCATACTTGCATATGTGTGTGTGTGTGTGTCTGTGTGTGTGTGGTGCTAGGGGGGTGAATTTGGAGTTAGGGTTTTCAACCCTAACAGCGAATTTCCTCACTTTTGTCGCTATGGAACAACCTAACTAATGCATTAAATGGAGTTTTTGCCTCTAATTTCTCTTCTTTTTGAGAATGATAATGAGAAATAGTGAATGTAATGCAGCGGCGGAGTGCTCCATACATGATGTCTTGTTGCATAGTAACAGGAACAGCAACACAAGCAGAGCGCTAACAGTGGCGCACATGGTAATGCAAGTGCAAATGAGAACAGAAGAAGTAGCACTTACCGGTGGCGCGACGGAACGGTTCTGCCACGTGATGTGTTGTCACATAGTACATGGTGCCTGAAGCAGAAATGTCAATGGGTATGGTGATGCAAAAGAGAAACAGAAAGAGAAACAGTACTGTAGACACAAATGGCAAAAATAACAGAAACGCAAGCGCAAATGAAAGCGCAAAGGATAAAGCACATGGTGCGCAGACTTCAATGATAAGTGAACAGTGGGAAACCATCAAGCGAAAGGGCAACAGTAACAGTAATGTAAGCGCACAGGCTGGTTTTCCCCAAAACCTGCATAGAGAAAGACAGTGAGTACAAAGAATGTATGCATAATAATGGGTATCGGAGCAGAAAATGAGGAGTTGGAATACTAAATAGGTTATATCTCAGGAACCGTACAACGTAGAAAAAAAATTTAAAAGTCATATGATTTACGACTGTCCTGGCTAGCTTTATACTTAGTCCCCATTAGGGGGCTAAGTTTTTTTCTGACTAAAAGTCTGTATCTCGCACCGTTTCCGAGATACGGGCCCTGAAAGGCGCCAACGCCATAATGTTATCCCATAGGAAAAATACACGCTCGAGTGCCATAACTTTGCCTCCCTGTAATATTTGTTCACCAAACCACTGAAAGGCACATCTGTGGGCTGTTGGCTGTCTTCCTCCAAATTTCAGGAAAAAGACCAAACCGTTATTTTGCAGCAGGGTGCCAAAGGATTCCTGTAATGCGTCAGGTGCCATAATGTTATCCTATGGGAAAAACCATCAACTTTGGAGTGCTTTAACTTTGCCGCCGTGTAATATTTTTTCACCAAAATACTGAAAGGCACATCTGTGAGATGTCGGCTGTGTTCATTCCAAAGTGCAGCCCAAAACACCTAACCGTTCTTTTTCAGCGCAGTGCACAATGAATTGCTGTCGCTTTCCCACAGACTAGAAAACTACTGTCACAATTTACGAAAGCTTTCGCAAAAAAGTTCGATACTTTCGTGAGCATGAAAGTAATTTGCAAAAGTACTTTTTCCAGAAATTTGAAAAACATATTTCTGGGGTGTTTTACCCCAAAATAAAGACATGGCTAACATCCTCAGGGTCCGACTAGGTGAATACAAAAAGAATTAGGTTGCTAGAGGGTCCAAAATTTAAATGGCAAGCATTTTTATGATCACCAACTGAAAACAAAATGGTGGATTTGCCTAAGTAACAGGGCCATTTGCGAAAGTAAAAATGCATTTGCGACACTGTCGAACTTTTTGTTAACTTTTCCCATTGACTTATAATGGGAAATTGTTTTTTGAATAACTTTTGAACCGTTTAATATTTTTTCACCAAATCTTCAAAAGGCACATTGGGGACCCTGGCCGCATGTTCCCTGAAGATTTTGGGCCAGTCACACAAACTGTACAACCTGTAGGTGCGACCGTAGAATTCCAGAAAAAGCGTAAATGCACGCAGATCACGATTAATAACTCCATAGCCGTATATCCAACCAGTACAAAATTTGGCAGATCCCAAGGCCTATGTTTCTTGATCATTTATTCCAAATTTCAGGAAAATCCATCAAACAGTTGCAAAGTTATTAAGGTGCAAAACTTTGGGGTTTAACATAGAAATGGCTCCTCAACCCTAACTATGGTAGCACTAACATGCTACCATTATATGATATCATATGTAGGGTGCCTGTGGGATATTTGTACAGTAGCCTGTGATCTTGAGTAACCTCACAAGTGGCTACAGGCTACTGTACAAATAACTTGGTTATCCCACAGGTGCCCCACACATATTTGATTTATGCAACAGGATATTTTGGGTTCAGTTTTGTTATATTTTACTTTTTTCTGAAGTTCCTTTACATGTTTTTTTCTCTGTGCCTGGTTGCCAAGTTTGGCCTGCAGGGTTGCTGTGCTGAGAAAGAGGAAAAAATGGCTTTTTGTTCTTAAGAGTGTTTTCATTTAAAATGTGGTTCTGGTTTGGGGAGGGATATCGTTAGGGTGTGCATTTTGTGAGTCTTTGGGGCTGTGATAGCTTGGGTTGTATAGAGTACTGTTAGAAAGTGAAAGTGAAACTGTCAGGCAGTACTGCTGAGCAGGCAGCACAGATGGTGGTGGTTAGTGATGTAGTCACTATGTGGATTAATGGGTGATGATGTAATCACTATGGGATAGCTTGAAGTTTTTATCCTACCACCTGTGTCTGTAAATATATATATATTAGAGGCAAAAATCTCCATTTAATACATCAGTTAGGGTTGTTCCACAGTGACAAAAGTGAAGAAATTCAGTGTTAGGGTTGAAAGCCCCCCTTGGACCCCTCCAGCCCACCCCCCCCAACCGGCATCGGGGTGTGCATTGGGGTCATCAGCCCTAAGTCTCACCCCATCACATGTGTAAAGAAGCTGAGGAATAGGAGAATGGAGTAAGAGTTAGGACCGACGACCCCAACATGCACCCTGATGCCAGTTAGGGGGGTGGGCTGGAGGGGTCCAAGGGGGGCTTTCAACCCTAACACCAAATTTCCTCACTTTTGTCACTGTAGAACAACCCTGACTGATTTATTAAACAGAGTTTTTTGCCTCTAATTTACCTTCTTTTTGAGAATGATGACCAGAAATAGTGAATGTAATGCGGCGGCGGACGTGTGGGGCCCTTTGTGCCCCGCGCTTCCACCACATGATGTCTTGTGACATAGTAACAGGAACAGCAATACAAACAGAAGAGCCAACAGTAGCGCACATGGTAACGCAAATGTAAATGGTAAAGGAAATGTTAATAGAAATGCAAGTGCAAAGTGACGCTGAAGCGAATAGTGATGCAAACGGACACTGAAGCATGTACGAAAATGCATCTGGTAATGCGAACAGTGATGGCAGTGGTATTTTAAATGGAAATGTTAAGTGTCACAGCTAAAAGAACGCGAAAGGGAACAGAAACAAAAACGCAAACGCACACGCACACGTAAACGCAGACTGTAACGCACACAGGCATGGTACCGCAATTGGAAATGCAATGGTAAAGTTAACATGAAGAATAACGCCAAAGGAAACAGAAATGGAAATGAGAGCAGCAGGCGTATGGAAACGCAAACCGAAACGTGCACGGGCACTTGTAAATGCAAATGGTAATGGTAACAGCAACAATAACAGCAAAGGAAACAGAAATGCAAAAGGAAATTCAAGTGCATTTGGAAACGCAAACCATAATGCGAAGGGGCACAGTAACACAATTGCAAACACATATGGTAACAGTAACAGCAAGGAAGATGCAAAACGAAAGAGAAACGGAAACACAAATGAAAGGGCTGCCGGAAAGGCAAATGGCAATGCGCACAGTGACACAAACAGAAACAGTAGTGGAAATGCAAATGGTAACAGTAATGAAAACACAAGCACAAATGAGAATGCAAAGGGTAATGCACACGGTGGCGTACACAGGAACGGTAATGCAAATGGGGACAGAAACTCAAGTGGAAACAGTAACTGTAACAGTAACAGAAGCCCATACCCTGTTTTTGCCGAACAGGTGCATAGAGAAACACAAAGAATGTATGCATTGTAATGGGCATCGAAGCTTAAAACGAGCATTGGAAGTACTTAATTGCTAATATCTCATCAACCGCATGACATAGAAAAAAAATTTAAATGTCACAAAAATCATGATTTTCCTGGCTGGGCTATGCAACTCACAACAAAAAATCTGTATCTCACATCGTTTTCGAGATACGAGTTCCGAAATGTGCGGCGTACGCCACCATGTTAGTCTATGGAAAAAAATGCCAAATTCAGAGTACTGTAACTTTGCAGCCATGCAATATTTTTTCACCAAACCACTAAAAGGCACATCTGGGAGATGTTGGTGGTGTTCCCTCCAAATTTCAGCTCATAAGACCAAACCGTTCTTTTGCAACAGGATTTCAAAGAACTGCTGTTATTTTGGCCATAGTCTGAAAAAGTAGTGTCATGATTTGCAAAAGCTTTCGCAAGGATTTGTAATAGTGTCGTGAGTTCGACACTACTTTGCGACACTTCTTTTTCCAGAAATGTGAAAAACATATTTCTAGGGTGTTTCACCCCACAATAAAGACATGGCTAGCATCCTGTGGGTCCGACTAGGTAAACACAAAAAGAATTGTGTCGCTAGATGGTCCCAATTTTAAATGCCTAGCATTTTTCTGATCACCAACTGAAAACAAAAGGGTGGATTTGCGACACTACTAGGGCCATTTGCGACACTAAAAAGTGCATTTGCGACACTGTTGAACCTTTTGTTAACTTTTCCCATTGACTTATAATGGGAACATGTGTTTTGAATAACTTTTGAACCGTTTAATAGTTTTTTACAAAATTTTCGAAAGGCACTTCGGGGACCCCGGCCGCAAGTTCCCTGAAGTTTTTGGACCGGTCGTGCAAACCATGCGACCTGTAGGTGCGAGCAAAGAATTCACCAGAAACAGTAAACATGCGCACAAATCACACTTAATAACTCTGCAGCTGTATATCTGTTCGGTACAAAAGTAGGCAGATCTCAAGATGCATAGTTCTTGATCATGCTTTCCAAATTTCAAGCAAATCCGTTGAATGGTAGCAAAGTTATTAAGGTGCAAAGTTTGACCCTTTAATCTTAAAAGGGCTACTCAACCCTAACTATAGTGGCACTACCATGCCACTATAATATATATATATATATATGTATATATATTGCTACCATAATTAGGGTTAAGGAGCCATTTACATGTTAAACCCAAAATTTTGCACCTTAATAACTTTGCAACTGTTTGACGGTTTTGCCTGAAATTTGGAATACATGATCAAGAACCATACGCCTTGGGATCTGCCAAGTTTCTTACTGGTCAGATACACAGCTGCAGAGTTATTAAGCATGATCTGCACATGCATTTATGCTTTTTCTGGAATTCTATGGTCCCACCTACAGGTCACACGGTTTGAGCGACTGGCCCGAAATCTTTAGGGAATGTGCGGCCGAGGTTCCCAATGTGCCTTTCAAAGATTTCGTGAAACAATATTAAACAGTTCAAAAGTTATTCAAAAAACAATTTCCCATTATAAGTCAAATGGAAAACTTAACAAAAGGTTCGACAGTGTCGCAAATGCATTTTTACTTTCGCAAATGGACCTCTTACTTTCGCAAATCCACCATCTTGTTTTCAGTTAGTGATCAGAAAAATGCTTGCCATTTAAATTTGGGACCCTCTAGCAAATTCAGTATTTTTGTATTCACCTAGTCTGAGCCTGAGGATGCTAGCCATGTCTTTATTTTGGGGTAAAACACCCCAGAAATATGTTTTTCAAATTTCTGGAAAAAGTAGTTTCACAAAGTACTTTCGTGCTCATGAAAGTGTCACAAATTTTTGCAAAAGCTTTCACAAATTGTGACAGTACTTTTCTAGGCTGTGGGGAAATGACAGCAATTCTTTGGCACCCCACTGCAAAGAACGGTTGGGAGTTTGGGGCTGAAATTTGGAGGGAACGCAGCCTACATCTCACAGATGTGCCTTTCAGTATTGTGTTGAAAAAATATTACACGGTGGCAAAGTTATGGCACTCCAAAGTTGACAGTTTTTCCCATAAGATAACATTACGGCGCCCGACGCATTATAGGAATCCTTTGGCACCCTCGGTCCTAACTCTCACCCCATTCTCCTATACTTCTGCTGCTTTACACATGTGAAGGGGTGAAGAGGCTGACAACCCAATATGCACCCCAATGCCGGGTTGGGGTGGTGGGTCCAAGGGTTTCAACCCTAACACCGAATTTCCTCACTTTTGTCGCTGTGGAACAACCCTAACTAATGCACTAAATGGAGTTTTTGCCTCTAATATATATATATATATATATATATATATATACACACACACACACACACACACACACACACACACAGGTCATGCCCCTATATTTAGGGTTATGAAGGCACTTCTATGTTGAACTTGAAATTTTGTGTGTTGATAACTTTGGACCCATTCAACAGATTTCCATGAAATTTGGCATCTGCAGTGGGGTATGGCAGATCTCTTGATCTACAAAATTTTGTTTTGGTCAGACTTATGGTGTTTGCACACCAAAATGCTGACAAATGCACTTTTTGACAGTTTTGTGGGCAGTTTTTCAGAATTGTCCATGGTGCTGCACGGCCATTGTGTGGTGTGCCAGTCTGTAACTTAGCAAGTAGAAAGAGCTTGGGTCAATTAACATGCCACTTTTTGTTTAGTGAAAAAATATTAATCCATTCAAAAGTTATTAATCTTTTTAACTCCTTTATGCCTATGAGAACATTTATATGTTTTTTTTGCGAAAGAAGAATGAGGTTTTGGCCATTTGGTCACTCTTCACGATCAAAGAATTTTCAGGCTCATGATTAAAGAATCTTTGATTGTGAGAAATTTATTAATTGCGATGGCCGCCATCTTGTTTTCAGTTTGCGGTCGGAAAAAAACAAATAGCTTAAGGGTGACTTCTGAAGTAAAACTATGATGGGTTTTGCTTAGGGGTCTTCCCTCTATCAAGTCATGGCTGTGGTTTAATGTGGTTATGTCAAAAATAGAGTTTTAACATTTTTCATTCTTTGATCGCGGCTCGCTAACGATCTTTGATCACAAGCCTGGAAATTCTTTGATCGCGAGATTCTCTGATCACAATCTTCATTCATGAGGGAGAGACGAGATGGCCAGATTTTAAAATCAAATATCTCAGCCCAGGTGTGACTTGTTAAGCCAAACTAGGATGGGTTTTGCTCAGGGGACTTCGTTCTATCGAGTCATGCCTGTGGTTTAATATAATTCTGTCAAAAAATGGAGTTTTAACATTTTTAATTCATTGACTGTGAGCCTGCAAATTCTTTGGTTGTGAACCTGCAAATTCTTTGATTGTGAGAGTCTTTGATCACAATCTTCGTTCGTGAGGGAGGGAATGAGATGGGTAGATTTTTAGGTTGGAAAAAAATCAAATATCTCAACACTGGGTGACTTGTGAAGTCAAACTAGGATGGGTTTCACTCAAGGGGCTTCCCTCTATTGAGCCATGCATGTGGTTTAATGTAGTTGTGTCAAAAAAATAGAGTTTTAAAATTTTTTAATTCTTTGATCACGAGCCTGCAAAATCTTTGGTCGTGAGTCTAGAAATTCTTTGCTCACAAGAATCTTTGATTGCGAGCTTCATTCGTGATGGTGTGATGAGATGGCCAGATTTGGAGGGACCAGATATCCCGATTTTCATGACCAGATGTCTCCTCATGATCAAATATGATCTTTGATCACAAATTCAAGGTCTATTTCCACGATCAAACATTTTTAAAGGTGCTAAAACTTTAAAATTAAATATCTTGTAAACGGTTTGGTGTTTTAACTTGAAATTTTGAGGATGTTGAGGGGATGTCCTGTAGATGTGAATTATGGTGATTAGGCGTCAGAAAATGTATTTGCTGCAGAGATATTGTGTGACGCACTTTACATTTTGCGAATAGCATTTTTCATTGTGGTAGCGGCTTGACATTTATAGGGCAGGTAGCCTTACTGCCATGGAGGTAATTTTCAGTGGCTAGGTGTGCGCAGTGTAAACAGGTGCAGAATTATGCCACTCCGATGAATGAAAATTTGTTTTGCTTCAAGTTGGTGGGCCCCATGCTCCCACCAATATGCGCTCTCACCAATACATAGGATGTTCCGTACTTGCACTGGTATGTTAGGCAGAAATTTGCAAGTCTGGGCCCCACGCTCCCACTGACTTGTGTGACTTTGTATTTTTCTATACTTTCTCAAAAAGTAAGGAAATTCTTTGCAAAAAACTGCATTAATGCATCATTTAGGGTTAAAGCACAAACAGTCAGGAAATGAGACCTTTGGGGTTGTCTCCTACCCCCCTTGTGCACCTCCCATCCTCCCCAGACTGACAGATACCAGGGTGTGTCATTGGGGTTGTGAGGTCAAAATGTCACCACATTCTTCTTTACTGCAGCATGTAAACAAATTACACATGGAATGGGGTGACATTTAGGCCTCACAACCTAAATGACACACTCCGATGACTCTCAGTCTGGGGAGGATGGGTAACCCTAAAGGTCTCATTTCCTGACTTTTTGTGCTTTAACCCTAAATGATGCATTAATGCAGTTTTTGCAAAAAAAATAAATAAATATATATATATATATATATATATATATATATATATATATACACACACACACACACACACACACACACACACACACATGGGCACGGTAATGCCACTATAGTTAGGTTGAGTACCCTATTTAAGGTTATATCTGAAATTTGTCAGCTTTATAACTTTGCCACTATAGGACAGATTTGCCTGAAATTTGGAATGCACCATCTGGTACCAGAGAGCTCTGGATCTGCCAAGTTTTGTAACAGTCATATATACGGTTGTAGAGCTACAGAGGACCGCAAAACTCACAAATTACACATTTTTGCTCATTCTTTGATCATGGCTACAGGTCGCATGGTCTGCATGACCAGTCTGAAACCTTCAGGGATCCCAGATGTGCCTTTCAAAGATTTTGTGAAAAAATATTAAATGTTTCAAAAGTTATTCAAAAAACAAGTTTCCCATTATAGTCAATTTGGAAAAGTTACCAAAAAATTAGAAAGTGTCGCAAATGCAGACCTTAGTGTCACAAGTGACCCCTGTCACAAATCTACCATCTTGTTTTCAGTTGCTGGTCACAGAAATGCTTGGTATTTAAATTTGGGACCCTCTAGGGACACAATTCTTGCTGTGTTCACCTAGTCGAGTCCTGAGGATGCTAGCCATGTCTTTTGTGGGGGGTTAAACACCCCAGAAATATGTTTTTCAAACTCTTGTAAACAGTAGTGTCACAAAGTAGTGTTGCACATTCAACACTCTTGTGATTTGTTTGCGAAAGTGTTGCAAATCATGACGATACTTTGCGACACTATGCCCAAAACAATAGGAAATCTTTGCCACCTTGCTGCAAAAGAACAGCTTGGTCTTTTGGGCTGAAATTTGGAGAGAGAAGAAAGCCAAGATCCCACAGATGTGCCTGTTGGTGACAAATTATTAGAGGGCTGCAAAGTTACGGCACTCTGAAGTTGACAATTTTTCCCATAGTCTAACGTTACTGCATCTCTGTGCCTTTCGAGGCCTGTATCTCGAAACACTTCAAGATACGGACTTTTTGTTGGAAAATGCTTAGCCCCCCACTAGGGGGCTAAGTACAAAACTAGCCAGGAAAGTCGTAAATAATATGAGAGTTTATTTTTTTCCCGTGTCGTACGATTCCTGAGATATAAGCAATTTAGTATGCCAAGGGTTCATTTTCTGCTCTAAGGCCCATTTTTATGCATACATTCTTTGTATTCACTGTGCTTCTAAATGCACCTTTTGGAGACAAAAAGGGCGTGCATTTCCATTACTTTTACAGTAAGCGTTTCCGTAACCGTTTGCATTACCTTTACCGTTTACGTCACCATGTGTGTTACCATTTGTGTTTGCACTTGCATTTGCACTGCTGTTAACATTTGTGTTTCCCTGACTGTTTTTGTTTGCATTTCCTTTTGCGTCACCGTATGCATTACCATTTGCATTTGCGTACGCACTTCCATTTGCGTTCCATTTATGTTTGTCTTTCCTTTGGCGTAATCGTTGGTGTTACCGTAAGCATTTGCATTTCCAATTGCATTACCATTACCATGCACATTATGATTTGCGTTTGCGTTTCCTTTTGTATTACTGTTCCCTTTGGCATCATCGTTGGTGTTACTATAACCGTTTGCGTTTCCAATTGTGTTACCGTTACTGTTTGCATGTTCGTCACCATTTGCGTTTCTGTTGGCCTTAGCGTTTGCATTTTTGGTAACATTGCCAGTGTTGATTTCATAACTGTTTCCTTCTGCATCACTGTTGCCATTACCGTTTGCATTTCTGTTTGCGTTTGAGTTACCGTTTGCATTTTCATTACCGTTTGTGTTTCCGTCAGCATTTGTGTTGCTGTTTTCGTTAACGTTTTCATTTCTGTTGCCATTAGCATTTGCGTTACTGTTTGCGTTACCATTTCTGTCTTTTTGCTTTTCTCTTACGTTTGCGTTATCATTTACATTTGCGTTGCCATGTGCGTTACCGTTTGCGCTTGCGTTTGCATTACAGTTAGCATTACTATTTTATTTTACCTCACTGTTTCTATCACCGTTTGCGTTACCACTACAATTTGTGTTTTGCATTTGTGTAGTGCAGTGAAAATATTATGTTTTAGCTGTTTTTCTGCACTGTCTTCCGTGACACACAGCACAGCCAGTGTGTGGTTGATTGGTCTAAAAGTTGGGAGGTAGAAAGACCTTTGTTAAAGGAACATGGCAGTTTTTGTTTGGTGAAAAAATGTTCTGTTCCAGAGTTATGGCCATTTGAAGTTGGCCCGTTTTGCAGTCTGCCATTTTAGTGCATTTTCAGCCACTATTTCCGCCATTTTGTGGTGGAAGACTTCTTAAAGATACAGAAACATAAAAATTTAATATCTCTGGAATGGTTTGGTCTTTTCACATGAGATTTGAAGGGTGTTGAGTGGATGTCCAGGTTATGTTAATTATGCTGTTTACATGTTTTAAAAATAATTCACTGCAGAGATACTGCATGATGCAGTTAACATTTTGTGCATAGCATTCTGCATGGTTCTACTGCCTTTAAATTTATAGCGTAGGCAGCCCTAGTGGCTTGGAGGTGCCTTGCAGTGGTTTTGTGTGTAAAACATTTACAGGTGTGGAATTCTGCCACTCTGATGAATGAAAATTTGGTTCATTACACTTCAATAACTTCTGAACCATCTGTATGATTTCCCTGGCATTTGGAAAGTACAAAGATTTGTAATTCATCTTTCACTGTGCAATTTTCGGGTTGCTGGCACTTATGGTTGCTGAATTGTGTATGTTACGTTGTTTGCTCGTGGCGCTGTCCAGCTGTTGAATGGATGTACACACCATTCTTTACACATGGTGTTCCATGGTACATGTTTTTCTTTACCAAGTTTAATTTCAGTTGGTCATACAGTGTTTGCACAGCGAAGTGACAAAAAAAAATCACATGGTGGGCCCCGCGCTCCCACCACCACATTCCATTCACTATATATAGTGCACATTCTCAAAAAGAAGGGAAATTCATGGCAAAAAACTCCATTTAATGCATCAGTTAGGGTTGTTTCACAGTGACAAAAGCGAGGACATTCAGTGTTAGGGTTGAAAATCCTAACTGCGCATTCCCCCCCAACCCCACCACACACACACACACATATACATGCAAGTAGGGGAAGGACCAAGGCAACACAACCAATCACACACAGCCAGCAACAGGTAACAGGAATAACATGCAACTATGTAAACCACAAAACCACACACCCATGCTCCCATCAGGCTGTGGCATGGGGTCGTCACTGCTAACTGTCATCACAGACATTCCATGCACCACTAAACACATATCATTACAAACAACTGGACATCTTGGGCCACACACTGCCACCAACACAAAACACAGACTACACATATGGTATTTTGGGGTTCACAAGATACAAAACAGGATTTTGCACATTCCCTGAAATACTTTTGAAAATCACTTTCACAAATGCTAAAGTATCATGCTTTTATGCCTTCATCTTTGCGAAAGTATTTTGTGAAAGTATGCTCCTAATGACTGTACATCTTTGACATCATCCTGCAAACAAACGGTTGGGTCCTTTGGGCTGAAATTTGGAGAGTGGCAAAACCTGGTCCCACAGAAGGGCTTTTTCCTGCTATTGTGCTAAAATACTTAAGGATTGCAAAGTTACAGTGTTCCAAAATTAAGCAATTTGCCATAGACTAACATTGTGGCACCCATGACACCTTTTGCCACCCATATGTTGAAAACAAAGCAAGATACACCATTTTTGCTACTGCCAGTTCACCATTATGTGAACTAACCTCGAAGAGCAACCTTATAAATAATGTACGATATCTGAAGTTGGATTTCTCCACTTCCTACAGTAACATAGGTATACACCTCCTGCTGGATGTGTGTGATTGGTTGTGTTGCCTTGGGTCCTTCCCCTACTTGCATCTATGTGTGTGTTTGGTGGTGGTGGTGGTAGTAGTGGAGGGAATGTGCAAGTTAGGGTTTTCAATCCTAACACTGAATTTCCTTGCTTTGGTCACTGTGGAACAACTCTAACTGATGCATTAAACAGAGTTTTTTACCATATATATATATATATATTATAGTGGTGCAGTCGCACCACTATAGTTAGGGTTCAGCAGTCAGTTATATACTAAAGTCAAAGTTTGGATGTTAATAACTTTGGACCCATTAAACGGATTTGCCTGAAATTTGGTCTCATTATCTGCCATATAGTTTTTTATTTGGACTTATGGTCTTTGCGTATGAAAGCACTGAAAAACACAAAGTTATCCATTTTTGGAGGCACCTTTTGGGATTCTGGATGTGGTCCTGCACAGCCATTGTGTGGTGTGCTACTCTGTGAGATGGCTTCTTTGAAAGAGCTTTGGTGGCCGAACATGACACTTTTCATTTGGTGAAAAAATATTAAGGCATTCAAAAGTTATACCACTGTTAAATTCCCATTATCAGTTAATGGGAAAATGTATATGTATGTTTTGCAAACAAAGAATGGGGTTCTGGCCATCTGGTCCCACCTAGCAGTCAAAGAATTTGCAGCCTCATGGTTCAAGAATCTTTGTCCCCGAGGATGTTACAAATTCTTTGATCACGAGGTCCGCCATTTTGTTTTCATTTTTTTAAATCTGAAAAACACAAATATCTCAGCTCAGGGGTCACTTCTGAAGTAAAACTTGGATGGGTTTTACTCAGGGAACCCCGATCTATCAAGCCATGGCTTTGGTTCATGGGCCTGCAAAATATTTGATGGTGAGATTCTTTGATTGCGATCACGCATCGTGAGCGAGGGACGAGATGGCCAGATTTTTTATTTGTTTTCTGTAGCCCTGGGGTGTCCTACACAATTCTATGAGGGTGGGTTTTGGTCAGGTGGCTTCGTTGTGCCCCATGTCAATAAAAACAGATACGTTTTCATTATCCCTGGTAGTCTAGCGGCCCCCTTCCCCTGATCATGATAATATGCATTAAGATCTCTGTTACCCTGGTAGTCTAGTGGCTCCCCCATGTGTATTTGATTAATAGGTCATAATTTTATCTTTGATAGTCTAGTGGCCCCCACACCATGTCTATTTATTCATATTTGTTGTTTATATTCCTGGTAGTCTAGTGACCCCCATCTGTATTTTATTATTATTAATATCCCTCATAGTCTAGTGACCCCCCCATCAGTTTTAAAAAAAAATCAGCATTTTCTACTTCCTGGTAGTCTAGTGGCCCCCCAGCCTGCTGTGCCAGCCCACCCAGCATCCCCACCCTTCCCCAGCCCATGACTGGTACAGCCCACCCTCGCACCTCCACAGCCACCGCTGACTGTGTATATTATGAGTGCTAATTCAAACAGGTGCTCAGAAAACCTCAGTGCCTGCCTGAACTAACACTCATAATACACGCCGGTGACACCGGCGAGGGAAGGTAGTCAGTGCCATCGCCAACTGAGGAGGGTAAGTGCTGAGTGGCTGCACAGCAGAATGAACTGGCAACAGTGCCTAGACTACAGGGCAACAACGCTTATTTTTAAAGAATGAGGAGACCCAGACACCAGATATATAAATAACAAAATACAGATTGAGAAACCACTAGACTGCCGAAGACATAAATAAATATGAATAAATAATTTGTAAAACCACTAGACTACCGAGAATAGAATAATGACAAATTAATCAAATACACATGAGAACTAGACTGTACAGAAAACACAATTCTTAATGTATAGTATCATGATAGGGGAGGGGCTGCAAAGATTCCAGGTATGATGAAAATGATGTGTTTTTGTTCAAAAGGCACAATGGAAACCGCAACTAAACCCCACCTAATATAACAGTCTGGGGCACTCCTGGGCTGCAAGACTCATTTAAAAATCTGCATCCAAAAATCCTCCTCCACCACTCCTTATTCGTGAGCGAGCAATTTCTTTGATCGCAAGCCTGCAAATTCTTTGACCGTGAGATTCTTTGATCACGATCATGCATCGCGAGCTGGGGACGAGATGGCCGGATGAAAATCAATTTACTCAGTCTAGGGGTGTGCTAGGAAGACAAATGAAGGTGGGTTTTTACTCAGAGGGCTTTGTTCTGATAAACCATGGCAGTGGTTTGCCGCAATTCTGTGAATTTTTTAAAAGTGAAGACTTTTATTCTTTGATCGTGACCCTGCAAATTCTTTGATCACAAGGCTGCAAATTCTTTGATCAACGAGATTCTTTGATCGCGATCGTGAATCGCGAGTGAGGTACGAGATGGGCAGATTAAAAACTTGATTTTCTCAGCCCAGAGGTGTCCTAGGAAGACAAATGACAGTGGGTTTTACTCAGGGGGCTTTGTTTTGTCACACCATGGTGGTGGTATACTGCAATTCTATCAATTTCTGGATTTATAAAATTTGTTATTCTTTGTTCATGAGCCTGAAATTCTTTGATTGTGAGCCTGCAAATTCTTTGATCATGAGATTCTTTGATCGTGAGATAGGGACAAGATGGCCAGATTTTTTCTAATGGAATAGATAGGGAATTTTTACCAATCTTTAACACTGAATATCTCGGAAATGGTTTGGTCTATTTACTTGAAATGTGGAGAGTGTTTACAGCATGTTCTGTGGATATGAATTATTGTGTTTATGTGCCAGAGAACTTTTTTTTGGGGTGATATTGTGTGATGCATTTTACATGTTGCGGACAGTGTTCTGCTTGTGGTGGTGTCTTGAAATTTATAGGATACATAGCCTTACTGTCATGGATATTGTTTTTAGTCATTGTGTCTCTTAAATGTCAACAGGTGCAGAACTGTGCCAGTCTGACGAATGAAAATCTCATACATTAAAATGCTATATCTCAGGCATGGTTTGGTCTTGTCACTTGAAATTTGGAGGGTGTTGACGGCATGTCCTGTGGATGTAAATTACAGTGTTTCTGTGTCAAAAATTATTTTTCTGGTGGACATATGACGTGGTGCAGTTTATGTTATGCGGACAGCATTTTGCTTGTGGTGGTGGCTTGAAATTCATAGAATACCTAGCCTTAGTGTCATGGATGTCATTTTCAGTTGTTGTGTGTGTTAAATGTCAACAGGTGTGGAACTGTGGCACTCTGAAAAATGA
This sequence comes from Neoceratodus forsteri, assembly GCA_016271365.2. Taxonomy (NCBI): domain Eukaryota; kingdom Metazoa; phylum Chordata; order Ceratodontiformes; family Ceratodontidae; genus Neoceratodus; species Neoceratodus forsteri. The sequence continues at coordinate 975,630,724 of CM057453.1, forward strand.
CAATTTCAAATTTTGACATTTCATATCTTGGACATGGTTTGGTCTTTTTATTGCAAATTTGGAGTGTGTTGAGGGAATGTCCTGTATATTTTAATAGATGTGTTTATGTGTTGGACAATATATTTTTCATGGACATATTGTGTGGCGCAGTTTACATTTTGTGGACAGCATTTTCTATTGTTCCACTACATTAACATTGTTTAGTGGCTGGTTGTGCTGTTGTGAATGTACTTTTTAGTCATTAGCTCTATAATGTGGCCCAATACTTATGGGCCCCATGCTCCCACCAACTTGTGCAACTTTCTACCTTTCTATTCTTTCTTAAAAAGTAAAGAAATAAAATGCAAAAAACTTTGTTAATGCATCAGTTAGGGTTATTCTACAGTGACAAAAGTGAGGAAATTCAGCATTAGGTTTCCCACTTACATTACCCCATGCCCCCCACCAACAGACATTGGGGTTATCACCTAACTCCTCACCCCATTCTCCTGCACTGCACCACCTCAGCTTGTTTGCACATAGAATGGGGTGAGAGTTAGTACGCGACCCCAATGCACACCAAGATGCCTGTTGGTGGGGGCACGGGGAGTGGAGGGCTGCAAGGGTGGGAACTTAATGTCAAATTTCCTCACTTTTGTCACTGTAGAATATCCATAACTGATGCATTAATGAAGTTGTTTGTAATATATATATATATATATATATATATATATGGCAAAAAACTGTATTTAATGCATCATTTAGGGTTAAAGTGAAAAAAGTCAGGAAATCAAACAATAGGGTTGAGCCCCTGATCCCCCCCACACATCCCACATCCCCATACTCCACAGACTGACTGACACTGGGGTGTGCTATTGAGGTCGTGTGGCCAAACTCACAACCCATTCCATGTGACATGCTACAGTAAAGGAAAATGGGGTGAGATTTAAGCCTCACAACCCCAATGGTACACCTGGCATCTGTCAGTCTGTGGAGGACAGAGGAGAATGAGAATAGTGTGGGATTGAGACTAACCCCAATGTTGATTTCTGACTTTCACTTTACCAGAATGATATATTAAACAGTTATGTATACATATAATTATATATTGCAAAAAACTTTGTTAATGCATCAGTTAGAGTTAAATTGACAAAAGTAGGGCAATGTGGCATTAGGGTTTCCAACCCTAACATTCCACCCCCACCCTACACAGACCAAGAGGCATCAGATGCATCATTTGGCTTGTCAGCCTAATGCTCAACCCATTCCATTAGAAAATAAGCTGGGTGGGTACAGCATAGGAGAATGTGGTAAGTGTTAGGGCTGACAACACCAATGCCACCCTCAACGCCCCTTGGTCTGTGCTGGGTGGTGTGTTAAGGTTGAAAACTCTAATGCCACATTTCCATACTTTCGTCACTTTAACCCTAACTGATGCATTAATGAAGTTTTTTGCAATTAATTTTCTTACTTTTTGAGTTAGTATAATATTATCCTTATTTTACTTCTGGCCCTTCTCTCCCATCCCTCCAGAGATCAGTATATATATATATATAGCTGTGTAAGGGCCCTGAGCTTCCATTTATACTACAATAGTGACCAAATTGTCAGCATAGTCTACTTAATACCCCACCTCATGTACCAGGTACAAAAAATGTTCAAATCCCCGCCAAAATATAATTCTGCTCAACTGCAATGCCATTCAGTGCCACAGGTGCAAAAACACATTTTAGCCATGATTTGAAAAATGACAGCTGTGACATACATGATGTCAGGTAATAAGAAGGCAATGTTGAAAATCCGGGATGAAAATATTTAAAATTTCCGAAGTTATGAGCAGGCATAGCGAAATTGCAATGAATGGTAATAACTTTACTGTGTTTTCATATTTTGACCTCAAATTTTGAACATGGTTTTCTTATGACATCCCCTCATGAAACCCCATCAGTGAAAATGTCCCAATCCATACAGTGGTAGCCATGATACGGTCGGATATTTCCCTGATATTTTGCGAAATATCTAAAGACTTTCTCTCTGGTGGCCCATAGTGGTGCTGCAGTCAGGCAAGAAATTTCCAGATATTTCACAGACATTTCAGGAAATATCTGACCATGTCTACGGTTACCACTGTACCAAAATGCCATTCCATGCCACAGGCGCAAAAACACATATTTTGCAGGATGTGAAAAATGACAGCTGTACTGTTCATGATGTGGTGTGAAAAAATGTCTATGTTGAAAATTTGGAGTCAAAATATTGAAAATTACAAAAGTTCTGCATGTGCGCTGAAAAAGTCCAATGAATGTGTGTAACTTGGGCATTTTTAGGAATTTGTTCACCAAATTTTCAACATGGCCTTTTTTGGACCCCACCTCTGCAACTGTTGTTAATGAGGCATAAAAGGTGATTTCAAGCAACGACTGCACAATCAAATCAAATCATCTTTATTTTAAGAAAGCACAATTCCAGAGCCTGTTCATTGTGCTTGTACAATAATAATAAAAAAACACAAACAATTTAAAACAATATAATCAGATTTAAAATCAACAACATAATCTGTAAACATTCCTGACTACTTATTTAGATTTCAACTTATGCACTTATAAATAAATCAATAGCCATCTCAAAATACTAAGAACAATCTGGATAGACCATGATAAATAAATATGTTTTCAGAGCAAATTTAATGCTCTGGACAGTCAGGCACTCCCTCACCCTTCACCTTCCAGGCCTGATTAATGAAACAAAAATTGCAGTGTTCATAAGGTGGGGTCCCAAAAAAAGCCATGTTGCAAATTTGGTGAAAAAAAATCCCCAAAATGGCAAAGATATCAGCACAAGTTCAAAACACCATTGAAATATATTATACAGCACTTACCTTGATTTCTTAGTTCACGGTTTGGTTTTGAAGAGTGCAGATGTGTCCCAGCCCACAGAAGATGACAGCCCAGGACCTCCAGTAGTAAGTATAGGGTAAGGGGTGTGTGTGGGGTGGTGGCTGTTCAATGGGAGGGTCTGGATGGGGGAGAGTGATGGCGGGGATGATGATGGACTGTTTTCTTTTTTGGGAGGTATGAAAAAAGACATTCGGAAACAGTTTCCCCCTGGTGTGGTGACCCCACACTTTGAGAGCCTTGGCAAGTGTGGGAAGGCTCAGTGCATGCCTATTTGCTGGCTGCTTAGCAGAATAAAAGATTAAGAAATATCACTGGCCTGGCTGGCTGCTGGGTGCCTCTTTGGAACAGAATCTTCACTTGACACTTCACGTCATGTCATGATCATGGATGAGCAATGGGTAGCAGTGAGCAACGCAGGCCAGCGGCAACATGAAGGGAGATGACAACTACAAAATCGGGATGGTCCTGACCCAATGGATGTAATGATTATTATTTGATTGATGTGGTCCATCGACCAACCCTTGTTTAGTTTTGTAACAGAAGGACACACACCCTATGCAGCAAAGCAGCAGACAGCAAAATCAAGTCAAATGGGTGGATAAGATCACAGGGACCGAGTATTATTTGATTGACTGATAGATTAATACATAAATAAATAAATAATTTGATTGATGTGGTCCATCCAACCTGATCCATGCTTTGTTTACAAAATTTTTTTTTTTTTTTTTCATAAGGGCACACACCTATATGCAGCAGGCAGCATCTGCCCCCCCCCCAAAAAAAAGTAGTAATAAATCAATACTAATTACTATTTTCAGATTCAGTCAGCTCAGCTGCAGTTGTAGGGGAAAATAACTACTTAACTAACTGATATAAGTTGAGTGGAAGTGAAAGGAAGGCAAAATTAAAAACATCAGGTCCATACCGGTCCACTCCTAACTCACTTATTTGGCTTGGCTTGGGTAAGTTAAACATCCTGACTGAAGAAGACAAGTGAACCTCTGCTTGCTGCCCTGCATGGAGTGCCATCTTCTTCATAAAAAAATAGAAAATTAATCAATTCATTAAACCCCAAAGTTTAAAACATTTTTCTCAGGATGTCAGGAGTCAGTGAAGTGAGTGAGTGAGTGACATTATGTCATCACTGACATAGCTGACCAGCACTGCCTGGACAGTTTTTAATTTGCCGTGGGCTGTGGCTTGCCTCAGAGACCAGGGTCAGTCAGGGTCAGGGCTGTTGCTGAAAAAGAAAACACTGTTGTTCAAAGTGTTTATATGGACATATACTAATAATAAAAAGCATTTTGTTTTGTTTGATGTTTGTTGGTATGCATACGCAAACACAAATTGTGATGCAAAAGAAAAGAACAAAGCCATCATTTTATTACTACACTACACATATGACATTAAAGTTATTAACTGTGTCTGTCTGTGTGTTCATTTATTCTCTAGCGGGTGGCCACCCCATTGAACCATTGTCTGTGAATTCCACACCAGCCACATACCAAAGCAGAGGTAATGGCATCACCTTTTCTGCTACGTGACTAGGCTATGTAAAAAAAAAAAACAGGGATCCTAACAAAATCCTGATATTTTTCCACAGTCTGCTGCTGGCAACGTTGGGCTCAGGACAGGCCTCATCAGATCACACAGAGTCTGTGAGGTCAGTGGTCCAACAAAAAGTTGAGCCATCAGTAGCAAACTGGGGAATAATATAGGATCCATTTTACTTTTCCCCTGTTTTTTTTTTTTTTGACAAGCTATGTAACTTAAAAAGGAGGGTCTGTGATGCCTGGCTTGGTATGTGGAATTCCTCCTGCTGCTGCAGCTGCTTAAAAGGTTTTTTGGGAATGGGATGCTGGCATTTGAAATAGAGGTTAGCATTGTGGGCAGGGGTACCAAGGCATATTGGTTCCAGTGGCCCAGGTGGGAGTTAAACCAGTGAAAAACGGGAGCAGTCCAAGTGGCTATGGGTAGGTAGTGTGGAAGGCTGGTGTGTAGTTGGGTGGGGATGTGCGGGCCACCTGAATAAAAAAATAAGAGACTTTTCAGCTGCGGAACAACAGTCAGGGTTCCCTCCTTAGTCTGCTGTTATGAATCGAACCAAGTCACACCACACCACTTCAGAGTAACAATATGACATATTTACATCATCAGAGGGAGTCATCGGCTGACTCTTACTATGGCTTCTCTGATCTCATTCTCATCTAAATGGTGGTGACTAACACATAGACATAGGTTACTTGCAATTGCAAGTGCAACTGTAAGTGTTACTGTTAGTTATGTCACAGGCCCGGGAGGAGGGAGTGGATGGAGCAGGAGTCAGAGGCACTGAGACAAGCAAACTAGGCTTCTTTTTTTCTTCTTCCAGGTGCCATGGGGTGGGGTAGCAAGGCAACCAAGGCTCATTAAATGATCATTTCCAGATAATGTGCCCGATTCTAGAAAGCATATGCCAATGCGCAACGCAGATGTGCCAACAGGATGGGAACATTTTGGGTAGGGCGTAACCCCCATTCGCAAATATGTCCAGCAAATATGACAAACACAATTCTACATTGTGAGATGCGCATTGATGCAATGCAGTACGCCAATGGCGACTTACACCACAGTTGTGACAAACCCACAGGTATGCAAATGTGCAACTGAACATGCACCAAGAAAATGGCAGAGAAACGCCAGGGTGGGATTCTAGAAGCAGCAGTGCCACAACTTACACCAAGACCAGCCAGAGCAACATAAACCAGGTGGGAGCAGGTGTAACATACACAGCATAGAAAGGAGCAGGGACAGATAGGCTGGACACACAGCAACACACACGCGGGACAGCTAGGACATGGGCCGCCATGGGCCGCACACAGGCATGGATGGAACTACAAGGTTGGACATAGTGGCATGACTGGTAATGGCACACAGGCTGGCATCTGGGCCAGTGCACCACTGCAGTGACATACCCTCATGAAACAGATATGCATCCCTGTCACAGCAGCACAGTGACAATGTGACTGGGCCATGGCACCACCTGTGTGATCCAGTATGGGTGTAGTGTTGGCAACCCAGCAGGGATACCTGTGACCATTCCCAGCCGCACTGTGCACCCATGGAGTGCCCACTGGCACACTTTCCATGCATCTATGCATACAACACAGGGCTACTGTACCATTCATACTGTACAGTCTGTGACACACCTATGTGACCCTGTAGTACAGCATGCCACCATGGTGTGGCAGCAATGACCAACAGGGCAGGTGTGGTGCTGGGTACTGCCTCACCTCTGGTGGACATCACACCCTGCCTGCATCCCATGCCCACACATCAGAGGTGTGATGGTACACCTTCACTCCACCTACCATGGCAGTCAACAGTGCCCACCGCTAACACAATACTGCCCTGTGCTGGAACAACCCTCCCTGGATGCCCACAGTGAGGGGTGCAGCCATGGTGGACCATGTACCACGCACAGTGGGGTCATGCCACACAGACAGGCCCAAACTCCTCACCCTCCCATGGCACATCCCAGGTCCATGGCAGCCAACACCAGGGACCCAGCTGCAAGACCGGTGTCAACTATGCCAGGGCCTGCATACACCATGCCACTGGGTGTGCACTGCAGTACTCTGTTGTGGCCTACACAGCTCACCCAATGCATGCATGGCAGTGTGGGTCCCAACCCCACCCAGCCGTGGCAGCTGTGCATACCACATGTGCGCCACTTGGGAGGCCGCGACTGCAGCAGGCACAGCCCTGTACTGCAGGGGCCGTTGAGGAGTGTGGCCTGGGCCTGTGCCATGCAGGCATGCTGGCCTGTGCCATGGGCAGTACTGCCGAGGGGCTCAGAGGATTGGGGGCGTACCCCTCAGGTGCCCCTCAGCATGAGGCCTTCCTACCCCATGCTCCACCCCATAGCCCTGGTCCATGGCCACCCCACATGGGCAGTGTGCTGCTCACACAGCCACTGTGCAGTGCCTGCATGACACTGGCTGGATGCCACATCCAGAACACACCCATCACTGCAGTACATAGTGTGCGTCTCACCACCATGGGGGCCACAGCAGTCTGACCATGTGCCCCATTGTGTGGGGTGGTGACCCCCATCCTCAGGGCACTGTCCCACATAGTCCACAGAAGTGGAAGAGGAGTTGTCGGTGCCATCCGGCTGAGGACACAGCCTTAGGATGTCTGCTCCCACTGCAGCCATGGGGGCGGGCCTGCCTTTCCTAACTGCATAGGTGAGTGATGGACCAAACAGGCAACATGTTACCACACACATGTGGCATGTCCAGTACACTGCCTGCCACACAGTGGTGTGTGGCTGTCCCATGTCCCCCACATCCCTAGGCACCCTCCCACAGCACAGCCCCTGGAATGGACCACTGCCATTTCACATATCGTATCAGGACTCCTGACTGTCCACCTTTGGGAGGGTCATGCCTGCACACCTCTCGCCCATACCACAGTATGAGGGCTGTTCCCCGTTGTACCCCACCAAGGCTCCCTGTGCCACATTGCAGGGACCTGTTCCACATTCATAGTCCACATACGTAGGCAACACTCCAGTGTACATGCTGCATGTCACTATATTGGTCACGTTGTGACAGACATTCTGAACATGATTGAATGCAACAGTACAACAATGGTCTTTGTTTCTAGGCCTTGTTTGTTGCAGTGTTCCACATGCAGCCCATGAGTTCCACAGTGTGACAGGCACTGTACAACAGTTGAGGGACAACAGACTGAGGGGTATGCATGCCTGCCCCTCAGGGCAGTGACAGCTGGAGTAGGGGTATGTAAGGGGTGGGGGGGCCTGCTGTGGCCCAGTACTCACCAGTCTGCTGATTGTCTGTCCCCGTCTTGGTCTGGATGGCACTGTTCTGATCCAGCTCTTTCCTACAGCCAGGTCTGCAGCCCCTGTACTGCTAGGCTGTGCCTGGGTCTCTCGACTCGCAACTGCACGTGCCACACATGCATTTCACATGTGTATCACATGCCGCACATCACATATGCACATTTGTGGCATGCGTGGTGTCAATTGTGTTTTGCGATAGCGATGTGTGGTATGGCATCTGCAATGTAAGGATGCAGCCTGCCTGATTCATGCATTTACGTGTGCTCCCTGTGGAACCAACGCAGATGTGAGATGGGTGTGGGTGGCCCTGCATGTGTAGTACCTTTGCCTGCAGGGCTACGTGTGTGTGTGTGTGTGTATGTGTGCGTGCGCACACTCATGCCATGGGGGGTCAATGGCAGGCAGATGCCCACCGGCAGTGGCCCACACTGGGCACTGTTGTGACTGGGGGTTATGCCCCACCCAACATGTTCCCACTAAGGCCCTACCAATGCAATGTTGACAAAAGGACAATACACCATAGGGTTGAGGTGCAAACAGGTTTATTTACATGATGCTCAATACACACACGTGCTCAATGCACAGTGCTCAACAGTTCCACCCATCATGCATGCCCCACACTTACCCATGCACACAGTCATGCATACACACACACACACACACACACACACACACACACACCCATGTGACCGCACAGTGCCCCCATAGACATGTGCCCCTGCCATGTATATGGCTCCACCCCCCCATTGCAGCCCTCCCCACCATTTCCCCTACTGCGTAGGTCACCTGGGCATCTCACAGCCATCTGCCATGCACATGCCATCCTCTCACCGACCCTTCCGGTGCTGGGTGCTGGGCTGTGGGGGACTCTGCTGGTATGGTGGGCTGTGTGGTGCCCTGATGGACCACCCCTGGCATCGCACCCTGTGGGCCTGTGTGTGCCCCCACAGGTGGGCTGCTGTGCCTCTGCCTATGCAAGCCTACTTGCCTCTGTGCCACATGTGGCAGCGGCTGTGCTGGGGCTGCACAGTGTGTTCCCCATCATGTGCTGAGTGCCCCGGGCCCTGTGCAGCCTTTGGAGCACCCTCCTCAGTGTGCCCGTCCCCCTGTGTGTGCCCTCTGCCTGACCCTGTTCCTGTGCGACTGTGTGAGGTGCTCAGCCTGGCCTGTGCCTGTGTTGCTGGCATGCCTGTGTGCACCACTGTAGTTGCATCTTGGTGCTGTCCTGTGCCTGGGTCAGTGTGGGTGGTGCCCAGCTAGGCATACATCTCCGGCAGCATGACTGGCGGGTGGATAGATACTGACACCTGGGCTGGGGGTTGGGAAGGGGATTCCACTGGCTCCAGTGGCTGTGTCTGGGTACTGGAATGAGCAGTGGCCAGAGGTGCCATCTGCTGGGCCAGGCCTTGCATGTGGTGCAGTGGCTGCAGTGCACGCGCTATGGCCTGCATGGCCGTGGCCATGGCTGTATCCTGGTGCTGCTGGTGTGCCAGCATGTTCTCCAGATCTGTGCTGAGGTGGTCCATGATGACTGTCTGGTGTTCGGCACAGTGCTGACTGCCCTGTATGTCATCCCCCAGGCCAGCCATGCATACTGCTGTGTCCCTAGTGAATGCCTGCAGGCTGCTGGCAATGCTGGATAGCTGCAGCTCCTTGCAGGTGTGGTGCTCCTGCATGCCCTGTCATATGTTCCCCAGCTCCTGCCTGCAATCCCTCTGGCCAGCTAGCACCAAATGGCAGTAGTTCCCAATGTAGTCTGGTGGAGACAGCTGGTCCTGCAGCACCCGGACAGCCTCATCCAACTCGTCCTCCAGTCCACAGGTGCTCAGTGGGCTGAGCAACCCTATGGCAGTGTCCTCAGCCTCCGGCTGGTCTTGGTTTGATGCCTCCTGCTTGACCATGGGCATCTGCACCACCTCCACAGATGTGGCGGCACTGCTGGTGGTATCCTAGGCGGTCCCCTGCTGCTCCCATGGTGGTCGAACTGCATCCTCCTCACTGCTGTCCACCGCCTCCTCCACCATGGGGTTCTCACCATCCCCACTCCCCTCAGGATCCGACATCAGCTCCAGTGTTTCTACCACAGGTGTACTGGTGGCAGGGCTGCCTCCAGTGACCGATGGGCTGCCACCATCATGTGACACCAAGCCGGTGGCCTGGGCCATGCTGGCACCATCCTGGCCCTGCTGCTGCTGCTGCTCCCACCTTCTGGCTCTGCTGGGGGCTACCTGCACCAGCTGCCACTACATCTGTTGGATAGGCAATGTGTTAGTGTGTCCCCGCATCACAGTGTGCCCTCACCTGCCCGATCAGTGTTACCCTCACAGGTCTGCTTCGGCGTTGCACTCCGGCATTGCACCCACCACACTTCTGTGCTGTCCCGCCTGATGTATGCCACCACTGTACATGTGTACTGCACCAATAGCATTGACCCCCACCATTGCTGCCCTTGCTGTGCCATCCATCCTGGTATGGCAACACCAGCTGTCACATGGCTGCCCCATATGGCTGCCTGCTGCACAGTGACACCATGAATGGCCATGCCCATGGGACAACACCATGCTGCAGGGGCCTGCACCCCTGGGTGACTATGTTGTCCCTGCCAGCCATGCACAACTCCTGTGGCCATCGCCCACACTCTGCAGGCACTGGGACAGTGACCCATGCCCCCTCCCCACTGCCCAGCCCATACTTGTGCACAGCACCCCCCCAGCACACAATGCAGGACACAGGATCCCCCAGTGCAGCCCAGGCCATACCTTAGCATGACCTCCCGAACAGTACACAGTGCAGGACACAGCAACACCCAGTGTAGCCCAGACCATGATGCAGAATGGCCCCTCAACATTACACAGTGCAGGACACAGCAACACCCAGTGCAGCCCAGGCCATGCCTCAGCATGCCCCCTCAACAGTACACAGTGCAGGACACGGCTTCCCCCAGTGCAGCCCAGACCTTACCTCTGCATGCCCCCCCAACAGTACACAGTGCAGGATGCAGCTTCCTCCAGTGCAGCCCAGACCTTACCTCTGCATGCCCCCTTCAACAGTACACAGTGCAGGACACAGCATCCCCCAGTGCAGCCCAGACCTTACTTCTGCATGCCCCCCCAACAATACACAGTGCAGGACACAGCATCCCCCAGTGTGGCCCGGCACATTCCTGTGCACAGCCCCCCCTCCGGTTTCATGTGTCATGCCAGCCCCTCCACATTTGGCCATGGGTCATTCCTTTGCACTGCTGCACATGTCAGCAACACACATGCCTGTCCCTGGCCTTCCCCTTTCCATTGTCTGGTTCCCTTGGCCCACTCTGTGGCTGGCTGTGGCCATGTGGCATTCCTGTGACATGCCTCCCCATCATTACATCTGCCTACATGTTGTCACCCCACCCACCCCATCTTTGCCATTGGTTTCAGTGCTGTTGCCATGTCTGGCCTGTCACATACGTTGCTGGTTGTGTGTCTCTACGTGTGGCTATCTGCTGTCTGAATGTGTCCAGCTGTGTTACACCAGCGATGCTCTGCTGGCTGAGATGTGCCGCTATCCTCCTTTCGATGCTGCAGAGTGGCTCCTGCTGGGTGGGTCCACCCCTGTGCCCTGTGCACTGTACCTGTTGTGCACCACCTTGCATTTTACCAGGTGCCTGAGATCACTCCACTTCTTTTGCACATCACGGACTGTCCTGCACTGTGCAGCAATGGCATTGACTCTGCCTACCATCCTGTCCCATGCCCTCTTGCGTTTCTCCCTCCTCTTGGCATCCCCTCCACATCCCATGAGGAGTGCATGGTGGCAGTCGATTTGCTCCACCAGGGTGTTAACCTCTTCATGGCCACAAATCCTCTTCCTCCTCTGTCTTACGGCTGCAGCTTCTGCCATTGCTGTGGCATACCTGCTGGTGTATGTTGGGTTGCAACTGCATGTTGCACACTTTTATATGGTGTATCTTGCATGTTGCGACTTATGCAGTTGCGTTTGGTGTATTCACGGAGTTCTAGAATAGCCCGTAACTCGCATGTCACAGTTGCTGTTGCATAAGTTCGGCAACTGCGTTATTTGCGTCTGGCCTGTTTTCCTTTCTAGAATCGGGCCCAATGATTCCAGTCCAATCCAGTCCAGACTCCAGATACCATGGTGGGAAGACTCATTTCCTTCAATGTCCAGTCTCGATGCCAATACGGGGAGGGAGCAGAATGGGAGGGAGGGGAGAGAGGCACACTGAGCCAAGGCTCACAGAGATGTTCATCTCTGTTAGCTTTCACATGGATGGATTGAATGGTCGGCTTTCCACTTGACTTGTTCTCTCAGTCAGTCAGTTGGACTTGGCCCAGCAATGTTTTAAACTGTTTCTTTTTTTCATCCTTATCAGCAGTGATCTGAGATCTGCAGTGTATGACTGGGTCAATGATTAGTTGGACTCAGTGGGAGTGAGCAGGCAGCAAAGACAAGTTGACTAAAGGCAACATTTTTTAAACCCCTGTTTTGAGAACCTGGTAGGCCCTCTGCAGATGTTGAGTACCTGGGTAGTTGCCTGTGTGGCCTGGATGCTGTGTTTCATGCTGATCCACACTATCTCTTAGGGTCATGGCGATCGTAGGATGGGGGTGCCACTAGACACCAGGGAAATTATTATTACAGGGATAGCCATCAAAGGGTGGGGTGGCCATTAAACACCAGGGAAAAACATTAAGAACTGTGGAGACAGTGGAAGGGACAAGCAAGGATTCTCAAGTGATGAAAAAGGATCCTTTTTGTGACTCCTGATATGAAAAATGATTCTTTTTTTGTATCACTCAGCCACGAAAAAGGACACATTATATGAAAAAAAAATATTTCAGGAGCATATTTCTAACTTTGAAGTGCAGATTGCACGAAACAGGGTCCTGATGAGCCAGCTATGGGTGGTGTGCTCTCTCCAGGTTGTCATTTTTGTTGCTTTTGAAAACATTTTTTTTTTAAAACAAGATGGCAGCTCACAAAAAAGGATTTTTTCTCATGAAAAAGGTTGTTATTCTCGTGAAAAAGGAATCAGTCTCACAAGACCAAATCCTTTTTCATGAGATCAAATCTTTTGTTGAACTTTTACAATCTATCCTGAAAACTGATCTTCCATTGAAAACAAAGGAAAATGAAAAATTGAATAACTTTGCAACACATAAATATTTTTCTACCAAGCTAAGCATGGCAATTCTGTTACCCAAGTTATTTCTACTGTACAAAAATCACACAAAAATTCTGCACCTTCTGGGTGCAAGGCGATGAGGAAAAAAACTTCAAAAATTGTGACTTTCTGACTTTTTCAACTGTCCAGATCTCAGAATCCACACATTCAGCTGGAACAACACTTTAAACATCAAGAGATCTACCAAACGGGACAGAGAATACCAAATTTTGTGCAAATCCATTGATCAGTGGCAAAGTTATTAAGGTGCAAAATTTGAGGTTTAACATTAAACATGCTGTTAATGCAGACATTAGGGTTGATGGGAAATGAAAAAAAACTTTAGGGATTTGGGTCCCCGCAGTTTTGGTGAATCAGTCGTGGGGTCATACTTGGTGTTATCAAACCTAATGCTCACCCCCCCACCCTGTAGCCTTATGTCTGAAGCACAAGATACATGTCCAACCTAGTGCCTCATAGTGATACCGTATGACCAACGTAATCTATCAGAGCTTTCTTCATTCAGGACCCTATGAGCCCTGTGTGAAGACATCACATTTGACCTCAGCTGATCCAAGGTAGGGTGGGCATTAGGGTTGACAACCCCAAGTAAGATCCCAAGATTGATTTGTCAATACTCAGGAGACTCAAATCCCAATTTTTTTTCACTTCCCATCTTTAAGCACTTTGCATTTTACAACTCTGTCTGCATTAACATAGTTTTTGCAAAGAATTTCACTTCTTTTTGTGATAGCTGATCTGTATCCTCATTTGAGCAGGTCCCTTTGGGACCTGTGCAAAATGAGATAAATACAATATTGAAGACAGTCCTAATGCAGTGCATGGGCCCAACAGACCCCAGCACACATGTCAATACCTTGTGGGTCAGGTTCACTGACCCACCACAAGATGTGATGTCTGCACCAAAACACTGCTTCATCCCTACCCAGGCCATGACTGGTGCTGCATGCTGCAGCACCTTCTCCATCAACCTTGCCCAGTAAACCGATTCACTGAGTTCACACCTGAACTCAACTAACTGGCACGATAAGGCAGCGTGTTCCCTAGAGGTGCAACAGACATCCTTGCAAACAATGCTACTTAATAAAGTCTTTGTTTTTAATATTGTGACCCCAAACTTTCAACATAGTCTTCTTATGATCCCACCTCATGAACCCCATTGGTGAAAATTTTCACATCCATGCTGAAGCGTTATTCCGCTACAAGTGTGAAAACACATTTTAGACAGGATGTGAAAAATTGACAGCTGTAGTATTCATAAGGTGGTGTGAAAAAATGGGTACATTGAAAATCTGGAGTCAAAATAATGTAAATTATGGAAGTTATGCACCTGTGTAGAAACATTTCAACACATGCTCATAACTCTGCCATTTTGGGGATTGTTTTCACCAGATTTTCAACATGGGCTTTTTGGGACCCATCTCATGGACACTGGCACTGTAATTTCATTATTTGGTCCCAAAAGGTGGATTTTGAACCACAACTGCAAAAATCACCTTCCAGGCACGATTAACGAAATAACAGTGACAGCATTTATGAGGTGGGGTCCCAAAAAGCATATCTTGAAAATTTGGTGTAAAAATTTGAAAAAAATGACAGAGATAGCACCATAAGTTCAAAACACCATTGGAAATACATTATATGGCATTTACCTGTATTCCTCATTTCGCGTTTCGGCCTTGAAGAGTGCAGACATTTCCTGGTCCACAAAAGATGGCATCGGCCGACCTCCAGAGATAAGTATAGGGTAAGGAGAGGGTGTGATGGCTGGTGCTCAGTGGGAGTGTCAGGTTCTGGGTAGAAAGATGGTGGAGATGACGAGGGACTGTTTTCTTTTTTTCAGGTTACAAAAAAACAAACAAGATGTCATGCGATGGTTTGTTCTTTTCAGGGCAAACATAAAAGTATTTCATAGAAACATAGACATTGATGGCAGAAGGAGACCACTAGGTCCATCTAGTCTGCCCATTTGTTTTAGACCTATTTTGACACTCTAGTTGCCGTTTATAGTCAGGGCTCCCTTGTATCTATCCCATGCATTCTTGAATCCCCCCACAGTGTTGACCCCCACAACCTCTTGGGGCAGGCTGTTT
The DNA here is from genome assembly GCA_016271365.2 of Neoceratodus forsteri. Lineage (NCBI taxonomy): Eukaryota > Metazoa > Chordata > Ceratodontiformes > Ceratodontidae > Neoceratodus > Neoceratodus forsteri. The sequence continues at coordinate 975,645,724 of CM057453.1, forward strand.
CAGGTGTCCACCACTCTTTCTGTGAAGAAAAACCTCCTGGTGTTTGTAGAGAATCTCCCTCCTTGCAGCCTGAGGTCATGTCCCCTGGTCCTGGAGCCCTTTGTGAAATGAAAAAGTTCCTGTGCCTGAACCTTGTAATGCATTTTGTGTACTTGAATGTTTCAATCATGTCCCCTCTCTCTCTTCTCCGCTCCAGGGAGTACATATACAGTTCCCTAAGTCTTTCCTTGTAGGACATGTACTGCAGACCCTGAATCATTTTTGTCTCCTTTCTCTGTACTGTTTCCACCCGGTCAATTTCCTTCCTGAAGTGAGGCCTCCAGAATTGGACTCCGTATTCCAGGTGAGACCTGACCAGCGATCTTTACAGTGGTAGTACTGTGACACAAAATACAGCTCCAGCTGTGGAAAGGAGTGTGCATGAAGCAAAAACTAAAAAATCTGACAAAACAAAGTACCAGCACTACTCCAGGGTCACTTAAAAGTCAGAAAAGTATTCATTGCTAAAAAATCATTTATTGTTAAAAAAATCAGGACGCCAAACATACAGCCACTGATTGGCTATCCCTCTACTGGTTTCACACTGACTGATGCGTCATCAGGAGTTACTTATTCAATGAGAACACAGTCCATAAATACAAAATCATTAAAGGTGTATCACCACATTCCCATTTTAAAGTGCAGTACATAAGGTGCAAAGTAAACCAAATAGTGCAAGAAAAATTGCTAAAAATACAACTCTCAAAATAGCTAATAAGCTGTAATACAAATGCAAATTAATGCTAACATATCATTAATTGATAAATATTATAATTCACATTAAATATGAAATGCGTTATTATGTCATGCTCCTTTATACAGAGCACAAATGAATGATCTTGTGGAGTCAAGAAACTGTAGATACAGCTGTAAGGTAAACAAGACTGCAAAACCTAATACGGTGGAGACTATCCAGAGAAGGGCAACAAAGATGGTGCAGGGCTTACACCACAAAACATATGAGGAGAGACTAAGGGACCTCAATATGAACTCACTGGAGGAGAGGAGACAGCGGGGAGACATGATTGAAACTTTCAAGTACATTAAGGGCATAACAAGGTGCAGGCGGGCGAGCTTTTCCAATGTAGAAAAAGTACTAGACTAAGGGGACACAATATGAAATTGGAGGGGGGTAGATTAAGAGGTAATGTGAGGAAGTTTTTCTACACAGACAGGGTAGTCGACACATGAAATAGTCTGCCACAGGAGGTAGTGGGGGCAAGCACAGTGGAGGGGTTTAAACATGCTTGGGACAGGCACAAGGGAAGCCTGAGAGGGGTGGGAGTGATGACAAGCCATTGATCACATAGGATCAGTGGCCACATACAATGTATAGGGTCTACAGGCAGACTGGATGGGCCTAGCGATCCTTATCTGCCGACAATTTCTGTTTCTAATACCTATGCATTGCAACAATATAGATATTGTGATAGAAATGGGAATCAAACTCAAAAGGCTGAATGAGTCAGACTCATGGGTCCCTGTATTCATTCAGATCTATAGCCAGGTGCTTAAGGTACCAATGCATGGTAGTACCACCTCTCTCCTCCTGCTCATGATTCCCCTCCCAATGCAGCCCAGCATTCTGTTTGGCCTTTAATGTTGCCTTCTCACACTGTTTACTAACCTTCAAGTCATCTGAGATTATGATTCCCAGATCTCATTCCTGGTCTGAGGCCACCAGACCTTCGCCTCCTAGGTAATACTCCTTTCATGAATTTGTCTTTCCTATCTGCATGATCTTGCACTTTTTTGCATTAAATTTCAGCACACTCCAGACCATTTTTCTAGTTTTTTGAGGTCAGCTTCCATCTTGCTCCTTCTGAGGTGTCCTCCCTGTTACATATCTTGGTGTCATCTGTGAACAGACACACCTTCCTTTCCAGTCCTTCAGTGATGTCTGCTATAAAAACATTGAAGAACAGAGGCCCCAGCACTCAGCCCTGGGGAACCCCACTGGTCACCTTGTCGTCCGTTGATTGCATTCCATTAACCTGTTCCCTCTGGGTTCTGCTTTGTAACCAGTTTTTTACCCATCTGACTTCTTCTGGACCACACCTGTGTGGTCAAGCTTCTTTACCAGTCTTCGGTGTGGGTTCCATGTCACTACAGTACATAATATACAGTGAATACAATTTGAGTGACAATAACACAGCGACCGTATACCCGGTGAACGTGCATCCCAGTGAATGCTCAATGTGATGATTACAACTACAGCACATGCTTCCTTTAGGCAATTTACACACAATTCACACATGTATATGAATATTTTACGCAACTCCATGGAAATACTCAAGGTGAGGACGTGAGTAGTACTCATCCAGAACCTGCACATCAATATCCATGTCATGCAGGGGGGGCTACACCCCCGAACTCCCCCATCTCTAGGATTATAACTCCATGACACACCTGGATTGTGGGGATAGGTTATGAACCCTGTCAGTAAGTCAATTTCATTTACTGCTGTAAATTGCCTCTTGTGCTCATGTGAAACAGTTGGCAAGCTGACACCATCGCTGAAATGTACCTGTAGCCCTTTGTGTATTTTGCTTGGTATACACATCCTCCGTAATTGTCTTAGCACTATTATATTCACCCAAATGTTCTTGCTGAAATGTATGCTCTGTAGTAACATGATACCTCGGTGTAGAACTGAGTTGAAGGCCTTATTAAAGTCTAGGCAGACCACATCTACTGCCCCACCATCATACACTATTTTTGTAGCGTACTCAAAAAACTTGAGCAGATTTGTCTGGCATGACCTACCTGCTGTGAAACCATGTTGTTTAGGGTCTTGTTGGCAGCTAGTTTTGAGGAATGCTGTGATCCTCTGCATGAGTAGTATCTTCATTAGTGTCTCTACTATAGACGTGAGGCTCACCAGTCTGTAATTACTAGCCACTTCAGAACTGTCTGATTTGTGAAGTGGAACCACTATTGCCTTTTTCCAGTCTTCAGGTACCACACCACTCTTCAAGATTTTCATGAATAGTAGTGCCAGTGGGGCTGCTAAATCTGCACCCAGTTCCTTAAGGATTCTTGGATGCATCTCATGTGGTCCCATGTCTTTGTCTGCTTTTAGTTTATTTAGTACATCCTGTACTTTACCTTCTGTAAAGGGACCCATGTCTACCCCGGTCCTGGGATGTTGCATTTTTTCAGGGCTGGGCCATCCCATGGGTCCTCTTTGGTAAGCATTGAGCAGAAATGGTGGACTAAGTGGGTGTCATAGATGTTGCCTACCCAGACTTCAGCAAAGCTTTTGGTACTGTTCCAAATAGAAGATTGATTAATAAGCTGGGTAGGCTTGGGGTGGGTCAGAAGTTTGTCAACAGGGTGGCAAAATGGTTGGCAGGCAGAAAACAGAGAGTGGTGGTAGATGGTATCCAATCAGATGAGATGCAAGTCACAAGCAGAGTACCTCAGGAATCAGTTCTAGGGCCAGTCCTCTTCAATATCTTCATCAGTGACATTGCAGATGGACTGGAGGCTAAGGTTTGTCTCTTTGCAGATGACACCAAGATCTGCAACAGAGAAGATGATCCAGATGGGGTGGGCAGAATGAGAAGAGATCTGGATAAACTGGCAAAATGGTTGGAAGAGTGGCAACTGGGGTTTAACACAAAGAAGTGCTAGATCATGCACGTAGGGAAGAGAAACCATGAATCCACCTATAGGTTGGAAGGGGAGTTGCTGGCAATCATAAGGGAGGAAAGAGACATGGGCATCATTATCACAGATGACCTGAAATCATCCAAGCAGACCACTAAAGCAGTAGGTAAGGATTGGAGGATGTTGGGGTGTATTAGTAGGGGTATCACAAGTCATGAGGGAGGTAATAATCCCTCTTTGCAAGTCACTGGTTAGGCACCACCTGGAGTATTGCATGCAGTACTGGAGGCAGCACCTTCACAAAGACATTAACAAAATAGAGGCAGTACAAAAAAGGGCAACCAAAATGGTGCAGGGACTGCATCAGAAAACATATGAGGACAGATTAACGGAGCTCAATATGTATACCCTAGAGCAAAGGAGGGAGAGAGGTGATATGATCAAAACATTTAAACACCTTAAGGGCATTAACAAGGTGAAAGAGTCTAACATGTTTCAGTATAATAAAAATAGCAGGACAAGAGGACTCAGCATGAGATTAGAGGGTGGCTGATTAAGGGGTAATTTGAGGAAGTTATTTTTCACAGAAAGGGTGGTGGATGCATGGATCTGCCTACCTCAGGAAGTGGTGGATATGAATACAGTGCAGGGCTTCAAACAGGCATGGGATAGTTATAAGGGAGCAATACAGATGAGTATGACTAGATAGGCCACTGACAGAGTAAAGGCCTATGGCACATTCATAAGGTAGAAAAAAATGGGCAAACTGGATGGGTCTTGTGGTCCTTATCTGACGTCAACTTCTATGTTTCTATGTTTCTAAGTATTTGTTGAGGATTTTGGATTTCTTTGGGTCATGTTTGATGCATTTCCCTTCTTCAGAACACTGGGGGTGGGCTCCTCAGTGTCACACACTGCTGGGGGGGTGTAAATGCCAACACGGGGATTGGACCCCTTGATGTCAGCAATAATCATAAATCAACAGGCTGCAAAGGGTGGAAGCATCTGACTCTGGGGGAGAGCATCCCAGTGTCGAATAAGAATACTAAATAATAATAAATAAATTAATTAATTAAATAAGTAAATAAGTACACTGCCACCGGGGATTGGGGCCCCTTGTGTGTAGATAACAGTTTAATGAAGCCATAGTCAGGCTGGCTGGGCTACAATGACAGAAGAAACATAGAAACATAGAAGTTGACAGCAGATAAGGACCGCAAGGCCCATCCAGTCTGCCCATTTCTTTTTCTACCTTATAAATGTGCCATCGGCCTTTGCTCTGTCAGTGACCTATCTATTCATAGTCATTTGTATTGCTCCCTTATGCCTATCCCATGCCTGTTTGAAGCCCTGCACTGTATTCATAGCCACCACTTCTTGTGGTAAGCTATTCCATGCATCTACCACCCTTTCTGTGAAAAATAATTTCCTCACATTCCCCCTTAATCGGCCTCCCTCTAATCTCATGCTGTGTCCTGCTATTTTTCTTATATTTAAACATGTTAGACTCTTTCACCTTGTTTATGCCCTTAAGGTGTTTAAATGTCTCGATCATATCACCTCTCTCCCTCCTTTGCTCAAGGGTATACATATTGAGCTCCATTAATCTGTCCTCATATGTCTTCTGATGCAGTCCCGGCACCATTTGGTTGCCTTCTCTGGACTGCCTCAATTTGTTAATGTCCTTGTGAAGGTGTGGCCCTCCAATACTGCACACACAGTACTCAGATGGAGCCTAACCAATATCTTGTACAGAGGATTATACCTCCCTCTCGACTTGTGATACCCTACTAATACACCCTAACACCCCCTAGCCTTACCTACTGCTTTAGAGGTCTGCTTGGATGATTTTAGGTCATCAGTGATGATGATGCCCAAGTCTCTTTCTTCCTTGTGACTGCTAGCAACTCCCTCCCAGCCTATAAGTGGCTTCAGGGTTTCTCTTCCCTATGTGCATGATTTTGCACTTCTTTGCATTAAATCCCAGTTGCCACTCTTCTGACCATTTTGCTAGTTTATCCAGATCTCTTCTCATTCTGCCCACCCCATCTGGATCATCTACTCTGTTGCAGATCTTGGTGTCATCTGCAAACAGACAAGCCTTACCCTCTAGTCCATCTGCGTAGGTCACTAATGAAGATGTTGAATAGGACTGCCCCAGGACTGATCCCTGAGGTACCCCACTTGTGACTTGCATCTCTTCTGACTGTATACCATTTACCACCACTCTCTGTTTTCTGCCAGTCAACCAGTTTGCCACCCAGTTGACAACTTCGACCCACCCCAGCCTACCTAGCTTATTTTATCAATCTTCTATGTGGAACAGTGTCAAAAGCTTTGCTGAAGTCAAGGTAGGTGACATCAACTGCTCCCCCTTGGTCCACCACTCTGGTTACCCAGTCAAAGAAATCTATGAGATTAGTTTGACAGGACCTTCCTTTTGTAAACCCATGCTGTCTTGGATCCTGTGCCCCTATGGATTCCAGGTGTTGCACTATCCTTTCCTTAAGGAGTGCCTCCATAATCTTGCCCACTACTGAGGTAAGACTGACTGGTCTGTAGTTCCCCGCCTCCTCCCTGCTACCACTCTTGTGGAGCGGGATCACATGAGCCCTTCTCCAGTCTTCTGGGACCTCTCCTGTGCTCAGAGACTCACTAAACAATTCTGCTAATGGCTCTGCTAGTTCCTCCTTTAGCTCCTTAAGTACCCTGGGATGTATGCCATCGGGTCCCATTGCCTTATCCACCTGAGCTTAGCAAGCTCTTGTGGGACCCTTTCTTTGTGAAGGGAGTAGTGCTCACCTCCCTCCCCCTGTGTCCATGATGCTGAGCTGTGGGCCTGCCTACCTTCTCTCAGTAAATACTGAGAAAAGTATCTATTTAGGATAGATGCCTTTACAGGGTCCTCCTCCTCACATGCTCCCTTTTCTCCATTAAGCAGTAATACCCCTCTGGACTTTCTCCTTTCACTAATGTATCTATAGAAAGTCTTGTCACCTTCTTTACTTTCGTGCTAGTGTTTTCTCAGTTTGGGACTTTGCCTGCCTTACTGCCTTACCTGCTTCCCTTAGGGCAGTTTGGTATGCCTCCCTATCTTCATCCCGCTGTGTTCCCTTATATTTCCTGAAGGCCAGCCTTTTGGCTCTGACCTTTTCTGCTACTGTATTTGAGAACCAAAGTGGTTTCCTTCTTCTTTTGCACTTCCTTTTCTGCCACATCCCTGAGCTACTGCATGAACCATGACAGCAGCAGCCTGCACTCTATGACACAGCTGTCTTTAATAAATGAGTGCTGTGTCATCCAGTGCAAGTACTATACGACACAGCTGTCATTTATTAAAGACAGCTGTGTCGTATAGTACTTGCCCTATATGACACAGCTGTTAATTATTAAAGACAGCTTTGTCATATATGTCTCAAACTCCAGAGGTAGTTATAGAGTAAAGGGGAGGTGTGGGGTGGTGGGTGCTCAGTGGGAGGTTTGTGTTGGGGGTTATCAGGCAGTGGCAGATAACAAGAGACCATTTTCTTTTTTGGGGGGTTAAAAAAGACATTGCGGAATGTCTTTTACTTTTCAAGGAAATGATAACACTATTTCCAGACACTGGGGGTGGGTTCCCTAGTGTCACACACTGCTGGGGTGTGTAAATGCTGACATGAGGATTGGGTCCCCCGATGTCAGCAGTGTTATGAAAACAAGGGGTCTACACAAGGTGAAGCATCCAAGACCGGGGGCAGGCATCCCGATGTCAGATAAGAATAAAAGAAATAAACAATAAATTAAATAAATAAATACACTGCCACCAGGGATTGGGATCCCCTGTGTGCAGATAACAGTTTAATTAAGGCACAGTCAGGGTGGCAGGGCTACAATGATAGTAGCCCCAACCCTGACCTATGAGTGGAGACAACAGCAGGGGTTGCACTATATGACACAGATGTCATTTATTAAAGATAGCTGTGTCATATACTGCAAATTGCTGCTTTCACAAAAATTCAGTTATGAGTAGAACATTGATTTTTTAAACTGCCCATGCTCAGAAACAGAACATTTTTATTAAATATTTTGCAAGCTACTTAACTGCTGGACACAAAAACCACAAACGCACGCACATTGGACCAACCTCTGTCAAACCTGAAATTTCAGGTTTTAAAGCCTCCTATTTTTTTTCCTTTTCAGTTCAGATATCAAAGGCTTATTAATTCTTTGTGAGTGGGAGAGAACGGAGTCTGTGTAGAGTGGTGCAGTCACTGTTAGACAGTTGAGGAAGTGCTGCTGTAGGTGGAGTCAGAACAGGCACATGATATTTTCAGAAAATGTATGCCACCATTGCCCTATCATTTTAATTGTGTTCTGACCTTTCCAGTCTAACTTTGGGCTGTCTGCTTGAGTTATGTGAGTGGTATGAAGCCACGGTAATGGGAGTCCTCCCCCAAGCCCAGAGTCCAAAGTGGAGGCAAGGAGCTGTGTTCTCACTAGGGAGAAAACTAATGACTGCTATATGGAGAGCTGAGCCATGAGGCACCAGACAGAAAACCAACATACCAGACATGCACAGATTCAGATACTACCAGACATGAATTTGAATGACTTTTGAATGACTTAAGGAGCTGATATATCACTCTACAATTGTTTGAGTTTGTTGTTTTACTTGTTTATATGATTAAAATTTGTATATGTTATAAAGCATTTATAGAATATTTAAGGCACTTGTGTCACTTTTGCAGTAAACTGTACTAAACTGTACTGCGTTTTAAATAAGACATATAGTACATATAGTAGTAAATGGCATTAACAATAACAATAACAACTACTACAGAGGATTTTTCAGTAAATGGCAATTAAACTTCCATTCTACCCGAGAGAATACGGTAGAGAAAACAACACATGTTTAGGGATGTTGGGTTAAAAGGGTGCAAGCATAGCATTCTTCCAAGCAGAGACGCCATTTTAGATGCATATAACAGCACTAAGTACACGCTAGGCCAAGGCCAAGGCCATAGCCATTGCTAAATTGCTGCAACACCATTGTAACCCTTCTTTTTTGACTGAATTGGTTACAAATCAATATCACTTTTCTACAAGGCACAGCAAAGCAACAAAGCATTTGGGATTCATTTAGTATAAAATGTTGTCTGTACTCACCTGCAAATAGTCCAGTAGTCTATATAGTAGCCAGCTTGGCATTTGGAAGCAGATGGTGGTTACAGAAGGTTCTATGTGATAACAGTGATCGCCGAATGGCGAGCTGCGTTATAGCAACATCAGGGAGGTGAAAACAATTTTGCCACCCTGACAACCTTGGCACATGGAGAAATGGTGCCAGGGACTTACATATTTTGCTTTCTGTAAGGGGGGCTGCACCACCCCACACACGCACCCACACAGGGGTCTTCGCCCCCTGCACCCCGCTACTAAAGGATTCTAAACTCCAGGGCGGTGCATGTTGGGGGGGCAAAACCAAAAAAAGCAAGTTTCGGGCTGGGCACAACAAACATGCAGTAGTGCCCTGACCCAGACCCAAACTCAGTACCTCCCACAACACAACTGGACTCCAACCCCTGAAGCCATGGCACAGCTTGGCAGCTGACTGCAGTGCCACCCGCTACATCCCCTTCCCAACCCATGCTCATTGTGCTCGCTCCCCCCACATGCGTGTACATATAGCGACATCCTGTCGCTGCAGTTGCCCACCCCACCACATCCAGTTGCCCTACCCCTGATTGCCATTCAGGCTTTCACCCACAATGTGCTGCCATTTTGGATGGCACCATCTTTCAGGTGCCAACATCACAGGCTACCATTACAGAAGGGAAAAAAACTGAATTAGCTAGCTGGATGCACCCAGAGAGTAGTGGTTGGTGGGGAGCTCTTAAACCCTAGAGAGGTCAGTAGTGGGGTACTGCAGGGCTTGGTCCTGGGTCTGATCCTGTTTAATGCATACATATCAGAAATCAGAGAGGGTATAGGGTGTAAAATGAGTCTCTTCGCTGATGACTCCAAGATGGGAGCAGTAGTTGAGGGGGAAGAGGGGAGGTTGGCCCTGCAATGGGACCTGGACACCCTGGAAAGCTGGGCTCACACATGGAAATTAAATTTCAATATCACCAAGTGTAAGGTGTTACATCTTGGGTGGGGAAACCCTAAACACAGGTACACCCTGGGAGGGGAGGTGCTGGAGGCCTCAATAGGGGAAAAAGACCTAGGGGTCATGCTGGATGAATGTATGAAAAACTCTGAGCAGTGCAGAAGAGTGACTAGCAAGGCAAACAGGATGTTCGGATGCATCGTAAGGGGGATCACCTCTAGGAGCAGGGAAGTGATTCTGCCACTGTACAATGGACTGGTTAGACCACACCTTGAGTACTGTGTACAGTACTGGAGACCACACTTGAAGAGAGACATACAGCTCCTGGAGAGGGTACAGAGGAGGCAACTAAGATGATACAAGGACTAGGGGATTTGGCGTATGAAGACAGACTTGAGAAGTTCTGCCTGTTTCATTGGAGGAGAGGGAGATGGGCGACATGATTGAGGTCTTCAAGTACCTCAAGGAGCAGAATAGAGGTAAACATGGAGAGGATCTTTAGACTAAAGCAGGAGGTATCACCAGAGGGCATGGTTTGAAGTTGGAAGGTGGAAGGTGAGGGAAAAGAGGAGGTTTTCACTGAGAGGTGGTGGACCCTGGAATGCACTGCCTGGTGAACTGGTTCAGAGTTCCACAGTGGAGGCTTCTAGAGGTGGGACAGACATAGAAAGTGGATGTATCAGATGATGGCCTGGCCCAGGGGGGTGGGGATGGATGATAGGGGTTTCTGGAACACAAAGGGGGGAGGGCCTCTGCACCCAACTAGGGATCTGGGGTTCAAGCAGACTCGATAGACTGTAAGGCCTAATCTGCTGGCAATTAGTATGTTAGTATGTTAGCTTGTTATACTTTGTTTCAGTCTAAAGCAGTATATTCAAAGCTGAAGGTAATTTCTTTTCTTTACCTAGTTGTTTTGAGAAATTGTGAGAAACTGTGATAGGATAGATTAAGAAATAAATACAATTTTTAGAAGAATTACAACTATAGTTTTATTGAATGATAAGTTCTCCTACAACACAACCACTGTGATGTTTTTTTTTAAGCTGAACAGAGTGGAGCTGGGTGGAGAACCCACCAAGAAAACCTGTAAATCTACAAAAGGACAGGTCAAAAGTGAGAAAAGGCTTGTTACTTGGTAGTTACCAGACAAATAAACTGAGAGTCAAGAACTAAGAACTGAGAACTAAGAAACAGGAGTTTAGAATTACAAGATCTACAGAACCAATAGAATTTACGATAGTGGTACCTATTGGATTGGCCCATTGGTAACTATTTCACAGCCTTTCACAATTTCTCCAGTTTAAAGTACTTAGACTAGTGGAATATTGGAACAATGACTCTTGGATGTTTTGTATGCATTTTGTATGCCTACAGCAGTAGTGAATGGACAAATGGAGGCAAAAGAGCCCCGAGTTTCCATCTGTCTCTTGTGAGAAAGACATAAATATTCTGCAAGAAGAAAAGATTATGTGAGAGGAGGCTATCATTTTGGACTACAGGGAAAGGAGTATACTGCTTTGTCTTGATTTGCACATATTCCTTTACACACTCTAGTACAGCTTTCTTGTCATATAATTGCCCTTTGCATTTGCATTTCTGAATCGGTGAAATGTTACAACCTCCTTGTATGTGTGCATTATATTTATATATATATATATATATATATATATATATATATACATACACCATAGAAAGTTAGAGTGGCTTTATATTTCTGCTTTGTACTTCACCCGTGCATCATATGTGCACTACATGTGTGTTTACTTAAAGAAACTGGATCATAGCCAGATATAGTTATATATAGCTATATATATAAATTATAGATAAATTATAGCTATATAAGGTGCACAGTGTGGGACAAAGGAAAATAACATTTAGGAAACTTTTCTCTTCTTTTATCTTAATTGAAAATGCCAGTTTGCATAAGATGCCAGTCGGTGCCTGATTCATGTTTTTTGTCCCTCCTATTCTAATGGGAGAAAGGTCAAAAAGAAGGTAAAAATGAAAGAATCTGCAAAAAACTAAAATAAAAAAAGAAAAGTCAGTAAAACTAGTGGTTCCCCTGTAAAGGGGAAAACATTGTACCACAAAATGAGACACCAAAAAAAATATTAAAGGGGAAACAGCTCCAGATCATAGATTTCTGGCAAGAAACATTGACACCTAAAGAGGGAGGTATTGTATCCTTCAGAACTTCACCAGGCAATAACTTAAAAAAAAAACTGAAAAAGTGAGGGGGAAAGAGTGGAGGAGAACAAGGAAAATATTCTAAAACAATTGAAGTGAACAAGCAATTTAGATATGCCATGCAAAATAAAGAACACAAGGTTGGTCCTAAAGAGGAAGGAGTTAAACCTGAGGAACTCCAAGAAGTAATTTCCCAATCAGAACACACAATAATAGGTCTCAAAGAAATTGACTCAGGTCTAAAAAAAAAGGAGAGTGGAACTTAAACTTTAGGTCAGAGAATACTATAAATAAAGAAATAGAAATAGATAGGCCAACCCAGGAGAACATCAAAGAGAGGTCTATTGTTGATGCAACTCATGGAGAAACTCCATGTTTTTCAGAAACATTTTCCAGTGCTGAATTCTTTAAAATTTATGACACAGAGTTGATACCAAATGACCTGGCCAAAGCCCTCAGAGATCAATATACTGCCAATATATTGATCTATGAGCAACTAACCTTAATAAAAAAAATATATAGTTTCTTGAATGGTATAGCAATAGGTAATAAACTGAATTTGAAGGGGCTAAGAGAAAGGAAACATAACAACAAAAGTTTAGGAAATGAGAAACAACAAATAAATAAGGTGGAAATCTCCATACCTAATAATACAGTGGACACACTGGATACAGAATGGGAATGTAGCAATGAACTGATTATGTTACCAGATGTGGAATGAAGACAAGATAGCATAAGTGAAGAGTTAAGAAAAAATAATAGGAGCGTATGGCTTAAGGGGGAGAAAATAGAAAACAAAAACAAGATCAAAACCAAGTTAAATAACACTGGAAACCCCCACTAGTAGGAGTGATCAGGAGAAAAAACTAAAGACAAAGAAATAAGAAAGAAAGAGATGATCAAAGACAAGAACAAGAGTAGGAAAGAGAATATAGAACCAAGAATGGTAGAAAAATTAGTAACTAACTTAGATTCTAAAGAAGAACAAAAGATAAGTGGAAAAGGGGAAAAGGGTAAAGATAATATACCACAAGTGCCAATGAAAAAGCTTGTTAAAACCAGACTAGGAAAAAACAATAATAATAAAAAAAATGAATCCAACAATAACAAAACAAAAGGAAAAATCAAGGGAAAAAATGAAAACCAGAATACTGAACAACAAATACAGGAGAAAGAAACCAAAAAGGACAAAGAAAAACATCAGGAGGAGGATATGAAAGAAGCCCCAAAGAAATATACCCTGAGAAAAGAGTTTAATGTTTTCCTGGAGAAAACAAGTAGAACTGACTATGTGCTACCTCTATATAATGCGGACCTAATACCTGATGAAACTGAAACTACTTTAGACAAAAGTTTTAAAACAATACTTAATGTAATATTAGGAGCAGAACAACAATTAGGATTCTTTTTGAGTATAGTAAGACCCATAGCAGAAGAAAGATTGATATTGGTAGTCACAGTCCAATACCATCTATTAAAAGCAATTAAATATAAAAAGGCAAACTAGAACAGATGGGAATGAACTGTGATGATATAACTAATATGGGTAACCTACTTCCAAAATATTTCACAGCAAAAAAGGGTACAGAGATCAATACCAAAGAGGAGAGGATGATATCAATATTTGGACAATATAAATTCAACAGAGAAACAACCACAAATCTCAAGTATAAAGTGGGTGAATTGTTGGAATCCATTTTGAAAATAAAAGATTTGGGGAAACAAATTAAGAAATCCTTAAGACAAGAAATGAATGATCAAATAGCATTATGGTTATAAAATGAGGAATGGATAAAGAAAATGATGGACACATCAAATGTGTTGGACTCCTTGGGAATATACATAAATGATTATAGCCCAAAAATATTGATGTCAACAGAATATCAAAAAAAGAGAAACCACAATGACTTTACATGGTGGAAACGTCAAATAAATATGACAGCCTAGAAACTTCAGTGGCTACCCGACCACAACTGAAACATATAATGTCAAAATGGAAGTTGGATTTTGAGCCCAGTATAATGTCTTGAAATATATCAAGTGTAAAAAAACAAATGGGCAGATAAAGAATTTATTACATATATTACAAAATTTGATTTCATAAATTTTCAAGAAAGTTGGACAGATAAAGAATATTACTTGGACGGATATAAGATGTATACCAAACAAGCTGTCAAAACAAATAAGTTTGGCAGATATTCAGGAGGTGTAATTACCTATTGTAAATTAAACAGTAACTATATAAAAAAAGAGATAGCAACCAAACATGAAGGTTTGTTGGGTATCAGAATCCAGTTCCCTAAATTCAAATGTATAGTATCATTAATTTATATATATATATATATATATATCAGCAAGAGGTAAAATTGAGACACAAACTAAGCTTCCAGAGTTTGTTAAAGAGTGAGATCTCTGAAAGTCCAACAGCAGGGTTCTTATTAGTTGGTGACTTTAATGCAAGGATGGGTCACTGCCTTGAGTTAAGTGAGGATGTTATAGATCATTTAATGGTAAATAATTCAGAGAATCTGAAAAATATAAGACATGCTATGGATAGAAAATGTACTAATGGACAAAAAATAAGTAATATATTGGTGAACATGAATTTTATTCTAGTAAATGGATGGACAAAACAAGATAATGAGAGATCATTTGCCTACTTGACTGCTAATGGTAAATCCATAATAGATCTAGCCTGGATAAGTATGAACATTAGTAATAGATGCAAAGACATGAAGATAGGAAGTAGAGGAGAAAGTGAGCACTTGCCGTTGGAACAAGAAATATTACTAGGAAAAAAAAGAAAGTTGCACATAAGCCAATTCAAACATAAATTATTCATAAAAAAGGCATTGGGTGGGAACTAATAAATAGCAATTAGTTCATGAGAATACTAGATCTTAGATCCATTCTTCAAAAAATGGATGAGTATACAAATAATGATAGACAAGATAATATTATCAAGTTTAAGCAAATAATAGCTAATGTGTCTGAGGTAGTCAATAGTGAAATAAAAAGTTATAGAAATAAAAAAGGAGCACCATGGTTTAATAAAGAATGTAAGATGGCCAAGAAATCTTTAAACAAAAAAGTAAGAGTGGACAAAAATTAGCCTGGTGAAGAAAATAAGTAAAAATTGAATAAAGCAAGAAGTAATTATAATAAAACCATAAATAAAAAAAATTGGGAAAAATGTGGGAAAAATTAGAAAAAGCAGTTAAAAACAAAAATAATAGAATGTTTTGGCAATTAGTTAGTAAGGGAACAGTGGACCACAGGGATCACGTGAAGAGTCATATAGAACCAGAAGCTTGGAAGATATATTTTAAAGAAATATTCTATTAGGAAAGTGCTAGTAATAACAATAATTTAATAAGGGAAGATTAGTCAAACGTAATAGAAGAAATCTCGAAACAAGAGCTAGAGATCTCCTTACAGTCATTTATGACCCACAAGGCCCCAGGCCCGGATGGAGTCCCAATAGATGCATTATTAAAAATTAAAGATAAATGGGTGGAAATATTGTTTAAATTATATAATCATATTATTAAAACAGGTGAAATACCATCATCATGGAAAGAAATGATCATTGTACCACTATTTAAAAAAGGAAATAAAGCAGATGCAACTTGTTACAAACCAATCAGACTAATAGACTCCACACAGAAAGTATTTACGAGAATTTTAAATAATAGGCTAATACAATGTATTCAAGATTATATGTTAACAGACGAGGCACAGGAAGGTTTTATGCCACTACACTCAACATTCGATCAGTGCTATGTAGTTTCTCATCTTATATTTAACTATACCAAAGTAAAAAAGCAAACATACTTTTGTGTGTGTTTTTATATATATATATATATATATATATCTCAAAGCTGCATTTGACATCATAAATAGGAATTTACTATGGAGTAACATACAAGACTTAGGGATGGATAAAGTAATGCTGCATATCATAATTGCTTTATACCATAAAAACACATTTAAGGTCAGATATAACAACCAAGGAGAAAAAACAAATAAAACAGCTAGTAATATAGGAGTAAGACAAGGATGAGTTTTATCACCAATTTTATTTAATTTATTTCTCAACACCCTCTTAATAAAAATGTATAACACTGACTTCCATATGCCAAAGATAGGTGAAAGACAATGCCCATATTTAGCATTTGCAGACAACATAATCTTGATGTCAACAAGTTTTTAGGTATAAAAAGATTATTCAATGATTTTAGGAACATATGTCAGGAATTTGACCTAAACAGTAATTATAAAAAAGCTAAACTTCAAGTTTTTTGGAAACAACAATAGAAGAAATTATTCCATAAAGATACAAAATGAGAAGATTGAACAGGTAAGTAAATTTAAATATTTAGGGATTATAATAACAAGCTGCTTAACCTGGAAGGCACATATCAGAGATGTGAAAATGAAAACAAAGAATTGCCTACCAGCAATATTAAGCTTTGCCCAGAAGTATGGTGGTAAGTCACTAAAAGGAAGACTGAAAGTAATAAATGCAAAAGACAGAGCCCAAATCATATATGGAAGTGAGATGTGGGGACAGGGTTGTAATGAGTGTGTAGAAAGCTTCATAAACAATTATTACAAAAAAATCATGGGTCTCCCACAAAATGTTTCACATAACGGAGGAAACAACATGGGCAGAGCAACGAGGAAGTATTGCCGTGAATAAGAACATCGCAGTGGACCCAACAACGCTGAGCACAAATACCACTGACCCACAAGCAAAGTGGCTCAGCACAGCGGCAGCAGTAGAGGCTTGCACAAGGAACCGCATGGAGAGGGACACCCAGCACCGGTAAGCTGTGAGGCAGCCAGCAGGGCAGCACAACCGGATGCACAACGGGGCTGGCAAGATGGAAAACAACCCAGGCGCCATGGAGCAAGATGCACCTGGAGCACACAGAGAGGTAGAAGGAGCACAGCATGGCGGATGGACCCTGAGAAGGTTGGGCAAGCAAGCCACAGGGCCGACCAGTAAGGAGCCAGACCATACATGGGGTACGATAATCCAAACACCACCACAGGGCTACAAGGGAGACTCAGCCACCCAAGGGGCATACAGCATGTGGAGAGAGAGGGGCAAAGAGGCAGGAGGTGACTCCCAGGAGAGGACACCTGTACCTGGTGATGTACCGCACACAACAACAAGGGTTGAGGGCCACACAGGGGGAACACCACAGCATGTGAAACGCTCCCACATCAACCCAAGCAAGCGAAGCACATGATGCTGATACACAGCAGGACACACAGGGGGTGGGGTGTGGCACCACAGCATGGATATAGGGCTAACAGGACACACCTGTGATCTGGGCGTGTGCCGCCAGGGCAGGTGCTGTCACTCTTACACCCAGCGGCACTCCCATAAGGCAGCACAGCACACAGACCATGCTAAGGTGCATGGGACTATCATGCAGAGGACAGAGCAGACCGCAAAACCATGCCACTGCACTATGTGAACAGCTAAAAGAGGAAGACTCTACTACAACATGAGGGCTACCTGTACTACAAGGAGTGGAACCTGGTGGAAAAAACATATTGGAAATGCTCAGAGTATTACAGGGCGAAATGCCCTGTGTGCATCCACACCGCAGGGGAGGAGGTCATCAGGGTGGTGAACAGCCACAACCATGTACCCAACCGTGGGGCCATGGATGTCTGGGAGGCTGTCATGGACATAAAGCAGAGGGCCCTACAAATGTTGGAGACACCCCACCAGGTGGTGGCAGCTTGCAGTAGCAACATAACCTCTGCTGTATCCAGTAGACTTCCCAGCATACACCTCCTGAAAAGGTGGCTGTCTGCCATGCATGGACAGCCGCCAGACAGTCACCACCCCTGCCAACCTCACTAGAGGACCTGACCATCCCAGATGTGTACACAGTGACACATGATGGAGCCCAGTTCCTGCTCCATGACAGTGGCGGTGCATCAAGAATACTAATATACATCATGGACAGTAACCTTCAGCTGCTGTCACAGTGCCATACATGGTATGCAGATGGCACATTCAAGACAGCACCACCACACTTTGCACAGCTCTACACCATACATGGGGAGCAATACTGCACTGTAGTACCCACTGTGTACCTCCTACTGCCGAACAAGACAGGGGTGGCATACACAAGTGTGTTCACTGCAGTGAGAGAGCTCCGAGAGGACCTCAAGCCATCTGTGATAATCATGGACTTTGAGCAGGCTGCAATAAAGTCCTTTGCCACTGTATTCCCAGATGCCAGTCAGCATGGCTGCTTCTTCCACATGTTCTAGGCCCTGTGGAGGAAGGTCCAGGAGGTTTCTGAGGCCATGCACTGCTACACAGAGGATGAGGACTTTGCATTCCATGTGTGCCTGCTGCCTGCGCATACCTTCGTCCCCCCCCAAGGGAGGTGTCCACCATCTTCGAGGTACTCAGGTTGTTCGAAGTCTACATCAATCATGATGAGCTGCTGGCTCCAATAGTAGACTACTTTGAGGACACATGGGTGGGGTGCCCCATCTGTGGTGTCATCCACAGGTGCCCCCTGTTCCCCATTGACCTGTGGAGCTGTTATGATGCAGCCAGGACTGGCAGTGCTCACACCAACAACACTGTGGAAGGGTGGCACCGTGCCTTCAGCACACTAATAGGTGCATGCCACCCCAGCCTGTGGAAGTTCACTGATGCCCTGAAGTCAGAGCAGCGACTCAATGAGCTGAAGATCGAGCAATGCATCATTGGGCGCTATGCACCACCATCATGGAAGTGGTTCAGGGACTTGACAGACTGCATACAGCACATTGCTGGGGAGTACAGCACCAGACCCATGTGACTATTTACACAGCATCGCCCATAACTTCCAGCTGCAGGTCTGACCAGGACTATGCCAGTGGCTGCTGGGCATGGACTGACCACCACCATGCAAAATGAGGGTGCCAGTGACTACTGACCACCTGTACAGTGTGCTACCACACATGCCTGGGGGGGACTGTGCCGATATGTAGAGATGCCCTGTCAAGGTGGGGGTACTGTGCTGTTTTCAGGGTATTGCCTGCACAAGGGGAGGGTACTGTGCTAATATGGGGGGATGCACTGTCAAGCTGGGGTTACTGTGATGTTTTCAGGATATTGCCCTGCACAAGGGGGGGTACTATGCTGGTATGGGGAGATGCATTGTCAAGGTGGGGTACTGTGCTGTTTTCAGGGGGGGTACTGTGCCGATATGGGGTGATGCACTGTCAAGATGGGGTGCTGTGCTGTACTAGGGTTAATACTCTGCCATGGAGAAGGACTGTGCTGCTGTGGGGTGTCGCTTTGTCACGGGGGGATGGTTGTGCAGGTGTTGGGCTCCTGTGCTGTCTGTGCTGGGGGTGGTGCCTCTGTTACCATGGGGATTGTGCACCACTGGGGGAAGTGTGCACCAGGTGGTGTGGATGTCTGCACACAGGCTGTGGTGCAGTGTGAGGTGGTCACTGCCACTGCGGGTGCATGTGGTGTCTGCAGTGGTGCCATGACAATGCCATGTGCAGGACCAGTATGCCAACCCGGGGATGTGTGCTCCGTGCAGTGCATGTCTGTGTCTGTGCCATGCTGGGGCTGCATGTTACGCAGGTCACAGTCCTGTGCAGCGCTTGACTGTGCTTTGGTGGCATGTGTGTGCCACTACAATGGGTGTTGTGTTGGTCATGCCCGGTGTCTGCTGACGGGGGCACTGTGTGTCCTCTGTTGGCATGGATCCCTAGCACCGTCATCGGACACTGTGTGCATCATGGTTCCCACAGCCGGTGGTACATCAGTTGTGGCTCAGCCACTGGGGTATACACTGGCCGCATGTTGTTCCTGGGCTCCAGCAGGCTGGCATGTGTTAGGGCCCCTGTAGCCCATGTTCATACAGGCCTGCCAGCACTCTACATGGCCCCTACTCATCCCGTGGCCATGTTTGTCTGTGGGATTCCTATATCTGCTTGCCTGTGTTGTAGCAGTGTCCACCTTCACTGCCTGATGCCTCTTGTCTGCCTGTGGCTCGTTCGAGCCATGCTGTCCCTCATGGTTGTGCCCATGTGCATCACAGCCAGACGATCACCTGAGGGTGCATGCCCACCACAGTGTTATGGCTGTATCCCCCTCAAGCCACACTGTTGTATATTCTGTGGCATGCGCACATTGTACTGAGTTGCAGCTGCATCTGGCCACCACACCATTGCATGGTGGTCCACCAGTTGGCACACCTGGCCTCAGTGCCCCATGGACATTGTGGGTGTTGCTATCTGGGGCCTTCTCCCTATGTGTATCCATGCATGGTGGCATTCAGGGGCATGCTGGCCTCCCACTGGGGTGCCGGACCCCTGTTGCTGTACCTAGTTCAGCCACCTTGTGCTGTGCATGGGCACTGGAGCCCCCTGCTGTGCTGGTGTCCTTGTGTGCACAGAGGTCATTGCTGCCCCCTGCGGTGTTCTGCTGGACACTGTTGTTCCCTGCCTATTGTGCAGTGGCATGTCTGGCATATGTTGATTTGTCCACCATTGTTTGGGCATTTGCCAATTGCTCCTGCAGTCTACGTCCCCTGCACTGTTCCAGGCCCCATTGGTTGTACCGGTGGCATTTGGGCGTGTGCTGTGTTTTCCACCCTTGTCTTGGCAGTCGCTGTTTGCCCATGCGGTCTGCATCCCTGGGACATTCCTGACTGCTTTCTGTTGTGCCTGCGCTATTGCTGTCAGCGATGTTCTTGCCGCCATATTCCTGTTCATGATGTTTTGTCCCACACTGTTCATGGCCCGAAGCCGCAAAATGCACCTACAGCATTAATATGAGCAGAACTAGGACAAATATTTTTGGAATGTCTTATAAAAGAAAGACAGGTCCTTTACTGGATTAAGGTTTATGGCATATTAAGGTATATGGTATGAATTCAATAAGAATGCCTAGAATGTGTTTGGATGAAGCACTTAGATACCAAAGTATCAATATTACCTTTCTCTCAATAATGATTGTGGAAAAAAATTATTAAAACATTCGGCTTATTACAAACTATAACAGATTCATTAACTAGACCATTTGAAGTGATAGCTATAAAAGTCAAGAACAGGATAAGATATATATATATACTGTATATATATATATGTATATACACAATGGGGGTGAGTGGTAAATGAGTGTGATAACAGGGTGTGATAAATATAAGACCTGACATTTATCACACCCGTGCAAAGCCGAGCATACCATGCAAAGCTGTGTAAATGGTACATTTTGCAACAATGAGGCCCCATTGTATATATCGGGTACATGATGGGCACTGATGTGATATGGGAAATATGTTCAGTCCTGTACAGTGACCTCTGAAACCTCACTCATGGCTTTGCCACTCGTGAGTATTCAGAGGCACTTAATAGGAGTGAGGATATTTTCCATATCACACTCATGACCATCATGTATCCTATATATATATATAAGAGACAAAGAACCTCTGTGCATAAACACTGAGGCAAGGGTTACCCCAAAGGGCATTTGGCTGGGAAGCCAAGTTTCAACCACAATATATCCCAGGCACACTGCCTTAGGGGTAGCTGGTCCATTCCACTGGGGTGTCAAACAGATGAGGCATACTGATGAGTCCTGGTAGGACGAAACACATGTCTATGTCTTCTGTTAGCACCCTTTGCAAACTGTGTGAGAGGCCTTTCGGCACCATGCAATTTTGCTTAAAGTTGGACCACATAACATTCTGTTTTGCATATGCAGCCCATGATGCTTTGCATTGTGGGGGCATGTGTGATTTGTATTTTTATATATATATATATATATATATATATATATATATATATATATATAGACAAAAAGATCTGGAGAAATGTGCAACTTATAAGATAAGTGGATGGTTGGCAGAGAATAAATTGCATTTTGGATTTGAACAATACCTACATTTACTGAAAAAAAACCCTGGCATAGACAAATTTTTATAAAATATAGATTTGAATACCATATGAGTGAATGCAAAGAATCAATTATAAGAAAAGATAGTTCCTAGGCCCAGAGGCACTGAGGGTTGAGGCACTGGACACCACACCTCATGCCATGCCGGCGACCTTGGTTCTGGAACGAGCCTGGTCTGACAGGGGTTGGCAGGGGAGAGAGAGGATCGAGCATCTGGGGGACTCCTCTTTCGGGGCGAGATCCAAGGGTAGCCTTGCATTGCAGTGGCCCATGGTGGAGACTGGTGGCAATGCGACACACAGGGGCTGGCATGTCAGGAAGATGTCAGGCGGCTGCCATCCAGATGTGGGTGGGAGCATCCATGTCACAGGCTGGGTGGCATTGCCCATCCCATGTCTGGGGCTTAACTGAAGAAAACCCCCTGCTGGTCTGGACAGGCAATGGCTCCACAGTGCCTGACCACCACACGTCCATAACTGGGCCCCTGCCTCAGCCCCTTGAACTCCTTGTGGACCTAGGGTCCTGGGGGTCCCACAAGGAGAACATTAGTTCATTAGCCCTTGAGGAGGTAGGGGGTCTCAGTGGGCTGTACAACAGCAGATAAGTTGGTGCCTGAGAGAGTTCCAGGTCCAGTGGGTGCCATAAAAGAGAGTTGGAAAAAAAAAAAGAAAAGATGGCTCCAACGGAAAGTGCAAATGTGGCACAGATAGGGATAATAAAAAAAAATACTAGGTGACATTCTGGGACAGCTCCAGATGAGTACAGAGACTATAGTAAAATATTTATTGAATTCTAACTCAGTGAGATCATTGGAGAGTGTGATATAATGTTTTAAAGTGATAGAGAAAAATAAGTTTTATCTACGGGCGATAGGCAATGGCAACAATTAAGAACGAGTCAAGGCAATGAAATAACCTAAATAAGGGGTTTATATCCCAGATCTAAAAATGATATAAATGTTAACACGTATAAAGATTATAGTGCAATAATGGGAAGGCTTTAAGTGAATTTGTATATAGAAATGTTTTGAAAATTTATTATAAATTTGTCAGTGTGATATTTATTGATGTTAAACAAAACTTTTTAAATCTGTTTTTATTATATTTATTATATTTATATATAACATTGTCTTACAAGAAAAATTGACCTACCTACCTATTAATTCTTCACAGAGATTTCTCAGAATTAGTGTCTGTACATAATTATCATTACCAGGGGTCCAGGTTTTTTCCTACCTAACCTAATTAAGTGTATTATTCTCATTCAATTCTATTTACTTCCAATATTTTTAGATTCATTGATTTTGTATAGCAACCTGGAATGGATTCCATATATTTATTTTAAATTTCTCTCTTATCCAATCTGAAATACCCATTTTGCTCTAATTTGGCTATACCTAGCATGTGATTGATCCATGTATCAAACAGTAGCTTGGAGGATTCTTATCCTTCCACTTTAAAAGAATACACTTTTTGGTTATAAATAAAGCAATGGTTAAAAGCTTTGTTTCATACACATCTACATAATCCTTGCTTGGGTATATTCCCAGTAAGGTGACTATTTTTTTATCAAAAAATAACGATAATGTTTTTTCTATTTTGCCCCCAAAATTTGATAAACATGGGCAGACATGAATTAGATGTATTAATGTTCCAGCAGTAACTGTGCATCCCGAGCATTTCTCCAAACAAGAATAATTAAATTTATGAATTTTAGATGGGGTTAGATATGTGTGGTGGGAGATGTTCATTTGAATCTGTTGTAGCTTAGTAGATTGTACGTTTTCAGTACAAGCCATAATGGAGTTTGGCCCTTTAAGGGGTAGACCAGGTTGTCCTGGTGCACCCCTTCCCTTTCCATCAAGATGGTGTGCTCAGAAGGGGAAGGAGAAGGAAGGGGAGGGGCCAGGGGATAGGATAATGGCAAGCAACAGGAAGGGGAGGGGCAAGTGGAGGTACAGGTACATAATGGACAGCACAGAGGTGGTTCAGCCACTTTTGCTGGAGTTTTGGTCTACATCGGAACTGCAGCACTTCAGATTGGCAAACTAGGATCTTATTTTGGAGCTGAGGTTTGTGCACTACAGACAAGAAGGTAAGGCAAGAAACAAGTGGGCTAAAAAAAGAAAAAAAGAGAGAAGAAAAAGAGTATAGAAAATATATATATATATATATATATATATATATATATATATATATATATATAACATATCTACTAATGTGATACTCTAGGAAAATAGTACTGTATTTGGGATGCATTTAGAGAAAGAATTTTGAGGATCAACAATTGGTTGCTAAGAGTTCTTGTCCAGAATGGCTAGTTTATAAACTTTGCACAGGTAGGTTCTAGCGTTTGTTGCCTGGAGAGGGTATCACTTGTGGTAGTCAACTGCTTCATGGGGGGAAGTGGAAGAATGTCTGTACAGCATGGGACAAGCCTTGGACACTATGTTGGAGGAAGTGGGGCCTTGCGTGATGGCAGAGGGAAGGTTTCCCTAGCGATGGTGAGCATCGTATTGTCCCGAGGGCAGCTTGCCCTGGAAATGCAACCCCCCGTTTGTGATGATTGGGGGATTTACGAGTAAAATTGCAGGCAGAAGTAGGGCAGGAATGGTGAGATGTGGGGTGAGGAGGCTGAGAAACAAGCAGGTAGAAGCACCAGCGAGCGACGACCACATGGTGTGACGTCAGATGCCGCGGGGGCATTGCAGTGAGAAGTAGCGCTTCTCTAGAGTGCATGGTGCAGTAGTTGGGGCCCCTGTGGGTAATTTAAATTGTTTTAATTTGTTTTTAAAAAAAGAATCACAGTCAGAATTACGGTGTAGGGTATAGAGGCAGAGGAGCATGCCAGGAGAGCTTCCATGAGCGGCGACCACATGACGTCAGACGCCATGGGGCACATTTCAGCGAGAGATCTCGCTTCTCTAAGTGCATGGCCCAGCAGTTGATTTCCCCTCGGTGGGGATTTCAGTTGTTTTAAAGGAAATAGCAGGCCGATTAAGATGTAGGGCAAGGAGGCAGAAGAGCATGGCAAGAGAGAGACCACGAACGGCGACCACGAGGCGTGACATCAGATGTCACGGGTGCGACCCATGAGGGACAGCGTTGCTAGGCTGTAGGTCCATTAGGTGGGGAGGGACAGCAGAAACACACAAAGGTGGTGATACTTGAGACCTCTCAGGAGAAGGGGTGGGGGGTCTAGTGACCGTGTGGGATCAATGAGGCATGCGGGAGCAGGTGGAGGGGGCAAGGACAGAACAGGCTTAGAAGGTCTGCAGCCAGAGGTATGCGAGAGCAAGTGGGGAGGGCATTTGCAGGCCAGGAGGCCACAAAATGAGGCGCAAGAGGGCAGCCTGGCCATAAGTGATTGGAGGCCGGCTTGGGGGGGGCGCAGGAAGAGAGGCTAGGCCCGACAGGCCAGGAACATGGCAGTGGAGGCCTCGGGGGGCATAATAGCAATGTTTGGGGCTCCTCAGGGGGATGATGGTGAGTGCTTAGGCTGGGAGGCCACATGGTACACCCTAGAAATGGTATATGCGGGGAGAGTATGTCTAGGCCAGGAAAGGCCACAGGAGGTGGTGCACGAGGTGCTTAGTGACCATGAACAGAGGCCAGAGGGGCACACAAAGAGGGGTTTGGTCTTACTTGCCAGGGATGGGGAGGTAAAAACCGGGCAAGATTTTGGGCCGACAGTATTAAATGGTGGAGGATAAACAATTTGAGGGCCAAGAGTGCAGTTTTAGTGTGGAAAAGGCTCGTTTTGACTATTAGTAGTTGGGCTTTGGGAAGCAGGCCTGGCCCTGTGAGAGACTATTACAGGCAGAACTTTTAATAACAAAATTTTCTTGTCATTTTCTTCAGTTATATTTTGCAGGAGCAAGAAGCAAGGAACATGGCACCAAAGAAGAGCAGGCCTTTGAAAGAGGACGCCTACAGGGCAATAGTGGAGCTGGCAGAGAAAGCTAATAGAATGTGGGAGCTAGTAGAAGGAGAGGAACCCTTGGAGATCTGGGGAGAAAAGGAAAGCGGGGAAGGGAAAAGCGGGCAGAGGAAAAAGGGTGGCTGAGCCATGCAGCCCAACCAGGAGTACGGACACCGATAGTGGGACCTACCAGGGCAGCTAGCCCAGTACCTCTGCAGTCCGTTGACCCGGTACCATCAGTACCTCCACAGGACCAGGTTGTGGTTCCCATAGTGGAGCCCAGACCAGATCCCCAGTGCACAGTAGTTCCTCCACAGCCACATTTAGGGCAACCACCCCTTCAGCCAATGGGGACCATGCTTGGAAACCAGGAGAACAGCAGGCAGGAAGGAATGGATAAGGCCACAGGTAACTCACCCGGCTCTGTGGGTGACAGCATTAAAAAGTATATAAGCAAAATTGTTTCGGCACTCGGGACAGGGGATTTGGGGCAAATGGAGTCAGCACTGGTTGAGATCAGGGGGGAAAAAGAGATGCCGAAAGGAAAAGAAGGGAGAGTAGAAAAAGACGGAAAAGCAACAAGGGAGATAGGAGCTCCTGGGATGAGAGTGGGGGAACATGTCCCATTGGCCACAAAAGAAAAAATATGGAAGGGAGAGTATGTGGATATTTTGCTTTAGTAAGCCGGGAAGCAGCAGCAAAATACGAGGAAACAGAGAATACAAGTAAGAGTGAAATGGCAGCAGCGGTAGTTTTGTTAGGCAAGAAGGAGGAGGACAAATTCACTAAAGGGAAGACTTGGGAAGGGTGGTTTGTAGGTTTTGCCACATTCTCAGCCATAGTATTGGAGGAGAGGCCTGAGTTGGGCATCCCACTCATCACATATTCATTGATAATCAGGAGAGTGAAAGGAAAAAGGGGAGTGGGGTGGATATACTATGATGAATTCTTTCAGCAGAGAATGGCGATGTATGGGGATGTAAGATGGGACACGAAACAACTAGACTTGTGGACAGACTATGTAACTGATCAGTCCATGCCAGAGAGAGAGTTTGGGAAAAAAGGTGCCATGCCACAGAGATGTTGCTGGGCCTACAATAGGGCCTTTTGCTCCTGGCCACAATGCCGTTTCCGGCACACATGTTCAAAATGTGGGAGGATCACATCCAGCAAGCAGATGCAGGACGACATGGGTCCAGGGAGCCCAAGAACCTGAGGGGCAAGGGCCAGGTCAACAGCTTTTTCATGAAGGGCAGGGATATAAAGTGCAGACATGGAATAGAGGGGGGAGGGGCAGGGGACATGCAAGTAGAAGGTTTCAGAATCACTGATCAGCAAGGTCAGACATCAATCAGAGTGGGAGACCTGGGTGGAGAAAAAGGAAAGAAGACAAGGGTACAATTTAAAGAAGCTAGAACCCCCATCAAGATAGAGGCATGGAGAGAATGGTTAGACAGATACCCGAATAGGAAAACAGCAGAGATGATTAAAAAAGGTTTTGGCACAGGTTTTTTGTTGCAGTGTGAGGGCCCAAGACAAGCAAGAGAGGCGAACAATCTGGTTTCAGTAATAGGGAGGGAAGAAATGTTAAGGCAAAAAATAGAGAAGGAAAAGGCAGCAGGAAGAATAGAGGGACCATATGATAACCCCACTGCAGAATATGAGGATTTCTCCATTGGGTTTGGTTCCCAAAAAACAGGAAGGGGAATATAGGGTGATTCATCACCAATCCTTTCCGGAAGGTGATTCTGCAAACGATTTTATCAGCGAGGAATATAGTAAAGTGACATATTCCACTTTGGAAGACGCAGTCCAGATTATCCGGGCAACTGCGGATGCATGGATGGCAAAGACCGACATAGAGTCCGCTTTCAGATTACTTCCAGTTAGGAAAGAGGACTGGGACCTGTTGGGTTTTTAAAATCGGGGGACAGTACTATTTTGACAAAGCCATGCCCATGGGTTGTTCTATAGCATGTGTGACATTCGAAGCATTCAGCACATGTTTGCAGTGGATATTTCAGGAAAAAAATGGTTATAAAGCAGTGATTCACTATTTGGATGATTTTCTTTTTATAGGCAGTGGGAGAAGAGAGACAGAAAAAATGTTTGCCAGCTTCCAGGAGCTGTGTAAAGAACTAGGGGTTCCATTGGCACCTGAAAAAATGGAAGGGCCCAGTAAGGTTTTAGAATTTTTGGGTATTGAGATAGATGCTCCGGGGGGAATATTTTGGCTGCCAGACAAAAAAGTGAAAAAACTGAAGGAACTGATTCAGATACATACCAGAAGAAGAAGAGCACTGCTAAAACAGGTACAACAAGTATTGGGACATCTGAACTTCGTGTGCAGGGCTATTGGGCCAGGGAGGGCTTTCACCAAAAGGTTAGCAAGGGTTTCTGCCGGAGTGACCAGACCACACCACTGGGTAGACACGACAAAGGGAGTCAAGGAGGATTTTAAAGTATGGGAGGAATTCCTCAGGGACTATAATGGCTGCTCCTTCTAGCAGGAGGAATGGGTGTATAACACAGACCTTGATCTTTACACAGACGCAGCTGGGGGCCTAGGCATGGGGACTATCTGAGGGGCAGATGGTTCACAGAACCATGGCCAACAGACTGGATGAGAGATGGTAAGGTAAAAGATATAACATTGATAGAGATCATGCCCATGTGGGCATGCACCCTGGTTTGGGGGGAAGAATTACGGGATCAGAAAGTGACATTTTGGTGTGACAATAGAGCAGTGGTAGAGGTCCTAAACAACAGGGGAGCCAAGTCAGAAATGGTCATGCAAGTTTTGCGACTTCTGGTGCTAAGAGCATTGCAGTTGAACATGTCATTCAGAGAGAAACACATAGAAGGGGCACACAATACCCTGGCTGACAGCCTATCCCGTCTGCAGCTGGATCATTTCTGGAGGCTGGCACCAACAGCGTAGGAGCAAAAAATGCCCATACCAAAGAATATATGGGATGTTGGCAAGAAGGAGCAGAACTGTTGTTCCACAGTTCATGGGCACCATGGACTCTGAGGGCCTACAATGGGCTTGGCAAGTGTTTCAAACATTCAGGGCAACACACCATATGGAGGTAAGTAGGCCGCTCACAGAAGAGCAACTGGAGAAGTTCACCATAGAGCAATGGCAAAAAGGCACAGCCCACACCACAATGGGGATCTACTTGGCAGGGATTAGTGTTATTTGCAGTCTAAAAGAATGGAAGGACCCGACAAAATCAATGTTCATTAGAAGAATGATGCAGAGATGGGGTAGGTTAAAACAAGGGACAGTGGATAATAGAAGACCAATAGGGGAACAGTGGCTGGCGAAACTAAAGGGTGTGTTACCGGCAATATGCAGATCAAAAGCCGAGGCCCAGCTATTTCACACAATTTATGTTGTAATGTTTGAAGGGGTCATGAGAGTGAGTGAGGTGGTTGACCATGGCAGGCAAGACAAGGAAGGAGGATTAGAATGGGAAGATATAAGCTAGGGGTTGAAGGAGATACAGATCAGGATTAAGAGGTCAAAGACAGATCAAAGGGGCCAGGGTTGCATGGTAACACTAAAGAAACATTTAGAGAGCGCAATATGCCCAGTGCAGGCTTTGTGGGCTTTCACTGCACAGCATGGGAATAGGACAGGGAGATTATTTCTGCATGGTGACGGAAGTAGGGTCTCAAGTTACCAAGTCACAGCATTGCTCAAGAAAGACATACAATTCCTGGGGGAGGATCCGATTGATTATTGCTCCCACTCCCTATGGATAGGGGCTGCCTCACAGTGGGCAGTGGTAGGCGAGACTGTGAATAATATTTTGGAAAAGGGGTGCTGGCGGTCTGCCAGTTATAAGAGATATATTTGAACACTGCAGTGTGGAGACTAACGTATCACCTATGTCTTTTGTTACAGATATGGAGCCACATGGGGGGGCAGGGAGAGGCGATATCATTGTAAGAAAGTAAGACCATATATAAAGATATTTATTTTGTTGAAACCCTATAGGAAGAGGGAGGAGCATGGAAGTCTGGATCTGAAGCCACTCTTATATTTACTGGGCAGAAAGGAGAGCTGAGAAAAAGACTGGGAGAAAGCAGCTTTACCAAGATGTGAAACAATGTAGATTGGCTTGGCGTGGCACCCGGGGGATGAGATGGGCACAACTGCTCCCCACCTTGAAAGAGCTGAAGGAGTGGTGACCCATTCCAGACTTAATTATTATACATTCAGGGGGTAATGACCTTGGTGGCAAGCTATGGGTGGACACATACATGCAGATAAAAAGGGACCTAGAAACAATGCAGCAGTGGTGGCCTAGGGTAAGCCTTGCCTGGTCGGATATGATACCAGGGAGGGTTTGGAGACATGAGCACAGCCATAGAGCTGTGGATAGGGCCAGGAGAAATGAACAGAAGGGTGGGGACACTGGTAAGAAAAATGGGAGGACAAGTTATACTGCGGGGTGTTGAAGAGTGGGTAGAAGATTTCTACAGGTCAGATGGTGTGCACCTGTCAGATCTAGACATAGACATGTTTAATACAGAAATGATGGGTTTTATAGAAGCATGGAGTCGACATGCAAAAAAATGGAAGATAAAAAAAAGGAGAAGAGAAGGACTGGGAAGGAGGTTTCCCTGAGGTATGGGAGAACAGTACCATAAGTGAGGGGAAAGCCAGTCATCCAATGCAAGCTGGAGACCAGCTAATGGGGAAAAATGGGGGGGGAGAAGGGGAGGGGGGAAAGAAAAAGGTAGAAGACAAAAAGAGGAAAAAGCTGAAGGAGAAAAGTGGTCTCGGTTTTCACCATTACCTAACAGAAAAGGAGAAAAAGAAGGCACCCAGGTTTTCACCTGGGGGGAGAAAAAAGAGAAAGAAAGAGGGGATGATCAGAGATTGATATATGGATGAAAATAAATGAAATTGTGAGAGATATAAGAATAAAAGATGATGAAATGGAACATGGAATTATGATATATAAATAAATTAATTGCCGATCTGAGCACAACAACAAACAATGGTCTCTGTCTTTTTGTGAAGGAAAAGGGGGGAATCTGGGACAATGGAGTTTGCCCCTTTAAGGGGCAGACCAGGTTGTCCTGGTGCACCCCTTCCCTTTCCATCAAGATAGTGTGCTCGGAAGGGATGGGGGAAGGAAGGGGAAGGGCCAAGGGATAGAACTATGGCAAGCAACAGGAAGGGGAAGGGCAAGTGGATGTACATAATGGACAGCACAGAGGTGGTTCAGCCACTTTTGCTGGAGTTTTGATCCCTCCCACCCACCCTACAATGTAAAGCAGGAGGGAAGACAGTCAAAAGGGACTGTATGGTGCCCTGTCAAGGTGGATGATAGATATGTCCGGTAGGATGGTTATTGGACTGCCAAGGTGGATGGCAGAAAATAATATGGTTATTGGACTGCCAAGGTGGATGGAAGAAAAAGGGGAAGGAGGGAGGGAAAGAAAAAGGAATAAGACGAAAAGAGGAAGAAGCGGAAGGAGTAAAGCGTTCTCGGTTTTCACCGTTACCTAACAGAAAAGAAGAAGAAGAAGGCACCCAGGTTTTCACCTGGGGGAGAAAAAAAGAGGAAGAAAGAGGGATGATCAGAGATTGATATATGGATGAAAATAAATGAAATTAGGAGAGATATAAGAATGAAAGATGATGAAATGGAACATGGAATTAGGATATATAAATAAATTAACTGCCAATCTTAGCACAACAACAAACAATGGTCTCTGTCTTTTTGTGGGGGAAAAGGGGGGAATCTGGGACAATGACTTGTTGCCATATTTCATCAGTTAAAGTTATACCTAAATCATATTCCCATTTCTTTCTGGTTTGTATTGTTGTCTTTATCTTGCACAATACATTGATAACTTAATGACATAAGCTGTTTACCAGATTTATTACTTTATGATGCATCTATTAATATTGGTGGATCTATAATTTTAATCAAAGTTTTTTTTACTTAAGAAACCTTTTAATTGAATGTATTGAAAATATTGTTCTTTTACGAGATTAAATTCTTGTTGTAGTTGAGTAAATGATTTGATTTTGTCTTGATTATAAAACTGACCCATTGCATAAATACCACTATCTTGCCCTATCTTAACATTTTCTCCTAAGCCTATTTTTTTAATTATTGGGTGGTGAAAAAGTCTTAAGGTTTTCTAAAACTGAGGCTTTTGCATTTTTTGCACCTATGTAACTTTGTGCTCCCTGCAATGATCTACATGAAAATTACGGGATCAAGAGTTTCTGTCTCAGAGAATGTGGTTTAGAAGTGATTATGCAACCCTAATATACAGGCATGATTGCGCTTGTATAATATATTATAGTGGCGCAGTAGCACCACTATAGTTACGGTTGAGTAGTTTAATTTTAAACCTCATATTTTGCACTGGAGTTGCACAAAATTTGGCATGCGCTGCCCTGTTAGGTAGATCTCTTGGTGTGGCAAGTTTAATTCCGACTGGATGTGCGGATTCTGAGATCCGAATAGTGCAAAAATCATAAAAGTCACCACTTTTTGCAGATTTTTTCCTCATTGTCTTGCACCCAAATGATGTGGAACTTTGACTTGATTTTGTTATTGTAGAAACAGCTTGGGTAAGAGAACTGACATGCATTTGTTTGGTGAAAAAATATCAGTCTGTTGCAATGTTATTTAATGTTTAAGTTCCCATTGTTTTCAATGGGATGAGAACTTTCCAGGATAGAAGGAGAAAGTTTGACAAAGGATTTGGCCTCATAAAAAAGGATTCTTTTTCATGAGACATCAATCCCTTTTCACCAGAAAAAAATTACATTTTCATGAGCCACCATCTTTTTGATTTTTTCCACAAACTAAAAAGCATGGAAAATACATAAAAATGTTGTCATTTTAAAAATTAAACACCAGAACCTAGCTAAACAGACTCTGTTTAACTAGATTATGATGGGTTTTTTTTTCAGAATTAGGACCAGAAATACTTTTTCTGAGCACCCAAAATCCCAGGCGCCCAACTTAGAGAGGGGAGTGCTTCTCCCCCATTCTCTTTATGAGAACAGGATTTCCCTGACTTCTGCAGCCACAGCTGAACTCATGCTGCCAGTTGCACTGTGTGCTGTGAGCTGTCCTTGCCCTGGTGTCTAGTGGCACCCCCCCCCATCCACTGATCAGTGTCCTCCTCAATAAAAAAAAAAATCCCTGGTGTCTAGAGGCACTCCCCACCCTTCGATCATCCTTCCTGTTATTTTATTCCCTGGTGTCTAGTGGCACCCCATCCTTCAATCACTGTTCCCCTTGTTAGATTTGAATTCTCTGGTGTCTAGTGGCACTCCCCACCTGCCGATTACCATCCCTGTTATTTTATTGTATTCTCTGGTGTCTAGTGACAACCCCCACCCTCTGATTGATGTCTCCATTGTTTTTAATAGTGTAGTGATCCCTGCTCCCTCCCCAGTCACTGATTCCCTATTAAATACTTTTCCATAGTGTAATGGTCCCTCTCTCCACCATTTGATTGCCCTTCTAGCTTTCATTGATGTCTAATGGTGGCCCCGACCAATGGATTGCTCCTCTGCCTTTTCCTGGTGTCTAGTGGCACCCCTTCCCCCACTGATCAATCCCTGCCCCCATTTAAATTTGTTTTAATTCCCAGGTGTCTGGTGTCACCCCCCCCTCAATTTGGTCAAACCTTGAAAAAATGCTGTAAAAAAAAAGGTCCCTCACTGATCAGCCCCCACCCTCACTTCCCACTCAGCACCCACCACCCCACATACTCTCACTCACCTGAACAGGTCCCATATTCAAGACCCACTCTCCAACCAAAGACACATCTTACTGCTAGAACCAGTAACTGTAATATGAGAAACTAAGGTAAATGTGGTTCAATGTAATTCAATGGAGATTTCTACTTTTATGAACAACGTTGACATTTTGTGAGATTTTGACCCCAAATTTTCAACATGGCATTCAGGGACCCCACCTCGTGAACAATGGAAATTGTCATTAAGTAACTCCCGCCTGAAACATTATTTTGCATTTGGTTGGTTAAATCCCATTGTGGGAAAGATTTGACAATTTTTCCTGATGTTGTTCATGCGGTAGGGTCATAAGAAGGCTATGTTGAAATTTTGAATTGAAATATGTAAAAATGTGAAAGTAATGACCATTCAATGCAGTTTCGCTACCCAGGCTTGCAACTTTGGAAATCTTTAAATATTTTGACCCTACATTTTCAACATAGCCTTCTTATTAACCCAGGTCATTTATGTCACAGATGTCATTTTTCAAATCCTGCCCAAAATGTGTTTTCACACCTGTGACATGGAATGGCTTTGCAGTTACACAGAATTACAGTTCGACAGGGATCTGAAAAATCTGGGTACATGAAGTGGGGTAATAAGATGGGTATTCTGACAATTTGGCAACTGTTGTCCTGTACATGGAAGCGCAGGGCACTTCCACAACTACATACATATATGCATCTATGAAGGGATGGGAGCGCTTCAGGCCCAGTGCTCCCATAGACAAGTAAGGATATGATTACTTTATCTCAAAAACTATTGATGGGTGAGAGCTACATACATATACACATCTATGGAGGGATGGGAGGGCAGAGTCCAAAGGACCCTGCACTCCCACAGTAAAATACAGATGCTATTATACTATCTAAGAAAGTAAGGAAATAGCCTAACGCTTACCCCATTCTCATAAAGTCTACACAGGTGATGGAATGGGGTGCGTATTAGGCTTGATAGGCCCAAGACACACCCCACAACTGCATTCTTGCCTGGTTTGGGAGGGTGGGGTGTTAGGGTTGAAACCCTAATGCCTCATTTCCCACCTTTTGTTGCTTTGACCCTAACTGGAGCATTAACAAAGTTTTTTGCAACTTATTATAGTGGCATGATAGCACCACTATAGTTAGGAGTGAGTAGCATGTTTAATGTTAAACCTCAACTTTTGCACTTTAATAACGTTGTAACTGATCAATGGATTTGCACAACATTTTGATATGCACTGTGTCATTGGTTAGATCTCTTGACATGAAAAGTTTGCTCTGGTCAGATGTACAGATTCTGTGATCCAGATACTGTAGTGCAAAAACTTTAAAAGTCACCATTTATTGCTATTTTTTCCTCATCACTGTGCACCCAGACAGTGCTGAGTTCTGGTGTGATTTTTTTTTATGGTGGAAACGGTTTGGGTAACAGAACTGCCATGCATTTGTTTGGTGAAAAAATATTAATCTTTTGCAAAGTTATTAAATTTTTATGTTCCCATTGTTTTCAATGGGAAGATTACTTTCCAGGATACAGGGAGAAAGTTCGACAAAGTATTTGGTCTCACTAAACAGGATTTTTTTTTTCGTGAGGGGCCAATCCTTTTTCATGAGGAAAAATTCCTTTTTCATGAGTTGCCATCTTGCTGATTTTTTCCATGAAATTAAATTAGTGTAAAATACATAAAAATGTTGTCATTTTACATATCAAACACCTGCACCTAGCTAAACAGGTCACGTTGAGCTAGATTCTGGTGTGTTTGTTTCACAATTAGAGCCAGAAATACTTTTTTGGGCACCTGAAATCCAGGGTGCCCAGCTTAGCAAGAGGAGCACTTCCCCTGCATTCTCTGTTTGAGAACTGCAGATTTTCATGCCTTCTGTAGGTGCAGCTGAACTCCTGCTGCTGGCTGCAGTGTGAGCTGTAAGCCCCCTTGGCCTGGTGTCTAGTGGCACTCCTCAACCCTTGTCACTGTCCCCTAAATAAAACTGATATATTTCCTGGTGTCTAGTGGCACCCCCCCCACCCTCCAATTGCCATCCCTGTAATTTTTGTTTAATTTCCTGGTGTCTAGTGGCACCTTCCCACCCTTTGATCAAGTCCCCATATTTTTATATTATTCCCTGGTGTCTAGTGGCACCCCCATTCTCCTATCACTGTCCCCATATTTTTTGCTTTTATCCCTTGTGTCTAGTGGCATCCCCCCACCCTCCAATCACTGTCCCTTTAATTTTGGTTTAATTCTCTGGTGTCTAGTGGCAGCCCCCATCCCTCGATCTCTGTTCCTGAAATTTTGGTTTAATTCACTGGTGTCTAGTGGCACCCCCTCAATCCTCCAATCACTGTCCCATAATTTTGGTTTAATTCCCTGGTGTCTAGTGCCATACCCACCCTCTGATCAAAGGAAAAGTCTGAAATAAAGAAAACAATCTTCCAATGTTTGTTTTTTTGTAAAACCTGTAAAAAAAACAGTTCCTTGCCAATCAGCCCCCACACCTCCACCTTCCACTCAGCACCACGACCCCACACCATCCAGTACACCCCTGCACACCCTCACTCACCTGAACTGGTCCCAGGTTAGAGATCCACTCTCCGTTTGAAGACATGTCTTGCTGCTGGAACCGGAGACTGCAGTATAAGAAACTAAGGTAAATGCAGATCAGCATATTTCAATTGGAGTTTCAACTTTTATGCATAACTTTGCCATTTTTTTGAGATTTTGATGCCAAATTTTCAACATGGCCTTTTGGGGACCCACCTCGTGAACAATAGAACTGTCGTTATACAAATCCCACCCAAGAGGAAATTTTATGGTCGCTTGTTTAATTCACCTTTTAGGCAGGATTTAGACATTTTTAATGCCCTTGTTCATGAGGTGGGGTCAAAAGAAGGCTATATTAAAAAGTTAGGGTCATAATATGAAACAAGCATTTATTAATACCAAAAGTTCACCGTTGGTATTGCAGTTTTATATGTTGTATTTTGTTGTTGTACATGCAGTGTTTGTTATGTACTCCCAACACTGGTTTCTGTCATCAGGATTCTGAATCCCACAGCTACGTTTTGACCCCAAGCAAGGCCCACTCCACTACATCACTGCTCAGCCTGACCACATCCCTGCTCCACAGCACTGCTCAGTCCTCAGCACACATAATAATACCAACACAACTGACAGCCAACCTAACTGACAGATTGAGCTAATGAAAGGGGAGTGAGGTTAATTTTTAAAAAGGTAGATGAGACAGCATTCCTCTCCTGTTGTGCTACTCTCTTTCACACCCAAGGCATGAAAATATAATGGAACAAGTAATTCTTAGCAGGTAAGGTCCCCTCCCCTCACCATCTCTCTCTGTCTTTCTCTTCTCTAAATGGCAGAAGTCAAAGATTTATTTTGCCAGTCTGTCCATGCCCTGTAGACAAAGCCACAGTGAAGCCAGGAAAAAACCAAAATTTTTATTTCAGATTTCTGGGACTGTTCAATTTCTTGACCCCCCCCCATAGTCTGTCTCTTTCTCCTCTGGATGGCACATGTCAAAGATTTATTTTACCAACCTGCCCTTGCCCTGTACACACAGCCAAAAAAAATGAAACTTTGATTTGGGATTTCTGGCACTGTTAAGTGTCTCTGTATTTTGCCAACTTGCCCTTGCCCTGTACACACAGCCACACTGTGCATTCTCTTTCTCTCACTTCTGGGTGGCACAAGTGAAAGATTTATTTTGCCAGCCTGTCCTTACCCTGTACACAGAGCCACACTGAAGCCAGGAAGAAAACATATAATTTATTTGGGATTTCTGGGACTGTTAAATTTCTCTTGGGCCCCCCACAGTCTCTCTGTCTCTCTCTTCTCTGGGTGACACAAGTCAGAGATTTATTTTGCCAGCCTGCCCTTGCCCTGTATAGACAGCCGCACTGTAGCCAGGAAAACAAAGAAACTTTTATTTGGGATTTCTGGAACTGTTAAATATCTTGTGGGCCTCCCCTCCCTGTTGTGTGTCTCTTTCCCCTCTGGATGGCACAAGTCAAAGATTTATTTTGCCAGCCTGCCCTTGCTCTGTACACACACAGCCACACTGAATCTGGGAAAAACACAAACTTTTATTTGGGATTTCTGGGACTGTTAAATTTGTCATGCAAAGTAGAATGCTATTTTGCACCACAGGTGCAAACTTAGATTTTGGACAGTATTTGAAAAATGACAGCTATGACATACAGTATATTAGCTTGGGTAATAAGAAGGCTATTTTGAAAATCTGGGGTGCAAATATTTAAGATTTCCGCAGTTATGAGCATGCGTAGCGAAATTGCAATGAATGGGTATAACTTTGACATTTTTTCATATTTTGACCCCAAATGTTGAGCATAGTCTTCTTATCACCCCACCTCATGAACCCCATAGGTGAAAAATTTCAAATCCATGGGAAAATGGCATACTGCACCACAGGTGCGGAAACATGTTTTGGGCAGGATGTGAAAAATGACAGCTGTACTGTTCATGAGGTGATGTGATAAAATAGCTATATTGAAAATCTGGAGTGAAAATATTGAAAATGACTAAAATTACGCTTGTGTGTAGAAAATTTTGAATGACCTCTTGTAACTCGGCCATTTTTTAGGAGTTTTTTCACCAAAGTTTCAACATGGCCTCCTGGGACCCCACCTCATGAAGAGTCCCACTGTCATTTCATTCATTGGTCCCAAAAGGTGATTTTGCACACGACTGCTCCATTCTGTGCCACAGGTGCAAAAACACATTTTGGGCAGGATGGGAAGAATGACAGCTTTACTGTTCATGAGGGGGGTGAAAAAATAGCAATGTTGTGAATTTGGAGTGAAAATATTAAAAACTTCCCAAAGTTACGAGCGTGCATAGAAAAATTTAAATGACCACATGTAACTGGGGTGTTTTTTGGTGTTTTTGTACCAAATTTTCCACATGGGCTTTTTGAGACCCCACCTCATGAACAATGGCACTGTCATTACGTTACTTGGTCACAAAAGTTGATTCTGCGTAGTGACTGTGAAATCACCTTTTGGGATTGAGTAACAAAATAACAGTGCCAGTGTTCATGAGGTGGGGTCCCAAAAACCCTTTGTTGAAAATTTGGTGCAAAAATATTAAAAAATGGCTGAGATATCAACATAAGTTGAAAACATCATTAACATCCATTATACGGGCTTACCTGGATTTTTCTGTTTGCGGTTCGGCCTTGAAGAATGCAGATGTATCCCAGTCCACAGAAGATGACAGCCACGACCTTGGATGATAAATATAGGGAAAGGGTGTGTGTGGGGTGTTGAGTTGCTGAGTGGGAGGGTCGTGATGGGGAGGAGGGATGGGGAGATGACGTGGGACCTTTTTCTTTTTAACAGGCTTAAAATAAAGTCACTGGGGGAGTTTTCTTCTTTTTTTTACAGGGTATAAAAATGTTTATTTCAGGACACTGGGAGTGGGATCCACAGTGTCCCACGAGGGAGGGGGTGTAGATAATCCCAACATTGGGACTGGGCACCCTGATGTAGGAAAATGTAACAAATGTTTGAATTGACTTGGGGGGGCATCTAACACCGGGGGTGGGTATCCAGGTGCCAGAAAGAAAACATAAAAAAAAATGTAAGTACTTCGGGACACTGGGTGTGGTCTCCCCAGTGTACCACACTATGGGGGGGCAGAGTACATGCCGACATGGGGATTGGGCACCCTGACATCAGCAAACAATAATTGTAATGGACTTTGGGTGTGGGGGGCATCCAACACCAGGTCTGGGAAACCCAGTGTCAGAAATAAACAATAAAAAAAATAAGAATTTCGGGACACTGAGCATGGGCTCCCCAGTGTCCCACAGTACTGGGAAGAAAATAAAGCCTGCAGGCATGCAAGCAAGGGCAGAGCACTCTGCGAGGGGATAAATGATTGTGGAGGTGCATTACAGCTACAGATGAACCTTGATGGGCTGTATAATGGTGGGTGGGGGGCAGTACAAAAGCAAGCAAGGAGAGCATTTGGATGTCACCAATCAGCTGTTTGCTGGGCAGTGTTCATCCCACACATCAAAGGAAAAGCTGCCATATGATTGGTGCGGCTTTTTCTTCACAAGTAGAGGATGTTTCCACCCATGAAAAATAAAAAACAGCCTCACAGTTAGCCTGCCTGATGATTGGTGTGGTACTGTCGATCCCCTTGCAGAGCACTCTGCATTGGACCGACAGTGTCACACCCCTCAAAAGGCACTTATAGCAAGATGTTTGCTGCATGTGCATGCACAGTGAACTTAAAAATGCCAGTGTTATGCCTATTCATTACAATTTCACTACACACGCTCATAACTTTGGAAATTGTGCATATTTTGACCCCATATTTTCAACATAGCCTTCTTATTACCTCACCTCATGTATGTCACAGCTGTCATTTCTCAAATGCTGGCCAAAATGTGTTTTCACACTTGTGGCATGGAATGGAGTTGCAGTTATCCAGAATTACGTTTTGGCGGGGATTCAAAAATTTTCTCTACCTGGTACATTATGTGGGGTAATGAGATGGCTATGCTGACAATTTAGTGCCCTTCCACAGTTACATACATATACACATCCACGGAGGTATGGGAGGGCTCCCATAGTAAAATAAGGATGTTATTATACTATATCAAAAAGTAAAGAGATAAGTTGCAAAAAAACTTTATTAATGCTCCAGTTAGTGTAAAAGTGACTAAAGTTGGAAAATGAGGCATTACGGTTTCCAACCCTAACCCCCCACCCTCCCAAACCAGGTAGGAGAGCAGGTGTGGGGTGTGCCTAGGGCTTCTCAAGCCTAACGCTCAATAGGTCAAACTACTGAATGTTCAGAATGCATTGAAATACATTAAACACACTTACCTGATTTCCTCAGTTCCTGGTGCAGCACTGAAGAGC
Source organism: Neoceratodus forsteri (assembly GCA_016271365.2). Taxonomy (NCBI): domain Eukaryota; kingdom Metazoa; phylum Chordata; order Ceratodontiformes; family Ceratodontidae; genus Neoceratodus; species Neoceratodus forsteri. The sequence goes on from CM057453.1 coordinate 975,686,191, forward strand.
AAAGGCATGTCTCCATTCCAGAGAGGAATATGGCATTGGCCCACAGTAGGTAAATAAAGATTAGGGCAGTGAGGGGTAGTGGGTAAGGGTACTAGGTGTTGAGTGGGGGTTGGGTGGGGTGACCACCAAGCTGACAGAATCCAAAACATTAAACTGACACCAGGAACTGGGCACCCTGGTGTCCAGTTAAAATTAATTAGTTCACTGATGCGACTGAGGCGGTATAGTGCAGTCGCGTTAAGGCTCTGAGCTGCAGATCTGGAGACCTGGGTTTGAATCCCACAGCCTCCTAGGTGCATACTGTGTGATCCTGAGGAAGTCACTTAACTTCCTTGTGCTCCCAGGTCACATCTGAAAACATGCTTTGGCTTAGTGTGCTACTCCTGGTTAAACAATGTTCCCTTTCCCCTAATGATGAATGGTTGGGAGAAGAAAACAAACACCCATGCAGAACAATTTTCAGCAGGGGCAGGGCTATGTACTGATGCATAGCCCTGCCCCTGCTGGGACCATGATATGAACAGCCCTTCCACAGGAAGCACAGATGCATTCTCATAAAATTACCACATTAAGCAATGTGGTGTTGAAAATTCAGTTATTTTTAGAATGCTGATTTTTATGGCTGCAGTGGGTGGAGCCCTGCAGCTGTTTTGGGATCATTTAGAAAAAGGAACTGACCAGATGCAGTCCGCTCCTTTTTCTTTGGAGCTCTGGTGGTTGAGGCAGACACGCGTACCACCATGCTTTGTTCAGCGGCTGGAACACTGCACTGTTTGCCATGTCCAATATGGCCAAGGGTGTTTACTGTGCATGCACGAGTTCCCACATATGTGCAGATAGCTCCAGCAGCCACCAGAGCTTTTTTCAGTAGCAGCCGCCATGATCTTCACTTTGACTCCAGATGGAGAAGCAGAGCTGCAAAGAAGCAGAAGAAAATCTTTTCCTTCTCATCTGTGGCTCTGTGGGACACAAGTTTTCTATGGCCCAGCTACTGACTACTGTCAAGTGACCTGTCAGCTGACCTGCAACGTAGTGCCAGAAAAGGCTCCTCTTCCTGCAAAATTGCTGTCATATCCAGTTAGAGAGCAGGGTGGGGGGCATTGTGAGCCATGGAACTGTAAAGTTGTTGGCAGGGGGTTTTGATTTCCTAGTTCCGTAAATCTAGCCATGTGTGTCGCAACCCAGATCAGAACTATATTAGGTAAACTGTCCAGGAATCAAACTTTCTTTTCTGAGTTCCGTGCATCCAACAGTCTGGGCATGTGTGTCCCACAATCATTTCTCCGTATTTAAAAAATGCCCCTCAAACCTCTCTGTGTTTAAGAAATGCCCCTCAAACTGCTTGCGAGAATGTGCTTGTGCAACTCAGCTGAACAACATACCTGGTAAGCACCTGTATAAGAGTGACATCAAGATACCCCCATAACCCACTAGCCAACTATAATGCTGTCTTAATAATGTGTATATGATTACTATGGGGAATGAGGGTATTGACAAGTAACACTGTATGTCCTAGCCAGTGCTGATGTGAATGGCGGTAAGCACCATGGTGGTCATAAGGTACACATTGGCAAGTTGAAGATGCATCCTGATTGACAGCTATCATCATTACAAATCTGCTGAGTGTGACTGAGAGGAGCAAGGGGAGACTGGATCCTTTGGGCTGGCTGCGTGATGGAGTCTGCATCAAGTTGTGATTCATACAAGTTATTGGCACATCTGTGAGCTTGACATTCTAAACAGGGCACAGACACTGCACTCCCTTCATCAGCTAAAAGTTCAGAGAAAGAATTGAAGGAAGAGGAGTGCTAACTTATCACTAAGAAAGAAATTTTGTTTCAGATCTGTAAGTGTAGGAGATATTACACATCATAGTATTGTTGTCTTCCAGTTGGGAGAGCTGTTTGAGGGAGCATGAGTTAAAAGTTAATGCTTGGTGATTTTAAGGGAGCCTACTGGGGGCATTGGTCAGGCTCTAGAGTGGTGATGATTCTGACTCATGGCATTTATCTTATAGAAGGTCAGACGAAATTTCCCAGGCTAGCTACTGCTTGTGAGCTGGCCTGTCTCACTGCATTAGCACTCTGCACTAACGGATTGAAGGGGAAGAGAGGGTGAGTAGCTGTAATGGAAAGCTGCACAACAATCAACTCGTGTGACTTGAGGAGACAGGCAGAATAGTTTCTGTACTGTTAGGACCTAGATATACTCATTACTTGTGGTCTACCTGGGGTTATCAAAGCCATCTAGAGGGCATGGTGGGAGGTTACCCTGAGAAGGATTATATCCCATCAGGTTGTTGGGGGTGGGGGGGGTAGAAGTGTAAGGAGTGTTGTCAAAAGGGGAGCAGATCTCTTGGTTCACAAAGGGTTATATGTCCCCACTGATGGATGCTGCTCCCATCACAATATGAACATATTCACTTGCCATCACTGCCTCACTAACCCCTACTCTTACCAATCTCTAAGAATTTGTAGTAGGCAGAAGCAGATTATGGAGGGAGGGGGAACAGGTTCTGTACCACTGTGGATGGTAGGTGGCAGTTTGAGTGAGGAGCCACCAGCAGGCATGTTTGGGGAAGGATGAAGTTTGTGTCAAGGGGATCATCTTGTGAACCTGTGCCCTGACACTATGCATAGTTAGTGCAGTACAAATTAATAATATGCATTTGTGTAACTGTTGTATCAAGTTTGCTCCACAACTTGCTAGCCAACTGTAGTGTCTGTCCTCATATGAGTGTGTGTGTGTGTGTGTACTAATATTGGTCCAAGGGGATGGGTATCACTGTATGTCCCCACTGGTACTGAAGGGGATGTGTGGTTTTCTCATTGTTGAGGTGAGGTATGTGCTGGTGAGTTGGAGGTGTACCCCATTGACAGCTTTTGCCACCTGTGCCCATCATAAGTACATATGTAGGATGTTGCTGAGGGTGACAGTGAGAAGCATGGACACAGCAGGCAGGCTGACTGGTATATGGTTTTGCTACATCCAGCCATGCCTAGTATGGTTATTGTGGAATCCATGAGCCTGACAGCCTGTTCCAGGCACTTGTACTGTGCACCATTCTACAACTGAAAATTCATCTGACAGGAGGAGTTTGAATTTCACTAGGAAAGGTTTTTGGTAGTTGCACAGTAAGCTTTAAGGGGTGCTACACTGTAAAACATTGCTGTCCAACAGCTGGGAGAGCTTCCCTGGGGTGAACAACTTAGAGGAAGATGACTAATGGTATTCAAAGGAGGCCAAGGTGGGAATTAATCAAGCCCAAAGGGGTTGCTTGAGATTAGCTACCCTACAGTAGGAAGGTTAAGAAATGTGCACTGGAAAAATTTGAGTTAGAAAACTGGTGATTTAATCATCTAACTCTTTCATCACTGTGCATTGGTAGAACAAAAGGGAGGGGTAGTGAGTAACATGGGCAGAGAGTTTTATTTATTTCGTTTATTTATTTGTACAATCGGATTTACAACCTTTGAGCCAGAGACTCATTTACAAAGGTTCCTCATCACAGAGAGGACAAAACAGTGATACAGGTTACAGAATGCGGACAGAGTCACATATATTTTGTACAATCTATATACCTAGTTACATTTGAATCAGTATAGGACACCCCAGATATACAGATGTCCAGCAGGGGGGAGGGATAGAGGAACCAGAGGGGGGGGTGTGAGGAGGCAGTCCAGAGGACTTTGTCAAGAACTGAGTGTACTTGGGGGGGGTATGTGAGCACTGGTTAGTGACAATCACAGCAGCGGGTATTGAAAAGGTAGTTCCAAAGAGTGAATTTAAAAGGGGCAATTTGGGGGAGTTTGTGACGATGACAGGAAGAGAGTTGAACCAGGAGGGGGCCCTATAGCAGAAGGATCTCTGTGCTAAGGAGGTCCTAGTTCTGGGTACCTTTAGGGTGGTCTTGTCTGAGCTGTGGGTGGAGACTGTGGAGGAGGCCTGCTGAAGGGAGACAGACACCCCGGGGGGAGGAGAGCCCGTGCAAGATTTTCTTGGCTAGGAGACAGGTCTGGTAGTGGAGTCTTCCTTTGAAGTTGAGGAGATTGGCAGTGGCATAGAGATGGCAGGTATGGGTGAGCCTACGGGCACTGGTCAGGAGCCTACAGACCTTGTTGAGTGAGAGTATTATCAGTGGCTCCATATATAGGCAGGCCATAGTCCACTACAGATAGGACAGAGGATGTGATGGCTAGCCAGAGAGCATTGGGTGGGAGGCAATCCTTGTGGTGGTAGAGGAGGCCAATCCAGGTGTTAGTGGCATTTGAGAGGACATTAATGTGAGTGTGGAAGGTGAGGGCAGTGTCAAAGATAATCCCTAGGTATTTGTAGGTGGATACTTGCTCAAGGGGGTGCTGAATGCTGGGGAGGATAAGGAGGGGGGACATTTTTTGCTTTGTTTTGGTGGTGGGAGAAGAGCATCAACTTAGTCTTTTTTAGATTAATAACAAGTCTATGTTCCTTGAACCACTTTTCTGCCTAGTTGAAGGTGTGTTGGAGAGAGTCCTAGAGGGAGGCATATCTATGGTGTGAGGTGTAGAGAACAGCATCATCTGTGTATAGAAGAATATTGCCAGATCAGGCACTGGGCAGGGTGTTTAGGTAGAGCCTGAAGAGTAGGGGACCCAGGATAGAGCCCTGGGGAACCCCTGAGCGGACAGGACGTGTGTCAGACAGAGTCCCATTGATTTTTGTGCACTGGGATTGAGCTGAGAGATAGCTAGAGCACCAGGTCAGGGACCAAGTGGAGAAACCAATTTGGTAAAGGGAGTCAAGCAAGAAGTGATGGCAGACAGTGTTAAAGGCCTTGAAGAGATCAATGAACACCGCTCCAGCAGGGTTGCCAGAGTCAAGGGAGGAGTGCAAGAAACTGGAGAATTCTAGAAGGACTGTGGCAGTGCTATGACCTGGGTGGAAACCATGCTGCTCAGAGCATAGGACAGCATATTTAGTTAACTCATTGTCACCTAGCAGATGCCTGTAGTCATCAGTAAAATACAGTGGTGTGTCTTGAGGACATCTGCAGAAGTCGGCTGCTGACTCCCATTGTGCCCTTGCAACATCTGGAGAAGTCAATTATATATTTTAATATATAGTGTAACAGAATATAATATATATTTGACTGCATAGCACTGTTGGAAAGGTAATTTTATGCTGAACAACTGTCACTGATATTTTGTGTATATCATGTATACTTTAGGAGTTATTTGCATTTGTTTATGGTATGATGTGTATGGCTTATGTTGCCTGTTTTAATGAAAAGCATATTTTTTGTTTGCTGTTTCAACCAGCATAAAAAAACAACAAAATTGCATATTATTATTTGTATACCACCATTGGAAAGGTAATTTTATGCTGAACAACTGTGCCACTGATATTTTGTGTATATCATGTATACTTTAGGAGTTATTCACATTTGTTTATGGTATGGTGTGTATGGCTTATGTTGCCTGTTTTGGTGAAAACATATTTTTTTTTTGCTGTTTCAACCAGCATAGAAAAAAAAAACAAAATTACGTATTATTATTTGCATACCACCATTGGAAAGGTCATTTTGTGCTGAATAACTTTGCCACTCATACTTTATGTTTAACACTTACGGTTCTTGAGCTATTAGGATTTGTTTGTGGCTTGCTAACTATAGCTTGATTTTGCTTAGAAAGGCCCAGGATTTGCTATTAACAGTATACAGGAGACAAGTGGTGCAACTTCAGAGAGCTCCTGTGGAGGCAATGAGTTAAATATTCAGTGAGCTGTGTGGCCACCTCTTTTTCTATGGCTTTGGAGAGCGGGGAAAGAATGGAAATTGGCTGATAGTTGCTGGGGGAGGACCTGTCACCACTTTTATGAATGGGTGTGATGACAGCCGTTTTCCAAACACTGGGGAATTGACGCAGGCAAAGGGATTGGTTAGTAAGTCCGTTAGGGGGACTAGGACATCATCCAGGACTAGTCTTAGAATCCTAGTGTCCAGGGAGTTATTGCTTGGGCTATTGCTGACTGGTGCTTTTAGTAGGAATGGCCTGGCTTCTAGAGCAGATATTTTGCATATTTGGAACCGGGGGGGCTGCAGGACAGGGGTCTGTGATTTGTGTACGGGTCAAAGAAACTACTGGGAAGGACAGAGATAAGATCCGTGAAGGTGGTATTAAGGCAGTTGGCTATGTTTAGGGGATCCATGGTAACAGAGCCATCAATAGAGAGCTAGGATGGAGGGGGGAGTGTGATTTCCTGTTCAGCTCTTTAATATTATCCCAGAAGGTCCTTGTTGACCCCCAGGAGGAGGTAAGGTTTGCCTGGTAGTAGTCTTTCTCGGCCTTGTGGATAGCCCAAGTGCACTTATTGAATGGCATTGCAGGCTTGTCTATCTGCTGCCGTGCCAGTCTCCATGGCTATGTGCCAGAGATTATCCCTCTCCCTGGGCTTTTGGGGCAGGGAGGGGGTGACCCATGGCGCATTTTGTTTTGAGTTGTACAGGAAGCACCTGGTGCAAAAAGGAGACTGGCTGAATATCTCCTATCTTGCTAAGGCCTGGGTACTCACAGCTTCCCTGATCAAGTTGGGGATATCCGAGCCAGGCAAGGTTGGAGAGGGTTCTACCCTTGGAAGGGAGATATCCCTTCAGGTTGGGGGGATTGATGAGATTGGTTTTGAGAGGGAGGAGTTCCCTTTGGACTAGAAGAGGTGATCTATCCCATCAGTGAAACCCATATTCAGACTTATGCTAGCACATTTCATTGTCACTGCTGTTAGGAGCCCCAGCTTCTCCTCTCACTAAAACTCTGCAAAGTGTTCTTAGGTGTTAAGGAGTCTGTGGAAGGGCAGGCAGGATCAGCATATCTGCAAGTGACAGTTGACGGTTAGAGTGTGGTATCAGTAACAGGCACAGATGCACCATTGTCTACAGAACCTTACAAGAACAAGCATTTGTCAATGCCGAATGTTGATTGCGTTGGTCTGCTGAGCTTGCTCAGTGGACCTCTGTCACTGGCTCAGTCTGTTTGTCCTGGTGCTGCAGGCTGCTCTTTTGTACTGGGCTCCTGCCTGCATTGGCAGCTTTTTCTGCCCACTAAGAAATCCGAAGCTGTCCCAACAGAGCTCCATTGAGGTGGCTCACTCCCCCCTCTCACTCGCTCATTCTGTTTCTCCTGATGCTGCAGATGCCCTTTTGTACTGTGGCTCCTGTCTGTGTTGGTGGCTTTTTTCTGCCCACAAAGAAATCCACAGCTGTCCCAACAGAGCTCTGTTGAGGTCGCTCACTCCCCCTGTCTCACTCACTCCTTCTGGTTTTCCCGGCGCTGCAGGCTGCCCTTTTGTACTGGGCTCCTGCCTCTGATGGTGCATTTTTCTGCCCACAAAGAAATCTGCAGCACACCAGACAAAGCTCGGTTGAGCTCGCTCACTCCCCTTCTCTCACTCACTCATTCCGTTTCTGCCGGCACTGCAGGCTGCCCTTGTCTACTGGGCTCCTGCCTGCATTGCTGCCTTCTTATGCCCACAAAGAAACTTGCAGCAGTTACAATACAGGTCCACTGAGCTCACTCACTCTCTCATTCTGGTTTTCCTGCCAGTGCAGGGCGCCCCTTTTGTACTGTGCCCCTGCATGCATTGCTGCCTTTTTCTGCCCACAAACAAATCTGCAGCAGTCCCAACAGAGTTCTGTTGAGCTCACCGAATCCCCCCCCCCACTCGCTCGTTCTATGTCTCCTGGCGCTGCAGGCTGCCCTTTTGTACTGGGCTCCTGCCTGCATTGGCGGCTTTTTCTGGCCAGAAAGAAATCTGAAGGAGTCCCGACACAGCTCCATTGAGCTCACTCACTCCCCCTCTGTCACTCACGCATTCAGTTTCTGCCGTAGCTGCAAGCTGGCCTTTTGTACTGGACTCCTGCCTGCATTGCCACATTTTCTGCCCACAAAGAAATCTGCAGCAGTCACAATAGAGCTCCGTTGAGCTCGCTCACTACCGCTCTGTCACTCGCTCATTCTGTTTCTCTTGGCACTGCAGACTGTGCTTTTGTATGTGGCTCCTGGCTGCGTTGGCACCTTTGTCTGTCTACAAAGAAATCTGCAGCTGTCCCGTCAGAGCTCCGTTGAGGTCACTCAGTCTCCCTCTCTCATGCGCTCATTCTGTTTGTCCTGGCACTGCAAGCTGCCCTTTTGTACGGGGCTCCTGTCTGCATTGATGCCTTTTTCTGCCCAAAAAGAAATCCGCAGCAGTCCTGATAGAGCTCTGTTGAGCTCACTAAGTCCCTCTGTCTGACTCGCTTGTACTGTTTCTCTCACTGCTGCAGGCTGGTCTCTTGTACTGGGCCCCTGCCTGCACTGACACCTTTTTCTGCCCACAAAGAAATCCGCAGCAGTCCTGACAGCCCTTCGGTGAGTTTGCTCACTCCCCCTCCCTCAGACGCTCTCTCGTTGTGTTTCTCCCAGTGCTGCAGGCTGCCCTTTTGTACTGGGCTCTTGTGTTGGAGCCTTTGTCTGCCCACAAACAAATCCGCAGCAGTCCTGACAGAGCTCAGTTGAGCTCGGTCACTCGCCCCCTCACTCAGTCGATTTTAATCTGTCCCAAACACTGATTTCCCAGAGTGACCATGCTATTCTCTGGCAGGAGTGCAAAAACATATTTTAGCCAGGATGTGAAAAATTACAGCTGTAATGTTCATAAGGAGGTGTGAAAAAATACCACAGTTGAAAATATGGCGTGACAATATTACAAATTTGCGAAGTTACAAGGGTGCATGGAAAGTACACAATGCACACTTGTAACACTGTCAATTGATGGGCTATCATCACCAAATTTTCAACATAGGCATTTTAGGACCTTTGCTCATAAACAGTGTCATTGTCATTTTCTTAATCTGTTCCGAACAATGATTTCCCACAAGGACCACTCTATTCTGCTCCAGAAGTGTGAAAACACATTTTGGCCAGCATGGGAAAAATGGAAGCTGTACTGTTCATAAGTAGGTCTGGGAAAATGGCAATGTTGAAAATCTGGAGTGAAAATATCATAAATTCGCAAAGTTACGAGCATGCGTGCCAACTGCGCAATGCATGCTTATAGCACAGTCATTTTATGGAGTATCATTACCAAATTTTCAACACAGGCATTTTAGGACCTCTACTCATGAACAGTGTCACTGTCATTTTCTTAATCTGTCCAGAACACTGATTTCCCACTGTGACCACGCTATTCTGCGCCGGAAGTGCGAAAACACATTTTGGCCAGGATGTGAACAATGACAGCTATCCTGCTCACAAGGAGGTGTGACAAAATGCCAATTTTGAAAATCTGGCATAAAAATATTGCAAATTCATGAAGTTATGAGCGTGCGTAGCAACTGCGCAACGCATGCTCGTAAAACAGTCGCTTTTTGGATTTTTCCCACCAAATTTGCAACAAAGGCTTTTTGAAAGCCAACCTCATGAATACTGGCACTGTCGTTTTATTAATTGGCCCAGAAGGGTGATTCCATGCAGTGACCGTGAAACCACCTTTCAGGGCCAATTAACACTATGACAGTTCAAGAATTCATTAGGAGGGGTCCCAAAAACCCCATGTTGAAAATTTGGTGAAAAAATTCCCCAAAATGCCTGAGATATGCAGTAAAGTTGGAAAAACCCTATTCATTACATTATAAAGCTTACCGACATTTCCTCAGTTCGCGGTCGGCTTTGAAGAGTGCAGACGTGTTCCCAGTCCACAGAAGATTATCGCGTCAAGCTCCAGAGGTAAGTATGGGGTGAGGGGGTGTGGAGAGGCTGGGTGCACAGTGGGTGGGTGTGGGTTGTGGGAGGGGGACAGGGAGACTACGAGGGACCATTTTCTTTTTTTCAGGTACAAAAGAAACAAGAAAACATTGCGGGACCATTTTCAACTTTACAGGGGCATGTGGCGTGCTGGAGTGGGCTCCCAGCATGCCACCGGAGTCTGGCTTTGGGGGGACAGCTGTAGCCAATGGGGGATTGGGCACCCCCATCATCAAACAACAAAATGGGCATATGGCATGCTGGGGTGGGCTCCCACCGTGCCACCAAAGTCTTGTTTTTTTGGGGGGGCAGCTGTAGCCGATGGGGGATTGGGCACCTGTCGGCAAACAACAAAAATTCCTTTCTGCCAACAGGGATTGGGCACCCGTCAGAAAAAAATAAAGGGGAATTTCTTTCTGCTGATGGGGATTGGGCAACTCTGGTCGGCAGACAATTGAACGGGGGGTTACATTATGCCAAAGGGGAGTGGGTTCCCCGTCGGCAAATAAACATGGCGGGAGGGTAAATATCGTTTGTGAATATGGCAGCAAGCCCCTGCCATGTTCACAAACAATATCAGGGATCCTACATCCCGCTCTGCAATGACGGGTCACTCCCTTATTGCATCGGATGGCTGACGCTGTAATGACGAGGTGGCCCCTGACTGCAGCGGCTGATTTTTTAGAAAGTTGTGGCACGCTGGCTTAACTAGTGCCAGCAGCAGCATGCCATGGCATTGGGGGAAGCGGGACAAGCCTTTGCAGGCTTTGGGGACATTGGGCACAACAGTGCAACCGCCTCCACAACCTGCTTGTGGAGAAAGCTGATGCAACATGTTTCTTGCGCATGCACGCAATCAACATAAAAAATATTGTAAGCTTCAAAAAAGTAGAATTTAAAGGCACTGTGTGCATTGTCAGCTACCCTCTAAAACCACAAAAAAGAAATAAACCTCATCACTGTTATGAATGTAAGAAAACAGAGCCATACATGAAGAATGAAACATCCACCAGAGATAAGGTTACCACCTGTCCTGAGTTTCGCAGGACAGTCCTGATTTGGGCAGCTGTGTCCTGCAAAAAAACATGAAAAATACTATGTCCTGATGTTTCAGTAGAAAAAATATTTTCTAACTTGCCACTAAATCTTGTAGAAAACTGTAGTACCTTAACTAAAATTCATTAAAATGATATGAAACCATAGAAGCAACCAAGAAACTACAATACTTGGCCTTAAATCTGATTATATAGAGAAAACAAGTCTGTTGCATGGGTCAAGGTTATGTACTGTCCTGTTAAAAATCATGTTTCAGTAAGAAATGTCCCACTTTGGGCTTCTTAAAAGGTGGTAACCCTAACCAGACAACGGATATATTGCAAGGCAGATTGTCTTTCTCAGCATTTTGGCAATACAATTGGTGGAAAAGGTGGTTGTCATTTTAAACTTTCTCAGGCCTACGCCAGGGGATCTGCCTGCTGTGCAATGTCTGCCCAAGAAGAGGCTTGAGGAAGCTGATAGTATATTGTTGGCTCAGTAGGCAGCTGCTGAGATGTGGGGCTGGGAGCCCACTTGTCCCTCAGATGTTGCATGTGGAGGTCATTCCAGAGTGACTCATCTGGGTAACTAGAATCTCTCTAGCAGTGTCCATTGCTTTATGTCCATAGTTCTGTCTTGCATATTTAAGGGGAGGTTGACCCTTTGTGGTGCCACTTTTGAGGTTCCTCAATTTTTTATTTTGCTACCATTGCTTCAGGGGAGCATTGCTGGTCAACAGGGCAGGGGAGTAGGACTGTGTACACATCTTGCTGGTCCCCTCAAGTGTCCACTACAGGGTTTCTGCATTTGCAAGGTAGTTCAGAAGAGAGCTGCTCAATATGCCAGGACTTAGAGGAAAAGATATCAGCTTCAGAGGGGACAGCAAATTCATGAACGACCCTATTTCTTGTTTCTTTAAACACATCTCAATAGGTCATTTTGTATTTGATCCCTGCTTGCTGGAGTTGTTGTCTGAGAGAGTGAAGGCAGCTCTGTGCTTTTTAACAGATGCTGAAAAATCTGGATAGAAAGACATGTGGTGCCTGTCTCATATGAGCAGTAACCTTCTCTTTGGCCTTCTGGAGAAGCATTTCTTTTATGGAAAATTTAATAAGCAAAGCTAGCAGGGGTTGGCATCTGTTGCTAGCTTTAGTTTTCGGGGCATGAGACCTATGTGCCCACTGAACAATAAGAGGGTGCCCTACAGACCTAAGATTTCAATCAGAAGGTGCAGATGAAGGCTCCCTTGGGTACCTCAATAATCCTAATGTTGTTTTGGTGAACTTTACTTTTAAAGTTTTTGATTTGCTCCCAAACCAAAGCTAGTTCATTTTTGAGGCGTGCAAACTCTCTGTATCATGGGCATCTGCCTGCTCTCCGTGTTCCTGATAGTGGCTTCATTGTCACACATTCATAGGTTAAGGTGCTTCATTTGAGATTCTAGATTAGATATAGAAATTTTTAATGTGGTTACCTCCTCTAAAATTCTGGCACATATGGCTTGTTTCTAAAGCACTGTTTCAACAGTGCTGTCTCCACTCCCTTACTGGTCACTGTTATATCTAGAACGTTCAGAGACTCCTTACTAATACAATGTGTGAATCTAAGATTAAAATCATTAACCTTCATCCAGTTCATGAAGTTCTCTGTCTCTGTCTCTGTCACTTCCCCTTCCCACACACAGATCACATAATGTTTTTAAATTCCCTGCCTATTTTCAGGACTGACCTGGGAACACCGGGGTGGTTAAGTGACTTGCTCAGGGTCATACAGTAGGATACAAGTGGAGTCTGCATGAATCAAAGCTATGTTTTCTGGAAGTACCAAGCTCATTTACAGCTCATTACTGTAAACTGTAAACGTCACTGTCAGCCCATCTATGAAGTAATGGCAGTGTTTGATATTTTTTAAAAAAGGATTTGTACTTTGATTCATGATTCATTGTTCTTCCCACATCCCCAAGAACAAATTTGCATAGTAAGGGGGCCATGACTGTCCAATTGCAGTGCCACGCTTCCCCAGTGCTATTACGAGAAGCTGAATTTTCAGCAAATAGTGCTTCCAGATTGAGCACATTTCTTACAGTAAGTCCTGATCTTCCAGTCCGAAGTCCAAAGTACTAGGGTTATATTCCATTTCTGTGGAAATGCCTCCTTCTTCATTGGAGATTTCCTTTAAGATTAACTCAAAATCTTCTCTTGTCTGGTCCAGGTGTTCCTCAGTGAGTCCCATATTTGTGTCCAAATCTTTCCTGGTGCCTGTCACAGTTTATTTCTGATGAAATTAAGCTTTAGTTTTACTTTTCTAAAGAATTTGTATAAGTTCATGTGGGTTTAGAAAGTGTTCAGTTTTAGTGTGGGCACTGATGTAAGGTCTTTCTTTAGAACAGCTGTTTGTTTCTTTGTAAGAGTAACATTTGACAAATATAATATTTGTAATTCCTATGGCCCGATTCCAAGAGAGCAAGATGAGTAAGGTGTAAACTTTGCGTGAACAGTGCGTAAAGTTATGATCAAACCCCTGCAACATGTGAGCTGCACCATATTCCAAGAGAAATGCTAGTAGTGACACAGAATGCTGAAATATGTATGTCGCAAGTTACACCCACAACACATGGCAGAACTGGCAATAGCGGGCATAGCAGTTACGCATGTCGCAACCCATCAACCATATAAATGTGCACAAGTCACAGACATGGCATAGGAGCTATGCATTCTAGAAAGATGGCAGGTAGCAGTGAAGAGGCGGCAGGTGTGGCCAAATTCAGAAAGAGGAATTTTACCCATGAGGAGACAGACGTCCTCCTCGAGTAACCTGAGGCCCATGCAGATCTCCTAATGGGCAAGGGTGGGGAATGGGACCAGCACCGCAAGAGCAAGAAGGCTTGGGAAGAGGTGGCCAAGAAGGTGAATGTGGTACCAATGCAACGCACACTGTGCACAACCTGCAGATGCGGGTCAGTGTCCTCAAGTACTACTCAAAGCCCAAGCATGCCTATAACAGATGTCAGGCGGTGGCCACAGGAGGTGGGCCACAGGAAGAGAGACCCCTCAGTGGCCATGAGGAGAGGATACAGGCATTCCTGAGCCAGCACAGCATCCATGGGGATACGGACCTGGATTACCATGTGGATGGCCACAGGGGCAGGTAAGCTGATGGCCAGCATTGCCCCCATTGCATGGGACAGCGAAGCAGGGGTGGGTTTGTAGGCATGTATGGAGGGCATGACAAGGTGGGGTAGCACTGATGCAATGTTGTTCCCCCACAGGTGCAGCAGTAGTGGACACAGGGTCAGGTAAGCTAATGGCCAGCATTGCCCCCAGTGCATGAGGACAGCGATGCAGGGGTGGGTATGGAGGCATATATGGAGGGCATGACATGGAGGGGGTAGCACTGATGCAATGTTGTTTCCCACAGGTGCAGCAGCAGACACAGGAGCAGGTAAGCAGATGGCCAGCATTTCCCTCAGTGCATGGTACAGTGATGCAGGGGTGAGTATGGAGGGCATGACATGGTGGGGTACCACTGATGCAATGTTATTCCCCCACAGGTGCAGCAGCAGTGGACAAAGGGGCTGAGGACTGTGGTGGCATAGGCAGTGTGCCGGGGCAGGAACACACACAGCTGACCACCCAACAGGCCACCGTGTAGGACACCCCTTGTGGCAACGATGTGGAGCAGACAGATCCAGACCCGAAAACAGTGGTGGAGGAGCGACAGGTAATGGAGGAGCACCAACGGGAGGAGGAAGAGGAGGACCTGGACCTGAGCGATTTCCTCAGCTGTGGCAGCATTGCAGATAATATAGCACAGGACCTCAGCCCTCTGTTATATGACAGGCTAGAGGCAACCCTGAATGGGTCCACTCCATCCCCGTAGGAGACCGCACAGCAGCACCCACAGAAATGTGCCGAGTTTTGCAGGACTCTCGTGACCACCCACGAGGAGCAGTCCACGCATCTCAGATGCATCCGTCTCAGTATGGATGCACACCACACAGCCATGGAGGAGCACATGGGCACCCTCATAAGTGTGCTGGAGACAGTGACATGCACCACAGAGTCGGCAATAGAGTGACTCGTGGATGCCATGGTCACTTCCCAGGCCTGTGTGCAGGTGCAGACATGAGTAATCACCCACCTGGCCATGGCAGTGGAGCGGTTGGTGGCACAGCAGACCAGTCAGGCAGAACTACTATCCACAGCGCTACAGGGTGCATGCACAGGCCAGCCACTGCAAGGCACACCATGGAGGGACACTACCACACAGGCACCACAGCTGGTGCAACCGCCAACAACACCACCACAACCGCCCCCCAACAGCCATGGCAACAACACCACCACTGCCAAGGGCAGCAGGACCAGCAGCAGCACCTGCCCCATCAGGCTCTCCACTTCCACCACCAACACCACCACCAGCAACACCAGTGTAGCAGGCCCCACCACCACCAACACCACCACCAGCAACACCAGCACAACAGCCCCCAACTCCACTGCCACCAACACCACCACTACCAGCAACACCAGCTCAACAGCCCCCAACTCCACTGCCACCAACACCACTATCAACACCAGCACAACAGCCCCTACCACCCCCCACTGCCAACACCACCAGCATCGCCAGTGCAACAGCCACCACCGCCACTATCACCAACGCCACTGGTGGCACCACTGAAGGCCACACCACCAATGCAAATGTCCACATCTACACCTGCCACCATGTCTGTGGGGCATGCAGCAGTGGGTACAAGGTGCAGGACAAGTGCAAGATGGGGCAGACTAGCACCAGAAAGCACACCAGGACAGTACACAACACAGGTGGCAGCACATCAGCAGGCCATGAATGGCAGTGGGCCACAGGACAAGGGACCAGGTACTGTGCCAGAACAAGCACCATCCACCCCAGGGAGGCTTGGAAGACCCCAGAGGCCAGCAGTGCTGGTGGGACTGTTGGACAGTGGTGGCCCTGTGGTCATGCAACAGGGGCAGTGTGGGCCCAGTGCTACCACGGGAGCAGCTGAGCCCACAACACAGGGTGCTAAACAGGGCACGAGTGCAGCCAAGTGCAAGAGATCTGGGTGGTAGCGGCAGGCTGATGCCTGACCATGCCACTATGGTGCGCAGCTGTAATGGGAGTTGGGCAGTGGGCGGTGTGTCAGTATGGAAGGGCAATGAGTCCTGATGTGTGGTGTATGTGGGGTGTCGGTGTGTGTATGTGTGTGTGTGTGTGTGTGTGTGTGTACTTTGTGGGAGTGTGTGGGCATTGTTGCACAGCACGATATGGGTGTGATTGCTGTGAACTGTTGCTGGGTGTGGGTATGTCTGTGTGGGTATTGTCACAGCTGCACTGTAGCACTTCACCATGTCACATCCTTTGTTATCAGCACTTTGTAAACACTATGCACTATACATCCATGTGGCCTCACTCATTCCAACTGCTGAGATAGGACGTATCGCATGTAGCACACATCCAGTGCCTGCGTGTGGTGCATGCCCCATGTCGCACATGAACATCCAACCCGTAGGCCGCATGTGTGCATAGGTTACAACTGCATCTCGCGGTACATCCTGTGCACATCTGGTTCACGTGTATGCTGGCTACAGGTCCATGACAGCAATGGTTACTGCACGTGTAGCACGTACATGTGCCATGTGCAAGGTGGGGCCATGAAGGTGAGAAACAGGTCGCACAGCCCACATGCTCATCTGGCTGCAGGGCACGTCACAGCTGGGTGGCAGAGGGCAAGGAAGGATATACACTGAGCAGGGCAACTGCAGAGAGGTAAGCAAGGGTGTAGGCAGGCATACCCACTGTACACACATGGGTACTGCTGTGGTCATGGGTGTAGGCAGGCATACTCCATGTACCCCATGGTGTAAACAGTTATTGAAGGGTGGGCGGCACATAGGCACTGAACTGCTACCTTTGTCCATGCAAACATAACAGAACCAGCAGAACCTTCCTGTATGTGTATTCATATTAATCAAAACTAGAAGGAGTGGTCACTGATACTGTCTTAGAATCCCAAAGACTGTATAGCCGTACAGTGCCTGGGCTAGTAGTATGGTGTCCTATGGAACAATGCATGGCATCTGTATATACCCATGCATTGGACTGGGCAGACACCAGTGTCATGGGGTATATCAATTGTATATAATGTGCCAAACGGGGCAACAAACACAGTCCTGGTGTACGTGGGGCTGCACACCATCACTGACCAGTGCCCTGGGTGCATCCATGGCATGTCATGTGTTGTTGGTGGTTGGGCCATGGCTGCACCACTGTCCTGCACCCCTGTGGACACCGACACAGTGCACTGGGAGGCAGTGCAGGGTGGGACACCACAGCTGTGCCTGTCCAGTGTGGCAGGCAGTGGTGTGGAAGAGTGGGATGTGGGCAGCTGTTGTGGGGTCTCCCGCTACACAATGTATGCGCATGGCACCACACGGCACTGTGATGCGGGGGGTGGTGTGAGGGTGTGGCATGTACATCGTTGGTAGGGGTGGGGCCTGCAGGGGCATGTGTGTACTGCACGGCACTGTTGTGCTGCACCCCAGGGATGGCACATAGGATGCAATGCTGCACACAGTGTTGCTGTATACCTGCCCTGTGTGGTACACCGTCCATGGGCAGCGATACCGGGCAGCATGTAGAGGTGTGGGTCAGTATGGTGCCCAAGTAGTGTGCACTGACACAGTCATTGTGACTTGTTTCCTTTCAGGTAGGAGCAGCATGTGCCAGGTATCCCCCTTGCCATGTGGGACAGCACAGACATCATGCCCCACCACAGCGGGCTCAGCCTTAGTGGGAGAGTTCCCAACTTTACAGCGGCCAAGACAGAGCTGCTCATAAATCTAGTGCAGCAGTGGGGGATGACACTCCTCCTACCTGGCTGCAGGACGTACCTGGTGAAGGAGTGGACACGAGTGTGGAGAGCGATAGGGGTATGCATAGGTGCCAGGAGCGGCATGCCCTGCACTGTGTGCCACCTGCAGCACCGCTGGCAAGACCTTGCACAGATGGACCCAGAGATCCTGCAGCATCTCCTGGATATGGCACAGAGGAGGGCTGTGGAGATGCACATGGGTCAAGCACCAGATGCATGTGGATATTCCAACATCTGGTCACATGATGGAGCTACGCTGCCACACAGGCCAAGGCCAGCACCAGTGCACACAATTGATTGTGTTCCCCTTCTCCACAGGTGCAGGACATGGTGATCAGGGTTTTCAGGGGTTGCCAGATGGTGTGCAGCAGTGCACACAGGGACAGCAGCATGTGCTGAGGCACCGGAGTGCAAGTAGGTGCATGCACTCTATGCCATGTGTTGTGTCCATGTTGTGGTGGACCACGGGGGTGGGGGTGGAAGCTGTGTGTTGCATGTGTGTGTGTGTGTTTGTGTGTAGCATGTCCCAGAACAGCACTGACTACTGCCTTTGCTTCCATACTGGTGTGTTGAGCAGACTGATGCCCCGCCACTTGGTCCTGCTGCGGGCAATGGCAGAGGTGAAGGCAGAAGATGCAGTGGCCAACCGGCACCGCAGTCAGTGCTGGATGCGCAGAGTCTGGCCCATCCTGCCATCTCCGGAGGAGGAGGAGGAGGAAGAGCCAGACACCAGGGACAGTGGACAGTAGGGGATGATGGAGCAGCCAGAGGCAGAGGTGGTGCAGGATGCAGTGCAGGCCATTGAGGTACCGGTGGCATTGGGGCTGCCCGTTGCTGGGACAGACGTGGAGGAGCAGCCAGCAAAGGAACAGGAGTAGGTAGCACCCCCAGCTGCCAAACGGGTGAAGGATGAGGCCATGCTGGCTGGGGACGATGAAGACCACCAGTCCAATGGCGGGAGCATGGACCAGCCATAGCTGGGTGGACAGGATGCCGGGGATGGTTCGCCTGGAGGTCAGCCTGGGCCGCGGGCTGTGCTGTAACCAGGACAGCCTCTGGTGGGTGACCAGCAGCTCATTGTGCTGGTGTCTGCCAAAATGGAGGATGTGGCACACCTGCATGGCTCCCAGGGTGCCCTCCTAACAGCACTGGAGAGATGCTAGCACTGTACACTGTGGACTGGGGCCATGGACATTGGACTATTGAGCCTTAGGCCCATTGGCTGCTATAGGCCTGGGGGGGCTATCCTCTTGTGGGTATGTGAGGTGATGGCCTGGTGGACAGTGGGTGATCTAGGGGGGCTGCATCCCATGTGTGGGGCGGGGGCCTGCCTGGTTGGGGTCCATAAGGACGGGCCATCTGCTGGGTGTTACTGTTGGGTGGGGCAGGCAATGTACACATGGGGTTGGGGTAACATGTACATATAGGGTGGGCCTTGTACATATGGGGTGGTGGGGGGAAGTCCACCTGGGCTGGGGTGTGTGGGCTGTACGTAATGAATGTATTGTGTGGGTGCTGGGGGGGTATGTTTGTTTCTGATGTTGTAGTTGTTACTGTTTTACCCTAGTATATTGTGTGTACTACTGTTCAATTAAATGTTGTGTTTGTACAGCTGGCTCTGAACATCTGTCTCTGGTATGTGTGGGTGTGTGCATGTGTGTGTCACCGTGCACAAGGGGGCATGCATGTGGCAGGCCAGCGCCATCTCATGTGCCTTCCCGATGTGCACATGGTATCTGTGTGCCGGCTGTGCAACTCAGCCATGTGCCTGCACTGGTGGTCATGGCTGTATGATGCCCTGTGTGCAGCAGCGCACCATGCTGGGTCCGGGAAACATGCCGCCACACCATGCATGTCCCGGCTGAGTGGCAGCCATGGACCAGTATGGCTCCCTTCCACCCAGTGGAACAGTGGTCCCTGTGGGTGCCACCAGTGGAACAATGTAATGGTGCATCCTACTGCCATGCGTATGCAGGTCTGTGCCACCTGGTGCTGTGTTTCTGTTGTAGTTGCACTGTTCACATGTATCAGTGGCCATGGCTGGTGTAGTGTGCCTGGTGGCGCCTTCATCGTAGCATTGTTCCCCTGCCCTGTATCTGTCCATCACTGCCTGTTGCTCCATGTCCATTGTCCATGTGTGCTGTGGTCCTCTGTGTGATGCCTGTGTAGCCATCCCCCAATCGTGGTCATGCCTCACAGATGCTGTATGTGACACATGAGCACTGTTCCAGCTCCAGTGCTGCCACATGTCGCATTGCACCTGGCAGGCAGTAGCTCCTCCCCAGAGGCATGGAGGTGATGGCATGGGTGCTGTGCCATTGTCAGGGCTATGTTGTGCCACATGGTGTCCCCCGTAGTGCTGCAAGTGCAACCATGGTGGTACTGGTGATGTGGGGGGACGGTGGTGGTGGCGGTGGTGTTTGTGTTACTGGTTGTAGTGTCCTTCAGCCACCTCAGAAGAACTGCTGGATAAGCTCGTGTAGTGCACGGTGGCCCACTGTTGCACCACTGTGTGCCTGGTGTACTGCCATGGCATCGGGATCACCGTCACCCTCCTGCAGTGCACCATCCTCCTGGTCACTGTCGGGTATTGGTACACTGTGTGCCAGGGTGATGTTGTGGAGGATGCAGTAGGCAAGCACTATCCTGCATGTCATTGCAGGGCTCTACTGGAGAGTACCCCCTGAGGTGTCAAGGCATTGGAATTATGACTTCAGTAGTCTGAAGGTGAACTCTATTACCCCTCTCATGCTTGTGTGGGCCTCGTTGTACCTGACCTTGGCTGCTGTGTGTGGCATCCTCACAGGGATCATCAACCATGGCATCTGGAGAGATCCACTCTCACCTGTGCGGGGGGGGAGAGGTTAGTTACATGTTGCGCTGTGTGCACCCCTGTCAACAGCATCCCACTATCCTCTACATGGCATGCACTGCTGCATGCACATGCGCTCACATGCAGTTGCACACTGTCAGTCATACGCACATCCTTGGCTCTGTCCATGCCATGCTTGTGCTTCCCTTGCCATTGTGTGGCCTTCCCATGCCCCTATGTGTTGCACAATGTATGTGTCATGCCCCTGCCTGACTACCATGTGTAACATGCCACATGTCTGCATGGCCATTCCCTCTGCCCACAGAAGTGGCTATCTGCCCTGTGCCCCCATTGTGCCCCTGTGCCCCACACGCCCACATGCACGCACACAGCCACATGCACACCTTTGCAGTTCCTATTAACCATGGTACATACCTACAAGCCATCCTTCAGTGATGTCCCCTCTCTCAAAGGCCTCATGTAGCCCACAGTTCCTGTAGATGTGGGAGTCATGGCAGGATCTGGGGTACTTGGACACCACATCTTGGATGTGACCACCACTGTCTGCGACCACCAGGATGTTCATCGTGTGGGACCCCTTCCTGTTGATGTATGCATCCCCATCCTCGTCTGCGGCCCTGATGGCCACATGTGTGCAGTCGATAGCACCTAGCACACGGGGGGACTGAGCCACATTGTAGAATGCCTACTTCACCAGGCACTGCAGTTGGGCATCCCACGGGAAGCTGATATGTTGCAGGGTGTGCTGTATGAGGGCCGTGAGGAACCTCCTCAGGTGTTTGGACATCATCAGCTGGGAGATGCCCACTGTGTCCCCTGTAGGTGTCTGGAACATGCCAGTGGTTAGGAAGCACAGCGCTGATGTGTACCTCCAGTGGCAGTGGGTGGCCCCTTTTGCTGGTGCTGTGTAGGTCACCACCCTGGTCCTGGCATAGCTTCCAGATGCAGCTCTTGCTGAGTCTATAGCACACTAAACACTGCTGCTCTGCCAGGTCCTTGAAAATTTTGCAAGGACGTCTTACTCTGTGCACCAGTGGCCTTGGAACCACTGGTGGGCACTGTGGCTCTGTCACCTTGGTCCTGCCTCTGCACCTGGCATTCCTGCACTCACAGTGCTCTGCTACCATAATTCCTATTAGGGCTCCAGTAGGAGACATTGCTGTGTGTCTCACTACACTGCTGTCTGCTGTCTGGTTATGTGGGTGGAGGTGGGGTTATATAGCCTGTGCTCTGGTTCAACCAGCTATTCCTAGGTGTAACTTACATCGGCTGCTTCTGGCATATTAACTTAATCAACCTGTTCTGGAATAGCAGTTTTGTTGTACTGGTGTGTTCCACATGTCACAAGCTGCATTACTTAGTGGAGCATGCCTTCTTTGGCATAACTGTGTCGTATCTTGCGTTTGGTGTAGCAGTTGTGGGTTGCAGAGTAGGGGTCTTTTGGAATCGTGCGTGTCGCAAGGCCCTGGTGTAACTTGCAATTTGCACCATCAGGACTGGCATACTGCGTTTATGCCTGGCATAGCTGTCTTGAAATCTGGCCCCCAGTCTTTTTGTCCTTCCAAATTCATTGTTGCCCTTGACCTCCTTCTTGCCCCACCTTTTTTTCTTTTTGTTGTTTTTTTCTGGTTGTTTTCTTTTTGTCTGTTTCATTTTTTTTTTTGAAAATAGTAAACTTTATTGATGAGATTATATTGACATACAACAAGACAAAACAAAAAGCACTAGAGAACTGACAATACACTCTATAATGTGGTTCTCTCCTGTCCCATCAACATTCAGGGATAAGGCTGAGGCACGTGTTGCTGATACTTAAATAGATATTCTAATTTTGGCATGAGTCAGGGCTGAGGGGTATGGCTTGGGTAGTATCCCAGTGCCTTGAAACATTGGAGGAATCCCTATCGTGTATTGGTTAGGTTAAGCATTTAGTAACAGGGCATCTAATATCCTCCATCTGTCCTGATATAATTCTGGTGTATGACACATGTGGCAAATCATTTCTTCCATACATAGGACCTCTAGTATTGAGTTGTGCCATTCTTCATGTGAGTGGACCAGCTCGTTTATCCAGTGATTAAGGATTAGTTTCTTAACCATGGCTGAGATGAAGGAGATGTGGTACTTTCTCCTACCCAAGACTGTGTCAAAGTTGAGCCATAAAGTACAAATTTGGGGGGTGAAGGTGTTCTCCAAACCTAACAGGGGGTTCATGCTAGATTTGACCTCTTCCCATAATGGTTTGGCCTTGGAGCTGTCGCAGAAGATGTGTATGGGGGAGCCACTATCTCGTTTGCATCTAGAGCAGAGGTCACTTGTGAGTTCTGTCATTTTGAGGAACTTGATTAGGGTGTAGTAGAGGTTGTGAAGGATTTTAAATTGCGTGAATCTCAGGCCATCAAATCTGAGAAATCTGTGAACTCCCTTCCATATAGCGGTACTGGCACCAGGGGATTCCAGTTCAGTGAATTTGGTGATCTAATATGGGCTTATTGCATTGTTAGAGGGTGTGCAGAGAGATATGAGTGTTTTGTAAAGGATGGAGATGTCATGTCACTGGGAGGCTAGCCTGTGTAAATCATCACAGTTTGCGTATCAGTTTGTTTCCCTTGGTTTTGGTCCTAGGGCCAAGGCCAGCATGTGTTGTAGTTGAAGGAAGGGAATATGGGCACCTTGGCTGGGGTGACAGTCTGTTGGAACAGATGAATAGACATAAGGGAGTTGCCCTCCAACAGGGAGCTGAGGGGACCTAGTTCTATAGTGCCTAGCCACTTTGTTGGAAGGGTTTTGTTTTGTATTTTGAAGTTAGGGTTTCTAGAGACAGTTTGAGCTGGATCATGTCGTGGGTGGGGGGTGCCAAAGAGGTTGTGGAGTTGCTTGCTTGTCGTGAGTGATGTGACTATTGGTGTGGGTTTCAGGAGTGCAGGAAAGGTGTTATAGGGGACTGAGGTAAGGGCATGTATGCTAACGCCAGCAGTGTTGCATCACTTTAGTTCCATAAGTTTCCTTTGGGGGGGACATAATCCATTGGGTCTTGTTATACCCTGTGTTTTCTCCACCAGAGAAAGTAGGTAGCATGAGCTGCTAGGTAGAATAGCCTGAAGTTGGGTAGCTGTAGGCTGCCCTGTTCCTTATGAGGGGTGAGTTTGTGGTAGGAAAGGGTACAGGAATTGAGGATCAAACCTAGAGGAGGGGAGGCCATAAGCAAGGGGGTGGAAGGAATAGGGAAAATTCTGGGAGGGGATGGAAGGTTGTTCTGATTAATGTCCGGAGTTTGGGAAATAAAATGCTGGAGTTGCAGGCGTTGTTGGTGAAGGGGGGGGGGTTGGATGTGGCTGCAGTCACAGAGACTTGGGCCACCCAGTACCACAACTGGGCCATGAGAATTCCTGGGTGTACCACACTTAGAAAGGACAGGATGGGGGGGGAGGGGTTGCACTGTTTGTCAGGGATGGGATAGTGTACAGCAGAGAGGATGTGCGGGAAGATAATGTGGTGGTGTTATGGGCCTTGTTACAGGATAGTGATGGGAGGAGAATTAATCTGGGAGTGGTCTACAGGCCACCCATGCAGTCAGATCACATGGATGGTGAAATGATTGACAACTTGAGAAAGAATCGCAGGAGGAGTGGGGAATGTGATATTAGAGGGCTTCAACATGCCAGGGATGGACTGGAGTTGCATGACATCTTCATCAGCAAAGGAGCAAAGAATGCTCAACAATCTCCATGATGAATTCCTGACTCAGCTGATTGAACAGCCAACTAGGGAGGGGAACATCTTGGACCTGGTCTTAGCCAATTGGGTGTAGGACAGGGATCTGGTGGTAGAAGCCCCATGGGCTGGTGGCAACCACTCCGTGGTGTGTTTTACCTTGGACTTGGGAAAGGAGAGGAATCAAATGAAGACCACAGTAGTGGACTTCAGGAGGGCAAACTTTGGAGTGATAGCAGGTATACTCAGGGGGCATTTAAGTAAAATCAGGACCGGGATGGACACAGAGGGGCCATAGGGGCCAATTACAGGGGGCTGGGGTTCTGAAACCACCCAGGAAGTTGAAGTGGGTGCTCTGCCCCGGCTCAACCTGTGTTTTTGTGTTTTTTTCTTTTTTTTATATTTTCCTTATTGAACTCGCCCCGTCGTGGACTGGTCTCACAGGGTGCCAGGAGAGGGTAGGAGTCCCTCCTGTCCAAATGGTGGAGTGAAGCTTAGCAGCATGTGCCCACATTGTTTTAATTTAAATTTTAATTAATTTATGCTGCCGCCTCATTGCTGGCCTGGCTGCCCATTGATGCATTAAGGCGGATGGGGTGGTATTCCTAATTCGGTCACGCGACTGCACTCAGCAGAAAGTGGACATGTGAGACACCTCTTTGGTGCCAGATCCACCATTTTGTGTCCTCTTTGCAGCCAGCAGCCAGATATTAGATGAGATGTGGCAGCAGGCTGCATTGCAGTTTAATTTTGTGCCGGAGACTTGGTGCGGATGCAGCAGTCGTTGGTTGGCTCACGAGGCAGCTTTGTGCATCGAATCTGGTTGTTGGTGTTGGTGTGCAGCCTGCGTAGTGTGGCTGGTGGACAGCTGGGCCAGGAGTCAGGCTCAGAGCAGGAGAAGCCTAGGAGTAGCACAGCGTGTGGCATGCTAGTCAGTCATTGAGGTGAGAAGCAGAAGGCCACAAGAAACCATGGCATCTCAGCAGACTGCAGTTTGCCTGGCCTGACTACAGAGAGTCAGTGTGTGGTGTGTCAGTGCTGTGGTGGGTCTAGACTCAGAGTCCTCCAGTTAGCCAGGTACTGTAAAAAAGCAATGAAATATGCAGTATTCCCTAAGAAAGATGTAAAAAATGATGCAGCCCTGAGCTCACACTTTGCTTCTTTTAGTCTTGTAAAGCAGCAGAGAGTTTGACATTTACATTTATTCATTTTTGCAGTTTATTTTCCCTGGATAGCCCATCTAAGAAGCAATATCCAATTTTTATTAGGTGTGGTTTCTGTTTTTCCCATTTTGTTATGGCAGATTAGACTGTAGTGCTGACTGCTCTGCTGAGATGCTGTAACTTGTATAGAGAGAGACATACTGAGTGTGTGGCTTTGAAAGATGAACTGCTTCTTCAGTGAGGTTTTAACTGAAAGTACAGCTGATTGAAATTAAGTAAACTTTATTATTTTGATACAATCAAACAATACAACCAGTACACTGTCACAAGAAAACTGTTAGGATAACGAAAATAAATAAACAAACAACCTCTAGCATACCCCTCCCACCATAACCCCTACCCCCCTTCCTCCCAGCGGAGTTTACCAGTCCATTATAAATTATACAGGAAAAGATAATGTAATCAAAATGTGGCTGGAAGAATAGCATCAACCAAGGAAGGATCTAGTGAGGTGCCAGAGGCAAGTGCTGACTATTTTAGATATAAGCTAAATAATTTACCCCATTTTTTATTGAATAAAGGCATACTATTTCGCGTAGCAGCAATCAAATATTCTGTTCTTAAGCAGAAAGAAAGTTCATTCAACCATTAAGTGTATGTAATGGGTGATTTGTCAAGCCACTGTCTCAGGACTAGTTTTTTAACTGCTGCCAAGACCAAAGCTGTAGGTAACGTCTTTCTTTGATCTGAATCTGTGAAAAATCACCTATAATGCAAGTTTGGGGAGAGAAAAGACCGCGTAATCCCAAAAGGGGATCCATGTTATCCTCTATACTATCCCATAAGGGAGAAACCTTTTCGCATAGCCAAAAGACGTGCAGTATAGTACCATCTGTTGGCCACATCTGGTACAGTGGGATAAGGGAATTCGACCCGTTCTAGCCAATTTAATAGGGGTATAATACATATTATTGAGAATCTGATACTGCATGAGTCACAATCAATCTTGGGTCAGGTATGTATAGAGGTCATTCCATAAATTGGGCCAGTTAAAGGTATATTCAGGTAATAGTGATTCCCACGCTTTGAATCCCTTTGATGTAAGTGGGTTAGGTAATATTAACAATTCCTGATAAAGAATCCCATGAGACTGTACAGCTGCATTTCAAATCTGTTGAAGAAGATCCTGGACAGATGAAGTTTGTGGGGTAGGTCCAAACTGTCATAATAAAAGGTGTCTTAGCTGATAGACCTTAAAGAAGTGAGTAGGGTTTAAGTTGTATTTGTTTAGTATCTCTGGAGAGGTCAGAATGGAAGTTGAATTGTAGAAATCTGATATCTTGGGATCAGACATGATAGGGAGTCAGGTAGGAGGAATTGGAGAGTTCCCCAGATTTATATTCAGATTGTGGAAGGTAGGTTGAGAGAAGTCTTTAGATGGGGGGATTTTATGGTAAGAACATAGCTGCGAGAAAACTTTAATGGAGGTTCCCATCGGAGATGACCACACTGGTTCAGACAAAGAATTCCATGGAGAGAAAAATATGGAAGTGGGAGAGAGCTTGTAGTCTAAGAGTAACTGGGACTCAGTTTGTAACCAGATTGGGGTATATATGTTAATCTGAAAGTACAGTTATTGAAATACATGCATCACAAACAATGGAACTTCAGAATTGATAGCATGCCTGGCCAGGCTGGCCGGATCCTCTCAGGAGTTGCGAGCTCCCATAGAACACTGAGATGAAAAATCTTGAGGCTGCCTGTTTATTGATTGGTTAGTTTGTTTGTACTTTGTTTTATTTATTTAGCTTTTATTGACCAGGTAAATACACTACACCTTTGTGCCTATTTTCAGATACAACCCTGGAACATCTCCATGGACGGGTGGGATTGGGTGCTACAAGGCTGAGGGAAGAGGGGTTCATTTTAGTAGTTGGGGCTGGGGGTGGTGGTGGTGAGGGTGCTCAGTGCTGTAAGGTTGGGGAAAGATTGTTTTGCATAATCAGACCACTATACATGAAATGGGCACTTCACCAGCCAGAGTGCCACAGACAGTGCCTGGGCACTTTACCTACATAGTGTCCCTTTATGACATCTTCACCTGTGCCCAATTTAAAGTGGAGCTAGCAGGACACAAAGATTGTCAATGGTGTTAAAAAAAATTCCTGGCCGATTCAGAGTAAGATCAGATGATCAAATGATTATTTGAATGGCAGTAGTGGCATGTGCCTGACTGGGTAAATGTTTCTTTTAAAATGTGTGCCAAATACCAATTTACGTAAGTGCATAATTTCATTTTAAATAAACTATGGCCATTTCCTTGCTTGAGTTAGAATGCAAATGGTGGGACTTGTGTGACTGGTGTGTCCAGATTCACACAGCAACAACAATTAAGTTCTTAACTTCTTACTGTTACTTCTTAGGTCTTTCTTCAGAGAAAATGTTATTAATTACAGGCAGCTTCATAATAGCTTATTCAGTAGTTGTTTGTGGTTTATGGACACTGTCCACAAACACTGAATAAGGTATAATAATAATAATAATACCTTTATTTAATTTAGTGCCTTTCAAAATGCCAAGGCACTTTACTGAAATGGCTAGAAACAGTAATATAAAACAAAAATCTAAAAACAATCAATAAAATCTGTTGCTAAATACAATTTATCAATGAATGCTTGACCCCATAAATATGTTTTTAATGCCTGTTTAATGCCCCCCCCCCAAGAGTCACGCACTCCCACAGCTGATGGAGTAGAGAATTCCAAAGGGCTGGGGCCATGTATATAAATGCAGGGGCCCCTGAAGATTTTAATGATACTGTTGGAATCTCTAGCAATCCCTCATCAGGGATTTGGATTTGGATTCAATGCAAATAAGTGCAAAGTAATGCACCTGGGAAACAAAAACCCAAGGGAAGATTACATAATGGCGGTGGAGGTAGTAACAACAACAAAAATGGAAAGGGACCTGGGGGTAATCATATCAGATGACCTTAATGTTGGCAAGCAATGTGAAAAGGCAGTAGGGAGGGCTGGGGGGATACTGGGATGTATAGGGAGAGGCATCACCAGCAGAAAACAGAAAGTTGTTATCCCCCTGTACAGACAGTTGGTGAGACCCCATCTGGAGTACTGCGTCCAGTTCTGGAGACCCCATCTCCACAAGGACATAGACAGGATGGAGGCAGTTCAGAGGAGGGCAACTAAAATGGTGCAAGGTCTGCAAGAGAAGCCATATGAGGAGAGGCCAAAGGAGCATAATATGTGTACCCTTGAGGAAAGGAGGGAGAAAGGGGACATGATAGAAACGTTTTGTGTAATGCATGATTACTTAGTTCCTGATTCCAGTTCCATTTATCCAGTTCAGTTTTTAAGTACAGTAATCCACCCTATTAAAATCATACAATACTGTACTACCACTAATACTATGGTAACCCTTGTTATATTGAAAACTGACCATGGAATGGTCACTATTACCTAAAGGTACATCAACCTTACAATTTTGAATATTATCAGTCAGATTGGTTAACACCAAATCCAGAATATGACTGCCCCTTGTATTTTCATTTACCAACTGCTCTAGTCCAACTACTATAAATGTCTCCAGGAATTTAGCCTCAACCTGGGAATTAGACCAGTTTATACCAGGAAGATTACAATCTCCTAGTAAAATAACACTACTGTCCTCCTGGTTTACACATTTAACAAAATCCAATATAAGGTTGTCATTTCCAAAACAAATAGCTGGTGGTCTATAAACCACGGCTATATTAATCTTTGGTGATCGTGGGGGGATAATTTTTACCCACAGGATATCTGCCTGTTCCCAGATGGAACAATCTACACTCTCAGATGTTAAATCATTATGTACATATAACGCCACTCTGCCACCTATTTTTATGAAGCCTATCTTTATTATATAAAGTGTAACCTGGGATTTGTTTATCCCAGATGTCATCTATCCTCCACCATGTCTCCGTAATGGCACATATATGGATATTATCATTAAATAATTTCCATCTTAATTCTTCCATTTTATTTGTAAGGCTTCTAGCATTAAGGACTAGGCAATTCCATATGGGGTCCTGATTATATAGCACATTAATATTTGTAAGCCCCATAACTCCCAGTATTCAGTTTAAAGTTTGTTCAATAACCAGTTTAATTTTAGATGAAAAAATCATTTTCCCATGCCTATTAAGGTGTAACCCATCCATGAAAAATAATGATGTTCCTGGAAATCCTCCCAATGGTCCATACAAATCTGTCCCTCTCTACTGCACCACCTTTTTAACCATCCATTTAAATTTCTAATGCACTCCAGCTGTCTTCTTCCTGCCCTAGGGACTGGTAAAACTCCAGAAACTATTAGATCACATCTGTTATTTTTTATTTCTATTCCCACACTCTCAGTCACGCTGGATCTCTGTGAGATTTCTTTTACCCACGTCATTGACACCTACATGTAATACTGTCAGTGGAGTTTTTGTATTCTCAAGTAACCCTGGAAGTAGATTTTGGAAGTCCCCAATACCAGCCCCAGGCAAAGCAGATACTGTTGTGTATTCCTTCCTGTTTTTGCAAAGCACATGGTCTGAGTACTTTAGCATGGAATCACCAATTACTAAGACATCCCTTGGTTCTTCTGTTTTTTCTTGTATAGATATGTCAGGGTGGGGAAGGGCATGAGAATTCTGATTGCAATTTCTGTTTGCCAGTTTTAATGTCATGGACTCCTGTACTTTATCTAGGTCTTGATCAGTAGCAAGAGCTTGATAACTATTTGGAGTCAGTATATTTGAACAACCTCCTATATTTCTTCTGCCCTTCTTTTCCCTTGATGTTTTCTGTACTATGCATCATTCATTTATATTGTCATCCTGATTTACCATACTTGTTCGGAATGGACTGGTATCAACTAATGGTAGCTGGTGTGCTGTATAAAGGTCAGTCCCAACGGTATCTATAAATTGTTCTAATGCTGATATTTCAGCCTGTATTTTCATCCTGTTTTGCAAGGAGGCAATCTCTGCCTGTAATACTTCAATTAAATTACAATTATCACATGAATACCCCTGAACTTCCTCCCCCTCATCATACATACTGCATGTAGTGCACTGCTTCATCTCTTTTCTCTGTCCCACTTTTATTTAATATTGGTATGTCCCCATCCCAGTGTCACAGTGGACACAGCAGACATGCACCAATGCGCAAGTCTCTGCGCACGTCTCTGTGCATGGCGATGCACACCCTGCTCGCAGCAGTGGCATTTTTCAAGGGTCATGTGCCCTGGAAGTAGCTGTGGGGGTCATGCATCCAAAACAGCTAAAGTGTGCAAATAACACTTTAAGAAGTTATTACTCCATGCGTCCACCTCTCATACAAGGCACAGGCACTGTAGTAAGATGTCCCAATTAGAAAATAAAATGTTCATACATCAACCCTAATTTTTTAATTAATTTAGTTTTACAATCCTTTTGGTATTGCTACAAAGCCTGGCCTTTACTGTTTAGGCTATTAGTTAAGGTTACTGAACCTTCACCTTCTCTGTATATAATGTGTTGTTGCAGACTGACCCTTCACTTTCAGTTGAAGACTCCGAGTGACTGCAAATGTAAGGGTGTTTTTAGTTGTTTCAGCAACCCTCGGATGTGTTTGTTGTATTGCATTTTCTCCAACAATATATGGAATCCTAGTGTGCACTGACTTTTTTGTTTTAGTTTCTGGTAACCCTGTATGGTTCGCAGGTTCCACCTTGAAGATATTGAGTTGCATGTCCTTTTTTTCTTTGCCCTGTCAAAAATTTGATGCATGAACTATTCTTGATGCAGGCTGCTGTAAATTACTGAAATGGGTGCAAAAACTCAAATACCTTAAAAAATAGAATGACTGGGTCATGGCACAAATGGGCAGATGTTGAAAGATGTGAAAATCACATCTCTATTAGAGTCCCCCCTTAAAAACCATGAACATATTGGGCCCTATGCATGAATGGAGGGACTGGCAATGTGCCATGTAGCCATGGTGCATAGCCACTCCACACTAATTGCACTCCCCCAAGCAGGATGCACAAAACAGGGTGCACAGCCCCAACACAGCTGATCCCCAGCAGCAAGGGGGATGGGGCAGGTGGGGGTGTGTGCCTGCCTTATGCACCATGCACTAAGGTGCATATTGCTGTGTACCAGTGTGCATAGGTGGGCACCTGTTATACTGGGGGAACCCTGCCATAATTTTCCTACATGCCCTGCCCCTGCAGCAGACAGGCCATGGAACCACCTCATGGCAGGTGGGGACCCCCACACACACACACACACAGCACAGGCCCACATCATCTCATACACCTGAGGCTGCCCCCCCCACACACACAATGATGCCCCGACCCCCGATGCAGTACCCCATCCCAGTGTCTCACCTTGGTGCCCAAGCAGCCCCCTTCCCACACATGTTGGTTAGTACATCTGGTGCGGCACAGCATCTCCCCTGCCCCACACAAGCTTGCAGCAGTGCTGCTCTGGATCCTCTGGTGTGACAACTTTCCCAGGCAGCAATGGCCAAATCCCACACCATACAGAGGTGCCCAGGGTACCCTGACCCCGTACAACCCCCTGTATGCAAGTGGAACCCCACACATCTGCAGCTCCAGCAACCCCCACTCAATGCCCTGTACATCCTGCCGGTGTGGTGGTCAGAGATGACCAGCAGAGCAGCCCTATACACACCTACATGGCCACTGGCCATTTGACATATGTAGGGGCCCACAGCCGCAGTGTAGGTCAGACAGCAAGTGGCCCTGGACGTGTTTGGATGGCTGTGCTTTTGGCTGTCTCTGACTGTGGCACTAGCAGGATGTACATGGCATTGGGTGGGGGTGGCCAGTGCCACAGATGGGTGGGGGTCCACCTGCTAATGGGGGTTTGTATGGGGTGGGGTATGCTGCATATCACTATGTGTGTGTGTGTGGTTAGTAGGGGTTGACCTTTGCTGGCCGGGACCAATGCCCTCTACTGGGGGGAGCTGTTTGGATGGGGACAGTTTTTGGTGCGATGGGCTCCAGCTGGGGCTGTTGGCATGGTGATGTGGTTCCCTGCACCTGTGGATGCTGTACACACACACCTAGACCTGCCCTGCTCATTTAAGGGATCCACTGTGGGACCCATCCCAGGCATCCCCTTGGATGCCCGACTTTGTCCGTGACTCAGCCCTCAGCCACCATGCAAAGTACTGTGAGCTGGATGTGTGTGGCCATGGACAGGTGCTGACTGATGGTGATTGCAGGCCTTGTGCACCTGTCTGCAGGTGCAGAGTTCCTTGGGTGGGATACGTGCCTCTGGCATGTATTTCTAACCCTATAGTGCATAATGCCCCACTGTTTTTAGTTTTCTTGCATCCTAAAAATCACCTTAAGATTGCAAATGCCAGGTGTTTTATGGTCCTATTATGTTTCATTTTCTGATGGATTCACTGAAAGCGAATGAGGCTTTTCTCTGCCTTTGTACCTCAGTTTGTCTGACAACACTTCATTATGTTTGGAGGCCTGCATCTTAAAATATGAGCCTTTTGGGGTCATCTGTCTACAATGTCTTACTTTGGTAATATTCTTTGGATTAAACAAGATGATCCTAGACTCAGGAGTGCAACATAACTGAATCAGCAGAGCGGTGAGTGCCAGTTTTTTAGATGTTTTTTTTTTTTTCAACAAATTGGTGACCATGCTATCTTCAGACCAAGGTCGTTTTGCTTTAAAATGATGGCTGCCCTTTCACCTTGGTAAGAGTTTGGGATATTGTTTTGTGCAGAATTAATCACTCTGAGCCACAAGTAACTTTCACAGTCTTTACTGAACTGCAGTTTCTAAAACACACTGATCACCATGAAAGCAGTAAGAAACATTCCCAAAAATGTCCTTCCTCCACCAGTACTCACACAGCCTGACAGAGCCTCAGGAATTTAACCCTTTAGTAATGCCAATATCAATTGATAAATAACATACAAAATATCTGCTGGTGTTCCAAGTGCTACATTTCCTCCCCAAGGAAAACAGTTTAAACATATTTGTATGTGTGGGGCAAGAGCATAAGAAACCTCACTTTGTGGTTCACGTGAGTACAAACAATCTTGCAGGGTCTGGGGTAGAGGAGGTGAAGAACAGGTTCAAGGAGATATGGAGAATCTGCAGTGAGGCAGGAAGATCAGTGGCATCCTTTGAAGTTCTTACAGTCCCTAAGGCAAGTACTGTTAGAAAACAAAGAATCGAGGAATTCAACAGATGTTTGGGGGGGGGATGCACAAAAAATGGGTACTGGCTGGTGGGAGAGGGGTAGGACAATGGAAAACAAGAACCTATATGCACCGGATATGCAGCATTTAAGTAAGAGGGCACTTGGGTCCTGAAACATAAATTGGAGGAATATTTATTGACTAAGATTTATTTAAACTGAAGAAGATGGGGAGGTGACATGGTGCACTCCAACTGGAGCCATCAGGTGAGGGAGACCAAAAGGTCCTCTCCACCAGCAGGTCAAGGGGAGGAAGAAGGGAAATTGAACGGGGAGCATAGAAGAATGGAAGGGGAAAGTGGGGCACAGGTGTTACATTGGAAGGTGGTATCCTTAAATACAAGGAGTCTGGCTAACAAGACAGTAGAACTACAAGCACTGATGGTAGTGGGAGAAGTGGACATGGCGGCCATCATGAAGACAAGGGCCACCCAATACCATGACTGAGACCTCATGATCCCTGGGCATAGGTTATAGAAGAAGGACGGAGAGAAAGAAAGAGGCATAAGGGTAGCTTTATTTGTAAGGGATGGGATCTTATGCACCAGAGAGGAGTCAGAACAGGGCAGGACTGAAGCCTTATGGGTAGAGACCTGTGTTTTTTCTTTAATAAGAAATAACACGAAATAACAAGAATTCATGGTATAAAAAGAAATAACAAGAAATTCAAGGTATAACAAGAAATTCAAGCTATGATGAGAAATAACAAGAAATTCAACATTTAAAAAGAATAAAACAAAAAAAAAGACATGAATAAAGTGAAAAAATGTCTTTTTAAGGGGCAAAAACTAAATAAATACTTGCAATGGTTGTTGTTTAGGCTCTCTTATTATCACAGAGCTGGTCCACAGGAAAAAGACAGGGGAATTGTTTCCATCACAACACCATTCATGACCATAGCAAAATGCTGCTTAATACAATGTAGTATACTAGGAATGTGATTTCTAGTGTGTATAAGGTCATGTTGAGGTAGTTTATGAATATAAATGTAATAACAAGAAATTTTCAATATATTTTCAATAAATAAAAAGAAATAACAAGAAATTTCAGAAAAATAAAAATAAAAATTATAAAAAATAAAAATAATTTTATGGCTCTTTATTTACGGGTACAGCTTCAAAACTTTAAAGGGCAGAAGGTTAGACTTGGATGATGTACAGACCACTCTCACAGAATGAGGAAATGGACAGGGAGCTGGGGGTGAGCAAATTAAAAGGCTATGCAATAGAGACAACATTGTCATAGCATGTGGCTTCAATCTGCATGGAGTTGACTGGAGCACCCCAGCTACCTACTGATCCAGGGAAAAGGTTCTTTTGGGGGCTTTCCAGGATGGCGGAGGGGGAGGTAGACTTGGCGGCCATCACAGAGACATGGGCCACCCAATACCAATACTGGGACCTCATAATCCCTGGGTATAGGTTGTAGAGGAAGGACAGAGAGAAAAGAAGAGGGGAAGGGGTTGCTTTATTCGTAAGGGATGGGTTCTTATGCACCAGGGAGGAGGCAGAAGAGGGCAGGACTGAAGCCTTCGAGTACATCTTCAAAACTTTGAAGGGCAGAATGTTAGATTGTGGATGGTGTACAGACCACCCTCACAGAATGAGGACATGGACCAGGAGCTGGGGGAGTAAATTAGAAAGCTGTGTAGTAGGGACAACATTGTCATAGTAGGTGACTTCAATCTGCATGCAGTTGACTGGAGCACCCCATCTACCTCCCTTTCCAGGGAACAGGTTCTTTTGGAGGCTTTCCAGGACTGTTTCCTGGTGCAAGGGGGTCACAGAGCCAACCATGGAGGGTACCATACAGGACCTGATACTGTCAGATGGTGAGCATGACCAAAACATAGTTGTGGATGACCCCTTTGCAGGCATTGGCCACCTCACAGTGTGGTTCTTCCTCAATTTGGGCAAGGAAGCAGCCAGGACTAAGATGAGGGTGGTGGACTTCAGGAGGGCAGACTTTGAGAAAATGGACAACATCCTAGCAGGGCATCTTGCCAAAATCAGCCTAGATTTGGTTGCAAACCAGCAATGGTCCATTATCAAGCTGGGTCTGATTTAAGCCACTAACACATGTGTAAAGACCAATAGTAAGAGGTCCAGGACCAAAAGACGAAGTATCTCAGCAAGAAGGTGGTACAGAAAGAGAGGGATTTGAGGGTAGATTTCCATAGATACAAGCAAACAATTCAAGAGGTAAACAGAGAGGAGTACTCAAGGAAATCCAGAGAGGTGAGTTGAATTGTCAGGGCAACTAAAGCTGAAAGAGAACTAAGGTTGGCGCAAGGGATTAGAGCAGGGGAAAAGGATTTTTTCAGATACATAATACAGAAATAGATTAGTTGCCGTATCGGTCCTTGTAAGAACAGATCCAGAAGCAAATGGTTTGATACCTTTTATTGGACCAACATAGATCATAAGTCTCCAAGGAAGGACTTGGTTGATCCGAAAGCTTAGGCATTGTTTCCTTTTTGTATTATCTATGTTGGTCCAATAAAATATATCAAATCATTTGCTTCTGGATCAGTTCAGGTACATAAGAGAGGGAAGAAGCTGTAAGGATGGGATTGTCAGGATTAAGAGGGAAGGAGGGAGGATGGGCGGAAAGTGGTATGGATCAAGCAGAGGCACTGACTGAGTACATCTGTTCAGTGTTCACTAGGGAAAATGATGGACCTATACTACAGGGAATAATAGGGGTTGGCAAAGGAGTTGTAGATGTAACTGATGGGGAAATCCTTGAGGACAAGGTTTTGAAGGGCCTCAAGGCCCTTCGGGTGGATAAGTCTCTGGGACTGGAAGGCGTGCATCCAAAGTCCTGAGGGAATTGGCGGGGTTCCAAGTGATAAGGGTGCAGATTTAATAGTGAGTGTGAAAACAGCGAGTGCACTTTGCCAATTTCAATAACGACAATGTGCACTTCACCCCATACATTAACAGCGAAGGACCCAAAGAATCTCTACAGGAGCAGTATATAGTAAACTTTTTATGCGGCAGGGCTTTGCCCCCAGCACCACCCAATTTAATTATAATCAACCCCAAGCGTGGTCCTGACACTGAGGTACAGGGGAAAATTCAGTAGGGGGGGAGTACAGTACTAGCACCGAATTAGTCAAAGGATTTTTAAGGATTTTTAAAAATCCATATTGAGAATTGTGAAACCTTCAGTTAGGGATTTTGTTTTGTTTGTTAGTGTGTTCACTGCTACACAGAAAGGGTTGTCTCATCTGATAGTGTAGTTGAAAATCCACCAGATGGCTCTTAAGTACTGTAATAAGAACTGGCCTTATTCTGTAGGTATGACAAAAATAATTTTAGAGGATTTTATTTCCCTAAATTTTGTGAAGGATAAATAGGGAATCTCACAAAATTGCTTGACAAATTCAGTGCTACTACTGTACATCACCAGTAATTGGGAACAACATTCAGGAAGGCTGGGGATCCTACAGGAAAAATATTGGGTGATGCAATGAGAAAAATAATAAAAATACTTTAGTGCAACAACACACTACAAAACGATTACCCCCACCCAACTAGCTCCAAACCCAGGTCTCCCACAAGAGAGGTATCTCTTATACCTCAACAACAAACGGCCAGCTGGGAACTGCCTTGCCAAACATTCCCCTAGATCCTCATTCACCACAACTCCTGTTCCTGATTGCTCTATGCTTCCTGTCATGGTTTTCTACCTTACTCTTTGCTATAAGCACTCCTCGCTATGCTATAACGGTCTCTCTAATCACAGGCGGTCAAACTTAGTCACTTAATTTAAGTTGCTCAATTTAACTAGCCCGTTTCACTGGATACCAATTGGCGGAGGTCTTGGCTGGCCCTCTGGTGGACCTGTTTAACACCTCAATGGAGTTGGGGTGTGTGCCTCAGAACTGGAGAATGGCACATGTGGTACCTCTCCACAACAGTGGGCCCAGGGAAGAACCAGAAAACTGCAGACTGGTCAGCCTTACCTCCACTGTAGGTAAATTAATGGAGATCATTCTAAAGGAGAGACTAATGAACTTTCTGGAAGCCAATGGTCTCCAGGATGAAAGGCAGAATGGGTTTGTCTTGGGGAAAGCCTTCCAGACCAACCTAACAGACTTTTTCGATTGGGTCACGAGGGCAATAAACAGGGGTCATGTGGTGGATGTCCTGTATCTGGATTTCAGCAAGGCCTTCGACTCAGTGCCATATGGTAGGATGCTCAGTAACCTGATGAACTTTGAAGCTGAGGAAAAGCTTGTGGGGTGGGTCAAGAGCAAGCTGAAGAACAGGAATCAGAAGGTGATTGTAGGGAGAGGGGACTGTCGATACCCAGACCTGTAACCAGTGGGGTCCCACAGGGCTTGGTACTCAGACCAGAGTTATTTAACATCTTTATTGGGGACATAGCGGATGGGATTAAAAGTAAAATCTGCCTATTCACAAATGACACAAAGATCTGTGTGAGAGTGGACAGTGAGGAGAGGAGGCAGGAGCTCAGGGAGGACCTGGCAAAGCTTGAGCATTGGTCAGGCATCTTGCAGTTGGGGTTCAACACTAAGAAGTGCAAGGTCATGCAACTGAGAGTCATGAACCCTGGGAACAGCTACTGGCTGGGGGAAGTACAGGTATCCAGTTCAGAGGAAGAAAAGGATCTAGCAGTAATTATAAGGGAGGACATGAAACACTCTGTGCAGTGCTGTAAGACAGCAGCCAAGACAAACAAAATGCTGGGGTGCATCACCAGAAGAAGCACCTCAAGGAAAGGGGAAGTCATCCTGCCCTTGCACAGGTCACGGGTGAGACCACACTTGGAGTACTGTGTACAGTTCTGGTGCATGTCTTTGAAAAAGGACATCAGACTACTGAAGGGAGTACAGCGAAGGGTGATCAAGATGATCCAAGGTCTGGGGGACAAGTCCTATGAGAAGAGACTGAGGGAGCTCAACATGTATTCACTGGAGGATAGAAGGGAGAGGGGGATATGACAGAAACCTTCAAATACTTGAAAGGTATGAATAATGTTAGACTAGAGGGCATTTTCAACTTAAAGAGGGAGGAATCCACAAGGGGACACAGTCTAAAATTAGTGGGGTAAGATTTAAAAGGGAAATGAGGCACTCTTTTACAGAAAGGGTGGTGGCAAGTTGGAACAAATTGCCGGGGGATCTGATCTCACTGAAAACAGTGGGCAGTTTTAAGAGGGTGTGGTACAGGGTCAAAGGGAAGGTTAAATCTGTAGAGAGGTTTGGGAGGGGGGTAAAGAGGGTAGGGGATGATAAATCTGGGGTGGAAATGGGTGGGGCAGCTACAGTAAAATAAACTGTGCACTGCACACTCGCTCAGACTAGATAGACCATTATGGCCTGTTTCTGTTGACGTTTTTCGTACGTTCGTATATTTGACCAGATAAGCAAACAGAGCCCAGGAAGCTTGTTTCTAGTTTCAACCTGGGGTGAGGGGAAGGGAGGAAACATGGGATGGCATAGTGATTATTTATATTCAATTACAAAAGTATATAATGGAAAGGAGATATATATGTACATAGTGCAAGTGAATACAGTTACAACAAAGCCCCCTGGATGTTTGTGGGGAAAGTACATACAGGTGCACAGTTCAGGTACAATTATATTCTATTCACAGTGATTAGGACATAAACACTGGGTGATACTCAGTGCAGTAGTTCCTTAGGTATGCAGAACATGATTTTCAGCACTGCCCCGGATCTCTTTTTCTGGGGACTTCAAATGCTGAATTTCTGGCCTTGGCTTCTTGGGCTTTGCAAATCCCTAGGGCTCATTCCAGTGAAGCATTGCAATGCTGCCTTACTGTAAACAGGGTAGCAACTTATTGGGTATGCTTGTTGGACCCATCCAACAACCAGTATGAAGCCACGCATGACCTCATAACTCTCTGCCTTGGCGTTAAAAATCTGGAATCCAGCTCAGGACCCTTGGTTTGCAAATGAATCAATTCCCTGTTTCCCAAATAAATCCAGGTTCTCTGAGCATGTTTTACACTCATTCATCAAGGCCTCTACTTCTGATCGATGAGTATCCACCAAACGTACTCCCAGGGCATTAGTTGTATGAGACTCAAGTAGCTTCTGGGATGCAGAACAAACATTTTAGCCCACAGACTGGTTGGGATGATGGTCCTCTGACCCTAAGCTAGACAATGTGCTCCCCAGCAGGTATACTGAGCCTGACTATTAAAATGAGGTTAAAGATGCTGCTGGACCATTGTTGGCCAACCATAAACTACAAAGTCCCACAGCTGGCTAAGCACCAGAGCCTACTGAGAGGTCACCTCCAGCACTTCCATGGAAGTAGCTACTGGAAGCTTGGACTGTAGATATATGACCACTGCTCTCTGCACCAGGTCAGCATCTGAACTTGAATGCTCCCAAACCTCTCTCAACAAATGATCAGGCACTTGATTTAAATGTGCTGCCCTTTAATTATGATCTACCGTCACCAGAACTATACCTGTTCGGAGCCTTATTTTAAGAAACTAGCTGTTATTAGCCAGTCCATCACTGCAGCAGTAGTGCTACCACTTTCAACACCAGCAACTCGGGTTTGGAGGTGAGCCCAAGTCATTGTGAGCCAGCGGGGATTTTGTATTCTGTAGTATGCTCCTCCAGGGATGGAGGTCTATGTATTACACTATAGTACTGCCACCTGGGTGACCACATGTGGCAGTACAAGCCACAGGTGGCAGTGCAAGTGAAGTTGCAATGGGTGGGCAGATGTCTCCTGACTGGGAATGTAGGCACACTCACATGCTGATGTCCACTGTAGTCCTAGTCCTCAAGGTGCCCTGTTGGGTGTTGGGGGGGGGGGAGAAACAAGGAACAAAATCCTCCAGCCTGCAGAATGAAGCTGACTCTTCTTGCATGCCCCACACCTGCTCACTGGACTCCCAGCCCACACTCCAGCTAAATTCTCCGCCACAGGGGGTAAACCGTGAGGCACTACAAGGTGAGAAGCTAACTTTCAGGAATAGCGGGATGATGGGGACGGGGAGAGGAGGCTGACAGGGCAGACTGTGTATCAATGGGTTATAAAGTATAGTAAGTAAAAAAAAACAGGCTGTTAAACTATTATCACAGTGACATCAAGAACTGAGAGATGTTCAAAATGTACTGAACTGTGATGGCCATGATTTGTCTTGGTAACAAGTTTTAACAAAATAAAAGTATACACTGTAGTATATCAGTAAAGAACCTTTGGGATCACCCAGGGCTTTCCCTCAAGTCCTGTATCACTAGACTGTATGTACATGTTATATAGTCAATAAATAAACTTGTTGGACAGATGGTGGGTGGAAATGGAGGTAGGTTTGTGACAACTGGTGGGCACAGGCCAGGGGTGAATTGGTGGTGGGCACTTGAGGGTGCTACTGGACACCAAGAAGCATTATCATGTATACCGTACTGGCACTGGTAATTGGGGGGCACTAAGTGCCAAGGAACTTAATTTTATACAGTGACTTGGAATTGATAAGGATGCTAGATGCCAGGGAAGTTTGTTTTGCACAAAGACTGGGGATTGGGGGAACACTGGATGTCAGGGAAGTTTATGCTACACAGTGGCAGGGAACTGGGGATGGGGTGGGGCATGAGACACCATGATAAGTTTGTTTACACAGCAATTGAGAATTGGGGGGGGGGGATACTTGATGCCAATGATATTTAGTTTATGCAGTGTGAAATGAGGGAACTATAAGTTCCAGCACCTGTAGTGCATATTTGGGAAGTGGACCAAATAAAAACAGGAGGAACAGCTCCCCTGAAATCCACAGAGCAAATTATTATGCCTTTCTAGGTAATGAGGACATAATGAGATGCAAATAACCTCTTAGCATCCTGTATGGGTAAACTGTGCAAACAGATTGTTTGCTCATATGCATGTATGGAATGTCTATTCATTTTCTCCAGCTGTATCCCCTCGATAAGCCTGCAGAGGCTTTGACTGTAGTTTGCACTTTCATTGCACTGTGCTGCTCACCAGAAACATATTCAAATATACAGGAACCAAATAAGTTTAAAAAACTCTTGACAAATCTTTGGGTTATTAAAAGCTGTGCCCCACTAGAGTGGGGGGACATAGAAGATGGGCTCATGCCTATTGCGTCCCAAATTTACAAAGTAAAAACACTAAGCACTACGCACAAAGGAGCCTGATACACATCTGAAAGATCATATACAGATTTGCACAACTGTGTGCTGGGGGTGCCAGCATTTACTAACCACGGTTGGCCTGATGTGTAGCTGAGTAGTTCCACACAAGGGGCAGTGCCAGCCAAGGCAATGGACCTGGGACACACCATGGGTTTCCAATCAGAAGTCCTGGATGGTTGCACAGTAGAGCCCCTGCTTTTCTTCCACATAGGAACTGCCATGTCCCCCACTGGAGATTCAGGGTTTAGTCCATTGCAAGAATCTGAACCCCACTGTCATCATCTGCTCCCCATATGGGTTAAGGCAGAAGTCTATGGCTGCATGGCAGCATCTGGACACTTATTGGGGTGTGCACACCCATTATAGTCGCCCTCTGGATGGCATAACCCACACATCCCATGACACAGGCATGGCAGAGTGTAAAATTGTCTACTGCTCATAAACTGAGGACACTTGAGAGTATTAATTACAAAAAATAATTATTTTTCAATATTACTGAGTACAGATAAAACATATCTTTATTACAAAAATCCTTTAAAAATAACTTACAGATATTATGAGCAGTACAGAAATTGCAGAATAGCAAAATAAAGTATAGAGGTAAATAAAAAAACAGGTACATTGCATGCTACATTCTGCCAGCCCATTGCTGGCAAGCACATTCCCTGCCACCTGCCATGATTGGCAAAGCAGCTGCACTAGTGAAAGCATGGTTGGCCCCTGGCAGGGAAATGTGACAGAAAGGGGTTTTTAGTGAATCTGCAGGTGTCCTTTGAACTTTTGGGGTGTGCATATCCTTCATGCATAGAGCCCACCATTTACACAGGCAAACTTTACTATGCACATGTTTGAGTATAACACCCTGAGCATGTCAGGCTAATTTGCACACAGGTAGATGAATTTGCCTGGTGCCTTGCTCAAGTTTTGAATACCTCCCACTGGGCCAGCTGGAGTTAACAAATGCCAACCCATGTCTCTGGCAGGGACTGGATACACATTGCACATTTGAACAGCACA
Organism: Neoceratodus forsteri; assembly: GCA_016271365.2. Classification (NCBI taxonomy): domain Eukaryota; kingdom Metazoa; phylum Chordata; order Ceratodontiformes; family Ceratodontidae; genus Neoceratodus; species Neoceratodus forsteri. The sequence continues at coordinate 975,729,038 of CM057453.1, forward strand.
GTATGCCGCCTTTCCAGCACATACCAGTAGAGATGGGTGAATTCCACAAAATTCGCTATGTGAATCAATCCACAAATTTCATGCAATCTGCGAAATAATCTGTGGGTGCAAATTGTGAAGTTGAACCTGCAAAGTGCAGAATTTCACCCACAAAAGAGCGGATTTCACCCATGAGCAGCAGAATTTCATCCCAAATGGTGGAATTTCACCACTCACGGGTAAAATTCCGCACTTTGCGGGTGAAATTCCTCACTTCATGCTGAAAATTCCACACTTTGCGGCAAAAATTAACACATGAAATGGTGAAATTAGATAGACGAATTCACAGAATGCTTTGTGGAGGCAAATTTCCCCGACTTCACTGGAACTTTGCCAGAGAATTAAAATTTTGTTGCAGCTCTACATACCAGTCTCCTTCATGCATAGGGCCAATTATTTGTATAATAATATAATAAACATGTTTGTTATATACTCAAATTATTAAGTGAACAAATGATGAGTCAAAGATTAATAATATGGTTTTTCATGTAAAAAAAAAGCATACACTTATTTTAAGTAAGGTAAGACTCATAGAAAGACACTTTAGACATCTGGCAAGTGCTATGACCAGTACCTTGTAACCATTATTTAACTACGAAATGAGTCAATAGCCAGTGCAGTTTTGAAAAAGCCTTCTTTCTGAAATGCAGCCGACTTCTTTGGATTTTCCAAAAATGATTACTGTACACCACTAGTCATTGACTAAAGTGTTAACAATACAGTAACAAGATATGATGGAAAAGACTACTACATAAATTACCAACGTATACCAACTTCAAACAGGGGACAGAGACTCTTTTAAGACTAAAATTGGAGGGTGCACCACACTCTCTAGAGACCTACAGAAAGAATTCAAATCAAGTTACAATCACTCTTTCAAGGAAGCCTGTAACTGTTTTCATTGACATCTGCCATTTCTCTAGTAATTGGTGTCCTCCCTGAGCCTAGCCTCATACCAAGTATCAAAATTCTGCCATTATTGTTCCCTTACCATTCTGCTCTCTCCGTCTTTTTTGCTTCAACTCGTACCATCCAAGGGCAATTGCTAACCGCTTACTACCCTGTCCTCCCCCTAACCCTTCTTAACCCTCTCAGTATACCGCCATAGCTTGTCATATTAGTGTTCGCATGGTGAGTGTTGCCATCTTTTAGGATAACTCACCCCTAAGTAGCATGTATCCTTCCATGTTTATCCCTGCTCAGTGTCAGGGTCTATATGTAAATATTTATGCAGCTGTTATGTGGTGGTTCTATTGCTATGTTCTCAGATTCTTTCTTCCTTGATTGTCATTATATTGGTAATTGTCCTGACCCCTGCTCAACTATCTTTGACTGGTACTGCTGTAACCTCAGTGTATTTTATTGTCTTATTCTTTTATGTCCAGGTCCATCTTGAAAATGAGCTTGCTCAATGATGTTCGCGCCCAGTTAAATAAAGATTTTGATTGATTGATTGATTGAAATCAATGCCTTAGAAAATTGTTGAACAGAAAGAGTGTTGCTCAAGGTATTTCTGACTGCCAGTTTTTCTACAGGAAATGAGGAAATGATCAGAACCTTACTATGTGTTCTGTTCTGCTCTGCTCTGCTCTGTTCTGTTCTGTTCTGTTGAAATAGATTAAAAAGAATAAAAAAACAGCATGCAGTTTGCAAACATTCTATTACTATTACACGGATTCATAATCACAGTACCAAAAGAATCAAGGATGTTATGGATTAGAGTTTCTGCTTCCATCTGTTTTAATTTACAGTATGTACAAGAAGAAGCTTGCCAGCTTATTTAGACTGTTCATGGTAATCGTTAAGGATGAACAAAGCTAACTCTGTTTATGTATGTAATTCTTCAGTCTAAAATCTGGCCTCCTCAATTTGGGCTACAAAATCAGGTTATTTAGACAGTACTTTATTGGATTTCAACAATCTGAGCTCATCCTCCAGAGGTTTCAGCTATGCAAGCTGTTGTGCTTATTTAGCTTAGGAAAAGCAAATAACACAGCCCCTATCGGCTATTGTATCTGAGGCCATAAGAATACTGTAAACAGATTTTTATTAATCTCAGATATGTTAATTTACTTCATTTGACATTCCATAAAGTCATCATCTTCAAATTGGGAGTAATTGAACCTTTAATATGTAATTTGAAAGAATTTGGACTGTGGTTAGCAACAATAAATTAAGGGCGATGCTGGATAGATGAGTCTGAAGAAAGCCTGGGGTTATGGCATACATGGTCGTAAGCTAGACAAGACAGGATATGGAGTGATGTAGTTCAGAGAAACAAACAAACTCTTTATCACAGGATGTTCTATGTGCCAAATGTCACACAGGCCAATGTCTGTATAATAACTCACGAACGAGGAATCACAATTGTCTAAGGGATATGCCTTATCAGGGTTGTCAGTTTCTGCCTCTGGTATACATCAGATTGCCCCCAATAAAACAGGAATATTATGGAACTCAGGTAAGATTGACAAAAAAAATAATTCTAAGGAACTCTGTTAATAGCCTACTGCATAGGACTGCTGACACTGAAGACTGAAGATAGAAGTTTCTCTTCCCTATAATATACCTCCATTTCAGATTAGTGACAGTTTCATAAGCTGTAAAGGACACATTCTTGGAAGTAGAATTTGACATGTTGTACGCTATACAACTGTAACTGGAATAAAGAAAAACTTAGCTGAGCAATCTATTTTTCAGTTTGAGTCAGATAAAATAGACAATGTTAACATTAAATGGTGCATTTGTGATGACACTTTCTATCACGTCATCAAATTTTATAAACTGTAGCTGTATTGATGAACACAAACTCCAGTGTTAGAACAACTTTACTTTGCCTTTACTAACCTGATTCAACAATCTCCCATGTTGTTCAATGGCACATTGCTGAACCAAAGTAGTAACAGTTAAGTAAAGAGGTGCTAACACTGGTGGTAATATTTGTGAATATAGGTCTGTGAATCCTAAAATCCTTCTTTAACAGTCTGAACTTTTTTCTTTTTAGCCATCAATCAAAAAATCAACAAAAAGTATCAGTAAAAAGATTAAATGTAATAACCAGGAGTAAACTCCCAAGGTCCTAGTGCCTCCTCCTTGGTTACATTGAGAAAAAAAACATGAACGACATCATCCAACTGTATCTACACCTTATATGGGATTTCTCTTTTGTAGAGGGTAGAGTGAGACATATTATTACATAAAGGTGCAGCAAAGTATAACTTGAATAAAAAAGAAATTGAGATGAAATGACACAACTGGGGCCCGATACTGGAAAATGGGCAAAATCAGAGCACAAAGGTTTGCACTGTACTTGCCCTTACCCAGGACCCCAAGGATGCTATATTCAGTCAGACAGCATACTGTCACTATCACACTGAATACAAGGGCATGTCGTTACAGTGCTCTGTTGAGTAATGCTCCCCTGACATGGATCAGGGAAGTGCAGAGAACAGTGCCCCCAGACCCGATAGTGCTGGGAGACCCCTGCATGGTATTCAGCTGGAATATCCTGCAAATAAGCACATTGGGCAAGCAAGGCACTAAGAAGCCATATACATGCCCAGTATGGGCTCATTTGCATGGGAAGCTGCAGCAGGTTTGCACCCTTCCTGTGGCCGGGTGCCAACCTAATTGCCCATCCCTGAAAAAGTGTAAATATTCCCTGTGTCTACTGGCAACCCCCCACCCTCTGCGTCCCTACCCTGTAAATGATTAAACATTCCCTGGTGTTTAGTGGCACCCCCCCTGCCCTTTGATCCCCATCCCTATAAAAAATAAATAATTCCCTGATGTCTAGTGGCACCCCCTTTCCTCCGATCACCGGCTGTATAGGTGTAATGATATTCCCTAGTGTCTAACGGCAGCCCCCACCCTCTGATTGCTGGCTGTTGTTTATTAAAAGAAGTCCCTTGCATTAGGCAGCCCCCCACACTGTCTGTATCAGGTGCACCGACCTGCCAACTCCCTTACCATAGTTGCCAGTGCCACAGGGAGCCCATATGGTGACTGCCAGAGCCCTCCTATGACTACCTTGTCTCACCACTGAATGCAATGAGAAGGAACGTGCATCCTGCATACTGTAAAGGGAGTGCATGTATTGTCTAGTGCAGACAGTGTGCGCACTCTTTTTAAAATACACAGAAAGTCCTCCCTGTCATTGCATACAGAAGTTAGCTGAGATGGTGAGAGGAGGGATATACTGGTCACCATATGGGTTCCATGTGGCACTGGTGACTATGGTTAGGGAGTGGCAGGGTAGTGTACCCAGTGCAGGTGGTGTGGGAGGCTACTAGACACCAGGGACTTCTTTTTATAAACACCAGTGAGCAATTGGGGGGTGCCACTAGACACCAGTGACAATCATTACACTTACAGGGCCAGCAATCAGGGTTTGGGGGGGGGAGTGCCACTGGACACCAGTGAATTATTTATTCTTTATGGGGCTGAGGATCAGAGGATAGGGGGTGCCACTGGACACCAGAGAATATTTTTTTCTTTACAGTGACAGGGATTGAAGGGTGGGGGGCACCTCTGGACAACAGGAAATGTTTTATTGTTTACAGGATGAGTCTCAGAGGGTGGAGGGATGCCACCAGACATCACAAAGCAGGTGTGCTCCTCTGACCACCAACTTGGTTTTTGGCTGCAGTGTCTCCACTGGCTGCTAGTATTGCCTGGAGTAAGTCAGCCTTTTTCTTGTTGATAATTGTGCTGCACAATACGGTATGTGCTATTCCTCTTGTGCTGCACAAACATGCTGAATATTGCATTGCACCCACATTCATGACCCTGCCCTCTTACACACTGACTACATTATCTCCTTGCATGCATGCTATTCCATTTAGCCCATACTCCTGTCCCCTTTGAATATTACACATGGAAGGAAACCCCAGGCAAGCAGAGTGTAATCACTTTGCCAGTGGGCAAAGCTTTGAATATCTAGCCCCTGATGTTTGTTAATCAACACAGACTTAGCATAGCCCTGTTTGGAATCATTTCTATTGTAAACATATAATTGATCAGAAGATGTAAACTAAAACACAATGGCAGCCACAGCAGTGGATACCCAAGACTGCAATCTGCAATGGGAAGGTATCATGTGGGCTTGAACTCGGGCATTGCATGAGGCTGATTTTAAATATTTGTACAATGTTTGTGTCTCTGGTATTTGTATAGGCATCTGTATTTGTTTGCATACTAGTGCTTGCAAAAATATTTATTTTACTTTTTAGACTTGATTCTGTGGTTAATGATAGCAGAAGACCAAGTGTTGGAGAGGTTTTAAGAAAATATGCAGAGCTATTAATAAAATATACCTTCATGTTTTGAGCAGTAGTAATCATATGTGGGCCACATCAATCTCAGCAAGAGTCTACTACTATTGTATATGGTCTAACGCATATACAGATATTTATAACTGATATTTGTATTGGTAAAAAGTGCAGTATTTGTATGTACTTGTCCCAAATATTCACACAGCCCTTGAATCTGAAAGCTACATGAACTCACTGCAGCCAGCTAAGTCAAAAAGCCTTGCTCTTGAGCCAGCCTGGTGGCACTGGAGGTTGAGGTGCTGGTTGCTACATCTCATGCCACGGGTTCAGGAATGAACCCGGGCCGCCGGGGGTCAGGTGGGGTGAGAGAGGATTGAGCATCTGTAGGACTGCTCTCTTCTCCTCTCTCAGGGGAGGGAGGTTCTGCAATCCTGCTTGTTGACTGCCCTCTGATGGTGGCTGGAGGGCAGTATAGGTCAGGAGGCACACAACTGGCGTCCTTGAGTCAGTGGGGAGGGGGGACTGGAGAAAATGTGAAAAGGGAGCTGGCAGGCATAATAATGGCCTGTCGCATCACTGTGGCTGCTCTTGGCTTTGGAATTATGCCCTGGAGGGGGGATAAAGCCAGCATTCCCCTCACTGGCCCTGCTGTACAGAGTAAGCCATGGGGAATTACAGGGAGTTGGTTGGAGTGGAGACATGCAGATATGGAGGATGAGTTCCTTCAAGGGATGGCCATTGCCACCTGCCAGGCTCCAAGGGATAAAAACCTCTGTGGGAAAAAAAAAGCCATGCTCTTGAGTTTCATTACGATGCTGTCTCAACCCCTCAATGTAAACACAGCCTTGCTGTGCGTGGATGGCCATACACTACATTATTTTTCTTTCTTTCTTTCTTTCTTTCTTTCTTTCTTTCTTTCTTTCTTTCTTTCTTTCTTTCTTTCTTTCTTTCTTTCTTTCTCTATATAGCTATCTATCTTCTCTGTCTGTCTGTAGCATGGGGATGTCAAAAAGCAGAGCCTTTCCTTTAAAGCAACTCTACATCGAGCAGAAGCATCTGGGATCTGCATTATTCATCCAGTTTTAACATGTAGCTCTCTTTCTCTTGATATCTCTGGTGACATCAGTGAAAATAACAGAAAAAGAAATCTTTTAGTTGTGACATATCAGTTTCTTCTATTTCATTACCACCTGAAATATTGAGCTTCTCTGTTGAATTATAGCACATTAATATCATAGAAATGCAGAAACATAGAATTTCATGGCAGATAAAGACCGCTTGGCCCACCTGTTCTACCTGTTTTCCCTACCAGTTTCATATACCACAGATTCTAAAGATCTGCAGCTTACCATCTCTGACCTATCACTTGAGTTCCTTTATGCCTGTCCCATGCATTTTTGAATTCCACTACTGTTTTTGGCCCCACAACCTCTGCCAGAAGGCTGTTCCATGTGTCCACCACCCTTTCTGTGGAAAAATACTTTCTCACATTACCCGTGAGTCTACCCCCCCAATCTCATATCATGTCCCCTTGTTCTTGAACATTTCTTTTATGAAAGATGCTACCCTCTTGTACCTTATTTATACCCTTGAGGTATTTGAAAGTCTCTATTATATCCCCCCTTTGTCTCATCTCTTCCAGTGAATACATATTGAGATCCTCTAGTCTCTCCTCACATGACTTCTGGTGCAGCCCCTGCACCATTTTTGTTGTCCTTCTCTGAACTGCTTCTACTTTGTCTATGTCCTTTTACAGATGTGGCCTCAAGACCTGGATACAGTACTCTAGATGAGGTCACACCAGTGTTTTTATACAGTGGCATCACCATATCCTTTCTTCTGCTGGAGATATCTCTCCCTATGTAACCTAGCATTCCACTGGCTCACCTCACAGCCTGCCCACATTGTTTGTTAGACTTTGGGTCATCAGATATGATTACTCCCAGGTCCCTTTCCTGTTTGGTGGTTGTCAGTGCCCCCCACTGTATACTTCTCCCTTGTATTTCTGTGCCTCAAATATATGATCTTGCACTTTTTTGCATCAAATCTTAGTTGCCACATCCTTGACCACTCCACAAGTTTGCTTAAGTCCATTCTCATATTCTTTACCCTTCCTGGAGTGTCAACCATGTTGCAGATCTTCATGTCATCTGCAAAGAGACACACCTTCCCTTGTAGCCCTTCTGCATTGTCACTTATGAAGACATTTAAGAGGACTGGTCCAAGCACTGAACCTTGTGGGATCCAGCTGGTCACTCCACTCTCTTCGGATTGAACTCCATTCACCACCACCCTCTGTGGGAATTATGTGATAAGGGTGACACCTGAAGGGCGCTCCCTCAATGGGTGACCCCAAAAGGCAGAACGTAAAAAGGGTGACTGGGAAGAAGAGCGACCAGCTTGGAGAGTGCTGGCAGCATGGAGAGTAGCCATGGGCCACTGGGAATGAGTGACGGTGCCACAGGGCAACAGGGAATGGGCGACAGTGTCATGGGGTGACTGTGAATGGGTGATGGTGCCAAGGATGACTGGCACAGGGCAACTGCACATAGCACAAGTGGGGCAGTGATTGCTGATGGGCACGGGGTCCCCCCCAGCCCCCTCCTGACAGTGCCCACTGTACACTGACACATACATCCCATATGCCTAGCCCCCCCACATGTGCAGCCAACAGTATACACAGCAGCAAACAACCATCCCCCTGCATGCCGCCCCCCCATGGCACAGTGCATGTGACCAGTGTTGAGCTGCAGGTCCACATGCCCACACTTCCCCCAGACCATGGCCCAACATGTAGCGTGCCCCACCACCCCCATATACAGCCTTCATGGACTCGATGTGCCATGGCACTGCCCTGCATGCTGAGCACCTTCGAATCCCCCTGGCACTCTGGAGGTCCAGTGTGCCCCCCCACCATACCCCTACCTCCACAGACAGTCCCAGGCAGCATGCCCCCACCCTGCTTGCCTGTGGGCACAACACATCACACATGCATGGGCCCGCCGTGATGCACTATACCCCCCACAACTCCAAAACCACCCATGCAGGTGATGTGTAGGTGGTATTTGTCATATGATCTATGCACACCCAGACCCAGTCACATCCACAGCCAAGTCATCGCAAATGCATCTGAGGTAGACCAGTGCATCCCCCTACATGTGCCACAACAACCGCCCCTCCACACCTATACCCCTGCATTGGCAGGCCAACATGACCCTTCTCACACCTGCACAGCTAGCCTGCCTACAGAGCATGTGCATGTAAGAGTACATACTTTGTCAGTACATTGGAAGTGGGTGGTAGGGTACTGCTGTCAGTCATACATGTCCGGGCCCACCCTCTGTGCTGTCACTGCATGTGCACGGTCATGTACAAGAATGCACCCATGCATATGTGGCTCAGTGGGTGGGCTGGCCATTGACATATGTGGAGGTTCATGTCGGCCTGCCCGAGTGGGGGTGTAGATGGGGGGGAGAGGGCCGGTTGGTGTGGCACATGACAGGGGTGCACTAGCCCACCATGTGAGAAGGCTGTACTGTGTTCTCTGAAGGGGGCACGTTGTGGGGGGGGATAGACCACCAGGGCTGCATGTCACATGCCTTGAATGTGGAAGTTGCTCGGGTGATGGATGCGCCAGCCACTAGACCACCAGGCATGAACATACAGGGTGCTAGCCACCCATACAGATGCCATGGATGGGTTGGGGGTGCAGGGAAACTGGGCCAACATGGTGGGGCCCTACATGTGTGGTGTGTGCAGACCATGGCACACCAACCATGGTGGTGGTGGCACCATGCCCATTCTGTTGCAAGGGAATGTGTGTGCCACATACAGAATGCCTGGTGCCTCAATGGATGCAGGAGTCAAAAGAGTAACTGGAAGAGCTGCAGATAAGGAGCAGGTGCCCCTTCACTGGGTGGCACCACTCCACTACTGGGCAAAAATGCAGGCTGATAGTGCACAGGGTGTGCGCCCATGCTGTGGTGGTCAACGCTGGTTACAGGTGTGATCTACTGAGCAAAAACTGCTCATTTGCTGTAGTGCTGACCACACAAACACATTGCTTTCTTGTTAAGAAATAAAGAAACGGCTCACTATATTGCAGAGTTTCTCTCCGTTAATTTATTAAGTACAAAAAGTGCTAAAACCAGATGCTAGAAAGTGCAGTATTAATACATGGCAGCAGCAGATCACATACGGACAATAATAAAAGCAAACGATCAACGGCACCTAAAACAGTGCACTGCAGCCATACTATCAGCCAGCAGCCATGCAGAGCAGTGTGCACAAATGTGCTATGTGCTACGTGTGCAGATCATCTGACATTTTGCCAACAGGCTTCCTCAGAGGTGATTGGCCATCATTCTGCCATCTCTACTCCTTCTCATGAATTTTCATACTGATATACACAGACCTTGTGAATGATTGGCTCTCATACATACACATAGATATACACATATATATACCTCTGTCACACACAGAACAACACACTATTTGACAGTCGTATAAATAACTGACAAGTTGTATTTCTTCATTTAGACCCCTTGGCTATAGAGTGTCTTAGGTGTGAATCCAGTAACATTCGTGTTGTAAAAGTTTATTCACCAAATTTCCACCTCTCACCCCAAGTTCCACTTTTTCAATACCAGAAAAGCATAAACTTGCAGGTGATCTATGCTGCATCATTTGACATTGCCTTGTCATTGCATTGGTTTGTGACCCCGTCCTAATCGCAGATTTATGTTCTGTCACTCGTTCTCTCAGTGTTCTGCTAGTTTGACCCACATATCCAAGACCACATGGACACATCAGCAAATAAACAACCCCCACTGTTGAACAGTTAATAAAAGAGGTGATTCTGAATTTCTTCCCAGTTCTTGAATGTTTTATTTCCTCAGAATTTCACCATGTTGTTACACCGGGCACAATGCCCACATTTATAATTGCCTTTGGGAGTATTGGGTAGCCACATTCTCTTCAGTTCAGCAGATTTTAGGTGCAGACTATGTACTAGTTCATCACGTAGGTTGACACCCCTTCTATATGACACTCTTAACGTTTTGATTTCAAATCCTGCTGTGTTTTGTACTATGTGCCAGTGTTTTTTTACTGTTTTAGTGATGGCCCCACTTTGATTGCTAAACTTTGTCACAAATGTGATTGGTTGTGCCTCGTATATTTTATTTTTCTTCTGTCCATTCCACTTTTAATTTTCTCTGGCTGGTATCCTCGATCAACAAACAGTTGGGCCATCTCTCTTGAATGTTTTTCTGTTTCCTGAAAACTACTACATAACCTTTTCACTCGCAACATTTGTTCTACCAGTATGTTATCTCGTAGTGACTGGGGGTGGGCAATTGTGTAATGCAGCAAACTATTGTGATCTGTGCTTTTCCTGAACATTGTTGTAGTCAGATTTCCCTCCTCATTACAAATCGTACTGTCCAAAAAGTCAATTTATAATGAACTTTTCTACATCACAGATCTCAAGTTTTCATCAAAACCATTCATTAAATGGTGAAACACATCCAATGCCTCATCTTTACCAATTGAAATCATCAAACAGTCATCTATAAAATGTTTCCAGAAGATTGAACATTTCTTAACAAGAGCATTTGAATATAAACAGTGTTCTTCCCATAAACCCACATACAAACTTCCTAGACTTGGTGCGAATGTGGTTCCCATCTCTGTCCCTCATATTTGTGCAAAAAACATGTTCTGATACATAAAATAGTTAGATGACAGAACTATATTTGCCATTTTAATAAAAAATTCTGTTTCCAGTGCACAGGTATTTTCTCTCAAATTCAAATAATGACGTACTGCATCCAAACCACCTCTATGAGGAATATTGGAGTACAAGCTTTCAATAGCCAATGTAACCAGTCATCCTCTGTTGTCCCTGTACTTCTGATAATGCTTTTAGTGCATCACTTGTGTCTCTAAGATATGATTTCAACTGTAAAACACATGGTTACAGGTAACAGTCAATAAATTGTGAGAATGGTTCCACTGATGATCCTATGGATGCAACTATTGGACGGCTGGGGGGGGGGTTGTGGCATTCTTATGTAGCTCAGGCAACAAATAGATACATGGTTTTGCAGGATTATGTACCTTCATAAATTCACATTCCTGCTTAAACAACTGACCACTTTGTTTATCCTCATTGAAGAATTCAAATGCCCACTGTTTTATTCTCTCAGTCGGGTCACTGATGCGTTTGTAATATCTATTACCAGACAGCTGTCTTTCCATTTCTGTTCATATTTTTCAACTTCCCAAATCACAATTTCACCTGTTTTAGCTGATTAGTTTTGAGACATCACTATCCACCAAATTTGCAAAAGAATTAATATTATGATGTGCACACGTGGGGGGGCAAACGTTGACTTCTTTTTAAGATGTGATGTTACATCATGCACAGCAGCACAGGGAGTTGAACCTAATATTCTTTGACTGATTTCTTCAGTCACATCCAATTCCTCATCTGTACCAATCGAAATCATCAAACAGTCATCTATAAAATGTTTCCAGAAGATTGAACATTTCTTAAAAAACAACCTTCCTTAGAGGATTGGGAGTTGATGTAAGATTGGGAGAGAATATTAAATAAAGCATTGAATGATTTAATCCTAAGCCTGATAAAGAAAGCCAGGAGAGACATTGATAGCATCCAGAAGGAAATTATTTGATGTAATATTTACCACATCTCTTTGCATATCACTATGTGCTGGCTGTGAAAAAAAAATTGTAAATGAAGCTGTCTGTAGAACTTAAATAAACCAACTCATAGTTGGAAGAGATTTAATTCAGAGCTGGGGACAAATGAAAGCCCTTTCTACAATACCCTCATCTGTTCATTGCTTAGAGGCTGTTCTGTTAGGTTTATAATTGGTATTTGTTGTTCCTGTTGGACATCTGTGGTGGCCCCAATTGCTGCCAGGGCTGCCTGCCTCTTCCTCTGCCTTGTCCCTTTCCCCCTTCCCCTCCTCATTCTCTGTTGCCGTACTGGGGCTGGGGGGTTGGTATTGCATGGACTTAGCCTGAATTCCCTGTCTGCTGACCTAAAATAAACCTGTTTAACTTAACCCTATCTTGGGCCTTCCCCTTCAATTTCTGGTGAGGATGTAAAGTTGTTTTCTCTAAATCGATTTAAGTTGTGTTGGTATCTGTATGGTTCCCTCCTTGTCTTACACTGTCAATTGTACACTGTTCCTGTTCATAATCTCAGTCATCCCTGTTGTGTTTCCCCATTTTATAGTATTTTAATTCTTCATGAAATTTTAAAATCTATGCTTCAATCTTCTGCAAAAGTTTTGTATAGTCTGTGTGTGACACATAAATCTTAATGTTTGCTTCCATCTGATTAATTTCCTTCCGGATGCTATCAGTGTCTCTCCTGGGTTTCTTTATCAGGCTTAGGATTAAATCGCTCGATGCTTTATTTAATATTCTCTCCCAATCTTACATCAACTCCCGATCCCCTAAACCACATGCCAGTGGAATCTGTACTCTTAGGCTTCTAGGTATATTTCACTCTCGCCAATAATGCGACAGGGAGAAGGCATGCATTTAATAGCGAACCAATTTCTTTTTTACATTTTCTAATAACATTCCATCTGTTTTTACTTGAGCAGTACTTGTACCTGCTTGTGGAGCAAACAATTTTTCACATGCAGCTTGGTCGAAAACAATGGAAACTCCCTCAGTTTCATTGAAACTTAAAAATTCACAATTCGTACCAAGGCTGGTATTGGCTGTTGTGGATTCGCTCAAGTCACCCTCAGTGTTGTTTGCATCAGCTGCCATAGCTGCAAATCTGCTTTTCTATGCACTTGGTCAAATGAGCTGGGAGCTTAACCCACAGCAGTCCTCTGAGTAACCGCACTCAGTTTCATACAAAACACAACAAATGTGGGGATCACTTCACTCTCTGGGTGATTGGCTCGGTGCAACACAGCTCATAGAGACCACGAAGCATAAACCAACTGAGCAAAAACTGCTCATTTGCTGTAGCACGGACCACACAAGCACATTGCTTTCTTGTTAAGAAATAAAAAAACTGCTTACCATATCACAGAGTTCCTCTCCTTGGCTACCCAATACTCCCAAAGGCAATTATAAATGTGGGCATTTTTCCCGATGAAACAACACAGTGAATTCTGAGGAAATAAAACATCCAAGAACTGGGAATAAATTTAAAATCATCTCTTTTAACAGTGGGGGTTGTCTATTTGCTGATGTGTCCATGTGGTCTTGGATATGTGGGTCAAACCAGCAGAACACTGAGAGAATGAGTGACAAAACATAAATCTGCGATTAGGACGGGGTTAAAAACCAATAGAATGACAAGGCAATGTCAAGTAATGCAGTATGGATCACCTGCAAGTTTATGCTTTTCTGGTATTGAAAAAGTGGAACTTGGGGTGAGAGGTGGAAATTTGGTGAATAGACTTTTACAACACAAATGTTACTGGATTCACTCCTTAGACACTCTACAGCCAAGGGGTCTAAATGAAGAAATACCCCTTGTTAGTTATTTATAAGACTATCAAATAATGTGTTGTCCTGTGGGTGATAGAAGTATATATGTGTATTTATGTGTATGTATAAGAGCCAATCATTCACAAGGTCTGTATATATCAGTATGAAAATTCATGAATAGGAGTAGAGATGGTAGAATGATAGCCAATCAGCTCTGAGGAAGCCTGTTGGCGAAACGTCAGCTGAACTGCATACGTAGCATGTAGTACATTTGTGCAAGCTGCTCTGCATGGCTGCTGTCTGATAGTATGGCTGTGGTGCACTGTTTTAGGTGCCGTCGGTTGTTTGCTTTTATTATTGATCATATGTGATCTGCCGCCACCTTGTATTATTACTGCACTTTCTAGCGTCTGGTTTTAGCACTTTTTGCACTTAATAAAGGAGAAAAACTCTGCAATTTGGTAAGCAGTTCTTTATTTCTTAACAAGAAAGCAATGTGCTTGTGTGGCCAGTGCTACAGCAAATTAGCAGTTTATGCTTGGTTGGTTTATGCTTCATGGTCTCTGTGAGCTGTATTTCACTGAGCTGGTCACCCAGAGAGTGAAGTGAGAATCACATTTGTTGTGTTTTATACAGATGTGATCTTCCAGGGATGTGTTTTCCAGTGTTCAGACAAGAGCACTACAGCCGCAGACAGTGCCAATAGGGTACCCTGCCCACCAGAGGCTACTCCGTGGAAGCTCACACGTGGAATGTAAAGTTGTGAGCAAGGCCACAGAGGTAGTTGTAATGGCTAAGGGTGTTGTACTTGGTGACAACGGCCATGATCCAGGCATTGAGGTCTCAATAACACTGCCATACATGCACAGTCTCTGCCCCAGAGACGAGTTGTTCAACTCATATGATGGCCAGATGCTCCTCCTTGTGAAGGCACTCAAACAGGTGCCAACTTCTGGGTTGGAATGACTAGACATGGTTGCTGAAGACCCTGTGTCACCCCTCCATGGCATTGCTTGTCCTGGCTAGACTCTGTACGGTCACCCCATGGCAGTTCCACTGCATGATGTGGAAGTTGGCATGGTGGCATCCAGACTGCCCAGTGGGGCGACCAACCCAGATATCCTTGAAGTAGTCGAGGATTGGTTGGAGCACCTCCTCATTTGATGCCATGCACTCCTACTCTCGCAGCTCCTTGAACACTGCTGGCACATTAGTGGGTGGCACAAATGCTAGTGTCAGCAGCATTCCAAGGTGCAGAGCAAAACTTGGGTCTCTTGTGTACCAGTGCAGAACCTCTGGGCACAGCTGGATCTTGAGCCAGAGGGCCTGGATGAAGTGGAAGAAACATCCACGTATCTGGGTGTCTGGGAAGACTGTGCCCACACCATGCCAGCTTTCCCACTTGAAGTCTAGCAGGACCATGGAAGGGGCCAGGGCTGGGAGGTGGATCTTGACCCAGCAATCACACATATGTCTGTGCCCTCCTGGAATTTGTGAGAGCATAGACAGTGGGCACGACTGTCTCAGACTGGACCATATGGACAGTGCAGAGCTGGTCATAAAGGGTGGGACATGTTTTGAATGTCCTGTTTATGTACCATTCCAGACAGTCCACCAGCTGCTGCAGACCACAGTTGGTGGCATATATCAGCAGCCAGTCCCACTCCCTCCCACTGTTGAAGAGCAGGAACTGCGCACCGTCATTTGTCACAATGAACTCATCAAGGATGATGAGGTCAGTGATGGTTAGCAGAGTTGCTGGCCACCCCTGAGCTACGTGATGCACCTGCTGGATGGTCCATCACATAAGCTGCACTCCTAGCAGTCATCCCACCACGGCCACCAGCGTTCCTGAGGTACTCTCGACTATGACCTGTAACGTGCTGTCAAGTGACTGCTGTGCCCTGTCCCATAGTGTCCTGAGTACATGCCAGACACCCACGTCGGCTGTGTCTGAGACGTGATTGTGGTCATGGATTGTGGCTATGGCTGCTTCATTCACAGTGTGGAGACGGGCAAAGCATTGGTACTTGTGGGCCTCCATGCACCGCCAGTACACCATTTTAGGCCCTGCTTTGTCTTTCCTGTACACATAGCCATTGTAGATGGCTAGTGGCATGCCTTTCTGGCTAGTAATGAACTGTACTACTATCCTGATTGCAGGGAAATAATATTGCAGCTGCAGTCACCTGTGGCCCTTTAATAGCTACAAGAGACTCCATCCTGTACTGCCTTGCACAGACCCCTTCCTTGACTGCAGCCTATATGTACCTGTGCCTTGCCCCACTCCCCTTCCCCATGTCCCTGTTGTCACTGCCCCTGCCTCCTGGTGGCCATTATGTTCTCCGCACCCTCCCGAGGGTTGCAATTAGGCTGGAGTCCTGCTGCAGGTGAGTGTCCCTGTCGCTGCTGTGGGGGGATGGGGGGCATTCACCTTCTGGAGTGCTCTTCCCCCGCTGTTTGTGTGGCCCAACAGATCTTGCTGTTTGTTTGTGGGGGGGTGGCCCACAGGGCATTGCTGTTTGCTTAGGGTGGGGCATGTGGTGCTCTGCCTTGCTGTGAGGAACAGCATGTCTCATTCTGTTTGGGCAGGGGACCATGGCCCAGGGTGGTAGCCAGGATGTGTGCTGTATGTGCAGCGTGTTCCAGAGCACTATGCGTGTGCCCCTGGGCCACATCCTGGCCACCGCCTGCACTTGTGTCTCCCTTTTCTCCTTCAGCAGCCATGCCACTGGGTGCTCCCCCAGGTCTCCCTTCCATCCTTACAGTGCCGTGGGTGCCTTCCTGCTACATGCTTTACATGGCCCTCGCTTGCCCGGGCCACTTACTGCTTTGCCTCACTGTTCATACGTTTCCCTCCCTGGAGGTGCTGCTGCCTCTGGTGCCTTTTGTGGCTGGTTGCCTGTGGCCATCGCTCCTCTGGGACACATCTGGAGGGCACTCACCAGTTTGGCTGTAGCAGCATTGTGTTTCGCTCT
Source organism: Neoceratodus forsteri (assembly GCA_016271365.2). Lineage (NCBI taxonomy): Eukaryota > Metazoa > Chordata > Ceratodontiformes > Ceratodontidae > Neoceratodus > Neoceratodus forsteri. The sequence goes on from CM057453.1 coordinate 975,745,818, forward strand.
TACTGTGCTGTGGCTACAGTTGCTCCATTACTGTCAGGCGTTCTTACTGGGCAGTCACCTTTTAGGCATCCACTCTTCTTGAGTCACCCACCAGAATGTGCTGATAGAGAAGCACTCTTCCTGGCTGCAACCCCCTGTGTATTCTATTGCTCAGCCAATGTTTGACCCAGTTTACCACCCTGCAACCCACTTCTAGGCTTCCCAGCTTGTTTACAAGCCTCCTATTTGGGACAGTGTCAAAGGCCTTGTTGAAATACAGGTAAGCCACGTCCACTGCCCCTCTCTGATCTACCTCCCTAGTCACCAAGTCAAGAAAATCTATCAGATTTGTTTGACAAGATATTCCTGCAGTGAATCCATACTGCCTTGGATTCTGTGCTCTGTTGGATTCAAGATATATCACAATAAATAAATAAATTATTACAATAGCTATCAGTTTTCCTCCAGGTTTCACCTGGGTCATAGTTCCTTATAAGAGTTCCACTTCCATGCTCCACTGTGAGAGGCCTGACTTGCACTTTATACTTCAAATGCTGATTGATGAAATGTATCATATTTTTGGGCTATATCAATACTGATAAGACAGAAGGGATTCCTCCTTAAGTAGCTTTTTTGTTTAGAGTGATAGCTTGATTCTTGAAAGCTAGGCTCATAGGTGGGCAGTAAAAACACTGGAGGTCAGTTGTAGGATGAATTAAAAAGCTTTCTGGTATTGGTGACGAGATCATCCAGCAGTGCAACTTCACTATGGCCAACATTTTATGTTTAATAACACTTTGTCAGAGCCTTGACAAAGTGTTATTAAGCACAAACACACATCAGTCAGAGGCTATCAATAAAAGCTCATCTTTATAGTGCAGCATATTCCAAAATACACTTAAACACAGGGCTGTGCATCAGGTAAGAGACAAGAACCCACTGTGCCCCCCCCCATCATGGTTACACCACCGGCACTCTTGCCGTCCCCTTCGGAGGAGCCCTGCTTGTCATCCTTGGGCTCCTCTGTTCCTCCAGAAGCTACACCTCACCTGCACTAATAAACAAATTAGCCAGCCTGGGAATGGGTCCCAGGGTGGTAGCCTGGGTAAAACACTGGTTGGACAACAGGACACAGCGGGTAATAGTAAATGGAGTCCACAGTGAAGAAAGGAGGGAAACTAGTGGGGTACTGCAGGGCTCAGTACTGGGGCTGGTCCTTTTTAATGTCCTTATAAGTGACATTGCAGAGGGACTGGAAGGGAAAATATGTCTCTTTGCAGATAACACAAAGATCTGCAACTGGGTTGATACACAAGGTGGGGTAGAAAGAATGAAAAGGGACTTGGCAAGGTTGGAGAAATGGTCAAATGTATGGCAGCTTAGATTCAGTGCAAAGAAGTGCAAAGTAATGCACCTGGGAAACAAAAATCCAGGGCAAGGGTACACAATGGGGGGTGTGATACTGACAATAACAAAAATGAAAAAGGACCTGGGGGTAGTCATATCAGACAACCTAAAGGTGGGCCAACAATGTGAGAAGGCAGTAAGGAGGGCTGGGGGGATACTGGGATGGATAGGGAGCGGCATCACCAGTAGAAAACAGGAAGTTGTTGGCCCTCTGTACAGACAGTTGGTAAGACCACATCTGGAGTACTGTGTACAGTTCAGGAGACCCCATCTCCGCAAAGACATAGACAGGGTGGAAACTGTCCAGAGGAGGGCAACCAAAATGATGCAGGGTCTGCATCAGAAGACATATGAAGAATGACTAAAGGAACTAAACATGTATAGCCTTGAGGAAAGGAGGGAGAGGGGGGACATGACAGAAACTTTCAAATACCTCAAGGGAATCAACAAAGTCCAAGAGGGTAGCATATTTCAGAAAAAGAGATGTGCAAAAACAAGGGGGCACAATTTGAAGACAGAAGGGGGATGGCTCAGGGGTAATGTGAGGAAGTATTTCTTCATAAAGAGGGTTGTGGATACATGGAATAGCCTTCCTGAGGAGGTTGTAGAGTCAAAAACAGTGGGGAATTCAAGAATGCATGGGACAGATATAAAGCAATTCTAGTAGGGGGTAGGAGGAAGTAGGCTGTTGGTTAACTAGGATCTGCAGCTTATCCATTAGGTAGGGAAATGGGCAGACTAGGTGGGCCAAGCAGTCCTTATCTGCCATCAAATTCTATGTTTCTATTGCACTGCCAGTACTCCAAATCTTCCCTGTTGGGGGAATTGTTGTATTTCTCTCAGTGGTCTGTTGGAATGCTGTTTTTCTCTTGTGGTTTGGAGTACTTTTCATCGGTTGTCTGCCCCTCTGCCACCAATTTTGTAGTGCCAATTAGAGAAAGTCATGTTTGCCCCCTTCCTTTTCACCATTTGCCATTTCAACCCCATTACTGCAAGAGACACAAGTCCTGCAGACCCACCTCCACTGCTGCTCTCTGTTTCTGTGTTTGCTGTTCTCTGCTTTGAGTTTTTCACAATTTTGGTACATAGTGTAGTTTGGCATTCCACTACTTTTGTGGGATTATGGTGCTTGTTATTGAGATTGGAGATCATGTGCAAGGATCATAGCTGTTAATGCAGATAAAGGGTGGCAAAACTGTGATAGTTTTTGAAATACTTTTTTCATTTGTAAAATAGTACAGTTCTTTAATGCTCACTGAGAGAGGCTGTATGTAGGATGGTGCTGTTATACAATATGCTTTAATGTCTGACATTATCAACCGAAAGTCCATACCTGTAACACTCTGAATCTTTATGTACAATTTTTACTACTCCTTTTGTCTTTTTCAAATGGCTACCCAGAATTGTACTATGTATAGCCATTCACAAATTTATTTCATATCAACAGTGCTTATATACAAGGTACCCTTCAGCTCACAACACCCAGCGCCACCAATATAGTTCTCCAATGTGCTGTTATGCAGCCTCTACACCCATCACTTGATAAAAAAAAAGAGTCAAGCTTAACAGTTACTGCTTCAGGTTGTATTTGGCATCTGTGCTTTGTATTTTGTACTTTGTAGGATTAGGACAAAATTAGGCTTGAGCCCATCTTGCTCGTCCCCCCCACACCAGTGGGGCACAACTTAGTAACCCAGATAATTATCAAGTGTCTTTTTAAATTGATCAAACTCTTGCATACTAACTACATTATTTGGTAGTTTATTCCAAAAAGCTATTACACATATTGTAAAAAAAATGATCTTGCATTTTTGTATTGGTCCTAGGTAGTTTGAATTAATTATTGTGTGACCTTATTTTCTGATTTCTACTACAAGGAACAATACCACATTCACTTACTAGAGTTGGATCAGTGATAATATTGTGAAACAGGAGACAGTCTCCTCTTATTCTCCTGACCTCCGGTGTCATTAGATTAAGTTTCTGAATTCTGTTTAGGTATGGTAACCTGGGTAGGCTAGGTAACATCTTTGTCACTCCTTTCTGTATTCTTTCACTGAGATTGATTTCCTGTCTATAATAAGGTGACCAAAAAGGTCATGCATAATCTAAATGTGTATGTATGTAATTTATGTACAAATTAATAATACCGTGCCAGTCTCCTGTAATAAATTATTTTTTGATGATGTTGATAATTTTGTTAGCCTTATGTACCATGGCTCTAATATGGATTTTATGTTTAAATGCACTATCTATTTTCATACCAATGGCCCTTTCGTTGTCAACTGAACTCACTTGTATATAATCTATTGAGTAAACTTTAAGGGTGTTGTTTTTCCCAAAATGTATAACAGCACATTTATTATTTATTTATTTATGTATTGAATTTTGATGACTGGGTAGGCTCACTGAGCCCCGAAGGTCCCTTTTTCAGGGGCAACCCGGGAGACAGAAACAGCACAATATGGTCAGGTAGTACAGGTTGCAGAGAAAGCAGACATGACTTAGTTTAACTCCATGCCGTTGTTAGCACACCATTTGGATATTGTATTAAGGCTATTCTGAAGAGACTCACAGTCAGACCTGCTACCCACTTCATTAGTTAACTTAGTATCATCAGCACATTTGATGAATTTTGTGGTTATTCCAATATGCAGTTCAGATACAAAATAATTAAATAGAAATGGTCCAAGGACTGATCCCTGGAGCACACCGCATGTTTCTGTAGTTAAACCTGATAATTTACCTTGCACTCAAACCTGTTGTGTCCTGTCCATAAGCCAATTGTTTACCCAAGATACTAAGTAGGGGCAGTATTTCATAGTACCTAGTTTATTAATTAGTACTTGATGGGGAACTTTGTCAAATGCCTTCTTAAAGTTGACTAAAATAATGTCACACAGTCAGCCTGCATTTAGACTTTGACTAATTGTTTCATAGAAGACTATTAAATTTGTTAAACATGACCTATTTTTTAAATCCATGCTGACTATTGTCCAGTAAGCTCAGTCTTGTAGTTTCCTCTGCAAACCTGTTCATTATTAACATTTCAAGGATTTTACAAGGAACTGATGTTAGACTTATTGGGCAACAGTTCTCAGGGAGTATCTTATTTCCTTTTTTTGAATATTGGACAGATGACAGCTGTCTTCCATTCAGTAGGTATCTGTCCAGATTTAATAGATTCATTGTAAAGTATAGTTAATTGTTAATTGTAACAGTACACAGAATTATATTGTGGTCACTGTTCCCCAAAGGAGGTGTGACTGATATTTCAGAAAATAAATTGGGTACATTTGCTAAAACCAAGTCTAGTCTATTTTCTGCCCTGGTAGGTATATCAACTAGTTGGTCAATAGCAACGAATATCATAGACTCTAGAAATAGTTGTTCACGATTGTTTGTGGCAGTATGGTTTTCCAGTAAATGCCCAGGTAATTGAAATCTCCCCAAATTATGACATTATTTGCAGTAGCAGAGCCAGGTTTGGGAGCATTTGGGAGCCGGGGGGGCCATTAAGTTAATCATGGTCTCCACAATGGGCACTAAACAATGAATAAAGATGGTGGTGGGGCACCACTACTCACACTGGGGAAGCCAGGAGGGGCGACCGATCCCCCAGCCCCCCCTAGCTCTGCCACTAATTATTTGTCTCTGCTGCCTCGACTATAATCTTTGCAAGGTTGTCATTATAATCTGATGAACTAGATGGAGGCCTATAGCCAGATCCAATCAGGATATTTAATTTTGGTGTTAGTCTAACTTGTACCCAGATGGTCTCAATATTTTCATGTTGACTATTAGGTGATGTGACTTCAAAACTGTGGTATTTTTTACTAACATACAAGTATATGCCTCCTCCTTTCCTATTTGTTTCATTTTAGAGATACAGATCAAACTCAGGGATTACCCTCGACCAAAGTGAAGAATCATCCCACCACATTTCAGATACTGAGATGACATCAATATCATTTTGTTCAACTGTTATTTCTATTTCAGCTTTTTTTAGAATGTTTAAACTGTGGGCATAAATTACTAGTATTCTAGGTTTATAGCCCAATCCTTTGGTTTTTAGAGTCGACTGAGTACCCCTTTGCCCCCTATTTATGAGTTTAAACACTTTGTGATTTACTGATCAATTTTGTTACCTAGGTACTTAACTTCCTTTTTTGTTAAGGTGGAGACCATCCCAGCAAAATGATTTATAATCATGTTCTAGAATTTCCCAATGTGTTAGACATTGTAAGTTATTATCTAATGTCCATTTTCTAATCCTTTCATTTATTTCTTTAATTTTGTTGTTATTGTATTGATTATGTTTTGGCACTGGCAAAATTTCTGAGAAGCACACTTCTGCTCCATATCTGTTTAGTTTTGCATTTAAAAGTTCATATTCTTTGTTAATCTGATGTACAGCTATGCTGCATTCATTAATATTGTTAATTCCAGTATGAATAATAACTGAAGGTCTTGGTCCAGCTGATTTCAAAACAACATCAATTTGCTTTGTGATGTTAGAAATTCTTGCCCCCATAACTACTGCAGGTCATATGAACTTTGTTGCCATTGCATATTTGGGAATCACAATACTGTACTTGTTGGTAGAATCCCCCAGCATGAATATTTGTTTATTATTAAAGGGATTTTCAGTATGCATGGGTCCTGGTTCATCAGTTTGTTGATTAGAAATGTGACCTATACCTTGATTAATTAATGCTGCAGGTGTTGTTTTAAGCAATGTTGGTGTCTCACCTACAATAGCCATTTGTGAAGTATGGTGCTTATTTATACATTCATTGCTTCCTATCTGAGCATTAGCATTATTTGTATTTGCTAACTTTGCATGTTCACTTGTGCTAGGCAGTTCTTTAGCTTCCCTATTATGTTTTGTTTGATCACTTTTATTGGATTCTACATAATTGGATTTATGCGGTTCAGGTAAGGGTGGGGTAATTATAATGGCAGGATTAGTCTCAAGTAAGAATATTGCCATGTTGTATGTCTATTACTGGTTGCCGTTAGAACACTGCATGCCTCATTTGATTCCTGAAAGACTGAGTATCTATTTGTTAGAATTAGGTCAGTCTCATTTTGCTTCAGTGGTAAAACATTAGCTCTTCTTTTCCGGGGTGTAGGGTAATAAAACACCAGTCATCATCCAATAATTCAGTATCCTCCTGTTTTTTTCTTTTATTTAATCTCTGATTATTTGAGGATGTACTAGGAGGATTTAATTTATATTCCACCATGCTTTGTGATTGTTCGAGTTTGTCCAATCTGGAGCACAAACTGTACATCTCCATCAAGAGCCTATTGTTGAGGTCACATTTGTAACAGGTGAGCTCAGTATTTATTTTCTGCTTGCATTGTATCATCAGATACATATTGAAAGCAATGCATTTGATGCAGACCTCACCATCCAATATCATTATTGTTGCTGCCCCTTTAGGAACACTGGTCATAGTCATTTTTTTTTCTTCAGATATGTCAACAAGTGCAAGTCCTTTGGCAAAAATAAGAAGTACAGTGTAAATGTTTCTTCCAATTATGATTTTATGCAAGTTTTACCTATATTATGTTTTCCCCCATTTTCCAGTAGTTCTCACTAGACTTGAATGGATGTGCAAGTCTCTGCACACTTCTCTGGGTGAAGTGGACACACTCACCCCACTCACTCTGGGGCAAATTTTAATACCTCTGAGATCCAGAAGTGATGCAGTCATGTGACCGTTCACTCACTGAGTTCCTAGCACTAAGTACAGTTCAAAAACAGATATAAGTAGCCCTGCTAATCAAAGTCAGCAGCATAGCCCTATAGAAGCCAAGTTTTAAAAAGAATTCAGAAAAATTGTTTAAAACGCTAAGCACTGGGCCGTAGTTCCTCACTTGTGAGCATGAACTACAGTTCCCAGTGTTCTTAGTCAAATCCCCCTGATATCACTTATTCAGCCTTAAGAAACACAGGGTATGCAGACCTTAAAACTAGTGACTAATTCCGCACAGTGTTTTTAGTAATTACAGCCACCTCTCATGCAAGGTACAGCTATACACTTAAAATGTTATTTGTTCACCAAATACTCTTCTTATCTTCTCAAACTCTAAGGCATAAATTCTGAGGCATAATTTGCTGCCTTTGTACAGCGCAAGGATATCTTTCATATTTGTACATAAATAATGTAACATTTGCCTTAACTTTTGTCTCATGTGACACATATACAATTCATGGCCTTTGTTTGTAAGAAGTTGTTTGCATTACACAAAATGGTGTTTTAGTACAGTGTTAACCTTTGCTTTATGTTTTCAGCATTTAATATATTTTCCCGTATGCTAATGATACTTTTACAAAATTATGAACATAATAAACTAGCACTGTAACAAAACTGCAGTCTGAATACATTGTTTCCATTCCCTTTTACTTTTAGCTTCTATTGAGTAAACTAGTTTCTTTGCCTTGTTTGTACTGGTAATATATTCTCATAGGCAGCATTTTCCGAAGCTAATACTACAAGTACTATAAATAGAATCCAGACCCCACTTTACAGAGATGATGCTCTTTTGTGTTCCCAGACCCCTTTTGGCCTCAAAAGAGAAATAATTACAGTGAACATCCAGCTTAACAACTTGAATTTAAATAGGAGTACCCATTATACCCATTAGCACCATATGGCATCAGAACCATCCATTGCTTAACCTGACCCAAAATGGTGGCATCGATAGAATGAGTTAAAAAAAAATTATGGTCATGATATTTGTAATTAAGAAATACAAGGAAAGCTACAAGACTATAGGAAATGAGAAACTAGAAATAGTTGAGTACTATATACTGTCTATTTGGAAGCACACATGTGTGACAAGACATGCTGGAAATTTTGTATAACCAGTATAAAAGATAATGCCATGAAAACTACAAAAGAGATACATAAAATTAGGTTACATATGCTATTAATTCTTTTGTAGCATTTAAGAGAGTATTTGAAACTAAAATCAACACCCATATTATTTATGCCAATGGAGTTTGCGGACTGGCAAAAAATGTACACCAATTAGATACCATCTAAACTGCATTTTATCTCCAAACACTAGCTCTTCCTTGGTATGCTCTTATAGCATATGTATATTTGCAGGCCAATATTTTGCCCACAGAAACTAGAGCCTTTTTAGGGCTTTGTACTTTTGGGGGCAATGTTATAAAGATAGAACAAAATAGACTCCCCAAAATAACATGGTTAGATTTCATAAAGAAACCTTACTTGGAGTTATTTGCAAAGTTTATTTTTTTTTTATTTAGTTAGCTTCCTCTGCTGTCAGCCACCCAGTTCCTCAGACTGGTCATAAACCCCTGCTTCCACTCCCACATCGGTCATGCATCATCGATGCCCCCTGGCTTATCCCCCCGGATGCTGTTGCAGAACTGGCCCTAGAGTGCCGCAATGTCAGGATAGGTCAACAGGATGGCCAGGGAGCTATTGAAGCCAAGGGTGGTCTTCATTTGGGGTGGCTGGCAGCATTTTATTTCCCCAGTGTGTGGGGCAGGGATGTGCAATGATGACCAGCATCTGCCCTGCCCCCCTGTACAAGTGGTGTCACTGTGCTCAGTACACCCAGCCTCCACTAGGTGTCCGTGTTGAGCGGAACACTCTACCCCCTCTCTCCAGGAGAAGGAGAGCAGTTCTTGGACACTCAGTCCTTCTCCACCGGCTGGCCCTCCGATGTTCTGGGTCCGTTCCCAAACTCAGGTTGCTGGTGTCACAGATAAGCAACCTGCCCCTGCGCCAGTGGGCTGGCATAGTTATTTTCAAAATTAAATGGTAGTATTAAAAAATCTTGGCCTACCAGATCTATGGTGTCCTGTGATATTTCACAATCTGGATTCTTTTATAACTGAAGCTAAACAAAGAATAAGAGATGTTCACTGGCAATTACAGCTTGTCAAAGTACATGATATAGCAGGTCGTAAGTTCTATAGAGACAACATTAAGCTTGGTAAAACATCATTCTATTTAAAATGTTGTGAGAGAACTATACATAGGCAGTCCATGTGATGATTAAAAAAGGCTATAATAGAACCAAATAGAGCAATGGGCAAGGGAGGTGGAGAATAATTATTACCTCTTTCAAATGTAATGAAAATGAAAAAAAAAAGTATCCCATTTGGTTATTGATTGCCTTCTACTAGAAGAAATGAGGACAAATGCTATTGTGCCAATGTTTAAAATGCTAGGAAATCAGAAACAGAGAAACACAGATGATGATGGCAGAAAAGGACCAGAGGTCCATCCAGTCTGCCTCGGTTCTCTATGATCCCTGGAACCTACTGTTCCTCCAGGGTACTAACCGTCCCAGTCATTGCTTTATTCTCCTCCCTGGTCCTGTCACCACGGTAACCACTATTCCATTCATTATGTCCCAGCTCTGCTTGAATCCCCTGACTGTTTTCACACCCACCACCTCAGTCGACAGACTGTTACAAAGTTCCACCACCCGTTTCATAAAGTAGTACTTCCTCACATCCATCCTAAACCTACCTCCTGTTAATTTCCATTCATGTCCAAGTGACCTTGAATTGGTATTCAGGCTACATAGTTCCCCACAGTTCACTTTTTTTATTCCTTTAAGGAACTTGAAAGTCTCTATCGTATCTCCCCTCTCCGTTTTGGTCTCCAGTAAGTACATATTTAGTGCCTTGAGGCACTCCTCCTAGGATCTGCTCTGTTGGCCCTGAATCATTTTATTACTCTGTGTTGCACTATCTCCAACTTATCCTTATCCTTTCTGAGGTGAGGACTCCAGAACTAGGCACAGTACTCTTGGTGAGGCCTCGCCAGGGATTTGTTGAGGGAAAGTATTACAGTACCTCTATTCTTCTGCTATCAATACCCCTCCTGATACTGTACATCCTAGCATCCTGTTAGCCTTGCTATAGGCCTTGTCGCACTGACTTGATTGCTTAAATGAGCTGCTAATGATAACTCCCAGATCCCATTCTTCATCTGTAGTGTTAACTCAATCTCCTCCCATCCAGTACTATGTCTCTGGGTTCTTTTCCCCTAGGTACATTACCTTGCACTTTTTAGCATTGAATTTTAACTGACAAATGTTTGTCCACCCCTCTAACTTTTGTAGGCCTCTCTGCATTTCTTTTATCCCCTCATCACTATCCACCCAGACACATAATTTTGTGTCATCTGCAAAGAGACACAACCTGCAGTGGATTCCTTCTCCAATGTCACTAATGAACATGCTGAAGAGGATTGGACCAAGGACCAATACCTGTGGAGCCCCACTCATAACCTCCCTCTCTTCTGCTTTAACTCCATTGACCACCACCCTCTGCTGCTTCCCCTCTAGCCAGTTAACCACCCAGTTCACTATGGGTTTAGCTGGTCCCATGTCTTCCATCTTCTTGAGCAATTATTTGTGAGGTACTGAGTCAAAAGTCTTGCTGAAGTCAAAATAGAACAAATCCAGAGCATAGCCCTTGTCTAATTCCTTTCTACCCCAGGCAAAGAAAACTATCAGGTTAGTCTGACAAGATCTTCCTGCCACAAAACAGTACTGTTTACTGTCCTGGAGCCTGTTGCTCTCGAGGTAGTCTATGAGCTTCTCTTTGATCAGTGACTTCATCAGCTTCCCTACACTACAGGTTAGACTGGCAGGCCTGTATCCATGGTTGCTCCTTATCCCCCCTTTATGAAGTGGTAACATCTGCCACCTTCCAATTCCTTGGAACTTTCCCAGATCTAAGTGAGTGGTTGAACAGACATAACAGTGGTTCAGCCAGCTCCACTGCTAATTCCCTGAGTATCCTCAGATGCAATCCATCTGGTCCCCGGGGGCCTTATCTGTCTTAAGGTCAGCCAGCCCTTTCAAAACCTTTTCACTAGTGAACAATGGCTGTCTCATTTCTGGGATTCCCATAGTGGCTGCTTTGATGACACTGTCTGGCATGGACCACTGTTCTCCTTAGTAAAAACTGAGCAAAAGTAGTCATTTAGGAAGGCAGTCTTTTGTCCATCCTCCTCTATCACCCTGCTCCCCTCAACTAGCATTATGATTCCCCCACATTTTTTCCTTTTCCCACTAATATATCTGAAAAACTGTTTTTCCCTGTTCTGGACCCCCTCTGCGATATGCAGCTCTGTGTCTGTGTTGGCTTCCCTAACAGCTCTCTTTGCCTCCATTTTTTTCTGTAGATAATCCTCCCATTCTACCTCCCCCAGCTTTCCCTTATATTTATAGAAGGCCTTCTTTTTGGCCCTTACCGCTTCTCTGACCCATGTTGAGAACCATAGTGGTCCCTTAAACCTGTTTTTCTTTTTTACTGTTCTTATGCATACTTTAGATGCATTGAGGCTGGCACCCTTAATTAACCCCATTTCATCTCCACCTCACCTTTGTCCTGCAACCCTACTAACTTATTCCTGACCAGTTCCCCCATCCTATCAATGGTCAGCCTTTCTAAAGTCAAGGACTTCAGTTCTCGGTTGTGGCTTGCTGGCCCCAAAGGCCAATTCAAACCTGAGTCATGGTCCCTGTTCCACAGCAGCTCCCCTACTCCCACCATCTCTGAGTTGAGAAGAATTGGGAAAGTGTTTTAGAGGTTATGTTGTTCAGTGACAGCAAAAAGCATATATTTCCTATAGCAAAATTTGCCTTAGAAGCCCTTAGGACACTTTATAATCAAGATAAATGATAGATATCTGTACCGGTCTTATTACTGTTCTGTGTCTGTATTATTCTTATCAATTTTCTGTATACTGTATTGTTTACATTTATGTATGTAACAAATATGTGTTTTTAATACACACTGTAAATAACAGAATCTGAATCTGAAATCTAGTACTATAAGTTGCACAAGTTAACAATTTCTAATAGCGCCTGGGTTGTAATTCAACAAAAACAAGAGGTGCTCATGCTCAGGTTGTGTGGGGTCTGACGTGCAGAAATGGGTGGGCCCAAATGCCACAAACTGCCACAAAAGGAGTATCTGCACTCAAGATAGGAACAACAGACAACAACTTCAAATGTGCTGCATAAATGTGCTATTCATTGTAGGTTCACTCTAATGAGAAAAAAAAGGTGTTAGGGCCCCTTGACAAAGCTCATACAAGTGAACACAGGGACAATTTGTGAGCTACCCCTTGCTACTCGAAATTCTGTATAACACTTTTTTTTTTTTTACATTGGAGCTAACTCTTAATAAACAGCATGCTTATGCAGCATATTTAAAGTTGGTGTATGTTGCTCCTAATTTCAGTGCAGATTCTCCTTGTTTGGCAGTGATAATTCAACCTTTAAATTCATTTTGATTCAAGCCTAGACGCATTCTCTAAAAATGCACTGCTTTTTTGGCTCTCATGATTTAGTAGCACTTTCTAGTGCAGCCATACATTCTGCTAACATTATTAATTCACACATAGTTCATTTTAAACTTGGTATGGCACATTCCTTACCTCAGTGCTATCAGTCCTGCAGCTGAATGTGAACTGGCAGCACTGAGCCACTGAATGCATTCCCTCTTCTGCTCATAGCCAGGAAGTGGGTATCCTGGCTGATATCATCAACAGGCTTGTAAATACTGTCACCTAGCAACCATGCCCCACAGTCACAAAATAGACTGTGCTCCTTGCCGTGCACACCTTCAACAATACTCAGCTGTAGTGCAATTAATCAACAGATTTCCAGCTTACAATACAATTTCCCTGAAAGGGAAGTTTCAAAAACCATTCTGTACCTGGCAATATCCAAGCATTTAAACAAGGTCCATGAATGCCCTAATGTACTCCAACATTGTTATAATAGGGGATGTTTGTAATAGAGAAAAAACTAATTTTTTTTCAAGGATACTGATGGAATCAAGTGAGTGTCTTATATTTAAGGTGGTTAATAACAGACACTCACTTTGATCTATGACAGGGCTTACCATTTTTGTTTAGTTTAGGAATCAAATGTAGCAGAAAGTGCCCTATATAATGGACTGATAATTCTTCTATTCCTTCTGCCCTTAAAATGTCTTACTGCTGTATCTCCCTGAATCCTACTGTTATTAGCTATCTATGGCTATATCGCATTACTAAGTCAAGTCAGACTCAGAAAATGGGGAAGGGGTGTGGGGGTGAACAAAGTGAACAAAAATTGGTGGAATCAGTGTATAAACATTCCCTGCTATGATCCCTTGTTATAATACATAATGCATATTTAAATACTACACCTGAAACATTTATCAGTGATGGAAGGGCTATCATCTGGTGCTACCAACATACTGAACATTTGGTCTTCTCATTGAGGCCCAACCTTTCCCTAAAACTGCCAAACTGATGCATCCACCACATTTCTGCTTTTTACAACACCTTATTGAAATCCCCACCCCCAACCCTATTAGGTGAATGAATTGTTGTAAATCCAAGAAATGCAATGCTGCAATAACATGACAAATTACCTTGAAATGCATAACGAAACTAGAGGATACATCTTGGCATCTGGTAGAGCTTGTATACTCTATGATGCAGTTTTTCAGATGTGAAGTGGTTTTGCCCACAAACAGCATGTCACGTGGGCACAAGATAACACACACAACCCCCAATGTGACACATGTAATGTGGGATTTAACTGTATATTCCTTTCCTGTGGATGTCTAAAGTAATCTCTCCTGCCTTTGTGGCCATAGACTGAACATCTACCACATGGGCACATATCATTCCAAAGTGAACCCAGTAGGAGACGTCCCATTGTTGCTGAGATTTGTAATGTCCTGTGTTGACAAATTTTGTTTTTAAAATTATCTGACCATTTGTAGGTCATGGTAGGTTGTTGGCAGCATACCCTGGCTGTTGTGGAATGTTCATAGAGTGTGTTGTGTAAGCAGTGCCTCTGAAGAGATGCAGATCTGGAGATTCCCCAATAGAGTGTCTATTGAGAAAGCTGGTAACACTAATGTAGGCTGAGTCTGGGAAGGTGTAGATGTTCTTTACATCCACTGTGACAAGGAACATAGCTGATAGCATATTTTGCTTGTTGATCTCCCATATAAGTGTAAGCATATGGGAGGTATCTTTGAAGTACATAGGGAGATGTTCCACCAAGGGTTGGAGGTGCACATCGACACATGAAGAAGCTTTTATCTTATGGTTTGCTGAGACTTATTAACTGCTTATTGTGCTAGTAATGTAGTTTTATGACTATGCATTTGATGTGGAACCTTTATAAATGAGCACTTGTGTTCTAAAGTAATCTCCAACATTTTCAGTAAATAAATAAATAAATATACTACAATGTCTATGCAAGATTTGTCTTATTTGACTAATTTCTTTTCAATGTGTTTGCAAAAAGCATCTGACTAGGCTGCTCCTAGGTAGGCTGTTTAAGAACTGTGTGTGCTTTTGTAGTAATAATAACTGGTGATCCCTGATATCAGAAGAGGCTAAAAGGGAAAGGAATCAGATTCATTTCAGTGTAGTAACTGCTCATTGCTGCTTTTATGGCTTCTTTTACTGCTTATTGTCAATTTCATTTGGCAGTAGGTTGATTTTTTACTACTTATTAGGGGCTAGCAAGGAATTGTTTTGGAGCTGCTGAAAATTCAAAACCTATTTTGGTGCGCTTTAAGTGGGTCTGTTATTTCTTTGAATTAGAAACCTATTCTGAGTTCAAACCTGTTTTGTTGTTCTTGTAGTGGGGCTATTATTTCTTTGCTGTCTTGCTTCAAATTTTGCAGGAAATTGTTTTGGAGCTGTTGAAAAATGTGAAATCTATTTTGGTGTGCTTTAAGGGGGGCTGTTATTTCTTTGAATTAGAAACCTATTTCTTCTGATTTCAAACCTATTTTGGTGTGCTTTTAGTGGGGCTGTTCTTATGTTGCTGTCTTTACTTGCTGCAAATGTTGCCCACCCAAACACTTAATTAAACGCCCTGTTTAATCTGATTGACAGGAGCCAAGCACAGAAAATAGCAGAGGCTGTGGAGTAGGAGGGGCATAATGGGGAGTAAGCATGCCCTCGACACAAGTGTTTTGACTCATTATTTTTGCTGTTGTTGTTTTCCTTCTTTTTAAAATTATCTGAGTGATCGCTGGCAAGATTTTTGGGACAGGGGATTTATAAACTTGTTTCTGTCTTTTCCTGCTCTTTGAAATTATCTGATGGATCAGTGACAAGATTTTAACAAGAAGCTCTTTCTGGGTGTATTTCATTGATGTCGCAGGAATTTGAGCACACTTACTCAAAGTGACTAGAGTCTATAATCATAGTAGGGATATAGTTAAAGAAATTTTGTAAAAGGGGGAGAGTGAGGAAAAACAGCTACAGTGTTCAAAAGGGAAAAGGCATTAAAGCACAGGGTGGGTGCATAAACCAATAAATAACAGAAGATGCAGAAACGGTAAGGAAAGAATAGACAAAGAAAGATGATGGGCATCATGCAATGCAGTGGTTGTGGGGCAACAGTGTTCAGGAAGACCTTCTGGACACTGTGATGCTGCCCTATCTGCAGCCTCCTCACTGTGTTGAGGCCGGAGGTTGCAGGACTCCAATCAGAGTAGGCAAGAATCCAGGCAGCCTTGCCTCCCACACAGGGACCACCATGTCTACCACCACTCCTCCCACAGAGGATGCCAAGAAGGAGGAACGGATGGACTATGGTGGGTTCAGAAAAGGTGAGGGAGGTGAGACAAAGGTACCTCCCCCAGCCAGTGACACTTCATAACTCATATGTCATCTTGGCACAGCAGGAAGAATGTACATCATCTAAAGAACTGGACACTAAGTGGGATGAGGGGGTCATCCAGGATGGAGCTTTGAGAGCAACTGGAAGGAGAACACAGAGGAGGAGGAAGCAAATCCTGTTTGGGGACTCCATTATTAGGTGGATAGATCTGATGATAGGCAGCAGTGGGGAAAGGGAATTAGTGTGCCTACCTGGAGGAACAGTTTGGAGGGAGTGCAAGTGGATCCTAAGGATTGCTAAAGCAATGGCAAGATGTGGGAGCTGGACATCATTAACCACATGGGGACAAATGACCTGGCAGGAGAGGGGGTAGAAGTACAGAAGGAATTCAGGGAGCTGGGGAGGAGTCTTGGGCAAGTAGTACACTCTGTAACCTTCTCAGAGGTTGCACTTGTCCATGGCAAGGGAGAGGGCTGAGACATCCATATCATGGAATTCAACACATGGCTGAAGAAGTGGATCAGAAAGGATGGGTATGGCTTCACTGGGGGCTGGGACCTCACCTGGAGGGATGAAGAACTGTGTTCACTGGATGTCCTGCATCTATCTGGGGGGGAAGGTAATGGCATCCTCACTGAAAAATTTAAATGCTTCCTCAGCAGGCATTTTAACTAGCCAAGGGGGGAAGCAAATGCAGTCAGGGAGATTACTAGAAATGGGAAAAAGAGGGGGGTGCACAGGTTGAAAGGTAATGTGCACAAAAGCCTGTAGTCTGGGAAACAAAATCCCAGATTTAATGGCATTAATGGCAGACACAAACCTGGACACTGTGGCTATTACAGAAATTTGGTACACAGGGAACCATGGCTGGGATACAGCCGTACCAGGATACACACTTTTTAGGAAGAATAGGGAAGGGAAGAGGGGAGGGGGTGGCTATGTATGTGAAGGAGAGGATTGAAGCAATGGAGACTCAAGAGTTACAAGAAGGAATGGGGGCACAGTGGGTCACCAAAGAGGCAGGAAAGAATACTTCGATTTGCACTGGAGTGGTTTACAAGCCCCTTACACAGGGGAAGAAACAGATGAAGTTCTGGTGGAGCCCATCCACAAAATGGCAACCAAAGGGGAATTACTGCTAATGGGAGACTTCAGCCTGCCAGGTGCAGATTGGATCACTTAGACTGCGGGTACAACAAGGAGCAGGGACTTCATGACCGCCCTGAAAGGGAAAAACTTAAGGCAGCCAGTGCTGTAGTAGAACCTACCTGGGAGGGGGCTATACTGGACTAGGTGCTGACCAATGGGGACAGGATCACAGATGTTGAGGTGGGCAGTCCCCTTGGTTCAAGTGACCACTGGAAAGCATGGTTTACTGTAACCACAGTGGTAGAGGAAAATCATACCAAGATTAGGGTTCTGAATTTCAGATGGGCCAACTTTGAGGAAATGGGTAGACATCTTAAAAGTGCCCTAGCAGCAGAAGGTACAGGGGAAGATGTGGAGAAACAGTGGTCTTGTCTCAAAATAGTCATAACAAAAGTAACAAGATACTGTGTTAGAATGCATAGTAAGAGTAAAAGAAAAAAACAGCCACTATGGTTCTCAAAGGTAGTGACCGAGAAAATAAGGGGAAAAAGAAAGGCCTTTAGGAAATACAAGGAGACTCAAAAGGATGAGAACAGGCAGAAGTATTTGGAGAAACAGATATAATCTGGGAAAGCAGTCAGAAAGGCTTAGGCATAGACAGAGGAAGGCATAGCACAGACTATTAAGAAAGGAGACAAGACCTTCTTCAGATACATTAGTGAGATGAAACAGACCAGCCATGGTATTGTTAGGCTGAAGAAGTAAGGAGAAGGAAAACCTAGAAAAGGCTGATATACTGAACAAATATCTTTGCTCAGTGTTTAACAGGGAAGGGGAGGGTAAGGGACCAAAACTCATTAGGAGGGGTAGTCAGGGGATGGAGGTTAACACCAGTCCATTCACTTTGGAAACAGTCTTAGAGGAACTTGGGGAAAATAAAAACAGACAAAGCAATGGGACCAGATGAGATTCACCGCAGAGTATCAAAGGAACTCAGGGACATACTGGCAGGTCCACTGACTGACCTTTTCAACTCATCTCTAGAGACAGGGGAGGTACCTGAAGACTGAAGAAGGGCAGAGGTGGTCCCTGTCCACAAGAGTGGTAGTAGGGAAGAGACAGGCAATTACAGACCTGTAAGCCTGACCTCAGTAGCGGAGAAGCTAATGGCGTCCCTACTTAAGGAGAGGATTGTGAAGTTTCTGGAGACTAGCAGGGCACAGGATCCAAGGCATCATGGATTTTCAGTGAGAAGATCCTGTCAGATAAATCTAATTGAATTATTTGGCTGAGTGACCAGGGTGGTAGATTGGGGAAGGGAGGTGGATGTGTCCTACCTGGATTTCAGCAAGGCCTTTGGCACCGTCCCACATAGGAGATTGCTAAATAACTTGAGAAACCTGGGAGTAGGCCCTATGGTAGTAAAATGGGTTGAGACTTGGCTAAGTGACAGGACTCAGAGGGTGGTAGTAAATGACATGAAATTAGACTAGAGGAGGTGACCAGCGGGGTGCCACAGGGATTGGTGCTGGGACCAGTCCTGTTCAACGTCTTCATTAGCAATGTCGCAGAGCGCCTGGAGGGAAAGGTATAGCTGTTCATGGATAACACCAAGATCTGCAACAGAGATTACACACCAGAAGGGGTGGAAAGAATGAGAAAGGATCTAAGCTTATTGGAAGAATGGTCAGGTGTATCACATTTGACTTTCAAAGCTAAAAAGTGCAAAATAATGCACCTGGGTTGTAGGAATCCATGACAGGAGTACAGGATGGGGGGGGGGGCTCTGGCTACCACAAAGCAAGAGAGAGACCTGGGGATCATCATATCAGATGACCAAAAGGCAACCAAGCAGTTTGAAGAAATGGTGGAGAAGGCAAACAGAATGCGGGGATGCATGGATAGGGGCATAACCAGCAGAAAGAAAGAGGTGGTGATGCCACTTTACAAATCACTGGTAAGGCCTTACCTGGAGTACTGCATCCAGTTCTTGAGACCACATCTCAGAAAGGACATAGGCAGGATGGAGGCAGTCCAGAGAAGGGCAATGAAAATGGTACATGGGTTGCACCAGAAGTGGTATGAGAAAAGACTCAGTTCAGAGACAGACTTGGGAGTTGGAGGGCCGGATGAGGGGGAGGATTGAGCATCCTAGGAATTGCTCTCCTTCTCTGGGGGAGGAAGAAGAGTGTACAGCACAATGCGGACCTCAGGCAGAGGATAGGAGTACTGCTGTGGATGGATCCACATGTCAGTGGGGTGAGGCAGATGCTGGTGTAATCGCACATCCCCACCCCCAGTGAACAAATAGCTGCAAAAAATGCCGGCTGCTAATGACAGCCCCCATTTCAACCACTACTCCAGCTCAGACCATGGTCCGCCTAGGGCGTCCAGTGACCCCACCCTGGTGGACTAGCAAGGGCTAGAGACCCATGTTTCCTGGAGGGGATGCCCGGCCGGTGGCTCTGCCTGGTGGGATGGTAAGCCTGGGGATGTGGACAGTGAGTAGAATGGGGGGACCAGAGCCCCATTGGGAGGGGGGATAGCTGGCATAACGAATAAAAAAAAAGACTCAGGGAACTTAATACCTATTCATTGAAGGAGAAGAGAGAGAGGGTATATGATAGAGACATTTAAGTACCTTAGGGGTATAAACAGGGTACTGAAGGGAAGCATATTTCAGAGGAAGCATTGCACACTGACAAGAGGACATGATATGAGGCTAGAGGGAGGGAGGAAGGTTTAGGGGGAATGCCAGGAAGTACTTTTTCACAGAAAGGGTTGTGGGTCCATGGAACAGCCTTCCAGCTGCAGTGGTGGGGACTAAAACAATACAGGGGTTCAAGAGCACATGGGATAGACATAAGGGTACCCTGGAGATGGGCAGAGAAGGTGTTCAGCAGATCAAATAGAATCTGGGCTGTCAACACTGTGTAAGGAAATGAGCAGCCTAGGTGGCCCATATGGTCCTTATCTGCCATCACAGTCTATGTTTCTATGTTTCTGTATCAACCCATTTTTGAGATCTGTAAAAAGCCTTATCAACCTGTGAGTTTTTACTGTCTAGTGCCGGGTTGTCTGTAGCAGGCTAGCCCATTAAAACACTCTGAGGCTCCACAAGACGGTTCTCCAACTAAAAAGCCTCACTGTTCAAAACAATTCACAATTCTGACCTTTGCCTCCTGATATAGTTAGTGACTCACTAAATTTACCCATTCACAGCTGTATTTATTTGGAAAGTGTAAAAAATGGAGAATCGTTTTGTGTCAGCCTCAACCAGTGAGAGAGAGAAAAATTCGTAGCCAAGCTTTTTCCACAGGCCTTTCAACCTTGACTTTGTCACCTTGAAAACCAACATGTCTCGGAGCCCATACAGAAGCTGAATCAGCAATGCTGGGAACACAAAATCTTATAGACTGAACTGTAGTTTTAGTATGTTGAAAAGACAATTTCACCTTTTTCTTTCTGTCTTAATAAAACAGTTTTCAGTTAGTTATTTTTTCTCTGTTATATTCCTGCTATACTCAAACCCGTGGTGCAGAAGGTACCATAACCGAACCCACGTAGTAAAAGGTACCAGTCTTGTGTTCTATTTTAAAAAATGTGTTTTTTTCTCAAAAGATTCATAAGTTGTTACACACATGTTAAAAGATTTTAAAGCAAGCACAGTTAAATGTTTCTTTCTTTGTCAATGTTACCAATAAACCACACCGCAATGTTACAGGCTTGTCCTTCACTTTGCACCAGTTATTATAAAAAATTAAACATGAAGGTGTGTAATCTGCAGTTTTTTTACACACCCTCAGTGTGTGATAATATATAAACCTCTGGAGCTTCACTCTGGAGGTTTATATATTATCACACACCTTAGGTATATAAAAAAAACTGCATATCACACACCTACATATGCATTATTCTCTATTTATCTACTTGATTTATGACTTTTCTCAGTATACCTTTTTCGCACCACTGCAGTGAATCTTTCTGCCTTAATGTTCTTCTCCTTCTGGGAAGTCAACCTAAAGACTGCAGTTTCTCTTTCCTTGGAGCACTTATGAGTATTGAGTTATCTCTACTTGTGGCTTTGGATGGAAACAGGAAGCATGTAGTACCTTGTTGCTGTTTGTTGGTTTGCTAAAAAGTTTCTTATTTTGTTTGTTCTGACATTTAAAAATGATGACATCATGAAACAATACCTCTGTTTTGCCGTACTTGGCAGAAACATTCAGGTGTTAGTCTCTGGTGTTTAGGTTAGTGAGAAATTGTTTTAGTATCTGCTGCGTACCTTGCCAGAAAAACAGTACATCATAAATATACATCATCCAGAAGAGTTTATTGCAATGAGTTTGTAACTGCATTTTGTGCATATGCCTGCTCAAAATTGTGCATGTAGTTATCTGCATATTCAGGGGCCATGATGCTACCCATGGCTGTTCCTTTTATTTGACTACAGTATTGTCTCTCAAATTTGAAGACATTTATGCTTAGTAACAGTTCTGTGAGATCTTGAAACAGCTGTGTTGCTGGATATGTTCCAGCCTGTCATGTACTTAAAACTAGTGCCATTTCTTCTATACCTCCTACTGCATGTGGGGGGGGATTGAGGTGTAGAGATCCTTTACATCCACTGTAATTAGAAACATAGCTGATGGCATATTTTGCTCATTAAGCTTCCATATAAGTTTAAGTACATGGGTGGTATCTTTGAGATATGTGGGAAGCTGTTCCATAAAGGGATGAAGGTGCAAAGAGACATATAAAAAAGCTTTTATTGTCTTATGGTTTGCTCAAAATCAGAAATTTCTTTTTTGTCTCATCCAACTATGAATTAAAGGCTGCTTCTTCCATTTTAATTTTTAGGCTTTCCTAAAGGGGACCCAACAGAAGAGATACATGGAGAAATCAAAGAACTCCTGGAAGAGATGGCATCACTTAAATGGGTAAAGGACTGAAAGCAGACTATATTGTAAACAACATCCCATAACACTCCTGTTCTGTTCAATACCGAAGGTACGTAAATAGTGTTAGATCCGCTTGGCAGGGCTACAGTGACAGGTGTGGTCTCGATCCTCAAGCCACTTTCTTTATTTGGTATATGTCAGTTTGGCTTCTGATGTGGCCAGTTTACATTCAGCTGCAGGACAGGCAGCACTGAGTTTAGGAATGCTCCACACAACGTTTTAGAAGAAGTATGCATCAGGATTCCAAGATCGCCACCAACTAGACAACATGCTTAGCTTGGAGCTCTATGCCTGACAAAACTGTACATTTGAGCCCACTCAGCTACCAGCCAAACCGGCAAATCAAAAAGGAAGAGGTTCTGACAGATCAAAGAAAAAGAAAATATCTACAGTAGATATCACAATCTTCTGTGAGCCACAAGGCAACATGCCACTGAAAGCAAATCCACAGCAGGCCAAGAAGCAGGGAGGCAGACTGAGCGCACTGTGGGATATATGGAAGTAGAGGTAGTATGCAAGTCTTTCATTATGAGAGAACCAACACTTATTTAAAACAAAAAGTGGACTGTGTATAAAATCATAGTTGGCATGAAAACTTAAAAATAGTGGGATTACCTGACTGGCTATAGGGAGACCACCCTGAAGCATTATTCAGTGCACTGTTTAAGGATCTCCTAAACCAGACACATGGACTTAGATCATACCCATAAGACTCTTCAAGAGAGAGCTGCACCAATTGAGAAGCCAAGATGTATTCTTACGAAGTTCCGCAAATATGCAGACAAGGAGCCTGTGATGAGGAAAGCACACCAGGATGGGGGTATTAACTACCAATCACAACTGCTACAAGTGTATTCTGATATCATTTCTGAACTGTTTATAAGTGAAGGAAATTCAGAGAAGTTAAACACTTCCTGAAGCAGAAATGAATTCCTTTTGCCCTACTGACACCTGCAAAGTTGTGCATTATGGTTAGTGGTAACCAACACTTCTTCACAACCCCAATAGGGCTAAAGAGTTTGCAGACACCCTTAAATGAATATGCATTTTAGTGTGGTATGAGGCTCTTGCATGTAGAACTAACAGCTTGGCTCACTTCTTTGGTATACCACCCCTTCATTTTTCTGTCATTGCACCATGTCCAACCAGATTCAGTTGTTTCACCTGAATGGAGTTAGATTTTTATAAGCATATTCTAGACAGTGATATTTGGATAGCAAGCAGCTTCATACAGGTTAAATGTGCTGCTTTTCTTCCTCTGTTGCCAGCCACCATGCTGATCCTGGCTCAGAATTCCATCTGCGCCATGCCTGCAAAGTGACACAAGACAGGGACAGAGTATTGCCTACACTTACACTGGTCACTGTAGCAACCGAGAGAGATGTCCTGGGACTTGGAGTAAGTGGCTCTCAACAGACATAGGGGAACAAATATTTCAGAACTGTTAACTGTGCATTTACCTGAAATAACACTGTCATCCTCCAGTATGCTTGCTCCTGCTGCTTGAACTGTTGTAAACCCACCCACCCTTTTTGCTCCCAAACCCCCCACATTTCCCAACACAGGGTCTCGCTAGACCCCATGATGCAGCATCCTACAAGTCTCTGTCCAGGGATTCCTACAATGCTGCCTGATACCTCACTGGTTAAATAAGTTCAAGCCTGGACTGCTCTATCAGTAGTGATACTGTAAATACTGCCTGTTTATGTACGTCTTTGACTGCATTTGTTTACCCTGCACCCCCTGTAACTGACGTAGAGCCTTTGCAAAAGAGTCTGTGACTCAAAGGATTGTAATTCCGATTGTATTCAATAAATAAATAAATAAATAAATAAACTGGCAGGAACTGAATGGGAGCCCTTACAGATAATTCAGAGTTCTTGGTAGGACTGTCCAACGCATGCTGTAGCTTTGCATTTCAAGACATTATAATGACTGCATTTTCAACTTTAGAGTGTGTTTTTATACAGATTGTTTTTATTTCTTGCTGCAACTGATGTTCAGTTTTGCAGTCATGGTGTATGACAGGGTGGTGGCAACAGCACTGTGTATTAGCTGGGACAGATGCTGGGGATCCCTCAGCTGAATAGGGTCTCCCATAATATATCACTTTTCCCAAGTTGGGTCAAGAATTTTTCTCTTTCTTCTCTGTTTATAGGGAGTGGTGTGCTGGTACCGCCCAAGAGAGGGCACTCATTCCCCACTGCCAATGGAGCTCAGTGGGGGGGGGAACCTGTGGGTCTCAGTGCCTTGGCGAGGTTAGCTGCCCCATAACCCTACAGATACATGGAGGTTGCAGTGCTGCATCCATCACTAACCTGAAGCCAGTGTAGCTGATGTGCCATAGGCAAATAGGATATCTAAATTTGATCAAAGCGGGCTGATAGTGGCACCATTCAAGTAGATAACTATCTGCCATCCCTATAGGTGCTCCAGGCTTTCAGAGACTCAGAGCTTCATACATCAGACACTGTGATTGATCTATACTTATAGCCCTGAGAGATACTCAGTGAGGCTATTTTTCAAGTGGCATTGCTCTAAGAGTAGGTATTCTCTCTGATCCTGAGCTCACAAAACACCATGCCTTTACACTGACATCTACCTTATGTTATGTAGCTACTGTAAGCTAACATGTATTGTGCATCTCCTCAGTTCGATTCATAGGGGCACCATTTATTTTATATGGTTCATGTTTGTTCTTACTTTTTTATTCTCAGAAATATAATGTATTTGAAAGTTCTGGGCAGTCTTTCCTGGCTTGTGCAATATGGGGAGGTGAGTGGGAAACGGATGAATCAGTGGGACAGATTAATTGTGCAATGCTGTATTGCATTTTAGTATGAAGACCAAAGTAAATTTCATCTCCTGTAATATTAATGGAGTTAAACACCCTATAATAAGAAAGAAGGTACTATCATACTTAAAACATGATACTGCTCTCTCTTACATGCAGGAGACTCACCTGACCGATCAAATGCACCTAAAAATCCATAGGGACTGAGTTGGACAAATATACTTTGCCTGTTTTACCTTGGACTCTGGATGGGTTCTGGGTACAGCCCGACACCCATTGAGAGGATAATGATGGACACCCTCACTGAGGTGACCCTGCATGGGAAGGAGGAGGCCATAGACACCCTGCCAGTTATGCAAGACAATGTGGGGGGATGACACCACGGATATGCTAACCACCCTGCATTTCACTCCACAAACCCAGAGACTTGCCACACCCATGATGTGGCGGAAGTACCTCCTGCTGAGGATGCCATGTGGCAGAAGAGTCAAACAAACAGCCTATGGCTGGAGGTTGTTTCAGGTGTGTTCCATCCAAAGTGTAGTGCTGTACACCCCTAGATGTACACAGCAGTGGCACTATATCTAACAAATGTCTTTTCTGTCACCCCCAGGTACAGTGTCAGTGCCCATGAGCACACCATGGGAGGGGCAGTTGTTAGAGGCCACTTCCCATTTGGACACAGTGGAAAACAACCAGGTGGATGAAGAGAGTAGTAACACCCATTCAGACAGCCCACAACCAGTCAGCCCCCCCATTCAATGCCCTGACACATTCCTACAGTCAGTAACCACCCAGGGATGTCCCTTATGCCA
Source organism: Neoceratodus forsteri (assembly GCA_016271365.2). Classification (NCBI taxonomy): domain Eukaryota; kingdom Metazoa; phylum Chordata; order Ceratodontiformes; family Ceratodontidae; genus Neoceratodus; species Neoceratodus forsteri. Next base: position 975,771,524 of record CM057453.1, read on the forward strand.
CAGCTGACTCTCTTAACCAGCAACATACAGCAGTGTGCACTGAAAGGTCTATCAGCAATGTCAGCCACACACAGGACACACATGGCCTGCACAGCATTGGTGGTCAGAGGAGAGGAGGGGATGCAAAGGGAAACACACAAAGACACCAAGAAAGTGGAGACAAGGGCCAGCCAAGCCAAAGACCATGCAGGATGGGGTGGGTGGCCTATAGGACTATACTGCACACATGCTACCCTGAGGTATGGCAGCTAAAGCGTGATCGCCTCCATCATAGAGGGAAAGCATGGAGACACAAAAGGAGCTCATAATGGAGGTACAGTGGGTGAGCAGGGGGATAGACAGGATAGGGGATCTGTTGGAGAAGCTGACAGACCACATAGTGGCAGGAACAGGCATGCCCCTCCATGACAGTCACTGAGGCCACACACGTATCCCCGACACACCACACACCCGGCATCCCCTACATCCCAAAGGATACTGGGAGACAGTCATCCACAACTAGAGCCTGAAACACAAGCTGACTGCTGACCTAGTGGTGGTGGCAAGGTGAAAGCCAAGACACATCACCTAAGAACATGAACTTCAGCATGGTTCAGAGAGCAGCAGGCAGGGAGAATGTGATACACTCATCCCACAGCATCTGAAACACAGTGGAACACAAACACCTACACTAATATCACCCACACATAACCCCCCATCACATGTACCACCAACAATATGCCTTCATTACCACAGAATATAACACATGTCCTCATATAATACCAAGTCATGTACCTAATGGCCCACCCCCTTCTACCGCTGAGCAGATTGGCACTCTGGGTACACAATGTCATTATCACTGTGTCACACTGACATGCTTCGCCCTAATGGCTGAATGACCCCTGCAAGAGTCTGTGGTGCACACTTCAGCTGGACAGTGACTTAACACCTGTTTCCTGGCATACCCCCCTCACCTGTCACCTGGTGGGACACATCACTGTAAGCCCTATGATATTGGTAGCCAACACTGCACAGCCATGTTTGCAGCACATCACATGCACTGAACATTCTACAAGCCATCCCAGGGGCAAGCATCATCATGCTGTCAGTCAGATCTAGGCACTGGAACCTCATCATCAGCTGGTCTATTATCTGCTCGACTACTGATCATGTCTTCTTATGGGCCTCATTGTATGACTCCTCGTCTGCACCCTCAGCCTCCAAGAATGGTGTAATTAGGTATGGCTGTAGTGGATATCTGCTGTTACCTGTACAATGGAAGAACAGAGGCATGGTCTCTGCATTCACAACAGGGCACATGTATGGGGTACCTGTTTCCACCCAACAGCTAGCCATCTCTGGCACCATGTACACTGAACAAGGAAGGAACCACACTGTGCATTCTCAAATACCTAGACGTCATGACAGAATCCTGGATATTTGACACATATGTTAGTGATGATACCCAATGCATCTGACACTATTTGGCAATTAATATTGTTGTATACCTTCTGGTTCTGGTCAGCCTCATCATCCATAGTCAAGGCCAGGATCACCACTTGCATGCAGTATATGCCCCCGGTACACTAAATATACTATGCATTGCATAGAATGCCTCTTTTGTTGTCTGTATGCCTGTCCATGCTGTAATGAATGATATGTGGTCCTGCACATGCAGAACCAGGGTGTTGGTGACCTTGTGCAGTGCCCTGCTCATGGACAACTGACTGTCAGCCCTGACTTCCCATGACATCCTCTGGAATGACCCTGTGACATAGTACACTAGAACACATTGCACCTTCATCTCCACGGACATCGACCGTAACTGTCATGCCACCAGGGCCACAAAGCACAGGACCATATCACACAACTCTGCAATTGTGACATGATCAAGCTGAAAGCACTCAACACAGTGTGTGTCCCGCAGAGTGCTGGCATCCAACCATGGATGAAAGACACATGGATGTGGCCATGGTCTTGCCTTCCTTGCCTGCTCATGCTCCATTCTCCCTGTCAATCAGGAGAAGATTCAGTAATACTCCCGAGCACATTCTCAATATCACTGTATCATGGCCCTTGCTGGTGGCACAGAACCTGGTTGATCACACCAGTGTTTACCACCCCAACCCCTTTGGCATACAGGGCTACTGCAAGGCCATTCCCTTCATACCTGCTCATCTTTAAAGAGGCATGTACAGGACATGCCTGTGGAATGCCATGCCATGCAGAGGCATCACTGTGCCATAACTTGACAGAATCTGTGATGGCAACAATGTCAGTGACAGTAGGTACTGTGGGGAGCGTGGATGTGTACCCATGGATCCAGTGGTGGGTATCCCAGCTCTGCTACAAACAGTCACTGGAGAATGGACCAGTTGGGGAGGTGAAGGAGCCAGGTGAGGTATGAAAGCAACAGGTGAGGGTCATGGGGGCATGCATGCCATGTGTGTCGTGTTCTATGTAACAGACCATGTTCCACATGTTGTGCTGATACAGGACTACTGTAGGATGCTGGATAGAATAGTTATCGAGTGTCTAGACCAGCCTGATGGCACGACAGCACAGGTGGTGGCATGACAGTGTCAGTGGGAGCTGCATGTCCCTTACTGGTTTTCCTGGTTAGTGGGCACACAAGATGCATACTACAAGGATGACATTGGGGACTACTGGGCTCATGGCCAAGCCATCCAAGAGATGTGCCATGTGGGGGGGGCATAGTAGGAGTCTGTGAGCCCACTGAGTGTAGCAGCCACAATGCATGTACATCCAGCTCATGACTGTCCCCTGTGTTCCTCTCTTTCTAGTGCTACCATGGTCCACTGTGCCTCCTGGTGCTCATCAAGCTAGGATACATGGACACAATGCCCATGGGGTGATTGAGGACTTCCATGAGGAGGACAATGACTAACTGTCCATCCATGCCCCTGCTCCATCAATGTGGCCAGGATGTTTCCCTGTTTGGCTAGTTTTTCCATATGTATATTAGCATGTGCTTTGTCAAGTGACAAATGTTTGTGTATTGTTCTTAATGCTGGGCATTTAGTAAACATGTATTTATGACATGTGCCCTGCAACTGTACCATTATTCTCATCAATGTGTGCATGCTGCTGTCCAAGGCTACAGTGGACATGGGTCAGGGAGATGGTACAGCAGGTTCTGTCATTGGATAGGTGGGTGAGATGTTGGACATGTCATATGCACACTGTGTCTGTGCAGTGCCTGGGGTGGCATGTCCTTCTGTGTTTGGGAGGGGCCAGTTCCCATGTCCCATCCAGGTCATAGGTGTGTTTATGTGGGTGCTGTGTCCATGCCTGTCCCACACAGAATGGTCAGACTATGCAGTGACATTTGTGGTTATCCATGGTACTGCAGGTCATCGGTGGTGGAGGTCCAGTATGACTCTGTCCATGCCCATTGCAGTCCCCATTGTCTGTCCTGACCAGTCTTGTGCCCCACATGTGCAACTGCATGCAAGAAGTTTACAGTAGCCCTCCACCTGGTGTAGTGCAGTGCCCTTGATCTCACATGCCTGAGTGATGTACTGGGATCATGCAGGAGGTGAGTGCATGCTGTTACAGGGTCACACTCCTGGCATGCGTGTACTGCTGCCACTGCACAACTACACACAACATGCATTTATGCACTTCTACACACCTTATGTGCATGCCACTTCACCTTGTACTGCATGTGTCTCAGATGGATCCCAGGTCGTACCTGAAAATAGGCATATGTATGCCTAGTGTACCCCACCCAGTCAACAAAAGCTAAATAAATAAAGGTATCCATTGCACACGCACATTGGCAGCAGCACATTAATGAAGAGGCACCATTATGGGGAGGAGATTTTTACTTAATATTGGATGTGTATTTGGACCGCTCCTTGGACAGACAATATCAACTCTCAAAGGCAGCAAATTGGTTGAATACTAACATAAAGGACATGGGCCATCATGATGTATGGTGTGTTCATAATGCATGGGTTAAAGATCATTCTTTTTGCTCGCTAATGCACCAATCACATGCATGTATTGACATGTTTCTATGTACTACTGAGGTACGACAGGGAACGGTGCACTATGGATACTTGTCCATTTAATTTCAGACCATGCTCAATTAATATTAACATGGTGTGTGGAACAGCAACCCTCTTCAAATGGTAAAATCTGGAGATTAGATACTCTACTACTACACAGATCTGATTTCCTCAAGCAGTTGAGAGTCAAGAAATGAAGGAATACTGGGACAAAAACAAACAGTTTCAGAGATAGGGGTGCTTTGGAGCTCACTGAAGGCCTACATTAGGGTGAGGTCAATTGCATTCACCTGCAAAATCAATAAGGATAGCAAGGCCCTTAGAAGTCCAAGAAAATAGAATTGTGCAAATAAAGAATGATTTTAAAAAGACTAGTGATATGGCCAAGTACTGAGAACGAACCTACTTAAAAATGGAATACAATGAAGCTCATATGGAACACATTGAAAGAACCCCTGGTTTCCATGGGGCTAGATTTTATGAAATGTGGACTAAATGCAGCAAGAGACCTGCCCACCAGCTTAAGCTAAAAAGTGTGCAGTGCCACATCACTGGAACTGCTGATGGGAATATTAAAACAAGACCCCAAGAAATTAACAAAGAATCTGTCATATATTATGCAGCCATCAACACTTCAGTGTCAGGTAACATAGACACTATAGCTGAAGTGGACACACATTCCTTTCATTCAAACTTACAAATCTTAACAGAGGAATAAATACAGGAACTGGAAGGACCCCTCACCAAGCATGAAGTTCTGAAGTCTTGGGGCAATTAATGCCTGGGGCAGCCCTGAGGCCAGACAGATTTATGATAGTCTTATATAAAAATGTGGCTCCAGTGATATTAGGTCCCTTTTTCTAAACCTTGCAAGACGTGCTCAAAAATGGGAAACTACCAGACACCTTTTCACAGATAAGAGTAACAATTTTACCAAAACCAGGCAAACCTAAAAAGCTGGTGTCCTCCTATAGGCCAATTCCACTGCTTAACGCTGATTTTAAGATTTATGCAAACATTTTGGCAGGATGGTTAGAAAAAGTACTACCTAAGTTGGTTCATACAGATCAGGCAGGATCATTAAGGGGAGAGAAGCACCACATAATTTGAGGGCGTTGTTGCAAGTGCTCATCAGAGGTGCACATGACTCGAATGATTGCCTAGGAGTGGTCTCACTTGACACAGAAAACGCATTTGATAGAATTGAGTAGGACCACCTCTGGTGCAGAATGAGAAACATGGGATTTCTGCAAAAATTTCTCTAGTGGTTAGAAGTGATTTATGCCAATCCATCAACCTCAAAACAAAATAATGCATGGGTAGGACACATATATAGGTGGTAAGCTGATGTCATTCGGGGTATTGTCTAATACATATCACCTCCATAACACTCACTTTTTTGATTTCTTACAATTACAACATTTCGTTAGTGGGGCCTTAGGATTAGACTATGTGCTTCAGGATCCTTCAGGGATCACAAGCATACTTAACAACACAGAGAAGACTAAATGTTTGTTAACACAATTGTGTAGTAACCTAATGTCCTCAGTGCCTGGCACTAGTGATCTCTATACCTAAAATGGCAAGAGGATGTAAGTATAGCCATCAGTGAAGAAGACTGGCAAAATAAACTGGAAGTGGTTTGACACATTTCCATGCAGTCTAAGTACAATGTCATACACTTTATGACCACAAACAGGGCATATTATGTGCCTACCATACTAGCAAAATTTGTGCCTCAATATGATGGCTCTTGCCCTAGGGTCAAACAGTGATGACAACCTATCTCATATGATGTGTTACTGCCTTAAGCTTCTTAAGCTTCTAGCACATAGGCAAGGAATCAAGGCCGACACAGATTTTTGATAAACAGCTCCCCTCAACACTCAGGATGGTTCTCTTAGAGGATATGACAAACCAAGAGGATATACAGGCCAATCAAAGGAAATAACATTCCTGGCAATTTCAGCTGCTAAGCTAGGAATCCTCACAAACTAGAAGCAGCAACAACCCCCCACATTTGGTTACTGGAGGGGAGTTATACACAGTGACATGTCCTTAGAGAAAACTGTTTACTGTTTACAAAGTAAGGGATAGACTGCATACTTACAAGAACATCTGGGCACCTTACCAGCAGTATGAGAAGAGATTTCCTAGTGGACCTGAGAAAGTGCAGTTTTCTGGAGAGGCAAACCATCATAATAAAAATCCTGGTACTCAGCCTCCCAACCGCCCCCCCCCCACACACACACACACACACACACAACAGGAAGTCAAACACAGCCTACAGTTGGTGAGACAGCATGACACAAATTTGGAGATTATGGATTATTAACAACAGAATATGTATGTTTGTTTTATCTTAAAGTGTCTTTTCTTGGCGCTTAACTGACGTAACGTGCAATTGTGATTGGTTGACATCCATGGCACTCCAGACATTACCTCATGGGTTTTAACCCACCTGATAGGCTAGTGATGCACATGACTCTAGGATCAGATTTCTACCATGTTCAGGTCCCAGAAGCCCCTACTCTCCAGTTCAAACTTTGCATCTGATCAGGCTAGCACACCAGGGTCCCTGCTGTCCTAATTACCAAGGTAAGCCTCTTAAATTGCCTTATATCACAGTATCTAAACAACTCCCTTAGGTCAGTAGCAAATCAATGAGCTTGTGAGGCAAGTCTAGGTGTAAATATAAAAAACATATTTGAGTTAAAACTGCATTGCGGTTCCAGGCAACCCTGAAGAGAATTACTTGCTGTTATTGCTGATCTGTAAGGGTTCTTTTAATATTTGGCCCTGCTGTTTTCAGTTAGGGTGCAAACCTTGTCGAGCAACCTTTCTGTGCCTCCTCATTTGTTCTAGCTAGCTACAGTTAATATTTTTTACCTCCGTTGTGTGTGTGTTTTTCTATTGCCGTTAATATTCTTGTTAAAGTAAGAGGTCTCTTTGTGTCGCCGATGGCGCTCACAAGGTGTTTCAATCGTTAGCGTTTCCACTAGCTGCAGGTACAGCTATTGTTGCTAACTCCCTCGGACTCGACGGCACTAGTTCCCGACTCGCTACCACGTTGCTCCGCTCCCCCCCCCACAGGGCATCCTCCGGGGCCTAGGCCTCATGCTCCCAGCCGCCCCCGACTCCATGGCTGTAGAGAACCCCCCCAGGCAGTCCAACTTGGGGCCTAGGTCCAACGGGCGGCAGTGCCTGCTTCTCCCACTGCTCGTCTTATGGACCGCCTTCTTCCGCATTGCCTCTGGGGAGGACATCCCTCAGTGCAGCCTACTCAGCCGGGCTCAACGCCACCTCTTGCACCCTTCAAAGAAACAGGAGGCCTACATGGGGCCATTTCCAAGGGACACCCGAGCGCATCTAAGTGCCCCTGCCGATGGCAGACTCAGGCACAGGAATGCTCAGCGCCCCCCCGCCTCCTCCAGCTGGTCCTCGGTAGAGGCACAGTGGCTCGGCCTCCCACGGAGTTCTCCGCAACCACATGACCATGGCGCCGTGTTCCTGCGCTTCCCCCTGACTCTTGGGCCTCAGTCGCTGGCCCATCTCTGCAGACAGGGGAATCTTTTTGGTCCTCCTTCCCCATGCAAGAGGGAGCCTCTAAGTTGCAGGGGTCTGCCCGCTACTCTGGGCGAACTGCCCATGGCATGATGCGACCTAGGAGCGCCCCCCCCGAGGCTGATCGAGTGCCTCTGCTCCAATCTTGGGAGGCCAGCAGATCAGTATCCACAGCATGAGCTCTGCGGCACTTCCAGGTAGTGCACTGGATATCAAGCAAGGTTGGTGGTCTTTGCCAGAGGAATACAGGGGCCACCTGGGATCTCTACCTCCTGGAGCCTTATCTGGTCAATCCCTCCAGTGTAGTCCACTAGGGGCCTATGCATCTGGTGCTGCCCCCTCCTCCACATTCCTGGGTACTATCGAGAAAGAGAAAAAAAAGGGGGTTGGCAGAAAATCTGGTCATTCTTGTCTGTCCATATGGGCTCCTCCCTCAGCAGCCCATATGAGTCTCCAGCGACATTTTCCACTGGGGTCCCTCTCTATAGCGATCCCCAGAATCACAGCCTCCATGTGGGTCCCTCACTACAGCGACTCCCATTTGAGGACAGCACGCATCTTTATTACATACTCGCTCTCTCACTTGTGTGCAGCCTAAGACGCATCAATAACGTGGCGTATCAGGACCCACCACCCGGTGCAGGCCCAGTTGGCACCCATGGTAACGCTTACATCTTTTGTTTCCCTCAGATGGTCGAAGCCAAGAAGTGCACAGTGTGCAGCTCCAACCTCTTGCCCCATGCCCCTGGTCCCCTGTGCGCCGCATGTCTCCACGATGACGACGACCTATCCATGGGACAGTCAGCCAGCATGGGCCCAAGCAAACCTGGCCCTAGCGGCTCATCTTGGCTGGATCCAGGCACCTTTCTTCTACAGAACCAACAGGCTACCATAGCCATGATGGAGAGTCAGCAGAATATTATGCTGAGGGTGATGGAGAAACTGGAGTCCCTCACCCAACAGAGATTGCCGGCAAACCCACCTCTGGAACAAGACATCAGGGGAGGGGCCAATGAGGATCACATGGATTTGACGGAGTCTAACCCGGATAACCACAAACCCGACACCGGGGAGGACGTTGACCCACCGGAGGAGGAAGATGGTGCAATCTCTGACGAAGAAGACTTGGAGCAACAGGCCATTCCTTCGCTCACCTCCAAACTATGCTCCTTTGACATGGGCCCAGGCCTCATTAAGATCGTCAAGACCACCATGGGGTTTGAAATGGAAGAAAACAAAGCTCAATCCAAACTGGACCCCCTGATCCAGCAGAGGTCCACCGTTAGAGAGAGTTTTCCCATCTGTCCGGCCATCGAAGACATTGTCAATAAGGAGTGGCAATCCACTGACCCAGGCCGGATGCCGAACAGGAGAAACCTGGACTGGATGTATCCCGTTCAGGAAGACAAAGCCAACACCTGGTGCTCCGCCCCAACGGTCGACCCTCAGGTGGCTGCACTCAGCAGACGGACTATCCTACCCTGCGGAACAATCTCCCTAAAGGACCCTGCAGACAAAAGGGTCGAGGACATGCTAAAGAAGGCCTTCGAAACAGAAGGCATGGTGGCAAGAGCGTCCACAGCAGCCATCTATACAGCATGGGTGCAGATACGTTGGCTGGAGGAACTCCTGGAACAGGCCAACCCCAAGTATAGAGAGACAGAGTTATTAGAGTGCACCATCGATGCGGCAAGATACCTAGCCGATATGGAGGTCGACACCCTCAGACTCAATGCAGGGGCCACAGCCATCACAAACACGGCTAGACGGGCTTTGTGGCTTAAATTATGGGAGGCCAACAATGGGTCCAGAACCTTACTGCAAAATATCCCTTTGAAGGGCAAACATGTTTTTGGGGAGGGTCTCTTAGAGTTCCTGAAGCAGAAAGACGAGGGCAAGGAACTCCTTAGAAACAAGAGTAGTCACCCCTATCTACCCTCCACTAGACAGAGATTTCAGGGGGGCCAGAGGTCGTATCAAAACCGCAGAGACACACACCAGGCCACTTCCTTTCGAGGTAGAGGCTCTTACATGTCACTACGCACCCCCCAATCCTACTACCCTTCATCCTTTAGAGCCCGTGGCTCTAAGTTCGGAGGAAGAGACAGGGGTCAGCGAGGCAAGCCACAATGACTGCTCGCACCGGAACCCCTTGGAACAGGGGCACTGCCCCTCCATGGGCCAAAGATTAGTGCTCTTCAGCCACCAATGGTTACACACCACCTCTGACAGATAGGTTCACAAAGTCGTGTCACAAGGATACTCAATAAAGTTATCGGAGACCCCTCTGACACACAGGTTTATCACCTCACCGATCACGAAAAAGAGGGCCATGGCTCATCAGGTACAACAGATCCTGTGGGACCTGATCAACAACAGGGCGATACAGCCCGTACCTCCACACGCGCAGGGGTTAGGAGTCTACTCCATCTTCTTCCTTGTTCCAAAGAAGAACGGCGACCTCCGCCCCATGCTGGACCGCAAACACCTAAATCAACAGCTTGTGCCCCAGAGGTTCAAGATGGACACTCTGAGGTCAACACTACACAGTATTCATGTGGGCGACTTCCTGATGTCCATAGACCTCAAGGACGCATACCTCCACATACCCATCAGGCCGGCTCACAGGCAGTACCTCCGGTTCCACATCCTCGGCCAACACTTTCAATACCAGGTTCTACCGTTCGGGCTCTCATTGGCTTCAAGAGTCTTTACCAAAGTATCAGTAGTACTGGTGGCCAGACTCCAAGAACAGGGTCTCGACATCATCCCCTACCTCGATGACTGGCTGATCCAGGCACGATCCAAGGAAAGCTCTTGCCTACACACCACTCTCGCTCTAATGGCCCTAGAGCAGCACGGCTGGGTAGTGAACTGGGACAAGAGCCCCCTAACGCCCACGCAACATAGAAACATAGAAACATGGAAGTTGACGGCAGATAAGGACCGCAAGGCCCATCCAGTCTGCCCATTTCTTTTTCTACCTTATAAATGTGCCATCGGCCTTTGCTCTGTCAGTGGCCTATCTATTCATACTCATTTGTATTGCTCCCTTATGCCTATTTGAAGCCCTGAACTGTATTCATAGCCACCACTTCTTGAGGTAGGCCATTCCATGCATCCACCACCCTTTCTGTGAAAAATAATTTCCTCACATTCCCCCTTAATCGGCCCCCCTCTAATCTCATGCTGTGTCTTCTTGTCCTGCTATTTTTCTTATATTTAAACATGTTAGACTCTTTCACCTTGTTAATGCCCTTAAGGTGTTTGAATGCCTCGATCATATCACCTCTCTCCCTCCTTTGCTCAAGGGTATACATGTTGAGCTCTGTTAATCTGTCCTCATATGTTTTCTGATGCAGTCCCTGCACCATTTTGGTTGCCCTTCTCTGGACTGCCTCAATTTGGTTAATGTCCTTGTGAAGGTGTGGCCTCCAATACTGCATGCAGTACTCCAGATGGGTCCTAACCAGTGTCTTGTAAAGAGGGATTACTACCTCCCTCTTACAACTTGAGATACCCTACTAATACACCCTAACACCCCCCTAGCCTTACCTACTGCTTTAGAGGTCTGTTTGGATGATTTCAGGTCATCAGTGATGATGATGCCCAAGTCTCTTTCTTCCTTTGTGACTGCTAGCAACTCCCCTCCCAGCCTATAGGTGGCTTCAGGGTTTCTCTTCCCTATGTGCATGATCTTGCACTTCTTTGCATTAAATCCTAGTTGCCACTCTTCAGACCATTTTGCTAGTTTATCCAGATCTCTTCTCATTCTGCCCACCCCATCTGGATCATCTACTCTGTTGCAGATCTTGGTATCATCTGCAAACAGACAAGCCTTACCCTCTAGCCCATCTGCAAGGTCACTAATGAAGATGTTGAATAGGACTGGCCCCAGGACTGATCCCTGAGGTACCCCACTTGTGGCTCGCAACAGATAGATCATCTAGGCGCAAGCCTAGACACAGCACAGGAGTGGGCAAGACCGTCTGAGGCAAGGGTCCTCAACCTGATCAATCTGGTGCACAGAATACACACCAGCCATCGGGCATCCATGGCAAACCTAGCCCAACTGCTAGGTTGCATGGCGTCATGCATCGATCTGGTCCCATAGGCCAGATGGCACATGCGGCCACTACAGACTCACGTCCTCAGATGGAGATCCCGAATGAACACAATCTAAAGACCTTCCTCCCGTTACTTCCTTCGGTGAGAAAGTCTCTAACCTGGTGGACAGTCCGCTCAAACCTAACTATAGGTGTCCCACTGGAGGCTCCCTCCCAGTTCTCCATCGAGATAGAAGCGAGTCTTCAGGGATGGGGTGCTTGCCTGGCCAACAGGACAGCACAGGGCCAATAGACCTGCACAGAATCCAGGCTATCTATCAACGTCCTGGAAATGCAAGCAGTCTACCATGCACTAATGGCTTTCAAATCCACTATTTCGGGACAATCAGTGCTGATCCGATCTGACAACCGGGTGACGGTGGCAAATATCGCCAAACAAGGAGGCACCCGAAGCAGAGCGATGCTGAAGGAGGCGGCAAGGGTCCTCAACTGGGCCCAGTCCCACCTCGCCCACCTCAGCGCAGTCCACCTCGCTGGAAAGCTCAACATTCAAGAAGACTGGCTGAGCCAGCAACAAGTCCACCCAGGGGAGTGGCATCTCCACACCAGCCTTTTCCAAATGATACAGGACACCTGGGGACCCATCTCCATGGACCTCATGGCCATAGCTCAAAACACGCAGATCATGGACTACTTCTCAAGGTACAGGGACAGTCAGTCATGGGGAACTGACTCCCTGTCACAACCTTGGCTCCGGAACCACTCCCACATCTTCCCTCCCATTCCCCTACTACCTCAGGTGCTCACCAAGATCGGCTCCTCAAGATGGACCATCATACTGGTGGCTCCCTACTGGCCGCAGAGGACGTGGTTTGCCACAATCCTCTTGATGACAAGACTTCCCTCAGACTGCCCTACCATCCCAACATGTTGAACCAGGGCCCAGTACTACACCCGACCCCCAGGACCCTGAAGCTCACAGCCTGGCTCCTGAGAGGAGAAGACTAAGGAACGCGGGCTACCACAACTCAGTTATAGCAACGATGCTGCAGTCCAGACGCTCATCAACCACCTCCATCTATAGCAGGCAATGGGCGGTGTTCACCAAATGGTGCCGTGTTCAGGCGACGGACCCGGAGCTCACTGACATGCCCACTATCCTGTTATTTCTCCAGCAAGGCCTGGATAGGGGACTGGCTCACTCGTCCCTCAGGGTACAGCTGTCGGCCATAGGAGCAGCTGTGGGGTCCATAGAGGGCCACAGCCCTGGTGCTCACCCGAATGCCCTGCGCTTCCTAAGGGCGGCCAAGATGCTACGGCCTCGAGTGTGCCCAACTGTCACTCCTTGGGACCTTCCCCTGGTACTGGACTCCCTCAACTCGGCCCCATTCGAACCCCTCCAAAACGCAGACTTGTTCTGAGTTGGTTTAAAGACCTGCTTCCTCGTGGTGATATGCTCAGCCAGCAGAATCAGGGAGTTAGGTGCACTGTCCTGCAGGGAACCCTACACAGTGTTCACACCACACGGGGTACGCCTATGCACTGTTCCAGCCTTTCGACCTAAGGTCTCCATCCCCCTTCCACAGGGAACAGAATATCGAGTTACCCACTTTCTGGGGAGACTCCCAGTCGAGAAGCACTACCGTCCCACAAGGCCTGGACGTAGGCACCACCCTATCCACGTACATAACCAGGACACAACCTCTTCGAAAGACAGAGAGACTGTTCATAGTTATGAGGGGCCAGAGACAGGGGAAAGCAGCCTCCAAGACCACCATCGCTGGTTGGTTGCGGAGAACTATCCAGGAGGCCTACATGGCAAAACAAAGGACACCCCCTCAGGAATCAAGGCACACTCCACTCATGCGGTAGCCACCTCCTGGGCGGAGAGGGCTAACGTGCCAGTGGAAGACATCTGCAAGGCAGCTACGTGGACCTCAATCCACACCTTTGCCAGACACTATCATTTAGATCACCTGTACCAGTTGCAACCTACCTTCACAACACAGGTCCTCTCTGCGGCCACCTCCACCACCACTTCCTTCTGCCTCTAGACCACTCTGTCTCCCTCCCACTGATACAGTACTGTTTCTTATCTACCCATGAGGTAATGTCTGGAGTGCCATAGATGTCAATCAATCACAATGGGTGTTTACTCACCTGGTAAAGGTGATTGTGTTGGTTGACATCCATGGCACTCCACGACCCACCCGACATAGTAGTCATGAGGCATACAGGGTATAAGCAGACAACCTTACATTGAGCTGACTGTTTTATTGCCATACAATTTGATATCCAGGATGTCCACCATCGGCCTATTAGGGGTCGAGTCTAGATTGTATCGTCAGGGGAATAAATTAAGGGCCCTGGCCCGGTTTCACAGTCACCTCGCTATACTTGTTTTCTTTCTATTAGCATCTCATCTGGTATTGGTTGTCATTATCTTCTATTTGTATTGCCTTTCACTAACCTTACTTTCAGCTTTGGAAGATTCGAACTGAAGAGCAGGGGCTTCTGGGACCTGGATATGGTAGAAATCTGATCCTAGAGTCATGTGCATCACTAGCCTATCAGGTGGGTTAAAACCCATGAGGTAATGTCTGGAGTGCCATGGATGTCAACCAACACAATCACCTTTACCAGGTGAGTAAACACCCATTGTATGTCTTAAAGTGTGTATTTTTTTTTCTGAAAAATGGCCGCCAGGCTGGGTGTGCCTTTGGCTGCTCTGTAGTTGTAATCGTTATCGTGTTTTACTTTTAAGTTTGCTTTAATATTGTTTTAATATTTCATTTTTATTGTTTTGCATGTCTTTTGTTTTGTCCTTATCCGATTCGTCCTGTGCTGTGGCTGAATTGCTGGGAACGAACGAACGAGCACGTTGAATAATTTGGTTTTCCCTGCCTCTCTCGTTATTGTTGAGGTGCAGAGGAGCATGGGGAGTCCGTGCACATTGCTGGAACTGGGAATGAATGAATTTTTAGTTCTTAAATTGATCTGAGAGGATTTTTGTGTTTGGACCTGGCGACTATTGGATCCCGGCGCCCGAATTGCTGTTCGTTTTCTGTTTGAGGAAGTCCGGCTGGCAGAGGGTTGGTGGAAACTGGCGAGTGTTGGAGCTTTTCTTTGGAGCTTTTGGAGTACCTGGTGTGTGTGAAAGACCGTAGTTTGAGACCGGGTGGAGCTGTGGAGTTCTGGGGCTTGTTTTTGCATTTGCCCCTTTTCTGTTCTGTCTGCTTTGACTTTTGAAGCTGGAGTTGCTGGTGGATATCGCTTCCTGGTTCTGACCTTGATATTGCTAGTCTCTGTGCTCCGGGTATCTAGCTGCAGTTTGTTGGAGTGGCGGATTTTCCTCATTCGTTCTCTCAACAGTGTGAGCTAACCTGGGTTTATTTGAGGTTGCCTTGGATTTGCAAGAGTGAGAACTATTTTGAACGAGTTGGGATTTACCAGTGTTCCGGCTTATTGATTTGGGCCCTCTGGCACGATTGAGCTGTTGTTGGTTGGTGATTCACGCAGGGGTTGGGATTGGGGCCTGCTGGAGAGCCAACCCTTTGTCCCATCCCCCTAGACTCCGAGTGGTGTCAGTCGAAGGGCTGATCCGACTTGGAGTCGTAGTAGTGGGTCACCACTGCAGCTCGGTATTTGCCTCTAGGTCAGTCGGCTGGTCTACACGGTTGAAATTTGTTTATTTCTTGAAATCTGACTGAATCAGATCCTTCTATACTGGGAATCTTGTACGGTACTTTGGTTCTGGGTATATTTAAAGATTGCGTGCCCAGTATTATCTGACCTTGGAAGCATAAAGAAGTGCAAAGAAGTGGTTTGAAGAAGTGTCCACAAGATAAGTGACCGTGGACTTAATTATGGTTTTCTGAATTTTCTGAAATTAATCTTCTGGTGGACTACTGGCTTATTTCATTTTTGTGATGTTTATGTTATTTTGAGGAGAAAAAATAATTTCAGCAGTGAGAGTGCTTGTCATTGTTTTATTTCTCACCCATCCAGTCCGGTGAGAGAGTTCTGGTGGTGGTCTATATATTTCTCCCTGTATATAACTACTTATTGTATTTTTCTTTCAATTTTGTAATTGTTTTACTTTTGTCTCCTGGTCGTGAGAGGACTGTGGGACTTAAAGTAACTTCTGTGATTGTTTAACTGTCTTACTATAATACTGGTTTATTTAGTGCATGGTGGGTGGTAGTATTTTTTGTTTAATTTGTTTGAATTGGTTTTAAATTTTTAGGAGCAGCCTGATGTGCTTGCCGGCTCCACCTGTTGTCCGTTACTCAGCCTCCACTCTCCGCACCCTCCGCCCCTTCTTCTCCCCCCCTTGCCAACCCTAGTTTATCATCACTGTAGGGCTTTGGGGATAGTGCGAAGGGGGAGGGGGAGACGAGGGATGGTCGGAGGCTGTGGACAGCGGAGTGAGCATTGCTCTCCCATTGGGGTGGTTAGGTCTCAAAGACGCCCTGGGGCGAAATGGGCTCTGGAGCGTGGTAACCCCGTTCTAGTTCCCATACCCAAGGGCACCTCTTCTTTTAGAGGGCAAGTGGTTAGGACAATTCGTCACCCTCTTCCTACTCGGGCGCTGTTGTGCAATGCCTGATCTGTCTGCAATAAGACTGCTCTTATTGCGGACTTTGTTGCTAGGGCAGATCTGGCTTGCATTACCGAAACCTGGTTGTATGGGAATGCGGCCCCAGTTTTAGAGGCCGCTGTTCCCTCCGGGTTTTTGGTTATACATCACCCAAGATTGGACCACGGGGGGGGGTAGCTGTCTGTTTCAAGACCGAATTGGGTCTAACTGAAGTTCCAGTTGAGGAGGCCAGATCATTTGAGTGTACGGTGGTAGCTGGGGTGGGGTGCAGGATTGCTCTCATCTACCGTCCACCCGGGATGAGAAGCTTTTCCTGCAGGAAATGGCAGATTTCGCCACCGACATGGCTTTGGAATCGCCCAGATTGATGGTGCTGGGCGATTTCAATGCTTGGGTCGACGACGAATCTTCGCTTTTTAGTCAACATTTCCTCCAGGTGATGTCATCTCTTGGCTTCACTCAGGTTGTTTCCACAGCTACCCACAAGGGAGGTCACTCTGTTGACCTGGTCTTCCTCTTGGGGATTGAGGCATCCGACTTGGTGGTGGAACCGGTCAGTTGGTCTGACCATTACTCAGTTGGATTCAATTTTGAGGCCCCCCTGGGTAGGTCAGCTCCTGTGGAGTTGGTCAAGTACCGCCCATTGCGGGATGTTGTCCCTGAAGATCTGATGGCAGTTATTGACCTCTCGTTGTGTGATGAATTATGCTCTGATCCTGAGTGGCTGGTGGTGGCCTATAATGGGGCCATCTCAGCTGCTCTCGACCAGATTGCTCCATCCCGTGTTCGCCCCCTTCCGTGCCGTCCCGCCGCCCCTTGGTTTGATGGGGCATTGAGAGGGTTACGGAGATTGGGGCATAGGTTGGAGCGTCGCTGGAGGAAAACAGCCTCAGATGCCTACCATCTCATTTTGCTAAAGCATTATAAGCTCTATCAATCAGAAATTTCCCGTAAGAAGGCAGAATTCCTGTCCAGGGAAATCTCTGTCGCTCGGAATCGACCAGTTCAGCTCTTCAGAACTGTTGACAGACTGTGCAACCCAGCCTGCCGGCAGCTCCGTCGAGCTTTTACGCAGATTGACTGTGAGGAGATCGCTCGTTTCTTTGCGAATAAGGTGGAAGACATTCGGAGGCAGTGTCCTCAGCCTCTCTCCATGTTTGTTGCAGTTGATCAGTGTGCTGTCCCTGAGCCTGGAGTTTCCTGGAGTTCCTTTGATCTTCCTGACCTCGTGGAGACTATGAGGATTGTCTCTGAGATGCGCCCAACCTGTTGTAGTTTGGATCCGGGTCCCACTTCCTTGATTATAGGATGTAGTGAACTTATTGGCCCGATCCTTGCTCGGATTATTCGGTGTTCTTTAGAGATGGGAGTTTTCCCTAGCTTTCTGAAAGAAGGGGTGGTGACTCCCCTTTTGAAGAAAGCTTCCTTAGACCTGAATGACCTTGCTAACTACCGTCCAATCTCTAACCTCCCTTTTTTAGGGAAGGTTATTGAAAAGGTTGTGGCGACTCAACTTGATAACCATTTGACCATCCATAGTCTATACGAGCCTCTCCAGTCAGGTTTTCGTAAGAGGCATAGCACTGAGACTGCTCTGGTTCAGGTGCTCAATGATCTCCTGATGGCGAGAGATCAGAGACACCGTTCTATTCTGGTTCTCCTTGATCTATCATCAGCTTTTGATACTGTGGATCATGGGGTTTTGCTCGAACGTCTGAGGTCCATCTGTGGGCTTTCTGGTGTTGTCCTCGGATGGTTTTCATCTTACCTCCTGGGGAGAACACAGAGAGTGGTCTCCGGTTTACATTCATCTGGGGCTTTCTCTCTCCCCTGTGGGGTACCTCAGGGTTCGGTGCTTTCCCCCATGTTATTCGCAGTATATATGCTACCCCTCAGAGACATTGTAAGATGGTATGAGCTGAGGTTTCATTGCTATGCCGATGATACCCAGCTCTACCTCTCTTTCACGCCTGACCAGGTTAGTGCTATCTCAGTGCTGAATAACTGCCTCACTGATATCCAAGACTGGATGAATATCAGTGGTTTAAAGTTGAACCCGGGAAAGACTGAGGTTATGGTGGTGGACCCTGGCCGCAGGGTTGAGGGTTTAGGGATAGGGTCCCCCTCTGGATTAGTTCTTGGGGTAGATCAAATCCCTACCTCTGATCAGGTGCGTAATCTTGGTGTGAAGCTTGACACTGGTTTGACCCTTCACCACCAGGTGTCTGCAGTGGTCAAGACTTCATTTTTTCATCTTAGAAACATCTCCAGGAGTAAGTACCTGGTTCCACCAGGCGATTTGTCGGTTTTAGTCCACGTCTTTGTGACATCTCATCTTGATTATTGCAACTCCTTTTACTTAGGGCTTACTGGGGTTGATATCCGCCGCTTGCAGCTTGTTCAGAATGCTGCAGCATGTTTGTTGACTGGGGTGTCTAGGAGATCCCATATTACCCCTGTGCTGCGCACTCTGCACTGGCTGCCTATACAGTGGCGGATCACCTTCAAAGTGGGTCTATTGACCTACAAAGCCCTACATGGGTTGGGTCCTGACTACTTGAAAGAGCTTCTGGTTCCTTACAACCCTCTGAGACAGCTTCTCAGCTGACGAGGGTTGCTAGAGATTCCGAGGTGAATTTGAAGTCTCTGAGCCAGTGCTTTTAGCTTTGTGGCGCCCACCCTTTGGAATTCTCTGCCCCGTAAGCTCCGAGAAAGTACAACGGTGGATAGTTTTAAGAAGGCCTTAAAGTCTTTTTTATGGAATCAGGCATTCCCTGCAGTATTTTAAAATGTTTTAATATTTTATTGGTTTCTTTGTTGTGTATGTACTGTAATATGGAATGTCATGATGATGTGCACAGTGCCTCGAAATACTTGAAAGGCGCTTAATTAAATACATTTTATTATTATTATTATTATTATTATTACTTGCTATATACACCAGTAGAATGGCAACAATGGTTTATTCTGCACCAGTATTGTTGAAAATGTCTTTCAATAAACTATTGTTGAAAAAAAGACCTATGTGTCAATGAATACAGTAGCGTAAGTAGAATGTAAGGCTGTATCAAAAACATTACTAAACCATGAGGGCCAAAAGAGCTGTGGACATTTTTAGGAATGCTTCTAAATGTGAAGCAGTATGAATTGAAAGGTTAAATTACAACTCAGGAACTGTTAGAAATCACTTAATTCATGCTATTTATAGTAAAATTCCACTGTTGGAATTTCCACAAAGGTCAGAATTTCGCTTCTGCAAAATTTTGGAATGCACTTTGGAAACTTTCACAGAAATTCTGACTTAGAAAGCTGAATAAATGTATGAATTGCTCTACCAGTCTCTCCTTCAGTAGTGTCTCTATTAACAGTCCTACCACTGATACGAAACTGGCTGGCCTGTAGTTTCTAGCATCAACTATACTGCCATGTTTGCGCAGAGGGACCACGTTGACCCTCCTCCAGTCCTTTGGAACTTTCCCGATCTCCAAGGAGATTCTAAAAAGTGCTGCCAGAGGGTGGCCAGCATGGCTTTGTTCCTATAGGACCCTTGGATGAATCCCATCCTGCTCCATTGCCTTATTCTCCTTTAAGGCTTTCAATCCTTCCTGGACCCTCATCATGGACTTGTGTACACCCCCCTCTCCCTAGTGCTTACTGCAGTATGCTGGTCCATCCCCCTACACTCTACTGCAACACATTTTTGTCCAGGGCTTAGGCCACCCTGCCAGTGGGGCAAACCTTGCATAGTCATCTGAGATGGCAGGGCTAAGCAAATAACACAAGAGGTGCTGCAGGGTAAGCATCAACTTGCGAGCATACGCGTGTTGTCTCAGCAGCATGACTAGAGCTCCACTCCCTAAAGTAAGGAAATCTGGACTGAGTTTAGATCCCAGATCTCTTTGTATCACAGGGCTGAGTGTTACCAGCCAGTGTGACACAGGACTGGGCTACATTTGCTGAACATAAAGGCAGAATTGCATTTTGTAAGCTCTGCAAGAACTTTCACCCATACTTTTCTTTAAAGAGCTAATAGCACAAAACATAGCAGGTTGAAATGTCATCAATTAAAAGTAGTCAGCTTTCATGTTACTTATTTTTTTCTGACTGCATTTTCTTTTTTTCCATTTGATAAAAAGAAGTTTTTTTTTACTTGACAGTGTTATGTATATTGCAAAGATCAGTACTTTACTTGAGTTCAAATAGCTAGCCCCATTCCTCTTCATACATCATCAGCCTTATGACCTCAGAATTGTGACATCACAAGTGACCAATTAGACATCAGGTGATTGGCTCTTCTTGGTCAGTTATGATGTCACAGACATCGAGGTCATAGGGCTGATGATATATGAGTAGGAAGAGAACTAGTCCTGTCAGCCTCCAGGTAAAGTATTGTTCCACACATTACACCAAGAATTATCAGGTAGAAAAATATCCTAATTAGCAAAAGGGAAAAGAAAAACAAAATCAGATATAAGAAGTGATAGTTCATTACTTATGAAACTTCATATTCATTTTGGGCTGTACATTAACTCTTTAATAGGTTTCTTTGTTACATGTCTCTTGGTATATCTACAGCAATTTGTTCAGAGCTGGGGGCCTGATGCATACATTTTATGTGTGTATACATTAGACCTATGAAATGCTACTGGAAATTTTTTTTAAATGTCACATATTTATCTGCATTTTTTCACAATTTATGCTCACCTGCTTGAAACATTTTCCACAAGCAGACAAAATTAATGCAAATTGTACAGTAGCCACATTCCACAGATTTTCAAAAGAGCCAGAGCTACTGTACTTTAGGGGTGGTGTAAGCATTGTTGAGCACACGTCCCTCATTAAGCCCAGTCTGAGAGTGAGAGTGAGGAACATAGATTGTCCAGCTTTTAATTTCCATTTTATGCTTTTAAGCTAACAGACTGTCACTGATCTTCCATACAGCACTGTATCTCATTATTTTATTAATCCACCCATATAAAGTAACTGAACTGGAAAACTAATAAAGGAGCTGGTTGAATTAATGTAGAAATACTATCCACAGGACTTCCAGATTTTGGATCAATATCGAAATACCCCAAATAGTGTATGCCACACTGTATGTTGCCCTGGAAATCTGCCAAGAGTCAGTACTTTGGAAAATTGGTTGGGGCAGTTTGTATGTTTGCACAAGCCTATCACCAACTGATAAAACACGTACTGGACACCACAGCCCAACTGCCCATGTTTGCCAGGAAATATAGCAGGAAACTGACAGAATTCTGATAACTATTGGAAGGTAATTTTCTGTTGAGCAAGAAAGTCACAGTTATGTCCTTGCTTTTTCCAAGCAATCATTTTTCATTTTTGATTTTCTGTATGTTCCCTCATCCCTCTCTGTTTCTCAATTCCAAATGCTATTAGGTTTATAAATGATATAGTACAGTATTTTGTCATTAGGGAAAGTGAACAAGAAGCTGTTAATGGTACTCTATGGTTGGCTAGCAGGGGTTCTGAACAATGGACAACCTACACCCTACCACCCAGAGAACTGAATACCTCAAATCAGTAATTCCATACATGTGTAGTCTTTGGCAGTATCCATGTTAGTGCCTAGGATACTGGATGTGTTCCTCCCAAGCTAATGTGAATACAGAGTTTGCATCTTAATTATCTGCTAACATCTTTTATTATATTCAAATACTTTATAAAATAGGTAAAAAAAAATACTCTACCATTGCTTCAGACACATCATGCTACTATTCATTATTCCCTAGCAACCACATACCTGCACCTTTTTCCTGTATTTTTCCCAATTACAGTATACTAATGTTATGCCCATTTTATATGTGTGATAACGTACTCCTGGGTGTGCAGTAGCACTGTCAGATATACACTTCTTGGGTGCTTGAAGGCACTTAGCTATGCTTCATGCCTCTCATTGCACCTGAGGCATGCATACATCAGCTATTAAATCTGGTATACAACCTCTTGTTTGTTATCCCTTTCTTAGCACAAAATTATTATCACCACAGAAGTAATGTATTGGTATTAGTAACATAGATCAGCAACTACCATTTTAGGAGAAATGGCAACAAAATAGTAGACAAGATCTCTGCAACAATAAACTCCTACCCTTAGCTTAAACTGACATGACACTGAAGAGAAATTTTACACATAACATATAAATCCTTACTCTGCATATTTCAGGGAATAACTTCAAGTGAACCATGTTATATGGCACTGTACTACTCTTTGCCCACACTGGTGGTCCAAGCCCTAGCATGACAGTCATTATAAGGTGCTTAGTAAACCTGATGTTTGGATAGGTGGCCCCAGCTTTAATATGGCAAAATGTATTGGCTTAAATGTCATGCAGCGCCTCCACAGGAAGCGGATCCTTTCTTTGGGCTAACCCAGAGTTGCTGATCCTCAGCAAATTGTAATATATCTTCAATGGTACTTGGTGTTAGCTGTCACAGGATCCAGGCTATCTGGTGCAAGCTCGGTGGCTGTAGGCAACTAATGGCAGGGTAATATTTGATTAAACAACAAATACCCCAAATTTCCCCATTTACCTTTCAAATTTCAGTGTGTCCCCATACACTATATACTAGAACTCACTTGCTTGGCTGTATGATTCTGTACTTTACCAATTCTGTATTGCTATTCTCACTGCATCATATGTAGAGGTAGGCAAAGTGTTGAAACATTGCTTGTGAACTTCCAATACTTTGCATAGCTTCAGGTAGCTCAGTCAGCCACTTCACTGGAACATCTCCAGTGAAGTATTTCTTGACAATGTCTTTAATTGTACACGTATATAATTTGCCAGTATTGTAATTTCATTCTTTAACTCACGTTTTTCTTATTTGGGACCTTCTTGAAAGTAAGCATTGCAAAATGGAGTTTTATCCTAGTAAAACAAATACCACACAAAATACTAATACAGGTCACACATCAGGCTAAAAGAAACAGGACACAAAAACATTAAGCTGCAATGAAACAAGAACCCATTTATTTGAAGCTGCTTGGCCTTTACACTTGATTACAGGCCTGATATTATACATGGTCAACAGAAATGATGTTTCAGGATAGCGTCTTGGTCTGGAGGACCTTGGTCTTTGATATTGTTGAATCCAGGTATCAGGTATGAGTTAGGAATCACCATTCATATAAGGGGCTGTGACTTACAGCTGCAGTGGTGAAACCAGAAGTCAGCAGTGAGTGTTAAATATTAAATACTGTGTTGGTGTTGCCAACTGTAAACTTCCATTCTATTGCTAATAATTACAAGTTTTTTTTCCATCACTGTATCTATCTTATGTAACCCTCAGCTAACTATCTGGCACTGTTACTACACCCTGCTCTTTACTTTACAAGCATTTGCTGGGCTTTTAAACATAATCCTTCTCTTTAAATTCTTACATTTCAGGGGACCTTTATGTTGCCATCAATAGCACCTGATTGCTCTATATAACAAGGAAATGGTGCACTGAAATTGGTCAGTCATGAGGTGCCAGCTGTAGAGATGTGAAGTACCTATATGGAAAAACAAACAAAATGGCTGCACACAACAGGAGGTAGAGTGATTTATTGTAAAAAGGTTCAAGAGAAAGAATACCCCACACACATTCACAAAAATGGCGTTATCAGGGACCTGACTTCTCTATATCTTTCTCCCAGGTCATAGACCCTCTCACTCTATAGCTGGCAGCCTTCTGAGCATGGTGCTTACCCTGGCAGCTTACAGGCAACCTTGTTTGCTATGCAGGGGTCACACACCAGTTCCTCTCTTCAACCTGAACTAGTTCATTATATCTTGCATGTGGACTCCTTTGCTAGGGGAAACCACTTATATCTTAATCTCTGTCTAGTAACTGTGGCTGCTGACCTTCTGACATCTCTAAACAAGAGCTTGAGATGTTGTAAAAACCATCAGGATGAACCGCTTGAGGGAAACCCAACATGTATCTCATCATCTCTTCAGTGTTTCTGTATGCAAGACAGCTTCCCAGAGACTGTACCTGATGGGAGACTTGTGCCACATCCCAAGCTTTGGACCCATTTTAACCCCATGAGCCAAGCAAGTCCCATGAGCAAGCCACACCCAAGCCTTGGGAAGGGTTAAATAATGAAGGGCTCTAACAGGATGTGTCTTCTTCTTCTCTCCAACAAGAATCTCCTACTCTGCTTAACATTTCCCACACTCCCATATTTCTACTTCCTCTATACATAGCAACCCTGGCTAGTTGATAGTAATGAATTTCTTTTGAGGATTCTGTTTAAGAAACATGGGAATGTAGAAATGTGCCAATAGTAGATGGCCTTACAGTCTATCGAGCCTGCCCAGTGTGAAGGTACATGATCTCTAAATGCTCATGTCCATCCACTCCCTCCCATGCCCTCCTTACCATCTCTCCTGCCCATACCAGCTCCATATGTGTGCCCCACCCTTTCTTATGGCTTTCAAAAGTTTTTGCATTGACCAGCATCTCTGGAAACTTCTTTCACCCCTCCACCACACTTTCTATATAATAGTTCTTCCTAGCTGCTCTCCTGAATTGACGCCCGCACCAACAACAGTTTTCAGCTGTTCCTAATTATCTTATTTCTGCAATCTTGAACAGTTCAATTGACTCCAATTTATTTATGCACTTCATGTATTTGAATGCTTCAACTATTCCTCCTCTCCCCTTCTGGTGTTCAGTGAGTTCATGTTGATGCTTTCCAGTTCCTGTTCTAACAGTTTCCCCTGCTGACCTCATATCATCTTGCTCTCCCTGCTTTGCACCAATCCTAGCCAACCGATGTCCTTCTTCAAAGGAGGGTTAAAAAATTGCACACAGCATTCCAGATGAGGCCTCATCAGGGTTCTGTACTGGGGTAAGATGTCTTCTTTTCTTCAACTGCTAAACCCCATACCAAGGCATCCAAGCATTTTGTTTGCCTTAACTACTTCTTTATTGAATTGTGAAGATGTTTTATGGTTGCTTTAGATTGTTACCCCCTGTTCTCTATCCTCTTCCTCCTCAGTCACCATAACTGTCACACACCCTAACCTGTACTCAACCCCTGAACTGTCACAACCCACATACAAGCCCTTGCATGTTTAGCATTGAAGCCCCACTACCAGATACCAGACCACTTCTCAAGCCTCTCTAGGTCCTCCCTCATTTCTTAGATTAATTCCCCATTGTCAGCCCTGTCACAGAGCTTTGTGTCATCTGCAAACATGGAGATTTTGCCCTTGGTGCCAGCTTCAATATAACTAATAATGATGTAAAAACGTACTAAACTTAGCACTAATCTCTCTGGGACTCCATGGTTACCTTTCACATGCCTGAATATTTCCCATTAAACACAAACATCTGTGTTCTTCCTCCCAGCCAGTTACCCACCCACTTAGTCAAGGTGTCTCTCCTTCCAAGGTCCCCCAATTTCTTGATTAATTTGTTATAAGGAACATAGTTAAATCTGCTGCCTGGGCCTTATCCACAACCATTGCTACCAAATAAAAAAAGACAATCAAATTTGTTTGACATAACCTTTCTGCCACAGACCTTTGCTGTCTGGTCTCTTACAGTCCATGTTCTGCAAGGAACACTTCCAGCATTTCCATTAGCATGATTTCTATTAGTTTGCCAATTATCAACATCAAACTGACTGACCTGTAGTTCCCCGGCTCATCACTGGCCCCACTCTTGTGTAGGGGTAAAACTTCTGCTGTTCTTCAATCCATAGGCATTATTCTGGTCTCTAGGGAGCAGTTGTAAAGGTCTGCCAGGGGTGCAGCTAGTACCTATGCCATTTCCCTTAACACCTTAGGGTGTACCCATCTAACCCTGGAGATTTTATTCACATTCAAGGCTAAGCGCCCTTTGTACGTTACATTGGGTAGCTCTAAAGAAACCCACACTGACATGTGGACCCTATTTCCTAAAGGTTCACCTATGCTAATGTCACTGACATAATCACTGTTCATCAGCATTAGGTCCAGGGCATATTTTCCCTCATTGGTCCCCTGAACCCCTGGACTAAGATGCCATATTGGAATGCAACCATGAGTACCTCATTTCTGCCACAGCTTTCCCTTTGGATTCTTCAATCTATAGCTGGTAGATTTAATTCTCCCATAACCACCACTGGATTGTTACCTTTTTTATTTCACCTTCTAATTCCCTGTCTAACTCTTCACTCTGGTGTGTCGGTCTATAGGCCACCCACAGTCTCAGCATCCTACCCTTATCTGATTCTCTCTGCATTGTGGTTACTGCCAACATGACTATGGTGATTGCAATGATTTAGAACACATGGAGGAGCTTGTTTTATCTGTGGTGCTAGACAATTTCTAACTATGCTATAAATTAAGCTCCCTTACCAATCACTGCTAGAAAGTAAGCTCACTCATCAATCTACAGTATATATAACAGATTTAATTTTCTTATTATTGTATATTTTTTATTTCGTATTGTCAATTCTGTGCTACCAAAGTTTTGTGTGCTTATTATTTCTACCTCATCAGATTTCACATTGTATTTCATTTACAATCATACTTCTAAATTAAACACATACAAACTTATTTTTAGTACTGGGCATGAGGACTATATATTGCTAGTTCCCAACATAGTCAGAAAGAAATTCTATCCAGACACATAGTATCTCTGTCCTTTTATTTCCTATTGCTTCCCTTGTGGCATTTATGCCCACAGGGTTGACACCCTTGGAGATGACAGAGAGTCTTACTGCATATGGCTAAATTAACTTTTAGAAAATACATCAGTCTCCATTAACTAAATGAAGGATAGAAAGCCGAAGAAGGAGAGTACAGGATGCAATAAGAATGATCATTTGCCATGGACATGAGCAAGTCACACTCATACTATGCTTAGGGAGAAGATAAGGAGTTGCTTGCTGCCCCCTCCCCCACCTATACCACAGGAAATGTCTTGTAAATTATAGTCACAGTGTAATACAATTTCAGTAAGTGATTCTCAGCCCAAGCTACAGTACTTATGCTTGCATCGGTCTAATACCCTTTTAACACTTAGTATCACACATCCCTGATTTGTCTAATTTGTTGTACAATTGTCCATCAAAGGATTAAATAGCATTTAAGGAGGGTGAATACTGGATTATCTGCAGTATGTGACATCTACCAGAATCAGAATCTCTTTATAGATTCACTCCATCTGAACAAGAATCGGGAAGACTGTTGAATTAACTCTAATAATCTGATTTAGCCTCCTAGTTCATGTGGCACTAGGTTAAAAAAAAAGAGTTATGTTTAATTTAGTATTTCTGCCAGCCCACTGGTACAGCAATAGTGCTACTGCTTGTGATGTCAATGACCTGGGTTTGGGAATGACCTTAGACATTGGAGGGCCAGCTGGGGGAGAATTATCAAGCATCCTATGAAACACTATCCTCCTCTGGGGGAGGGTTGGAAAGTCACCAGTGTTTGAGTGACTCTTTACGGCAGCCAGGGGTGCAACATTTGGGACTGACTACATCTGCCAGGTATGGTAGATGTATGGCTTGCCATCCCCACATCATTGCATCTCATGCCTACTTGGGGGAAAACAGAAACAGGAAGTCCAACCGCTGCATGATGATGTCCACCCCATGCCACTGACTCTGCACTGCTGACCAGGCTCTCGCTCTCATTGCACTGCTCAGTTTCTGTAGAGGGGAAGGGGTCCCCAGTGGCCCCACCCCTGGGGGGTAAGCCAAGGGTCCTCAAGAGCAAGGTAAGTCCTAGGGTGTGTAGTGGGGCTGAGCCAATGTGTGTGTGTGGACCAATGGGGCCCAGTGGACAAGGAGGAAAAAAGCATACTAAATAAAAAAAAAAAAATAGGTATTTATGCACCTGTTACCTTCCAGCAGCCCCCTTCTACCAGTGATCCCTGGCTCCATCACCCACTGTCACCATGACTACCCACTACGTTTTATCTCTATGGGTGAGTGCTTACTGCTAGGTTGTGCAGAACCTGCATGGTTGCTGGTGTCCCCCTGCCTTTGGTTGGATTTTTTGTTCAGTTTTTTGTTTCTCCCTCCAGTTCAGGGCCAGCTCACATGCTTGATGTGGATGTACAATGTGAGGATGCTGTATACCTCAGCACCTGTACCCAGCCATCAAACTGGTGACCACTTGTCATGCCACTCAGCCTCCTTTGTGTGGCAGCCAAGCAGCGGTACATGCTTTCCCCTCTCCCTGAATGAAGAAAGCCATTGCTGGAGACCCAGTCCTCCTTCCCTGGCCAGCCCCCGAGTGATCCTCATCCTTTTCCAAACCTGGATCGCAACCATAGCAGCAGGTGAGGTGCCCAGCATGTCCGTCCTTGGTGACGGTGGGATGGCTTATTAAAAAAAAAAAAGTGTATAACTTGAAAGACCGAAGTAAATTATTGTCATGCTTCTAGTTTTTCTTATTTATCTTGCACAAAGAATTTCACATTCTTTTTTAAGTGTTCCCCTTATTATAATGTTCTTCCTCTAACCAGTCAATTCCTTTAGCCATTACTGGACACATGCCACAGCATGAGATCCAGCCATCTGACTGGCCAATCTGAATCATCCTGTACTGGAATGGGTGGTAGATCACCACACTGCCATGCTGAGACCATCCTGCTCTGTTCAGCCTTAACCACACTCACCACACATCACTCCAGCACTGCTGGGTAACAAGGATTTATAGGTCACCCAGAGGGGGAGTAGGGCCATCAAAATTGATCAGTCATGGGGAGGAAAGGACACTGAAGGTGACACTTACTGAAGTTCCAATGTGCCTCTCGATGATGGAGTGGGAGCTCCAACCAATGGCCCCATCTCAGTAGCTGTCACTAAGGAGATGAGTTACAACTCAGGTCTTTTCATCATGGCAAGCCTCCCCACAAGTTTGATCGCTCCTCATCCATACTTCCAACCTGGAGTCTCCATTGTTAGGACTGTAGGCAACTTAAATACAAGTACCAGCATCCCAGATCATTTGGATTTCTCCCATTCCAACCATATGAACATATGAAGATATGAAAATAGACAGTAGAAAAAGGCTTTATGGTTTATCTAATCTAATCATGTCTGTATATCTCTCAGTATCTACTGAGTGATTCTACATCCCTCCCCACTATCCATTCCTTCCTTCCCCTAAATATCCCTCCACACCCCCCCTTCTCCGTGCAAGTTTCCCTTTTACCCTGTCCAATCACCTCTTTAAGCCATATACTGTCTTCAGGGAGACTACTTGATCAGGCAATTCATTCCATCTTGTCGCCACCCTTTCAGTGAAAAAGTACTTCCTCATTTCCCCCCACAATTTTGATGCAGTTCCCTCAGTGGTCCTGTTCCCACTAAGGTTGAATAGACCTTCAGAGTTCACTTTGTTGAAACCCTTAAGGTACTTAAAGGTTAAAACATGTAACCCCTCCCTTCTATCCTCCAGAGAGTACATGTTGAGTTCTCTAAGTCTCTCCTCGTAGAGCCTACCTTGTTGTTTCTGGATCATCTTGGTCTCCTGTCTCTGCACTGTCTTCAGGAAGTTGATGTCTTTCTGAAAGAAAGGGTTCAATACCGCACACTGTATTCCAGATGTGGCCTAACCAGTGAACTGTACAGTGGAAAGATGGACTCCACCTTCCAGAGAGGCAGCATCCTTTTACAGAGACAAAGCAGATCACAATGGCTGGCCAGTGATGGGGAGACTACAGTCTGTTCACTTTCTCAAGGATGTGGACAGTCACTGCATATTTCTTCATGTTACCACCAAAAAAGGTGGGATTTTCTCCCCCTTTGTGTACCACCCAACTGCCTTTTGTAAAAGGGCTCAGTAGCTGCCACCTGGGGGGCTGCAATATGGGGTAACCCACAAGAGCAAGGGTGTGGCTACCATACAACTACCAGCTCCATGAGAGGACCAATGCAACTACCCACCCCTGGGTGGACAACCTTCAGATGTATACACGGAGCCCTTCCTGCTGGCCTTTGCTCTTGATGTGTCAGATTGTATCACTGAGCTAAGCAGGCAGATACTGATAAAGTCTTACATGTGCTGTAGCACAGCTTATGTGACCCAAGTCAACTATCTGAACACAGAGGACTGGCACATCCTTGTGACAACCCCCATTATTCAGTAAGTTGAAAAAAGCTGGTGGCGTTGAATGAAAATGAAGTCAGCATCCCAGTATGCATATTGAGGGAAGCACTTACTCTGGTCGTTGGTTGCAGGCAAGGATCCATCAGAGTGCACAGCTTCTTTATGGTAGTTCAGGTGAGGTGGAAATGATCAAGGCACTTCATTTCAGTGAATGTGTTTGAATTTAGACTATTGTAGACCTGCATACACCTGGACAACATTGCTGGTGCCTCTGTAGTACTTCCTCAGCGAGAAAGACATTCATTATGAATCTAAAGTATATATTCCTCTACAGTGCTGCTTATTGTGTTGTGGCACTATATAAATAAAGTTTGCTTGCTTGAGTGACCAGTGCAGGCCTTGTTATTTGTTTTCAACTGTACATACTGAAGTACATGATATCCCTAGTTTGACCCCCATGGTAGCATAAATGTGGTGATAGTGGGCTACACATGCACATGCCAGATTCGTGCTGGGGTTTGGCATTCACAGCCAGGCACTGTGCATATGTGTTACCAAGCTTATAGATATTACTAAGGACATTGACTGTGGATGTGTGCATGCACCACTTCTGTACATTGCATACGTGCATTGTGCATGTGGTTCCAGGGGATTTATGCAACATTTCCATGTGTTTACATACTTTGTCTACATGATCATTATGCATTGATATTGTACAACCACTGTGGAGCAGGTTCTGTTTCAGAACCTGTATTTTGATAAGAGACACAGCCTGATCAGAAGTCACTCACAATATGGAAGGTACAGCATATCTAAAAGTGGAAGAAGATGAATGTATTCAGCCCTCACACATCACACATCAATTTAGCAGCAATACTAGTGCATACTGTTGCTTAGACGAGCACCATGCTGCATCGTTTCAGCTCAATGAGTGTACTGGAAAATGTGTCTTTTCCCTGTTGATGTTAAAAGTTAGCTTAGAGTAGGAAATTTATTTTAGTGTACTTACGGTACATAATGTGCAAGGTAGGGTGAGGCAGTGTTTTTTGTTTCTTTTAGCTCAGTAAAGAATTTGTGCACCAAGGATGCGGTAGTTACCCAAAACGAGCTTACATTGCAGTCGCACTTTTCTGTATTCTACCACAACCAACTTGAATATCTTGTCACTGGTGGTTTAATGTCTATTATCATCCACATCAATAGTTGTTTTTCAACTATGTGTGGCTTGGTTTTGAAGTGGAGAGGTTGTGGAATCAGACTGGATTTGGACTGTTATCACCGGAGTTTTCCCTGGTATTGTTTTGTGATGGTTAGAGGTGCAGTCTAAACAGGCTGCCAGAAGTATTACTGTCATACTTTTGAGTAGTCACTTGGATTTTGTGCTCTCCCTGCTTCAGAACAAGCAGGTGTTTTGGTTTCTAAGGACTGTAGTTATGGAGTAGGCAACTGATATGTTCAATGGACACCAGCAATGTGGGTGGAGAAATTACCCATGGCAGGTACCCATTTTCTTTTGACTTTCTTCACGGTATAATCATAGCTACCCAGGGCCAGAGGGGGAGTTTGGCCCTGAATGTATCCTGTCACCAGAGCAACAGAATTAGGGCGATGACCATCGGTGCACCTCAACCAGTCTGACACTCACAATGGTGAACTGGTTGTCAGAGCAACGTACACCCAGAGTGCCATGCCAGTGTTGCCTGCCCTCCCAATAACCCCACCAAAGGGGATTATATTAATGTTTTAGGGGATTCTGGAGTCTGAAGCCCCCCCATGATGGGGGAAGTGAGGGGCAAAGGCCCCACAAACAGCCTTCATGTGCCCCGGGGCTTTTGGCAACACAGCAGTTGGGATGCTCAATTACCGGGTGACAAGGTTGCTGTCGACATTCTGGTGTCAGTCTCATGACAGTCACTGTTTGTGATTTCACACTGATATGGTGGAACCATCCTTGAAGAGGGTTCAAACAACAAGCACTTTAGTTTGGGTCTTTACTGGTCCAGAATTTTTATTTATTTTATTTATTGAAAACTTTGGAGAATACCATTGAGCACAGGTGATCATTTACAAAGGTTGAACATCAAATACATAGTCACAAAAAACATTACAATAAGCAGTTCTAGAGGAAATACATTCAAGTCTGGCTCAAAGCACTTAAGACAATCAATAACTTACAGTTTTGAAAAAATCCATACAGAGCATTGTATAAAAAGTCACAGGATATGTACAGAGACAAACCAAATAAAACAATTTAATGGCTATAATTGAATGGACTGCAAGGGCAGACCACAAAGATCTCTTAAATTGATTAATTTGAGAGACATTCAGCAGAGTACCAGGCAGTTTATTTAACCAATTAGTGGCCCTGACAGCAAATGACCACTCACCCTGCTAAGTACACTAGAAAGGAGGCTTAAGGGCATTCCTAGCCATATTACTGGTGTTGTATTGGTAGGATACAATATGGAAACAATTTGTTAAAGCAGGGTTGATAGGTCCAGGAGCACCTTTTTGGCTTGGAAACAGGTCCAGAACTTCATTCTATAGGGTTGAGGTAGCCAGTTAGTGAGTGTGATCATAGGAGACTCCATGGTTTGGGGAGTTGATATCTATCTCCAGCCAGGGGTAATGGTCAGATGTCTCCCAAGTACATCATCATGGAGAGACACTGACTGCATTGCTAAAATTGTTCAGGAAGCAGGAGAAAACATCGACATCCTGGTACACATTGGGACTAATGGTCTTGCCAGCCGGTCAGTTGTGGAGACCAAGAAACATCTGACCAGGTTGGGTGACAAACTATCATCCATTTCATCTGGCATCTCCTTCTCTGAGATCCTGCCAGTCTGGGAGATGGGGGCAAATGGATGGAAGGTCAGAGAAGGGGAAGATAGGGGAGATAAACATGTGGATCAAAGGCTGGTGCAAGGAAAAAGGACACAAATTTGTAGGGAACTGGCAACAGTTTTGGGAGGTAACGTTCTTTAAATTTGATGGACTGCATCTGACTAAGGAGGGAGTCAGTGCATTGGTGCAGAATTTTGACATCTTTGCGGAATATTTAAACTAGCAAATGGGAAAAGGGATGCAGCACCCCCTATGTCGAATGGGAAGAACACCCCTCCCCCCTCAGCTAGTGGTCAAACAGGAATTCAGCATGTTTGCAGTTCATTTACATCACCAGATAAGGAAAAAGGTCCAGCTCCCCATATGACACACAGGGGAAACGCCAGACCTCACCCAATAACTAACACACCAAAATCTGGCCAATGGAAAATCATGTACACAAATGCTCGAAGTCTGGGAAACAAGATCCCAGACCTGCAGGCAATAATGACAGAGACTAAACTGGACATAGTAGCAATTAGCGAGATGTGGCCTACCAGTAACCACACTTGGGAGACTTCTGTACCTGGCTATGTACTTTTCAGAAGAGACCAAGGTGCAGAAAGGAGGGGTGGAGTGGCCCTGTATGTCAATGAAAATATCAAAGCTACAGAAATTCAGAATACACATAAGGAGCCAGAAGAACTGTGGGCCACCCAGGAAATGGGACAGCCATAAGAACTGGGGTTGTCTACAGACCCCCAGACCAGGAGGAGGACATAGGCACATTACTGTTAGAAGATATACAAAATATGACAGCTAAAGGAGAGGTTCTGATAATGGGAGACTTCAACATGCCAGATACAGATTGGTCAATACCAGCAGGAAGATCTGCCAGAACTAGACACATGGTGGATTCCCTGCAGGGGGAGGGCCTCAAACAACTGGTACAACAACCCACAAGAGACAGGGCTATCCTAGATCTAGTGCTGACTAACAGGGAAAGGATCACAGATCTCCAGGCAGAAAGTCACCTGGGAGCCAGTGACCATCACAAGGTATGGTTCAATTTGGCCACTACAACTAAATCATCCCATTCCAAAGCAAAATTATGAGACATCAGAGGAGCTGACTTTGATAAGATGGCCAACAGAGTTTAGCTAGCCCTGGCAAAAAGAAATACAGGTGAGTGGGGAGAGAAAAGGAAGTGCAAAAGAAGAAGGAAACCACTTTGGTTCTCAAAAACAGTAGCAGAAAAGGTCAGAGCCAAAAGCTGACCTTCAGGAAATATAAGGGAACACAGCGGGTTGAAGATAGGGAGGCATACCAAACTTCCCTAAGGGAAGCAAGGAAGGCAGTAAGGCAGGCAAAGGCCCAAACCAAGAAAACACCAGCATGAACAGTAAAAGAAGGTGACAAGACTTTTTATAGATACATTAGTAAAAGGAGAAAGTCCAGAGGGGGTATTGCTAAGATCAAAGGAGATAAGGGGGCATGTGAGGAGAGGATCATGTAAAAGCCTCTATCCTAATTAGATACTTCTGCTCAGTATTTACTGAAGAGAAGGTAGGGCAGGGCCCACAGCTCAGCACCATGGACACAGGGGTAGGGAGGTGAGCACTAGTCCCTTCACAAAAGAAAGGGTCCTACAAGAGCTCGATAAGCTCAAGGTAGACAAGGCAATGGGACCTGATGGCATACATCCCAGGATACTAAAGGAGCTAAGGGTGGAACTTACAGAGCCATTATCAGAACTGTTTAGTGAGCTTCTGAGCACAGGACAGGTCCCAGAAGACTGGAGAAGGGCTCAAGTGATCCCGCTCCACAAGAGCGGTAGCAGGGAGGAGGCAGGGAACTACAGACCAGTCAATCTTACCTCAGTAGTGGGCAAGATTATGGAGGCACTCCTTAAGGAAAGGATAGTGCAACACCTGGAATCCATAGGAGCACAGGATCCAAGACAGCATGGATTTACAAAAGGAAGGTCCTGTCAAACTAATTTCATAGATTTCTTTGACTGAGTAACCAGAGTGGTGGACAAAGTGGGAGCAGTTGATGTCAACTACCTTGATTATAGCAAAGCTTTCGATACTGTTCCACACAGAAGATTGATTAATAAGTTGAGTAGGCTCAGGGTGGGTCAGAAGCTGGTTAACTGGGTGGCAAACTGGTTGGCAGACAGAAAACAGAGAGTGGTGGTAAATGGTATATAGTCAGAAGAGATGCAAGTCACAAAGGCGGTACCTCAGGGATCAGTCCTAGGGCCAGTCCTCTTCAATATCTTCATCAGTGGCATTGCAGCTGGACTGGAGGGTAAGGTTTGTCTATTTGCAGATGACACCAAGATCTGCAACAGAGTACATGATCCAGATGGGGTGGGATGAATGAGAAGAGATCTGGATAAACTATCAAAATGGTCGGAAGAGTGGCAACTGGGGTTTAATGCAAAGAAGTGTAAGATCATGCACATAGGGAAGAGAAATCCTGAAGCCACCTATAGGCTGAGAGGGGAGTTGCTGGCAGTCACAAAGGAAGAAAGATACTTGGGCATCATCATCACTGATGACCTGAAATCGTCCAAGCAGACCACTAAAGCAGTAGGTAGGGCTAGGGGGATGTTAAGGTGTATTAGTAGGGGTATCACAAGTCGGAAGAGGGAGGTAATAATCCCCTCTTTACAAGATACTGGTTAGACCCCATCTGGAATACTGTGTGCAAAACTGGAGGCCACACCTTCACAAGGACATTAATCAAATTGAGGCAGTCCAGAGAAGGGCAACCAAAATGGTGCAGGGACTGCATCAGAAAACATATGAGGACAGATTAACGGAGCTCAATATATATACTCTAGAGCAAAGGAGGGAGAGAGGTGTTATGATCGAAACATTCAAACACCTTAAGAGCATTAACAAGGTGAAAGAGTCTAACATGTTTCAATATAAGAAAAATAGCAGGACAAGAGGACACAGAATGAGATTAGAGGGAGGTCGATTAAGGGGGTAATGTGAGGAAGTTCTTTTTCACAGAAAGGGTTGTGGATGCATGGAATGGCCTACTTCAGGAAGTGGTGGATATGAATACAGTGCAGGGCTTCAAACAGGCATGTGATAGGCATAAGGGAGCAATACAGTTGAGTAAGAATAGATAGGCCATAGACAGAGCAAAGGCCCATGGCAAATTTATAAGGTAGAAAAAGAAATGGCCAGACTGGATGGGCCTTGCGGTCCTTATCTGCCCGTCAACTTCTATGCTTCTATGCTTCTATGTAAAGGGTACAGTTATGAGTGTAGTTATCTGCACCAAGTACAAAGTGGCATGCCTTATTACAGATCAGCTTTACTTTGTTTAGCACCATGTCTCAGTGTGACAGGGAGCTCCTGCCGTTCTTGAGGATTGACCTTTTCTTAAATCTGTTGCAACAGTTCTTCTATTTCTTAGCCTACTCTATCCTTTACAATTTCTAGTCCACAAGGTTGGTCACCTATGGGCACCCCCCTTCCTTTCTTGACTATGCTACAGTGTCTTCTTTAATTTTCTTTTTCCCTCTCAGATCCTCATACAGGGAGGTTATTGTGGTGCTCTCCAGGCATATTTAAACAGGTTGTGTTTATCGTTGTTGGATTTAGTATGTAAAAGCACAATGTCATAAAATACCTTGATGTTTATACCTTATGTTTATGAAACCTGCAAATGTTGACAGTACCATGGCACTAGGTGGTTTAGATAATGGTAAAAAGTGTCAGGTGACTATCATAGAACTTAAGTTAGTTCTGCTATTTAAAATACATGTAAATTGCTGTAAACTGAACAAGTCTGAAATTCACAGCGATTTGCATATACCCCATGATGCTTTGCATTATGGAAGTATGTATGATGTTGTATTTCTTTGAAACTTGATTTGTTGCCAATGCCCTTTGGGGTAACCTGCAGTGTCAGTGGCTCAGTAGGTAGCATGCTCGTCTCTGAGGCCAAGAGATCAGAGAGCTGTGGGTTCAGTTCCCACATCTGGCACTTGGGTTAATATCCCAGTACTGACACTGTAGTGCAGCGTGAGAGGGGTGCTGCACTTCTGAGGCGTCGTCTTTTGGATGAGACATTAAGCTGAGGTCCCATCTGCCTCAATTGATGGTAATTCAGGTGGATGTTAAAGATCCCATGGCACTTATCGAAAAGAGTAGGGGAATTTCCCCCAGTGTCCTTGCCAAATTTCCCTCATTCACTAAAAATACCACCAAGAGCTTAATCCGGTTCAGGGTAAGTTGGCATTCATCTGTATCCCCCTCCCCTGGGTCATGCCTGAAAATAGGCAGGATTTGTCTAGTGCACTTAGCCAGTCAACAAAAACTAAAAATAAAAAAAAAATAAAAACAACCCTTTTTTCAGTGATTATGCATTTAGGTTCTTTGTTTTTAGCTTTTTTTTTTTTTTTTCAGCTCCCATTATCCAAGCAAACAAGGCCCACATAGGGATGAAGGGTTTTCACTAAAAATGAGTTAGATCAGAGATCAGTGTCGGTAGGTGCTGGCTAAGTACAGAGAAAGGACATTCCTAGTCTGTTGCTACAAACTGATGTACTGAAGAAGGAATATGACATTACTGAAGGTTATTTCTTGTATTTTGAATAAACATCACACAGAGATTGTGTGTTGAACTTGAAGTTTGGTGTCTGGTCCATCTGTTATCCCACAACCCCTCAACACATAGGCAGCTGCATAGACAGGAGGCCATAATCAATAAATTACAGAATGGATCTGGCTGCGGTAAGGCATCTAGCATCTCCAGTGAGACTATTGTGGTTATGGTACAGGGCACCCAGTCTTCTGCTAACTAGGGCAACAAGATTGTCAGTGGGGGGGGAAGGGACAAAAGATAAGGTGTCATCTAGAGTTACTCCAAGGTTTTTGAAGGTCTCCACCTGTTCAGGGTTTTGTCCCTGGCTATTTTGAATGACAAAGCGTGGAACTTTCCACTTCTGTGGGAGACTACAGAAGAGGACAGTCTCTTTTTTTGTAATTGAGGAGCCTAATTAAGAGACTGCTTCTACTGACACTGATTTGCAGTTGAAGAGTCTGGTGAGGGAAGGTCCATTGTAATACTGAACTGTGAGGTCCTCTTTGTGCCCTCTGGTGATTTACAACTCTAAATAAACTCAGGATAAATGTCTCTTTCTTAGCGGCAGAAAGAAGAGTTCTGTTCAGACTCTTTGAACTGGTTTTCTTGTTACTATGAGCACTACAGCTCTGACCTAGCGGGAGAAGGTCTTATTTTTCAGCTGGACTGAATTTTTTATTCTGACTGAACTATGTGCACTTTTACTTCATTTATTTCTTTAGTATTTTAATAAACTAAACTGATTATTCTGTGATTATGGTTTTCCTGAGAGTGTTTTACTGGTTTGATTGGACGAAATGCCTGAGTTCTGGATAGTGTAACTGTTGCTTGAGTGTTTCAGTATAGTTTTATGTTTGGTTTGGGAGAAGTTATTTTTGTATTAGCGAGAGATGAATGAGGTGAGTGTGTGAAAGTGTTGGGTGGGTTATTATTTACATTGTTATCGATGGGATTATTGGACTGTTCTTTGGTGAGGGTTTTTAGTATTTAATAATATATTGGGTATTTTAGTGAGTAGTTGGAACTCTAATTATTTAAGGGGGTAGTGGATGTATGTAGGATGGGCAGCACTTGCATGCTCTGACTGTTACGCCTGGGTTATGCCCCCTATTGTCCCAAACACACCTCACATACACCTCACACTGTATTCTTGGTCTGTTATACTGTAATACTGCTATTTTGCACTTACATATAGATATGAGTACTACGAATCTGCTTTGCTGCTAAGATATGCTAATAGTGCTAATACTGATCATGCATGATTCATTATACCTCACTATAATACATTTATCTAGATTATGTTTGTGTTTTATAGATATTCGATGTATAATCTACCTAATCACTGATAAGATGACTCAGAGGTGTCATCAGTGATTATTGTATACTTATATTCTAATATAATTATATGTAGTGTGTATTTTACACTCAGGCAGATATGCCATGTAATAGGCCTGTCCACAGTTCTCTTTGTCTCTAAGCAAGCTGACATAGAGAGAAATCTTTTGTTATGTCTCTATGTTTCATATTGTACGTAAGCAAGAAATGTGCATGTAGTTTGAACTGTCAGCATTTATTTTGTCTAAGCTATAATGCTAATGGAAACATATTCTGTCTCATATGATATTCATTAGTAATTCTATCTCCTAAGCCATTATCCAATGGAGAATGACTTCAGACCAATACATATTGTTTCTCATATCTGTAACTATGTTGTAATCTCTGTTGCTATACTGTTATCTGTAGTATTCAGCTGTCCGCACGCCACTATAACTTCTCTAGGTGTTAGAAACAACTCCTCTATAGAAGGGCAGAGAGCTGGAGCGCAGGGAGAGATAGAACAAGATCTTAGAGAACCTAAGATCTACAATTCTGGAGATGATGTACATTCTTCAGGAATTATGAGAAACCCATCTCCCTTGTGATTTTCTCTGTCACATGTTTGGTGTAAGTAGCATAATAAACTTTATTAGTACTCCTTGCTTGTTTACGAATGTTTCTTGGCAGACTCTGAGACACAAGAATCTGTATTATTATTATTATTATTTGTATTGCTTACTCTACACACCAAGAGTGTTTAGACAACATTACTCCTTGGAACTGCTTCACCAGCTTCATCCTTTTCTAATCCCAGTTGCCCTGAGGGCTGCCTGGCACAGTACTTGTAGTCTGGGAATTTTGAGAAGGTGGGTCACCAGTTGGAGAGGTGATCCAGGAGTGGGAGCCAGGGAAAGCAGGATTGGGAGTATCAGGCTGAGCAAGTGCCTTGGGTTTATTAGAGTCATGGAGTGGAGTCCTCCCTGCTGTGTCCTGATCCCCAGGGAGCCCCTGGAAGTGGGGAGGGCAGGTAAAAGAAGGGCTGACTGCTCCAGCTTCTCCCCTTCATGGTGTGTTGTGCAACACAAGGTCTTTGAGGAGAAAAACAGCTGTGGTATTAGAGTTCATCATGGATTTGTATGCAGACTTGCTTTGTTTTACTGAGACATGGCTTGGTGAGGACTCAGGGTCAGACCTAGAGGCAGCAGTCCTGACTGGGTTCTTAGTTGTGCACTGCTCTAGACAGTGCATCAAGCTAACAGTGTATCCATTGAGGAAGGTGGGGACATTTGAATGCTTGGCAGTGAAGGGTGATGTGGGTGTGAGGTGCTGGATTCTGATTTACCACCCTCTCGGTAGGAATCTGTGGATTTCATTATTGTCCTATCACTAAATGCCCTTAACCTTATTGTGTTGGGGGGCTTCAATGTATGGGTCAATGATGAAGCCTCACAATTTGCTCAGCAATTCCTCCAGTTGATGGAATTGCAGGATCTCATAAAGGTTGTTTCTTCCATCACTTATGAACTTGGCCACACTTTGGACCTCATCTTCTCTTTGAGGCTGAACACCTCTGAGGGTGGATCCAGTAGGGTGGTTGGATCACCATATTGTTAGCTTTCTTGCAGGGGTCCCCTGAAAACCAATGCCCCCCCATTACGGTGGTCAAATACCATCCCAGACATGCTTTGACACAGGAGAATCTCCTGGCAGTATTGGACATGGAAGCAGCATGCAATGGAGATGTGGAGGCAGCCATTGAAGATTATAATCTGGTCATTAGTACAGCACTCAACTCCACTGTACCAATTCATTTCTGCCCACTGACCTCCCATTGCAGCTTGCTGTGTTATAACGATGAGCTGAGGCAGCTAAGGCAACAGGGCAGAGATTGAAGCATTCCTGGAAGAGGTCTGGCTCAATGGATGACAGGATGGCTCTGCACTTCCATTGTGAGGACTATCAGAGGGCAAAAACCCTCAGAAAGGCAGAATTCCTGTCATGGGTCATTGCCTCAGGAGAAAATAGGCCCACTTGGCTCTTTTGCACTGTGGACAGGTTACCTAATCTTAATTGTCTTCACTCCAGAGGAGTTGTGTTTCAAGAAAAATGTAAGAAATTTGGGCTGTTCTTTCAGCACTCAGTGTCCCCCTGTCAAGATGGTATCTCTACAGATGGCCTGTCAGGGGCTAACAGTGGTCTAATGGAAAGATGTGAGCATACTCCATGGTCAGGTCTGAGTTCTGGCCAGTTAATATGTAGGATGTGGTCTAGGTGATAGCAGTGCTGTATGCCACCTACTGTATGCTGGACCAGGAGCCTGTCAGGTTGTTGGTTGACTACCGGGTGGCCCTGGCTCTGGTGTTTGCCAGAATAGTCAAGGGTTCCTTAAGGGGGCTGTTTCCCATTGACACTAAAACAGCTGTGGTGAGACCTCTCTTAGTTCATTTCATTCATTCATTTCATTTATTGGAAAGCAGATTGAGAGAAAATCAGTTGCAGCCATACACAAAATAGAAAAAATACAAACAATCAATAGACGCAATACATACAATACATTACATACTTTAAGTTCTAGTGTAACTCGTTAGTCACTTATGCCTTATAAGATAACATTCAACCAAAACAATCACAAGAGCTGTCTAACATTCTAGCAATAGCAGTCTTAAAACTAGTGTAAGACATACTGTAAGGGAATTTAAACTTCATCTTTTCTTGATCAAATCCCAAGTATGAGGGACAGAGGAGGCTAGCTTAATGGAACAAAATTTAGACTGCTGTTTAGGTATTGTAAAACTTACTGTATCAAATAATATAAGGTTATAAGATGAATGTCTTCTATAACATAAGGAATTAATAAGAAATGTGGGCAAAACCCCAATAACAAACCTATAAACATATAAATACCAGTGCATATCCTTTCATGCTAATAATGAGGTCAGGCCTGTAGCTACATATAACTGACAGTGACTAGTGTTAAATGGAAGTCCAAAAATAAACCTTAGTGCACTGTGATATAAGATATCCAAATGATTCAGGGTTTTAGCAGTTGCTGTTCTAGAAATACAGTCTCCATAATCAAGTACAGAGATAAATAAGGAGTTTACCAATAACTTCCTAATAGAATAACTGAAATATCTTTCATTTCTATAGAGAAAGTATAACAGTTTTTTTACTTTGACAATTTATCTATATGGGAATTAAGATGTAGGTGTTCAATCAGTGTTATACCTAAATATTTATACGTGGCCACCCTAGTTAAAGCAATTCCCCTACTTGATTTCAGGGCCAAATTATCATATGTAGTTGGCTTTGTGGTAAAAAGCTT
Source organism: Neoceratodus forsteri (assembly GCA_016271365.2). Classification (NCBI taxonomy): domain Eukaryota; kingdom Metazoa; phylum Chordata; order Ceratodontiformes; family Ceratodontidae; genus Neoceratodus; species Neoceratodus forsteri. The sequence continues at coordinate 975,813,915 of CM057453.1, forward strand.
CTACTGGGTTTTATGTTCATTTGGTAGCAATCTAAGATCCACCAAGGCACTCTGTATTTGGCAAAAGTCATTTTGTAACACTCTAATAGACCGCTCTGTATCACTATGGCTGGTATAAATGATCATATCATCTGTGTAAAGAAAAAATGTTTAATGAAGGAAAACACAAATTTGGTAAATCATTTACATAAAGAAGAAATAACAGGGGGACCAAAATAGATCCCTTTGGGACCCCTCTCCTAACTGTAACCAAATGTGAGCATGAACCAACAGTTTTTACACATTTTTTGTTGCCTTGTTAAATAAGAATGAAACCATAGTAATGTACAGTAGCCAAGTCCACTTGCCTTTAATTTATTACAAAGAATGATATGATCAATGGCATGAAATGCCTTGGACAAATCTAGATATGCTGCAGAAAAATATTGATTATTATCAAATGCCTAAAATACATCGCTTGTGACCTTAGAGATGACATTAGTTGTATTCTGACATTTTCTGAAACCAGCTTGAAAATCTGTTACTAAATTGTGTGTACTAAGATAATATGAAAATTGTTTATAAATCAGTTTTTCAAGTATTTTTATAACTATGGGTAAGATAGAAATGGGACGGTAACAGTTTGGGTCAGAATCAATTCTTCCTTTGAATATTGGGAAAACATTTGCTGTTTTCCGTCCTCAGGTAGTTGAGCAGACTGCAATAAAAAATTAAAGAGGTATGCCAAATGTTCATACAAAATACTAGCCCCAATCTTATAAAAGATAGAGGCAAGATCATCACAGCCGGTTCCCTTTCTGGTATCTAAGTTTAGCAATTCCTTGTAAACATCTTCTTCTTTAATCTTAGAAAAGGAAATTAAATGCCTCTGAAATTTCACTAAGAAATCAAAATCAAGTTCTGGTGCTACAAGATTAGGGTATTCCTTTTCGAACAAATGACTAGCTTCCAAGAAAAACTTGTTAAAGGCAAAGACTTATTCCTATATGCTATGTAAGGCCCTATTATTATAAATAAGCAATTTAGGAACTGATGACCTCTGATCCTTATCCAGTAAAGAATTTATCCCTTGCCATGTTTTACTAGGATTTCTAGTATAGTCTGTCAGTTGCCCCTTATAATAATTGAGTTTAGCTTTTCTTATTTCAGGTGTACATTTATTTCTACACATTTTGTAATTAGGTGATATCATCCAGTGAGTTGGAGTATACGAAACAATAACCTAAAGGTGGGACAGCAATGTGAGAAGGTGGTAAGAAGGGCTGGGGGGATACTAGGATGCATAGGGAGAGGCATCATCAGTAGAAAACAGGAAGTTGTTGGCCCTCTGTACAGACAGTTGGTAAGACCACATCTGGAGTACTGTGTACAGTTCTGGAGACCCCATCTCCACAAAGACATATACAGGGTGGAGGCTGTCCAGAGGAGGGCAATCAAAATGATGCAGGGTCTGCAGCAGAAGACATATGAAGAATGACTAAAGGAATTAAAGATGTATAGCCTTGAGGAAAGGAGAGAGAGGGGGGACATGATAGAAACTTTCAAATACCTCAAGGGAATCAACAAAGTCCAAGAGGGTAGCATCTTTCAGAAAAAGAGATGTGCAAAAACAAGGGGGCACAATTTAAAGATAGAGGGGGGACATCTCAGAAGTAATGTGAGGAAGTATTTCTTCACAGAGAGGGTTGTGGATACATGCAACAGCCTTCCTGAGGAGGTTATAGAGTCAAAAACAGTGGGAAAATTCAAGAATGCGTGGGACAGACATAAGGTAATTCTAGTAGGGGGTAGGAGGAAGTAGGCTGTTGGTTAACTAGGATCTGCAACTTCTCCGTTAGGTAGGAAAATGGGCAGACTAGGAGGGCAAAGCAGTCCTTATCTGCTGTCAAATTCTATGTTTCTATGTTTTTATGTTTGTGGATGATTAAGTGTCGAGGGGAAGCCGAGACATTAAATCTTCACAGGAGCCAGTTATTGTGAGTATAGTCCAACTCACTGGATGTTATTACTATTATATGAGTTGGAGTTTCATAATCTGTTTAGGGAATACATTACAGTAGGAGAAGGGAATGCATATAGTTGAAGGGACCTGGAGATCATTGTAAAAATAGGGTTTTAAAAGTCTGTTTGTTTATTTTCTTAATTCTTTTTTTCTTTTGCCTTGTTATGGGTCCTAATGTGTTGCGTGAATGGAGCGAAGAGTAGGAGAGAGCTGATGGACTGAGGCTGGATACATTTTTTGTGCGAGTGGACAGTAAATTGCAGTGAGCTGAGGAGCTAAGTAAACAGTTGTTTTGATTTGTGCAAATATTGAGGGACTCTATGGAAGGTGATTGGAGGAAAGGGGATGTTAAGGAATGAGCATGGATTACCTTTTTGGAATGGGAGAAAACAGTGTTATGGTATTGAGGGGTTTTAATTTCTTGTGTTCAGTAAAGACATGAAGATAGGAGCTGCACGGAGTATGTGGTGGGAAAATACTTTTCTTACTACATGCAGTTCTATGGCTTGATTTTGGAATGTTATGGTCTGTAGTGATTTTATTTAGTTGCGCAATTTGACTCGTTGCGAAAAAAAACAAAGGATTTTTCTAAATTTCAGTGGCTTGTTTTATTGATGTGAAGAGATGCTGTGTTTGTACTGTGAAGCTGTGAGGGGGTGCACGCAGGTGAGAATATGTGAAATACTTTTATTTTATTTGTGCTATAGAGAGGGGGGAAGTGTTGGAAGGCACAAGATTCATATGCTGAATAATTTATATTGGTGATGACTGCGTATGTAGTTCTGATGAAAGGAAGAGCAGTCTGAAAATGTAGTGGAAAATTTTAAATTCCTAAATAACGTATTTACCTTTAAAAAGCTTTGCTACCCATTTTGTTTGTTTCTTAGTGGGATTTTTTTCATGCTTTTCTGACAGAATTAATGCTTTATCTTCTTATGTTACAGTTTGAAACTGTGTTCTGGTCAGTTTGGAAATTGTCAAGGTGGACGGCTGTTCTGATACCATGTTTTTTTTCCCTTGGGGTGCTCAAGGTGTGAATAAATGGCTGTGGGCATGGTTTTCATGCCATTAAATGACTGTGGGTGGTGTTTGCCACTGTGGAGGTATTTATGTAAAGTTTGTGGTGGCATAAGTGACAGTGGCTCTGTGTTGTCATTGGGTGACTGAGGATACCTCTTATAAAATTAAGCACATTCTGTGGATCCTTTGTTGTCCTTGCTTTATTCCATAAATAAACTTTATCTTTTAGTATGTTTTTTAAACTTATTGAAATCCAGGGAGTGTTTTTATTTCTAATCCATTTTCTAACTATTGGAGCATGTTTATTAGCAATAGTTAAGAGTGAGGATTTAAAAAAAAATCCCAGGCAGTATGAACTTTAGGATATAAGTACATGGGGAACCAGTCAAAGTTATATAAATCCCTTAGAAATGACTGATCACAAAAATGAGTGAAATTATGAGCAATCATAGTACGGGATGGAAACTGAGACTTCGTATACTTCCTTATACAGGCCATGTAACAATGATCACTAATATCAGGGTAAAAACAAACAGATGAAATATATTCATGTGGCATGCTGGTCAAAATTATATCTAAGATAGTATTTTTGTTATGATCTGATGTATTTGGTCTTGTTGGAGAAGATATAAGCTGTGACAAGTTTAGAGCTGCAAACTGATTAGATAGTTCCAGACTAGGACAATCCATGTCCCAGTTAAGGTCTCTCAGAAATAAAAATGCATACTCAAGAAAGGAGCAATCAAGGAAATTAGTGATTGAAGTGAATTAGAATTTACAGAATGGGGACGGAAACAGACAGCCAAATACAAGGTAAGATTTTTTCCAACTGCAATTTGCACTATAAGAAAATCCAAAGAATTTGAAAGGGATTTAGAGCATTTAACTAGACCTCCATATGAATTCTTTAGATAGAAAGCTACTCCTCCCCCTTTCTTAGTTCTATTTTAAAGGAAGACATTATAATTCCCGATTGCAACCACAGAGTCCACAATGCATTTATTAAGCCAGGTCTCTGAAACACATAAATATCCGGATTCGTGGTGGCAACCAGGGATTTAATGTGGTCCATTTTAGACACTATGCTTCTGGTGTTAAGATGTGAAATGACTAAATCAGATTGAGAGCTGAAATCCTGTAATGAAAAAATCATTTGACAATGTAAGTCCGGGATTAATGTGAACATTACCTGAAAAAAGCAATAAAAGGACTATTAAGTGCCTAGTGTTGTGAAACAGCCCTTTCTTGCATCTAGTATTAAGCTGCATACATAAATGAAATTGCTTAACTTCACAATTGTGCGAGAATACATAAGATATATTAACTTTACACACTACACTGATGAAATGAGCATCCAAAGTTAATGATTCTACATAAGCATTAGGCAAAAATACTGAATAGTTAACCTCATGTTCTTCCCTGTAAATATAAGAGGCTATGGTGCCCAGTCACATTGTCAAGAGGAGCAAATCCACACATGTTATAAGTATCATGATTAATACCTACCTCAAGAAAACCCTGGAATGTTAAAACTAATAACATTGTGTATCTGAAATATCTATAGCTTTCTGTGAAAAATATAAATCTTACAAGATCTTTCCCAAGTAGCACTTAATGTATCTGTGAAAATATAAACCTTAAAAATTCTCTCCCAAATGACACATATCTTTAAGTGCTTACTCTATAAAACAGCAGGAAACACAAAGTGCTGTGAGTTCCACCCCACTGTCTAGGACCTGCCTATTAAATAAATTCAAATACAAAACAATGCAACCTGTATTAAAAAGTCCATGCAAAGATTGTCTTTTTCTTTACCGAGTAGCGCAGCCACTCATGCTCACACCACAGAGCTTGTGCCGAGTGCAGCATGAGACATTTATGTTGATCTGCCCCTTCTCCTTTGCTGATCTCTGCTTGGGACTCCTCCTTCACCTTTTTCCACTGGGCTGGCAGCAGATTACAATTACTGGTCCACTGGAGTTCAGCAGTTAAATTGGCTTGCACAAAAAATACAGCAGAGAGGGAGCACTGGCACAATGATGTAAATCAAGTATTTAGTAGGTGCAGTTCAGGATTGGATGGAAAGATAGCGTCAACAGTCTTAACTGCAGTGTACCTGTGTGAAACCATCTTTTAATGAAACCATCTTTGGACTCCGATGTGTTGGCAAATTACAGGCTGGTCTCGAACCTTTCTTTTTTAAGGAAGGTGATCAAGAAGGTGGTGGCAACACAATAGGAGGCACACCTTAAGCAGTATGGCATCTATGAGCCATTGCAGTTGGGTTTCAGACTATGCCACAGTAAACAGAAAATGCTGCTCAAGGTGTTTAATGATCTGCTCCTAGCAAGATGGGAGAAGAGCTCAATTGTCATCCTCCTTGATCTGTTGTCACAGTTTAACACTGTGGACCATGAGTTTTGATGGATCACCTTGTGGAATATGTGGGACCTGCTGGGACAACATTAAAGTGGTTTGAGTCCTCTCACTGACAGGTCACATTTGGTTGTGATGGGAAATTTCTCATCACAGCCAATAGTGACCAGCTGTGAGACATAGAAACATAGAATTTGTCGGCAGATAAGGACCGCTTGGCCCACCTAGTCTCCCCATTTCCCTACCTAACGGATAAGTTGCAGATCTTAGTTAACCAACAGCCTATGTCCTCCTACCCCCCCACTAGAATTGCCTTATGTCTGCTCCATGAATTCTTGAATTCCCCCACTGTTTTTGACTTTATGACATCCTCAGGAAGGCTGTTCCATGCATTCACAACCCTCTCTTTGAAGAAACACGTCCTCACATTACCTCTATCTTCAAATTGTGCCACCTTGTTCTGGCACATCTCTTTTTCTGAAAGATGCTACTCTCTTGGACTTTGTTGATTCCCTTGAGGTGTCCCCCCCCTTCCCTCAAGGCTATACATCTTAAGCCTCTTTAGTCTGAAGTTCTTATGTGTTTGATTCTATCCCTCATGTTGTTCATGGTGTACATGCTTCCACTGGGGCAGGCTATCGGACAGTATGGGCAGCTTTTTTACCATTATGCAGACGATACTGAGCTGTACATATGCTTTACATTGGATATATAAGAGTTGCTAGCTATGCTGGAGTGTTGTCTTAAAGAAATCTATGAATGGATGGCCTCCAGCTGGCTGAGTCTTAATCTCACCAAGATGGAGTTGTTGCTGGTGGAACCAGGTCCTTGAGGGTTGAACAGAAAAAATGATGCCTTTGTGGCACTTCACCAGTACTTTTGCCAGCAAAGTGTCACTAAGTGTGATGTCAGTAGGTCAGGTTGGCAATTTGTCTGGTGGAGATGGAGAACTCCCTTTGCTGAATGCAAATCTAAGAAGCTACATGTAGTGCTACACATAGAAAAACTTCCCAACTTCACACACACCAAGCTGCTGATGGAGACAGCTACACATGAAGATATCTTCAATGTATGAAAGGTGGGTCTTCATGCACAACTGCCTCATTCATTTACTTCAGTAGAAGAAAAAATAGAAATACAAGGTTATTTGTAGGGCCCCCAATCCCAGAGGCACTGGAAACCTTACACAAGTCAATAAATGACCTAGACCATGTAGGAAGTGCAGATGCAGATACAGTACAGTTATAATATAAAACAGCATGATTTATATATTTTGAAGTTAAACTTTTTATTCAGTTTTATATTTTCAGGTTACAGGTTAAACACATTAGTATACAGGAGGTACAGCAAGCAGTGACATCACTCAGTGGATAAGCAGGATATACAGTACATACTGCTGACAACAATATGATCATAATATATGGTAGAATGTTGTTATGGATAGAGATGCAGCAAATTTTTAATCCGCTGGAGAAGTGAACTTGAAGTGGCCACTTCGCGTTGGCGGAGCACAATGAGAAGTGGGCACTGTAAAGTGCTCACTTTGCATTATCATTATTACTTTGCATTGCAATTATGCCTTAACTCAAAGTAAGGTGAAGTGACAAGTAAATAGGCAGCCCCCCACACATCACATGGCTTACAGTACTGTAAGTCACATGCTTTAGCCAGGAAGTAAGGAAGTGAGTCAGAGAAGCAGTTTCACTTTCTTCTTCGCATTCATAGAGGGAGAAGGCTTTGTGGAGAGCAGTGTAGAGTCAGTGACTGAAAGTGCTTTATTGCCTTTATGTGAAGAAAACAACAGTTTTTTTAAAAGCTATTTTTTATTTAGTTTTTGTATTGTGTTTGTGATTTTTTTTTGGTAGTGAAATTTTTTTTACAAGATTTAGTTTGTTTTGTGTGTGTGTAACTGTGTGTGTCAGTGTATGTGTGTGTGTGTGTGTGTCAGGGACTTGTGTGGGAAGAATGGACCCTGGAGAAGGTGATTCACTGGCCCGTGGGTGTGGTCAGAGGAGGGGAGTGCAGACACATGGGGGCAGTCGTGTGATGCTGGACCACTCCCAACTCCTGGGTGTTGCTTCCCCCCTGTGGAAGCAACAGCAGCAGCACCAGTGCCACTGGTGGCTGCTGTGCATCCACCTTCTCCACCACTACCACCACCACCGGTAGCAGCTGTAGGGGCTCCAGAAGCACCCCCTCCAACACCTCCACAGCCACAGGAGGTGCTCCAGGAAAATCTAGGTGGTGCAAAGACTGTGTCTGGTCCCCCCCACAGCTCCCCAGTATGGCATTTTTTTAATTCTGTTGGGGGGGGACAGCACAGTCACGGTGTGCCATCTGTGTGGTGTGCTGGTGTGGTGTGACCCCCAGGGGATACATTTGGGGACCGGTGGCCAGCGCACCCACATGTTCAACCACCACAAGAAGGAGTGGCAGGCTGTCATGGAAGGGGCCAGGTGTCCACCTGCTGGCCATTCTGTGGCAGTGGCCAAGGGTGCTGCTGAGGTTGAAGTTGTGCCTCGCCACAGCAGCAGGAGGAGGGCCAGTGCAGCAGCTGCCAACCACCACCACCATCACCACCATAGCCACCAGCATCACCCTCTCCACCACCACCACTACCTGGATTTCCACCTGCAGTGGACCCCACCACAGTCCCTGCAACAGAGGCTGACATCACCCTGGTGTGGATGGCCCTGGAGGAGAATAATGAGGGTCAATGCTTTGCAGTAGCAGATCGACACAATACAAGAACAGCAGCAGCAAATAAACACAATGCTGCACCTGCTGCTGGACCACCATGGCATCCCATGGTCACATTAAGGGATTGTTTTCTGGACCCACCCCCTCCCCAGTACTGTGTTATACTCTTTTTGTGTGTTTTTTCTTTGTTGTTGTTTAATAATACACATTTTCCCTTCCAGGGGAATCTTTCTTGCTCCACATAGTGTAATACATTTCTGTGAAAACCGCCCATAATTTCATTACAGTGTGTCACGTGACGGAGGAATTCCCGTCCTGAAAAGCCACCCACATTCTGCCCCCCTTCTCAGCAATGTTAGGACGTGATGCCATTACAGTGAATGTCCAATTGTCTGGCAGCTTTCCGAATGCTTCTTTATGTTATAATGGTCAGTTTGTGGTGAAACGTGTGGGCAAGTTTCTAGTAAGAAGAGCCTTGTTAGTGGAAACGTTCCCACATTTCACCACAAAATGAACCTTATAACATAACAAAACATTGGGATGGTTGCTGGACATTCACTATTGTGAAGCATGCACCCGCGCTCCCCCTGGCACTTTCTGAATGGGAATTTCTTCCGTCACATGACACACTGTAATGAAATTATGGGTGGTTTTCCCAGAAATATATTGCACTCTGTGGAGCAAGAAATATTCCACTGGAAGTAAGGCCCCCACATATTAGGTTATGTGCATCACCATAACTATGTAATGTGGTGAATCTCTATAAAGCAGCAGCGCAACAATCTGTTGAGAACTCTGACCTATGTTTTTTAATGCTATGTTACAACTTCCTTTACTTATATCCTGACTGGAATGATACGAGAATTTCCAGTAGTTGAGTCTGCTGTACTACCTTTTTTCATGTGTGAGATAATGAAAGGAGCATTCCATTTAAATTGGTGCTGACCAGGTCTTTGTCATTGTTTTCCTCTGCTTTTCTCCATCACATCAGTTAGTTGTCATGTGTCACTTCTGTTGTAAATTAACAGTTATGCAGCAGGCAGTGCTTTATGACACCATGGAACAATATTTATTGAAAAGCAGCTGAAAATAAATAATAACCTGGTCAGAACAATATTGAAAGGCATTCTCATTTTTTTTCATACATGAAAAAAAGTAGTCAACTAAGTAAAGCAGACAGAAATCGTGAAAAGAAGCATATCATTCAAGTCACGACTCGGAGGTAACTAGTGACTGTGGCAATGTAAAGCAGCATAAAAAAGTACAGTTTAAAATTGTCACGACATTCTTGCAATGCTGCTTTAATTGATAATGTCAGTATGACATCATGAGCTCACAACAATCACACAAAACACAAAATGTATCCCCAGAATTAATGGTGCACTCAGTCATGTGCACAGTGGTGGCACAGAGTCCCCAGATTTTTTCTGCAGGCCCAAAATGCATCCTCCTTGTATGTATAAAATTGACAAGTGGTAACACAATGAAATGGGAGTGTTTCAGCACATACAAAGTCTCCCAGAATTAATGGCGCACTCAGTCATGAGTGCAGTGGCGGCACAGAGTCCCCAGATTTTTTCTGCAGACCCAAAATGCATCCCCCTTGTGTGCAGAAAATTGACAAGTGGTAACACTGTGAAATGGGAGTGTTTCAGCACATACAAAGTCTCCCAGAATAAAATGATGACCGTGAGCATCCTGTTGCTGGTCCAATGTGTTCTGTGAGGCAATTCGAGCAAATGCAATGTGATAATCTCAACTGGATGGAAGGGTGCCCTTTGGCTGTACACTAATAGTAGCCTTGGTGAGTAGATATATGTGTATTTTGTAGGTGAGGAGGGGGGTTGACATGGACATGTACTCATGGTATTGTTCTGTATCACAGGTCACAGAAGCTTGGTGGCACATTCCAGTGATCAATGAGAATTGTTTGTGCTGAAATTGGAAATGGATAACTCTTAAGCACATGAAGGTAAGTATATTTTTGGGGGAGTGGGGGGAATCATATTTGCAGGTTTGTCTGTAATGGTTTCTTATTTTGTTACTTCTTCACAGATTTCATCTGCATCCTTCTGGAGTCAGGTTGTTGATGGTCATGGTCATCAAATGAAACGACTTCTGCGTGTTGCATGTGTGCCCAAGCCCGGGGGAGGGGGTGCCTGATGTTGAAGAACTTTATTGGATAAGGCCACTTTGACTGAACAACAAAGCATCTGGATGTTTCCTAAAAAAAGAAATGAATGACTTCTTACAACGTAATTGTTATTTTTCCCTCCTTGGTTCTCAATCTCAAGTCAAGTTTCATTTCAAACCCACATCTTATCTACTAACACAACCTGTGTGCAATATTTGCTGCAGTCTTTCCAAAACAATGAAATGGATGAAATAAAATCTTCATACTTACCAGAAATGATTTCACATGGATATTCCATAGGTTTCTCTCTGTATTGTACAGCTGCAGTACCATTAGCGATGGAAACTTTTTTGTTAACCTGTAAAAGAAATAAAATAAGTGTACCATATGTGTTTTACCATTGAGGCTCTGAAAAGCTACAGAAAACAAAATATACGGCTAAAGGAAGTGAAACAGCATAACAAACATAAGTGCACATACTCACTTTATGGTTTAAATATTAAGAAGCTTTGTGTCTATGGCTGATGGATCTGGTGGTCCGGACAGACTCATGCTCAGTGGTGGCAGTGGCTAACATCAGTCCCAGTGGTGGTGATGGTGCGGGGGGTGGACAGACTCATGCTCAGTGGTGGCAGTGGCTAACATCAGTCCTGGTGGTGGTGGAGGTCCGGGGGTGGACAGACTCATGCTTAGTGGTGACAGTGGCTAACATCAGTCCCGGTGGTGGTGGTGGTGGTCCGGAGGGGGCAGACAGACTCATGCTCAGTGGTGTCAGTGGCTAACATCAGTACCGGTGGTGGTGGTGGTCTGGGGTGGCACACCGCCTTTTAACAACTTCAGTTAAAACCTGCCAACATTAACCACATCATCATCCTCATAAAGAAAGCTTCCCTCAGAGTCATCTATGTCTGAAGTCTGAGCACTGGGAAATAAATTTTTTCTCCATTGTGTCATCATCTACATCAGTGGTGGGCCATTTGAGGCAGCCACTGACAGTGCCACCAGGATGGTCCATTTCCACATCACCCAAACCACAATGACTAGGCCAGGGTATGAATATCAAGACTGCAGTCTGTGCTGGTATGTGCCTCTCATTCATTTTAATGAATGTTAGCAAACTAACATTCGGAGGAAACAGGTTTGTCCTACAGTCCTTGACTATTGCACCTACTGAGCTGAATAGCCTCTCAACACTTACACTGGAGGGTGGGCATGTGAGGTACTTCAGTGCCACTGCAGTCAGCTCTGGCCATTAACTGACATTTCCACTCCAGTACAAAAGAGGATCTTCAGTTATTGTCAGATGCCTGTTTTCAGAGAAATATGAGATCCAGGAGGAACAAAATGGGGGAGAGATACTGTTGGTTAAGCTGGAAAGGAAAATGGGGACAGCCATCCGCACAGGTGTGGTCTATAGACCACCAGCCCAGGAGGAAGAAACAGATAGGGAGCTGATGCTAGCCATCCAAAGGATGGCAGCCAAGGGTGAGGTAGTACTGGTTGGAGACTTCAATATTCCAGACGTGGACTGGAGCACCCAGCAGCAGCATCAACTAGGGAGCAGATTTATCCTGGAGTCCTTCAGGGTGCCTTCCTCAAGCAACTGGTCATGGAACCAACTCAGCAGAAGGCAATACTGGACCTTGTGCTCACAAACAGGGACAGTGTGATGGGGTAACAGTGGGGAGCACCTGGGAAACAGTGACCACCAGTCATTGTGGTTTGAAATCACAGAAAGAGCAGAACCAAACCACACAAAACACGTATCCTGGATTTTAGGGGCAGACTTTGGGAAAATGGGGAGATACTTGAAAGAGGCATTAAGGGGAATGGGACAGGAATCAGGGGTTGAGGAACAGTGGGCAGTATTTAAAATGGGGATTCCAAGAACAACAGAATTATGCATTAAGCAGGTTAGCAAGAGGAAAAGGAAGAGGAGACCATTATGGTTTTCCAAAGAGGTAGCAAAGAAAGAGAAAGCCAAAAAGATTGCATTCAGGCAATACAAAAAGACTCAGGCAGAAGGGGATAGGGAGAAGTACCAGGAGAAGCAAAGGAGGCAGGAGGTCAGTAAGGAAGCCAAAGCTCAGACAGAAGAACACATTGCAAAATCAGTGGGTAGAGGACAAAACCTTTTACAGGTACATAAGTGAAAAAAGAAAGATAAAGGGAGGGATAGTGAGACTGAAGGGGAGGATGGGGGCGCGTGGAGGATGACAACAGTAAAGTTGACATATTGAACAGTATTTCTGCTCAGTCTTTACTGAGGAAGAGGCGAATGGGTCTGAAGGAGTACAAGGGTGAGAATGGTGCAGAAATAGACACAAGTCCCTTTACACAGAAAGGGTCCTGAAGGAACTGAAGTAATAAGAGTTGATAAAGCAATGGGGCCAGATGGGGTGCACCCCAGGGTCCTTAAAGAACTAAGAGAGGTGGTGGCTGAACCTCTGGCTATCCTGTTTAGCCGATCACTGGAAACAGGGAGGTACCCAAAGACTGGAGGACAGCAGATGTAGTCCCCTTATACAAAAGTGGGAACAAGAGGAAGCAGGGGAACTACAGACCAGTCAGCCTCACCTCGGTAGTGGGAAGATCATGGAAGCACTACTGAAGGAGAGATTGGTGGAACATCTGGCTGTCAATGGACTACAGGACCCAAAGCAGCATGGTTTCACCAGGGGAGGTCATGTCAGACCAACCTCATTGAATTTTTGACTGGGTGACTAGGGAGGTGGCTCAGGGAGGGCAGCGGACATGGCCTATCTGGACTTCAGCAAGGTCTTTGACACTGTGCCACATAGAAGACTATTCACAAACTGGGAATATGGTGTGGGCAGGACAGTAGTGTGGTGGGTAGGTAACTGGCTGGGTGGCAGGACACAGAGGGTGGTGGTAAATGGCTGTCACTCCACAGAGGGAAGAGTGACCAGTGGGTACCACAGGGATCAGTGCTGGGACCGGTCCTATTCAACATCTTCATCAGTGACATTGCGCAGGACCTAGAAGGTAGAATTTCACTGTTAGCTGATGACACAAAGCTCTGTAACAGAGTAGACACACCAGAGGTGTAGACAGAATGAGAAGCGACCTGCAGAAACTTAAAGAATGGTCAGGGGTTTGGCAGTTGAAATTCAATGCAAAGAAGTGCAAGATAATGCATATGGGGCACAAAACCCTGGCACAATATATCAGTTGGGGGTGAGGATATAGCATGCACCAAGCAGGAAAGGATCTTGGGGCTGTCATCTCTGATGACCTCAAGGTAGGGAAACAGTGTGACAAGGCAGCAGGTAAAGCAAATAGGATGCTGGGATGTATAGGCAGGGCATCACCAGCAGGAAAGGGAGGTCATAATTCCGCTATACAAGACACTAGTGAGGCCCCACCTGGAGTACAGTGTACAGTTCTGGAGACCATACCTATGTAAGGACATAGACAGGGTAGAGAAGGTTCAGAGGAGGGCAACAAAGATGGTGCATGGATTGCATCACAAGTCCTATGAAGACAGGTTGAAGGAACTGAACATGTACTCCCTGGAGGAGAGGAGGGGGAGAGGGGATATGATAGAGACATACAAGTATCTTACAGGGAGGAACAGGGTGCATGAAAACACTATTTGTAAGCAAATAAGATGTTCCAGGACAAGAGGGCATGAGATGAAGTTGGAGGGAGGATGATTCAGAGGAAACATGAGAAAGAATTTCTTCACAGAACGGGTGGTGGACAAGTGGAACACCCTGCCAGAGGAAGTGGTGGAGGCTGAAACAATCACAGGATTTAAGAATGCATGGGATAGACATAAAGGAATTCTGGAGGTCAGGGGTAAGGGGCAATAGACTTCTAGGAAAACAAACTGAACTTACAAGCTCAAATGGGCAGACTGGGTGGGCCATAGGCCCCTATCTGCCGACACTGTCTATGTATCTATGTAAACATTCTCTGAGCCACACTAAGTCCAGTTGTTGATGCATCATTCTGTTCTCCCAAATAATTTATTTCACAAATATCCATTTGGGACAAAGCCTCCCAAAGCAGGTTGATGCCAGCCACTTTGGATGACAGACCACCTGGAACTGCTGTCCCCTTCCCCTTGCAAGATATGCTTGATAGCCCTACAGGTACACCTTCAGCTGGATTATGCTGCTGAGGTTTGCTGACCTTGGCACATGACTTCTGTGGCCCATGAACCAAGTGCACTAGTTAACCACTGTTATTTTTTACCTGTTCAGTCCCTCCCTCCAGTACTGATGCAATTCCACATTTGTATCGTGGGTCCAGCATTGTTGCTATGGCAAAGTTGTCACTATGCTAAATGCTCACAACATGACGATTCTGGTCGAATACTGTCAGCATGTGTTGCAGCAACATACTGCTACCACAGTCTCCGGCAACATCAAGGCCATGCTGTACATTCACCAATGTCTGCCTGAGCACCCACTGCAGTGGAATTGATTGGCTAATGGAGGCAGACTCACCACTCATTGCCTGTGTGGCATGTTCAAAAGGCTGCAAAATTGTTATTACAGAGTCCATGAGGCGCCACTGTTCAGTCATCATAGATATGGAGGCCCTGGAACTGTCACGGTTAGTGTGCATCACAAGATATTCTGAGATGGCTTTGTATTGTTCATATAACCTCTCTGCCATGTATAAAGTGGAGTTCCATCGGGTGACAACTTCCAGCTTCAAGCAGTGCTGAGGCATGCTGTTTTGTATCTGCAACTGCCGCAGTTGGTCACGGGCCTTTCCAGATCTTGAAAAGTGAGAGCAGATATGTTGTGCAACAGTCAGCATTTCCTTTATATCAGGGTGCTGCAGAAACTCCTGAACCAAAAGATTTAAACAGTGGGCCATGCATGGAATATGAAAAAAAACACCATTCGTGATGCATTTCACCACATTTGATCCATTGTCACTTGCTATGAACCCAGCTCTCAGGGACAGAGCATTTAGCCATCTGTAAATTTCAGTCAGTACCACACCCAACATGTTCTCACTAGTGTGTGAACAGGTCACATTGCACATAGCAATCGTTGCATGCTGTCGAATTCCTGGAAGATTGCTACCTCAACAATTCACCTTACTGCACTGATTATTCACACTACCAACATCACAAACAACCCCCGGCACCTGCGCCCAGTGTGCAGTTATACACAAATATGAACTCCCCACTGTTTTGCCACTTGCCACATATCCATACTTAAATGGATGAATAGAGAGGAGGAATGTTGAAGGGCATGTCTTACTGAATCTGACACAGTGCGGAACAACTCGGGGACAGCACAGGTAGAAAAGTATGTCCTGGATGGGACTTTCCATTTTGGACAGGCACATGCAGCAAACCACTGGAACCCAGAATTCTCCACAAAAGAGAAGGGCAAAAGATCTATTTCCAGCATTTCTGCTACAGCAGCATTAAGTTCACGTGACACTGTATGATTTGGGGGGTACTTCAGCTTATGCGCAAAAACATTCTGTAATGTGGGCTGACTTAAATTTTTACATGAGGTATGATCACAAATGGTTGTACTCTGTGATGAATGGCATTGGCAGGGGGTGGAGTGTGGATGTTTGATGAAGACGGTTGCACAGGTGATGATGACAAACCCAGAAATGCAGTTATTTTGCCAGATTTGCCAACCGGGGTTGATGTACCACTTGCACTAGATATACTGCATTCACCACCACCACCACCACAAAAACTGCTACTTTCACCAGCACTGGACAACATTTCAAAGTCATTATGGTCCTTCACCTCATCATGCCTGTAGTAATCCTCTGCTCTTATTACCTCAGTACTGCACACATTTAATTTACTACTGGACTTGACAGTCATGGAAGGGGATAACATGCTCACTATGGTTGCCGGTGACGAGAGCGAATGCCCCACTGTGGTATTAGCTGCCAGCTTGTGCTGGGTCCACAGTACCAAGTGACTATTCTTAAGATGCGTATGCTGTCCTCCTGTGCCCAGATGGCTCCCCTTTTTACCTCAACTCACACGCACATGGCGAACCTGGCAGATTGCAACTGACTCATCATTTGCACCTTGAACAAAAAAATCCCAAACCAGGGATTATGATGCTTTTCTTTTAACACGTCCATGATGTGGCTTATTTAAGTCTGTTATTTTAAGCACTGAAGTGGGGGGATGCACATAATGTTTCGGGCACTGCACACCTGGACTGCAACTGACCACCATGACTACCTATCATATTTATTACTGGGTCATCATCAACTAAAACTAGTAAATCACAAGTTTTTATGGGGGGGGGGGGATTCCTGCAAACAGACTCAGACACAGCCACCTTGAATTTCTTTTTCTCCGGTTCCCAACTGGGGTCAATTACATCATCATCATATTCATCAATGTCACACACATCCACATCTTCTGCTTGGATGCTGTCATGTGGACTGCAAGTCGCAACCACAGCAACATCATCATCATCATCACATTAGTCATCATCATCTACACACCACCATCACCTGATATTTTTTCACCACACTGTGAGTCACTGCATGGAAAATGCATGACGTTAAGTGCCACGGTGGATGGGATATCACATTGTGTGCTGTTGTTGACATGATTATCAGAATCCTCAGGTTCAGTTACTGGGATGTTACTGGGAAGTATGACATCATCTACACTGCCACTCATTTGCACTGCTTCACAGTCAATATTTTTGGATACGGTACACTGGTCGGAATTCAAATTTGATGCACCAGTACTAATACTACTACCACTAACACCAGTAACACTAACACCACCAGCTGGGAAAACATAATCTCCTCCAACTATGAGTGAAGCTACTGATTGGGCTGTAAAAACATTGCAGGAGAAATACCTTTCCTCACATCAGCAATGCACTTCTGCGTCTGCGTACTACCACACCCATAGACTATCTTACTGCCAACATTGCCATGGCAAGAAACAGCTTTGCTTGCACGTCTCTTTGCGGGCATCTTGGGGGATCAACCACAATATTATAACCAAATTTAGATTTTGATACATTCACTCTCTGATTGGGGGGACGCTGGATGTGAAGCCAAAAAAACAACTGCAGCTTCAGTAACAGATAAACGACTAGTCTGTCATGCAATGAAAACAACTTCAGTAACTAGTGGTGCTGATGAGGTCACAAAAACAATCCAATCTGGTAAAAAATTCCTTTTGCCAGTGGGGGTGGGGGGGGCACTGACTGCAGATTTTTATGGCAGTACAAGCAGCAAAACAAAGAACAGATACCATGATCGCAGTATAAAATCAGAGAGCTGCAGTGGATAGCAGGTTCACACTGCTGCGCCTGCAATTACACTAGTCTGCGGTACAATAAAAGTTGTCTTATCTGATGTCACGCAACACTGCACACACACACTCACACACACACAGAACAGTTTGTCTACAATGCTGAATGAGTAATGCGTAGCATTCAAAAGTTCAGTAATATTCCACGTATTGTAATGTAAACAACCTGAAATTATGAACTGCTGCACCAGATCCACACAACACACAAACAGCAAGAACATTTCAACAATTACTGGCAATATTACTGTGTGTACATTAACACAGTCAGTCATATAAGGAAAAAATATAATCAAAAAACAAAGAGATCACTATTTCTCCAACTTAAATCTACCTACACCACAGATACGCCCTGCCCCCAAAGCACACTTTCACTGTATTTCACTACACACACTCAATGTTGTACATTAACATTCAAAATCCACACAAAAACAAAATGCTGGATGATATGAGCACAGAAGGGTTTCCTACAATCGATAAACTAAAGTTTGAGCGCCCCAAAAAATGCAAAAAACACTGTTTTAACAGATTTTAGAAGGTTTTCAATCACAGACAGCTCTCAGAGCATGCTGTCTCCTATTCCTTCCTACACATACTACCCCAAACTGAGGCTGTGCAGATCAATATAGAGCCCATGTGACCTGAAATCCCATGAATCACTGCAAAATTCACCTTTGGAGCTCAAAAACAAGGTGAAGTGAGGCAAAGTGGTCTGGGGAGGTAGAGTAATGCGAAGTCACTGTTTTCAATGGACTTCACGTTACTCATTGTAACGTAAAGTACTCTGCTTCTCATTGCGAAGCACTCCGCGAATCTACCTTTGCTCCGTGAATCACTTCACCGATTGGATTGAGTCCACTTCGCCCACCACTAGTCATGGATAGAAATCCATAACTAGAATGGAGTTATGCTGCAGTAGCTATGTCATAACAGCTGTTACGCTGCACTAGCTATGTCACTACTGCAGCATAACAATTTGGAATGCTGCCACATAATTGCTTTCCTCAATCCAGTTAAGCTGGAAGTTGTGTTTTTTTTTAAACTTGAACTTTGCAGAAACATCTGCAGCACACAGTGTCAGTTAAAAAAAAGAAAATATTAAAATTTCTATTTTCTGCTGTCTTCTCCGGCTGGTTTTGTGTGATCTTCTATGCTGTGACTGCCCATACACTATAAAAGACTGTGTATGAGCAGGCATACACAAACAAGGAAATTCATGTTTCTTGAGGTTGCGCTCGCGAGGTCATCTGTTACCAAGGAAACCTCTTGGTACAAGAATATCCTTGTTGTGTATAACTGCTCATACACAATTCTCTATTATATGGTATTTTTCTCACCTGTTTCGTTGTGACTTTACAGTTCTTGTCATGCTCAGATTTAAAATACCTTAAGGGTATCTGAAATCCAAAAAAGTGGAGGTAATTCCTGTCCTGAAAAAGGAAAGAACTGGAACCACAAAGAACACAATACTAACAAACAGAACTGTGTACAATGCAAATATATTTAGGAGAAATACATTCTAAAACATTTGTCTAAAGTATCAGTCCATCTCTCTTATGTACCATGTGGGGTAGAGTGCCATGTATGGACATTATCCTATTCTAGTTTGTTTTAGTATACAGTATAAATGGCTGCCAGAAACTGTGGTACTTGGAGAGATTGTTAACCGACACGCGAGATAGTCTATCCAGTTCAGCAAGCTTTAATAATGAAGTAAGGATTTCAAGTATGCTAGGAACATTGTAGTTCGCCACTTGCATAAGAGCAATCGTTTGGCCTGTATTGCTCGTAGTGCCAGCCAACCATGTTCTTGTGGTATCAGATGTGGACCATCTGATGTGATGCCTAGAATCCACATAGTTGCTGATTGGGGTATCTGTTTATAGAAACATAGAAACTGTCAGCAGATAAGGACTTTTTGGCCCATCCAGTCTGCCTATAGACCCTATACATTGTATGTGGCCACTCACACTATGTGATCAATGGCTTCTCATCACTCCCTCCCATCTCAAGCTTCCCTTGTGCCTGTCCCAGGCATGCTTAAACCCCTCCACTGTGCTTGCCCTCACTACCTCCTGAGGCAGACTATTCCAAGTATCGACTACCCTTTCTGTGTAGAAAAACTTCCTCACATTCTCTCTTAATCTACCCCCTTCCAATTTCATATTGTGCTCCCTTTTTCTACTACTTTTTCTACATTGGAAAAGGTCCCCCACCTGCACCTTGTTTATGCCCTTGAGGTACTTGAAAGTTTCAATCATGTCCCCCCCCTCTCTCCTCTCCTCCAGTGAGTACATATTGAGGTCCCTTAGTCTCTCCTCATATGTTTTTTGGTCAAGCCCTGCACCATCTTTATTGCCCTTCTGTGGATAGTCTCCACCTTATCTATGTCCTTGCACAGGTCTGGCCTCCAGAACTGCATGCAGTACTCCAGGTGAGGCCTTACCAATGTTTTATACAATGGCATTGCCACCTCCCGCCTCCTACTAGTGATACCCCTGCCTATGCATCACCAGCATGCCACTTGCCCTCCCTGCCTATGGAGTATTTGAGTACCTAAATGATATAGTTGTCTCCAAAATGACTGCAGCAAAGGGCATGCCCCTAGAATATGATATAGGTCTCCCCTGTGCTGGTGACACCTCCAACATTTATCAGTATTAAGGAGCTTAGCCGCATGTATGAATGCAGGAGTTCTGTACCAAGAGTGGAGTATCTTTTTCTGAATCAGTCTACTCTTGGCATCTGTAAAGACCATGCAATCAAATTTCCAGCACAGGCTCCATTGCTGATCTGTGATCATGTTCTGCATAGATTTCTCCCACCTGGCCTTAGAGGTATTTGCCTGGCTTGGTATCCTGTCTCATAGCAGGAAGGAGTGGTTTAACCACCTCCCTAATCTAGAGGTATGTCCAGAAGTCCGTGAACATGAGACCCCATCTGGCTCACAGTGTTTGAAAAGTGGCTACCTGTAGTCTGTATGGCTCCAAATATATCCTTCACAAACTGGATGCCCCTAGTGGAGCACTGTGGCCAAAAGACAGGTTTTTGGTCTATTGAAATATTTGGGTTGTGCCACAGAGGTGCCTGGCATGTGGGCATTGGGTTTGCCTCCAGCTTGCTGTGCAGTTAAAACCCATACCTGATTGTAGGCCCTATGGTGGAGCGTGACTCAAGTTCTTTGTTCGGTTAGAATATAGCAGTAAAGCAGGTGCATACACCTCTGCTCCTGCTCCATATGTATCATTTAGGGGAGTCACCTGATTGGAGTTTAGTTCAGTGCAGTGTTTGCACTGCCTGGAAAGCTAACTTGTATCCCGCCATCCATGAGAAGCACCATCCCCCTTCTTTCCAGTGGGGTTGTAACTTATCCCGACTGCACCTCGGTCCTTTTGCTTCCCACAAGAAATTGCCCATAAGTTTATCTATTTTAATATACCAGCTTTTCGGGAGTTCCAGGAGAAGATGTGACATCAGAACAATTTGGGGGCAGATACCATTTTTGACTGCAATTTTCCCCACCCTGGTAAGTTTAAGTACTTTCCATCTATCACATTCTGTTTTACAAGTTGACAGTAGGGGCTGCAGAATGACATCCCACAGAAGGGTGATATTTGGCACTATTTTTATTCCCAAATAGGCGATCCTTTCTGGAGCCCATTTCAGGCTGAATAGAGGAATTGCATTTGGGTTACCTTGCTGGTTCCAAAGTAGCATTTCCAATTTTGTCTGGTTTACCTTTTGATTCCAAAGGTAAACCAGACAAAAATGAGTTAAAAACATTTGCTGCACCAGTCTTTTTGCAAATGTTATTAATATTTTGAAAACTTATCATGTGCTGTTTTATATCTTATGTCCAGTTGTATGTACTTTTGTAGTACTTTCTGTAACTAGTTAATATCCTAGCTGCTTGTCAAGTGGCTCCGGGTCATTCCTGATAATGGGCCTTAGCCCAGTGTGCTTACCCGGTGAAAAAGTGAAAATAAATAAATAAACCCAGAACAATAGGTGAAACGGAGGAGGAGGAGGAGAAGGAATAGGAGCGGTTTTCAGAGATTTGCTTATGTCTGCCCTGGATTTCCCCATGCTGTTTAATCGCCACTGCTAGCAGTTCTACTGCCAGCACAAAGAGAAGTGGGGATAGAGGGAATCCCTGTCTCTTACCTCTTTCTAGTGCAAAGGGGATGGAAAGAAGGGAGCTAGTTAGGATGCGGGCTGTAGAGTGGGAGTATATAGCACATATCCAGGATTGAAAACTCTCTCTGAAGTGCAGGTGGTTTACTACCAGGTGTGGGTAATCCCAATCAGTAGAATCAAAGGCCTTCTCCAAATCTATGGCCAAGGCTGCTGCAGGGGAAGAAAGGGTCCTTGTTCAGTACTTGAAGTTAATCAAGGTAAGGATGTGGTCAGTACTGTATCTACCTTGAACAAACCTGGCTTGTGATGACTGGATTAGGTGTGGAAGCAGTGAGTTGAGTCCTGTGGCCAAGGCCTTGGCATATATTTTGCTGTCCACATTTATTAGGAATACAGACCTATAGTTTGCTGCAGATGTAGGGTCCTTCCCTTTTTTGATTAGTATAGGGGTAGAGGGAAGTTTTCCATTCCCCTTCTTTAGAATACATCTTGCAGAGTATAGAAGAGATTATTGAGGCCGATGACTGCAGGAACTCCACCACGAGTCCGTAGTCTCCAGGAGACTTGCCCTTTTTTTAGAGGGAGGAGGGCTTGTGTGACTTCCTCCATGTTTATTGGTTCATCAAGCATTTCAGCTTGCTTTGTGGTCAGCTTGGGTAGGATGGCATTATCTAAAAAGGTTTGTATCCCCACTAGTGTTTTATGGTGAGAGGTGGCGTATAACTTAGCATAAAAAATATTTCATTATATTATTTATTTCTTGTTGTTTGTTTTGAGCCTAACCAGATGGATCTCTGAGGTCAGATATGAATCTTTCAGATTACTGTTTTTGTAGCTCTTAGGCCAGGATTCCCTCCTCCCTCCCTCCCTCTCTTCTCACCAACTTCCCAATATTTATGCCAGAGTCATAGAATTAGAATCTCTGCATTTCTGGATAACAGCGTATTGATCTCCATCCTAATCCCTATAATATTACATCCTAGGGGAAAATGTACAGCATGTTCTGATTGGGGGGTTGCACCCTTGGAACATGCAAGCGTTATGGTGCCGAGCCATTAGGGTGCCAGTTGGGAATGTTTCCAATCACTGTTTTTGTGGGGGGCTGTGCCCTTCACACACACACACACCTTTGAGGGGGGCTGTACCCCTACCCCTCCTAAATTTAGAGTCCAACTCAGGGGGGGAGCGGATCTTGGAGAGGGGGTGGTGAATCCTGGATCTGATGCCCTGATGGTTCAGTGCCCTAATGCTGGTGCCCTGAGTGCCAGCAGTGGGTATTGGGCTGGGCCATGAAGTGATTGTCAACTACTTTGAAATATGCCTCCAACTTGCTGAGTTGTTCCTTCCTCACCTTGCACTGATAGGCTGCATAGCCAATAATTTTCCCCCCTGATGCTTGCTTTGAAGGCCTCCCTGGCACTCCCAGCAAAGGTGTCCTCAATGGAGTTTCCCTGAAAGAAAGAGGCGGCTTCCTATTGTGCCTAGGGAATACGTTCTGGGACACGAAGTAGAAGAGGATCCAACTTCCAGGATGGGTAGGTGGTTAATGATGGTACCCAGGAGAAACATAGAAACATAAACTTTGATGGCAGATAATGACCACTTAGCCCACCCAGTCTGCCAGTTTCTCTACCTATTGGATAAGCTGCAGATCCTAGTTAACCAACAGCCTACTTCCTCCTACCCCCCACTAGAATTGCTTCTTGTCTGTCCCATGCATTCTTGAATTCCCCCACTGTTTTTGAC
This sequence comes from Neoceratodus forsteri, assembly GCA_016271365.2. Taxonomy (NCBI): domain Eukaryota; kingdom Metazoa; phylum Chordata; order Ceratodontiformes; family Ceratodontidae; genus Neoceratodus; species Neoceratodus forsteri. The sequence goes on from CM057453.1 coordinate 975,837,333, forward strand.
CCCATCACCTCCTCCAGAAGGCCATTCCATTCATCCACCACCCCTCCTTGAAAAATACTTCCTCATGTTACCCTGAGCCGCCCCCATCTTCAAATTGTGCCCCTTGTTCATAATTTTCTGAAAGATACTACCCTCTTGGACTTTGTTGATTTCCTTGAGGTACTTGAAAATTTCTATCATGTCCCCATTCTCTCTCCTTTCCTCAAGGATTTAGCTATTAAGCTCCTTTAGTCTCTCTTCATATGGCTTCTGGTGCAAACCCTGTACCATTTTAGTTGTCCTTCTCTGGACTGCCTCCATCCTGTCTATGTCCTTGTGGAGATGGGGTCTCCAGAACTGCATGTAGTACTCCCAAGGAGTCTCACCAACTGTCTGTAAAGAGGGATAGCAACTTCATGTTTTCTACTGGTGATGCCTTTCCATATGCATCCCAGTATCCCCCCCAGCCCACCTTACTGCCTTCTCACATTGCTTGCCTACCGTTGGGTCATCTGATATGACTACCCCCAGGTCCCTTTCCATTTATTTTGTTGTTAGTACCCCCCCCCCATTGTTTACTCTTTCCCTGGTTTTGTTTCCCAGGTGCATTACTTTGCACTTCTTTGCATTGAATCAAAGCTGCCATACTTTTGATCATTACTCCAACCTTGCCAAGTCCCTTCTCATCCTTTCCACCCCACCTTGTGTATCAACCCTGTTACAGATCTTTGTGTCATCTGCAAAGAGGCATACTTTTCCTTCCAGTCCCTCTGCAATGTCACCTATAAATACATGTAAGAAGATCTGTCCCAGTACTGAACCCTGCTGTACCCCGCTAGTAACCCCCCTTTCTTCAGTATGGAGTCAGTTTACTATTACCCTCTGCATCCTGTTGTCCAGCCAACTTTTTACTCAGGCTTCCACCCTGGGACCCACTCCCAGGCTGGCTAACTTGTTTATCAATCTTTTGTGTTGGACTGTGTCAAATACCTTGCTAAAGCCTAGGTGGGCCATGTCCACAGCATCTCCTTTCTCTACCCAGTCAAAGAAATATATTAGATTTGACTGACATGACCTTACCACTGTGAATCCATGATGCCTTGGTTCCTGTGCCTCACTGGCCTCTAGGTACTCAACAATTCTTTCTTTCAGAAGTGATCCCATAATTTTCCCTACCACTGAGGTCAAACTAACAGAGCTGAAGTTTCCTGCCTCTGCCTTGCTCCACTTTTGTGAAGAGGAATCACATCCACCTTCCTCCATTCCTCAGGTATCACACTATCCTCCCATGATTTAATAAAAAGGGTGGTCAATGGTCTCACTAGTTCTACCCTTAGTTCTTTTAGAGTTCTGGGGTGAATACCGTCAAGCCCATTGCTTTGTCCACCTTCAGTTTTAAGAGTTCTATCAGGACCCTTTCTTTTGTGAATGGACTTTTATTGATCCCCTATCCAAAGTGCTTCTATTGATTGGATTAGGTACCTCCCCCTCCTTTTCTTTTGTGAATACTAAGCAGAAGTATTCATTCAGTATCCCTGCTTTTTCACTGTCACCGTCTGCCCACCCCCTCCCCTTTATTAAGCCTCACTATCCCTCCCTTGATATTTCTTCTCTCCTTAATTTACCTATGCAAGGTTTTATCCCCCTTCTTAACTGAGTTGGTTATCCTTTCCTTGATTTGGGCCTTTGCTTTTCTGACTGACTTCCCTGCTTCCTTCTGCTGAAACTGGTACAGTTCTCTGTCCTGCTTCTTCTGTGTTTCCTTATACTTCCTGAATGCTATCTTTTTCTCCCTAACCTTTCCCACCACCTCTTTTGAGAACCATAGTGTTTTTTCCTTCATTTTCTTTTGTTTATTTGCTTCACACAAAGGTTTGTTGCCTCTGTGATGGCAGTTTGACTTTTCCCCATTGTTACTCCACCCCTCCTTCTTGCCAATTTTGATAGTGCATTTCTGAGGCACTCCCCCATTTTGCCAAAGTCAGCCCTCCTAAAGTCCGGTACCCTTGCTTTTGTATGACTTGACTGTATGGCTATGTTTATTATGAACCACACTGTCTGGTGGTTTTCCCAGATGGCTATCTACTTCTAAATCTGAGATCCTCTCTCCGTCCCTGTTTGAGACTACCACGTCTAAAATTGCACCCTCCTGAGTGGGTTCTGTCACTAGCTGTCTGAGACATGCCACTGTTTGCCTTTGAGATTGACCCTGCTCTTGGATGTGGCTGCAGCAAAGGTGTTCCAGTTAACATCTGGCATTTTCAGGTCCCCCATCAACAATATCTCCCACTTTTCTGCCATTCTAATGATGCCTTCTATCATTTCTTTATCCATTGTTTCCCCCTGAGATAGGGGCTTGTATTTAACCCCCATGCAGATTGTGGTGCCATTTCCTGCCTCTTCTTCTCCCTGTTTACCCTTTAGTTCTTTTGCTTTGATCCCTTCCCTTATGCAGAGAGTTACTCCTCCTTCTCTTTTACCCTCCCGGTCCCTCCTATAGATTGTGTACCCTCGCGTGTTGACATCCCAGTCATGGCTCCCTGTGTACCATGTTTCTATGACTGCCACGATATCCAGGCATCCCTCTTCCATCAAGGCCATTAGTTCAGGGAGCTTGTTACCCAGACTACAAGCATTGGTACTCGTCACTCTCCATTTTTTGATGGCCTTATCCCTTTTAGCCCCAGCCCTGTTCTTACTGCCTTTTTCTCCATTTACCCCTGCCCTGCTCCCTATTGACTTCTCTACATTTGTGTTTATCTCACTAACTACCCTGTTTTGTGAGGGGGGACTGGGATTCCCCTGCTCCTTTTCAGTGCCTTCCCCACTGGCTACTTTAAATGCTTGCCAATAAAGCATTTAAATCTATCACCAGGATTCTGGTTCCCCTCCAGGATGTATACAGGCCATCAGGCCAATATAGCACTGTATCCCTATAGGTGGACCTCAAGTCCCCAATGAAGCCAAAACCCTGAGCTCCATACCAGTTTTTCAGCCATTCATTGAATCCCACGGTGCACAGTACCCTAGCCTCACCCATGCCTTAGACAGGCAACACCTCAAAGAAGGTTACCATGCATGTTACTTGTCTATGACCCCTCCCCAACTCCACAAACTCCTCCTGCACTACTTTGATCCCATTTCCAGCCAGGTCATTTGTCCTTATGTGGATAATGATGTCCTGCTCACTCTTCCATGCAGCTACTTTCATGATCCTGAGCATTTGCTTCCTGTTCCTCCAAGCCATGGGGCCAGGAAGGCACCTTACCTCCCTCTCCCCTCCTTTCTCCAGTTCTAAATCCCCTGATGACTGAGTCCCTCACCAGGAGTTGTTTCCTTCCCTTGTGGAGTCCCATGCCACCCTTCTGTGGATCTTTTTTGTGGAGGTTCCCAGCATCCTCCTTGGTCTCCACTGTGGATGCTTCCATAGAGGAACCATGCTCCACTAGAACATCATATGAATTGTGGAGAGGTGAAACTGGAGGGGTGTGCCTCTGTTCCACTATCCTCACACTCCCTGAGCCCACTGTGGTCCAACCACTCCTCTTTCTTGGTAACCTCTGAGGCAGCAGCAGCAGCAGCAGCAGTCCTGGTGGTCCCGGGCTGGGGGAGGAGGTTTCCCGAATCCTCACCAGGTCAGCTTGAAGACAGGCAACCTCCTTCCTCAGACCAGAGAGATGCCAGCAAATAAAGCAGTATTGCAGCCTCCAGAACATCTCCTGAAGATTGCTGCCCCACAGCCATTGCATTGTACCAGTTCCCACATGTTCCTCTCCCTTCCTTTTTAAATGTTTTCTTTTCTTTTCTTTTTTGTTAGTGTGTGATAGAAAGCACTTGCATTTACCCTCTACATAGCATACTGGGCTGCTATGGATATGACAGGTGTAGGTCCTTTGCCCTTTTGATGAAGTGATATCAGAACCCATGGTGGAAATGAAATGATGCAGTTAGAGTGGGCGGGGTGAGGGGCAGTGCGGGTGGGACCAAGCCTATGTCCTCCAGAAACAATCAGCTACAGCTCTGACCAACCACCCTGCAGAGAGTTTCCTTCCTTTCAGCAAGACAACGTGCATAACAATTTAACAGAAAATACCCAGCAAAATACAATTTTAATCAGAGATTCACTTACACAAACCCTGCAAGTTTGAAATGAAACAAAATAAATCACCTCTGCTGTGTTGTTTTTTTTTCAGCTCTTCTTAACTAAACCCACAGCCAAGATCCCCTTTTAAGCTCTTCTCCTCCTGCAAATCTGCTTCAGTCCCTCCTCCAAACACACACCTGCTTCACAGGTTGTAACTTACCTGGCCCAGCAACAAGAAATGGGAAAATGGTCTGCTAACTATAGCAGTACCATTTCCTTGCCACTAAGAATTACAGAACAGTAAACAAAAACAGAATGCAAAATACCCTAATCCAAAGCCCTTCTGTTTATTCACTTACATAAACCCTGTAAGTTTGAAATGAAAAAAAAAATGAAATAAATCAGCTATGCTGATAGTTCTTCTCAGCTCTTCTTAACTGAAGCCACAGCCAACATCCCCTTTTATACTTTTCTCCTCCAGAAAGCCTGCTTCAGCCACTCCTCCAAGCACTTACATCTGCTTCACAGGTTGTAACTGTCCTGGCCCAGCAACAAAATGCTGGAAAATGGTCTGCTAATTACAGCAGCCCCCTTTCCTTTCTACTAAGAATTACAGAACAGTAAACTCAAACAGAACACAACATACCCTAATCCAAAGCCCTTCTGCTTATCCCCTTACACAAACCCTGTAAGTCTGAAATGAAAAAATAAATAAATAAATCACCTCTGCTGTATAGTCCTTTTTGGCTCTCAGGAGAGTTGGAATTGGACTAGAGCATGGTCAGATATGACCATGAGGAGTATTCAGGAGTCTAGAATTGCCTACATTACAGAAGGGGATGCTAACGATGTAATCAGTCAGCTATGAGACCCATAGACAGTTAAATAGTACGTGTAGTCATGGTCTCTGGGGTGGAACATGCCCCATACATCAGTTAGGCCTAAATCCAGCATCATTTGTTGTACTGCCTGCATTCCTCTAGGGTGAGTTTCTCTACCTTTGGAGCTTCTGTTTTAAAGTGGTGCCAAGGTTAGGTTAAAGTCCCCCCACCATAAGTGTAGGAGTGTTGCTTGGGGCTAATGTTCCTATCTTATTGGCAATACTGTGGAAAAGTATAAGGTCATCCTCATTAGGGGCATATCTGTTCAGTAATAGTATCGGTCCAATAGATGTGACCATTAATCCTAGGACCCATCTTCATGGGGATCTGATTATTTCCATACAATAGTCCATTTAAGGCTCTTGTAAATAAGGATGACTGACCCCTCTTTTCTTAGTAGGGGCAAAGGCATGTCATTCTTGCCCTACCCAGTCTCTTACCAGGGTAGCATGCTCCTCCTTAGTGAGCTTTGTTTATTGTAGAAAGATATCTGTGACTTCAGCCTCTTGAGGTGGGAAATCACTTTTTTTCATTTGACCAGGGTGTTGAGCCCTCTGACATTCCATGTGTGAAGACTGATCTCCTCTATAGTCTGTGCTATTTGGGAGAGTAGATTGATAAGTGTTGGCAAGACAAGATGAGGATGAAGTCAACCATTGAGCCAGGTCAAGCACTGAGGAGGGCCCATGCTTACTCCCAAATCTCAGCCGGGGGGGGGGGTTAGATACCAGACTAGCACAATTTTCATGTGTCACAACATTTCATTATTTTCTCTGCAGAATTTTCTAACAAACAACTATATACACACTTAGTTACAACATGCAAAGAGGAGATGGTAGGGCTAAAGACCAGAGGCCATAAGCTATACAAGGTCAGCCTGGTCCCTCTTTGCGGGGCTTAGCCTGGAAACATGACCAAATGGTGTGACTGTTGTCCGAGGGGTACATGAGGCTATCTGGGGTATTGTTACTGGCTCTCTTCTACCTTCTCTAAACCTCCTGGGGTTTGTATAGAAGTGCAGCTGGAACTTATTGGAACATTTATGCAGATATCTCCTTGTCATCCAAAGGGGAGGTAATTCTGTGGAAGCTGTAACAGTGATATGAATAGCCATACCGCTATGGCCTTTTGCATGTGGTGGCATGAAAACCAGATTCACCCCCAAATACAATTTACAGAGCTGGGCTCTGACAGTGCCTTGGTTCTGGCTCCATAGAAATAGTACCTAGTGCTTCAAGGGTCTTATCAACCTTTTAAGCATGTTCTGTCTGTTTCCCCCCTGCCTTGCCATTAATGTGGCACTAGTGCCAAAGTCAGCAAAGGGAAGGGGCTTTGCAGGTGGCAGATGAGGGACACTATGCATTTTAAACACAAGGATTTGTGGTGCACTTGAACTTGCAACCCATATATTGAATTTTTTTTTGTTATTATTTTTTAACCGGGGAGACACATTAAACTGAAGCTTATTTACAGGTGTGACCTGGGAGCACAAGGAAGTTAAGTGACTTGCTACTGGCAATTAAAAAAATATGACTAAGTGCTTTACCTTAAATTTTCTTATTTTTTGTAGTTCTGGAAGTTTTGGTTTTCAGTGTCCATTAGTAGTTGGCCTTGAGATTGTCACCAATTGGCCAAATTGATACTATTTAGAAAGTTTCTTTACAATGTTTGCCAGTTTTATTGTTCTTTTGGCTTTTTAATACCAAAGATTTAAAGTTCCAATGACCCTTTGAAATTAACATATGCCCAAGTATGATGTGGTTGGGTTACTTTTACTAGCACTTCCTGGTGACTACCACCTTGCAGAATAAGCATTCTCAGTGTGCAATGTGCTCATGGGTAGTTTGTTAGCATTATAACATATTTTACATCATTGGATCTGGGTCTACTGTACTTTGTCCTGCCCAACCTCAGCCTGCCTGGCAAAACAGGAAAAGCTGACCTAAACATAAGTTAGAATTAATGAGAAAAAGTACAGTAGATGGAAAATGTTTACAGGCAATCACAGTCTCAGAGAAGCAGGATATACTGTAACTTGTTCCATTCTTGCATGCCCCTTACCTAAACAAATCCCTAGACATAGTTAAATTATGGTTTCAAAGGCAGGTTAAAGAAGGAAAATGTAGCTGCATTGTTAATTCATGGCTGTGCTAGGGTTTGCTTAATGTCAACATTAGAAATAACTTCACTTTGTAAGTACAGCACAGTATGTATACGGCCAATCTCTCTCTTACCTATTCTCGATAAGCTTCAGGAGCACCTGGTCCTCATCCAACTCTCCTCTTATCTCTCTGACTCTGCCTATTTCATTCCCTACCAGTCTGGTTTTAGGAAAGCTCACCCCACTAACACTTCCTTACTTAGGCTCACCGATTCCATACTCTTGGATATGGACAGTGGTAGAAAACAATATACTGGATAATAGGGCCCACTCACCCTATGAAGAATGAATCTGAAAATTCAATGTATTTCTATCAAAAATGTAATCATGTGACTTCCAGTATACACAAATCAACGTTTCGGGTAAACCCTTCTTCAAGAAACTGGTTTACTCTATAAAGTCAATAAAAAATGAACACATAAAAAAAGATTCATTTATTTTTTAACTCATAATCTAATACTATAAAATGAAATGAATAATTAAATATTTAAAAAGAAAGAAAAGAACTGTCCTTACATTTTGAAATTCAGATCATTAATTATCTTTTCTTACAATAACTTTTGTTTCAGGTTTGACTCCAGCTTACAGCCACTGATGACAAAACACAAAAAAATAGATATTTACTATAATTACTTGTCCATGTACACAGTAAGATAATTAAATGTAAGCTCTTTTATATGGTCCACAATGGTATATCTACTTTTCATTTAGATCAAAAACACATTCAATTTCATTGTTTTTTCAAAATTATAACCCGTAATACTCTCTGTAGAAGGAGTATTACATTATAGCAAACTGCTTACTATGCAATTGACTATTTAAACAGTGCAATATAAAGTGATTTTAGGTGTTTACCTATGGGTAATTATATACAGGTTATAATTTTGAAAAAACAATGAAGTAGAATGCGTTTTCGATCTAAATGAAAAGTAGATATAAAATTGTGGACCATATAAAAGAGCTTACATATAATTATCTTACTGTGTACATGGACAAGTAATTATAGTAAATATCTATTTTTTTTTGGTTTTTGTTATCAGTGGCTGTAAGCAGGAGTCAAGCCTGAAACAAAAGTTATTGTAAGAAAAGATAATTAATGATTTGAATTTCAAAATGTAAAGACAGTTCTTTTCTTTCTTTTTAAAGATTTAAGTATTCATTTTATAGTATCAGATTATGAGTTCAAAAATGAATGTATCTTTTTCATGTGTTTATTTTTTATTTGACTTTATATAGTAAACCAGTTTCCTGAAGAAGGGTTTACCCGAAACGTTGATTTGTGTATGCTGGAAGTCACATGATTAAATTTTTTTTTTCAATTTAAACTTTATTAATACATTTCCCCTTATAAAGGGCAGTTACAGCAAAACAAGATGTGACATAACACATATAAAGATAAACTGCCCAGCCCACCCCACCCGCCCATCCCCCTTACAGCAGCAACTACACCATATAATCCTAAGTGCAATGATCATTCTATAGGGCCTGTGAGAAGGACTGAAGTATGAGATATTCATAAGTGAGACAGTGAGAGTAAGGAGTGGAGGGATCTCATATTTTGCTGTAAACTGCAAGTCTATTATGAAGGCTTGCAATTGCCTTTTCTGTTCGAAGATTAGCAAGGATTTCGTGCAACCACTCTTGGAAAGATGGGGTGGATTTGTCTTTCCAACTGTGTAAAATGAGTTTCTTAACAGATAGAGCAATCATGGAGATATGAAATTTCCTAATTTTGACCCTGACAGAGGACATGTCCCCTAGGAGACATATCTCAGGAATAAAATGCTACTGAAGGCCCAGTAGGGGATCCAGAGACATCCTGATTGAATTCCATAAGAGGGAAACTTTGGGACAGGACCAAAACATGTGAAGGAGTGTTCCTTCTTCCCGCATACACTTAATACAGGTACTAGAATTTGAAAAAAAACATTTCTTTAATTTAACAGGGGTACAATACATATTATGTAATAAATAGTATTGCATGAGATGCAATCTGTCCTGGGAAACATATTTATGGCAAGATCTCCATAGAGATTGCCAATCCAACTGGTATTGAGGAAAAAGCGAGTTCCAGAGTCTAGTAGGTCCAAAGGAGTCCCCATATTTTTTTATGAAACAACATTCTGTATAATTTAGATACAGTGCCTGAAGATCCAGTAAGTAGGGAGATCTCAGGTATCAGGGCTGACACCGTCTGGGAAGGGGGAATATTCCCCAAGGCTATTGTGAGTAGGTGTCTTAACTGCATAACCTTGAAGTGAGATGAAACTGGAAGGAGAAATTTTTCAGTAATTCCACCTGGAGACAACCAGTGTCCCTCCCCATCCACCAAGGAATACAGTTTTCCATCACCCGATTGGGGCAACCATTTACTGGGAATCTGCTTCCTGCTAATAGTGAAAGATGGGGATCTCTAAATGGACTGAGCTAAGTCAGTCTGGGGGGAATAATGAAGAAATGAACATAACTGTGCGAAAACTCTTAATGAGATACCTACTGTGCGACAGTCAGCTATCTTTACCTGTGATATTTTAAGGTAAAATAGGGTTAGGGGGTCCAGGTATTTAGCTTTAATTGCATTTAATTCAATCCTAAACCATACCGGTTGTTCCTTTTCAAGGCCTGGGGATACCCATCTCACGCATTTTACTAAGTGACTGGCCCAGTAGTAGAATGCCATATGGGGAATCCGCAGCCCCCCCTCAAATTTTGGGGCAGCTAGTTTATAATAGGCCAAATGGGGGTATTTGTCAGCCCAAATAAATCTAGTAAATATACCATGCAATTTTTTAAACCAGCGTATAGGGATAAAAGTATTGAGAAGGGATAGGGGGTTAAAAATTCTAGGAAAAACATTCATCTTGATTATATTAATCCTGCCCCATAATGATATGGGAAGTTTAGACCATCTGTCAAGGTCATGAATAATAAGCTGCGAGAGAGAGTCCAGGTTATCCTTAAACCATGTTAAGGGGTTATGGGATAGCTTAATGCCCAAATACCTAAATGCTCTGGGAGTCCAACATAAACCTAAGGGACTAATATCATTCTTGAATACCTTGTGGTTTAATGGAAAAAATAAAGATTTACTGGCATTCAGCTTGTAATTGGATAGCTCACTAAATCTGGCTATTTCATTCAGTAGGGGCAGTATAGATGATACCGGATGGGATAGGTGTATCAACAAATCATCTGCATATGCGGTGACTTTAATTTCATGGCACCCAACCCAAATACCTTGTATAGAGATACTTTTGAGAATATTTTGAATGAGGGGTTCCAAGTATAAATTAAATAACAGAAGCGATAGGGGGGCAGCCCTGCCAAGTCCCTGAATGGAGTGGGAAGGAGTTAGAGAAAGCCCCATTTGCCAAGATTCTTGCTGTAGGGCATTTATATAGAGCAGCAACCCAAGATATAAATACCGGAGGGAATTTGAAAGCACTCTCTTTGAAACATCCTGAAGTGCCAGTTTATATAACACCAAGGAATGGTCGGAGACAGGACCAGGTTGGATCGATGAAGTCCTGAACCCAGGCAAGATAGTCTGAGAAATAAAAATGTAATCAATGCGGGACTGTGAGCTGTACGCCAATGACCTGTAGGTAAACTCCTTAGAGTCCGGATATAAGACACGCCAGACATCACAGAGTCCGCATTGATCCAATAGGTCTCTAAAAGCCCTCTGACCTGGAGATACCCCCCTCGATCCACCACCTGACCTGGAGAGATTTGAATCTATGACTTGATTAAAGTCACCTCCCAAAATAATCCTTATAGGAAGGAATGGCAGGATTATGTTTATAAGTCTCATAAAGTACCCAGGATCATCCACATTAGGGCCATATATACTGCCCAGTAGCAGTGGGACTGACCAAAGAGTACCTTTAACTAAAACAAACCTACCCTCAGGGTCCTTGATAACTTGTGTAGAAACAAAAGGAATGCTCCTGTTAATAATAAGCATGATGCCGCAACTGTTGGTGGAGCCTTGAGCCTCGTACACCATCCCCACCTGTTGTCTCCTCATTTGTGAAGCTTCCATTTCTAATAAATGCGATTCCTGTAGAAAAGTTATCTGTGAGAGTAACAGGCTTAAATGTTTAAGAACCTGATATTGCTTAGATTTTTTCCTGATCCCCTTAACGTTCCACGTTGCAAAAGTCACCTCCTTGGCCACCTGATAATGACTACTAGGTTTAATAGATTCGGCCCTGCGCTCAGGGTATATAGTACGGGTGATCTGACCCTACCCATTGCTGCTGTAAATCCCTCCCACCACCCTAACTCCCCCATCAAAAGCCCAGCTTTAAACCCCCCTGTACATCCCACCCCCTAACAAGAACTCGTGGCTCCACCCCCCTCCGACCCCCAATCTGTTACAAGCAGCGTTTAGCACAGCATTGGGTCATTTCCTCCCACCCACCCCGAAATATCCTCTGCTGATGAACACCCACATATCTCTAGGTACAAATGTAATTTATGAAATACTTTGACAGGCCCTTAATACCTAAAGAGTGGTCTCGGGCTTCCAGAGCCTATGGACACATGATAGTGAATCCAATAGGACTAGGAAAAATGAAACAAGCTATCAGAGACGTGAATATGACAGGTAACCACATGACACCAGAATGAGAATTGAAAGTTGCCTGTCCCCAATAGAAAACTGCACCAAGACCAGAGCCGGGGGAAAACTAGTACTGAGGGATAGCCCCAATCTCGAGCTGAGAGCAAGAAATGAGAACCAAGGTGACAGCTAAAACGAGACCCTGAAATGAGAAGATTACGAAATGTGACTACCCAGGGGTTACCAACCCTAGTTCCAAAATACCCCCTGCAAAAACTGGAGTGGAATAGAAACTGAAAGAGAGCCTTCTCGAATTCAAAACCACCCAGACATATATTAACTAGGCGAACCGTGCCCTCTTCTGGTTATATCCCAGTCTAACCGGCATGTCCGAAATGCAATGAAAGCCCAAAACCGCTCTAAGACATGAGAAACTGACACATAGGATCTAATCAGGAAGCCATCGACCCAAAGCCTTCCCACCGTATGCAACTCCCAGAAACTAAACATGTAATAAACTCCAAATTGCACTCCTGAATGAGCCATTACCAGAACCCCAAAGGGTTTCACCCTGAAACAATATTAACACCAAAAAGCCAGGGTATGGAAATGGTATCAGTCAGGTCGTACATTAGTAGCCCAGTTCCAACTGAGAGAATAAACACGTCAGATCTCAGTCATTGGAAAATGCTTTCTCCACAAAGGAAACGAGTAACAGTTCAATCAGCAGCTCTCAATGAATCCTGATACTCCAGAGGCACTCTCAGGCCATCCAGAACAAATCTGGCAGCTTTGATTTAAGGTTTGACAATGCAGCTTCAGGATCTTCAAAATTAAGCCAGGAACCGTTTACTGACACTTGTAACTTGGCTGGCTACCCCAACCTGAATTTTAAACCTGCTGCAATAATCTTAGATACAATAGGATGAAATGCTTTCTGCCTCAGACGCACCAAACCAGGGAGGTCTTGTGCAATTCTCAACTTTGCCTTCTCCCAACAGACTTCTTGTAAGGCCTTGACTTTCTGCAGGAAATGCTGCTTTTCCAGATAGTTCAGGAAGCGGCAGATAATGGGACGGGGGAAGCATCAGGTGGGGGCTTTGGTCACAGGGACCGATGAGCACGCTCTATCATGTACACTGGGCTGAAGGGAGAGGGACCAGCAACCCGGTCTACCAAACTCTGTACAAAAACTACAGCATTCTGGCCCTCTTCCCCTTCTGGGAGCCCGAGTATTACAACATTATTTCTTTGGCTACGGCCCTCTAAATCTTCAAGTTTAGCTTCTAAACGAGATAATTTTTGTCTCGCTGATAGCAATTCAGGATCTAGGCTTTCCAGTTTCCTCTCGATCGAGACTACTTGGGCAGTATTATCAGAAACCGTGAGAGAAACTTCGTCCAATTTTCTGGAGAGAGATTTCAAATCAGTCGCCATATCTTTCATCTCTGCTCGAAATGACTTAAATTCTTCCAAGAACCTATTAAATGTTAAAGACTCTTGCTCCCCAGCTTGACATGAAGGATCAGGCTTGTCTGGGCCACTCGAGGCTAGGGATTTCTTTGAGACCTTTTCAGGGGTGGTGGGGGGGTATGTTTCTGCAGGGCTTTCTTCATATAAGCCTCCATTTACTGCTCTGATGCCCAAAACTGGAGCACAGGATGCTTAAACACTGGAAGAATTCATAGGCAGAGGAATTAGATAGGTTTTAACGATATAAAAGACAAATTTGTATTAGGGAGGCAGGAGCTTAGCAGAGGAGCTTCTACTCAGCACTCTGCATCACGTGATCTCCCACATGATTAAATTTTTGATAGAAATACATTGAATTTTCAGATTCATTCTTCATAGGGTGAGTGGGCCATATTATCCAGTATATTGTTTTCTGTCATTAAGCGTCAGCTTTTATACTGGTATTAAAAGGTCTCTCCCCATGATAAGTGACTAACACTTGTTCTATATACATTTTTGTTTGAGGAACTTGGCTGTACTCAATGAATCTTTTTTATATGGACAGTGGTCTAATCACATTTGCAATCTTTGTCAATCTTGAAAAGGCTTTTGACACTGTCTCCCACCCTCTCCTCCTAGATAAACTGCAATCTGCTGGCTTATCTGATTCAGCCACAAACTGGTTTAGCTCCTACTTAACAGGTTAGACATAGTCAGTCAAAACTGCTGATTCCATCTCCTCCCAACTCTGGATTAATGCTGGCATATCACAAGGCTCCATCCTTGGCCCCCTTCTATTCTCCATATTCCTTAATGACCTCCCGTCAGTGTGCACCTCCTCCTCCTCCATCCGTATGTGTGCTGATGATACTGTCCTTTTCTACTCTTACAAATCACCAACTGAGGTCACTTCCACACTTCAGCATGACTTTGAGAAAGCTCAGCAATGGCTAAGCTCCCATCAGCTTTTCCCTCAATGTCAAGAAAACAGTCTCCATGACATTCAGCACTAGACAGAGACTCTCTAGGTTAACTAAATTGCCCTCATTCCACACCCTTGATGGTTCTACTCTAGAGGACACCTCCTCCTTTAGGTATCTAGGGGTCTGGCTAGATCAGCACCTAAACTTCACTGGACAAATTTACTTCATCCTGAAAAAGCTGAGCTCCAAATTAGGTGCCCTTTACAGGAAAGTAAGCTGCCTACCTCTATAGGCCAGGCGGGAGATTGTCCAGAAAATGATACTTCCCATCTTTGACTACTGTGATGTAGTCTACAGTGTTGCACCAAAGTCATCCTTAGCCAGACTGGACACCCTTTTCAATGCTTTCTGTCATTTCAGTCTAGATGCCCCTTCCTGTACCCATCACTGCAATCTATATCACTCTCTAGCTTTTCCTTCCCTGGAAAACTGCCATCTAGCTCACTGCATAAAATTTTTCTCTAAACTCTGGCTTGATACACTTCCCCCTTACCATGCCTCCTCACAGTCCTCCCACCCCACTACCCCTCTATCCATCAGATCCAGTGACTCCCACACCCTAGCTATACCATGATGCACCACCTCTGTAGGCCAATTGTAGTTCTCCTATAGATTCCCTAATCTCTGGAACTCAATGCCTCATCAAATCAGGCACTCCTCCTCCCCACGGTCCATCTTGACCTCCTTCCTAAACTTCCTCTTTCCATTCTGCAGCTGCTCCTAATTTCCCCTCTGGCTCTTAACTCCTCCTAATTTCCCCTCTGGCTTCCCCATCTCCTTTCCCAGGATAGCACTTAATATGAGGAGAAATCAATGCACTTTATTGCACTTCCTTGTCTGCATTGCATGTATTAGTCTGCAGTGCTGTTAATTTGCTCCTCTCACATCAAATCCCAATGTTTATCTAATGCTACTGATGTATTGTTTTTTTTCACTCTGTTGCTTCTCTGTTTTATATTACCTTTAGATAGGTGTTGTTGAGTATCGTATATATACTTTTCTGTAATACTGCATGGAAATATGCTTTTAATTACTGTACTCCCATGTTCCCTTTCCCCCAGGATGCTTCATGAGATGAGCAATTTTATATTGTTCAGTGTGCCTTTCCTGTTGAATCTTTTCAATAAATAAATAATTAAATATGTCATGCACTTGGCTTGCATGAGTTGAAAACATCTCAGAAAAAACTCACAACTAAAGTAGTGTTCAAGAAACAACCCTGTTCTGCTACTCACTAGAAAGTGTTTATGGTAGACTACCATTAAGTTGAGTGAGAAATATTAGCATCTTTACCCACTGTTCAGTTGAAATGTTTTAAAAAGACACACTAAACATACCAGCAGCTCACTGATTTGTCTGGGGAAGCCATCACTGCAATTGAGATGACTAGAAACATATTTTTGTCACAGAAAGCCAAAATCTTCAAAGAAGCAACAAAATATTAGAAGCATTCCAAATCTCTCCAGCTATGCATAAAACATGGATTTTTGTTTTTGCACTCACGGATTGCTGTTTTCTCTGGCTATACACTGTTAATTATTATGACACTGGTGAAACCAGTTGATTGTCACAGGTCTATCTATCAAAAATGACTGCCATATTAAAGAGGGTAACACATTGCATTTTAGGAGTGGTACAGTAATTCAGTAGTTACTTCTGATGTAGAAGTCAGTTGAAAACTATTTTGCCAGTCAAAAACACATCACATCTCATTCCTTTGCTACATAGATTTGAACTATAGTATACATCACAAAGCAATTTATAAATATGACTAAATAGTTTTAACCTTTACAATGCACTAAAAATATAAAAGGACATCTCTCTGGCAAAAAGAATCTTGTGATTGCCATAGCAAGAGATATAATACTGAAATATTATTCAACTAGATACAGGTCCCATGGAATTCTGAAGTTATGACATGTTATGTTATAAATGACATTGCAGGATATATGTTTTATTATTACTCTTTAGTAACTGGGTAAGGCCTGCTGGGTACAATGACTGTTTACAGGGGTGACCCAGGAGCACCAGAGAGGTTAAGTGACTTGATTTGAGTCACATAGTATGCAAGTGGAGGTTGTGGGAATCAAAGCCTAGTCTGCTGGATGTACCAAGCTTGTTCATGGCTCATCATTCTAATTGCTAGGCTAGCTAGAGTTAACAACTTGCTGAACTGCATTGTGGCTCAGAAGCAAACAATCCATGCTACTGGAATGAACAAATACTGCCAGAGAAGTTTTGGAGCACATAGACAAAAATTAAGAAGAAAGTGCCACAGAGAATTAGGGGCTTTGGCTAAGGGTTATATTATTCAATGACCTACGCAGCAAGTATAGTGTTATGCTTGTGCAACTGTGTTACTTTGGTTTTGGCCATTCAATCAATCAAATCAATCAATCAATCAAAATCTTTATTTAACCAGGTGAACGCCATTGAGCAGAGCTCCTTTTCAAGGCGGACCTGGGTGAACACAAATACAAGATAACAGGATAATATACAGGAATATGATACACAGGCATGAATAAACAAGCATGGGCAATACAATGGGTGGAATGCAGGATAAGTGCAACAAAATGTTTTTAACAGATACAAAACTGAGTTAACAAAAGTAATACAGATTGAGTCAGGGATAACGGAAAGCAGGGGGAATGGAGTGTGACCCCTAACCACCATGAAGTGCAAAAGCAAAAGGGCCATGGAGCACTGGTAAGGGAATATATAAAGTGCAGTGAGGCAGGAAAGGGGTGAAGGGCAAGTTGAAAGGAGACAAAAAAGGGGGAATATGAACTGGGAATGCAGGGCGAGTGAGGAATCTGATGAAGAGGATAGACAGAGGGTGCAGAGGGAGGGGAGAGTACGTATACTGCAGAGACAAGATCAGAGGATGGATGAAGGGAAGAAAGAGATGAAGGAGAGAAAAAGGATGTAATGGGTGGGAGTAATGGAGGAGAGAGGGCCAGGCAGAGGCTGGGATCAGGGGTGGAACGGGGATGGAGGGGAGTGACAGGAAGGAGGAAGGGGGGGAGAGGGCCATAAACCAGCTGGGATCAAAATCTCTGATGAGGTCAAGACAAAAAGATTGGGGAAGTAGTTTAGTTGGGGTAGCAAGGACAAGATTCTTTGATGTGCTGAGGGTAGAGTGCTTTGAAGGCTGTGAAACTGACTTTGCACTTTAATTTCAGAGTTTTTTGCAGGTTATTCCATAGCCTGGGAAGTGCATAGCTAATGGATGCCCAGGCAAAGTGAGATCTGACTTTTTTTTAGCTTTAAGGTAATATAGGAGGTGCTTCTCAATGCATATCTGCTTAGGGTGCAAGGAGGCAGGCAGACCGAGATATAGCCAGGCAGTTTATTGATAATAGCTTTGTATGTCCAGAAGATGGCATTTCTTTGTCACCTGAAGGCAAGGGAAGACCAACCTACAGCGGTGTACAACAAACAGTGGTGAGTGGAGTGTGGAAGATCTGATATGAACCTTAACCTGTGATAGAGCATGTCGAGTTTTGAAAGTGCGCCAACTGATCCATGACTATGAAGGAAATCAGCATATTCTAGCAGGGGTAGGAAGGTAGTTTGGACTAGTTTCAACCTTGCACCTGATGGGAGGAGATTTTTTATCCTAAAGAATAGGCCGAGCTTTTGGCAAAGCTTCTTGGTCAATTGATCTATGTGCTCTATGAAGGAGAGTCTGTTGTCAATCCAAACGCCCAGATATTTGAAGTGAGTTATGTACTCCAACTGTTCACCCAGGGCAGTGGATATCGAGGAGAGAGACCCAGCCGAGGCAGGGTTAGGTCTGTTGGGAAAGGGTGAGAAGATCATAGCTTTTGTTTTTTTGGCATTCAGCAGCAACTTTTGATTTAGGAGCTGATGCTGCAACATGCTAAAGTCATCCTGGAGAGCTGTGCATGCCACATCTGGGGAGGGGCCGCTAGTGTATAGCACCATGTCATTGGCAAAGAGGTGTATCAGGGCTTTTTTGATGGTAGCATCTGTTCTATTTATATAGATAGTGAAAAGTAATGGCCCCAGGATAGAACCTTGAGGGACACCCCTCAGGAGGGGTTTTAAAGGAGAAACTTCACCTTCCGCCTTTACCTGCTGGTAACGGCCTGAAAGATAGTTCCCAAACCAACTAGAGGATAGAGATTCCAAACCAACATACCAGAGGACTGTTAGGAGCAGGGCATGATCAACGGTATCGAAAGCTTTGCTTAGGTCCAGGAACACTGCACATACAAAATGTTTTCTGTCTAATTCACACTGCCAGTCATTAGTAACTTTAGCCAGTGCCGAAATTGTACTATGTTGCGCTGTAATTCCTGACTGTAGTAGATTAAGCAAGTTTGCTGATTCCAGGTAATTTATGAGCTGAGCATTCACAATTTTTTCTAATAGCTTGGAAAGAGTTGATAGGATGGAAATTGGCCTATAATTATTCAGGTCATTGGGATCTCCTGACTTAAATAAAGGGATAACATGTGCTGTCTTTCAGATAGTGGGGAGATCACCCCATGAGAGGAATAGGTTGAAGAAATGTGTGATGGGTACTGTAAGGACATGGAGACCCAACTTAAGGAAGCAAGGCTCAAAAAGGTTTGCTCCTGTGCTTTTCCTGACATCCAACTGAAGCAGCAGGTCCTCGACTTCCTTCAGGGTTGTGGGTCGAAATGAGAAGGATGTGTTTGGGGAGGAGAAATCATGATTAATGACTCCCAGCTGTGAACGGAGTGAACTTGCAGGGGAAGTGTTGAAGGTGAGCCATGCAGTGGCAAAATGGTTGTTGAAGGCATCAAGTATTAATGGTTTGTCAGTTAAAATATTGGCCCCAGATGAAATTTTTGATGGCAAGGAGGCACCCGAGGGACAACCTTCAATGTCATTAATTAGTTTCCAGAATTTTGAGGAGCAATTAGCTAGTTGATCGAGTTGGGTGTGGTAGAACTTAGCCTTAGTTTCTCTGGCCATAGAGGTACAAAGGTTCCTGGCCTTCCTAAAAAGGGTCCAGTCATTTGAAAGTTTAGATTTACAAGCCTTTTTCCACAGCCTGTCTCTGTTACGCATAGCCTCCTTCAGTTCGGCGGTGAACCACTGGCAGGACTTATTCCTGACATGAGTTTTGCTACAAAAGTGTTCATTTGGCGTTTTCTAGTACTATACCTTGGAAAATATCATAGGCAGTGGACGCTGAGTTTGCTAAGTAGAAATCCATCCAGTGCACAGAATGAGATAGTTCTGATACATAAGCACTGGGATCAAGATATCAGAGGCACCTTTTGAGGGAGAATTTAGATGCATCTAGGGATGAGTGATTTGACCTCAATGCAGGTAATGAAATAGTGGTCACTAATGTCTGAGAAATAGACACCAGCATGAGTGAATAGGTAGGGTTTGCTGACAAAAATAAAATCTAACAAGGTGCTATTTGAGGGGTTTGATTTGTTAGGGCAAATAGGTTCGCTGATGAGTTGTTTCAGTCCGAGAGAATCACAGAAAGTTTTTAAGGGAGAGGAAGCACTAGACAACCAATCTAGGTTGAGATCCCCTAATAATATAGTCTCAGATGATCTTTGCTCCAGAATAAGGATTAAATGGTTTAGAAGTTGCAACCCAGCAGGCGGTGGCCTATAGCAGCCAAACACACAAAGTGGTATTCCAGGTGCAATCCAAACTGCAGTGTGAGACTTTCAGACTCGTGTGGGACCGAGGTTGAGTCAATGATGGAGACCGCATATTTGTTTTTTACATAAATAGCCACTCCACCACCAATAGTCTGCCTGTCGGTACGGAACAGAGAATAAGAAGGGAGGTTTATTTTGTTACTGTTTGTCACTGGGTGGAGCCAGGACTCTGTAACGACAAATATGTCAGGTGCAGTGTGGCACATCCAGGTCTGGATAGCAGTAATTTTTTTTAACGAGCTGCATGCGTTGACATGCATAAAACTTAGTCCTTTGAAGCTAGGAAGGTCTGATGGAGAGCCAATAGATGCTGGTGGGCCTGGGTTCAACTCAACATTTCCTGAGCATAGTAAGAGGAGGATTAGCAACTTCCTAGTAAGGCCTAATAAAACCTTAAAGAATTTGGTGCATTTCTACTTACTAGGAACATGGGTATGACACGGAGGAGCCCTAGTGCTAAAACCTAACTGATGTAGAGCTACAAATAACAGTACCTTAACAGCAAAGTACAGTGTATGGTGGT
Organism: Neoceratodus forsteri; assembly: GCA_016271365.2. NCBI lineage: Eukaryota > Metazoa > Chordata > Ceratodontiformes > Ceratodontidae > Neoceratodus > Neoceratodus forsteri. The sequence continues at coordinate 975,857,644 of CM057453.1, forward strand.
CAACGTGGGGAGACAAATAGGAGGACTTAGAAGGATGTACAGCAAGGGTCCCCCCAAAATGTACAAGGTATGTATTCAAGGTTGGAGGGGTTAAGCTGAATACACCTATGAGGTAATTGATGGTTTCCAGGATGTCATCAAGATCCCAAATATGGAAGATCTCCCCTGTCCTAGTGAGAGACGGGTGAAACGTAGGGTTTGATGAAAATGAGGAGAGCTGTGTACCAGCCAAATAGAATAGTGCCCACAACCTCCATCATACTAAGTCAGTATCCATGATACAGAGGTAAGAAGAGCTAAGTTACGCTAGGCGAAACAGAAAGAGAAAACCTGAGAGAGGGATAGGTTAAAGGCTATATATATATATATATATATATATATATATATATTTATGTACATGCCTTCAGAAAGTATTCACCCCCCCTTGGATTTTGTCACATTTTATGATGTTGCAAACTCAAATTAAAATACATTTATATGGGATTTTTTGTCACGTATCTACACAAATTACTCTATAATGTCAAAGTGGAATGAAAATTCTGGAATTTTTTGTGCATGTAATTTAAAATAAAAACCTGAAATGTCTTGAGTTGATAAGTATTCACCTCCTTTGCTATGACACTCCAAATTGAGCTCAGGTGCAGGCAATTTCCTTGTGAGATCACTCTAAAACTTGAATGGAGTCCACCTGTGGTCAGTTCAAACGGTTGACATGATTTCAGAGGAAATACACCTGTCTATATAAGGTCCCACTGTTGACAGTGCGTGTCAGAGCAGAAACTCTACCATGAAGACCAAGGAACTGTCCGTAGAATTCCGTGATAGAATTGTGTGGAGGCATAGATCTGGGGAAGGGTATAAAAACATTTCTAGGGTGTTGAAAGTTCCCAGGAGCACAGTCAAGTCCATCATTAGGAAATGGAAAGATTACGGAACCACGCAGACTCTTCCTAGAGCAGGCCGTCCTCCCAAACTGAGCAACCAGGCAAGAAGAACCTTGGTCAGAGAAGTGACCAAGAACCCAATGACCACCCTGACAGAACCACAGAGTTCCATGGCTGAGATGAGAGAACCTGTACAGAGGACAACAATCTCTGAAGCACTTCACAGATGTAGACTCTATGGGAGAGTGGCTAGATGGAAGCCACTCCTGAGAAAAGGCTACATAATAGCACACCCGGAGTTTGCAAGAAGGCACATGGCAGACTCTGACACCATGTGGCAAAAGATTCTCTGGTCTGATGAAACAAAAATTTAACTCTTTGGCCTGAATGCAAAGCGCTATGCCTGGCACCAACCGAACACAGCTCATCACTCGGGTAACACCATCCCTACCATGAAGCATGGTGGTGGCAGCATCATGTTATGGGATGCTTTTCAGTGGCAGGACTGGGCACTTGTCAGGATAGAGGAACAATGAATGGAGCCAAATACAGGCACATCCTTGAAGAGAACCTGCATCAGTCTGCAATAGACCTTGGACTGGGGTGAAGATTTACGTTCCAACAGGACAACGACCCCAACATACAATGAAAGCAACACTGGAGTGGCTTCAGAACAAGAAGGTGAATGTCCTTGAGTGGCCCAGCCAAAGCCCAGACTTGAATCCCATTGAGAATCTGTGGAAAGACTTAAAGATTGCGATTCACTGACTCTCCCTATCCAACTTGACAGAGCTTGAGCAAATCTGCAAGGAAGAATGGACGAAAATCCCCAAATCCAGATGTGCAAAGCTGATACAGACATACCCAAGAAGACTCAAAGCTGTAATTGTTGCCAAAGGTGCTTCTACAAAGTATTGACTTGGGGGGGGTGAATACTTAAGTAAACAAGATATTTCAGTTTTTAATGTTTCATAAATTTTTGTTACACAATACAAATATTTTTGCCCCTTTAAATTGTTGAGTATGCTGTGTGAATCAAGGTGGAAAAATCATTTCAATGCATTAAAAATTCTGGTAGTAACACAACAAAATGTGACAAAATCCAAGGTGGGTGAATACTTTCTGAAGGCACTGCAGTTATTACATCTTCTTGGTATCTGGGCAGAAAGTTCTGGGATCCAGGATATAATGGTAGGAAGTCAACAACAATAGAATGGAGACAGTTAGTAAGATGTGTGATGTGGGGTGGCAAGGAAGGGGCGTGGAGAAAGAACAGAGAAGGAGATAAGCCAATGGTGAAGGTTTTAGCCAGGTGGGCACTCTCTATTCCAGAGGAATTACCACCCTGTAGGGGTACCAAAGGAAAGGAACTCTCTAAGAAGGTTCCACCCCTAGAAGTGCTGCGGGACAATTCCCTTGGCTAAAGGTGCCTTAGAAAGCATCCCGAGGAGAGAGGCGATGCTGCTAGAGGAGAAGGGGAGGATGGTGGAGCAAAGATAAAGTGCTTCAGAAGGAGGCTGACAGGAACTGCTTATATAACTCGGGAAGGGTGAGTGACTGGCTGCTTGTCCATTGAACTACAAGCCAAGCCTTCCACTTTAAAGGCCTACGGAGCCAGTATAGTGTTATGCTTGTGCAACTGTGTGACTTTGGTTTTGGCCATTTGCGCTTTCTATTCCAGAGGAATTACCACCCTGTAGGTATACCAAAGGCAAGAAACTCTCTAAGAGGGTTCCACCCCTAGAGGTGCCATGGGATGATTCCCTTGACTAAAGGTACCTTAGGAAGCATCCTGCAAAAGAAATGCATTGGTATGAAGAATGTTAGCAATTGGATTGATGAGGCAGGGTAGAAGAGGCAAAGACAGCTTGAGAGGTAATGAGATGCACTGATGAGCAAATGGCATGAGTACGATAGTTTGCTGGAGATTGAGGGGCCTCCTAAGGAGAGAGTGAATGGCAGCTAGGGACACCATCCACCTCCATCCAGCAGTGGAATCTACCTAAAGGAACTAGGAAACACTGACTACAGCTAACTAACATTTATGACCTGAGGCATGGAGAAGAGAAAAAAAAACCTTTGAGGAGGAACTCTCTGAGCATCCAAGGCCTAGGTCGCCTTCCCTCCAGGCTTGGGATATTTTGTTTAGTGATGGTTCTGCTGCTGTGATTTGGAAACCCAATTAAAGGGAGGTGGAAAATATTCTAATTTGGAGGAATGCTATCGTGTGATCCCTCTAACTGGAATGTTGTGGGAGGTTGCAAGCGCTACTCTATAACAATAGGCAGCCAAGGTGAGAAGAGGACAGCAACAACTGATGAGGTGCTCACCTGGCCTACTCACCCTAAGTACAAACCAGGTGAACCAGAGGAAGTCATGGGGAGAATAGCTTTGAAGGGTGCCTCCAAACCTGCTCAGGCAGCTAAAGGGGCCCTGTGAGAGCACCGCTCCTTCGCCGCTGAGTCTTAAATTCTACAACTTGATGTGCTGTCAGTACGGTTGATGGCTGAAGGTCCACCCGGTGTGAGAACATTCCCAGCTATAGGCCAGGTGAGAAGGACCCTGCCCCATGCAGCAAGTATAAATTAGCAAGGGCAAGCCAACCAGGCCCACAAGGAAGCCAATGAAAAGGTGACAAATGGATTTTAGCGGCAGAGGCAGGATTTGAACATGAGGTAATTAGGCTGCACAAGTCCACGGCTCTTCAACAACACCCCCAAGTCCCCCGCTGTAGGAAAAACAAGAAAGTGATGGGAAAGCGCCACAACCCATGTGCAGATTTTAAAACTTGTTTACAGCATCAGCAATAGCCTAGTTGACCTCAAGAGTACAATAGCAGTGTGCAATGTAATTTGAGCAGCATCAGCATTGAGAAACTATGGGTCATAGGGGTAGCAATCTGAATGAACATAGACATTGTAGGAAGGCAATGCTCTAAAGCAGCAAATTGGCTAGGCAGTGCAGCAATGAGGTACGAGGTAGGAGTTCAGGAAGCAGGACTGAGCTGTACGGGCTAGGGTTCAGAGTGAGCCTGAACCAGATGAAAATAACTGAGGTGCATAGCATGGAGCAGCAGCAGGGAAGCAACTGAGCTGAGCACACAGAACCTTTGCAGTTGTAAGTGTGAGGAATGGGAGCAAGTATCATGAGTTCTGGAGTAATAAAATCTAGGTAGAGATAAGGAGTCTAGAAACAGAAGCCTCCCAAAAAAACTGCTGAACAAGACACACAAACACAGAAGCACAGAAACAGCAACACAAAGATGCACACAGCCAGAGGCAACAAAACAAACCAAATGCAGAAGAACAGAAAACAGATTCCCAGCAGAACCACACGGGCTAAAACACAGCAAGATTGGGGGGGCATGCCCAGCAGGCCACAGAGGAGACAAAAGACTGACAGAGCCTCCAGCTGCAAAGAAAAGGGCTTCAGAAGGAGGCTGAGAGGACCTGCTTATATAGCTTAGGAAGGGGGAGTGGCTTTCTGCTTGTCCATTGAACTACAGGTCCAGTCTTCCAAGAGAACTGGGATGTTTATGAAGCAAAGTGGAAACACTAAGCATGAAATCATTGGTAAGGGATGCCAGAAGATGACGTTTACTAGTAACAATGTTAAGCTAACATATTACATTTAGTATGGAAGTGTTTGCAGATTTTCAAGAAGTGGCTGATCCTGTACATTCAAGAGAGAAGCAGAGGATGCTGGAAGTACAGCTGATTTCATTGTTAGCCTGGTTGCTGTACAACCACTGTAGGTAGGCTAAAGCTGAATAAATATCAAGGGCCGGAAAATATGCATCTATGGACACTTAGGGAGCTGTAGGTATTCTGGCAATTATGTTTCAGAAGCTGACATACAGTAGTTCTGAAGGAATGGAGAATGGCAAAGATCTGTTTAAATTGGGAGTAAAAGCAAAAGATGCTTGGATAATCCATGGGATGTTCCAAGCACCTCCAGAATGTTATGATTTTTGGCTGGAGTTGGATAATGGAAGAACTGTGCTGGTCTGACATGGAGATGCAGAAGGAAAGGGCTTTGTTCAGCTCAAGGTCAAGCCTGCTGCTGTAGCACCTGAATAGGAATGGGTTGAGGATAACAGTGACAGCACACAAACTGCCCATGTTCAGAAATGGAATTTATTTTCTGACACCTGCTTCTGTTATTACTTTTACTGCTATACTGTCCCTGCTAACATTTTATGATAGCAGTGGATTGATGCGGAGTGTTCAGTTTCCTAAATTGAATGAGATCTTGTGACACTACTGTCACACAATCCTTTGTGATGACTAGTCATTATAGCTGGACACTCTAGGCAGTTGAAGGCAATTATGCAATTAGCAAGAGATCACTCTGTCTATTCTTGCCAGTTTAAATGGCAAGGCAAGACAAGTTTTATTTAAAAAGACGCTTATCCTGGAGGCTCTGGGCGCCATACAACAATCAGAATAAATACAAAACAACACAATAACAAACACTTAAATACAACATTCCAAGCAATTAAAACAGAATTTACTACCCTAGACAGTAACTAAATAAATTAAATAAAAACTAAATCAGGCATCAATTCCTAAAACAGGTAGGGACTATAAAACACATTCCGGGAAGGCCTGATTATTCAAGAAGGCCTTGAGGCAGGCCTTAAATACCTCCACAGACAGGGCCTCCCTGACAACTGAAGGAAGTGAATTCCACAGGATGGGAGTGGCGACACTAAATGCTCTGTCGCCAGCAGTTTTTAACCACGTCCTGGGAATCGCAAGAAGGCCCCGAAAGAGTCAGACTGACATGACTAAACCAAAGAAGGAAGCTGACACTGGGCACCACTGTAGGTGGCAGAGACCAGTCTCTTCCATAGTGACTATCCCTGCAAGCAATTTTATTAGAACAAGCACTGTGACCATACCAGGACTGTATAGTTATATAGAGGTTTATTCCATCAAGACTGTTTTCCCATTTCTCTTAATGGTTATACACAGTGATTTTCAAGAAATGAACATAATACTGCAGGTTTGTTCACATTTATGATCACTTTGAATTCCATAAGGGAAATATTGCTACTCATGACCTGCTCATAGAGCATCATTTAATTTTACCAACACCATATTAACGTCTTTTTTTTCAGTTAATCTTTTTATTAATTTTTCAAGTTTTCAAGAGTACAACATAGATATGAGCAGATACAAGAAATAGAGCTAACAGCAAATAAAAATTTGATATTGATACATCTCAAACAAAGGATGTTGCATGTTTGAACCCTGTAAGACATACACACAGAATATACTTCCAATTAAAACATGAGGTATGTGTTACTTCTTAGGATGACCAGAAAGCAATTCTAGGCTATAGTCAAAGGAGGTAATGAAGGAAAGTACAAGCATTACTGGATTGAAGAGAATAGTTACATCTGAGACAAACAGTAGATTGGGGTTCTGAGGCCTAACTGAGATACATTCTTTGACTAGGACTTCAGGGTGGTTTTAACAAATCCTTCCTCTGTCAAACAATCCTTTATGGAAATGGGTATCCTATGACATAGGTGACTGTGATTGGGCACCTACAAAAATGGTGACTCAATTGTGCCACATGTCATCAGGGCTACCCATAAGGGAGGGCAACCGGATGGGAAGGTTCGCGCATGTAGCGACAGGATGTTGCTACATGTATATGCATGTGGGAGGTGAGCGAGCACTCTCAGCGAGGGGAGGGGGGGGAGGGACGGATTGTGAAGGGTGGTGCCACAGTGAGCTGCCAAGCTGGCCCTGTAGTGTGGTGGGTGGGTTCAGGGCTAGGGCTCTGGAGTTGCTGGGTTCGGGTCTGGGCACAGGGACATTTTGTTGCGTAATGCCAAAATTTCTTTTTTTTTCTGGTTTTGCACCCCCTCTGACATGCACCCCCCCCCCCGTGGAGTTAAAAATCATTTAGTAGGGGGGTGCGGGTGGCAAAGCCCCCTCCATAAACCAGAAAATTCAAAGTCCCCAGCACCCTTTTGCTGTGGCCGGGGAGTACATTGTCGAAATTTATTTTCAGCGATGTACAGTTGCCCTAACAGCGATCACCTGTCAGTGGTCACCATTATCACATAAATCCATGGAAATGTAGGAGCAAAAGGGGGCCCATCTGTCTAGATATTGGGTAGCAGTTCCTGCAGCAAAGTGGGACATTTTACGAACATACGTACATACAAACATACGAATGTGCCAGCAGAAACAGACCACCTGGTCTATCTAAGTTCATTTGAGTGTGCAGCTAGCACCCCTAGTTTGCAGCTGCCCCAACCCCTCCCATTTGTCATCCCAATGCCACCCCACCTCCCCACCCTCACTCTCCCCGCTCCCTGTCCCATGCCTATTTGAAGCTGTTCACAGATTTACATGATACCACCCATTCTGGTAGGGCGTTCCATTTTGCTACCACCCTCTCTGTGAAATAGTGTCTCCTCATTTACTTCCTAAATCTCCTCCTCTATTCTTAGCCCATGCCCCCTTGTGATCCTCCACCTCCTTAACTTAAAGACCCCATCTGCCCCACATTTATTGATTCCCCTCTAAGTGCGGCCTTGCCAGTGACTTGTAGAGGAGCAAGATCACCTCTCTTCACCTGGACGTAAAAACGCTTGCTATGCACCTCAGCAGTTTGTTCACTTTTACAGCCACTCTCCTGCACTGGGCAGTGTTGTCCATGGTCCCTGTTATCATTACCCCTAGGTTCTTCTCCTCCTCAGTGATCCCCAGCTTAACCCCTGCCAGCCAGTATTCTCTCCTTGGGTTCTTCACCCTAAAGTGCATAACCTTACACTTCTTTGCATTGAACCCCAGCTGACACCTTTCTGACCACACCTCTAGGTTGCTTAGGTCCCCCTGCAGCTGCTTCCATCCCTCCCCTCCATTCACCACTGCTCCAATTTTGGTGTTGTCAGCGAACAGACTTATCTTGATTGGTGAAGTTAGCTAATTTCTCCATGGACATTAGCCATTCCTGAAAGGAGGGAATTTTGGTAGAGCGCCACTTTCTTAATGGAGCTCTTTTGATTTCTACAGAGGCCTGTACCAGCCATAATTTGTGTTGGTGTGTCAGTTTTAAATCTTTTGGGAGGAGTCGCAGTATCCACACTGAAGGTGAAAGCGGCAGCTTGCCATTTAAAATTCTGGAACAGCAGGCCTTCTCCCAGACAGGGTGTATTGGTTGGCAGTGCCAAAGGATGTGGAGGAGATCTGCACCCCTCTCTCCACACCTCCAACAGTTATCGTCAGGCATGAGTCCCATTGTTTGTAAATTAGTTGGAGTGCGGTACCATAAGTGTTGCACTTTATTCTGTATCAGGAGTCTGCAGCAGTCAGAGCATGCCTTCTTAGCAGATGCCAACAAGCAGCCCACTTTTCATCAGATAATGATACCTGGAGTGTTTCTTGCCACTTGCTCTGAGCTCCAGAGGTGGGATCTGGAGCAGTGTCTCTAAGTTTTTTGTATATTAATGCTGGAAGGGCCTTTTGGCTTATGTTGCCAACTGTTCAGAGGGAGAGGGGGAAGTCTCTGTTTCTTTTGCCTGCAGCATGTTTGGCATGGACAGGCTTTGTGTAATCAAGTGGTGTAAGCATACCTCAGTTGAAGGTATTTCCAAAAGTCTCATTGGGGTAATAGGTACCTGTCTTTTAAGGATGAGAAGGATTCAAGTGTATGGCCATCAGAAGCAAGGATGTCTTGTAATCTAGTGATCTGTTTGTCCTGCCATGAGTGCCAGTTTATTGTTTTACCCTCAGTTAGCCAACTGGAGTTATTCCAGAAGCAAGTCAGCAGTTCAGGGATCACACATGATTTAGTGATTTGGCAGATTTTATGCCAGGCTCTTTTAACATCTTGAATAGCCCTCCATTTTTTCAAGAAGCCAGGTAATGGGCCTACTAAGGAGGCAGACAAATCAGTGCTCTCCAGTATCTTATGTTCTAAGCCAAACCATGCAGGTTTGTTGGGGCCTAGATTTTGGAACATCCTACAAGTTCTGGCTACTGAAAAAGCATAGACATAGAGATGGAAATTAGGGAGCCCCCATCCTCCTTTATTGCATGGTGATCTTAATTTTGCCCTACTGTATCGTGGCTTAGCAGAGTCCCACAAGAAATGGCCTATTAAGGAGTCTAGTGTTTGTAACCATTTGCCAGGGATTTCCAAAGGAAGGTGGGACATTAGGTAGAAAATTATTGGGGTAACCATCTATTTTACCGTCGTAATTTTCCCAGGCATGGCTGAGTTAAGGTGTTTCCATCTTGGCATTTCAGATTGTAGTTGGGCAAGTAAAGGGGAGAGGTTCTTTTCCATGAGGGTCTGTATATTTGAGGTTATAACCACCCCCAGGTATTTTATGCCCTTCATGGCCCAGGCTAGCCCTGTATATTTCAGCATGAGAGGAGAAACGATGGAGTTGAGGGGGAATACCTCAGTTTTGTTAGTGTTGATGTGAAGCCCTGACATCTTTGCAAAGGAGTCTAGCAAGGACAGGACTGAGAGCAGGCTGGCTTGCAGGTCTCTAGTTAGGATTAGACAGTCATCTGCGTAGAGCATAGCATGAGTTGCACTCCCACACACCTCCAACCCTTATATGCGCCGGTGTTCTCAGATGGCACATATCAGGGTCTCAATTGCCAGTACAAATAACATGGGCAACAGGGGGCATCCTTGTCTGGTACCCATGTATAGACTAAAGGGTTCAGAGAGGGTATTATTAGTGAGGACCTGTGCAGTGGGGTTTGTGTATAGTGTTTTAACCCAATTACTAAAAATGGGGCCAAAGTTCAGGTGTTGTAGAGTAGCATGTAAAAATTCCACTCTACTGAATTGAATGCTTTCTCAAAAGTCAACCATAATGGCTGCAGCTGGGGTGGAAATTGCCAGTGCTCCCTGCAGGAGTGTCACTAGTGATTGCACGTGATCTGCACTTGCTCACCTTTTAACAAATCCCATTTGTGATGGTGTATTAGGTTAGGAAGTACTTTTATAGCCGAGCTGCTAGGACTTTGGCCAAAATATTGTGTCAGTGTTTATGAGAGAGATGGGCCTATAGCTCAAAGGGAGAGGGGGGGTCCTTTCCTTCCTTGGGTAGCACAGTAATGATAGCTTGCCTTAGAGTACTAGGAAGCCCTCTTTCGTTCAAGGCCTCTTGTACCATATTGAGCAGGAGAAGGGAGACCATGTCTTGGACCAGTTTGTGCACATCCATAGGGAAGCCATCCCCTCCTGTGGCCTTTTGTTGGCCCATGCTTCTTATTGCCTCTCTGACTTCTTGTTCTGTCAGTGGGGAGTCTAGAATTACCCTCTGAGATTCAGTAAGCTGGAGCATCTTTAGGTCAGAAACAAAGGCTGCATATTTTTGGGGATCACGTGATGGCCGCCTAGCTGAAAGTCGCATCTTCTCCTCGCTCCCCGCTGGAACCTGTAATTTCATTCTCTTAAGTGAGTCTCAGCCCGTGATTCAAGAAATATTTTGTGTAGGAAGCTCTCCAGAGATAGTTGTCAGTGGAAATAAATGGAAATAGAAATGCGGAACGCTCCGCCACGGCACACGCCTCCTCCATCTCCCGAAAAAGACAAGGCCGCAAAATGGCCCAAGGCGCAGGCTACTATAACCCCATCATCGGCCACAACTGCTACACCATTGTTGGAAGCAAGGTTCATGGAAATTATGCTTCCCTTGCAGGATTCTATCTCTGCGATATCTAGCGATGTACAGCAAATTTGGGTTAATCTTGATTCGCTCACTACTCGAGTCGATGTTGATGCACGACTGGTGTCAGTAGAAAAATGGAGAGATAAAACAGAGCTGGATTCCTCTATATTAAGGCAAAGGCTCTGGAAAACGGAAGACAAACTGGAAGACCTTGAAGGGCGCAGTAGGTGCAATAACTTAATTGTCTTTGGTCTCCCAGAGAAAGAAGAAGGTGCCAACCCAGTACTATTTGTACAAAAGTTTTGTGAAAGAGTTGTGGGACCTTCCCCAAACAAAGCTACTTATATAGTTGAGAGAGCACATCGCTCCCTGCACCCTCCCCCATTGCCAGGAGCACCACCCAGACCGCTAGTGTTCAAACTACTCAATTACCTGGACAAGATGCATATCATGAGTAAAGTCAAAGAAGTCCACGAAATTCAATGGGAGGGGAGTAAGCTAAGGTTATCCCAAGTCTTACCCCACTCAGTGAATCTTAAAAGGCAAGGATTTCACCCCCTGATATCGCGTGTGATCGCTGCTGGGGTATCTTTTCATATGAAATACCCTGCAATGCTGCAAGTTAAGCATAAGGATAAATGGGTTGCATTTGATACAGTCAAGCAAGCCACGGAGGAGCTCCGCAAGCTATTTCCAGATCTCTTCAAATGAGGCAGTCTCTCCCGATTAAAAGATACCTGAAGTGGTCCGCATGGACTGATGTATGATTGGGACTGAATGTCGTTTTTTTTGGGGGGGCTCTTAATCAACAGCCTAGATTGGCATGAGACTGTATACTTCCATTTGCTGCTTGCAACAAGGAATGTTTTGGGTAGCCGAATGGCAGCAGTACCCGGAAGCCTAAAGAATTGAGGACAGATGACACGAATATTTATTTTGCCCTAACAGAATAACTAAGTACTTTGATGTATAACAGTTAGTTTATACTGAAGTTGGTATTAACAAGCGATCATTTTAAGTTTTCATTGTTCTTTTCTTTCTCCTCAAACTGATCAGAGACTATAGACTGAGAAATCCTCGACAGGAGAGGCACCAGATAAGTAAAGTAGTGACTCCAGGATGGACTTTCCTTTTTTGTTTCCTTTTTTGGTCCCCTTTTTTTTTTTTTTTTTTTTTTCTTGCTTCTCCGGACCAATACCATAAAGAAAATTATGTAATTACAGAACAGTCAGAACTTGGCTGCATTGATTGCTGTCTTCTTTTTGCTTTCCTATTTTTTTCACTAGTCATCTACTTTTCCCTTCGTACTCGACTCGACTGAACGCTGTGATGCTCCTTATAGAATGAAGGGAAGGGCTTTTTGATGGTTTGTTGTAGGGCATTTAGGAAATTAGGAGGACCCGATAGATTGCATCCTAGCATGTTAGTGTTCCTATTTGTTTGTTTGACCAGCTGTATAATTTATTTATTTATTTATTTATTTATAATGCAATCAGTTTACAACCTTTGAGCCAGGGGCTCATTTCCAAAGGTACCTCGTCAACAATGGTAGATAATACAGATAATACAGAAAGCAGGGTACATACAAAAGAAGAGCATGAGTATAAACAGACATGGATAAATGGCACATGGTTACAGCAAACATTGGTAGTGTAATACAGAGCAAAATATGGTATTATTGACAACAGGAGAATAACAGGGTTTAGCAGCATAACGGTATGTCATGGAAGTGTGATAACAGCCAAACAGGTCTACTGTGTCAGATTACAAGGAACGTAAGGCATGAGACAGGAACAGTACAGGTAAATCGATAAAGCAGACACACGGTCATATGATAACAGATTACAAGAGCGTGGGGCCTGAGACAGGAGTAGTACAGAACGGAGGTATGATCCGTATGGAACAGGGTAGTAAATAAGTAAGCATAAGCAGCATAAGGAATGCAACGTGGTTCGTTCTAGACAGTAGTGATACAGTGAGCAGCAGGAATCATGGCAGTAGTGAAGTTGTTAGAAATAGGGAAGTGAGGGGACGGAGCTGCCCAGAGGCATTGTCAGTGAAGAGGGGTTTGAGCAACCGTTAGGCACAGGAGCAGCAGCGCTTGCTGAATAGCTCGCTTTTGAGGGCATTTTTGAAAGTGGAGATGGTGGGATTTCAGTGATGGCCCGAGGAAGAGTGTTGTACCAAGCAGGGGCTCTATGGCAGAAAGATCTCTGTCCAAGTGAGGTCCTAGCACGGAACCAGGAAGGTGGCTTTACAGGAGGTCGGGTGCTGACTAGGGGCTGTGCTGGGAGGAGGGAGGAAGTCAGCCAGGAGGAGAAAGTCCTAGTAGGGTTTTTGAAATGAGGCACGTTGGTAAAGCAGGCGTCGTCGAGGTCAAGCATTGTTGCAAGGTCATGATGGCAGGTATGAGTGAGCCTAGGGGCCCCAGAGATTAGCCTGCAAGTCTTATTTAGGAGGAGGCGGATTTTGTTGAGGGCCATCATGTTGGCAGCACCATAGACAGGTAGCCCATAGTCCACCAGGGATAGTATGGAGGATGTAACTGCAAGCCGGGCGTCGGAGAGACAGTTTTGTAGCGCTACAGGATACCGAGTCGGATATTGGTTACAGAAGAAAGGAGCCGTCGTGTGGGTATGGTAGGAGAGGGCTGAGTCAAATAAGATCCTAGATACTTATAGGATTGGACTTGCTCCAGTTGTAGTTTAGAGCTGGAGAGGATACGGAGAGGGAGTTGGATGATTTGTTTTGAGGGTGGGCGAAGAGCATGGTTTTAGATTTTAAGGTTTATGACCAATCTATGCTCTTTAAGCCAAGTTTCAACAACGTCATATGCCCTTTGTAGGGAGACCTGGAGGGAAGTGGGGTTACGGTCAGTGGCAAAGAGGACGGCATCATCTACGACAGCAGATTTTCCCAGGCACACACTGGGCAGGGTGTTAAGGTATGCGAGAAGAGAAGGGGCCCCAGGATGGAGCCCTGTGGAACCCCTGAGAGGATCGAACGTGGGTCAGAAAGAGTCCCACCAATTTTGACCCATTGGGAGCGGGCGGAGAGGTAGCTGAGCACCAGGCAAGTGGTCCAGAGGCAAAACCAGCGACAGAGGGCTTCCAGTAGTAGGGGGTGGGAGACCGTGTCAAAGGCCTTTGATAGGTCAAGGAACACGGCCCCCGCCAGGGAGCCAGTATCCAGTGAGGAGTGAAGGAAGGAAGCGAATTCAATAAGAGCAGTGCTAGTACTGTGTCCTGCGTGGAAGCCGTGCTGTTCAGGGCAGAGTATGTTGTATTTGGTCAGGTATTCAGTTATTTGTGCAGCAACTAGTTTTTCCAGTGCCTTGGAAAGGGGTGGGAGAATGGAGATCGGTCGATAGTTCCCAGCTAAGGACCTGTCACCCCTTTATGGATTGGAGTAACTGCTGTAGTTTTACATGAGGAGGGAATTGTCCCAGGCAGAGGGATTTGTTAAGAAGGCAGGTGAGTGGGTGAGGACTTGATCCAGGACCAACGAGAATTTTATGATCCAGGGAGATGTCACTGGGACTGTTGCCTTTAGTGCACGGTCAGGTGCAGTCTGGCTTCCTGGGTAATACGTTCAAGGTGGAAGCAAGGCGATGGAGGGCAGGGGTAGGATGGGGGGTGGCTGATCAAAGAAGTTACTGGGGAGGATAGGGCTAAGGTCTGTAAAGGCAGTGTTGAGGAGGTTTGCAATGTCGGTGGGATCTGTGATGGTGGTGTTGTTGGTGGTAATCTGGGATGGGGGAAGGGAGAGGGTGTTCCCATTCAGTTGTTTGACCTTATCCCAGAAGGTACGGGCGCTCCCCCAGGAGGCAGTGAGGGTGGCCTGATAGTGGTCGGCCTTGGCTTTCCTGATTGCCCATGTACACTTATTCTGTGCAGCACTGTAGGCCTGTCTATCAGCTGGGCGCCTAGTTTCTATGGCACGGTACCAAAGGTTGTCCCTGTGCCTGAGCAGCAGTGAGAGTGCAGGGGTAATCCAGGGCAGGTTAGGTCTTTTGGGGCGGACGGCAGAGAGGGGAGCAAAGAGATCACAGGCTTTATTAAAGGTGGAGGTAAAGAAGGCAAGAGCGGTATCTATGTCAGGTGGAGAATCGGGGACCAGTCTTGCAGTTCAAGGTACTGTTTAAGGTTTTTTAGGCCATAAGGTCTGAAACGCCGGTGGGGAACGCGCTGTGCAGTGGGTCGGGGTAGGGTGGCCAACCAGCGGAAGAGCACAGGGGAGTGGTCACTGAGTGAATCAGGGAGGACTTGGATGTCCAGGATTTTAGGGGGGCGGTTAGTGATGATGACATCAAGGAGGGTGCTAGTACCTCTCTTGGGGTTCACACGTGTGGGTTGGGAGACTAGTTGGGTTAGATCCAGCACTGTGAAGGAGTCCCGAGTGGGGAGGATGAGGGACAAAGCCAGTTCACATTGAGGTCCCCAACCATGATTTTGTCAGCATTGTGGGGAAGGGGTGGCAAGGTAGTCAGTGAGGATAATAGAGCTGGGTTTTGAACCTGGGCGAGTATAGGCAGTGGTGAGGTAAAGGGGGATCTGGCTGGTCCAGGGTAAGCTTAATGGTGAGGGCTTGGGCCCCATTTACAAGGACTGGTGCAGGAGGCGAGACCAGTGAGGGAGCTCCTGGTGTAGATAGCGCAGCCTCCCCACGCTTGGTTACTCGATCCTCACCATATGGGTGTAGCCAGGAGGGTAACAAGGAGTCAGGGGTGGAATTAGATAGCCACATTTCCACCAGCGAATGATGTCAGGTTTGCGCTCAGAGACCCAACATTGAGGGAGTCGAATTTTTCAGGACGCCTGCATATTCATGGAGGCAATCAGCAGTCCGGCATGCCCTCCTGCTGAGGTGGTCCGGTGGGTCCGGGGTTAGGTGGATATTGCCAGATAAGAGTAGAAGGAGGACAACAGTTCTGGCCAGGCACGGCGGTATGAGATTAAGCTTCACGGCTAGGAGGAGTTGGGGAGGGATCGAGAGGAGCAGGTGATAGGTAGGGATTTAATGGCAGGGAGGGCAAGGATAGCGGCTGTCCAAAAAGGAGGGAGGGAGGGGAGGGCAAGGAGATGGGAGTTGTTGGTCATGTGCATGGACATAGTAGTGGAGAAGGAACTAAGTTGGTGGAATTAAAGGTGAAATAGCCTGTAACCTAGGGGAGATAAATGGCTGGAGGAGGGGGAACCAGGAGGAGGATGACGGGAGGAGTTTAATAGTAGGTGAACTAGCATGGTAAACAGGTGGTAGTGGAGTAGGGGAGTTAAGATAGCTGCACTGCCTCCTAGAGAGTGTGGCTGCCACTTTAGATTAGTGGCAGTGACACGGACTCTGGTGGTCAGGGTACAAGTTCAAGTCCCAACTAGGGAGCACAGAATATGCCTGGGAGAGGGTGGAGACCGTAGTCTAGGGGACAACGTGAGCTGGGAAATGGGCCTCTGCAGGGTGGTATATAGTGACTCCTAGTGGTCACTGGGTGTGAGGTACAGGAGGAGGGGTGGGTCTAGGGTGGATGGGTATTTGGAAGACAAAGGGGGAAGGTGAGGATGGGGTTAGGGCAGGAGGAGGTATTGGTGGAGTGGTGCAGGAGAGGTGAAAGGAGGATTCCAGGGTAGGTAGGCAGACAATAGGAAGCGCATCAGCAGTGGGGTCCTCTAGTGGTGTGCCGATATAATCTGCAAATGGGAAAGTGGGGAGTTAGAAATATTGGCAGACAGGAAGTGATGTCAGGGACCAGTGCCTATAAGAAATGCCACCAGGGTGGGTGGGCGGGGCAGTGGACACGTGAGCGTGTCCACGGGCTAACCCCCCTCACAAACGCTCCTGAATGAGGTAGTTTAATTACCTCCGTGCAGCCGCTGGCTTTTCCGTGCTTTTCCGTGCTCCCTGGGGGGAGCGATGTTGCTTCTGGGGCCTGGGTTTGCTTCAGCAAATCATAGTTGGGAGGGAGGAGGGGTTTTTACTGGTTTTTACTGGGGGTTAGGCGGTGAGAAGCTTTAATCATGTGCTGTGTTGTATATTAGGAGTTTGGCTTTGTTTGAGCTGGGGGTAGTTTAATATTCATTACTCATTAGTATGGGTAGTTGTGGGGAAGGGCAAGGGGTGAGTTTCTTTTACATTTCTAACATAAAGGGGCGACATCACCTTCGTTTTCACTGCATGTCAAGTATGACAACGAAGGGGGGGTTAGGGAAATTCTGCACATTAGGATTATAAGGGGAAGACCTCGTGGTGAATTAGTTATACTCAGAATGTCATTTATTGACTCAATATCTGTTCGAAGTTAATGGGAGGACCTTACAAATTCATGAGCTGGAACATAAAAGGGGCTCAGAGTAAACAAAAAAGGTGTATGATTATTAAACATCTTGCTCACCTAGGAGCGGAGATTGCATGTTTGCAACAGACTCATTTGCCCAGGAATGACATTTTATTCTTTAGGCAGGGATGGTTGGGTCAAGTATACGGTGCTGGTACCTCTACCAAACGGGCTGGCACCATTATTTTGATAGCTAAACACGTACTTTTTATCAAACTACAAGAATGGTATGATCCAGAAGGATGCTACAGTATTATACAGGGCACGTTGGCACTTAATCCAATCTTAATAGGCTCAATATATGGACCGAATGTTGACTCACCTCTTTTTTTCACTCATTTATTAACAAAAGTGGTGTCAAACCCACCCATTTTGACATTTTTGGGGGGTGATTGGAATCTGGTGTTGGGAGCAGATCTGGACCACTCTGACAGTAAAAAATGCTGGCTCTCACTAGCACAGCATGCTTTGAGAGACCTTTTATTGGGAGCAGGGGTAGTGGATGTATGGCGAGCCTTAAATCCTGAGGGAAAGCAATTTACGTATTATTCTCCACTGCATGGCACCTTTTCTAGAATAGATTATTGGCTGGTAAGCTCCTTCAGCTTCTCAGGTATTAGTGATGCAACCATTTATTCCAGAGTACTTTCAGACCATTCCCCAGTTGGTATATCTTTTATTTTAGGTCGAGGGGTCTGCAGGAGCTCCCTCTGGTGCCTTAATATGCAATTACTTAAGCTCTCTGAGACCCTAACCTCCACACAAGTATTTATTAAGGACTTCCTGGACATAAATTTGGGTTAAGTGGAGAGGATTGACGTGGTGTGGGCTGCCCTTAAGTGAGCCATCAGGGGTAATTTTATACGGATTGCCTCTACCCGAGTTCGCAAAAATAAGCTAATGCTTGACTCCTTATTAAATGAAATGTATCAGTTGGAGCATATAATAAATAAGGTATCTCCGCCAGAAGACTTGGCCAGACTGCATTGCCTTCAAGTGTCCTATTATGACATAATGGTGCAGAAAGCAGAATTGGCCATCCATAACATTAAACTGAGATATCTGGAATCAGGGGAAAGAGCAGGGAAGCTTCTGGCACTTAGATTAAGGCAACTTGAAATGTCTAAATTCATCCTGAATTTGACATCTCCCCAGGATGGTCACATCATGTCCCATCCCCAAGAGATTGCAACAGCCTTTGGGAACTTTTATAAAGCTCTCTACTCAGAGGAAGACTCCCAGCAGGTGACTGATAAAGATATCAATGATTATCTTTCCTCAGCTAATCTTCCCTCCTTACCACATACTATGGCAGAACAGCTTGGTGTTCCAATTTCGCTACAGGAAGTACAGATGACCATTGCCCAGCTGCCCCAGGATAAAGCTCCTGGACCAGACGGTCTGTCTAATAACCTATACAAGGCATGTCTTCCTCAGCTTTCCACACTGCTGAAGGACGTGTTTAATTTGTGGTTTCACCAAGGAGTGAAAGACCCTAGCTTTCTAGAGGCAATTATTACAGTTATTCCTAAACCAAACAAAGATTTATTATGTCCTGGGAATTACCGACCGATTTCCTTGTTGAATTCAGATGCTAAAATGTTTGCAAAAATCCTGGCCAATTGCTTAGCTCCAATATTAGGGAGTATTATTAGTAATGACCAAGTGGGATTTATGGGGGGACGTCTCTCTGGAGATCACATGTGTTAGCTTATGCACTTGATTTCATGGGCCAAAGGGTCTGAGATCCCATCGATCCTTTTCTCCCTTGATGCTGGAAAAGCGTTCTATTGGGTCTCATGGCGCTTTTTGTTTGCTACTCTCAAGAAGCTTGGCATGCCGAATTTCTTCCTCACCTTGATTAAAATTCTATACTCTGCCCCCACGGCATGGGTGTTGTGCAACGGACACCTATCCCAACCATTTCCACTCAAGAAAGGTACTCGACAAGGATGCCCCCTATCTCCTCTTCTTTTTAACTGCTACCTCGAGCCATTAATTTGGACACTTGTCTCCTCCTCAGCACTAAAAGGAATTTAATTGCATGGGGAGTGATATGTTCTGTCGACATACACAGATGATCTTCTGTTACACCTAGAGAAGTCAGAAGTTTCATGGCCGGCCCTTCTAAGGGAAATCCATAGATTTTCCAGACTCTCAGCTTACAAGCTTAACTTATCCAAAACTAAGGTGTTTCCATTAAACCATAGGGTTACCAGTGCAAGTTCCACTGTTCTGGGTTTCTCCTGGGAGTATCGAACCCTTACTTATCTGGGAATAAAAATCTCTCGGAGTATTCCCTCCATGTTTAGAGGTAATTTGACTGCATTAGTACAAACTTTGCAGTCAGATCTAAATAGGTGGAGTGCATTACCAATGACTTTATGGGGATGTATTAATATTTTGAAAATGAATGTTCTACCGAGGCTTTTGTATCTGTTGGGTATGTTGGGGCTCTACATTCCCAAAGGATGGTTTACAAAACTACAGAAAATGTTCAATAACTTTCTTTGGAGGAATAAACCAGTCAGGCGAGCATTTTCCAAACTAACAGCCCCTAAATTACAGGGAAGGCTTGCCCTTCCTTCGCTGTTTATCTATTATGATGCCCAACATCTCAGTAAGATAGTCCTTTGGTGTAAAGCTGATTCATTGATTAATAGTGGTGGGTATTTTCCCGGTTGATTAAACATTGAAAGTAAAGCAGCGCAGAATGTTAGTAGTTCCCTGTCTACTCTTGTGTATGTAAAGTTTTCTAAACTTGCTAAGTCACTGAAGTCTACCCCTATGGCCCGGTTGATTAAAGCCTTGCAGCAAATACTGCGGCACTTTTCGATAAACTGGCATGTGTCACCTGCTCAACCTCTAATATGTAATCCGCATATCTTAATTGAGCGGCGCCCCATTCCACCCTCTTTTCTTCTGCAGCTTAAACATTGTACTCTGGCCATCCTTCTGCAAGAGAATGTCATGGCTTCCTTTCAAATTTGGCAGGCCCGCTTTCAGCTAAGTCCCAGAGATTTTTTCAAGTATTTGCAAGTCAGGAATGCGATAGTAGCTTTTAACAAAAGAAAACTGGACTGATCCAGTCAGCCCAGGGGTTACAACAAATTGTTCAAAATACAGAGACTACTAATGTAGTCTCAAGGATATACAAGCAACTCCAGGCCTTAGATCATAACCTTCCAACCAGAATTTGTTATTATTGGGTGCAGGAGCTCTCCTACCAGCTGAGGTAGAGTTCTGGGAAAAAATATGGCATACGAACTACAAATATATTAGACAGGGCAGGTTGCATCTTTCTCAATTTCAAATAATGCATAACATGTATTACACTCCACTAAAATTGTATAAGACAGGATTGGCTGCCTCTCCAGACTGTTTTAGATGCAAAACTGCCCTGGCTCTCTTTATCATATGCTACGGGAGTGTCCCCGCACGCAGAGTTTCTGGAAATCTATTCAACAAGTATTGGATCCCATTTTAGGCCTGGATACTCTATTTACCCCTGAATCTTGTATACTAGTGGCATTCCCTTGGGGAACACCTGAGATACATAAGGCCCATATAACACTAATTGCTTCTATTGCTAAGCTAACTATGTTGAGGCATTGGAAAGAGGACTTACTTCCTACGACGTTGGAGTGGTACCATGAGGTTCTCCTCACTATTCAGCTGAAAAAGTATGTTGCCACCATAAGGTGGAGAGTTCATTATTATCAAACTAACTGGGAGCCCCTTATGACCCTGCTCTCCTTATGGAGACCATAAAGGGTTTTCTCAATATTTCACTGTAAACCTGTAGTACTTGGAAGTCAAGTTGTTTCATCTTTATATCTGTTCCCTATTTTCTTTTTTCCTTTTTTTACTCCCCATTATTTTTCTCCTCACTTTATTTCTCCTGCCATTGTGAAGAATGGGACTTAGGTGGGTGGGAAGGTAGGGGAAACATTGAAGGGATGGTAGGGTAGGGTTAATTTTCTTTTATGTGATTTTTTTTATCATTGTTAACTCAATAGTGTACAATGCTGGAATCCTGAGTATTTCATGTCTTGTTTTCTTGACTGCAATTTTTCTTTTGTTGTTGTTCTTATTGTGTTGGTATATGAGGAAAAACAATAAAGCATATTGAATTTAAAAAAAAAGCTGCATATTTTTGTGCATCCCATATGATATGAGTGGTATATAGAGTCTTGTAGAACTCTAACATACCCTGATTTATCCCCCACTTCTGTGGTTTGAAAATGCCCACTATTATTTTGCAATTGTGCATGTCTTTCAGCCTGGTGTTTTTTCAGCCTGAAGGCTAATAGTTTCCCTGATTTTTCCACCTAAGCCCAGTATTTGTGTTGTATTATTTTTTATTTATTTATTGAAATTTTGGATAACACCTTTGAGAACAAGTTCATTTCATAGGTTCCACGTCAGATGAACAATACATATTGGGAAAGTATGAGACAGAGATCAAACAAAACAAGGAATTTAAGACATTACAAGAGTGTATAACTAGAGAAATTCCAATACAAGTGGCATTGTACAATGTATGCCATGGTGCATATTTGATTAAAACCTGGAATTCAAAGGGTCATATTGGAGGGATTGGTGTCTTATGCAATGACTCATTACAGTAAAATGAGAACAGACTCAGCCTATTATCTAATAATCAACAAGGTAAGGGATGGCATCATCCCAGGGACCTCGTCAGAGGTGAGAAGGTATGGGACAAAGCATTTTAAAGTGAGCAAGAGAGCTCAGAAGATATAACAGGGGGGAGGGGGGAAGGGTGAAAGCCATAAAGGGGTGAGGGGAAAGAGTGGAAGGGATCAAGAGGAAATGTGGAGAATGATTAGTAACTTAGAACAGTTATTTACATGCTAAGAACAGTTATGCATTAGGTCAGGATAGCATAAGGTTAAAATAAGTGCTGGTCACAAGAAGGAAGGTTATTGGAAGCAGTCACAACTGGCATCAGCAACTAGCTGTTGCTTAAGTTTAACCTTGAAGGAGCCCACGGTGGATGCTGAAGTGATGTCATGGTGCAGCGAGTTCCTCCATAGTGGGGCATGGTAGGCAAAGGACCTTTGTCCCGGAGAAGTGCGATAGAGGGGTATATTGAAAATCTGACTAGTAGAGCTTTTGGTGCAATGACAGTTGATAGTGGGGCTAATAAGCTTTTGCACTCCTGGGGGCATTTTGCTTAAGCTTACTTTTTTGGACAGTAAACATGTTTGGTACATGAGTCTACCTTTGAATTGGAGCCAGTCAGCCTAAGCATACATGTCACAGGTATGGGACAGACAGGCTGGGCAGGTAAAGAGCCAGCATGCTTTGTTGAGTGCAATTATGAAGTGGCAAAGAGTCATTTCAGTAGCTGATCCATAGGTTAGTAAGCCATATCAATAAGTGAGACAAGAGAGCTTTGAATGGCCAGGTTAAGAGCCTCTCAGGTCAAACATTGCTTATGCCTATAAAGTAGCCCAATACGGGTGTTAACACCCTTAGCAATGTTGTCAATGTGCTAGGCATAGGTCATTATATTGTCAGTAGTAATCCCTAGATATTTAAAGAGCTGAACTAGCTCCAGGGAAGAGCCCTCTTCATTGGTGATAGAAAGAGGGTAAGTTCTGTGCCTATTTTGGGAGCTGGAGAACAGCATAGTTTTAGTCTTGTTGTAATTCATAACTAACTTGTGCTTATGGAACCATCTTTCTACAACTACAAAATTACTCTGCAGCCTAGATTCAAGAACCTTAGGGTCTGGATCACTGGTAAACAGGACAGTATCGTTAGCATATAAAAGGACGTGACCCCGACAGGAGTAAGGAAGGTTGTTGAGGAAAATGCTAAATAAAAGAGGGCCCAAGATGGACCCTTGAGGAACTCCAGATAGGACAGGTTTGCAATCCAAGAGGGTGTTACCAATCTTCACCTGCTGTGTAAGGTTGCGCAGGTAACTTTCAAACCAGGCTATGCGGTCACAAGCTAGGCCAATGGTGGTAAGCTGTTTGACCAGAAGGTCATGATTCACTGTGTTGAAAGCTTTGGTTAAATCAATGAAAGCAGCACCGTACAGGTGACCTTGATCTAAGGAGTGGTGAATAAAGCCTGTGAACTCCAGAAGGGCGGTAGAGGTACTGTGACCATTTCTGAAACCGTGTTGTTGCAGGCATTGTAGCTGATATTTTTCTAAGTATTCAACCAGTTGGTCAGCCACTATATGCTCAAGAGCTTTTGAGAGTGGGGGCAGGATAGATAGGCCTGTAGTTCCCAGTAATTGTGCAATCCCCAGACTTATGAACTGGTGTCACAGTGGCAGATTTCCATTTCTGAGGAAATTGAGAGTATCTAAGTGACATACTAATAATATGGGTTAGAGGTGACAGAATTTCATCCAGCGTAAGGGCTACTTATGATCTGTAATTCTGCTTTCCTAGTGGCAAGAGTATTTAACTGTAATCTGAGGTTGACAATTTCATAGATTAGGAACATGATGCTAGTTTTACAGGGCTGGCCTTATATAGGGATTCTTTGTCTGCCAGTTGTTGCTTCAACTTATCAGCTTCCTCCTCCACCCTCCTCTTTCTCTGATGTGATGCATAGCTGCTAATTTTGCCCCAGAGGGTGGCCTTGAAGGCCTCCCATATTGCAGCATTTGAAGCTGTGCCTAGAGGGTTGTCTGCAAAATAATTTTGGGTTTCATTTGACACCCAGACTTTAAAGTCTGCATCTTGTTGTAACGGGGGTTAAGGTGCCATGTGAGGGATTTTTTTCAGGGTGGAGTCATCCATCAGTGCTAGAGTGAGGGGGGCATGGTTAGAGAGATATAGAGGATTCATTTTTGTATCCACCACCTTTTGAGATATTTGTTGGGAAGTAAGCCAATAGTCTAGCCTGCTAGCCATTTGTCTGGGGGGCAGAAAAGTAAGTGTAGTCCCTTTCTGTCTGGTGTTGAAGTCTCCAGATGTCCTGTAGGGTATGTAGACTAATTAAGTCTATGAAAGCTAGAAGATCCTTAGGGTGAGGTTCTGGCCTAGAGTTGAATTTGTCCACAAAATAGTCAGCAGTAAGATTCATGTCCCCCACCCCATATGATCCCTGTATCACTGTCTGTAAAATCTGAATACTTTTGGGATATCCCATGGTAGAAGCCAGGGACGTCACCATTCGGGACATAAACGTTGACAAGAACCAGTTTACCTATGGGGGTAGACACTTTAGCCATCACTCAGCACCCCATCTCATCTTTTTTGTGGTCCATTAATGGCCACTTCAATTTTTCTATGACAGAGAATTGAAACCCCACATTTGGCAGACTTAGCTGAGCTGTGTACCTCCCATCCCACCCATTCCCTTCCCAGCTTAGAGGCTTCAAGATTTGACAGTTTGGTTTTCTGTGTAAAGGCAATCTGTGAGTTGAGCTGTTTTAGTCTATTCAAGATTTTTTTCAATTTTTAGGAGAATTTAGACCCCTCACATTGCAGGAGGTGGCCGCAGTCACTCCTGTGTTAGTCATTAGAGAATGTATTAAATAGCAGGAGGGATTTTATATCTTGGAAACCAAACCTATCAATTCCGGATGCTTTCTGGGTTACCAGACTAGTGCCTACCCCTGGCAGAGCCCTTAGAGGTCTCTCTCCACCTCTTGCCACCAATTACCCTTAGTTCCTTTGCAAAAGTCTATTTGAGAAGGAGGCCTTCCCCAGAGACCCACATGTAATACATACCATCCAGTCATTAATAATATAATCTGTATTTGCAACATCCTTACAATAAACTTATAACACAGCTGTAATGGCAGGGTTAGTATGGAAGAAGCTGCTCAGATCTGCCCGAGTCTTGTGAGACAGCATCAATGGCATGGGCAGCATTCTGGGGTGGTAAATAATAATAATGAACCAGTAAAACATCCATATAAACATTAACATTAAACTTTAACCAGATCAGTTGCATGTAGAGAAATGGGACCCTTGGTCACCTACTTGGTGCAGTTTTCCTGGGGGGGAGGCATTGCTTCAACTTGCCCTGTGTTAATTAAAGATGTGCTTCATCTTCCTTCAGGGCAGAAGGTAAAGTGGGGGGGTGATGAAGGGTGGTGGGTACCTTTAGGAAGATAGGGGGGAGGGGGATGGGAATGGGGTGGACTGAGAATCCTGTTCCTGTTGGTTGAATCAGTAAAAGAGGTACATCTAAGGAGCTGAGAGGCAGAGATGTTGACTCAGCCAGATGCTGTATGCTGGAAGAGTGAATGATAGGTTGGGACCTGTTTGCCCTTGGCAGGGCAGCCCCTTGCCGATCTTCCCTTGGGCGGTCTTATGGTAGACCAATGGAAAAGCTGCTCTGGGTAGAGCTAGGGGATTCACTCACCCAGGGAGCCTCTTGAGATAGAGGTGTGCTCCTTGCAAAGTGTCTTGGTCCCTCATAAGGTCCTTACTGTAGCAGAAATGGTAAGTGATGATGGTACTGTTAGCTGGTAAGTGAGGTTTAAATCAGGGCAGTGCATGTGAAATTTCACCCATTCTTGTGTCTCTATGAAAGCACATGGTCCCTGCAGCCTGCTGTACCAGAGTCACAGTTGCTGGAAAATTTTGCCGAAGGCACGGCATAGCTATCACCTGCTACGCCCTATTATCTATCAAGGCAGTAGCTGATTTCGATGCATCGTTAAAGGTGCAAGAGCTTCCACTTAACTACACAGAAAAAACACAGTGATATAGTATGTAACTCAGGGGTATAGCTCCTGACCTCTTATTTGGGTGCAGCCTTCCACAAATTAAGTTTTGCAACCAGTCATGCTGTGTGTGTTGGAGCGCGCATCATGGGTGCTTTGGGAGACCCCACCACATGTCTCCACTTCGTGGCATAAAATCTTGTACTTTGAAGCAGTGGAGACATGAGCAGAAGCAATGTTTCACAAATCAAACAAAAACAAACAAATGGTTTTAACTACCTATGAAGGTAAATTCTGCAATGAGCTCAAACAGTCAGTGTTGTGATGTGCAACCCCACAAGTGGGGTCAGTAATTACCATGTCACTGCAGCCTGTTCCTCCCCCACGATGCCAGAGACAGTGGTCCTCAAGGCAGTTCACCCATTGCTGGCGCAATGGGGTCCAGTCGAGGGGAGGCTCATCGGTGGTCTTGGGGGCAAGGACTGGATGCTCTGATTCTATGGAGAGTTGCAGGGCCAAAGGTGATAGCTCCTGAAGGGCAGAGAAACGATTTCTGGTTCTCACCGGGGTGTCTCCTGGAGAGATGCTCCTGGCATCTGAGAGCATCTGGAGTTGCTGGAGGCTTCTTGATTTGTTCCTGTGGGGTAAAGGCTTCATTTGTGAGGATGACTTGAAGGGCTTTTTGGGTCTGCCATGCTGTACCTTGTGGCACAGCTCCTCAGGGAGGTTGTTGCTCTGCATCAGTGGCCTGCGCGAGGCTGCACCTCAGATGTAACTTCCATGGGCTGCCAGGAGGAGCTTTGCTGGTCTATGCTTGCTTGTCTCAGGGCCTTTGTGGCTCTTTGAATGTCATTGAGGAACATATCGACTTCAGCAGGGGAGTTAAAAGTAATATATTCCCCCTGGTATGTCACTCTTAGCATGGCAGGGTAGCGGAGAGCATTTGGGAGGCTGAGTTGATATGGTTGTTTCTTAACAGCAACATATGCCCACTGCTTTTTGGACAGTTCATATGAGAAGTCCTGGTAGATCTGCATGGAGTGCCCTTGCCACTCTGTTTTTAAGCTCCCTGAGAGTATGCAAAAATAATTCTTTAGTCGGTTACCTCAGAAATTTTGCCAGTATGGGCCATGCACTTTCTCCGGGAGGTGGCCTGGGGGCTAAGCTCTGGTGTGCCCTCTCCAGCTCTGATGGTGTTCCACTGTTGAGGTGTAACATTTCAGGGTGAGCAGTGTGAAGGAATGTAATCATATCTCCCCCCTCCATCCCCTCCGAACGTTATTCCTCCTGGAGCAGTTCTCAGTATCATCCACTTTATCGAGAAGGCAAGTTACAGTATTTGTTGTTGCTGCTCTTGCCATACAGCTTGATGGTGGTGTAATTGCTGGTCATGCTGCCGGACTGCTGCCACCATTTTAGACACTCACTGAGCTACCAGCTGTAAGTCACTGTTTGTTTTGGTGGTGATCAGCTTAAGCTCAGCGGTGTCCTGCAGAACTTTCTTTTAACATGATATTAAGTTGGCAAATTTCATTGCCGAGTCCAGTATAAGTGCTATGCTTGCCATGCTGTGCCACGAGTACCCCTCTGGGCAGGTAGTGGTTGGAGCTTTTTGTCAGGCTGTTGGTAAGCTGGACAGGTGGCACTGTGCCCAGTATGCATGTTGACCCCTCGAGGTAATTTTCAGGCTTGTGGTAAAGTTTACTATCGACCTTGCTTGGTCACCTGAGGTCCAATTTGCTTGATTTGTGGCACGAAATGCAGTCCA
This sequence comes from Neoceratodus forsteri, assembly GCA_016271365.2. NCBI lineage: Eukaryota > Metazoa > Chordata > Ceratodontiformes > Ceratodontidae > Neoceratodus > Neoceratodus forsteri. The sequence continues at coordinate 975,884,950 of CM057453.1, forward strand.
GCTGTTCCGGTTGTAGTTGCCTCCTCAAAATCCCCTCTCAGGCTATTTGAAATTGTCAGATGGTGAAAATAAGATGCCAAGGCGTCTCCTCACTCTCAATTAGTGTGTTTCCATATTGGACACCAGGCTCCGCCCCCATATTAACATATCTTAATAAGAACACTGCCTGCCTGACTTAAAGAGGAAGATCCAAGTACAAGTGCCCTATACCTCAGTGAGGGGGAAGCGGCCAACAAACATTTTCGCAAAAAAAAAAAAATCACATACAGGCTTTGTTGATATTTGTATTTTATCTAGATGATCCTGCTGTCCCTCTCACTGGCATTTTGTAGTGAATGCCTCAAGCAGCATATCCCACAACCGGCACTAAGTTAGAAGAGTGTTGTCAATAACAGAGCCATCCACAACAGTGTTGTATTAACAGCACTCTCTTCTACAGCACCAGGAAGTAATGCCACTGGTCTACACAGCACTAATAGCAATGGTCGAACACAACAGTGATGACTGTTACCATTGCAAACAAAATAAATATACACCTCTATTTTTATATAGGGGGCTCCACCCCCACACCACCCGACCCCTAACTAAAATATCCAACTCTGAGGGGGGAGCAGATCATGGGGAAAAGGTACATTTGTTGGGCCATGGAATTACTGCTTCTATGACCATTTGAAAAAACATATACCTTCCCCGAGCTGAAAATGTAGTCGCTGAGTCCAGGATTAGAACCCTGGTCTCCTGGTCTGTGCTGTCCGAGCTGCTGCTGCTTAATCTGCTCCGTGATGGGGCAGCTCAGCCAGCAAGTGCACTTTTTTCCTTCTTCCCTTGATTCTGTATCTGGCTAAATAGCGACAGGAGTAGTGGTAGTTGCTGGACGCTATTCTACCCCTGCCGCTATTCCTTCCTGTTTGGCCCTGACCATCCAGTTTATACCACATGGTTCATGAAGTGATATGCTAACTGGGTAGGCCCACAACCACCCACATCTGTCCAGAGGTTGACATCAGTCCACTGCCACTATGTACTTGGTCTCAGTATGGCCCCAGGTTCCGTAACTCCCAGACCAGAGCTATTAATTAGTCTGACTATAATTACAATGCTAGTCAAGCTCTGCGGCTGCTCCCTCTCTCTGACATCAGCCTCGGGACAGCAGTGGGAGGTTATAGGATGCACCACTAAAGGTAATCAATACACAATGCTGGCTGGAAAGAAGGTAGAATCATCCACATAAAATATAAATATCTACAAAGCTTGTAAGTGAAAACTATTACTTATTGTGAAGATGCAAGTCTGGCACTGACATGTGGGGCATTCGTTCTTGGATGTTTCCCTGTAAAAGTCCTCCAACAACATTACATCTAGATGTATTTATTTTATTTATTTACAAGTTTTGGCCAAGAATGTACACTGAGTCATAGCTGATTTCCAGGTACAACGTGGGCAGATGTGGGGATTGCAGAGAAGTATAGGTGGGGAGTAGTTACAATTAAATACCATAAAAACAGATGGATCTATGATACAGGTTCGCCAACAATTTTGTGAACCGACATTACAGTGATGGATTTATGTTGACTGCAAATTGCGGTTGGCATAAATCCATCAGGTAAACTCTTTCTTTTTTTCAGGGGGCTTTGCACCCCGAACCTCCCATGCAGGGGCTCTGCCCCCCACACCCCCCATACATAATGATTATCAACTCCAAGTCGGAGTTGATTCAGGGACGGGTGCATGACCTGGAGAAAGTAGTGCCAGGGTCCGGCAGGTACATTACAGTGGCAATATTGAATTGCCACTGTAATGTCATCTGCTATAGAAATGTTGCTATCCAATGGGCATACCAAAACAAATATAATATTGAATTAGAACATATGAAGTGCAGAGTGAGAATAACATCACATACACAATATTTTACTTGTACACACAGATTAAAACATATAGCATAAAACTGCAGAAGCACACGGTTATCCAACAACAATTCAAAGGTGGCATCAAGTTGGTAACCAGGAAAGAGATAAGGCCCATATGGGAAAGGGCTGAATAGGGATGTAGGAGGGAAGGTAAGGAGCTGTACAAGAAATGGTTACAGGAGCAGCAGTAAACACTGAACTCACAGAGTTGAGCTTTGAGGGAAAAGGGAGCAGAGAACAAACAAAGGAAAGAGGTAGGGTATTCCAAAGGTGGAGGAACCATTAATGGAAGGCAACCTGTACAGCTGAGGATTTACAGTACTGGGAAGTGAAAAAATGGCTAGTCCAGAGAAGATTTATTAACTTACTGTAATTATAATTTTTGACCAAAAAGGGTACACTGAGCTGTGACAGGTTATTTAAGTGATAGCATTACGTTTTGGGGAGTAAACAAAGCAATAACCGGCTTCTGTGGATGATTAAACGCCGAGGTGAAGCCGAGGCATTTAATCTCCACAGAAGATGGTTATTGCAAGTATATTCCACAAAACATAATGTTATTACTATTATACCACTAGAATTTGTGGTGAAAATGTATTTTTGTGTTGAAATTAATTTAAGTTGGAGCGGAGGTGATATGTATTCCGAGTGTGTCTGACCTGTAGTGTTGCGGGAGCAACTAAGAAGCTTGTTTGTCACTAAATGATGGTTTTGCAGTTGTATGTGTGAAATTAATATGGGACACTTACTGGTTCATAGATTATTTGAAAGTTGATCCCATTGAAAACCGAATGCTAAAATGCTTTTTATTTTCTGTTGCAAAATCGAACGTGTGATTCTGAACATGCGCATTAGACAAGCTGGTAATGCGCATGTTCAGAATCATGGATTCAATTTCTCAACAGAATATAAAAAGGGTTTTAGCACTTGTTTTTTTACAGGACCAACTTTCACATAATCTACAGATAGAACCACAAAAGAATGACTTAGTAATAAAAGAGCTTCTTAGTTGGTCTCGCGGCACTACCGGTCAGAGACGTACAGAGCAGGAAATATTATGTGTAGTGCGACTTAAATATGATGTATAGTGAAATTTTTTAAACGGGGTAGGTTGTAGACATAATAGATGTGGGATTAGACAGTTTGTGCCAGGGTTAGAAAATTAGTTGAATAGCGACAGTGTTTGTATGAGATTCAGTGTGTGTAGGATTGTGAGCGGACAGGAATGGAAGGAGATGTGGATAAATGACTGTGGGCATGGTTATAGATGAATAAACTATTGTGGGAAGATGAATAAACTACTGTGGGTGTGGCTATAGGTGAATAAACTACTGTGGGAAGACGAATAAACTACTGTGGGTGTGGCTATAGATGAATAAACTACTGTGGGCATGTAGGTGGTCGTTTGTGGGAGAATAACTGACAGTGTTCCTCTGCTCTGATTGGCTAAAACAGGATACCTGTGGTATAATTCCAGGTATGTCCTGGGTGGTGGGTTACATAAGCCTGGTTTATTGACAGGAAATATTGACCAGGACACTGGAGAAATATCTCCTGCTCCTACAATAATTTTAACTTCCAGCTGGGAAGCTGCCAGAGATGGACAAAAGAGACTTCAGTTTCATTGCTCATTGTAGGACAGCACATCAACAGTGCATCATCCCCCTTCCCCCAGTACAGAGTGAAGAGAGAAAGCAAGGTAGAGAGCCACACCGACACATAACTGCAGTATAAAGGAGGCACAGCAGGAATGGAACCTGCCTGCAAGGGAGGGGAAGGGAGAAAATGATTGGTATAAAGAAGTAGTGGATAGTGCGAGGAGTGGATTTATGGATAATGCCAGCACTGCATTGCATGATCATTCAAACCCTAAGGAACATCACAACACAGATTTGCAAAGGTTCTCAGAGCTTTTCACTCTAATGTTTCATTTCCCTATTTTTCAAGCTTTGTGCTTCCAACCTGATAGATGCATGAACATGTTTATTTTTCAATTTACATTAAATATAAGCTGAACTCTGTCTAAATATTGTAATCTTTTTAGTTTTCTCAAAAATGACGGATTCACTTTGAATAACTCAGTCACTATGTCAAAATCTATGTCCCCATTTTAGTGGCCATCTTTTATGTCTAGCTAAGTCCTCTTGCAACTTCTTTCATCTTCCTCCATCCGAACACTTGTAAGTCCCCCCCCCCCATGGGGTGAGATTACTATCCTGGCTCTCTCCCTTCCTTTAGGTTAGCTTTGGGCATTTCCTGTTCTCTGCCCCTTGGGTGGTATTCTCTGCCCATATATAAGATGGGGGCTGCTGGGTGTGACATAGATGGAAAACATGGAGAGCCAGCAGGTTTGGCATGGCAAGTGTGGCCAGGGCATAAACTCCTCTCCTGGCCCAGAAGGTATCAACCTGGACAGCGGCAGTGTGTCGTTTGGTGCCTCCGTGTGGGAGGGTGGCAGGAGTTGGTGACCGTTGGGGTTGGGGGAACCTTGGGCTGTTATCGGTGGGTAGGATCCAGGAGGAGGAGAAGAAAGTCTGAAACATCTCAAGTCTGGGGTCCTCATGCCCTGAACTGATGGAGACATAGCAGTGGGGCTGTTGTGGTGGTGGCAGGTCCATGATAGAACCCCTTCAAGGTGACAGCTTCAAGGAGGTCATTTCTCATATGGCACACTGCTGGAGGTAAGATTGGAGGGCCTGCATTCTGCGATTCACTTTATTGGGCCTGACGTTTCTGCGTCTGGGGTAGAACCCATGTCAGACACATGAAGGAATGCAGGTGGGAATGCTTTAACAGAAAGAGGGAGCCATTCATCCAGCTTCACTGTTTCAAGCCACTGCACAACCCTGTATGGAGGAGGGAAATGGCACATGGTTTTGGGTATCTGGGAAAAGGATATGGAGCAGCAGTGGTAAGGGATTTAGGCTGCATCATGCCCTGGTTCCTATAAGGTCCAGAGGTAGGGGGGACATTAGGTACTCCCCTGGGTATGGTGGTCATGGTCAAACGTATTTAGTAGGTGCAAGCTTTGATTCCACCTTGCAGATCTATGCATTGAGCCTGCTCTTTTCTGTTTTTCTAGGCCTGTGGTGATCTAGCTTTCTAGCCTGCTGTATCTTTTCACTTGTCTATCCCATATCCTCTCAGCCCTTTGGAGCTGCTCCATATATTTGTTTATTATATAAATCATTAATATCTTCAAATTAAATGGTCCTATGTTTGCCTTTTATATGGTTTGTGTTGAGTTATTTAATGAACTAACTTGACTGATCCTTCTGAAGAAGGTTCCATCTCCTTTCCCACTCGAACCTATCAAAACGGTGCAGCGGCGTGCGGGTCAGCATCAGTCCGGTAAGATGAGGCCTGTTAATGCTTGAGACTCCACCTGCCAGGTAAGGCCTGCATTTTTATTTCTAATGCTGTGTGCTACTTGCTGAAGGGACTCAGGTTCTGTCCCCCTCACCTCACATTAACCATCGGGACCCCTAGACAGTTAGAGGGAGGAGGGGGTTACACACTGTTCTAGTGTTATCAGTACATTGGAACATCCAGCTCTCAATTTCTTAATTTCAGTCATTTATGTAGAGATTAAATGAAGTCAATCTTTGTTCTGAGCACTTTGTTAACCCTGTCTGCTCCACACTCCACCCACTCTGAGCTCTTGACCCGTATATCTACCTTTTGCTGCCTATCTTCCAAGGTGTGAACATAACTACATTTTCCTAGATAAGTGGGCAACATGAGCAAGATAAATGAAGCTGGTCATTGAGCATGCTCAGAAATTTATCTCACTCATTTTTTTCACACTAAGCATGCTCAGAAATGTATTCTAACATGTGAAGATACATTTCTAAGCATGGTCAGTGACTAACTTCATTATTTCCCCCAGGATACCTATTATGACTCAGTAGGCATTTCCTGAAAAAAAACTCTTTTAATAAATAAATAACTAAAATGTGAGATATAGTTTAGTTTTGATTAAATATATAGTAATCCATGTAGTTTATATTTTTTCACTTTTTTACTTTTGTGGATTTTTACAATATTTATCACAAATGACTTAAACTCATGCTGTATAAATCAGACATGCTATGGGCTGACCTAAGATATCATTTTTATCTTCATTTGAGGGTATTGGTCAATTGTTATTTCACTCATTTTTCTGCCACTCATGAGATATTAACAGACCAATAACCTCTCAGAAAAATAAAAATGATATTTTTTATTTAATTATTTTATTTATTGAAAACTTTGAAGATTGCCTTTGAGCACAAGTGCTCATTTACAAAGGTTCCAAGCCAAATACATGGTCACAAAAATGTTACAAGTACAGTAAGGAGTTAGTAACGTAGATAAGGAACAGAGCACCAGGATTTTACTGTGGTGCTATTCACAACAAATAGGAGGTACAAAAAATAAAGTAGAAAGCACCCGCAGTCACAGACACATGAAGATTGTAGTTCCAAAAATAGAAAATCCTTTAATTCATCTTCAATTTAGAGTGCAAAATACATACTGTATCAGGAAGTATCATGAGGCATGCAGCATGTGACTGCGGGTGCTTTCTACTTTATTTTTTGTACCTACAATAAGGAGTTCCAGAGGAAGTGCAGTCGGGTCAGTCTCAAACCACTTAAGACAGAACAATTACATACAGTTTTGATAAAATCCATACAGATCACTGTATAAAAAGTCATAGGTTATGTACAGAGAGAAACTAAACAAAAAGTTTAACAGTTATATATATCTTATTTCAGTCCATGTTATATGAGCAATAAGAAATGACAGGGTGTGCATTATGGTGAAATAATTGCATGCCTCAGGTGCGTTGTTAGACACAAGGAGCAGCCAAGTGCTATGAAATGCACCTGAGAAGTGCGATTATTTCACCATAATGCACCCCCTGGAGTGTCTTATTGCTATTATAAAATGGCATTAAAATACATGACTTTAAATGAATGAAAATAAGAAGAAAGTATTTTAAAAAGACAAAAATTGGACCTTTAATTGAACTATGTGTCCATTTTAACTCTGAATACAACAAGCATTTGTTAATGCCGAGCATTGCTTGCTTATATGTGCTGTTTAGATATTTGGAAGTGAAAGTACCAAGCCTAAGAACTAAGAACTAAGAACCACCCCCCATGACATCCATTGTATTATTACAGCAATCATAACAGCATAGTTCAGTACTTAGCCCAGTTAGAGAAATAAACAGAACAATTAAATCTGTATTATTACAGCAACCCTAAAAGTATCCAATCATTGCTTTGTGTCCACTCCAGAGACCCTGCTGTAATATAGGACCACAGAGGACCATGGGTGGGAGGGTGTGCAACTCTAAAGTCCCGGCAGAGCTCCATTGAGCTTGCTCACTCCCCCTCTCTCACTCACTCATTCTATTTCTCCTGACGCTGCAGGCTGCTCTTTTGTACTGGGCTCCTGCTTGCATTGGCACCTTTTTCTGCTCACAAAGAAATCCACAGCAGTCCTGACAGAGCTCTGTTAAGCTCTCTCACTCCCCGGCTCTCACTCGCTCCTTTTGTTTCTCCCAGAGCTGTAGGTTGCCCTTTTGTACTGGGCTCCTTCCTGTGTTGGCACCTTTTTTTGTTCACAAAGAAATCTTCAGCAGCCCCAACAGAGCTTCGTTGAGCTCACTCACTCCCCCTCTGACACTCAGTCGCCTTGTTTCTCCAGGTGCTGCAGGCTGCCCTTTTGTGCTGGGCTGCTGCCTGTGTTGGCACCTTTTGCTGCTCACAAAGATGTTCACAGTTGTCGTGACAGAGCTCCATTGAGGTTGCTCACTCCCCCTCTCTCACTTGCTCATTCTGTTTCTCCTGGTACTGCAGGCTGCCCTTTTGCACTGGGCTCCTGCCTCCATTGGTGCCTTTTTCTGCCCACAAAGAAATCTGCAGCTGTCCCGACAGAGCTCTGTTGAGCTTGCACACTCCCCCCTTGCAGTCGCTCATTACATTTCTCCCAGTGCTGCAGGCTGCCCTTTTGTACTGGGCTCCTGCTGGCATTGGTGCCCATTTCTGCACACAATGAAATCTGCAGCAGTCCTGATAGAGCTCCGTTGAGCTCGCTTACTCCTCCTCTCTCACTCGCTCGTTCTGTTTCTCCCACTGCTGCTGGCTGCCCTTTTGTACTGGGCCCCTGCCTACATTGATGGCTTTTTTCTGCTCACAAAGAAATCCTTAGCAGTTCCGACAGAGCTCTGTTGAGGTCGCTTACTCCTCCTCCCTCACTCGCTCATTGTTTCTCCCGGCGCTGCAGACTGCCCTTTTGTACTGGGCTCCTGCCTGCGTTGGCACCTTTTTCTTCCCACAACAAAATCTGCAGCAGTCCCGACAGAGCTCAATTGAGCTTGGTCACTCATACTCTCTCACTCGATCTTAATCTGTCACAAACACTGATTTCCCAAAGCGACTGCGCTATTCTGCGCTGGAAGCAATAAAACTTTTTTCAGCCAAGATGTGAAAAATGACAGCAGCACTGCTCATAAGGAGGTATGAAAAAATGCCAGTGTTGAAAATCTGGTGTGAAAATATTACTAATTTGTGAAGTTACAAAGGTGCATGGAAACTGTGCAACGCACGCTCATAACATAGTCATTTTCTGGACTTTAATCGCAGAATTTTCAACATAGCCATTTTAGGACCTCTGCTTATGAACAGTGTCACTGTGATTTTCTTAATGTGTCCCGAACACTGATTTCCCAAAGCAACCATGCTATTCTGCACCTCAAGTGCAAAAACACATTTCGGCCAGGATGTGAAAAATGACAGCTCTACTGTTCATAAGGAGGTGTGTAAAAATGCCAATGCTGAAAGTCTGGAGTGAAAATATTGCAAATTCACGAAGTTATGAGTGTGTGTAGCAACTGCGCAATACACGCTCATGAAACAGTCATTTTTTTTATTTTTCCCAACAAATTTGCAACATTGGCTTCTTGAGAGCCAACCTCATGAACACTGGCATTGTCATTTTGTTAATCAGTCCTGAAAGATGGTTCTGTGCAGTGACACCAAAATCACCTTTCAGGATCGAATAATGACATGACAGTGGCTGAATTCATGAGGAGGAGTCCCAATAGCCCGATGTTGAAAATGTGGTGCCAGAATTCCCAAAAATGCCTGAGATATGCACCAATGTTGAAAAAACCCTATTTATGCCATTATATAGCTTACCAGCATTTCCTCAGTTCGTGGTCAGCTTTGAAGAGTGCAGATGTGTTCCCAGTCCACCAAAGATTGTCACGCTGGTCTCCAGAGATAAGTATGGGGTGAAAGGAGGTGGGGAGGCAGGGCACAAAGAGGGTGGGCGTGGGTTGGGGAGGGGCAGGAGAGACTGCAAGGACCATTTTCTTTTTAACAGGTTTTAAAAAAACATCACGGACAGTTTTTCTTTTCAGGGCATTAAGCACACTGGGGTGGGCTCCCAGAATGCCACCTGAACCTTTTTTGGGGGAAATCTGTACGATGGGGATTGGGCACCCTGTCGGCACATACTGGGGGCATAAGAGCCAAGAGGGATTAAGAACTTCAGCACAGAACGAAAGCGGGAAGGGGGAATTATGCTGATGGGGAGTGGGCTCCTTGTTGGCAAGGGGATGGGGGGACTGAAGCTGACAGGGATTGAGTGCCCCATCAGCAAGCCCTGCAATGAGGAGTTGCTCCCTCATTGCAGTGGATGACGCTGCAATGATGAGACGGTGGCTGAATGCAGTGCCTAAAATGTTTCAAGGTGGTGGCATGCTGGCTGAATTAGTGTCAGCAGCAGCATGCCACTCCATTGGGGAATGCGGGCAAAGCCTCTAAAGGCAGTGGGGGCATTGGCCACAACAGTACCACACCTCCACAGCCTGCTTCTGCAGCAAGCTGCCGCAACATGTTTCTTGTGCATGCACGCAAGTAACATAAAAGAGAGTCCCTATTCTGGTAACTGCCCTTTGCAGCTCCAACTTTTGCTCCCTTACTCTCCCCTCCAGGATCTCCTTACCGGCCAGGCTGCTTTCTCATACCGACACCCTAAAAAACTCCCTCCCCCTACCCATCCACTCTACCTCCTCCCCTCACTCCCCATCCTCTCTACTGCTTAACTTCACCTTCCCCACTTGAAACTGCAATTGACATCCACTACTACTCCACTTTCTCCCTCCTGCCTGCTTTTTCCTACTCCTTGCCTTTTCCCACTCCTACTCTTCTCCTTTACAGGACAGGAAACCAGGTCACAGGCTATGTGTGCACTCAGTCGTGTCTGGCCCTTGCAGGGTTTGCAACCCAGGGGGTCCAAGGTTTGCCTCTACCTCTCTACCATACTCCTTCTCCTCCCTTTTCTATTTCTTTCCTCATTAGTTGTCTACTGTCACTTTTCCTCTCCCTCTATGCTCCCCCTGTGCACTGTTCACCACTCCTACCCTTCTCTTTTCCAGGCCAGGAAACCAGGACACACTCTGGGTGTGCATCCAGTTGTCCCTGACCCTTGTGGAGTTTGCATCCCAGAGGGACAAAGGTTTGCCTTTCCCTCTCTGCCATACTCCTTCTCCTCTCCTTCCTATTTCCTTCCACACTTGTTCTCTACTTTCCCTTCCTCCCCTCTATTCTCCCCCCCCTTGTACACTATCCTCTACTGCCCTCTCCAATATGATTGTTTATTTCTCTGTTCCCAAGGGATGCATCTCCCGCACCAGCCTTGTGAGATCAGTACATAGTTTCTATGCGCTTGTCTAGTGCACATACTTTCCTAATGTATATAGCTGTTCACTGTTATATAATGCCTATAAAAAGTTTTATTTTGTAGTAAATTCTATGGTTCTTAACCCTTCCTCCTTTCCCCAGAACACATCTGGAAATGAGCTATTTTCGCTCAGTATGTCCTTCCTGGTGAAACTTTTCAAATAAATAAATAACTGGGGCAGCGTAGCTAAAACATAATGAAAACTGTGTGGCACACATTTTTATAAGAAAAACGCATATCACTTTGCATTTTAAATCAATACAAGTACTGTTTCTTTATGGAAATGTGTTGAAAATGTTAAACCTGTCAGGATGCCATTTTTCAGTTGGGGAAGGGGTGATAGATTTTACCTGAAAACACCCATATATGATTGAAATGTATGTACTTTTGTAAACTTTAGCAATGTATTTGAACAGTTTGAGTCTGCCGCTGCCTATGTAACTGTGTTTTCCCACCTTTCATCTTTGTTTATGAATTATTTCCTACTTTCTTCATTCTGTTTTCTTTTTCTCTGTAGTTCTGTGTATTCAAGATATGGAATGTTTGTCATGGAATAAAGGGATTTAAAATTCTGCTCAGTTCCAATTGCAGAATGTTTCTCTCCTAACATACTGTACACACACATAACATAGAGAATATGGTAGGGGCAACTAAACACAACCAGTTTGTTCTGCCACTGAGAGATTCTGGTTACCTCTGACCTCGAGAGCACAGCTTGAGAGGTCCATGGGAATCAGAACCCTGAGGTGGCAGAACACACTAGTTGTGCATAAAGTTGTACATCCTCTAATTTTTATAGTGTATAGTATTACATGAAATTTGCACATAGTGGTTCATTTGCTTTCAGAATGAAACTGAATTGAGCAGCCTCTAGAGGTTTCAGAATGCTGTTGTGCCACAGAAGGGTACAATCACTTTCCATAACCTTTGAACTGTGGTACAACAGCATTTTGAAAAGGATGGAATTCTATACATAACAGTGCCCTTATATACACAACATATAGAATAGTGGATGGGTGACCATCCACAACAAGGCTGTGTTTTCATTGAGGATGTTGATGACATCATACAGACCTTGAAAGCAAAGCTCAAGAGGTCTCCATGATATCATCAACAACTGAGATGAAAACACAGTCTTAGCTGTGGATGGTCACCCAACCACTGTTTTATATAGTATATGGTCAGGGATTACAGTATTTCCTTTTTTAAATTTTTTTGAGTCTTTCAGTTGCGTTACCTTCAGTGATGTTATTCTCGTGTGGCTCTCTCCAGCTTCTCCCCATTCCCACTACAAGTGCCACTACCACTTGAGACAGCTTCTCACATCTCCTGCTCTCTCCTGCCTCTGTTTTCTATGTCCTGGATTTTATATTTTTTTAAATTAAATACTGTAATACAAAAAAAATCACTTTTGTAACACAGAGTGGTGATAGGTCCTCTTGTCAACATTTGTAGTGTCCACTACTCGGCCCTCGCTAAACTGCGCCATCATGTTTCTGCAATTTTTTTTATTAGTTTTTTGTTAGAGACACAAGTGAGTCAATCAGATTCAGGAGGCTGATAGAGGCTGAAATGTTGTTGTACTATCAATGTGACATCAGAACAATAGTACAATTTTTTTGACCTTTGAACTGCCCTACAACAGGATTTGGAAACCCACCATTTACCATGGAGAATAAGTCCTGACCATATACTACAAAGGCCTCTTCTAGAGCCAGAGACTCAATTATCTCACTGTCAGGGCAACCAAAAGAGATTTCCCTGATGAGCAGGTAAGGATAGAAGGAGGATTTTTCATTGTCAGCAAAGAAGCAGTTGTAATGAAAACTATGAACAGTACTTAATGTTTCTATTTGTTCATGTGTGTTAGGAGAGTGTGATGATCAAGGAGACAACATTTATTTATTTTGTTTTATGTTTTATTTAAGGTAGTTTTATTTTTAGGGCCCAGTTGAAGGTTTTTTACAGTGTAAAGGTAGCAGCCATGTTTGTGATGGAAGATCAATTCTGGTTGTAGGGGGAATTATAGAAGATAGTTCTGGTTGTAGGAAGACTGATTTGGCAATCATGTGATGTTGTTTAGGACCAAGATGACTGTGCATTATGCTGTAATATTGTATGGACACCTCACTGTTTTTAACCAATTAAAGTTCTTTGAGTTTTAGATCCATTTTATAAGTAAGCAATAAGACCTTACAGGATGTGCATTATGATGAAATAATCGCACACCTCAGGTGTGTTGTTAGGCATTAGGCACAGCTAAGTGCTGTTAAATGCATCTGAGAAGTGTGATTATTTCACCATAATGCATGGTATCCTGTGATGAAGGGTGTCCGCTATTGAGCTCTTACAAAAAGGGCTTCTCAATAGTGGTGCCTGTTCACAAGGCTACTGGACAGGAGGGTGAATATGGCTATATTATACAATGGCAAGAAAGAATCCTGGTTTCTGATTGGTCAGTTGGCTATCACAGCAGGGATGTTATCCTGGCATAACATCCCTGCTGATTGTTTGGATGATTTCGATCCCCATCATCCCCTCCATGATCATCTCCTCTTTCTCTTAAGAAACAAAAATATGTTTACACACTAACAAAACATTCTTTAAAATTATTTTTATTATAAAACAACAAGCCATTGTATAATGGAATAATGCCCTCAGGGTGGGAGTTATGCTGGGATAACATCCCTTCTCGGGTGTTGGACGCCCTCGGCCGGTGGCCTCGGGCCCAACCACCCGAGGTGGGATGTTATCCCAGCATAACTCCCACCCTGTCAGGCATTATTCCTTTAGCGACATCCTGTTGCTATATGTACACACACGTAGTGGTGGGTGAAGTGGCCAAAATTTGCTCCGTGAAGTGATTCATGGAGTATTGCATAATCTGCGAAGTAATCAGCAATGTGAAACGGAGTACTTCACATCATAATGAGGAACGTGAAGTCCATTGAAACCAATGACTTCACGTTATTCCACCTTCCCCAAACCACTTCTCCACCAATTTTAAGGTGAAGTACATTGAAATCAGTGTACTTCGCATCACTTCGCCTTGTAATTGAGCTCCAAGGTGAATTCTGCAGTGATTCATGGGATTGCAGGTCACATGGGCTCTAGATTGTTCTGCACAGCCTTAGTTCTGGGTAGTTTGTGTGTAGTGGTAGCTGGAGACAGTTTGCTCTCAGAGCTCTGTGATTCAAAACCTCTTAAAGCTGTTAAAAAAGCCTTTCTGAGTAATTGTTTTTGCTCAAAATTTAGCACATCGATTGTAGGAAACCCTCCTGTGCTCATATCATCGAGTGTTTATTGTTTGATTGTGGATTTTGAATGTTAATTTAGAACATTCTGTCTGTGTACTGACAGACACATGAAGTGTGCTTTGGGGGAGGGGCATATCTGTGGTGTAGGTAAATTAACTGGGAGAAAAAGGCAGTCTTTTTGTTTCAGTTATATTTTTCTTGTATAACTGTTAATGTACACACAGTAATATTTTCAGTAATTCTTGACCTTTTTTTTTGCTGATTGTTAAGGTGCAGCAGTGTATAATTTCAGTTTGTTTAAAACATTTGGTTATATTACTAAAGGTTTTCAATTTGCTTCGCATTACTTGTAGTGTGTGTGTGTGTGTGTGTGTGTGTGCAATGCATGCCATCAAATCAGACACTTTTTACTGTGCCACACAGTAATTGCAGCAGTGTTAACCAGCTACAGTATCTACCACACCTACATGATTTTTTTGTACTTCTTTGTGGTATCTTTACTGGTAGTGGACTGTTATTGCCATGCACTACCCCCACCCCCCAACAACTGGCAAAATGTATTCTTTTCCAGATTTGGATTTGTGACTTGTGAGCACTGGTTAGGTGTTGTTGTGTCTTTGCGTCTGCATCTCCTGAGTGTGCAGCGCAATCCTAATCTGTCTGTGCATTTGCAGTGCACCATTAATTCTGGGAGACTTTGCATTTCTTGTTACATTCTCATTTCACTTTGTCAGCACTGAAGAACTTTCTGGACACAAGACAGTAGCATTTTGGGGATGCACATTAATTCTGGTGACTGAGTGTGACCACTGCACACATGGCTGAGTGTGCCATTAATTCTGGGAGACTTTGCATTTCTTGTTATGCTCTCATTTCACTTCATCAGCACTGGTGAATTTTCTGGACACATGACAGTAGCATTTTGGGGATGCACATTAATTCTGGTGACTGTGTGTGACCACTGCATGCATGACTGAGTGTGCCATTAATTCTGGGAGACTGCATTTCTTGTTATGCTCTCATTTCATTTCATCAGCACTGGGGAATTTTTTGGACAAAAGACAGTAGCATTTTGGGTATGCACATTAATTCTGGTGACTGTGTGTGACCACTGTGCTCAAGACTTGAGCGTGCCATTAATTCCAGGAGACTCTGCATTTCTTGATATGCTCTCATTTCACTGTATCAGCACTGGGGAGTTTTCTGGGCACAAGACAGTAGCATTTTGGAGATGCACATTAATTCTAGTAACAGTGTGTGTGGGGGACTGCCAATATTGTTGTCACTTCACCTTATTTTGCGTTAAGGTGGAATGATGACGTGAAGTAATACTTACAAGGCAAAATAAGCCTTTCATATGGGCCACTACGCATAGCAGAGTGACAACATGAAATACACACTTTGCAAGCGCTTCGCCGGTGAAATTTAAATTCACTGCATCTCTACACACGTGCATTCGTGGAGGAGTGAGCACACCATGTGATGGTAGGAAAGGGAGGGAGGGTTTGTGAGGTGCAGTGCTGTGGTGTGTTGCTGAGCTGGCCATGTGGCATGGTGGGTTCATGGTAGGCTAGGGTTGGGAGGGTACCAGCTTCGATGCTGGGCATGTCACTATTTTTGTGCTGGTCCGGGAATTGTTTTTTTGTTTTGATTTTACCCCACAACATGCAATCCCCTGGAGTTGAAAATCCTTAAGTGGGGGAGTGCAGGGGTGTAGCCCCCCACATAAACAAAATAAGCTATGGTTTCTGTACCCTTTTGGTCTATGCTGCGAGTGTACATCTCCGAAGTTGATTTTTGCTGATGTACACTTGCCCTAACTGCGCTCACCTTTCCAAGATCGCAGTTATCACATAAAACCATAATCCTCACCCTGGAGTGTCATATTGCTCTTATAAAATGGCATTTAAATACATGACTTAAAATACATGAGAATAAGAAGAACGTTTCTTAAAATGATAAAAATTGGACCTTTCTTTGAAATATGCTTCCATTTTAACTCTGAATACAAAAAGGAGTCCCTATTCTGTTAACTGCCCTTTGCAGCTCCAACTTTTGCTCCCCCCCAGATCTCCTCAGTTGGCCAGACTGCTTTCTTATACTGACTCCCTAAAATCTGGAACTCCCTCCCCCTACCCATTTGCTCAGACTCCTCCCCTCACTCACTGTCCTCCTTACTGCTTAACTTCACCTCCCCCACCTGTAACTGCAACTGACTATTTTATCCACTGCCACTCCACTTTCTCCCTCCTGTCTGCTTTTTCCTACTCCTTGCCTTTCCCCACTCCTACCCTTCCCCTTTGCAGGCCAGAAAACCTGGTCACAGGCTGGGTGTGCACCCAGCAGTGTTTGGCTCTTGCGAGGTTTGCATCCCAGAGATTCAAAGGTTTGCCTCTCCCTCTCTACCATACTCCCTCTCCTTCCATTCCTATTTTCTTCCATACTTGTTCTCTACTCCCCCTTTCCTCCCCTTTATGCTTCCCCTCTGTTCACTACCCCTACTTCCCTCTCTGATATAATTGTTCATTTCTCTGTTCCTAAGGGACATGCCTCCCACACCAGCATTGTGATATCAATGTTTATTTTCTGTGCACTTGTCTAGTACACATACTTTCCTAATGTACATAACTGTTCACTGTTATTTAATCTCTCTACAAAGTTTTATTTTGTAGCAAATTCTTTTGTATTTTCCCTTTCCCCTTCCCCCAGGATGCATCTGGAAATGAGCATGTCCTTCCTGGTGACATTTTTCAAATAAATTAATAAATCAATAACTGGGGGTGGTGGAGTTAATTAAAAACATAATGAAAACTGAGTGTGGGACACATTCTATATGGAAAAAAACACATTTCCTTGCATTTCAAATAATACAAATACTGTTTCTTAATGAAAATGTGTTCAAAACTTTAAACCTGCAAGGTTGTCATTTTCTGAATGGGGGATGATAAATTTCACCTGCAAACACCCGTATATGATTCAAATGTACATGCTTTTATAAACTTTAGGAATTTATTTGAGCAGTTTGGGTCTGCTCTGCCTGTGTAAATATATTTTCCCACTGTTTTGCTTTGTTTATAAAGTATTATTGCCTACTTTCTTCATCCTGGTTTTTTTCCTCCATCTTTCCCCACAATTTTATTTATTTATTTATTGAAATGTTTCACCAGGAAGGAACACTGAGTGACAAGTCGCTCATCTATTGGTGTGACCTGGGGGGGGAGGGGTACAATAGGAATGAGACATTAAACTTTCAAGTGATAAGATCAACATTAACATACAGTTGGAAGACAGGTGTTACAAACAGTGTTACAGCAGTGTTGCATATAATAGGTAGAAAGAGTGGACAATAGTAAGTGCTGGGTAGATAAGTAACCAAGTGCTTACATGAAAGAAAAGGGGGATGGAGAGGGAAGGGTGAAGTGGGGGGAGGGGAAGAGTAGTGTCCCTGGAGACCCCTACAGGATGCAAGGAACCCTGCAAGGGGACCAGGGGGACCATAGAGAAGGGGATAAGGCAGTGTACCAGAGATACTGCTTCAGGATGTGGGTAACCCTGCAAGGGGACTGTGGGGCTAGATAGAAAGGGGCATAAGGCTATAGGGATGGAGGAACAAGAAGGAGGAGGTGTGACTTAATGTTAGGAGGGGGAATAGGACCTAACTCAAGAGACAACCCTTCAAGATGCAAGGTACTCTGCAAGGGGGTTGGGGAAGGTCAGTAGGGATTAAGAGAGTGATAGGAGGGGGAGTGAGTGATAATTGAACCCTTGAGGGGAACAGAATTCACACCTTTGGAAGGGATGGGGCCTAATCAATAGTCCATCAGGATGCATTGGACCCTGCTAGTAGTCATGGAAAGCCAAGATAGTTGCTAGATAGAATAGGAGAGATATGCTAAGACTCAGTTTGACCCCTTCAGGATGCTGAGAACCCTGTAAGGGGACTGTGATGGCCAAGGAGAAAGGTAGATGGGGAGGGGAAGGAGAAGAGACAAAACTAGGTGCAGTAGGACCCCCTCAGGATGCTGAGAACCCTGCAAGAGGACTGCAAGTCTAGGGAGATAGGAGGGATGGTGGGGAAAGGGAGTAGATTAGAGATACAAGCTCCTTGGGGGGGTAGGAGAGGGACCCATAAAGAGCATTTGGGGTCCCTTGCATTCTGTGAGAGATCAAGGTAGGCCAGTAAGGGTGAGAAATCTGTGGGGATGGGGAGGAGAGCTAGAAATTTGGGGGTTGGGGTGCACAGGGTAAAGTGAAGGTGACGGTAGAGTGGTAGGGTTTGTCCAGGGCTTAGAGGAGGGAATTAGAGATGGACATGGCAGGAACAGCTAGATGCAAAGTAATTATTGAGTGCAGAGCTGATGGAGTAGGCGGAGGATGAGTGCTGGATTTGAGGGGGGAGGGAATTCCACATTTTTGGGAGGCGGAGAGAGTAACCTGATTGGCCAATTTGGGTGGATCTGGGGGGGACTACCAGGGTGCAGGAGTCAGTTGATCCAAGGGAATGGGAGGATGGGGGTGTTATAAAGGAGGAGGTAAGGTAGGAAGGTAGCTCACCCAATCAGTGCTTGTGGGTGAATTTAGCATAGTGGGAGTGTCACCTATTTGTAAGAGAGGGGAAGGATAGGGCATGATAAAGATCACAGAGATGGGTGTGAGGTGGCATCCAGGGCAAAGTGGCAGAAGAAATTGAAGATGGTGTCTAGTCTAGCCAGAGAGGACTTAGGGCCAGCACCATAGACTATGTCACAGTAGTCCCTGTCCACTCCAGCCTGGCTAAAGTCCAACCCCATCCATAGTAATGTCCCAATTATCTACCCCTCCTCCGTCATTATCATAATAAACAAGTACACGACAGCCATCATCACTTTCTGTGGTTTTAGCCCAATTTTTCCCCCAGTTGTTGGTAATATATCCCTCCTCTTCTTTACCTCTCTAACTTGCCACCCCATACATGGCCTCTTTCCTCTATATGTGTAGTTGCCAGCTGCCTCACTCAAAAGATCTCTGTTTATAACTCCTGTATCCCTATGGTTGATCATACATCTGCTGACTTCTTCAATTGTAAAATAATGCTGATTTTTTTTTATTTATTTCAACCTTGTACTGTACTGTATACACTGCATATACTTTTTCTTCCTTGTATATTATTGTTTTTTGTATACCTGCTTCTGTACTGTACTTTGATATATTCATGACCAGGTCCACCTTGTAAATGAGCCTTGTTCAATGGTGCCCGCCTGGATAAATAAAGATTTTGATTGATTGATTGATTGAGTCAAAAATGGGCAGTATCATCTTCTGAACAAGTTCACACCTAGCCGTAGAAGGGATGCAACTATGGTTCCTGAACAGGGCACCAAGCTTAGGGCACAGTTTTTTCTGGATGGCATCAATATGTCCAGAGAATTTTAGGTGTTGGTCCAACCAAACACTAAATGCCTGAAGGAGGTTGTGTCTTCAAGTAAAGTCCCATTAAGGGTGTGGGAAGTGAGTAGGGAAGGAAGCCTAGAGAGTCTCTGCCTTGTGCTAAAGGTCATGGAGACAGTCTTCTAGGCATTAAGGAAAAGTTGATGGTTCACAAACCAGAGCTGAACCTTGTCAAAATCTCACTGTAAGCTGGTTGTAACCTCAGCAGGACAGGAGCCGGATGCATACAGGACTGTATCATCAGCATGCATATGTATAGTGGAGGAGGGGGAGCAAACAGAGGGAATGTAATTTAAGAAGATGGAGAATAGAAGGGGTCCTAATACAGAGCCCTGGGGGATGCCAGTACTAATCAGAAGGGCAGGGGAAGTGGTGTCCAAGATCTTAACCGATTGAGTTCTGCCAATAAGATAGGCCTTGAACCAGTTTGTGGCAGAGGGACATAGGTCAGCTCCCAGGAGTGAGTAGAGGAGAAGAGAGTGAGAGATGGTGTCAAAGGCCTTGGCCAGGTCGACTAAAATGGCAGAGGTAATTTGGACATTGTACATCCTGGTTAGGATGGAGTCTGTGAGCTGTAGGAGAGAGGTGGTGGTTGAGTATTTTTTCCTGAAACAAGAATGGATAGGGGTGAAAAAGGAGGTGCCAGATAAAAGAGCAGTGAGCTGGGAGAGGACAATGTGTTCTTGAAGTTTGGCAAGGGTAGGGAAGAGAGAAATGGGGCAAAAGTTGCCAGGGGATGAGGGGGCACCCTTTTTGGGTAGAGGGAAGACCACTGCATGTTTCCATGAAGAGGGGACTGAGACAGTAGAGAATGAGAGATTTAGGATTATTGAGAGGGGGTAGGCAATGGCCAAAGTGGAGAGGGAGAGGAGTTTTGGGTTGAAGCCATCAGGGGAGGCAACTTTAGAGGGGGTTGATGTTGAGGACAGCACTTAGGGCATCTTTTGGGGTTACAGTAGCAAAAAAAGAAGGGGAGGTGGGAGGGTGGTGGAGAGGGCACACCGGTAGAGGGATGGGTAAGATGGGAGGGATTTCAGTAGCTCAGTGGTGCAGGAGGTGTATTAGGAGTTAACTAGTGGTTTGTTCATGTTCCTTGAGGAGGAGTACAGCTTGGCATAAAACCCTTTCATAATATTATTTATGTCATGTACTTTAATTTGAGTTTTCCCATTGGTGTATATAAGATCTGGTATTACTCTGTCAGCATGCTGCTTCCTTAGCCTATAGGCCAGTACTTTCCCTCCCTTTTCTCCTCCCTCTCTGCATTTGTGTCTAAGGCGTAGTATGGAGATTTCTGTTTTGAGGGCGAACAGCTCGTTAATCTCCATAAGGAGTCCAACTACCAGGTGCTCTGCATGAGATTGTTTGGCAGTTTTGGGGGTGGCTTTGAAAGTAGCCTCTGTCTCTACCAGCTATTTTTCTAGATCCAAGAGGTGCTGTTCCCTTTTCTTTCTTCTGCACGCTGCGAAACCCATAATCTGCCCTCCTTAGGGTGGCTTTAAATGCCTTCCAGGTGGTTCTGGATGAGGTATCAGATATGGGGTTCTCTTGAAAGAAGAGGGTGGCTTCTTTTTGCACCCAGGGACTGAATTTGGGGTCCCTAAGTAGGAAGGGATCAAAGCACCATCTTGGGGAGGAGGGTGTCAGGGAGCCCCATAAGAGGTGAAACTGCACAGGAGCATAGTCTGATATCACCATGAGGAGGATGGCCGACCGCTAGGGATATCTGTGTTATCTGTGTGGAGTATCCAATAATCCAGGCAGCTATGGGGCCCATGTACTGTGGAGTGAAAGGAGTAATCCCTCTCTCATAGATGGAATGTACACCAAATATCCACTACCCCTATATCCTGAATAGGCTGGCTAACAGTCAGAGCCCCCCAATGTGTACTTTGGGTCCAGAGGATCTGCAATCTATAGCAGGGGTCAGGACAAGACTGAAGTCTCCTCTTACCATGATCGTGGTGATCCCTGCTGCTAGCTTCCCTATGGCTTGAGCCACTTTGTGGAAGAAAGCTGGGGAGTCTTCACTGGGGGCATAGATATTACCATGTAGTAGGGGACCCTCAGCATGTTCATTAGGGCGAGGACCCACATACCCTGTAGGTCGCATTCTATTTTGTGCCAGCTTCACTTGAGCATTTTGTGGATGAGAATAGCAACCTCCCTTTGCATGTGGACATGGAGGAAGAAAACACTTGGCCCACCCATTTCTTATTAAGAAGAAATAGAAAAATCACACATACCCCAAAATACAAAGCATCATGGGCTGTATGTGCAAATCACCACAAAATATTATACTGGTTCAACTTTAAGCAGAAATGCATGGTGCTGAAAAGCCTTTCACACAGACTGCATAGGGTGCCAACAGAAGATAGAGACATGTGTTTCGTCGTATCAGGCCTCATCAGTGTGCCTCTTCTGTATGACACCCCAGTGGAATGAACCAGCTACCCTAAGTTGGTCTATCTGGGTTGGGGTGAGCCCAATAAAAATAAAAAATAAGCTAAAAGACAAAGACCCTTAGTGTGCAAGCACTGAAGCAAGGGTTACCCCAAAGGGCATTGACCAGGAAGTCAGGTTTCAAAGAAATACAAAATCACATATACCTCCATAATACAAAGCAATCATGGGCTGTATATGCAAATCACCACAACATATTATGCTGGTTCAACTTTAAGCAGAAATGCTTGGTGCCCAAAAGGCCTCTCACACAGACTGCAAAGGGTGCCAACAGAAGACACAGACACATGTTTTCTTCCCACAAGGTCTCTTCAGTGTGCCTCACCTGTATGACACCCCAGTGGAATGAACCAGCTACCCTAAGTTAGTCTATCTGGATTGGGCTGTGGTGAGCCCAATAAAAACAAAAAACAAGCTAAAAGACAAAGAATCTTAGTGTGCAAGCATTCCTTATTAAGCCTATCATGGTCTTCTGGTGTAAGCTTGGTTTTCTGCAGGAAAGCAACACTGGGTCTTAGCTTTTTCAAGTGGGACAACACCTATTTATTTTTTGAAATTTAAGTTTATTGGTTTTACACACAAAACAAACAATCATCACAAGAATATACAACTCGTAGGGAACATAGGATGTAACAAAGTAAAAGAAAACCGAAAAAAACCCCAACCAATCCCAAACCCCCCCAAAACATCAGCAAAACAATAACACAAAAACCCCCAACCCTCCTCCCCCACCCACCCAACCACCCCTCAATCAAGTGCCAAACAACCAACACCATCAATCTGGACATTAAAACTAAAAACAGTACAGGAGTAATCCATTCCCAAGTTATTGATATAAAATCACCCTATTGTGACAAACTGGAGTGCCATTACGGGCATAGGAAAAGACCAGGAACTATTGGTGCAAATACAATGCATGCAGTTTACCCAACTTTTTCTGAAATAGGTCCATACGACACCACACACTGGCTACTAGTTTTTAAAAATTTAAGTAAGCAGAGAGCTCTGAAAGCCATTCGGCATAGGACAATAGCAATTGATCAGTCCAGTGTCTAAGGACCATCTTTTTAACTGCAGCAGATACTAACGCAATATGGTATCTATGCTCCACAGTATCTATCCCAGCATAGTCACCCAGAATACAAATCTGAGGAGTAAAACAATCTGAGAGACCTAATAGATGATCTAAATTGTCCCGGATGGAGGACCACAGGGGGGCAACTTTACTACAGTACCGAAAAATATGCAAAGCATCTCGCTCCCCCTGCTTACATCTAGAGCAGAGTGGAGTGGAGTGTTTCTTAATTTTAAAAAGCTTTTTAGGAGTATAGTATAAGTCATTCACTATGTAGTATTGGGTAATCCTGAGTCTGTCCTGCGAATGGTATTTGTGAAGGTCCTTCCAAACACGGGACCAGTCCAGCCCCACCTCAGGAACCAATGGAGACCAGGTACCAGAGCCCTCCAATACCTCGGGGAATTTATAATTTAGAAGAAAGGAATATATTAATGAGATAGCATGCGGTTTGGAAGCAAGGCCCATTATTTGAGAAAGGAAGGGACGAATCTTCGGTTCCTTAAAAATAGCACCAAATTTTACAAGCACGAGATGTCTCAGCTGGTAGACTTTAAAAACCATGACCTTAGGAATAGCATACTTGTTGAGAATGTCTCCTGATGAGAGGAGAGAACCATGGTCATAAAGATGTTCTAGATTGACATCCTTGAGTTGTGGAAGCCACTCTGGAGTAATCATCGAACTACCCAGCTTAATATTGGGGTTCGACATGATCGGCTGGCTTAAATCCCGATCGGGGAAGACATTAACAAAATGCCAGCACTGAACCAGAGATTTAAGAGATCCAAGAATCAAACAGTCATCTAACCATTGTGAAAGCACTGAGAGAGGAGTATAAAAAACGGCGAAAGGGTCCAGCCTAACTCCCGAAAGAACCGACCTCTCAATTTGGAGCCATATTGGACAGAAAGAGTCCGGATTAGTCGCAAACCATCTACCCAACTTAGCAAGTTGGGCTGACCAGTGGTAAAACAGAAGATTTGGGAGCCGGAGCCCACCCTTATCCTTAGGAAGAAAAGCTTAGTGAAAGACTGCCTCCTCCTTTCCTCGCCAGACAAACTTGAAAACATCTCATGATATTGCTGAAAATATGAAACAGGTAACCAGAGGTTAAGCAGGTTAAGAAGGTAAAATGCAGGGTAAAACATTCATTTTAATGATATTGATTGACCCCCAAAGGGAGATAGGAAGAGCAGACCATCCGGAGATCCTGCTGAACAAGACTCTTGAGATCATCTAAATTGAGCTTTTAAGCAGAAGGGGTCCATTGAAAATTGAATTCCTAAATATTTAATATATCTGGGAGACCACCTCATACCAAAGTTCACAAATTCTTGCTTATACGTACAGGCATTTAAGGGGAAAATTTCGATTTAGCAATATTCAATCTATATTGGGAGAGAGCCCATATTGGTTAAGAATATCCAGTGCATGCCTGAGGGAATCTGCAGGGATTCAACATGCAGGAGAATATCATCCCATAAGCAGAGAGGACTAGTTCTTGTTGACCCACCACACATCCCTTGACAAACACTGAGGATTTAAGTTTAATGAGAAGGGTTCTAAATACAAATTGAATAAAAAGGGTGAAAGAGGGCAACCCTGCCTAGTGCCCGTGAACAACCGGAATACCGTGGAAAAAACTCCATTACAATATATTCTGGTTGAGGGGGCTTTATAAAAGGTCTGAACCCATTTCAGAAAAGGACCTGGAAAACCCATTCTAGCCATCACAGCCCAGAGAAAGGACCAATCCACCCGATCAAACGCTTTCTGCGTCTAACGAAACTAAAACCATAGGGCACTGAGATGTACAGGCATATTGAGATATGTGAGAGGGTTCTTAGTGATCAGCCAAGATCTAGAATGTATAAAACCCACCTGCTCGGACTGAGCAGCTGGGTCCAGACAACCTGATCCTCTCAGCTAGAATTTTAGAAAGGATCTTCATGTCATAATTT
This sequence comes from Neoceratodus forsteri, assembly GCA_016271365.2. NCBI lineage: Eukaryota > Metazoa > Chordata > Ceratodontiformes > Ceratodontidae > Neoceratodus > Neoceratodus forsteri. Next base: position 975,909,782 of record CM057453.1, read on the forward strand.
TGAAGGGATATGGGCCTATAATTCACTGGGTCCATAGGATTTTTACGAGTTTGGGAATTAAAATGATGGTGGCTTCAAAGAGAGGGTCTATAACATGGAAAAAGATAGTCATATAGATTGAGAAGTATAGAGCGAGATCCTTAGAAAGAGCTTTGTAAAATTAATGGAAATCCGTCCGGTCCGGTGCCTTATCCAAGGTCATAGAAGCAATAACTCTTTCTATTTCCTCTAAAGAAAGAAAGCAGTCAGAAATTCTTTATGGAAGGCATAAGCTGAGGATATCAAGACCATCTAAATATGCCTCAATATCTGACTGGGAAGCAGGGGAAGTGGGCCGGCTATATAAGTCTTTGTAATACTCTTCAAAATTACGTACAATTCCTCTGGGAGGTTTCACAGAACCAGTGGGCTTTGCAAACTCTGGATTATCCTGGAACCCTCAACACACGAAGAGCGCAAGCTAGGAGCCTTCCAGCTTTTCCCTGATCAATGTATTTGGCCTGGGTTCTGATCAGACAATATTCTGCCTTCTCTTTAAGAAGATCCGTGTATTCATTTTGGTTGCTACGAGAGGCTTCTAAAGAAGACAGCGGAGAGGTCGAAGATTGAGCAATCTCCAGACCCTGATTCTATTCATTAAGGCAACAGCTCGTTCTAACTGGGCCTTCTTCCTTGCAGTGGCTAACTTAATCAATTCACCCTGAGATAACATTTTAAAACACCAAATAATATCAAATCTCAGAGATGAATCTAGGTTATCCCATGAAGAGAGAAAACCAGGACCCTATTTGGGTCACCGTTGAGAGATCCTTAAGTAATTGGTATTAAGTCTCCAAGCTGTGTCACGGTGAAACTCAGAACTTAAAGAAAGCTTAATCCAGACTATGGCATGATCCGAAAGAATGATCAGATCAATACCAGACTGACGGAGCCCCGGAAGACGAGATTTGCTAAGCAGAATATAATTGAGTCTCGACCACGATCCATGAGATTGGGAGAAGAAAGAGAAAGCCCGAAGAGAGGGGTTAGAGAGTCTCCAGGGGTCACATATCCCCAACATCTGTGAAAAGTCATATAAAGCTCGTTGCCTGCTTGTCGGGGGCTGATTGTCTTGTGGATCTCTATCCATAAGGTATGAAGGTGGAACATTCCAGTCTCCCCCCAGGATAATTTGCGAGGGCAGGAGAGCACTGATTTTATCAGCGAGAGCCATTAAGAATTCAGCACTTCCCCCCACAGGCCCATACACAGAATCTAGAATTACCACTTCCCCACTGAGTGTGCGTTTAACCAAAATAAACCTCCCTTCCGGGTCCTCCACTACCTGGTCTCTCACAAATGTTACATGTTTTTCAATAAGAATAGCTACACCTCTGCTATAATTGGATCCAGTCGCTACATATACTTGTGAGAAACCAGAGCAGATAACCACTTAGCCTCCCCACCTTTCAAAATGGGTCTCCTGTAAAAAATAAGATATCAATTTGCAGGAAGGAACAGTGATTAAACACCTGAGTTCTTTTGACCTTTTCCCTAAGCCACGACATTCCACAATGCTATTTTAAAATCACCAGTAACCATTTTAGAAACAGCATGAGAAGGAGAAAATAGCAGAACATCCAGAGATACAGCAAACACATAGGCACACTTGATCCCCAACTCCCATACCCACCCTGCCTGCCCAAAGATACCATTGACAATAACAGCAAAATATGAAATTTAACCAGAATTAGGGTACAATCGCCCCAAAACGAAATTTGGCAGGGACCCCCTCAAATTACCCTCATCAAGTCCCATCAAATAACAGCACATGATGCAACAAACCCCCAGAGCCTGCCACGAGGATCCCAACAAGAATATCCACAGCTTCACAGAGATACATAGAAATAGTCTGAAATCCCAGGATAACATTGATTGGCAGGCCTACCACCTCCCCCCCCAAAAAAAAAACCCTCCATAACCCCTTCAAACAACTATGTACAACATGTTCCCCAAAATGATAGCTGTTAAAGATCTCACAAAAGGACCCATGCTCTGGGGGACACATACCCACCGCGAGTCCAGCCCCACCGATCTTGCAGGGAGTAAGCAGAGAGACAAAACCCCCAATACCACCCTGACTAAAAAAAAAACAACCCAAAACCAACCTGGGAAACCCTGCAAAGATCATACAGATGGGACTGAGCTGGCATTCCCCCCATCCATAGGCTCGTGATTCAGCCGCCTCCAAGGCTAGGCCCAGAAGCCCCCCCCATCCAATCCCCACATCATCACCACCCCGAGCCTCAACTCTCACTTCAAAATGAATAAAGGGAAAAGTCCCCATAGCAGGGGTCTATTACTCACCCCCTTAGAATGGGATTGGAGAAAAGATGAACACCTCGAGTTGGATGAACCGCAGGGAGAGGACTCGACTCCTGCCGGTTCGTCGTGTTTCCAGGGGGCACAAATAGTAAACGGACCCGAACCGGGTCCTACCGACATAAACTGCTCCCGGCAAAACTCCCCCTGAAAAAGAACATTCCAGGAGAAGGCCAAGGCCCAGCTATCTCGGCCCCTCCCCATCCCCACTCAGCCACCTCGGATCTCACCCGCGGCAAGACCAGGGGAGACAGCCAGAGCGGGTAACCTCAACTCAGCCAACCAGCAGAAAAGAAAAACCCCTCAAAGAGGTAAGAGCCATGCAATAAAAAGGAAAAGGAAAAGGAAAAAGTATACAGAAGAGAGTATCACTGGAGATAGTCACAAGCCAAATCCCTCCTGAGCACAATATATTTATGATTCAGTTCAGCCATTTGCTTTAAACAAGTCCAGGAGTTTGATAGCCAGTTCTTTATGTGCAGTCTCTGGGGATTCAAAACTGTAGGTAGCACTGCCCACTGAAACTTTGAGGGTGGCAGGGTAGATCATCCTGAAAGGGATAGATGCCGCAATTAGCTTCTGCACCGTGGAGTGAAACGCTGCCCTTCTCACGCTCATCTCCTTTGGAAGATCCTGGGCGATCCTCAGCCTCGTCAGTCCCCATATAATCTCTTGAAGCTCGAGACTTATTAAAATGTGCTGCCTCTCAATGAAACTCAGAAACTTTATGATTATAGGACGCTGGAGGAGAGCTGGCGGCGGTCGGGGCCTCAGCGACCTGTGAGCCTCTCAAGATGGTAACTTGGTTAATCGGGAGGGACCTACTACTTGACAAGAAACCACTGCAGGAATGCTAATAGATCTGGTCCTTCTTCCAACTCCGCAACCCCAGAATAAGGAGGTTGTTTCAGCGACTCTGACCCTCCAAATCTTCAGCTTTTAATTGTAGCTTCGAATCTGCTGGAGATAGTCCGGATACCTCCGTATCCACCTTAGCCCTCCACTGCTCCACTGCAAAGATTCCTGGCCTCCGAGTCTGATACCCTCATGGTGAGGAAGACAGGTCGCGCCTCAACGACTTCCAATTCGCTGTCACCTCCTGGAGTAGAATTTTGACAAGGGCCAATTCCTGCATAAACTTATCCTCTGTAAGAGGAGCCAACGCCTGGGGCTTGTCTCCCGGCCTTCTCCGAACCGATCCCGCTTGATTCCATGGCTTTTAGCTGACTTTCGGGGTTGCAGGCGGAGTATGTTTAAATATGGCCTGCTCTCATCTACTTCCATCTCCTCACTCAGCCCAACGGGCGGACCAGGAACCAGCCAAAAACCAGAGATCCGAATATAAATAGTTTAGCGGTACAAGTCTGGTCAGCTTACTGAGACAAAAAAGATGTAGATTGTAACGATTAGGAGGACTGGAGGAGGGAGCCCTAGGCCCTTACTGCCATTCAGCCAGCTACCATCACGTGACAACACCTATTTATGCTTAATAGGGGTATTTAACCCCCTCACATTCCACGTGTAACAGTTTAAATCACCCATGGTCTAAAGGAGGGGGAGATGTCTTCAAAGGTGAAAAAGTACCAAAAGGAGAAGAAGTCAAGTTCCAGCCCACTCTCGCAGTGGTCACCAACAGGCAGTTTGAAACCTCTCTACACAACATTAACAACCCATAAGCAATAGCATAATCAGTGATTTAGTGCATTGAAAAATAATAGAACTCCGTCACAACAGGAAAAAACATTTTAAGAACTGTAAACACAAACCACAAAATATATACATAGGCATATGCCTGATTCATCTGAGAGTGGTAAAGGTGTAGCAGCTGGCAACACAGTTGCACAAGGTTCATCTGTCCACCTTGGGGGGGGTGGCAGTCACAGTGAGGGGTTCTCCAGCACTCGCTTCCACAATACAAAAACTCCTCAGGGAGTTCAAGAGGGTGGCGGGAGTGAGCACTGAAGGCTAACCTCCAAGGCTCTACAGCATCCAGATCAGGCTTTTCCTGAGGGCTAAGGGAATGATGGGAGGGGTATCAGCAACTCTGTCATGGGGGCTCTAGGTAAGGTGTATGGTCTGCAGACAATATCTCTGCTGCTGTTTGGTCTTGTTAGGTTGGGGGGATGAGCTGGGTCCATTGCATAAGTATGAGAATCTGGTGGGCTCAATATTATAGAGGCAGAGTATGTGTTTACCCTAATCATACAATACCCAGCTTGGGGGGGTTCCCTTACCAGCAGTAGTATCCTTGACCCTCAGGTCCGATTGTTGGAGTGGAGAATCTAATAAAATCCTCAGATAGTTTAAATAAACTTAACATAATGACAAGTTATGTCCATTTGTATCTGCCAGACAATTTAAACATTATACATTGCTACTGTTCTGGTGTGAGCCCCTCCAGCCCTGGTATGCCTAAAATGTCCATCGAGAGATAGGAGAGTTGGATGGACCTGTGTGTTTGAGGAGGAGGAAGGGGGCATGGGCCCTGGTATTAGCCCATCCACTGCAGCTGTCCTGCTGATACCAACTAAACAGTCAGAGAGCCCCCCAAATCCTGCCTACCCCCAACCCACCAGAAAACAAAATAGACTACCACTTATCTGATTCAGCTGTGATCATCCTTGACTGAGGGCCAGAGATTCAAGGGCAGGCAGCGAGGCTTCTCATGGGCATGTCACTGCTGGGCTTCAGGGGTGGGGCTGCAGGAGATATCAAATAAGTCAGTGGTGGTCTCCACTGCTCGATCAGCCCATGACTGTGGTGTACCTGTGGAAGACTTGTTCAGGGAATGTCCACATGTCTGCAGTCCTCATACACATCCATAAGCATTTTGGGGGAATCTGCAATGTTGGGTTCTAAGGCCACAGACCTGTTCTCTGAGTGGTAGGCCGCAAATTCATCCAGTGGTTCTTGGTCTGTCGCTCTGCTCCAGGGGCTCCTGGGTTCAGATCTGTCAGATAGGTGATCTCTTCCGGAGTGGGGCTTCGTGGATTGCCTCTTCCTATTCCATGGGAGCAAGTTCCAGTGTGTGTCCACTTCATTTCTGTACCTCTTCGGAGTGGGTTTCGGCACAGGATCCCGTGTACTCCTGTGAGTTTCCCCCAGCTGGTGTCTGTGGTCCACCACTCAGTTGCTGCTGCTCATCTCCTAGGAGGAAATGTGCGGTGCAAAAAATCCATTATATTTTCATGCTGTGCAAAGAAAAGTGGTGCGCCGTTCTGCATTAGCCGCATAGTGACCGGGTACCTTAATGAAAATTAAATCTGGAGCTGGTGCAGGAGCTTGTAGTATTCTGTATAGACCCTGCACCAGTCTGACAGATCTTTTGAGTAATCCTGATATATATATCTATATCTATATCTATATCTATATCTGTATCTATATATACATATATATATATATATATATATATATATATATTCAGTAGTCCTGCCAGAACAGCTGACCTTTTGCTCTAGCTTTTACCATAATCTCTTCTTTCTGCCTGAAATAAAAAACAAATGGATCAGGACTGTCCATGATCTGTCCCCAGGCTTAGAAGGTGGTGCCAATGAGTGGTGGGCCCTTTCAATTTGCAGTGGCTATGTGAGGGGACAGTCCAGGATTTCTGGGAGAACTTGTTGTAAGAAGGCTGACACATCTTTCTGTTCTGCTCCTTCCAGAAAACCTAGGAACCAGAGGATGTTCTATCTACTCTAGTTCTCTAGGTCATCCACCTTTTCCTGTAACATTTGCATGGCCTTGTTTTGATCTCTAACCACCACTGAGAGCTCCTGGATCTTGACTTCATGTGACCCCACACTCCTTGGTTTGAAACAGGTGGACCTCCATAGTTTGATTTGACTGTGTGGTGTTATTTGATACGATGGCCACTAGAACCATTTGGCTCATTAACTGGGTGAACATCCATCTGATCAACTCTGGGTCCCAGCCTGTGGGAGGTGACATCACCATATTGATTGCCATGCAGTCCTCGAGTCTTGTGGCAAGTAATGACCATAGCCAAGTCCAGTGACCAAGAATTGCTGTAAAAATTCATTGGTTTGTTCCTCAGGGTATCCAAAGTCTGATAAGTCCTGTATTACATACATACAAACATGCAAAATTGCCAGCAGATATAGGCCACATGGTCTATCAAATCTGCTTGAACTGGGTCCATTGTATAAGTATGGAAATCTGGTGGGCTCAATATGGATATTGTATGATTAGGGTGCAGCTGTATTGACTACTACTAAGCTGTTTTGCCAGATAAATTTGGATATGTTGCCCTGTGGTTTTACCATGCTAAAACACAAATTGGCCATCTTGGTTAAAGCCAGGCCACGCCCAGAGAGTGTAATATCTAATATATACTATAGTCTCTTAGAAGCGTGAGGATGGTGTTAGTGTGGTGGTTCTTTTTACATCTTGGCTTCTGCCTCTAATGTCTTTACTGTGATCACAAAATATTTTTACAGTGGCATATTTTGAGGATGATTTTTCTTTTGATGCCGTAACCCTCAATGCCGTATTTCTTTTGGGAAATGAAACTCTTGTTTTGTGTACTCAGTCACTAGAACTCTTGCTTAACCATGCTGCTTGATCAAGAACAGAAAAGCAGCATTGTTCAGTGAAATCAGCTGTTCTTTGAACAGACTGTCTTCCTGCTCACGCAGGAGTGCTTCGGGCTGAGAGGGAGTAACTACTGTAAGCACCTCTTACAACCTGGTAAAGTTTTCTTTTTTCTTCATTCTGCAAAATAAAGAAATGCTGCTTTAAAAAGTATAGCCAGTCATGGGTAGAGTTGCAGCTAATTTAAATTTCGCCAGAGAAGTGCCAGCGAAGTGGGTACTTCGCTTTGTCACTCCACTAAGTGGAGTGGCCAATGCAAAAGTCTCACTTCGCCTTGTAATTATTGCTTTGCATTGTCATTCTGCCTTAACGCAAAGTAAGGCGAAGTGACAACAATACTGGCAGCCCTTCAGACACACAGTCACCAGAATTAATGTGCATCTCCAAAATGCTCATGTCTTGTGTCCAGAAAACTCCCCAGTGCTAACGAAGTGAAATGAGAGCACAAGAAATGCAAAGTCTCCCAGAATTAATGGTGCACTCAGACATCATGCATGTAGTAATCACACACAGTCACCAGATTTAATTTGCATCCCCAAAATGCTACTGTCTTGTGTCCAGAAAATTCCCCAATGCTGACGAAGTGAAATGAGAAGGTAACAAAAAATGTAAAGTCTCCCGGAACTAATGGTGCACTCCATCATGTGTGCAGTGGTCACACACAGTCACCAGAATTATTGTGGATCCCCAAAATGCTACTGTCTTGTGTTCAGAAAATTCCATAGTGCTGACAAAGTGAAATGAAAGTGTAACAAAAAATGTGAAGTCTCCCAGAATTAATGGCACACTCAGTCATGTGTGCAGTGATCACACACAGTTATCAGAGCTAATTTGCATACTCAAAATGCTTCTGTCTTGTATCCAGAAAATTCCCCAGTGCTGATGAAGTGAAATGAGAGGGTAACAAACAATGCAAAGTCTCCCAGAATTATTGGTGTACTCCATCATGTGCGCAGTGGTCACACACAGTCACCAAGATTAATGTGCATACCCAAAATGCTACTGTCTTGTGCCCAGAAAATTCCCCAGTGCTGACAAAGTGAAATGAGAGTGTAACAAGAAATGAAAAAACTCCCAGAATTAATGGCGTAATGCAAAAGCACAGACAGATTAAGATTGTGCTGCACACTCCAGAAATGCAGACGCAAAGGTGCAACACCACCTAACCAGTGCTTACAAGTCACAAATCCAAATCTGGAAAAGAATACCTTTTGCAGGTTGGGGGGGTAGTGCACGGCAGTAACAGTCCACTGCCAGTAAAGATACAACAAAGAAGTATTAAAAATTCATGCAGGTGCAGTGGATAGCAGGTTCACACTGCTGCAATTACTCTGTGGCACAATTAAAGGTGTCTGATTTAATGGCATGCATCGCACACACACTCACATACACTACAAGTAATGCATAGCAAATTGAAAGCCTTTAGTAATGTAACCAAATGTTTTAAACAAACTGAAATTATACACTGATGCACCACAACAATCAACAAAAACATGTCCAGAATTACTGAAAATATTACTGCTTGTACATTAACACAGTTATACAAGAAAAATATAACCAAAACAGAAAGACTGCCTTTTTCTCCCAGTTAGTCTACCTACACCACAGATACGCCCCTCCCCCAAAGCACACTTCACAGTACAAGACTGACTGTTCTAAACTAACATTCAAAATCCACACACAAACAATAAACACTTGATGATATGTGCACACAAGGGTTTCCTACAATTGATGTACTAAATTGTGAGCAAAAAAAATAGCTCAAAAAGGCTTTTTTAACAGCTTTTAGAGGATTTGAATTGCAGAGCTCTGAGAGTAAACTGTCTCCATCTTCCACTACACACAGAACTGAGGCTGTGCAGAACAAGCTAGAGCCCATGTGTCCTGCAATCCCACGAAGCACTGCAAAATTCACCTTTGGAGCTCAAAAACAAGGCAAAGTGAGGTGAAGTACATTGATTTCAATGTACTTCATCTTAAAATTGGTGGAGAAGTGGTTTGGGGAAGGCGGAACTAACACACTACAATCTGGCCAATGGAAAATCATGTACACAAATGCTCGCAGTCTGGGAAACAAGATCTCAGACCTGCAGGTAACAATGACAGAGGCTAAACTGGACATAGTAGCCATTAGTGAGACATGGTTTACCAGTAACCACACTTGGGAGACTTCAGTACCTGGCTATGTACTGTTCAGAAGAGACCGATGTGCAAAAAGGGGGGGTGGAGTGGCCCTGTATGTCAATGAAAATATTAAAGCTACAGAAATTCAGAATACACATAAGGAGCCAGAAGAAGTATGGATCACCCTGGAAACAGAAAATAGGGCAGTCATACTGTACGAACTGGGGTTGTATACAGTGCTCCTGACCAGGGGGAGGACATAGACTCATTACTGTTAGAAGATATACAAAACATGACAGCTAAAGGGGAGGTTCTGATAATGGGAGACTTCAGCATGCCAGATACAGATTGGTTAATACCACCAGGAACATCTGTCAGAATTAGACACATGGTGGATTTCCTGCAGGGGAAGGGCCTCAGACAACTGGTACAACAACCCACAAGAGACAGGGCTATCCTAGATGTAGTACGGAAGAACAGGGAAAGGATCACAGATCTCCAGGTTGAAGGTCACCTGGGAGCCAGTGACCATCACATGGTATGGTTCAATTTGGCCACTAGAACTAAATCATCCTATTCCAAGGCAAAAATATGGAACTTGAGAGCAGTTGACTTTCATAAGATGGCCAGCAGAGTCAAGCTAGCCCTGGCAAAAAGAAATACAGGTGAGGGGGTACAGGCAAAGTGGGCAAGCATTAAGGATGTAATAATTGAAGCAACATCCCATTGTGTTAGAGAGAAAAGGAAGTGCAAAAGAAGAAGGAAATCACTTTGGTTCTCAAAAACAATAGCAGAAAAGGTCAGACCCAAAAGGCTGGCCTTCAGGAAATATACGGGAACGCAGCAGGATGAAGATAGGGAGGCATACCAAACTTCCCCAAGAGAAGCAGGAAAGGCAGTAAGGCAGCAAAGGCCACACTGAGGAAACACTAGCACAAACAGTAAAAGGTGACAAGACTTTCTATAGATACATTAGTGAAAGGAGAAAGTCCAGAGGCGGCATTGCTAAGATCAAAGGGGATAAGGGGGAATGTGAGGAGGAGGACCATGTAAAAGCACCTATCCTAAATAGATACTTCTGCTCAGTATTTACTGAAGCAAAGGTAGGGCAGGACCCACAGCTCACCACCAGGGGGGAGGGAGATGTGCACTAGTCCCTTCACAAAAGAAAAGGTCCTACAAGAGCTCGATAAACTCAGGGTGGACAAGGCAATGGGACCTGATGGCATACATCCCAGGGTACTAAAGGAGCTAAGGGTGGAACTAGCAGAGCCATTAGCAGAACTGTTTAGTGAGTCTCTGAGCACAGGAGAGGTCCCAGAAGACTGGAGAAGGGCTTATGTGATCCCACTCCACAAGAGTGGTAGCAAGGAGGAGGAGGCAGAGAACTACACACCAGTCAGTCTTATCTCAGTAGTGAGTAAGATTATGGAGGCACTCCTTAAGGAAAGGACAGTGCAACACCTGGCATCTATAGGAGCACAGGATCCAAGATAGCATGGCTTTGCAAAAGGAAGGTCCTGTCAAACTAATCTCATAGATTTCTTTGACTGGGTAACCAGAGTGGTGGACCAAGCGGGAGCAGTTGATGTCACCTACCTTGACTTCAGCAAAGATTTTGATACTGTTCCACAAAGAAGATTGATTAATAAGCTGGGTAGACTCAGGGTGGGTCAGAAGTTGGTCAACTGGTTGGCAAACTGGTTGACAGGTAGGAAGCAGAGAGTGGTGGTAAACGGTATACAGTCAGAAGAGATGCAAGTCACAAGTGGGGTACCTCAGGAATCAGTCCTGGGGCCAGTCCTCTTCAATATCTTTATCAGTGACATTGCAGATGGACTGGAGGGTAAGGTTTGTCTGTTTGCAGATGACACCAAGATCTGCAACAGAGTAAATGATCCAGATGGGGTGGGCAGAATGAGAAGAGATCTGGATAAACTAACAAAATGATCGGAAGAGTGGCAACTGGGATTTAACACAAAGAAGTGCAAGATCATGCACATAGGGAAGAGAAACCCTGAAGCCACCTATAGACTGGGAGGGAAGTTGCTGGCAGTCACAAGGGAAGAAAGAGACTTGGGAATCATCATCACCGATGACCTGAAATCATCCAAGCAGACCACTAAAGCAGTAGATAAGGCTAGGGGGATGTTGGAGTGTATTAGTAGGGGTAACACAAGTCATAAGAGGGAGGTAATAATCCCTCTTTCCAAGTTTCTGGTTAGGCCCCATCTGGAGTACTGCTGTACTGGAGGCCACCCCTTCACAAGAACATTAACCAAATTGAAGCAGTCCAGAGAAGGGCAAACAAAATGGTGCAGGGACTGCATCAGAAAACATATGAGGACAGATTAAGAGAGCTCAATATGTATACCCTAGAGCAAAGGAGGGAGAGAGGTGATATGATCAAAACATTCAAACATCTTAAGAGCATTAACAAGGTGAAAGAGTCTAACATATTTCAATATAAGAAAAATATCAGGACAAGAGGACACAGCATGAGATTAGAGGGAAGCCCATTGGGGCTAATGTGAGGAAGTTCTTTTTCACAGAAAGGGTGGTGGATGCATGGAACGGCCTACCTCAGGAAGTGGTGAATATGAATACAGTGCATGGCTTCAAACAGGCATAAGGGAGCAGTACAGATGAGTTTGAATAGATAAACCATTGACAGAGTAAAGGCCAATGACACATTCATAAGGTAGAAAAAGGAATGGGCAGACTGGATGGGCCTTGCGGTCCTTATCTGCCATCAACTTCTATGTTTCTATGAATAACGCAAAGTCATTGTTTTCAATGGACTTCGCATTCCCCATTATGATGCGAAGTACTCCGCTTCTCATTGTGGGTACTTCGCGGATTAAGTGTTACTCCATGAATCACTTTGCAGGGCAAATTTTGGTCACTTCGCCCACCACTAGTCATGGGAACTGAACAAATGTACTCAGAAAGAATCTCTCACTTGACCCCACTGTCCAATCGTGTAACACAAACACTGCATCACCCACTAAAATCAACTAATTAATGGGGGACAGCCATCTGTGCAAAGGGGGTGCCACTAGCCACCAGGGACAGCAAAAGAGACTGGGGAGAGAGGGACACCAAACACCAGGGAAACAGTAGGTGACAGTTCACACTGCAGCTAGCAGCATGACTTCAGCTGCAACTGCAGAAGTCAAGAAAATTCATGGTTCTCATACAGAGAATGCTGGTGAAGCACTCCTCTCGCTAAGCTGGGCACCTGGGATTTTGGGTGCACAAAGTATTTCTGGCCCTAATTCTGAAAAACAAACATCAGGATCTAGCTAAATGGAGCCCATTTTGCTAGGTTCTGGAGTTTGATTTTTAAAATGACAACAGTTTTATGTTTTTTCCAAGTTTTTTAAGTTGTTAAAAAAAACAAGATGGCAGCTCACAAAAAATAATTTTTTTTCTGGCAAAAAAGGATTGACCCCTCAGGAAAAAAATTCATTTTTCATGAGGCCAAATCCTTTATTGAACTATCTCCCTCTATCCTGGAATGTGATCTTCCCTTTGAAAACAATGGGAACTTAAAACTTTAATAACTTCACAACAGATTAATAATTTTTTCACCAATCAAATGCATGGAAGTTCTGTTACCCAAGTTGTTTCTACTATTAAAAAAATCACACAAAAATTCCACATTGTCTGGGCGCAAGGCGATGAAGGCAAAACTGCCAAAAATTTTGACTTTTAAGGTTATTGCACTATCCAGAGCTCAGAATCTGTACATCTGACCAAATCAAAACTTGCCACGTCAAGAGATTTACCCCCATAGGACAGCACATACTGCATTTTGTGAAAATCCATTGATCGGTTGCAAAGTTATTAAAGTGCACATTTTTTTTGGTTTACCATGGGGTAGATCTCTTGATGTGGCAAGTTTCTTTCTGGTCGGACGAATGGATTCTGAGATTCAGATACTGCTAATACCTTAAAAGTCACCTTTTTTTGCAGTTTTTTCTTTAGCACCTTGCGTCCACATGATGTGGAATTTTGGTATGATTTTTTATGGTAGAACCAGCTTGGGTTACGAAACTGCCATGATTAGTTTGGTGAAAAAATATTAATCTGTTGCAAAGTTATTACATTTTTATGTTTCCCATTGTTTTCAATGAGAAATCTCTTGTCTATTTTATAAGGATAAAATTCTACCAAGGTCTGACCTCATGAAAAAAGAATCATCCTTGCAAGATCAGTTTCTTTCTTCATGAGACTAAAATCCTTTTTCATGAGGGAAAATTTTTTTTATCAGCTGCCATCTTGTATTCCATTTTTTCTTAAATGTTATTTTGAAAACCCACAGAACTGACATCCTCGAGTGATCCCACATGTAACACCTAGTTGGCTGATTAGGACCCTGTTAGCTGCAATCTGCACTTCAAAGTTACAAATATGCTCCTTAAATGTTTTTTTTTTAATGTAATGAATGCTTTTTCATGACTGCGTGATACAAGAAAGGAATCCTTTTTCATATCATGAGTCATGAAAAGAATTAATTTTCTTCACTCAAGAATCATTTCTGCTATAGACATATGACATGTTTTGAATAAAATTAAATACGTGCATGATAGTTAAGATGGCCACAGCACGGGAAACTATTATAGTAACTGTCATTTTGGAATGCTTTCGTAGGTGTGGACTTACATGACAAGAGGCAAAACTTACAAGCAATCATTCCTGGAATGCTCAAGTCTTCGTGCTCCAGTAGGAAAGCAGCAATGGACATGCCTATCTGACTGTCAATCAGTGTCATGCACGATTGTGTGCAGAATGTCTTCTCGATAATTTGCTGATCAAATAAACTAATACAACATGAGATATGATTGTAAATAGCTCAGATTTACAACTGCAAATTGAGAAGTGTCATTGAAACCAGAACTGTACTGGAGCAACATTGACAGGTCATTGCAGTCCCTATATGTATATCCTGTGGATTGTAAATATTGTGCTTACTGAATAGTTGGATCTGTTAACTCCTAGTAAGTCAATGTCTACCTGATTTACTGAAGGGAAGAAGTGAAAATGTATATAGAAACTCCCTTCCCCAACCATGACTACGGCCATGGGTATCAGTGGGGCAGGGGGCAGCGCATATCTTTTGATGAACATCTACCAAGTGATAATAATCTAATAAGAATGGTAAGTTCCTACTGTCACTAATGGACCACTGATTTTGCAGCAACTGCATAAATACGAAAGCTTTCATCAAGGCAGTCCCTTTCCTACCATATGCATTTAACAATGTATAGATAGGACTAGGATCAAACAGATTCAAAATGGACCTGCTCCCACAGCTTCTCGGCGCATGTTAATTTAGTCCCCTTTAGGGTCTTTGTCTGGATTAACCCGTATGTCCTTCTTCATGAATATGTGTCTGTGATACAGATACACAGATTGAATCCCAATGCCTGTTTACCTATACTGTGGTTAATGGTGACTAAATGAGTTGACAAGACTTGAAGGAGCTTTTGTGAGTAGCTAACATGAAAATAACATATCCAGATGAATTTATATATTTTATTTTTGTGGGTTCCTATGCCAGGTATCCGCTCTGGTCACGGCCCCGGTCTTCCACCTGCTGTCACTTGCTGGGACCCCTTGTCACCCCCGGCTTTCCCCTCGGAGGGTAGGGCCGTGGAGCTGGGACCCCCTATCCAGCCCCCGTGGAACCAGTAACTAGTTGGGGACCCCAGTGACAGTGGTTAATTGAAGCCCCGAGGAAGGCTTCATAGAGGCAGAGGTACCCTGGTTTTTCCCTTCTTTAGTCATTCTGAAGAGTCGGACATGCGATGACGTCAGCGCACTGACATGCAGACGTCGACCGACTCTTCCCCAAATATAGATGCCTGCATTCTGCCGAACACCCAGCCTCCGCTGGGTGTCAGTGCAGCACAGACCATGTCCCTCACCCACCCCAATGGAAGGAGAGCTGTCTTAGGATGCTCAATACTCCCTTTCCCCTACAAGCCCCCGCCGACCTGAGTCCTTTCCCGAACCTGGGTTGCTGGCGTGGTGTGAGGTGTGGGAATTTATACATTTAGAATGGGCTGAAAAAAACAAACTCACCTTGTATTCTCCCCTCAATCATGGCTAGGGCCATGGGTTGCAATGGGGGGAAGGGGCAATGCAACACTTTATTACTCTCCAATGCATGCTTGACAATGAATGGAACAGTGCAATGCAGATCAACTTCAAAACATAAAGTACACATTTGGGCTTCTTATGATAAACTTTAATTTCTCTCTTATTCATTTTCTTAAGACCTAGTAGTATGTCTAGTCTAAAAAGTAACACATAATAATGGTATGAGATCATCAAACTATTGCTATATATAGTCCCTGGTGTCTAGTGGCACCCCCAACCTCTGATCTCTGTCCCCTAGTCCTTTCTGTATATTAATTATATATTTCAACACCGGGATGCCCACCCCCTGTGTCAAATGACCCCCTGCCCCCATAGCCTGTTGTTTTATTAATGTGCCAACATCGAGGGGGCCCAAACCTGTGCTGGCATTTAATTCCCCCCAAGCAGTGTGGGACACTAGGGAGCCCACCTCCAGTATCCCAAAATCTTCATTTTTTTTTATTCACACCTGAAAAAAAAGAAAACATTCCCTCAATGTCTTTTCTTTAACCTGAAAAAAGAAAATGGTCCTTCATTGTCCCCACCGCCCCTCCCCTATCTCAGTCTTCTCACTGAGCACCCACCACCCCACATATCCCTTTACCCTGTACTTACCACCAAAGGTCATAGGGTGTCATCTTCTGTGGACCGGAACAAATCTACACTCTTAAAAGCCAAACCATGAACTGAGGAATAAATGTATAATGTAGACAAGTAGCGCATACGGTAACCTTCTCAGAGGTGCTGCCTGTCTGTGGCAAGGGTGATGCTAGGGTACTCCTCACCAAGGAATTCAATGAATGGTTGAAAAACTGGTGTGGAGCTCAGGGGTTTGGCTTCATTGGGAACTGGGGAGCCACCTGGAGGGATGCAGACCTATACTGGTGTGATGGTCTGCATCTGTCTGGGGGGAACCAGAATCCTAGGTGAGAGGTTTAAATGCTTCATTGGCAAGCATTTAAACTAGCCAAGGGGGGAGGCACTGAAAAGGAGCAGGGAAATCCCATCCTCCCCTCACAAAACAGTAATTAGTGAGGTAAGCACCAAGGTAGAGAAGTCATTAGGGAGCAGGACAGAGGTAAATGTAAAAAATGGCAAAGGCAGTAAGGACAGGAATGGGACTAAAAGGGGTAAGGCCATCAAAAAGTGGAGGGTGATGAGTACCAATGCCCATAGTCTGTGTAACAAGCTTCCTGAACTAGTGGCATTGATGGAAGAGGGTTGCCTGGATATTGTGGCAGTCTCAGAAACATGGTACACAGAGAACCATGACTGGGATGTCATTGTCAATATACCAGGATACACAATCTACAGGAGGGACAGGGAAGGTAAAAGAGGAGGAGGAGTAGCTATGTATGTAAAGGAAGGGATCAAAGCAACAGAACTAAAGAGTAAACAGGAAGCAGATGAGGCACTCTGGGTCACCCTGGAGACAGGAAATGGCACCACAATCCACATTAGGGTTGTATACAGACCCCCACCTCAGGGGGAAGGAATGGACAAGGAAATGATAGAAGGCATCCTTAGGATGGCAGAAAAAGGGGAGATATTGTTGATGGGGGACTTGAATATGCTAGATGTTAACTGGAGCACCTTCGCTGCAGGTACATCCAAGAGCATGGTCATTATTGATGCCCTAAAAGGGGCATGCCTCAGACAGTTAGTATTGGAACCCACTCAGGAGGGAACAGTCTTAGACCTGGTATTCTCAAATAGGGACGGAGAAAGAATCTCAGGTATAGAAGTGGGTAGCCATCTGGGAACAAGTGACCACCAAACAGTGTGGTTCACGATAAACACAGCTATACAATCAAGCCATACAAGAGCAAGAGTATTGGACTTTAGGAAGGCTGACTTTGGGAAAATGAGAGAGTGCCCCAGAAAAGCACTAGCAAACAGGCAAGAAGGAGGGGTGGAGGAACAATGGGGAGTAATCAAAACAGCCATCACAGAGGCAACAAGCCTTTGTGTAAAGCAAATAAACAAAACTCAACGAAGGAAAAAAATGCAATGGTTCTCAAAAGAGGTGGCAGGAAAGGTTAAGGAGAAAAGGATAGCATTCACGAAATATAAGGAAACACAGAAGCAGCAGGACAGAGAACTTTATCAGTTAAAGCAGAAAGAGGCTGGGAAGGCAGTCAGAATAGCAAAGGCTCAAACCAAGGAAAGGATAGCCAATGCTGTTAAGAAGGGGGGATAAGACCTTTTATAGGTACATTAGGGAGTGAAGAAAGACCAAAGGAGGGATACTGAAGCTTAATAAAAGGGAGGGAATGTGGGTAGAGGGTGACAGTGAAAAAGCAGGGATACTGAACGAATATTTCTGCTCAGTATTCACAAAGGAAGTGGAAGGGGAGGTACTTAAACCAAACAAGAGAAACACTCTGAAGACGGGGGTCAATACCAGTCCATTTACAGAAGAAAGGGTTCTGAAAGAACTAATAAAATTGAAGGTGGACAAAGCAATGGGGGCCTGATGGGAGTCACCCAAGAATTCTAAAATAACTAAGGGTAGAACTAGTGACACCGCTGACTACTCTCTTTAATAAATCATGGGAGGATGGGGTGGTACCTGAGGACTGGAGGAGGGCGGACGTGATTCCTCTTCACAAAAGTGGGAGCAGTACAGGAGCAGGAAACTACAGACCAGTTAGTTTGACCTCAGTGGTAGGGAAAATAATGGAATCACTTCTGAAGAGGCCAGTGGGGCACAGGACCCAAGGCAGCATGGATTCATGATGGGAAGGTCATGTCAGACTAATCTAATAGATTTCTTTGACTGGGTGACCAAAGTAGTAGACCAGGGAGGGGCTGTGGACATGGTCTACCTAGATTTTAGCAAGGCATTTGACACAGTCCCAAACAAAACATTAATACACAAGTTAGCCAGCCTTGGAGTGGGTCCCAAGATGGTAGCCTGGATAAAACATTGGCTAGACAACAGGACGTAAAGGGTAGTAGTAAATTGAGTCCACAGTGAAGAAAGGAGGGTTACTAGTGGGTACCGCAGGGTTCAGTACTGGGATCAGTCCTTTTAATGTCTTTATAAGTGGCATTGCAGAGGAACTGGAAGGAAAAGTATGTCTCTTTGCAGACGACACAAAGATCTGCAACAGGGTTGATACACAAGATGGAGCGGAAAGGATGAGAAGGGACTTGGCAAGGTTGGAGGAATGGTCAAATGTATGGCAGCTCAGATTCAATGCAAAGAAGTGCAAGGTAATGCACTGGAAACAAAACCCAGGGGAAGAGTACACAATCGGGGGTGAGATACTGACAATAGTAAAAATGGAAAGGGACCTGGGGTTAATTATATCAGATGACCTAAAGGTGGGCAAGCAATGTGAGAAGGCAGTAAGGAAGGCTGGGGAGATACTGGGATGCATAGGGAGAGGCATCAATAGTAGAAAACAGGAAGTTGTTATCCCTCTGTACAGACAGTTGGTGAGACTCCACCTGGAGTACTGTGTGCAGTTCTGGAGACCCGATCTCCGCAAAGACATAGAGAGAGTGGAGGCTGTCCAGAGGAGGATAACCAAAATGGTGCAGGATCTGCACCAGAAGACATATGAAGAAAGACTAAAGGAGCTTAATATGTATGCCCTTTAGGAAAGAAGGGAGAGAGGGGAAATAATAAAAACTTTCAAGTACCTCAAGGGAATCAACAAAGTCCAAGAGGGTAGCATCTTTCAGAAAAAGAGATGTGCAAGAACAAGGGGACACAATTTGAAGATAGAGGGGGGACAGTTCAGAGGTAATGTGAGGAAGTATTTTTTCACAGAGAGGGTTGTGGATGCATGGAACAGCCTCCCTGAGGAGGTTATGGAGTCAGGAACAGTGGGGGAATTCAAGAATGCATGGGACAGACATAAGGCAGTCCTAGTGGGGGTAGGAGGAAGTAAGCTGTTGGTTAACTAGGATCTGCAGCTTATCTGTTAGATAGGAAAATGGGCAGATTAGGTGGGCCAAGCAGTCCTTATCTGCTGTCAAATTCTATGTTTCTATGTTTCTAATGTATTTCAATGGCATTTTATTTATTTATTTTTGGTTAAAATATTGGTGACCAGGAAAGGCACACTAAGCCAAAGCTCATTGAATTTATATTCATAACTGTGTCATTTCTGGGAATGTTTTCACCAAATTTTCAACATGGCCTTTTGGGATCCCACCTCATGAACACTGCCACTATAATTTTGTTATTCAGGCCTGGAAGGTGATTTCATAGTTGCTGGATGAAATCACCTTTCTAGACTGAATAATGCAATCTCACCACCAGCTTTCATGAGGTGGGGTTCCAAAAAGGCCATGTTGAAAATTTGGTGAAACAATTCCTAAAAATGGCCGAGTTGTATGTGTTCGTTAAACATTTTCTATGCATGTGCATACCTTTGTCAGTTTTCAATACAGTGTATCCAAATTTTCAATATAGCCCTTTTTTCACACCACCTCATTAACAGTACAGCTGTCATCTTTCACATCCTCTCCAAAACATGTTTTCGCATCTGGGGCATGAAATGGCAATTTGGCAGGGATATGAAAATTTTCATCTACAGAGTTTATGAGGTGGGGTCATAAGAAGGCTATGTTGAAAATCTGAGATCAAAATCTGAAAAAATGCCAAAGTTGTAACCATTCATTGCAATTTCACTATGCCCGCTCATAACTTTGGAAATTTAAAATATTTTGACCCCGGATTTTCAGCATAGCCTTCTTATTACACTACCTCATGTATGTCACAGGTTTCATTTTTTAAATCCTGCCCAAAATGTGTTTTTGCACCTGTGGTGCAGAATGGTGTTGCAGATGTGCAGAATTACGGTTTTGAGAGGATTCAAAAATTGTCTTTACCAGGTACATGAGGTGGGGTATTACAGTGGCTATGCTGACAGTTTAGTCACTGTAGTCCTATAAATGGAAGTGCAGAGCCTGTAGGGCCATGTGCTTCCACAGCGATATACACATACGCATCTATGGGGGGATGGAAGCGTAGGGTCCAAAGAATCCTGTGCTCCTACAGTAAAATAATGATACTATTATACTACCTCAAAAAGTAAGGAAATAAGTTACAAAAAACTTCATTAATGCTCCAGTTATGGTTAAAGTAACAAAAGGTGGGAAATGAGGTGTTACATTTTCCAACCCTAACTCCCCACCCTCCCAAACCAGGCAGGAGAGCAGGTGTGGGGTGTGTGCCTTGGGCTTCTCAAGCCTAACGCTCACACCAGTCTCAGAAAGTCTACACATCTGTCCTTGTTTACAGATGTATTGGGGTGAGTGTTAGGCTTGAGAAGCCCAAGATACACCCCACAACTTCTTTCCTGCCTGGTTTGTCACTTTAACCCTACTGGAGGGTTAACAAAGTTTTTGCAACATATATATATATATATATATATATATATATATATATAGAGAAAAAAATCCATTTAATGCATCAGTTAGGGTTGTTCCACAGCGACAAAAGTGAGAATTTGGTGTTAGGGTTGAAAACCCCTTGTACCCCAGCCCACCACCCCAACTGGCATTGGGATGTGCATTGGGGTCATCGGCCTAACTCTCACCCCATCACATGTGTAAAGAAGCAGAGGTATAGGAAAATGGGGTGAGAGTTGGGACCGACAACTAACAAGCACTACAATGCCGGTTAGAGGTGAACTGAAAGGTCAAATTTTTTAACCCTAACACTGAATTTTCTCACTTTTATCACTAGATAACCAACACTACGATAAACAGAGTTTTGCCTCTAATTCCCTTCTTTTAAGAATGATGATGACAAATAATGAATGTAATGCAGCGGCGGGAGTGCAGGCCCTTCTGGCCCTGTGCTTCTGCCACATGATGTCTTGTGACATAGTAACAGGAACAGCAACACAAACAGAAGTGCCAACAGTGGCGCACATGGTAATGGAAACATAAATGGTAAAGAAAACGTTAATAGAAACACAAGCACAAAGTGACGCCAACACACATTGAAGCACATATGAAAACACAACTGGCAACATGAACAGTGATGGCAGCGGTATTTTAAATGGAAATGTTAAGTGTCACAGCAAAAAGAACGAGAAAGGGAACAGAAATGGAAATGGAAATGCAAACGCGAGCGCACACGTAAATGCAAACCGTAACGCGAACAGCCACGGTACTGCAATAGTAAATGCAAATGGTGAAGTTAACATGAAGAATAATGCCAAAGGAAACAGAAATGGGAACTGAGGCATGTATGGAAATGCAAACCATAACATGCATGACCACGGAACCACAATTGTTAACACAAATGGTAATAGTAACAGCAACAATAATGCCAAAGGAAAGAGAAATGCAAATGCAAAAGCAAGCAAGTACAGAAACGCAAACCATTATGCGCTCGGTCATGGTACCGCAATTGTAAATGCAAATGGTAACAGTAACAGCAAAAATAATGCCAAAGGAAACAGAAACGAAACAGAAATGCAAGCAAGTATGAAAAGGCAAACCATAACACACGTGGATGGTATCGCAATTGCAAATGAAACTGGTAATGGTTACAGCAACAATAATGCCAAATGACACAGAAATGCAAATGCAAGAAAAAATGCAAACCATAACGCACATGGTGGCATAGACAGTAATGGTGCCACAAACGGTAATGGAAACACAACTGGAAACACTAACTGGCACAGTAATGAAAGGGCAAACCCTTCTTTTCCCCCAAAAATGCATTGGAAAACACAGTGAAAACAAAGAATGTATACTTAACAATGAGGACTTGGAATATTAAATTGCTCATATCTCAGGAACCGTATGACATAGAAAAAAATGTAAATTTCATATGAATAATGACTTTTCTGCCTAGTTTTGCACTTAGTCCCTGTTAGGGGGCTAAGCATTTTTGAGACAAAAAGTCCGTATCTCGTACCGTTTCCGAGATACAGGCCCGAAAGGCGCGATGGGCGCTTTAATGTTATCCTATGGGAAAACATGTTAACTTCAGAGTACTGTCACTGTGCCGCCCTGTAATATTTTTTCACCAAACCACCAAAAGGCACATCAGTGGGATGTTGACCTTCTTCCCTTCAAATTTCAGTCCAAAAGACAAAATCGTTATTTTGCAGCAGGGTGGCAAAGGATTCCTGTAATGTGGCAGACGCTGTAATGTTATCCTATGGGAAAAAGTGTCAAATTTGGAGTGCCGTAACTTTGCCGCTCTGTAATATTTTTTCAACAAAACACTGAAAGACACATATGTGAGATGTTGGCTGTGTTCCTTCTAAATTTCAGTCCAATAGACCAAACCGTTCTTTTGCAGTAGGGTGGCAAAGAATTGCTGTCATTTTGCCATAGCCTGGAAAGTAGTATTGCAATTTGCGCAAGCTTTCACAAAAATTTGCCACACTTTCGTGAGTGTGACACTACTTTGCAAAAGTACTTTTTCCAGAAACTTGAAAAACATATTTCTAGTGTGTTTAACTCAAAATAAAGACATGCCTAGCATCCTCAGGGTCTGACTAGGTAAACATATAAAGAATTGTGTTGCTAGAGGGTCCAAAATTTAAATGCCAAGCATTTTTCTGATCACCAACTGAAAACAAAATGGTGGATTTGTGAAAGTAAAAGGGTCATTTGAGAAAGTAAAAACTGCATTTGCAAAAGTGTTGAACTTTTTGTTAACTTTTCCCATTGGCTTATAATAGGAACTTGTTTTCTGAATAACTTTTGAACCGTTCAATATTTTTTCACAAAATCTTCAAAAGGCACATCAGGGACCCTGGCTATGTTCCCTGAAGCTTTTGGACCAGTCACGCAAACCATGTGACCTGTAGGTGAGAGCAAAGAAATCGCAAAAAAGCATAATTGGTTGTTGCTTCATAACTCTGCAGCTGTATATCTGACTGGTACAAAACTTGGGAGATCCCAAGACCTACCATGCCCAAATGTGCATACCAGATTTTAGGCAAATCCGTTGAACAGTGGCAAAGTTATTTAGGTGCAAAATATGACCCTTTAACCTTAAAAGTGCTACTCTACCATAATATATATATATATATATATATATATATACAGTATATATTATATCTACCCTATATTCAAACCTCCTGGGTACATGGTGCAAGTGCCTGCACTAAACATCCCAGATGTGCCACCCCAAAATATTGCCATATTCAGTGGATGCACCATAAGATGCGCAGGCACATCCCTGTCAGAATATACCCGAGATGTACGATAGCACAATGGCACAAGCGTGGCGCATTAGGGCAGGACTGAATATAGCAAGTGGAGCAAGTCTGTCGGAGACACTGGAGCAACTTGGCAGGACCTAAAGTGGGACATGAGCAGTGTGCAAGGGTGCAAACAAAGGGCACCAGCAGCCATGGCTATGGGGAACAGAGTGCCACAGCAAAACCACAGGATGTGTAAAGCACAGCACCCCATAGGCACAGGACAGAGTTCCACACACAGAGAAGTAGGCATGGGGTGTAGCAGGCACTGTTGGCATGGCATAGACAAGGGCATGGATGAATTACCACAGCACTGGGGGTGCCAGTGGACAGCATGGCCCAGACATACACCATGACAACAGTGCCGAGGAGCCAAGTGTGCTGGATGTTTGTGCCAGACTGCAGACACTGTGGGAGACAGGTACAATGGCACATAGACAGGTTGCTGTAGACCACACAGGGCTCACACATCCATGGACACACAGGATGGCAAACAGCACTGCAGTGCAGCATGGTGAACAGGGCAAAAGCAGTGTCATGCACAGCAATGGAATAGGGTCTCACTGCAAGTGCCACCGTGGGCAACAGTGAGTGAAAGCCCAGATGCAGCACAGGGATGCCCATGGCAAGCACTGTGTGGGCAGGACAGGGTGGACAGGGTGAATGTGCGCAACACAGCACGAACACAACCGAGCTGTGCTACCCATGGAGCATTAAGCCACATCTGCAACAGAACAGCTGACTGCAACAACAGAACAGGAATGACCACAGACACTGGGAATGTGTAATCAAACAGGATTTAATAAACACCGCACCTATATACAAACAACAACCAACCAGCAATAGTAATTACAGTACACATAGGCAAAACAGGGGTGTGGGGAAGGGCTGACCTAGGAACAGGGAATGCAAGGGTAGCAACTATTTACATAATGATCATCAGGGTGAGAGGAGGATTGAAATGGGGCTATATACAGATAAACAGTTCAAGGGCCACACGTGCCTGCTGCCCCTGTCGGTCCTGTACAGGTGGACAATGCTGTCTTTGCCACTCTGTATCACCTCCATCAAGACCCTGATTGCATGCAGGATGGCCCCCTGCCTCCAAAACATCGCATCCTGGTGCCTGAAGATTGCCAAGAGGATGTCCTGCGTGAAGTGTCCCTGGTCCCACTGTAGACGTACTCTGTGATGTACCCTTCATGCAGCACTCTCAGTCTGATGACCTATGTAGGAAAACAGAGGACATGTACTCAGTGTCATGGCACACACAGGACATGTATTCCCCTGGGAGGGAGTGATGCACATGCTGGATGGTGCGGCTGTGTGAAGCACTGCGAGAAATATGGCCGGGCCATGCCTGATGCATGATAGGCCTATATGCAATACCCTGTGCAACACACAGATGCTACATGTTGATGCTCAATAGACATACAATGGTGCATCTCTGCATATGTGTGGTGCCACAATGCTGGGTAGGAGGACGGGGTCATGCCCATGCACAGGGCATGCATGGACTGGTAGGTGGTCATCTTGTTGAGGTTACAGTATGCCACATATGCCACCAAGGGTATTGCGCAATGTACATGACATGCGTAATGCACTAACATGGCTCATGTCCCACACATAGAGGAGCTGTGCAATGCATGGGAACTGACAGTATTGGTGCTGTGCCATGCACGGCATGTATGCTTCAGCGTCTGCTGAGATGTGAGATGCATGGCCAATGACAGTCAGGATGCACTGATGTACATGGCAGGTATGTGCCAGCATACTGCACATGCTCAGAAATGTGCTATGCAGAAGTGCGTGACACAAATAGATGGACTGAGCAATTTGAGATGTGCCAGGGGCAATTCTGCTGTATTTTGTCAGGATATGCAAATAGCCTCATTGCTCAATCACAGCGCAAGTCCTCACATTTGCATCTCATTTCAGGGTGCACATGACCACATTTGCATGTGCTGAGCTGTAAATTAGCTGCTCTGTGCCACCACACACCACTGGTGATCTGCAGGTACTGCAACTTGAAGGTTTGTTTGATACAGCTACACTGTTACAGGGTGTATAGCCACGCATCCACTATGCCTGGAACTTGTGCAGCAGGACTTTGGAACTGTGCTGATTCCTGTCACTTTTTCATCCCACAGGTACTAGAATGCAGGAGAAGGAGGAGGTGAAGAGGAAGAGAC
Source organism: Neoceratodus forsteri (assembly GCA_016271365.2). NCBI lineage: Eukaryota > Metazoa > Chordata > Ceratodontiformes > Ceratodontidae > Neoceratodus > Neoceratodus forsteri. Next base: position 975,935,409 of record CM057453.1, read on the forward strand.
ATCCCAAATTTGCAGTGGATGTGTTGAAGGCCCTAGTCAAGGCCTATGTCCACATGGAGGACCTTTTGTCAGGGAAGACAGACACGTGGCAGGAGAGGGCACAGGGACAGGATTTGGTGGCCCAGGCAGTGAATGTCCATGGCAAGTACAATTGCACTCCTCATGACTGTATGAAAAGAATGAATAGTGAGAGGACCAAGGCAAGGGAGCACCTGGCCACCATGCGGGCAACCCTGCAGTCCAAAAGGGGTGGGCTATGCATGGTGCCACCACTGATGGCCCATGAGGAGCTGCTTGCATCTACCCTTTCCTGTGCCTCTGTGGAGGGTCCCTGATAGAGGGTTCCAGATGGGAGGAGACCCTTCACAGCACTGTGAGTATGCATGTGTCATGTTGTCTGTATGGCTGCATGTTGTGATCCTGGGTGTGCAAGGTATGCCACACATGGACACACACACTATGCCACCATGACACTGTGCAGGGCTGCTGTCATTGTATGAGCATCCCATGGGCATGCAGTGTCCCTGTTGCAGCCCACGGGAGCTGAAGTGGCAAGCTGTGACACTGTGGATGTTGGCCTGCAGGGATGGGGCCACTAGTGGTCATCCATGGCCATTTGTGCACTTGAGCCATGTGTATGTATGTACACCATTCATGCCAGTGCAGTGACCCACACTGGGCAGACAATATTAACGTGTGCCCACCTGCCAGATGTAGTGTCTGTGCCCTGGGGGTGGGCATGTACACATCATAGGCCCCAAGGCTCTACAAACTGCAGAACTGTGCAGGCACAGCCTGGCAGGCATGGACTGCACACACCACACAATGGTGTGGTCAACAGAGGTCACAGTGCAGGACCATGTCATGTGTGGCAGTACCAGCACACCTGTGTTGCATGGTGATCTGCCCCATGTACACCCATCAGTGGACCCCATGGCATGATACCCTGACCATGCACTCAGTCCTGCATAACAGCACCATCTCACCTCAGGGGTGCTGCATGGGCACAGGCCACAGACAGAGGGTTTAGAGGGAGGATGGAGAACCCAAGCTACCTACATCAGCTGGGGCCATGGCAGGGCACCTATGTTCCAGAACCCCTGTGCTTGCAGGTCTGAACACCCTGACCAACCTAGAGTTGCCAGATGAGCTCATGGTGCTAGCATCTGCCATGGAGGATGGTGATGATGATGATGATGATGATGATGAAGATGCCACACAGATAGTGGTACCAGTACACAGCAGTGTCACTGCCACAGTACTGAGTGGCCACATGAGCAACAACAGACAGGGTGGGGTTCTCTGCCTCTCACACAGTGCCTTCCAGATCCATCTATGCTCACTGCATTTTCAGCAATTGACAGGGTGTATCTGTGGGGACTGGAGCTGTCCCCACGGTGCTGCATAGTGCTGTACATCAGCAACATCCACATGTGCTCATGACATGCCTGTACCATGTCCACTGTGCCTGCCCACACAGTGCCCACCCAAATGGCAGCCAGCTGTGCAACAACCACAGACCAATGGATATGGCACTGCAGTCTGGAACACTCCCCACAAGTCAGCCCCGCCACAGGACAGGTCCCCTGCTGACAGGCTGGATGAGCACACCTGGCTCCTGTGGGCATCTATGGAGCACAAGGGTGTGCTTTGGGAGGTGTGACAGGGACTTCATGTGCAGGTAGGCATCCTAGATGACCATGCATCTTCCGGGTGCTCCTGGTTTGTCAGTGAGATATGCCAACTTTGGGTGGAGGTAGCTGACGAGCTTCGCCAACTGTGGGTGGACATGACCACAGGCTTCAAGATGATTGCACAGGCCATTGAGGTGGTCTGTTCTGCCCTGGTGTCCCATGGCTGCAGGAGTGCCCACCGCACCCCACGTAGTGATATCAGCACTCCCATCACATGGCATCGTGTGACCCCCTTGCCTCTAACAATGTCCCCTGCCTCAGGTGTTCCTAACACCCCTGGGTCCATCTGGATTTTAGGTCTGAGACACCCACAAGCACACTGTCATGGTCCCATAGGTCTACCCCTGCTAGCATGATTGGGTCACCCACTGAGGTGGGTAACACCCCAGAGGATCACCAATCATGGGCCAGCCACCACATGTCCATGGCAGCCGTGGTGGGACACAGTAATGCCGCCTGTGTGCAGTCATCATGGCACATTATCCATCCAGGTGTTGATGGCCCACACACCCTGCTGGCCATGCCCAGGGCCATGTGCAGTGGCACACATGTGCACCTGTGGCATGCATGTCCATGCTGTCTGCGTGGTAGTCGGGGCATGTAGTAGGGCACTGCTGTTGCATTGTCTGGCATGGGCATGATGAGTGCAGCCTTGTGAGTCTGCTATGCATGTATGCAGGTGGTGTCCTCTGATCCATGCCAACCACCACAGTAACCCCGTGTGCCCCATACATGCTGGTAATGCAGTGGCCATACTTGCATGGGAGTGTGCTTCCACCTTTGTGGTCCTATCAACTGTGCTCTGTCTGCTGACTTGTGCATGTGATTCCTCCAACCCCACTGGCCATTCACACCTCCTGGTCCCTCAGGTACTCACTTGGGTCTGCAGACTACTACTCCACAGTTGTGTCCCTGTGCTTCCTTGTCCTGGAGGCCAGCCGTGGGTCCCTATGATTATGGATTGCCTGCCCTTCCCCGGCCAGTGGTCCCTCATCCTCTGAGCTGTTGCTTACCTCAACCTGGACATGAATTCCATGGTACGTGGTTATGTTGTGTAGCATGCAACAGGCCAGGAATATGCCCCAGGCCTTCTCTGGGCTGCACTGTAGGGCACCATCTGACCTGTTCAGGCATCTGAAATCCATTTTCAGCATGCTGAACACACACTCAATGATACTGCTTGTTGTGGTGTGTGCCTCGTTATACCTATCCTCTGCCTTGGATGAGGGCTGGCATATGGGGGTGAGCATCCATGGCCATAGGAGGTAGGCACAGTCACCTGGGGGGAACAGAGTTTAGTGTACATCATGCATTCCCAGGTGTGCAACGTTCCCATGCCTGTGTACGTCTGTCTCAGTTCCAAGTGGCCCCCACACTGCCATTCCCACCCCACCCCTGGTCATGCCCGCAATGTCACATCGATGGGTGCACTGCATGTGTGCTGCATGCAGGGTGCTTTCTGGGCATGGCATGGCCTTCCACAGCCATGCCCTGCTGTACTCATGCCATGACCCTGCAGCCACACTGCCACTGTCCGGTCCAGCTGTGGTTATCTGCACCACCGCAGCACTTGTGTTGGGCCCAGGCCCTGTGCTACTGCATGCTTAGCCACGTGTTCATGCTGCGTGTGTCCCCTGCCCTGCCCCCTCACCCCAAATGCACAGCCACCTCCCCAACCCCTGCCACATTTGGTTCCCAGTGCAGTGGGCACATGTGGGCTACAGCACGCCATGCCTTTTGGCTGTGGTGACCCCTGTCAGTGTCCCACTTGGCAACTCTGCCAGCTGTATTTTGTTCTGCTGTGTGCTGTGTGTGCCATTGTCCAGTCCCACTCACCCAATAGGTGGCCACTAGGCATCTCTCCACTTTTGAACAGGTGGCACAGGGCTGACTGGTTCCAGAAGTTAGCATCATGTACACTTCCAGGGTGCATGGCACAGACATTGGTGATGCACCCTGTGGCATTGCATACCACCTCACAGTTTACAGAATGGTAGCCCTTCCTGTTGACGTATGTGTGACCCTCAGGGCCAGGTGTGTGCATTGCCACATGGGTGCAGTTTATGCCCCTAGCATGCCTGACATACATGCCACCCTGTGGAAGTGCCGCATGGTTTCTGGTCCATGCTGCCTGTGTGCTTGGGAATTTGATGTACTCAGAAGCATGTGGTAGCAGAGCGAAGAGGAACTGTGTGAGGAAACAGGATGTGGAGGATTGTGTGTTGCCAGTGGTGTCACCCACCAGTGTCTGGAAGATGCCTGTGGTGAGCAGGCACATTGCTGCTTTCACTTTTGTCTACACCATCATAGTGTGACTCCTGTATGATGATGCCTGTAGGTCACCATGGAGCAGCTCAGAGAGCTGTCAGCAGTGCTCTGTTGAGTCGGTATCAGACCACGATCTCTGTGTCACTCAGCTCTCCATATGTGACACAGGCATGGTACCACCTCTGTTGGGCATACAGCCTACAGACCCTTCCACGGCCATGTTGTTGTTCCTCCCATCTCCTTACTCACCTCATGACTGCTGCCATTAGAAATGCAGACCCATCCATGGCTGCTTTGTGGTTCAATGTTGCTCTGTGCATGTGGGTGGCTTGAACTTAGGCATGATTTTTATATACCTATCTTTGTGGGGCATATCTGCATGAAGCACCACAGTTGCGCTGCTCATTTTGGCTGAATATAGGGCTGTATGGCACATTTATGGGATCGCCATCTCCACATGCCCGTATACATTATAGTTGCGCCGGCACATCCAGAGATGTGCAGCGCATCACTGTCTTTTAAATGGCCCCACGGTCCATCTGCTGGGCTGCAATGGTGCAGAAAAGAAATGGCACCCACACAATGTCAGGAATGACCAGAACGCCAGCTTATAGTAAAAATGTTTTTTTTATACAAATACGGATGTGCAAACAGTCACACTGAAGTGGCTAACAAACAAGAACTAACGTTTCACCTGGTACATGGCCAGGCTTCATCAGAGTGAAATATTGCTAATAACAGGTGCTCAGTAAATACATCTCAATGCATAGCATGTGATTCAAACAAACCAGTCACCATTTTAAGATGTTTAACCATCTCATTACCCTGTAGAAAACCTTGTAAAAACAACTTTTGCTACAATTTATTATTTACCCCTACATTTCATATTGTTTATATTCACCAAATATCACTTGGGGACCTCAGATCATTTTTACCAATGTTCAATAGGACATTATGTCCCTGTAGACAGTTATTTATTCAACTCTATCTAATTATATAAATTATATAAATAATAATATAATTAAATAATTATATAAAGTCTAAAACATTGTGCAATATAAACTGCACTTGCATGTAAAGAAATACATGAATTATTTACTTTTATTTCATTTCCAATTATCTTTCATAAACATGAAATAAGATTGATAAGGAGAGTCTCTTTAAACTCAGTGGCACCCATATCACAAGGGGGCACAGTCTTAAGCTGGAGGATGGAAGGTTTAGGAGGGAGGTCAGGAAGCACTTCTTCACAGAGAGGGTGGTGGACTCTTGGAATGTGCTGCTGGAAGAGGTCATCTCGTTGAAGACAGTGGGCAGCTTTAAGAGAGGCTGGGATAGGCATAGGGGGAAGGTAAGAATCATGGGTAGGGAGGATGGGAGGAGTAAGGAGGGAGGTCAGGGACATTAGCTCAAACTGTGGACCCTGCAATATGAGCAGACTTGATAGACGAAATAAATGGCCTTCTTCTGCTGGTTTCTTTGTATGTTTGTATGAACATTTGGTGTTCGGTCTGAGGGTCTCGGCACCTTACTCTTATTCAAAGCAACTGGAGGCATTTTTATTATTTCTACAACAAACACTTAGTTTCTGCAGTCACAACCCTTAGAATCTATATTTTTTCAGAAATGCAGAGAGGTCAACACTCTCATTTAACCCCTTATTGGAGTGAGTTCCAAGGTTGAATATCTAACACCTCTATCTTTGTCCAATCACTTTATTGAGATCCTCCCCCCCGGACCCAATGTAACCAACTCTAAGCCTAGAAAGCTAAACATGTGTTTTTTAATTATTTTGTTATGCATGTTTCACTATAGTATAGTTGGTGTCTCCCTTTTCTACTGCCCTCACATGCTAACCTATTATGACCTTAAATTTCCGCACAGCTCGCCCCACATAATATGCTCCACATTCGTACAACAGTAGAAAAACTACCCCCACACTATTGCATGTTATAAAATATTGTATCTCAATAGTTTTTCCTGAAATGGGGTGTGTAAAGTCTTTGCAGCAGTGTATGTGTTTACAATACACACAATTGCCACACCTGTGCACCTCTGGGCTTTGGTGCTAAAAGAGTCTGTCTGCTCACTTACTGTGTCAGTGTTGTAGTTGACACCACAAAATCTTTTATGCTCTTACATTTACAGAAGATTATTTTAGTTCCTTGTTTGGCTATTTCCAGTAACCTGGGTTCCAGCTCCAAAATGGACCAATTATTTACAATGATCTGCCTAACTTTATGAGCTCACTTGGAGAAACTTGTCACAAAGGGGCAATCAGGGCTTTCTTTCTTAATCTCATGTTGTCTATACTGAAAAACTTCTCCCCGATCCAGCCCATCTACCTTTTTTATGGCTGTCACAATGCTGTGTTGGCTATATCCTCATTCTAAGAGCCTTTGGCCCTGTCTCCCCCTCTTCTTTGTGTACTCCTTCTGATAAGTGCAATTCTTCAGGGTTCTAACTAATTTCCCTCTTAGTATATTGTGGTGAGTGTGGTAAGGGTGACAGCTATCAAACCTAAGTAAACTATTACGGTCTGTACTCTTTTGAAATAGGACAGTACATACCCCCCTCCCCATCCCTGTATAACTTAAGGTCTAGAAAGGTTATATCTGTCTGACTAAGTTCAAATTTGTACCTTAGGCAGCTGCTGATTTGTTCCATCCTCTCCACAAAACACAAAAATTCTTCTCGTGTGCCCTTCCACACAATTAAAATATCATCTATAAAGCACTGCCACAAATCCAGACAATGTATATATGGATTTTTGGCAGCGCTGTACAGGTGATCTGCCTCCTACATACCTACAAAGAGGTTAGCATAGCTTGGGGCCATTGTTGTTCCCATGGCTGTTCCACATACTTGGTGGTATAGTTGCCCCTGGAATAAAAAAAACATTCATTTGCAAAACCAAACCAGCCAATTGGACTAAAAATGTGTGGAAGACCTCACATGTTCCTTTTCAGTTCTATTCTCTAAGAAGTAAGTATGGGCACTTATTCCTTCCTGGTGTGGTATTACTGTATACAGGGAATTTACATCTATAACCGCAAAGTACCACTCTGGGTCAATATACAAATCTTCAATAATCTGGACTACCTGCATAGAATCCCTGAGGTATGACCTCAGATTCTGCACTAAGGGCTACAAAAATGTATCCAAGTACATAGAGAGAGGCTTAGTCAGCCAGCCCCTACCTGAAACAATCACCCTCCCTGGTGGCTGCACCAGGCTTTTATGAATTTTAGGTAAGGCACAGAGTGCCTGTCAGGTGGTTGACTGTCAGGGTCCTATATTCCACTTCTGAAATATACCCATGTAAAAAGCCATCATTCAATACATGATCTATTTTAGCTTTAAATTTGTCTATGGCATCTCTTGTGACCTTTTTATAAAATGAATCATCACTCACTAGTCTGTTAACCTCTGTGATGTAGTCTTTGGTGTTAAGCACCACCACTGCTCCCCCCTTATCTGCTGCTTTGATTGTGATATTGCTATTTGAGTTTAAAGATTTTAAAGCAGCCCTTTCATCTCTAGTACAGTTATCTTTAAACTTCACATGCATTCCTTGCTGAAGATGTTGAAAATCTAGTTCACATTTCTTAATGAACACAGAAACCATGGGATTCATGGGAGGACAAAATTCTGATCTCAGTTATAACCTAGAAACAATATTATTTGCCCCATGATTATCATGAGAACTCTCATGTACACACTTAAAAGTGATATTCCTTCCTAATTTATTTAGATCCACACATGTTGTAAAACTTAATATCCGTGGTGGGACAAAATGATAATCCCTTACTCAACATTGAAATATCATGTTGTGTAAGGGTACAATCAGACAGATTTACTGCTGGTACCATCTGATTATTATTTCTATCATTTTCAGAGGTACTGTCTTATCTCACCTGAGCTGTTGCCACTTCCTGTTCTATGTTATTACTAACAGGTACAGACATATGAAAAATTGGGGATTAATGTTAAAAAACATCACATCATTCTCAGAAATAGAACTGTCCTGCACCAATTTGTAACAACCCTTGTGAACTATTATTAGTACTCTCACATGTAGATACAGAATAAACGGGGGGCAGTCATGGGAGAAATGAGAAGATGTCACAGAAGCATCAGAAAACTTTTGAAGAGATTCAGAATTATACGTGGGGAGCAGGAGTCTGTTTCATGCAGGATGAGTGAGGGTGTGTGGGGGCAGGAATGCAGGGTGGTGGGTTCTCACTGGGAGGTCAGGCTGGGGGAAGGGGGTTGCATCTCTGATGAACCTTTTTTTACAGATTTTTGGGGAAAAGACATCAAAAGACTGTTTTCTCATTTTCAGGCACAGACCAAAATCGGAAGGTGGGGCACTAGCCACCAGGGCAAACTAATAATAGAAGGTTAACATCACAGGGTGGGGGTGCCACTAGACACCAGGAATAAAATAGAAATTTACATGGCGGTGAATGGGAGGGTGGGGGCACCACTAGATGCCAGGGTCAGGAAACAGATTTATTTAGCAGGGAAAGCGACTGGGATGTGGGGGGGTGCACTAGATACCAGACAAAAACATTTAGTTTTAGGGAACAGCAATCGGACAATGGTTGGTGCCAATAGACACCAGGGAAATATAATTATTTTGTGGTGATGGCGATCAGAAAGTGGGGGTGCCACCAGACACCAGGAAAATTTAATAAGTAAGGGTGATGGCACTCGGAGAGTGTGGTGGTGACACTAGACACTTGAGAAAGTAATACAAATTACATCAAAAGACTCAGAAAGAGCTTTATTCATGTGAAGGAACCCTTTTCTGTATGAAACAAAAGATTCCTTCAACGTAAATAGATAGAAATCCTTTTAGTGACTCATGATGCTTTTTGTTTGAATGAAAAAGGATTCCAGAAAAAGGATCTTAGCAAGTGATGAAAAAGGATTTAAAATGTTAAAAAAATATTCCAGGGTCATTTTGCCACCAACCAACTGCAGAATCTACCTAACTGATTTCCAATGAGCAAGATACGTCTGTTGGTGTCTGTAGAGCACCTAATTTTTGCCATTCTCAGTATATATATATATACATACACACACACACACACACACACTAGGGGTAAGTAATAAATGAGTGTGATAAAATGTGTTATTATCACTGGAGTGAGAAAGATGCTGATGACTTCAGCACAGTGATGATAAATGACATTTATCACACCAATGCAAACAGTGCAAAACCCACGCTAACCCATGCAAGCAGGGCAAACAGTGCAAACTGTGTAAACAAGAGCAAAGCTGAGCAAAGCCACGTAAATGCTAACTTTTGCAAAATAGGGGCTCCTATTGAATAAATCGGATACATGATGTGCACTCATGTAATATGGAAAATATGTTCACTCCTGTACAGTGACCTCTGAATCCTCACTCATGGCTTTGCCACTAGTGAATATTTAGAAGTCACTCTGGAGGAGTGAAAATATTTCCATATCACAATCGTGCTCATCATGTATCCCTATATATATATATATATATATATATATATATATATATAATATTTTAAGCTGAAAACAATATAGCAAAAAAAAAGGATTTTTTCTCAGGAAAATTACAAAATCTCATTATGCAAAATATTTCTCGAAATTTGTGCATTTAGCAAAATATTTTGCTGGTGTGAAATGCAAAATTTCACCAACGGAACACAAAATTTCACCATGGAATGGCTAAATTCCACCCGCAAGTGGGTGAAATTTTGCCATTTCTGGCAAAACTGTGCATTTTGTGGAAAAATTCCACATTCCGCTGGTGAAATGTCTTACTTTGCAACAGGCAAAACATTTTGCGGTACAACGGAATTTCATGAAATGTTCTGCAAGGCGAAATTGCTGATTTTGCGGCAATTTCACAGGTGAAATTTAATTTTGCAGCATATCTGCTCTAGACTTAGTAAATCTGTCTGCCCCTTTGTTTTTGCACATCTTTTTTTCTGTAAGATGCTGCCGTCTTGGACTTTGTTGATTCCCTTGAGGTATTTGAAAGTTTCTATCATGTCCCCCCCTCCATCCTTTCCTCGAGGCTATACATCTTTAGTTCCTTTAGTCTTTCTTCATATGTCTTCTGATACAGACCCTGCACCATTTTGGTTGCCCTCTTCTGGACAGCCTCCACCCTGTCTATGTTTTTGCAGAGATGGGGTCTCCCAAACTGTACACAGTACTCCAGATGTGGTCTTACCAACTGTCTATACAGAGGGCCAACAACTTCCTGTTTTCTACTGGTGATGCCTCTCCCTATGCATCCCAGTATCCCCCCAGCCCTCCTTACTGCCTTCTCACATTGCTGGCCCACCTTAGGTCATCTGATATGACTACCCCAGGTCCCTTTCCATTTTTGTTGTTATCAGTATCTAACCCCCATTGTGTACTCTTCCTCTGGGATTTTGTTTCCATGTGCATTACTTTGCACTTCTTTGCATTGAATCTAAGCTGCCATACATCTGACCATTCCTACAACCTTGCCTAGTCCCTTTTCATCCTTTCCACCCACTTTGTATCAACCCTGTTACAAATCTTTGTGTCATCTGCAAAGAGTAATACTTTCCTCCCAGTCCCTCTGCAATGTAACTTATAAAGACATTAAAAAGGACCGGCCCCAGTACTGAACACTGCGGTACCCCACTAGTAACCCTCCTTTCTTCACTGTGGACTCCATTTACTATTACCCACTGTGTCCTGTTGTCCAACCATTGTTTTACCCAGGCTACCACCCTAGGACCCACTCCCAGGCTGGCTAATTTGTTTATTAATCTTTTGTGTGGGACTGTGTCAAATGCCTTGCTAAAGTCTAGGTAGGCCATGTCCATAGCCCCTTCCTGGTCTACTGCTTTGGCCACCCAGTCAAAGAAATCAATTAGATTTGTCTGATATGATCTTCCCACTGTGAATCTATGCTGCCTTGGGTCCTGTGCCCCACTGGCCTCTAGGTACTCAACAATGCGTTCCTTCAGAAGTGATTCCATCATTTTCCCTACCACAGAGGTCAAACTGACAGGTCTGTAGTTTCCTGCCTCTGTCTTGCTCCCACTTTTGTGAAGGGGAATCACATCCGCCCTCCTCCAGTCCTCAGGTACCACCCTATCCTCCCATGATTTATTAAAAAGGGTAGTCAGTGGTGTTACTAGCTCTTCCCTTAGTTCTTTTAAAATCCTGGGGTGAATCCCATCAGGCCCCAATGCTTTATCCACCTTCAGTTTTAAGAGTTCTTTCAGAACCCACTCTTCTGTGAAAGGACTACTATCAACCCCCCTATCCAGAGTGCTTCTATTGACTGGATTAGGTATTTCCCCCTGCTTTTCCATTGTGAATACTGAGCAGAAGTATTCGTTCAGTATCCCTGCTTTTTCACTGTCGCTCTCTGCCCAATCACCTTCCTCTTTGTTCAGCCTCAGTATCCTTGCCTTAGTCTTTCTTTGCTCCCTAATGTACCTATAAAAGGTTTTATCCCCCTTCTTAACTGAGTTGGCTATCTTTTCCTTGGTTTTGGCCTTTGCTATTCTGACTGCCTTACCCACTTCCTTCTGCTTTAACTGGTACAGTTCTCTGTCTTGCTTCTTCTGTGTTTCCTTATACTTCCTGAATGCTATCTTTATTTTCCCCTTACCTTCCCCACTACTTCTTTTGAGAACCATAGTGTTTTTTTCTTTTGTTTTGATTTGTTTATTTGCTTCACACAAAGACTTGTTGCCTCTGTGATGGCAGTTTTGGTGTTTCCCTGTTGCTGCTCCACCCCACCTTCTTGCCTGTTTGCTAGTGCTTTTCTGAGGCACTCTCCCATTTTGACAAAATCAGCCCTCCTGAAGTCCAGTACCTTCACCTATGTGTGGCTTGACTCTATAGCTTAGTTTATCATGAACCACACTGTTTGGTGGTCGCTTGTTCCCAGATGGCTACCCACTTCAAGATCAGAGATCCTCTCTCCATCCCCATTTGAGACTACCAGGTCTAAGATTGCTCTCTCCCTAGTGGGTTCCAAAACTAGCTGTCTGAGGCATGCCCCCTGTAGGGCATCAAGAATGGCCCTGCTCTTGAATGTGGCTGCAGCAAAGGTGCTCCAGTCAACATCTGGCATATTCAGGTCTCTCATCAACAATAACTCCCCTTTCTCTGCCATCCCAAGGATGCCTTCTATCATTTCCTTGTCCATTTCCTCCCCCTGAGATGGGGTCTGTATACAACCCCTGTGCAGATTGTGGAGCCATTTCCAGTCTCCAGGGTGACCCACAGTGCCTCCTCTCCTCCTTGTTTACCCTTTAGTTCTGTTGCTTTGTTCCCTTCCCTTACATAGAGAGCTACTCCTCCTCCTCTTCTTCTTCCCTCCCTGTCCCTCCTGTAGATTGTGCACCCTGGTATGTTGACATCCCAGACATGGTTCTCTGTGTACCATGTTTCTGTGACTGCCACAATATCCAGTCATCCCTCTTCCATTAAGGCCACCATTTCAGGGAGCTTTTTACCTAGATTATGGGCATTGGTACTCATTACCCTCCATTTTTTTATGGCTTTATTTCTTTTTGCCCCACCCCTGTCCCTACTGCCTTTGTCTTTTTCTCTATTTACCCCTCCTTTCTCCCTATCGACTGCTCTATTTTGGTGTTTACCTCACTAATTACCCTGATTTGGGGAGGGGCTAGGATTTCCCTTCACCTCTTCAGTGCCTCCTTTGCTAGTTTAAATGCTTGCCACTGAAGCATTTAAACCTATCACCTAGGATCCTGGTTCCCCTCCAGGATTGATGCAGACCGTCACACCTGTATAGGCCTGCATCCCTCCAGGTGGATCCCCAGTCCCCTATGAAGCCAAATCCCTGAGCTCTGCACCAACTTTTCAACCAGTCATTGAATCCCATGGTGTGGAGTGCCCTAGCCTCATCCATGCCATAGACAGGTAGCACTTCTGAGAAAGTTACCATGTGCACTACTTGTCTAAGGCCCCTCCCCAACTCCACAAACTCCTGTTGCACTGCTGTGATCCCATTCTCAGCCAGGTCATTCGTCCCTTGGTGGATAATGACATCCAGCTCCCTCTCCCTTGCTGCTGCTCCCATGATCCTGAGGATTCATTTCCTGTCCCTCCAAGCCTTGGCCCTGGGCAGGCACATTACCTCCTTCCCCTCCCCCAGTTCTACCCCCTAACAATTGAGTACCCCACCAGGAGTTGTTTCCTTCCCCCTGTGGGGCCCTAGTTGTTTCCTTCCCTCCTGTGGGTCTCCATTGTGGAAGTTCCCAGCATCCTCCTTGGTCTCCACTGCAGGTGCCTCCATAGAGGAACCATGCTTCACCAGAGTGGTGAATGAATTGTGGAGAGGCACAACTGGAGGGATGCATCTCTGTTCCACCAACCTCATCCTCTCTGAGCCCACTGTGGTCCAACCACGCTTCTTTTTTGGCAACCTCTGAGCTAGTGGCAGTGGCCTGGGTCATCCCTGGGTGGGGGGAGCAGGTTTCCTGAATCCTTGCCAGGTCAGCATGGAGACGAACAACCTCCTCCCTCAGACCAGAGTGGTGCCTGAAAATAGGGCAGCAACACAGTTTCCAGAATGTCTCCTGGAAGACTGCTGCTCCACAGCCAGTGCATTGCACCACTCCCCACATGCCTGTATCCCTTTCAGTTACAGATTTTTTTTGGTTTTTGTTCTTGTTTTAGTATGTGCAAGCTTGTGAGTGTCTCTAACCCCTATTCAGTGTGCCGTGCTTTTAAGGATATGAACAGGTGTATGTTGTTAGCAGTTTTGAGGAAGTGATGTCAGAACCCCTGCTATAAAGGAAGTTATGCACTTGGGGCAGGTGGGTGAGGGAAGGTGGTGTGGAGTAAACCTATGCTGTCCAGAAACAATGACCTACAACTCTTACCCTCCACCCGGGAGTTCCTCCCTTCCTTTCAGACACCTATTTCACAAAGGCTAAGTAACAGGTCTAGTCACAACTGACTGCAGATATCTCCCAGCCACAGTTCCTCCCTGTCAAATTAATGTTAAAACTAAGAAAAGTCCACCCCAAAAACAGAATCAATACTAGTTACTTAAACAGGTCCAAAAAGTAATAATTCAGTTCAGTGTAGTCTAGAAAATAACCTGCTTGATTCAAGGAAGCAGTGGTTGCTTTCTCTTTCTCCCTGTCTTCAATGTGAGAAGGAGACTGCAACACCTCTGAGACAAAAAACCCTTTTCAGCAAAAAATAAATAAATAAAATAGGGGCAAACAGTAATTTTGCTTTGTCTAATGATAAAAAGTCACAAAAATTTAAGCACCACCTGTAATAATTTCACAGAAGATATACCCTGTAAGAAACACTTTGCTACAGAGAAAAATAAAGCAGTAACAGAAGATATACCTTGAAAGGACAATTTGAATCAGAAGATTACAGCAGTAATCTGTTAGCACACACCTGTATGCACACCTTGTAATAATGCAGCAGAAGGTATACCCAGCAACAGCAATGTGAATCAGAGAAAAAATTAGCAATACAATGTTAGCAACCAACAGTAATAATCCCTGTGTGTACAAAATAAAAACAACAACATACAGTAAATCTGCCTAGCCAAAAGTCTTAATCCTTTCCCTTACTCTGGTAAGGTTCTTAGTTATGTCCTTTTAAGCAAGCTAAAAGGAAAGAGCTCAGGTGAAGCTAGGTGCCTTGGCCAGCAAACCTAGCCTTCCAGAAACAATGGATATTGACTGAACATATAGGCAATCCATGGTAACAGTAGGGAAGCATAACAATAACAGCACTACCTGAATGTGGTACAGCACTTAGTTAAGTGCAGAATACAGGCAGGGACAGAGATCCCAAGTTGGAGTGTAATAGGGGGAATAGCAGCCAGAACTGGCACTGCCAGGGGTGATTGTGGGGTAGGGGAGTGGGGCATGAGGGCAGGGGAGGGAAAGTTCAGGAAGGAGGGAGAGTTGGAAAAGTGAAAGGAGGGAGGGTAGGGTGAGAGAAAGGTAGAGGCAGGGGAAGGGAGGTGTCAAGAGGGGCAGGGTGGGGGGAGGTGGTAAGGGTGGTTGGGAGGGGAAATGGAGAGGTTGAGTAAGGGCTGGACCTGAATTAGGTGGAGCATGCACAGACATTGGTGAGGACTAAGTGAGAGCAGAGACCAACTTTGAAATGGCTGATCATACAACACTCTACAGGTGTGGTTGGTAGGTCATTTGTCCCCTTTGGTCTCTGGAAGGAAAGGGATATCTGAGCTAGCTTTGTGCCCTTAAAAGGCACCAGTAGTCCACCTTTCATTGCACTTCTAGTATTGATGGTCGGTTGTGTATTTTTGATCTGAGACCACTGAGTACCTGGAATAGTACAAACTACTCTGCACACAGCAACACAGCTTCTGGAAAGACCATTCTACCCTTATCGCCTTGGTTGATTACACCTCTCATGTCTAGGATGCCTTAGATAATGGTCTGGAAGTGGGGTCTATCTTTATAGACCTCTCCAAGGCATTCAACACTGTCAACCATCCACTTCTGCTAAACTGTCTACTATCTACAGGTCTGTCCACTGACATGGTTGCCTGGTTGGACAGTTACCTCTCTCACAGGTCACAACGTGTCAGAATCAATGGGCCTATAGTTGGACAGGTTGGTAGTATCACCAGCTTTAAAGATGAGGGTGACAAGAGCTTTCTTCCATTTGTCAGGGAACACACCTGATCTTAGTGAGGCATTAAATAGTTTTGTAGGTGGGTCAGCAAGCTCATTTAGGGTGAGGGCTATCATCTTCATGTCAACAAGATCACTCCCCATCCTGGTCTTTCCTAGTACCCGTTTGACGTACTGAATAGTTTCAGTTCTAGTAATCAGCTTGAAATAGAATGGTGAAATGCAGCTGTTTAGTGGTGAGGGTGGATTCATATTGCTGAAGTGACCTGGGGGTGAAGGGGTGAGGTAGTCACTAGGTAGCACAGCACTGAAGTCATTGAAGGACAGGTTGAAAGCATTAGCAATATCGCTGGGTTCTTGGAGTGTCCCAGATGCTGTAATGATCAGGTCTGGTGGTGCTCTGGAGGCCTTGCTCTTCAGTGTTTTCATGCAGTTCCAGAACTCCCTACCTGAGCCCCAGTTTCTGCTGAGGAGATCTTTATAGTAGGAGGCCTTGGCTAAGTGGATACATTTTGTGCATTTATTTCTGTCAGCTTTGTAGGCAATAAGGTCTGCCAGAGACCCAGCTGCCTTGACCTTGTGCCACAGATTATCCCTAAGGTGCATGAGTTCAAGGAGGGAGCCTGTGAGCCATGGTTTGGTAGAGCCTCTAATTTTTTTGGTCTTGTACAGGGCGAAGATGTCGCAGGTGCTATTAAATGTTATAAGGAAATAATTAAGGGCTTGGTTCCAATCCTTGGCTCTATCAAGTGGTGAGCAATCAATCAGACTCAGGTATAATCTGAAGGTTTCCAATAGCCCAGTACTCAGGGAGTGATTTCTAGAGATCTGGGGAGCACTCTTAGTGAACCTATTCATCCAGGTGCACAGAACCAGGGAATGGTCGCTGAGGGAGTCAGGTAAGACAGAAACTTCTGAGATATGTTCGGGGCAGGAGGAGAGGAGCCAGTCAATAAGTGTGCTTGTGCCCATCTGGTAGTTATGTCTGGTGGCTTGTGATACCATCCGAGTGAGGAATAGGCCTGATAGCTGGTCCCTGACTGCTGCCACATCTTGGGATTGCCAGTTAATGTTGAAGTCACCAAAAATAATCTGTTCCCATTTTTTCTTGACCTGCTATAGGTTGCACAGGACTCAATGGAGGCCAGTGGTGTGCTTACCAGGGGGTATGTATACTGTGGAAAGCAGTAGTACTTTGTTTTGCTGGCCTATGGTGAGCTTTCTGTTTAAAATTTGCATCTCCTTCAAGTGCATAGTACGGGGCAATGCTTGGCCATGAATATCGTTCCTAAGGTAAACCATACAGCCACCTCCTCTTTTGGATATCCAGTCCCATCGGAACATGGTCTAGCCATCCAGTGCTTCGACTGCATCATTTCTCTTTGGTGAGAGCCAAGTTTTTGTGAGTGCTATGACTTCTGGTTTGAAACCAGATAGCAGAGTGTATGCTGTTCTTTATATATACCCATCATTTCGCAACTGTTTTTTTCAGGTTGAAATTCCAGTTAATATTCTTCATTTCAGTTTTTATCCTATCTATATTAACTGTATTGTACAGATATATCTCTGTACATCCTTTTGGATAGGTATAGCTATTTTCTATACTGAAAGTTATAGAAGCGTGGTCACTGATGCCTAGGGCTGCAATAATCTGCCAGTCAGTTATATTTACTTCTTCTGCACTGATTACCAAATCAAGCACATTTTCTCCCCTAGTGGGAATTTTAACATGCTGCACTAGGTTGTTATCCAAATACATTTCTAGGAATGCCATGCTTTGTTTTGTGGTTGTGCTTTTAGTGATCCAATATCTAGGTAATTGAAGTCCCCAGCAAGTATAGTATTTCCTATTTCCATAGCTTTAGTTATTTCCTCCAGTATTTCTTGATTTATTTCATTTGTTGTGTCTGGTAGTCTGTAACATATACCTAGGATAAAACTCTCTGAAGTAGCACTGTTTATCTTTTACCAAAGTGTTTCTGTTTTTGAATCCTTGCATTTTATCTCGGATGATATACTGTATCTATTAAGTTTATTGTTTTTAAAGTGAAGATCACAATACAACCTTCTTTCTTGTTCTTTCTGTCTAGCCTTATAGTGGAATATCCTGGAATGTTCTTATCCCATTCATCATTCTCCATCCATCAAGTTTCACTAGCTGGGGAAGCCAATGGTGGACTGGCTGGATAGGGTGGCACTAAGGGAGTTCTTAATGTAGAGTAGTACACCCCCCCAAGTCCCACCATGATAATTTTTAATCAGTGCATAGCCAGCCAGGCTGCAGCTTGGGTCAGGGGTAAAGGGTTTTAGCCAGGTCTCTGAGATGCCAAGAATGTGTCGGTTGTATATGTAGACCAAGGCCTTAAGCTCAGCAAGTTTGGGTAGGAGGCTACTTATACTAATGTGGGCAATCTTTAGACCATGACTGCTCTCCCACATGAGGTTGTTGTGGGGGATGGGAATGTTATCTGGGTCAGGGTTTCTCTCAACTTCTTTTGCAAGCAATAGGAGCAGAGTGAGGAAAACAGGCTTGGGATAGCAAGGGGAAGGGGGTGACAAATCATGAAAAGTTTGTGAGGATATGTAGGAGATCAGGAGACAGCAGCTTCTTTTATTGATGAAAGCCAAAGGGAGAGATGGGTGAGAGTGGATTAACCAGCACCCTAGAAGGGGTGTGGGAGAGATTGGGCAGGATATGTGGTGGCAGTGTATAGGGTAGCTTGTTCCTTAGTCAGG